>CP060573.1:0-2400000 GCA_014334815.1 Pyrenophora teres f. maculata | reverse complement strand
GTAAGGACTATAGTCTAATTATAGTTATAGATAGTTATTATTTTTACTATTATTATCGCGTACGTGCGATAGCGTAATTTTACTTATTTTAGTAAGTATTTTTATTAGTAGTGCTTTAATAGTAAAGGCACTAAGACTCTTAATTATTAGATAATAGGGGTTCTAATAAAGATAATAATTAGGGCTTAACGTAATATTATTATATGTATTATAGTCTTACGAGGGATAAGGCGAAAGGTCTACCCTGTCCTAGTCCTTCTTAGGACTAGGGGGTCTATAGAACGTGCTATCTTTAACTCTACTCTCTTCTACTAAATACTACCTTATATCTAATAGCTACTTACTAAAGGCGTAAAGCCCTATCGTAATTAGCTACTACCTCTACTAATATACTAGACTAAGCTTAAGGACTATCTAATAGAAGATATATTAAAAAGCTAAATAGACCTATCTTATTAGCTACTACTAGATAAATTTATAGTTAGAAATACCTATAAAGAAGACTAAGTAGTTAGAATAGTAGATTCTAGACTATATATAGGTGTATACCTATAAATTTAATAAGTACTACTAACTACTTAAATATAAGGCGCGACTAGTTATTAGAGGTAACTAGTAGCGTAATATTACAGCGTAAGATATATATATAGTAACTCTTATTAGTAGGTCCTTCTAGATACTAATAGCGATTATAGTAAAATATAATCTAAAACTTAGTAGTATAACGTAATAATGCTTTTATATATACTACTATTAACTAGAAGGTATTTATAAGGATACTACGCGGCTATTAGAAGCTAGGCACTATCCTTAGATTAAATAAGGTACTTTATAGGCTATGTATCTTACTACTTCTCTAGTAGAGAGAGTTTATAAGTACTCTTAAAGTACTTAGGTTTTAGAAAGTTCTCTATAAACTTTACTATCTTATTAAAGATAGTATTATTATATTCTTCTATATAGATAATATTATTCTCGCATACTATAAGGATATAGAATACTAGGTATAGTAGGCTATTAAGCGTCTTTAGAATAAGTACCTCTTTACTAGTAGGAATAACCTTTAGTAGTTCCTAGGTGTTAAGATTATTAGAGACTAAGAGTTAAGAACTATTTAACTATCCTAGGCAGCTTATATAGATAAGATTAGCAGACTAGCTAACTATACTAATATTAGATATAATACGCCTATAGCGATAGCTAAGCTACTACCTTAAGACGGCTTAGCATCTCTATTAGAGATTAATAAGTATTAGTGTAAGATAGGATTACTTCTCTTTATAGCCGTAACTACTAGACTAGATATTACTTTTATAACTTTACGACTCGCCCGCTTCTTATTAAACTTAGAATAAGAGTATTATAACGCTATAGATAGAGTCTTACTATACTTATTTATAATAAAGTATCTAGCACTCTAACTTAGAGATAGTATAGGCTTATAGATAGCTAGTAACGCCTCTTTTACTAATAACACTCTAGATAGGAAGAGCTCTTAAAGCTACGTAATTAAGCTCTTTAATAGGCTTATTACCTAGAAGGTAAATAAATAAGATATAGTTACTACCTCTATAATAGAAGCTAAGCTCCTCGCCTTATTATAAGTTATAAAGAAAGCCTTATTTATCTCTAGACTACTAAAGGAGCTAGGCATATAGCTAGAGAATTCTATAGTTACTATCTAATATAATAATAAGTAGATAATCCGCCTAGTTATAGAAGAGATCTCTAAGCTTTAAACTAAGCTTAGGTATATTAATATCTATAACTACTAGATTAGATAGGAGGTCTCTATAGGTAGGATATCTATTAAGTATACACCTACTATAGATATAATAGCGGACAGTCTTACTAAGACGCTACTACTAAATAAGTAGCTAGAGTTTCTCTAGTAGTTAGGTCTTATCCCTACTAAGATAATTGTCGTAAGTACGATACTCTTATATATAAGCTTTACGCTCTAATTAGTTAGTATTACTCTAGCAATATAAGCTCTATGCTCTAAAGACACTATTTTCTATATAGACTAGCGAGATACTCTCTACGAGTATAAAAGGGAGCTTTTCTACTTACTTAGATAGAATAATAATCTATCTTCTAAATATTCTAAAGCTCCTTCTTACTATAGTTATAAGCCCGGCGCTTTAATAAAATAAGTAGTTTCGCTATTTATTATTATAAAACGCACCCGTAAGAATAAGAGCTTTGTTTATCTCTAATTACTATCTTAACCTATAATAACTAACCTAACGCTCGCGAAGGCGAGCATTTCCCTTACTAAGCGATCTTAATAGCTAGCCTAGTTTATATAATTTAAATTCTATATACTTACTAAAGGCGTATAGAATTAAGTTAACTTAGATAGAGAAGAAGCTCTATTAATTAATATAGAGAGCTAGATCTCCCCTCTCTAGACAAGAGTCTCCTAGAAGAGAGTATTATAATAAAGTATTTACTTAAACTAATAAAGTATTAAGCACTCTTATCTAAGTATACTACTATAATTAACTAACTAATGTACCTCTAGAACTAGGTAAACTAAATAGTTAACTAGGTAATACTTACCCTAATAATAATAACGCTCGTAGAGAATAAAAAGTTAACTCTATAAGCTCTTATTATTAAGCTAAGGAACGAGATAGCTCTAACTAATTAGAGTACTAAGAATCTTATATACTCTTAGTATAGAGCTTATCTCTAATAAGCTAAATAAGGACGCTAGAACGCTAAGAAATAGTAGTAAAAGTAGCTTTACTTCTTTTTAAAAGCGAGAGCTTATAAGCTTTTAGAGGTAGAGAGAACGCTCGCTATCTAAGATTACCTAGACGTAATTACCCTAAAACTCGCACTAGAGTAGGGACGTAATATATACTAGATAATAATCTAGTAATTAGTGCTTAGTTAAACCTCTAAATAACTTACTTTATAGTAAGTAGCTTATATTTTCTTAGCGTTACTCTAGAAATATAGACTTTAATCTATAACTAATAGTAGAGTATTTACTACCTTTAGAAGCTTACCTAGACTAATAGGACCTAAGAACTTAAAATAATTAAATAATAAGAAGACTTACTTTTATAAAAAAGCTTATAAATAGTTAGCTATAGACTATAGAAAGCTTTAATCTATACTTATAGGTAAACCCTTTACGTTAAGTAGGGAAGAGAGTAATAAAATTCTAGTAGCTCTTAATAATATAAAATATAAGGGACTTAAGAAAGCTCTAGCTAAAAAGAGATAGGTTATACTAAAGCTTAGCTTAATAGAAGGACTAAATATAGCTAAATACTCTAGCATTATCTAAGTAGTACTTATTAATCTAATAATGCTTACTAAAAGTTACTTACCTTGTGATAGGCTAGAGCCTAGTAGGTAAATCCTCGATAAGATCTTAGTTACGTGCGTAGACGCACGCTAGGGCTATACCTCTAACTAGTAGTTAAAGGATAACCTAAGCTGCGCATAGACGCGTACTCTAAGTAACCTTTAAGCGGGATAGCCTATAGCTCTCTTCTTTATCGAATATAACTCTAGTATACCTATATAATAGCTCTCTAAGCGTAGCCTCTTATATTTTATATTTAATTCTAATTAGTAGAGCTTTACTATAAGACTCTGTTAACTTATAGCGCGTTAATCCTCTTAACTACTACTTTAACGTGCGAGTAGGGTAACCTACTATATAGAATTAGTATTGCTTAAAGGCACAATAGGCTCTTAGATAATAAGTAGGTAGAAGCTATTATAAGATAGCTAGCCTAGGACTATAGCCTTATAGGACGCTTAGTTAAACGTACTATTAGCCTCGCGAGACGTCTAAAGTAAATAAATATTAGTTAGCTAGATAGATTCTAAGCTATATCGCTAAATATCGTTTAGAAAAGCCCTACCTAATACCTTAATAGTACTAAGGTATAGGTCCTGCTACCTATAAAAGACTTTATAAGAAGGTAAGCGAAAGTAGTAGAAGCCCTATTTATCTTTAAAGAATTAAAGAATAGGTAATAACCTCTTACTATAGTAGAGTAAGCGTTATTAGAAGTTCTATTAGTCCTCTATAAAAGAAGTATAGGCTATAATACTTAGCTAAAGGAACGGCTAAGAGGAAATTATAAGCGTAAAGATTAGTTCTAAAAGTTACGACTTATAACAACTACTAAGAGTCGTTTAGAAAAGCCTTATTATAAAGAGTAAGTAAGAGATAAGCCCTACTAGTTCCTTACTAAAGAGGAGTAGGCTATAGGGAGATTACCTATGCGAGTTAATTAAAGAATAATTAGAAGCCCTACTAGTTCTTACTATAGAGGAGTAGGCTATAGACGTAGAAGCTTATAAGAAGCCCTCTACTATTTAGAATAGAAAATAACCTTTCTAACCTTAACGCTAATAAGCTATCTATATACGCCTTAGCTAAGTACTTTATTAGAGTACCTAACGACTAAATATACTAGGAGATTATATAGTGTAGCAGAGGGATAGCCTTAATAGTTAGAAGAGAGGCCGCTGACCCGCAACTAGTAGAGAGTAAAGAATAAGAAGGTATCTAAATCGCTAAAAGATAGTATTATACATCGTCTAAAAGAAGGTGTTCTATATTATATCTAAAGGTAGTATATCCCTCTTATTTCTCTCGTAAAGTCGCCCTTAAATACTTAACCTTTAGCGCTAATTACCTAACGCTAAACACGTACTATCTACTATACTAATTTTCCTCTCTAGCCTCTAGCTTAGTCCTTTTAAGCTACTAAATACCTCTTATAACTATCTAATCTGCTCTTAATAACGCCCTCTCTAGCCTCTTCTATCTTCCTTACTTAGTATTACTATCTCTATATACTATATAGAGACGTTAACTCTACTCTTCTCTTCTTAATTCTTCTATAATATTCCCTTAGTTTATCTCTCTAACTATTATTTGTCTATCTTACTCTCCCTTATAGTCCTCTCTAGCCTAAATATCTCTTACCCGCTTAGCTCTTAGCGTTATTTGCTTTTATTTTAGTGCTATAGGCCTCGCTATTTATACTTCTTTAGTTTTAGGATATAACTATAAGCGCTCTTATAGTAAGCTATCTTTAAGCTATTTTAGTAGTTCTTTAAACTTCTTTAGGTAATTAGCCTAAGTCGTATTTAGAAATATAACCTTATTTAGATCTTCTAGCTAGTAGTACTCTTTATCTACTTATACCTTCTAAACTCTATACAGACCTCTCTATCTATTATTAAGCTTCTTATCTAAGCTCTTATTAATAGACTTAATCGCGTTCTAAACTAATACTAGGTCTTCTACTTAAAAAGGCTTTAGTACGTCTTTCTTTATATTATAGTTCTCTATAGCTTCTCTCTAAAGTCTTCTTATATAATAGACTACTTCCTCTAAGTTCTCCTTATAGAATTATAGCTATATAGCTCTTACTATAAGGAGATTAGTATAGCTCTAAACCTTACTCTATAGTAGGCTTTGCTACGTTAGTACTATAAGTTTAATTAGAAGGACTAGATTTTAGCCTAGTACTAGCTGCGCGGGTAAGAACCTAAGTAGTCTTCGTAGCAATACTCTCTTAGCCTACGTTATTACTAATAAGTTATCTATCTATAAGCCTAGTATCTTTGCTAATCTATAGATAAAGCCTTAATAACCTCTTTTAATAAGTCCTTACGCGCGTAAGTTATACACTAAAGCTTAAACCTAGTAAATACTAAAGAGTGTAGCTAGCGACTAGACTACTAACTTATTTTTAGTTTCGCTATCTACTAAAATCCTTTCTAGTACGCCTTAGCGATAGTAGATCTTTTTAAAGATTAACTTTATAACTGAATTAGAATTTACTATTAAAATATATATATCTCTAGCTAGCCCGAAAGATACTCTCTTATAACTAGTAGGTAGGTCCTACTACGTACCCTTAGTATATGCGTAATATCGACTATCTACTAAGACTATATTACCTAAGAATATATTAAGTTTAGCTCTATTTCTTTCTAAGTACCTCTTATTATTTAGTAGACCTTATAAGGCCTAAGCTGTTTTACTACCTATCTATATATACTATTCTACTAATATTACTAATATACTACTCTAAACGTCGTCTAGATCCCTTTATAGCCTAATTATTTATAAATTTCCTAGATTAACGCTGCCTATAGGTCTTCTCTATCTACTACTTAGTAAACTAGTATAGTCTTAGTAGCCTTTCTAAATAGATATTAGTCCTATATAAAGAAGTATATAGTATTCTTTATCTACTTTTACCGTTCTTAACCCTAAAGCCTATTTAGTCTCTTTAACGTCTATAGAAATACTATAATCTCTTCTAATTTCTTATTATACTCTTCTATAAGTAGCTTCCTAATCGCCTCTTTAGTAGCTATAACTAAGTTTATCTCCTCGAACTTATTTAGTACTTAATTAATAAATAGCTCTAGGTTATCCTTATCTTTCTTTAGTAGTATCTACCTCTTAGGCTATAGTACGCTAGTAAATAGGTTAGGGTTAGGTTAGAGTTAGGTTGCCAAGACTTAGGTTAGGCTTAGGTACGCTGGCAAACGGGTTAGGGTTAGGTTTAGGTTAGGTTACTAAGACTTAGAACCTTAACCTAACTCTAACTCTAACCTAGATTTTGACGCTACTACTAAGTTAGGGTTAGGTTAGAGTTACACGGACCACGGGTTAGAGTTAGGTTAGATCTCTTAATTTTAAATTTTTATTTTTTACCTATATAGAATTTTTTCTACTTTATAATTAGAATTATATATTAATTTATTATAGTAATTAATTATAGTATAGAAGGAAATACTTTTTATTATAAGTATATAGAAGTTTAGGAATATAGCTACTAAGTCCTTATTTCGCCTTAAGAAAGAAAGTATATAGATACTAGTTATAGTATCGACGTGTAAGTTAGAAATCCTTTACCTAGATAGTAACGCGCTTTGCATAAATAGTATTAATATTATAGTCTATTAATGTTAGCATATTATATAAATTATATATTAGAGATACTATACTCTTAAGGTAACTAATAAGAAAGGCCTTATATAACTCCTAAAGCGCTTTAAGTGCAGAAGCCTAAAAGCGTATATTTAGCTTATAGTACACTGTAAGCTCGCGAACTAGTTAAGAAAATAGCAGTTTAAGTAGTAGGAGTTTATAACCTTTCTAGTATTAGCGGATCTCGCGTAGCGCTACAGTTATATTGCATTAGATACTAGCTATAATAAATAGCTGTAATAACTTACTACTAGCCTTAAACTTATACCTCTTAGAGGGTACCTTTAGTAGGGTCTTACGCGTAGACTTTATAGTAGGCTTATAGTTTACCTTAGCTGCGAGGTTCTTTGCAGGTCTTTTACTACTAGTAACTAGCTTAGGTGGTCTTATACGCGCTATTGTTTAGAGCTATAGTAGCGCTAATCTAGTATTATAAGTAATAAAACACTGTAATAAATAGTAAGTTATAGTAGGTAGTAGGGTTAAGTAAATAGGGTAGAAGGTTTAGGAGTTTACTCTAAATTCTTAAAATTTCCTATTTCCGCGCTAATTTTAGGCAGTAGCGCACGGACTTCTTAGCCTATCTAGATAGAATATACTCTAGTATATTCAATTTTGTAGCTATATTAAAGATTTTTTAATATAATAGATATAATAAATCTCTATATTAAAACTAGAGCTTATATAGCTTTGTATCTTAATATTAACGTAAATAATAATATATTAAGCCTATTTTAGTAATTTTAGTATTTTCGCGCTAGCGTAGGTAGTAGCGTAAGAATATTCTAGAATATTTAGATACTTTCTACCTACTTGTTTAACCTCCTATACCTATAATTAATACTAGACAACCTACTACTTTATTATTTACTATAATTATAGCATACGCTATATTAGCTATTAAAGAAGAGCCGAATAATAGGCTAGAAGGCCTAGTACCGCGTATTAAGGTTGAGCTACTGCTAGGTTTTAAGCCTAATAAGTAGGAGAAGCTTACTAATATAATAATTATAACTATTTATTATAGTATTTGCTAATAAGTGTAGAGATTTATATGTAAAAAAGACGAAATTAACGCTATACTTAACTAGCGTGGTGCTAGCGGATCGCGAAAAGGTAGACTGCTTAACTTAACTATTCCCTATAAGGGTCCCCTTAGTAGCAGCTTACGCGTAGTAGTATAAAGGGAGCGTAAGGCTTAGTTTAATAAAGAGGAGAAAGTACTTAAGAGTATAGATTAGTAGACCGCGTAGCTAAGTACTAGCTTAAGAAATAGTACCTATTAGATCTAGACTATATATCTATAAGTAAGAGAAGATAAGAAGAGATTCTTCTAGCAGCCTATAAGAGCCTAGCTAGTAGGTGTTTTAAATAAATAGAGTAGTAGGTTAATATAGTTATTTATTATAATCTTTTGCTAATGTATTCTAGTAGAATAGCTTAAGACGAACCTAACACTAGTTTATAAGAAATAGTATAATATTACGAAAAAGATAGATATAAGGAAATATAAGAAAATATTAGAAGGTATACTAAGTACTAAAGAAGGGGAGCCTTATAAAGAATTGTAAAGTAGGGGTATATAAAGAGTCTTTAGTCTAGGTAGTACTCTATAGAATATCTTACGTAATACCTACTTAGAAGGCCTACTTAAGCTTAACACTAATATATTTAAGAGTAGCGAGGCTAAGAAAGAGTTTAAAGAGTTTATAGAGGGACTTACTACTAAAGAGTTGCAACTTATAATAGATAATAAGTAGTAGTAAGTTTAATATAGCTTTTTATTATATACCTACTAATAGAATAAGGCGAGAGGAACTAATAAGCGTTTTTAATCTACTAGGTAACGCTAATATTAAGCTAAAAGGCGATATACTATACGTGAAAGGTAATAATAGCGATAAGTGTAAAGAGGAGGTAGACGACGACTCTAATATTAACGAATATTTTAGATTACTAGAGAATAAGTACGAAGATAATAAGTAGTAGGCTACGGCTTAAAAAGAGGCTTAACTATTAGAGGAGAGCGAGTTTAAAGGATTCTTAGATTTAGAGTAACTATTAGAGTCTAATATATAGATCTTTATACTAGTCTAAAAGTTGCTTAGTATATAATAGCTTAGTATTATTACAGCTAATTAACATAGTCTATATTATATTATAAGATTACTTATATATTATAATCTATAAGAATCGCTAATTATAGGCTATATAATCTTATAGATCCTTCTGCTTACTATAAGGGATTAATTTAAAGTTTTTACTAATGCTGCGCTAGGGTTTTAGGGGAAGTTGTATACATTATTAAAGAATAGAACTAAAGAGACTAGTAGGAAACTTTAAGTCCTATTTCTAAAATCTACTATTCTTATTATTATTTACTACTATTACTATTTACTATAGATTTAGTATTGTAGTTAATTAAATATACACCTAATAATCTTATTATATTACTAGAAGAACTTTACTACTTTAAAATAAAAGCTTTATAGGTAGTTACTAGGGGGGGGAAAAGATTACTATAATTAGTAAAATACTTAACGAGGGGTGCTTAGGAGGGTAAGGAGAGAAATAGGATTATAGTAAAATAGGAGGAGTGGTAGGAGAGTACTAGCTAGGCGAAGAGTATTAAAACTAATAACCTATAATAGAACTCTGCTACTTAGTATAGTATAGTATAGTAATATTTTAGAGAGGTAGCTAAGCTAATAATAGATTACCTATATATATTTTGTTATAACTGTAGTCTTGCATTACAGCATCTATATATACGCAGTATAGAGTGTGAATACCTCTCTACCTACCTAAAGTTAAAATCTTATTAAGCAATTCTTACGCCTACCTATATTAAGGCATCCTTAGCGCCCCCCTCCCTCTCCTACCTTTAGCAGAGAAACCGAGCGATCTTAATACTACTTTACTTAACTACTACTTTTAAGAAGGAGCTTATTCGAGTAGTAATTAATAGTAACTAGTTATTCTAAATAGTTAAGCGACTATCTTTCTATTAGTTTCTTTGGTTTCTTTAGCTAGATACTATAATAATTAGCTGTTATAAATTCTAGAAGATGTTTTAGAGCTAACACGACAAAGTAAAAAGTTCTATATTATAAGATCTTAGGAAATTAATAAAGATATTAATCACCTTAGATGCGTAGTCTATAGTAAACTATCTTAGCTTTCTTACAGTAAAAGGTTACTATATTAACTAAGACTAGAAACTTTAAGAAAAGCTACTTAACTTTCTCTCTATACGTAGTAGGTATATAGGTACTTCTATGGTAGACGAGGTACTATATGTTCTCTTAGATATAAACACTAAATCTCGGCTTTTAGCTGTTACCTATAATAACGCTAGTAATAATAGTGTACTTACTCGCACTATCTAATTGAAACTTTAAGAAGTTAGTATTTACTAGAGTTCCTAGGAAAATATAATTCTATACCTTACCTATATTATTAATCTTGTTATATAAGATATTATCTAGCACTTAAAGCTTTTAGTAACGATAGAGGTTAGAGTAAGAGAAAGCTTTTAGCGGCGGCATATATAAGATATTAGGACGAATATGTCTATTCCTAACTCTCTTCGCAAGGTAAGAACGCTTTTATTATAGTTATTTATTATATACTAAATATATACTAGCTTAGGGCTATCTATATCGCTATTAACGTATCTCCTTAACGCTACGAACGTTTTATCGCTATATAATAGAATCTACTACTAAAGAAGCGGCTATCTATTATCCGCGACGTGAAGACTAGATAGAACTTAACACATAATATATTAGAGCGCGCTCTTAAGCTATAAAAGTATATTAATAAATAGCTTAAACAAGAGATCCTATTATAACTAGGTAGTAGCTTAGATAGCTCTTTAGAGGATAACCTTATAGCTAAGGTAGATTTTTAAGATCTAAAACGTCTCTAGTTATCTTTAATTGAGTAGCACTATCTTAAGCTTATTACTGAAATGCTTAAATAATTTAAAGACGTAACTAGCTTTCTAAGCTAAAATAAGAAACCTTAGATCTAGTATATTTAGCTTATATATAACCGGCTATTTGACTTCTTAGATAAGATAATAGAGGACTTAGATAAGGACTAAGAGAACTATAAGAATAGGGAATAGCTAGTAGTTATATAAGATATAGCTAAGAGGGGTCGCTTAAAACTTAGTAAATACTACTCGAGAATAGACGGAGACTAAGGATTCTTGTTTAATTGCGCTACTATCCTTAATCTAACTTAGAAACTTATAGTATATAAGGTATAGTTATTATAGCTATTTATTATAGCTACTTACTAACTAGACTCTTAGAACGAATTATAGGAGCTATAGTATAAGTATCTCTATTAAGGATAATTCCTTGCCTATCTTAAATACTATAATTCTGTAGAGTAGAGGGAGTAAGCCCTAAGGTCTAGTGTATTCTAGAGAAGGTTACTTAGAAATAAGTAGTTCTAAAAGCTAGCCCTTAAACCCTAATTACTATTAATAAGCTTTTCCTTCTAAGGCTCTTTACTACTAGAACTAGATAAGGTAACAAGCTTAACCCGCTAAGAAGGAGAGTCCTACCTTAGTACTACTTATGTAATAGCTAGTAACTCTTTTAATATCCTAGACTAGTAAAAGTTAAATAAGTCTATCTATCTATAACTATCCTAGGTTACGAAGGATATTCTTATAATACTAATTGCTTAAGTAGGGGTTAAGAGAGTATTTAATATTACTAAGGATATAATTAGTGATTAGAGGCATCGACTTTCTGCGCGGATAATATAGCAGATTATAGTTTTTAAGGATATAATATCCTATAAGAAAGAAGAGGAAGACCTATTACTTTCTTAGATAGTAGGTATTAAAGAGCTATATAACAAGTTAATAATCTATTTAAGCTTCTAGCTCTAGTAGAGATTAACTACGATATAGAGGAGGATAGTATAGAAGAAGTAGATATAGAGGATAAGTTAGTACTCTACTATAAAAGCGCTAACGTCTTACGCGTTACTATAATTAATAGCTATAATAATAGATCCTAATTCTTTTCTAATTTAGTATATTTATTTACTTTATACAAGAATATTATCTAAGTAACTATAATATAGAAGAAAAGTATTTTAAAATTCTTACCTATAAAGTTTATACAACCTAACCCTAACCTAGGTAGCTAAACTCTAACCTAACTCTAACCCGTTGTCTATATAGACTTAACCCTAACCTAACCTATAGTCTATGTAGACTTAACCCTAATCTAATCTATAGTCTGTGCAGACCTAACCCTAACCCGACCTATAGTCTATGCGACCCTAACCTAACCCTAACCCGTAGTCCGTGCGACTCTAACCTAACTCTAACCCGCGTGCGGGTACCCCGTACCTATTCGCCAGCGTAGGCTACAGATACCTTAATAGTATATTAGGGATAATATTCTTCTTTCTTAGTATATAAATAATCTTAAATTCCTACTAAAGGATAGTCGCGAGCTACTTATTTATTATAGAGCTTAGTAAATCTAGAGACAACTAATTAAGCTGCGTAATTAGTACCTTTATATCTATTTCTACTTAGAAGAGGTATCTATAAAGGTAAATCTAAAAGACCTTTAGCGCCTAAATAAGCGCTTTATACTTAAGCTTTATAGAGTAGAGCTTTAACTCTGCTTCTAACTATAGCGTGCTTTTAAACCTTATTATATAGCGACGGCTATCTAATCTAACTTACTCTAAGTAAGCCCCTACCCCGCGAAGTAAGGCGTCTACGCCGACTATTAAGAGACTACCCTAATAGTCTATCGCTATAAGCGCTAGTAGAGAGGTAATTACTTTCTTTAGAATCTTTATTATATATATCTACCTATCTCTCTAAACCTATTTAGCTTCCTTTTAAAGGAGTATAAAGAGTAGCTCTACTTTTAGTAAGAAATAGAAGATCTATTACTAATAGTAGATAATAATACTAATAAACTATTAGACCTCTTTTACTATTTAGCACTCTAGCTACTTAAGAATCTTTTAGACTATATTTTTTATAGAATAGTAACTATCTTTATTAACCTTATACTCTATAATAGCTATTTAGAGAACTCCCTACTACAACTTCTTTCTTAAGATAGTAGCCTTAGCCTAAGCAATATCTATAAGAACCTTATCTATCTATAAAGCATATTTAAGAATAAACTAATATATACTATTAAAAACTTTCTCTCCTCTATAGTTATCTTAAGGCCCTACTACTATAATATTATCTATAAAAGGCGCTATCTTTAGAAGGTAATTATAGAGGATCTTTATTACTGCCTAAATAAAGACTACTATAGAGTTTATCGCGCCTATTAGAAGTATATACTATTAGTATAGCTTGTTTAGCGTCTAAAAGGCTATTATATCCCTACTAGACGTGTGTAATAGTATCTAGTTATAACCTAAAAATAGATTAAATAGAGCATACGTCCTCTTATTCGCGAACCTCTCTAAGAACTTATTAGTAGATAGTAGAATATAGGTATCTCTTATTATTACGGCGTTATATTATATAGTATTATTAATAAACTAAAAGTTCTCTAGTTTAACTAGTTACTTAATCTTTAGGATAAGAAAGTACTTATTATAGTACTACTCGTCTCTATGCTTAAATATCCCTTACTCTACCTATACGTCTACTATTACGTTTATAATTAGTATAAGCTTCTTTAGTAATAGAAAGTTTTTCTTTACTACGTAGTATATAGAATAGTCCGAATCTTATATAGAGGCTATATATCTTCGTAAATTTGTAATATATATTAAAACTCCTACGCTAGCGTATCCTCTCGCTAGAATATAAGCTACTAGATTAAGTAAACTTTATTTAGATAGAGATCTTTGCTAATATTTATCTTTTAAAGGCGCTCTAGGTTTAACTAATACCTCTTTAGAAACGTTGCTATCTAGCTATAGAAAAGGTAATTAAATAGCTTTATATTTAGTTCTCTAAGTACTATTTAAGCGGCTTAATAAGCTATTACGCGCTCTTTCTAGTCCTTACGCCTAAGATCTATTAGCGCGTCCTCTCTTAGTATATCTATAGGCTTTACTTTATTAGCAACTCTCTTATATAGAGTATTTACTTCCCCTAATAACCTATTACGTAATAGGTAAAACTACTACCTTACTATCTCTTTAAAGGATCTCTACTCCTCTACTAATAATACCTACCCTAACTTCTCCTCTTCTTAGTAGTCTAGTTCTTTCTTAAATAATTATCTATACTTAGGTATATACGTAAATAAGCGCGCTACCTATATATTACTTAGTATAAGTTCTAGGTAATACTCCTCTACTAAGTATACTTCCCTAGTAAGCGCGCTTACTATCCTTTTCTCTAATACTCTATTAATACTACGTTAGCTATAGGCACTAAGTTATAGCCTATAAAAGAGACTTTACGCTAACTATCTATTAACTTAATATAGTAAAGTATCTAGCTAATAGTATTAAACTATATCTAGAGCCGCGCTATTACGTACTATAGTGTTCTAAGAAGAATTACTCTCTATAAATATCTTATAATCTAAAAGTACGTTAGTACTATAATCCCTCTAACTATAATTAGGACTAAATAGGCTATACCTATAAAGAGGTCTATCCCTCTATTAGTAGTTATTATACCCTACTATAATTTAGGAGGCAGACCTAACTAATCTAGCTTAGTAATATAGATATTTAGCGCTCTCGCTATTAAAAGCTGTATAATATTTAGCTATAAGCCCGTATTAATAAGCGCTTAACCTATACTACTATAGAGAGATACTTAGTATATTAGTAACTATTCTTTTACTAAATACTACTACTACTATGCTTCGCTCTTTAGTCGCGCTTTAGAGGGTATTCTTAACTACGCCTTAACGTAGCTATCTTTCTTATTACTTATCTTATAGTTTTAGAAGTTATAGAGCTTATTCATTTCTCTAACTCCTACTTACTTAATACTATAATCTATCTTTAGATATAGCTACGCTAAAATATCTTTTATAATAACCTTTAGCTATAAACTCTTAGTTTCTATTATATACGTTTTTTCTAAACCCTAGTTATATAGTTACTGTATAGCTTCTTCTATTAACTCTTCTTTATTACTACTAGTCTTTACCTACTAAACCTCTATCGTTTCTCCTAAACGCGTTTTACTAACCTAAAAGTGTATATATAGCCTACGCGCTTCTTTAAGTACCTTAGTTACTACTATAGCTACCTTAGAAGATACTAATAGGTTAAGCTACTAGATTTTATAGACTTTCTAGTTTAATATCGCCTTTATAAGTACTATTAGTACTATATTCTAGGCTATCGCTGCTAGATCTTTAGTTATTAGTATAGTTATAGATATAAAGGCTTAAGGGGCTCTTAGAATAGGCGCTAGTATAAGTATAATATTATAATCTACTATAGCGCTCTAGCTATCTCTCTCGCGTATCTTACTACTTATTAGAGTATTAAGGCGTCTTTAAACCTAAGTTTCTACTACCTAGAAGTTATTAATCTCTACTTAGGCTATATACTTTAGCACCTCTAACTCCTTTTTAACGTCTATATCTTTATAGCTACTTACTATCTAACTACTCTTTATTTAAGGTATTCTAGGTTTCTTTCTAAGGCGAGCCTTATACTCCCGCTATTTTTTCGCTAGTTAACTAGCCTTCGTGCGCTTATCTATAGCGTTAACTTCTAAGTTGTCTTTAGGGCGTAGTACTCTATAAGATATAGTTTTAAGGAACTGCGTAGCTAACTAAAGAGCTATTATTTACTTTACTATTAGCTCTGCTTCCTCGCTTAATTCTATTATATAGCTCTTACTACTACTACTAGTTCTTTTAACCTTAATAGGCCTACTAGCTGCGTTAAACTAATTTAGGAGTACTTCTTATATAGGTTATTTTAGTTAGTTATTAGTTACTTTAAAACGCTCCTTTAATAACTATAGTATCTACTTAAGAACCTCGCTTCTAAAGGGCTTTAGAGTAATGCCTCCGCCTAGGAATATACCTTAGATAGTAGTTAGATACGGCCTAAAGTAGTACTATACTTGTTTTTAGCTATTTAGTTACTTTTTACTTTAAGTATAATACTACTAATTACCTTTTAGTAGGTTCTAGTCTAAATAGTTTATAATAAGATGCCCTTCTTACTTATAGTACCTGCAATGAGCACGCTGCGGGTCTTAGTTACTTATATAGTTTACGCCTAATTGCGCGCTAGTTATTAGTAGATATATTAATTTAAAGCTCTTATTATTACGCTCTAGAATCTTTATACTTACCTAATATAGTTTTAGTACTAGCTACTTATACACCTCCGCGTAGTTCTCTAGCTTAACGAAGAGTCTTTATAGTTCTATATTACCTTTAGCTATCTTATTAAGCTACTCTATTATTATAGATAGCCCTTAAAAGCGCTAAATAAGGTCCTCTACTACCTTATTAACTTTTAGAGTAGCTAGCTTCTTAGGTTAAGTAATAATTAGTAGTATTCTAAGGACTGCTTATTATAGAGTTACTAAAGACTTCTTAAGCGCTAGTATTAGCTTCTTTACTATCTTTACGTCGCAGCGGGCTAGCGTTTAGCTCTTTAAACTATAGTTAGTATATAGGGTACTTAACCCTTCCTCTTATACTTAGTATTTGTGGATAAATTAGTAAATCTTCTTAATTTTAAATAAAGCAATATTATCTAAGCGCGGCTAATCCTCTCTTAGTATATAGTATATTACTTACTCTATATCCTCTTAAGTAAGTCCTTAGAAGAAGAAGTAACTCTTCTTAGCTTTTACGACTTATCCTTAGGTCTCTATAGCCGTAAAGTAGGTTATAAAGTTCTAGTAGTATTTAGTAATCTAGATAGTAGGTTACCTTTACTATACCTCTTTTACGTAGCTCTTAATAAATGCTTAGGTGCCTTACTACTAAAACTTATCCTACCCTACGTATAGCTCTTAAAGCTTATTTTTATACTATTTATAAGTTTCTACTCTATAGTAGCTTAGTAGCTTTTAGACGAACGCTTTATACTTCTACGTGTAGAAGTATAGTAGCTACTTCTTCTAAAAGTCTTATAGCTAGTCTACCTAATTAGCTTTAAAGTTATACTTATCTAAAAACTCTAAAATATTCTCGCTATTAAAGCGTAGCGCATAAGTATTATATAGTTCTAGCTTTTCTAAATACTAATAGTAGAAGTTATAGGTTACTATAGGTAGCTTAGGTTCTACTATTATAGTCGCCGCGGGCTCTCTACTCTATATTAAAGATATCTTAGATAGTATACTATTTAATAAAAGAGACCTACTCTAGTTATATGTTATAGATACTATTTAATTAAAAGTTTCTAAAAGTTGCTAATTTTTAGTTAGCGTATATACTATTCCGCTACTTTTAGACTCTTAATTCTCTCTCTAAGATAGGTTTCTTCCCTTTCTCCTAATATCCCTTTACTACCTATAAAAAAGTACCTCCTTAGTACTTAGGTGTTACGCTCTTACCTACTTCTTTTTAGCTATATATTATGCTAGCCCTATAGTCCTTCTATAGGTTACTATACTACTCTACTAATACTATAGAACTCCCTAAGAGTTCCGCCGCCTTAGTAAACTTTATTAGTAAGCGCTTAGAGTTTAATAGGGTCTCTAAAAACTTATTATAGGCCTCTACCTCTCTAACTTCTTTCTTAAAAATAGGTAAAATAAAGAGGTTTTCTCTACTACTCTACTAATAGACCGTTATATCCCCTTAGTTAGGTTACTAAAGATATAGTAGAGGGATAGCCTTAATAGTTAGAAGAGAGGCCGCCGACCCGCAACTAGTAGAGAGTAGAGAATAAGAAGGTATTTAAATTACTAAAAGATAGTATTATACGTTGTCTAAAAGAAGGTATTTTGTATTATATCTAAAGGTAGTATGTTCCTCTTATTTCTCTCGCAAAGTCGCCCTTAAATACTTAACCTTTAGCGCTGATTACCTAACGCCGAACACGTGTTAATCTACTACACTATAATAGATACTTAGAAATAATTAGTAGAAGGAAGCTACTATAGCTCTAATAATAAACGAGGTCGTAAGACAAATAAAAGAAGTAGGGGAAGCTAGAGAATTACTATAGAAGCTACTAAAAGTCCCTTAGAACCCTATAGTAGCGATAATAGCCTAACTAGTCTAGCTACTATTCTCTATTACTACTTATTTAGAAGCGATAGAATAATAGAAACTTAGTCTAGCTCTCTAGACTTTTACACCTAAGTTTTACTTAGAACCTAATAAGCCTACTCTCTAGGAGAGTTACGTAAAGACTAAGTATCCTTATCTTAAGCTATTTAATAGCGATAGATCTAAGTACTTAGTATTTTAGTATAAAGTAAAAGCTAAGCTATATAATAACTACTAAGGAGTAATAGATAGGTTAAAGGTTACGTACGTAGTAAGTCGCTATTCTAAGCGAGCCTTAGACGTTATCCTTCTTTAGGCGAAGTAGAACTAGAAATACTACTCTATAGAGGAACTCTAGAGTTTCTTTAACTAGTAATATAATAATTCTTACTTAAAAATAAAGGTACTTAACTAACTCTCTAGCCTATAGTAAGGGAAACGAACCGTCTAAGACTACTATATAGAGTTTAACTAATTAGAACTCTAATTAGGTATATAAGTAGGCGAGATATAGAAGAAGAGTATATTCTATAAAGAACTCTATATAGAGATCTAGAAGGCTCTTATCTTCGTAAATAGAGACCTATCGTTTAAGTAGTTCGCACGCGAAGCGACATAGGTATCTAACTACCTATACTAAGTAGGCCTAATAACCTAAGCCTAATAAGAATATACGCTAGCAGAATAGTCTACTCTAAAGAGTACTTAGACACTATCGCTACCTAAGAAGATAGACTAGGAGCTAATAAAAGCTAGTAAGGCAAGTACTAGAGCTAGTAGGCTAAGTACCGATTAGATTAGGTACTACGCCTATAGTAAGAAAGGACATATATCTAAGTATTATAGGAAGAGTCCTAAGGTAAGGAGCACTAAAGTAAGCTAAGCAGCATAAAGAGAGCTACTATTAGATAGTAAAGATTCCCTAAAGGATATAGATAAAGGCGAGTTAGATAACTTAGAAAAAGAGTAGCTCTAGACTAGAGTCTTAGTCTAGAGCCTTAGAAGATAGATTAGTAAATAAGTAGTAAATAGAACTAATTTTAGTAGAAGTATATAAATACTTCTCTCTTTATAGCGCACTTAATTATAAACTCTATCTATAACGCTACTACGTTAATTAATAGTAGGTATTTATACTACGTATTAGTTAGTAGAGAATTCGCTCGCTAAAGCCGTTTAGAGCGCTTCTTAATTACTCCTTAGATAATAGAGGGGATAATAGAAAGATATTAGAGATAGATAAGGTCTCTAGGTTTAAGTTTAATATATATAGTTACTAAGAGGTTATCTATACGTACGTACTTAATAGTATAGATAAAGAAGTTATTCTAGGAAAAAAGTAGATAGACTACTAAAATATCTTAATTACTCTAGTAAAAAGGAGCCTATTTATATACTTAAGAAGTATTTAAGTAAGGTGTAGTAAAGGTATCGTAACCTAGAGCGCTATATATTAGGTAAGCGCATCTATATTTATAGGTCTTATAAGGAGATCTAAAGACCTAAAGAAAAGAGTATAGATATTTACCGCCTTTATTATAGATATTAACAAGGCGTTAGTACTAAAGAAGGTAGTAGATATAAAGTTACTACTACTAAAATAGTATTAGAGCTATTTTAAGCTCTTTAATCTAAAGAAAGCGTTAAAACTTTCTCTATACTAAGGTCTTAGAGTAGACTATAAGATCGAGCTAGAGTTAAAGGACAGCTAATAGCTACAGCCGCCGTAGGGCCCGCTATATAGTATATTAAAGGGCGAGTTACTAGTGCTCTAAAGGGAGCTTATAGCCTTTCTAGAAAAAGGATTTATCTATATAAGTAGCTTGCTAGCCTCTTTACTAGTTCTATTTATAAAGAAGCTAAGAGGAAGACTCTAATTATATATCGACTACTGCGCGCTTAACGCTATTATAAGGAAGAATAGATACTCTCTACTACTTATCTAAGAGATACTTAATAATATAAGTAAGGCTAAGTAGTTTATAAAGCTAGACGTAATTACTACCTTCTATAAGATTTATGTTGCAGAAGGTAATAAATAGAAGATAGCTTTTAGAATACGCTTTAGTCTATTTAAGTAGTTAGTTACTCTATTTAGTATAGCAAACTCTCTAAGTACCTTCTAGTAGTATATTAATTAGATATTAAAAGAGTACTTAGACAAGTTCTATTTAGCATATCTTAACAACGTATTAATCTATACTAATAGTAGTCTATAGTAATACTAAAATTATATCTAAAAGGTCCTTAGTAAACTCTAAAGCGTAAGACTCTATATAGATATTAAGAAATACGAATTTAAAGTAAATCTACTAAGTACTTAGGTTTTATTATTAATATAGAGAAAAGTATCTCTATAGACCTAGATAAAGTTAAAGCTATTAAGGAGTAGAAAGCACCTAAGACAGTAAAAGGCGTATAATTATTTCTTAGGTTTACTAACTTCTACTAAAAATTTATTAGAGACTTTATAAAGATCGCTACCCTCTTAACCTACCTAACAGGCAATATAAGCTTTACCTAGGAAAAAGATAAGTAGGCCGCGTTTAATAAGCTAAAGGAGATCTTTATAATAGAACCTATCTTAGCGACATTCGACTCTAAGCAAGATATAGTCCTAGAATATAACTCTTCTAGCTACGTAATAGAAGGAGTACTATCCTAGTACAATAAAAAAGAGATACTACGCCTTTACGCGTACTTCTTAAGAAAGAATAACGCTTATAAATATAACTATAAGATATACGATAAGGAGCTACTAGCTATAGTATAATACCTAGAAGAATAGAACGCCGAACTCCGCTTAGTAAAGAGCTTTAAGGTAATTACTAATTATAAGAATCTAGAGTACTTTATAAAGCTAAAGATATTAAGCGAACGTTAAATCTACTAAGCCGCGTTATTAAGCTAATTTAATATAGAGATACTATACTAGCTAGAGAAGTAAAATATAAGAGCTAACGCGCTCTTAAGAAGAGAATAAGACCTACTAGAAGACGTAGGAGACGAACGCTTATAAAAGCGTATTATTTAAATTCTAATACTAACGTCCCGCTGCTATAAGAAAGTAAGCGAAGATAAAGAGGACTTAGATAAAAGCTAAGTTATATTAGTAAGAATTCGTGTAAGACGAACAGGAAGCTATCCTAGTATAACTAAAGAACAGCTAGATTAATAAAACGCCGCCGCTAATAAGAGCGGTATAGAGTAGTTAGAATAAGTAGAATAAATAGAAGATAGTTCTAGTCTAACTAAAGAGTAGTTAGAGTAGTAAGAAGACTTAGCCTAAAGAAATAAGCTTAAGGAGCTATAGCTAGAGGCTCTAAAGAATAATTAGTAGTACTAAGAAGTAACGTAGGTAGTAATAGAGTAAGAATAAAGGTTCCCTCTAAGCTTAGGCGTAAAGTACTTAATCTTAGAGTATAAAGTTAGTAACTAAGGAGGGTTACTATATAGAAGTAGAAGATAGGTGCTAGATAATAAGAGTCTACGTACTAAAATAATTAGTAGAGTCTATAACTCTCTCTTAGCTAGTTACCTAGGAAGAGAGATTACTTATAAGATACTCGCCTAAGAGTTCTTCTAGCTAAGTATAATAGGTAGTATTAGACGCTACGTACGTAACTATAACGTATATAGAAGAACTAAACTATAGAGAGAAGGCTTCTAAGGACTCCTAAAACTATTACTAATACTAGATAAGATATAGAGGAGATCTTAATAGACTTTATTAAGAGACTACTAACTAGCGAAGGTATAACTTTTCTTATAGTTATTACTAATAGGCTTAGTAAGGGATTAATCTTTATCCTATTACCTAATATTAAGATAGAAATAGTTGTCTAAGCGTTCCTTAAATAAGTAGTAGCCTACTACTAGTTACTAGATACTATAACTTCTAATAGAGGTAGCTAGTTCGTAAGCGTGTTATAGAAGCGCCTCTATAAGATCCTAAAGATTAGGCGATAGTTATTAACATTCTTCTACCCCTAAACTAATAGCTTAACTAAGAGAATAAATAGCGTATAGGAAGCCTACACCTAAGCGTTTATTAGCTAGGCCTAAATAGACTAGGCACCTCTCTACCTAATAGCCTAAATAGCTATTAATAGTAGAGACGTAATATTAATAGGAGTAGCGCTATTCTTCTTGTAATATAGATATAACGTAGATCTGCTACAACTAGAAATCTCTTAAGGAGCTAACTAGAAGAAGTACACTACTAAAGAACGTTTAGACCGCAAGAAGGTAGAAGCTATTATAGCTAAGTTCTAAGACGTATTTAACCTAGCGTAAGTAAGCATAGCTACAGCCTAAATAGAATAAGAAAGGTAGGTAAATAGGTACTACAAAGAAGTGAAGAGGTACTAGGTTAGTAATAAAGTCTAGTTATAGCTTAATAAATAATATAGAATAAGATAATAGTTATAGAAGCTTAACTAGAAGAGTGCTAAGTATATAGTAGTCTAAGTAATTAATAGCTACTTAGTTAAGCTAGATACCCCTCTAGGACACTACCTAGTCTTTTATATTAATAGACTACGCCTTGCTAACTTAGATCCTCTACCTAGCTAGATATAAGACAACTATTAGCTATTACTATTATAAGTAGGTAACAAGAACAAGTAGGTTATAGAGAAGATTATAAATAAGAAATAGAAACGCTAAAGTTATAGTTAGCGCCTTTACTATAAGGTAAAATAGGCTAGATACGCTCTAATAGATCTTTAGCTAGTAGAATTACTAAAGGAAATAAAAGCTCTAGATTAATAGGAGGCCTATATAAAGGACGTTTAGAGCAAGGAGGGGCGCTTACTAGAAGGGTTTCGCCGAGATAACCCCTAAGAAGAGGAGGAAAAAGAGGGGTATTATAATAGGCTAGAGCTTAGTAGGTAAATCCTTAATAGAATCTTAGTTACGTATATAGACGCACGCTAGAGCTATACCTCTAACTAGCGGTTAAAGGATAACCTAAGCTACGCATAGACGCGCACTCTAAGTAACCTTCGAGCGGGATAGCTTATAGCTCTCTTCTTTATTAAATACAACTCTAGTATACCTATGTAATAGCTCCCTAAGCGTAGCCCCTTACATACCTAGCGTCTACTCTACTATAGATTTTAATACTTACCTACTTTTAGAGAGTACTATACTAGATAATAAAGCTACTATCTATCTAGTAAATAATCTATAGCTTATTAAACCTAGATTATTTATAAAAGCGAGTAGTATCGACTATATAGAGGTAGGAACTTAGTCTTTTCTAATTCTTAGAAAAGAGACTTATTATATCTAATTAATACTTAATAAAGTATAAGGAGAAAGAACTAAGGACCTAATACTTAGAGATATAGTAGTCGTAGAATATTTTTATATAAATATTGTATTAGAAGCTCGCCTAGACTAGGTAGGATTATAGTACCTAGGACTAGATATAATACTTAGAATAGGGACTTTAGAGTAGAACATTATACTTGTTAAGCTTATACGTAAGTATAACTTTACCTTTATTAAATATAAGCTACTTATGCTCTATCTAACTATAATAAGCGTAACGTATAATAATTACTAAAATTGCTTATAGACTATATTTCTAAGATCTAACTTAGCTAAGCTTTAGCACTTAAGGGTAGAGTATCTTAGTGTAGAAGCTCTCGAAGCACTAGTTAAGTTAGCCTAAAATATAAGAATTAAAGAGATTCTACGCTCTAAATATAAGTATTATACTATAATATATGTATAGCAAGTTATATCTAGATAACCGCGTAAGCGTTCTCCGCGACTATACTAGAGAATCTCGTAGGATCTATTTAATATACCGAAGGGAAGGTCTAGCGAGCTCTAGATACTTCTTATTAAGTACGACTTTAGCGGGAAACTCTATACTTACCCTCTCTAAGCTAAAACGCTTAATAAGATAATAAGAGTCTTTAAGAACTTTAAGAGTATAATATACGTAAAGTATAGACTTATAATTACTATAATTATATAAGATAATAACGTTGTAACGCTCTTTTAGAGGGGAATATTAAGGTTTTAGATATAGGTAGCTAAATATAGGATAACTATAGAAAGCTCTCTAGTCTATACTTATAAGCTAAATAGTAGAGCTGAAAGGGCTAGATAAGAGCTTATTCTTAAGTTAATTAAGATAAGAATAAGCGTAAACTTACTACCTAAGCTATAGCTAGAAATTGTAGATATAGTAACTTAGCTCTATAATATAAGCTTATTATATACTTATAGGTTAAGAGCACTAAATATAGTACTTAATAAGTAGTTTTGTAGATACTTTAAGTACTATAAACTAGGGCTAGTACGAGCTATAATAGCAGATCTTCGGCCTAATTAGAGTAGCGTTTACGCCTATAGCTACTAACCTTATTCTTTAAATAGAGATTAAGCAGTAGGCTAGAATAAATAGAGCTTTAAAGTAAGCCTAAGAGGATATATTAGATATCTAGTAGAATATAGAGTATCTAATATCTATAGAATATAGATACTTAAATTAGACTAAGTTATTATAATACGTAACGTTACTTTTAATAAGAGCTTATTTTATAGAATAAGTAAGCCTCTTATAAATAAGCCTAATAGAGTTTAGATATAGAAAGTAGTAGATATATTATATAAAGATAAGCTATAGGACGCTAGCGAGGTATATAAGAATATTTTTAATTAGCTCTAAGTAGTAGTAAATAGTTAGAAGATACTAATAGTAGAAAGGAACCTAGCGAGTAAGCTAGAGGGTAAGAGTACGTAAGAAGCTCACGAACTGGTAGGCTAGCTAGAATATAAAAACTTACGTAATTAATTACCTACTTAGGTAGAAAGTATAGCTAGTAGACTACTAGAAATCTAAGTAAATTTAGAAAGTAATATTAGGCTTTAAACTCTAGAGTAAATACTAGAGCCTAGAGCTTACTAGCTATTAAAAGCTAATAAGGCTAGAGACTATAAAAGCTTTTAGGAAGTATAACTACCTAGAGAAGAGAGCTTATTAAATATCTTAGAAAACGCTATATAACCTAGGCTAATGCTAAGTATTTAGAGAGAGTAAGTACTAGTTACTCTCTAGGCTGCCGCTTATTTAGGACCTATACTTTCTATAGCTTCTAATAATATAGTAAACTCTACCTAGAGGCGAGTAATAATAAGATAATAGTAAGATTATAGTCTACTAATAAGGTTAAGCTGCAGGCAACGTAGAGAGGACCTAGAGAGCTTATTAAGGAAAGGGAAATTAGGTGCTTATATATTATACTATCTAAATAATAGAATAGTAAATAATAAGCTTATATAGTGTTTATTTAAGAAATAAGTATTAAGAGCGCTAGCGATAGTATACTTAGTAATCTACGCGGCGTTCTATAGAATTAGAAAGGTAAAAGCTTAGATAAGATTAATAGAAGCTTAAGTAGTTAAACTAAGGCTATATAGAGATAACTTACTAAGAGAGCTAATAAAGTAGAAGGATTTAAGTAACTACGCGTATAGTATTCTCTTTTAGAAAGTAGCTTAGGCTAAAATTAATATACTACTTAGGAATAAGACTTAGGAGCAAATTAATATTAGTAAAGTAAACACCTAACTAATTTTATTAAAATAGGTATTTACTTATAAAGTAATTAAAACGGCTACTTTATTAAATGTAAAGCTCGTATAGTAGTAAGAGGAGACTTATAAATTACTAATACCCTCTACTTAATATACGCAGTAACGCTTACAGCTCGTTTATTTAGGACTATAATAGTAATAGCTACTTACTTTAACCTAAAGATTATATAATATAACGTTATAGGAGCTTTTCTTTATATAGATAGAGAGAACTATCTAGAGGTTATCTATAAGCTTCTTAATAGATATAAAGTACCTAGGAAGTACGTTAAGCTAAAGAAAGCTCTATATAGACTAAAAGACTCGCCTCTCTTATAGTATAAAGAGCTATCTAGATTACTAGAAAAGCTTAGATTACTTTTATTAAAAGAAGAACCTTACTTATTCTTTAATAGAGAGCGAAAGATCCTTCTACTCTTCTATATAGATAATATACTACTAATATACTATCGCTTAGCTATAGAGCTAGCAAATAGAGTTGTAAAAGCTCTATAATCTACGTATAAAATAGAAGAAAAGGGACTAGTCTAGTAGTTCTTAGGGGTAAGAGTTATTAGAAACTAAGTATCTTATATAATTACGCTCGTTTATAATAAGTATATTAATAAGATAGCTAAGAAGTTTAATTTAGCGAGTAATACTTAGTTTTCTCTAACCCCTCTACTATATAACGAGCTGTTTAAAAGTAATAGAGAAGTAATAAAGAAGGAAATTAAGAGCTACTAAGAGAAGGTAGGCTTAATCCTCTATATAGCTATAATACTTCGCCTAGATATTACTTTTATAGTATTAAAGCTCTCTTATTTTCTTATAAATCTAAGTAAAGAATACTTTAACGCGGTTAATAGAGTAATTACCTATCTATATTATACTAGGTATAACGCGATCACTTATAAAGGTAATAAAGAAAGTGAGCTTTTAATCTATAAAGACGCATTATTTATAGATAACCTAGAGATAAGAAAGTTAAGCTAAGGCTATCTAATTATACTCTTTAGAGAGCTAAATTTAGAAAGCAGCTCGCTAAGCTACTATTATAATTAATAATAAAAGCTAAGCTCCTAGCTCTTAAATAAGTAAGTAAAGAAATAATAGCTCTTAAGAGACTATTTAAAGAACTATAGCTTAACTTAGAGGTAGCGTAGATAATCTTTTATAATAACTAGTAAACTATACGCTTAGTTATTAGAGAAAATGAGTAAATTACTATAAAACTTAGGTATATTAATATCTAAAATATGTAGCTTAGATAAGAGTATAGTAAGGGATTATTTAAGGTTTAATACCTACCTATAGAGAGTATATAAGCTAATAGGCTTACTAAAAACCTCTTAGCTTAATAGTTTATAAGGTTTAAAGCTTACTTAAAACTTAAAGATATTAAGAGCATAGTTATAGTAAAGGAAGAGTAGTACGTAAAGAAGTAAAGCCTAATATAGAATTAGATTAGAATTAGGCTATAGGGAGCTACCTATATATATAAAGACTCTTACTTAAGAGTAAAAGGAAATAAGTAAAAGAGCTTAATAGCTCTAAGACTTATAGATCCTTAAGACTACTAAGCTTAGCCTAGACGGCGTTAAGAATATAGTTAAGTAGATTATTAGTAAGATTACGAGTATAATAGCGTAAGTAATTAAAAAGAAAGTTATAGTAATTAGTTAAGTTCTTAAACTACTAACTAAAAGCTTAAATACGAGTACCTTTCTATAAAGTATAATAACTAGCGCGTATAGACTAAAAAAATCTAAAATTAGAAGCGCTAAACTCTATATCGCGAGTAGAGGATCTAGAAGCGTCGCTAGAGGTATTAAGCGGAATATTAGAATAATTACTTAGACGAGAACCTTAAGGTAGAGTACCTTAACGCTTACTTTAAGATCTACCCTACTAAGCTTTAATATACTCTTCTTAATATAACTCTAATTAATAAGCACTTAATTATAATTATTAAAACGCTCGCTTATTTTATTATCTTTACTAGTAAGATTAATTTAAGGCTAAGTATTAACCTTAACTTAAGCTAAGCTATTACTACTAGTCTTCTTGCTGCGAGCTTAGTCCTTTAGCTTAAGTCTTATTAATTTACGCTTTTTATCCTTAAACTTAACGCTAGTAACCTTTCTAAGCCTATACGCTTTAATTATAGTATTAGTAAATGACTTCTTAAGCTTCTTAAAGGCCTTAGTATTTCTATAGCTCTAAGTATTAAGAACTATACTAGTGAGTATCTTTATAGAATTAGAAATAGGCTTATACTTATAACTACTTTTATACTTAGAGTAACGCTTTACGCGAGCGCTAGTAGAATTATAATAAATACTAAGATATAAGCGAGTATATATCTTAATTATATAATTAAAGTAAGGAGCTTTACGAAGTAGTCTCTTAGCGTAAGTATCTAAAGTACTACTATTAACTTAATTAATAGAGAACGTATCTAAGTTACCTAAGCTTTTAGAGCTCTCGTTATTAGAGCCTAGACTAGGATTACTTATTCTTATAAACTTATTAAGCTTACCTTATATAGTAGGTTATTTACCTTTATTTATAGTAGGTTATATAACCTTAATAGTCTTAATAATAGGCTACTTAGGAGTAGGAGTAGCGATTAGAGTCTAAACGCTAATAACTAGAGAGTTTAACTAAGCCTAAGTATTAGCGGGAGTAGGTAGGTACTAGAGTAGATTTAAAGATAGTAGATTCTTAATAGTAATAAGATTATAGAATACTCTATATACTACTAGTAATAACTAATTAGAAAGCTTACTAGTAATATTAAAGTTTTTAGTAGTAATTACTTATTTAAGGTAATTCTCTTTAAACTTACTACTTAGTTTAAGGCTAGTAGGATATATATAATAAGCTATAGAGAGAGTAAGAGTACTTATAATATAAGTATTTAGCGCTAGAGTAAATCTCTTAGTAAATAGAGAGCCTTTCTAGAAAGTACTTAGCGTTAACTAAGAGTTTTTAGGATCTAAGTAGCTAAATATTATATACTTCTTTCCTAAGCCCTAAGTAATAGAAGACGCGACCTCTAAGCTAATATAATAAGCACTAAGTCTAGAACTTAACTAATTATAAAAGAATTAATCTAATACGTTTTTATTAGAAATAGCGAGCTAATAGAAGCTTAGTAATAAGCTACTAGTAAATACGCTAAGCTTCTCTAAAGCCGCGTAAACTTAAGTAGGCTTTAATAGAGTTCTAAGCTACTTATTAATAACTTTCTTACCCTTATTATTTACCTAAGTATCTAAGAAAGCGTCGGCGCTATATAGAAGCGAAGAAGGAGATTAAGCTTTAAAAAAGTTAGCATAGGCTCTTAGTTACTCGCTATAAGAAATAATAATACTTACTAAAGCCTTATTCTTTTTACGCTTAGAAGTAATTAGATTAGTAGAAGCGTTCCTTTTATAACTACTATAAGTGCTTACACTTTAGCCGCCTAAGCTAGTATAAGCGTGCCTATATTAATTACTCTAAGCACTAGTAGCAGATGCGCTCTATATAGGTCACTAGAAGCTTAATAATATTATAGTATTTACTATAGGCTAACAAGAGCTCTATAAGATAGTATTTAGCTTCTTCTTCTAAAAGTAAAGTTAGTAATAATTACCTAAAGAGAGAGAGCGATAAACTTACGCCTACTATAATAAGTAACTAGGTAAAAACAGAGTTTGCGAAAGTAATATAATAAGTATATAAGACGTAGAAATAGTAGTAAGCTAAGTTATAAACTAGTAAGAGACGAGGATAATAAGGCGCGTAAATATTAAAGAAGTATAACCCTATACTCTAAAAACGCTCTAGCGCGAGTATAGGCTATACTAATAATTAATAAATATACTTACTACCTCGCTATTAGAGAATAGCACGTAACATAATATTATAGCGCTTATAAATAGATAGGTATACAAGCTACCTATCTAGAGGGTATATTGTAAGTATAATACTCTTATATATAAGCTTTACGCTCTAATTAGTTAGTATTACTCTAGCGATATAAGCTCTATACTCTAAAGACACTATTTCCTATATAGACTAGCGAGATGCTCTCTACGAGCTTAAAAGAGAGCTTTTCTACTTACTTAGATAGAATAATAATTTATCTCCTAAATATTCTAAAGCTCCTTCTTGCCACAATAATTATAGCACGAAACTAGGCACTACTTAAGAAAATCTAAAAGAAACTTAAGAGCCTCGTAGTCTAACCTACTATATAACTATAAGTCTAGCTTATAGGCGTTAAATACCTCTAAGCTAAAGGGGTGTATTAGATTAAAGTACTATAGTAGAGGAGAGTAGCGTATAGATGCTAAGTGCGCTAGTACGACCTAGTAACTATAATAGCTAATTAGAGTATAGAGGCTCTTAGCACCCCCTAGGTATACCTAGCGCGATATAGATATATAGATAGATATAGAATATATAATATTATTAATATTATTAATTATTACCTTTTATCTAGAGTTCCTTTAAAATAGTAAATATCTAATATTACTAGGTTATACTAGCGCCCCTAGTATCTATACGCTGCCCTCTTTTACTATAGTACTTTAATCTAATATACTCCTTTAGCTTAGAGGTGTTTAACGTCTATAAGCTAGACTTATAGTTATATAGTAGGTTAGACTATAAGGCTCTTAAGTTTCTCTTAGATTTTCTTAAGTAGTGCCTAGTTTCGTGCTATAATTATCTTAGCGGAGATAAGACCTAACTACTAAAGGAACTCTAGCTACTTATTTAGTAGTAGCGCCTTAGTAAGACTGTCTACTATTATATCTATAGTAGGTGTATACTTAACTAATATTCTACCTATAGAGACCTCTTATCTAATCTAGTAGTTATAAATATTAACGTACCTAAGCTTAGTTTAAAGCTTAGAGATCTCTTCTATAACTAGGCGGATTATCTACTTATTATTATATTAGATAGTAACTATAAGATTCTCTAGCTATATACCTAGCTCCTTTAGTAGTCTAGAGATAAATAGGGCTTTCTTTATAACTTATAATAAGGCGAGAAGCTTTGCTTGTATTATAGAGGTAGTAACTATATCTTATTTATTTACCTTCTATGTAATAAACCTATTAAAGAGCTTAATTATATAGCTCAAAGAGCTCTTCCTATCTAGAGTGTTATTAGTAAAGAAGGCGTTACTAGCTTTTAGGCCTGCGCTATCTCTAAGCTAGAGTGCTAGATACTTTATTATAAGTAAGTATAGTAAGACTCTATCTATAGCGTTATAATACTCTTATCTTAGGTTTAATAGGAAGTAAGTAAGTTATAAGATTATAAAGGTAATATCTAGTCTAGTAGTTATAGCTATAAAGAGGAGTAATCCTATCTTACGCTAGTACTTATTAATCTCTAATAGAGATGCTAAGCTATCTTAGAGTAGTATCTTAGCTATCGCTATAGACGTATTATATCTAATATTAGTATAGTTAGCTAGTCTGCTAATCTTGTCTATATAAGCTACCTAGAATAGTTAAATAGTTCTTAACTCTTAGTCTCTAATAATCTTAACGCCTAAGAACTACTAAAGGTTATTCCTACTAGTAAAGAGGTACTTATTCTAAAGATACTTAATAGCCTACTATACCTAGTTCTCTATATCCTTATAGTATACGAGATAATATCGTCTATATAGAAGAATATAATAATACTATCTTTAATAAGATAGTAAAGTTTATAGAGAACTTTCTAGAACCTAAGTACTCTAAGGGTGCTTATAAACTCTCTCTATTAGAGGAGTAGCGAGATGTATAGCCTATAGAGTACCTTATTTAATCTAAAGATAGTGCTTAGCTTCTAATAGCCACGTAGTATTCTTATAAATACCTCTTAGTTAATAGTAGTATATATAAAAGTATTTCTTACGTTATACTACTTAAGTTTTAGATTATATTTTACTATAATTGCTATTAGTATCTAGAAGAACCTACTAGTAAGAGTTACTATATATATATCTTACGCTATAATATTACGCTGCTAGTTACCTTTAACAACTAGTCGCGCCTTATTACGCTAGTAAATAGGTTAGAGTTAGGTTAGAGTTAGGTTACTAAGACTTAGGTTAGAGTTAAGTACGCTAGTAAATAGGTTAGAGTTAGGTTTAGATTAGGTTGCTAAGACTTAGAACCCTAACCTAACTCTAACTCTAACTTAGATTTTAATACTACTACTAGATTAGAGTTAGGTTAGGGTTATATAGACTATAGGTTAGAGTTAGGTTAGAGTTAGGTTAGGGTTAGGTTAGTTATTATAGTAATTATTTATAGTATATATATAATCTAGCCCTACTCTAGATAGTTAAACTTTAACCTAACCCTAACCTATTATCTATATAGACTTAACCCTAACCTAACCTATAGTCTATGTAGACCTAACTCTAACCTAACCTATAGTCTATATAGACTTAACTCTAACCTAACCTATAGTCTATGCGACTCTAACCTAACTCTAACCTATAGTCTGTGCAACTCTAACCTAACCCTAACTCGCGCGTAAGTACTCTATACCTATTCGCTAGCGTACGCCTTATATTTAAGTAGTTAGTAGTACTTATTAAATTTATAGGTATATACCTATATATAGTCTAAGATCTACTATCCTAACTGCTTAGTCTTCTTTATAGGTATTTCTAACTATAAATTTATCTAGTAGTAGCTAATAAGATAGGTCTATTTAGCTTTCTTAAATATATCTTCTATTAGATAGTCTTTAAGCTTAGTCTAGTATATTAGTAGAGGTAGTAGTTAATTATAATAGGGCTTTACGCCTTTAGCGAGTAGCCTCTTAATTACTACTTTATCTACTTCTACTCTATAGTACTCTTTAACCTTTCCTACTTAAGTACTTACTATAAACGCTACTACCTATAGAGTAGTCTTAGGTATTCTCTACTAGTCCTCTTTATCTAGCGGTATTCTAGTTATTAGCCGCGTAAGTAGCGCTATAAGTAGTAGTATTATTAGAGGAGTTAAGTAGCTATTCTAGATCTTTCTTTCTTAGTAGTATTCTAGCGAGTCGCTTTACTTACCTTTATCTTCTTAGTTGCCTAATTCTTCTAGAGTACTATCTTTAAAGAAAGACTCTATTTTTAGTTACTATATTAGGGCTAGTAGCTTAATAGTCTAGATATATATTACTATCTCCTCTAGCGTGCTATACATAAGGCTCTCTATTAAGTCTTTAATCTTACTATTAAATACTAAGTTCTTATTAAAAGCGATATCTCTTATATTAATTACTTTAGCGAGTAAAGGTATCTAGATTTAGTAGATATTAGTAGACTAGTATCTAACTAAGTATTTAATCTATATCTTTAGGTTAAGGCGCTAAAGGCGTAACTTCCCTCTATAGGTATTATCTATTATTATAAAAGCCTTATAGCTATATACTTTTAGGTGTATAAGGTTTAGCTTTTATAGGGAGGTAACTATTCTATTACTAAATACTACTCTTATAAAGAAGACTTTATATAGTATTTTTTAGTATTATTATAGTTTAGAGTTCTATTATATAGGTATACTATAGCTTAAAGAATTTCTAGCTATAGTTCCTAAGAGAGATTAGTATTAAGGCGTATTACGCGTACTTTCTCCTTATTTACACCCCCTAAGCGCTTAGCTCTACTATTCTAAGCTTATATATCTAGAGTAGAGGGCTTAACCTTAATACTCTATATTACTAGCTAGCGCTTAACGTCTAGTTTTACTATAGTAATCTTGTTATCTAATTTGATAGTTTTAACTAAGATATTATAGTAGTTCTTTAAGAATAGAAGAAAGATTATAAGTAGCTATATAATTAACTTAGCTATATAGTTATCTATAAAGTATAGGTCCTACTAGAGGCTAGAGAAGTAATTAGTAATAAGTATTTAGCTTTTCTCCTTTATTATAGTCTAGTACTTATATATATAAAAGTCGATCGCTAGTTACTCTCTAGGTCCTTTATTATTAGTTTATAGTAAGCGTCTAACTTATCTTCTTAACTTTACTCTCCTATAGAAGTTGCACTATACTATTATTACCCCTTAAACTCGCACCCTCTTAGACTACTATACTAGGTATTTAATTACTACTAATCCTAAGTAGCTAAGTTTCTTATACTATAGTATTACTAAGGCTTTCCTTAGTCCTCGCTTTATACGGGTAGTAATCCTTTATATATAGACTAGAGCCTAAGGTAGAGAGTTATACTCTAGTACCTACTAGTAATAAGTTTCTAATAGGTTACTAATATATTAATCGTCTAGTCTACGTAGATTTATTAGGTTTAATCTAGTATCCTACTAAATTCTCTTCTACTATAGTAGCTAGAAAAATAGTAGATTATATATAATCTCTAGGCAAATTACTATATTATATAGTACTATTAACGTTGTCCCCCTCTAGTATTATAGCGTAATATCTATTATACTATACCCTCGTATCTAGATCCTTATACTACTAGCCTAGATATAGTCGCCTAATAATAGCGGGTAGTAGTTATAGATGCAGTCTAGGTTATTTATAATATAGTAGGTCGCGCCTAAGTTAAGGATAAAAGACTATAAGAGAGAGTATGTATAGTTAGTTATCTTACTTAGCGAGAGAGTAGTAAAAGTAGCGTTTATATCTATAATTCTCTAGCCTTTTAGTTATTTATAGAGTAACTAATTAGCTTTAGGATTATCTAAAAGCTTAATAGCTAGTATATAGATATAAGATCTACTTTATTCTTATATTAGCTCTTATAATATTAGATTACTACTACGTTTAAACTATACTAGTTCGTTTATAGCTTTATTTAGTATCTACTATTCTAAAGCTAGGTCTAGGTTAACATAGTAATATACTCTAAGTTTATAATACTAATAATATGCTAAGTATTTCTATCTAGAGGTAGCTCCTTTACTCTATACTAAGGTTCGCTTCTATATAGGCTGCCTTATAGCTTATAAGGCTCGTTATTAATAAGAATAGCTCTAATACTTTATTTATAAGGGATTCTCTAGAATTAATAAGGCATCTCTTAGATTTAAATTAGTAGGTTGTATAGTACCTTTACTATATAGCGTCCTAGGTAGTAGCTATAGTCCTCTACTAAGAGTTATATTAGATATACTATTATTATAAGCTATAAAAGCTGCTTTATACTTCTCTACTCTAAGGGGATAGTATATTATTATATACTCTTAGAAACGACTTATTATCTCCTTATAAGTTATTCCTTACTTTAACCTCTTATTATCTTAAAAGTTTATAGTCTATATAGGGGCTATCTTATAGATAGAGACTATAAAGTCTTTTATAATAATATTAACTAGGCTAGTCTCTAGAACCTTATTTCTTTTAGCTTCTATAGTAGCTTAATTATATTCTACAAGCTAAGTATTCTATTAGCTTAAAGTCCTTATTAGTTTAAGGGCTACTAAGTAGTAGTCTCTTACTTACTCTATCTCTTAGAGGTCGCTAAGTCTAATAGTGTACTTAAGGTTTATTAGCTAAGTGCGTAGCGGCTTGCCTAGAAAGTAGCAGGTTTAATAGAGGTAAAGTATAATTATTAACTAAATTAGGCGTATAATTAGAAGGATATTTAACTACTTCTTATTATATTAATTTCTATTATTCTTATACTATTCTATATATAGTTTGTAGTAGTCTATATCCTCTCTATAGTTTCTCTACCCTATAGGGGTTAATTTAGTAACTTACTCTAGTATACTAATTCCTACTATAGATAGGTAATTTATAAGCTAAGGAACCCTAAATTCTTTTAGTTCTTACTAATACTAAGTATCTAATACTAGGTTAACTTTATCTTAGAGGTTATACGCGATATATTACGCCTAGATCTATAGGACCTAGAACACGTAGTCTATATAGTCTTATAGGATAACTATCGCGTCGTGTGTAGTTAAGGTAGTTATTTTAGTAGGTAGGTAAAGATAATAAGACTCTTAATTATTAGATGTTTACTATTAATAGAACTCTAGATAAAAGGTAATAATTAATAATATTAATAATATTATATATTCTGTCTATGTGTCTATGTCGCGCTATATATACTTAGGGGGTGCTAAGAGCCTCTATGCTCTAATTAGCTATTATAGTTACTAGGTCGTACTAGCGCCTCTAGTATCTATACGCTACTCTCTTCTACTATAGTGCTTTAATCTAACACTTCTACTCTAGTATACTAAAGACTATAGATTTACTAAAGACTCTATAAAATATCTATATAGGTATAGAGTAATAGTTTATCTTTATATATATCCTTTAGCGCTTTATTAATATACGTATTATATATAACTACTAAGATCGCTAATTCTATATTATATCTACTATAGAATTTAACCTTACTATAGAGTTAGAATACTATATACTTTATAGCCTATAGAAACTATAGCTATATCTTATTCTATAGAACTATATTAGTATCCTATTCTACGACTACTATTACTATTAGTAAGTAAGAAAGCTTATCTTTTTACTATTATCTCTAAATGCTACTATTAGCTCTATTATTACTTTTAACTTCCTTAGGCTTAACTATACCTTAACCTAGAGTTTACTCTAGAATCTATACTAAAGTAACTAATTATTTAACTCTAGGTTTTACTAGTTTAATCTAATAAATACGAGTAGGAAGTTTATAGTAGAGTTTAAGGTTATCGATTAAGATTCTAAGTAGTTCTTCTACGCTTAGATAGTTAATTAGTCTTATTATTAAGCGGGTATAGTCTTTAGTCTAAACCTCTATAGATTATATGCTTAATTTCTTTATAATGCTTTAGCAGGTATTAAAGCCTAGCTATCTAACGTATACGAACTACTAAGTGTAGACTTTACCTCTAGTTATATAATTATATATATCGCTACTAGTATGTTATCTATCAATTCTAGTACTAGTTCTATAGTAGTCCCCCTGCTAATAGTTAATTTAGCAAGTGTAAAGGTAATATAGTAGATAGAATACTTAATAGCTCTTACTCTTCTATAGATAGCTATATAGTAGTTAAATAGCTAATAATATACTCTACTAATACGTTTCGCTATATCTATTTATATAGCCTCTTATAATAAGAACTTTAAGAATAGTAAGGTATAGTATATAAATATTATATTAATAATATATAGGTGCGTTATATCGTAGTTATTAGAGAAGGTATACTTATAATAGATAGCGTAGTTAGAAGGATATACGCACTTATAGAAGATAGGCACTATAAATAGTAGATAGGTACTAGAAATAGTAGATAGGTACTATATACGATAGATAGGTACTAAAATAGTAGATAGGTACTATAAATAGTAGATAGGCACTATAAATAGTAGTAGAGGGTAAATATATATACGCGCACTTAAGGAGGACTAGCGCTATAAACTATTATAAATAGTAAGTTAGTAGAGGGTAGAAGTATACTTGCGTACTTACGGTACTATAGATAGGCGCTATAGTAACTAGAGTAGGTGCGCGTGTAAAGTATAGAGGCTATAATTAAGTATAGTAATTTAGTATAAAGTACGTACTTACTAGTAGAAATTAGGTTTCTATTATAAATAATAGTAATAGTATTTATAAAGATTATTATAGCTATAGTAGAGGCTTTATAGTATTTAGCTATATGAAGGCTTAGTAAGATAGTTAAACTTACTAGAACTTTTTTTCGCGGTAGTCTAAGGTATATATACTCTACTTCTATCTCTACTCTAACCTCTAAACTTTAGAACGTTTACTAGTATCTATATATAGAGGGTAGCTAAAGATTATAGAGACTAGTAAGTAATCTAGATAAATAGAAAAGAGATTAAAATTATTAATAGTAGTTTAAGCTAGATATAGTAGCGAATATATAAAGAAACCTAGTAAGCTATTATTACTCTTAACTACTAGCCGTAGTTTAATCCTCCTCTTAGTCTCTACTATATCCACTCTATTATTATTATTAGTAGATATAACTTAGAGTGTATATAGACAAGATCTAGCTAACTTTATTATAGCTTATATAAGTATAGCGGTTTAGGAGTATCTCTATACGCTAATAGATAACTTTATCTAAAACCTTACGAATCTTCTTATACGCTAATACTACGTTTACACGTTTAATAATCTTACTCTATATATTATCTAGAGCTTATATCTATTACTATAATATATATACTATTTATTATTAGGTAAATAGCTTTAATTATTAAGTTAGTCTCTACCTTAAGAGCGATAAAACCTATAAACTAGAAATTACTGCTATTACTAACTATAATAGCGAGATACTATTTAAGCCTTAATCTTAGTTTTTATTCTTATAGAGTAAGATAATAGATTAAATTTAATAACTATCTTAAGAAGAGCGTATATATCTACTTATCTAGATAATAGAATTAATATAGAACTTAGCTCTAGGATATATAGTACGCGTATATAGCGCTTCTAGGCTCTAATTAAAGATTTACTCTACGCTACATTAAGTACTAGGATACTATAGGTAGCTATCCCGCACTAATATATAAGACGCGCTTATTTATAGGCGCTAGAGTTTTTACGCGATTAGTTATTAGTATATATTATATTAGCCTAACACTATATTACTATATATATAGCCTCGCTCTCCTCTATAACCTAGTCCTAGTTATTTAAACTCTCTAAAATAACTATAATATCCGCTACTATACTATTTACTCTAGAATATTCCCTACGCGTATTAGTAGATATTTATCTAGTAACTTTACTCTATATACTACCTAAGCGCAGCTAAGCTATTTAGCACACTTATAGGTATTTAGAGTACTACTACCTAGTCGCTAGTATAGTTCTTTAGAATCGCGAATATAGATAATAGTAGAAAGGTATTATTTTAAAAGCTTAATATTACCTAATAAGTTAAATTATAAAAGTTGCTTAGTCTTATATTTTAATAAGACTATATATAAATATTGTTACTAAAAGGCTTACTATAGTAAAGTTCTTCTCTAGCTCTCGCTTAGACTACTAGACTTATAAGAATAGATAGTAATTAATTAAATAGGATAATCTACGCTAAATATAGGCTTAAAAGCGGCTATATATATTGAAGTATCCTAGGTATAATATAGCTTAGTAGTAGATATTAATATAAAAGGCGAGAGTACACTATATTAATATTATAATATAGTGCTCTAAGCGTATTTTATATTACTTTTAGTCTTTATTGTTTAGGTTACTTAGAACTTGCTTCCCTCTTTACTTACTTTAGTTATAACCTTATAAAACCGGCTCCTAATTTCTTAACTATAGTATAGTAACCTACTTAAGACCTATTTTATATACTCTAATAGAATACTTACACTTATAATAACTTATAATATAGATAATAGGTAATAATTCTCCTTATACGCTCCTATTATAATTCTAAGCTATCTTAATTACACGCGATATACTAAGTAATCTATTTAATTTATAGTACTAAATAAAGCTATTATAAAGAAAATTCTCTAATACTCTAAAGATAATAAGAATCCGCGTCTTAGAGTAGTAGTATAGTAGAGCGAATACCTATAGGAACGTGTACTCGATATAAGTATTAGAAATTATATTAAGTAGTGTATATATGTGTTGTCTCTATCTAAGTAATATTCGTTGCGCCCTAGTATCTCTATATCTAAGCGTCCTTCGGCTCTTATTATCCCTATTTCCTCTACTATATCCCTCCCTTACTTAGGAAAGAAGGCCTCCTCTTCTTTTATTTTAGTCTAAAGGCTCTCTAGACTAGGTACTAATAAGCTACGTATCTTCTCTAGATATTTACTACCTCTCCGAAACTCCTTTAGCCCTTAAGCGCCTCTCTAATTAATTTTATCTAAATAAATAAAAAGCGTCTAGCTACTATCTAATACCTACTTCTTCTTTTTCTATTCTTATTTTAAGTCTCTTTAGTTTCTATTATATTTAGGTAGCTAATAGCTATCTAAAGATATCTTAAGTCTCTTCTTTTATTAATTTAGTAGCCCTTTAGTCCCCCTTAGTAGCTATTATCTAACTAATATCCGCTAATATCTACTATAGATACTTAGATTCTAGATAGTATTTATCTAGTATTTAGAGATCTTTAGTATACTTATTTAAATCTTATCTAAGATACGTCTCTAAGAACTCCTTAGATTCTAAACACTATTTATATAGTATTTAGAAGCTATTAGCTCTTCTATCTAGCGCTTATCCTATACTTAACTAAGAGGTCTCTAGAGTCTTCTAATTATAGTCTAACTAGCTTAGTATTTTATTAGCTAGGTCTTTAGAGCTAGTAACTCTAAGCGTTACTTAGACTTATACTACTATTCCTTCCTATATCTAGGCCGCTTAATTAACTTAACTAACGCTTTTTATAATAAGTACTTAGCTTTACCTTATTTACTAGGCTACCTCTAGAGGGCTAGTAGTAAAAAGGATATACCTCTAAACTACTTACTCCTATAGAGCTTCTAATAGCTTCTTAGCCTTATAGTTCTCTCCCGCTTTATATATCGCTCTTATATTATTCTACCGCGGCTAACTACTCTTATTATTAGTTATTAATACCCCGCTTTTTAAGATTACTTCGCTACCTAGTTAAGCTAGTATTTACTATAAACGCTTATTTACTACCTAAATAATAATAATAATAGCCTATATTATCTCTTTCTTTCTAGCTACACGTTATTCTACTTCTTACCTAAACTTTCTTCTTTTCTAAGCAGCTCTCTATACTCGCCTACTTCGCTTTATCTTTACTACCTATATATACTTTTTTACCTTAGCTAAGATACGTTCTAAATACTCTTTACTTATTACGCTCTTTACTATCTCTATTATACCTACTACTAAAGTTACTAATAACTTCGCTAAAGAGTTCTTAGCTTCTAAAAGCCTACTAGCACGCTCTATAAAGCGCTATAAGCTAACTTAGCTACCTACTATTTCTACTCTAATTATTACTTAGCCTTTAGTTATATTATCCTCTAATAAGACTAATTATAACTAGCCTAGTACTACGACCTAAGAGTAGCTACTAAAGAAGCCTAAGCTTACTATTTCTAGGGGACTTAGCTTCGCGGGCGCTCTACTATACTAGTACTACTCTTCTAATTCTAGGGTTCTACTAATAGTAAGCTTCTATAAGTTTACGTACTCTTCTCTCTTTATTTAAGGACTATTCTAACCTATCTTTTATATAGTCGAGAAACACCTAGCTACTACTATTAATATCCTCTTTCTAATAGACTTCTAGGAATAGCTATTCTAGATTTATAGTTCTAGTTCTAGTCTTAGGCCTTACTTAGCTATTTTAGCTATCCGCCTAGCTAAGGGCCTTAATAAGTCTTTAGCTTATAAATTAATATAAATTAACCTCTAATTCTCTCTAGACCTTCGCTCTAGCTATTAAACTATTAGTAAGTATTTTAGGTTACTTACTACTTCTAAGCGCGCTATATTCGAGCCTAAGATTAAGTTCTTAATCTAATTCTATATATTTAGCACTAAGACTATTAGTTATATTAGTACTAGCTTTAATCTCTCCTTAGATCCCAAATTATAAGTATATAGTCGATATAGTAATAGTAATAAGAAGCTTATATATAAGATCTATTCGTAAGCCTATTATAGTAGTAAGTTACTAAATAATAGTATTTATAATAACTATATCTTCTCTAGCGCTTCTTAGATCTACTTCTTTTATTATAAGTTTCTAAACGTTCCTTAGATAGACTACTTTCTTTACTAGGGATCTCTACTAACACTTCTTTCCCTTAGACTCTATAGTTATACTTTATAGTATAAAGGCTTCTAGCGCCTCTAAAGGTCTATTAGATTTCTTTATTATACTATTATTATCTAGTAACGCTATCGCGACTCGTAAATCTTCCTTAATTATTATTCCCTCTACTATTTCTTATAACAATCTATCTTCTTTTGTTTAGATATCTAAGAAGAATATAAAGTTTACTAACTACCTTATTACTACTAGAAAGGGTATAGAAGACTACTATAAACCCTCGCTACCTTTTAGCTACTCTTCTCTAGATATATCTATATCTAATAGTCTTTCTAATAATAATAACCTAGATAAAGACCTTACTAAAAAGGTACGTACTCTAAAACGCTCTTATCGCCGCGCTAAGACGCCTAAGCCTAAGTTATCTAAGAAGCTTAATTATACTATTCGCTATTCTTTGCGTTTAGCTAGTAGGCCTACTATTCTACCTATTATCTTTACTATTTCCTCTAAGGATAGGTCTAAGCGTGATTTAGAAGAAGATAATAGTAATAATAGTAATACTAAGAGTAAGATATATTTAATAGTCTTCTCTCTAAAGAAGTTAGTTCTAATAGTAGCTTAGAGCTATAGATACGCACTATAGCTAGTCTCTTAGACTTAGTTATTTATAGAGGTGTCTTTAGGTTCGTCTTATAGCTATTCTTTCCTTTATCTAAGTAGCTATCTAAGCGCCTTTTATATAGTATATAGTATCTCTAATAAATAGCTTATCTTACCTTTCTATTCTATTTATACTCTTATCTAGTATTCTCTAAAGTCTTATCTAAGCCTCTTTTACGTACTATACTCTTCCCCTACTTAGGGAAGATAGACCTCTCTTCTTCTATTATACTTAAATGCTTACTAGATAGCTCTTAGATATAATCTATATTTTAGAGATATATAGACCTTATAGTAGGCAAAACTATATCTACTCTCTATATTTACTAGAAAATTAAAAGATTATAAATCTTTTCTATCTAAGCTATATCTTTTAAAAGCCCTTTAGATTCTAAATACTATTTATTTAGTATTTAGAAATCCTTAGCCTGCTAGTCTAGGTCTTATCTAAAGATATCTAAGGGCTTTCTAGGCTACATTCTATAATCTTTAGCCTAGATTAAGTTCTAGTTATAAGCTTTAGATAGTATTCTCTAGAGTCCTCTGTCCTTCTATTTCTAACCTTATCTAAGTATCTTTTAAGAGTAGACTATCTTAGTTTATAGTTTTAGGCGTAGTATATCTATCTATATTACTAGTCTCTAGATTATCCTTAGTAGTAATAATATATATTTAAATAGGCTTATTCTCTATCTATTTCTTTTACTTCCTACTACTACCTCGCCCTTTGCTATTCTATAGCTTTACCTTAGTTATCTAATATCTTCTTAGCTTCCTAGCTATAGAGTAGTTTATTAGTCTAAGCTCTTTTATTATTATTTACTACTATAAGAGATCTTTAGACTATTTATTTACTATTATTACTACCTATATTACTCTACTATATACTATTATACCGCTACTTTTACTACTTCTATACTATATCTCTCTCTAGTTCTCGCTTAGCGCCTCTATTCCTTACTACTCTATTTTGCGCTATTATATTAGCGACTATAACTCTTTTACTTACTACTACGCTAGCTCTTTCTACCTATAATAACTACTTAGATACTACGCCCGCCTTATCTATTATTAATAAGCGTAACCTTCCTAGTAGCGTCTTTTCTTATAATTACGCCTCTAAGATACTAAGACTATATACTACTTAGAAGCGTAAATATAATAAAGCGCTTTATTTTTTACCTAAGGCTACTCTTAGTGCCGACTCTTCTTTAGATAGTCTATCTATCTTACTAACTACTCTGCTATTTACTCTACCTACTTTCTAAGTAATAGTAAGCTCTAGTTATAAGAAGATACTTACTAGTAAGATTAGTATCTAGTCTTCTAAACTATACTTATACCCGCCTAAGGCCTTCTATAAGGAATATATTTTAGGCTAGTATAAGTTATTCTACTATCTTCTCTCTATCTAAGGACCTCTCTAATATTTTTATTATATAGTAACTAACTATTATAATAAGTTATTACTATTAGCCTTCTAAAAGAATTCTAGATATATCTAGTAGGCTTTTACTATAGTAGAGTTCTATTTAGTCTAGTTATATTTAGCTATATTTTTAATATTAATATAAACTTTACTATTAATCTTAAGATCTGCGTATAATTCTCAATAGACCTTTAGATAGAAGGCGAGACTATTAGAGAGTTCTTTAGTCTAGTTAGTACTTCTAAGCGCGCGTTCTATAAGTTAAACGTTAATATACTAATATAGTACTATAGCTATAGTATATAGATTTATCTTTTATCTATAGAGAAGGCGAATAACCTCTAGAAACCTAAGGACGCGATGTGCAGTAGATACGCCTCTAAGAAGTATAAGAAGAAGTTTAAGTCTTACTATATAGTCTTCTATAAGAATTTAAGAATACTTTATAGTAGCTATACTAACTACTTCTTTAATAGTAGTATAGTATCTTACTCTATAACTAGTAAGTTTCTAAATATCTCTTAGATAAGCTCTTTCTATATCTTATAGCTTTCGCTAATTAGTTTTTTAGAATCTTTATATACTTAGCCTACTACTAAGAAGGATTTAGATGCGCCTAGTAGTTAGGCTACTTTATTAAGTATACTATCTATAATTCTAGTTAATATACGCACTCGTTCTACTACTTCTAACTATACTACTGCTTCTACTACTCGCGAATACTAGTTAGACACTATTATCTAGTTAAAGTTAGGTAGCCTTAATCTACCTTCTAATTACTACTTAGTCTAGAATAAGACGTTTTACCTACACGCTAAGTTAGTTCTCTTTAAGCTTCTTAAGTAGAAAGATAGTCCTAGCTAAGAGATAGAGGAAGCGAATAAATTATATATAATCTACCTATAAAAGATTATTAGAAAGTAATAACTAGTTAAGCGCGCCCTTAAGATTAAGAAGAATAGGCGTAAGCGTCTTACTTAGCTTAAGGCTAATTAGGCTACTAGGAAGTAGGCTGCTAAGAAATAATTACGCGCTACTAAGGTTACTACTAAGCCTAATAATAAGAACTATTTAGATAATAAGCTACCTTTTACTCTTTCTATAGAGTTATAGTAGGATATAGATATATCTAAGTACACTTCTATTAGTAATACTACTAAAAAAGATACTACTAATATAAGCTATTTCCTTAATTACGCCTCGTCTCTACCTAAGACGCCTAAGCCTAATTTATCTAAGCCTAATATTCTAGTACTCGTTTAGACTACTTCTTCTACCTCTATAGCTTCTATAGATCCCGCTTAGACTACTCTAGTAGCTAGTCTAGCTATTATTTAGTCTATCTAGTTAGCGCCTCTAGCTTCTACTCTTATAGAGCTCCCTACCTTTACTTAGACTACTATTAATAAGTATGCGAAAGAGAAAGTATAGAAGAAAGAATAGAAGAAGAAGAAGAAATAGTAATAAAGAGAGAAGAAAGCTACTACTATATCTAAGTAGGTATCTAAGTAGCGTTTAGTCTTTAATATAGATAGCTAGTTCTAGCGCTCTTACTTAATATATTCTATAGTACTCTACTAAGAGTGCTTAGTCTCTTCTAAGGTACTCTTAATAAGCTTATATACTAGTAGTAGTCTATAAAGTTATAGCTCTTAAGGAATTAACTCTCTACTTAATTATAGTAGCTTTCTATATATATCTAATAGCTTTCTAGTAGTCTTTATCTCTTTATATCTTTCTATAAAAGTAGTACTTAGTTTTCTTTCTTTAGGTCTTTAGTTATCTATCTATTCTAATCTAGGGTATTATCTAAGCTCCTTTTACGCCCTATATCTATTCTACCTACTATTAATAACTATAAGAATAAGCGATATTTAGACGTATTAAACTCTTCTCTTATTCTTAGTACTACTGCTATAGCCTTCCTTATCTTTTATAGTACTCTTATAATATCTTTATCTTCTTATATATTCTAAAGCTAGCTATCTAGCTAAGCTGTATTTAGGTGTCTAAGATTATAGCGTTTCTCTTTTCTTACTTAGCTACCTTCTCTAATAGGGGCGTCTTAACTATATTTTAGTATTTATTAATTAAGATCTTTTATACCTATATCTTGTATACTCTTATTACTCTCCGCGATCTCTTCTAATAGCTATTTAGCGGCCTTTTTACCCCTTTCTAGCTTAGTTATTTATAGCTCTATTATAGTACGCTAAATAAAACGCTTTAGCCTATTACTTAGCGTATAACTATAGAATAGGGTTTAATCTAGTTCTTCTAGATTATACTATTCTTTCTAATAGGTTTTTGCAATGCGAAATAGACTAGTCTATTTAAAGAGAAATTTAGTAAGTATTAATCTATTAGTCTTATAAAAGAAGTTATATAGTAATATAAGGTCTCTAATAGCTAATAGTTCTTTCTAAAGAACTTTCGCGTTATTAAAGTAGTTCTTGTTTTTCTACCTAAGCTATACTATTCTATTAATAGCCTTCTAGAACCTCTTATCTCTTCTTTAAAATTACTAAGCCCTTATTATAAGAAGCGTTAGAGTATCTTTAACTTCTAACTATAGTAATATTTACTACGTAGAGATTAAAAGCTCTACTAGAAGAATATATTTCTAGCCTAATACTAAGTATACTAGTGTCTTCTACGTAGATTATTTAATAGTCGTTTAGTTAGCCTAGAGCACGTTAGCTAGGTTATCTACTTAGTTTCTTTAAAGCTTCTTTAGTGCCGCTACTATAGAAGTATAACTTCGCTTGATTAGGCCTTACTCTTATAGATAATAAGCACTTAAAATAACTCTATTAATACTCTATTACTACTAGAGGTTCTTAACTAGTCCCTTATTCTTTAGTCTGCTATTAGCTAATATTTTAGTAGTAGTCTCTATTTACTAAATATATTATTAATTAGAAACTTTTAAATAGCTTTTAAATTATTTTTTACTAGCGCTTTAGCTTCTAGCTAACTAGATGCGTAGTCTCAAGCGACTATTAGATACTTATAGCTACTTAGTTCTGGTAGTATATATATATATTAATTATAATCTATCTAAAGAGAATAGAAGGTAGTTCTATAGGCTATAAAGCTTCTTATACTATTACTAATATTTGCAATTAGTATTTAGAATAAGATTAAACGTACTTCTTAACTTATTTATATTACCCTTTCTAGTAATAGCGCGTCTAAACTTTGCGCTATATACCTTTTTAACCTCTATACCCTAAGTTATTATATAGTTCTCTAATATCTCTATTACTTTTTAGGGTTATCTATAACTTAGCGTAAAGGCCTTCCTCTACTTAGTAGTATAAAGAGATATTATTCTCTAATAGTTATTTATAACGCCTTATATTTAAACTTACGTAATTCTAACCTATTAAGGTTCTCTAGGCGTTTCCTAAAAGGATCTATACTATAAGTTACTAAGATTCTTCTAAATAGCTATCGTCTAATAGCTTAGTACTAAAGAAAAAGTCTACTAAGTAGTAGCTATATAGAAGTGCTAAAGTTATCTTATAGATCTTCTCTAAAATAAGCTAAGTAGTATTTAGGTATGCATTAATAAAGTCTTTAACGTCCTCTTCTAATTCTTCTAGTAGTTTCTATCCCTCTAGCTTAGGCTTACGCGAAAGAGCGTTAGCTACTATATTCTTTTTTTCTAGTATATAGATAATATTAAAATTATAGAGATTTAAAAGAGTAAGCTATCTTATAATAAGTACTTCTAGTAGGTCTATTACGCTACGCTAAAGCTATACTATAAGTATTTTAGTATCTATTTCTACTATAAATCTTACTCTATATAAGAACTAAAACTTCTTTAGCGTTAATAGTAACGCTTTATACTTATATTTACCTAAGTCCTAATTTCTTTCTAATATTAACTAGACTCTACTTTTATATCTAATTAAGTATTAGCGCCTAAGTGTATTAAGCTGTATAAGGATAGCGCTCTATTCTTTCTTTAATCTATCTACTACTATAAATATTACTTAGAAAGGTTCGCTATAGTTAATTAAGATAAGTATAGGCGCTATATATAGACTCTTCTTAAGAGAAGCTATAGCTAAACACTACTTAGATTTCTAATAGAAAGAGGTATTCTTTCTAAGTAAGAGAAATAATAGTTCTGCGACTATAGTAAAGCTAATAATCTAGATTCTATAATAAACGTAGACTCTAATAAATATTTAGATATCTTTCTAGTTTATTAGTTTTAGCTAGGTAAGGATCTTCTTAACCTTTTTTATATCTAAGTGCCTACTATTTTAATTAATTCTATACCTAACAATAATTATTAAAGTATAGTAGAAATTAGATTTATACTCTAAGATAGTTACTCTAGCCCTCTCTATATCTATAAGGACCTAATCTATATTTAAGAGGTGTTTAGTAATATATTAGTAGATACTTAGCTTAATTTTCTTCTTATTATATATTATCTTAGGTCCTTTAACGCAAATATTATCTAAGTAAGGTATATAGTAGTTTAGAATATAATCCTAGTAGATTTTAGTTATTACACGTATAAACTCTATAATTAAATTAGTAGTACCTATTAGTAAAGTATACTACTAAATAAGTCTAAGTAGTATTAAGAAAGCTATAATATCTCTTAAGTTCTTATAAAGCTCTACTTAGTTATACTCTAAGAAGAATTAATAAGTAATATAATAGTATAGCTAGTAAACTCTTCTAAGAACTTATTAAGATTAGGCGGTATATTAGCGTCTTAGATTATTATACTATTAATCTTCTAGGCGTTATTAATTAGCTAATAGCCTTTATTCTTCTTTACTACTAGAAACTAAAAGTTATAATACTAGCTCTTATAAAGCTCTAGCGTGCCTCTATTAATCTAGTTCTAGATTATCTTAATAACTACCTTCTAAAGCTTCCTTAGAATAGAAAACTAGTCCGCTTACTACGCCTTATATAGAATAGTATTAATAATAACTAGCGGGATTACTTTTTAGCTAATCTTTTCTAATTCCCTAAAGTCTTAGGTAAGGGCTAACTCTCTCTTATAGAGTAGTTTCTCTAATATCTCTCTTTTCTTTAGCTAGAGATCTAGTAATATCTTTTATTTCTGCTAGCTATTTTAGGGTAATCTAAGTACCTCTTAGAAATAAAGTATACTAGAGTTTAAAGTATTAGCTAAAAGGCGCTCTATTACTATTATAATTTAGGATTTACTTTACCTTAACTCTTTCTTTCTAATCTAATCGCCCTTTAACCTCTCTTAGAGTTTAGCCTAAGTTATTAATAGGCTCTATCTTTTATCCTTTATATTTATATATACTATTTACCTTAAGCGCTAATTTATTCTTCTAATTTCTTTAGGCTAGTTAGAAGTATTATATTACTTCTACTATAAGGCCTCCTTTCTACCTTTAAGTATCTCTTAGCTAGTCCTTCTATACTAACTCTATATCTCTCTCTTTATACTTATATTTCTTTATTAGCTTTATAACTTCTACGAGAATCTCTTTAATAGCTTCTTAGTAAAGTTATTTAATAATATAAATAGTCTATCTTTATCCTTTACTATAATACACCTATTTAGCCCCTTTCCTAAGAAGCTTAATCTCTAAATAAAATACCTATTTTCTATAGATATTAGTCTCTTATCTAGCTAAATCTTCTTTAGCTACTCTATTACTAGTCGCATCTCTTATAGATTCTTAGTTAGACTTTCTTACTCTATCTATATCCTAACTAAGTTTACTTCTTTATATAATCTATTCTTAGCTAGCTATTCTATCTTATAATAAGAGAGTATTGCGCTAGCGATTATACTCCCTAGGAGTTTTCTAACGTAGGTCCTATATATGCTTTTAGCGTATAAATCTAATTACTTCTTATATATATAAATCTTATAATAAACTCTCTATCTTCGCTAAAGATATAGTAGTAAGTAAGCTTATTAGTTATATACTTAAGCCTCGCGCGAGCGTTAGTTAGAAAAGGATTACCTAATATAATAGGGTTTATATAACTCTTTACTATAAAGAAATTAGTCTAAACTTTAATCTACCTAATATATATAGGTATACTCTATATAATACCCGCAAAGCTTTATATAGTACTATTAGTAGATACTATGCGCGCTAATAGCATGTTTTTTAGTAGAGAGGTAATTAGAAGACTTACTTTCTCTACTATTACTTTCTTTATCGTGTTAAGTTCTACTCTAGAATCTAATAAAGAGAGAAAAGTATTACCTTAAATATTAATTAGAACTTTAGAGTAGTCCCTTTATAAGTTTATACTAGCTAATTAGTATATTCTCGCTAATTATTATTTATATTTCCTTCTACTAGGCCTACTTTATAGTCCTCTTCTAAGATAATTTTTGCTATATATAACTAATTTAAGCGTCCGTCTAATACTTAGCGTTAATATAGTAGTATTATATAACCTTCTTAGCTAAGGCCTCTACTAGCATATAGTCTAGTAGCTATTCTAATAATAGTAAATTAACTTAGATTCTAGGCCTAAGATTCTCTTCTAAGTTATTTTTATCCTTACTTACTAGTGCCTAAGCTACTAAGTTAACTTTAATCTTCTTAAACTTCTCTATAGTATATCCTATCTAAAAGAGCTTCTTATAGACTTCTAGTATATTTCCTAGGACTATTTTAAGTAGTAGCTTACTTTAGTATCTAAAATCTACTAAATAACTTTCTAAGCGTCTAGAGCTAGCTTTTCTACTATATAGTACTTTTTCGCCTATCTTTCTCTAGGCTCTAGGTAAGTATCCTTTAGAGTTTTATTTAGCTTAGAATCCCTTAGAGTATTAAGTATATCTATATCTACTAGTCCTAGCATCTATAAATTATATAGTATAATCTTTACTTAGACTTTAGTCTATAAAGTAATTATTATCCTAGTTCTTATACCCTCTAAGGTATAGAATATATTTACTACTAAGCTTCTTAAGAATAGTTTTCTAAGTATTCTTCTAAATCTTTTCTAAGTTGTAGCTAGCTAGAGGTTTCTTATCTAGGTAGCTTCGCGTAATAGTAGCTAATACTACTATACTATAGTTATACTAGTTAGCTCCGCGTAGCGTAAAACTCTTTTCTAAGTTAAATTTACTAAAGATAGTAGAAAAGTTCTAGAATTAGTTATAGTCTTTAGATAGGATTACTCTAGTATTATTAGAGATAACTTAGATAGAAATTATATTATTCTTAATAGATTTAGCTTCCTAAACCTTACTTAGAAAAGGTAGAGTAAACGTAAGTAGGTTAATATTCTACTTAATCTAGCGTCATTTAATCTTAGAAGCTATTAAATTCTTCTATAAGTAAAGCCTTAAGTTTATAACTCTTTCTTATAGGCGATCTAGAGTGCCCTAGTTAAAGACTAATTAGTTATTAAGATAGTACTAACCCTTATTAATATAGGCTTAGAGAGTTAGGTAATCCTTTTTCTAATAGTTTATCTTATTATAAACCTAGTAGAGAAGTCCTACCTCTAATTCTTACCTATATTAGTTACTTTAGTTACTATAACCTATTCTTTCTTAATAGTTCTAGGAATTATTACTATAGTTCTAATAGCTATTCTAGTCCTAAGTTAGCTATATATAACTCTACTAATATTAGCGCTATAGTTACTAACCGCTATTTAGGCTACTATACTAGTAGCTTTAGTTATAAACTATACTACTAGCTTAAGGTATATAGCTATATAATACTACTATACACTTATTAGTCTACTTATTAACCTCTCTCTAGATAACCTAATTAGTTATTAACTCTACTTCTTAAGGCGTCTATTAAAAGTTCTAGGGTTCTAATTCTAGCTAAGCTTTATTTAGCTTAAGCTAAAGTATCTTATCTACTAGGCTATTAACCTTATTCTTAGTTAGCGTTAATCTAAGTAGAAGTTATTTCTAAGTAGGCTTTAGAGCGTAATCCTTAAGAGGAACACTTAATATTTAAGGCTTAAAGACTATTATCTATTAAGAAGCTAGTTATTACTTATAAGCTACTTCTTAGGACGCTTTTACTGTAGCTAGGTTAAATTCTACCTCTAGAGTAAACTCCTTTACTACTTTCTTTAGGTTAAGTATCCTAGTATCTTCTTCTATCTCTAATTACTTTAAAAGGTAGTTAGAGATCTTTTTATAGTTAAAGATAAGGGCTTATCTATATAAAGCTTGAATCTTTCTAGGATATTAATTACCTATCTAGTAAAAGTTCTTTTATAAGATAGAATCCCCTTCTACTTTCTTTAATTATAGTAGCTTCTATATAGCGCCTGCTTTAGATATAGAACTCTTATAGATACTCTATAGTGCTAAGCTCTATTTAGGCTTAATATTTCTTAAGCTAGTACTTAAAGTACTCTATCCTAACTTTCTATTAGTACCATTATTAGTATAAAACTATTTCTTAAGTACCTTTTAGAGGTCTTTCTAGCTTTCTATTATTAGGCTTCTTTAAACTCTTTTATTAACTAGATAATCTTTTTCTATTTATAGCTATAGTGCGCTAAAAGCCTCTTAAGCATTATTTTAGGCGTAAACTTATAGTAATAGGCTATCTCTTTATAGTACTCTATAATAGAGTAATATTATTACTAAATATTAGAATACTATTAGCTAGGTAAGGCGGTAGCTATAAAGTATATACTAGTGTAGCGCTTCTACTCGCTATACCTACTATTATCTAAAGGACCTTTACTATCTCTAACTTATATCGCTTCTACGCTATTAAAGACTAGTATAATTTACTAGGCGTTAGAACTTATTACAATGCTAAGAACTCTAGTAGATAGATAATTAGAGGCACTTCTACTATTTAGATATTATTATCTAGCATATTTATAGCTACTCTCTTATCTTTCTAAGGCGTTATTAGTAGTAGTATCTCTAGACTAAAGAAGAGAAACTCTACTATATTTAACTATCTTTTAAATAGGTCTAGCGTTACCTATCTTCTAGTCTTCTTACTTAACTCTTTACCGCTACTCTAACTATTACTTATACGCGTAAAGATGCGTACTAAGCTTATATAAAAGATTAGCGTAATAATTATATAAGTTATAATAATTAATATTACTATTATTATACTAAGTGCTATTTAGTAGCGCTCCTTCCTTAGGAGCGTAATTTTAAGCCCTTTTATCTAGTTACTTACTAACTTTTCTTTAGAAACCTTAAAACTCTCTAGTTCTTTCTAGTAGATTATAATATTCGCTACTCTACTATTACTATCTAATAGAGTGCCTCTCTAACTACTTATTATAGTTCTCTAATTTACTTTTAGCCGTGCTCTAGCGATTATACGTCTAAATCTAGCTCTCGCGCTTATATAAGCTATATTTAGCTACCTTCTTATTCTTTACTACTTTTCTTATATCGTTTAAGAGTTTCCTATACGCCCCTACGTTCTAATATTCTATTATCTTACTCCTTCCTAGGTTACTATTCTAAGCTATTCTACGCCTTATAGTATTCTAATTTCTATTATCTAATTACCTTTTAGATCCTCTATAACTCTTTTACTCTAATTACTTCTTTCTTCTAAGCCTTACTTACTTAGCTTAGATATCCGTATTACGAAACTCTTTTAGCTCTTTCTAGTCTACTCTTATATTCTTATATTCTTTCTATTCTTAAACTTCCTAGATATTACTATTATAAAAGCTTATTAGATAATACGTAATAGTAGCGCTTAGCTCTCCTAAGGGTAAGCTAGAAGTTTAAGTCGTAAATTAGTTACTATATATAGTAGAGCGAATGCCTATAGAAATGTGTGCTTAATATAAGTATTAGAAATTATATTAAGTAGTGTGTATATATATTATCTCTATCTAAGTCATGTTCGTCGCGCTCTAGTATCTCTATATCCGAGCGTTCTTTAGCTCCTATTATCCCTATTTCCTCTACTATAGTAGGTAACACTCTTTATCTATAGATCTAGAGTCTAGCGCGATTAATATCTTAATATCGAATCTAGCTTAAGATAATAAGAACTAATAAACTAGAAATTACTCTCTTTTTACCTTTATCTCTATATCTACTCCTTAGGTTAACTTTCGCAAAGCTATTTCTAAGCTTTAGAAGAGCTAAGGTATATAAGCCTAAGTTATAGACTATTAGTAAGACACTAGAGGATACTTTTAGCGATAGATAGAGTACTATATATAAGAACCTTTATATAGGCTTAAAACAGCGAGTAATTTATATAGCCTATAAAGATAACTATTAGTTAATAATATTATACGCGTGATTTAGAATATAGGTATTAGTATATAGGAATTTAGAAAGAGTAAATAGTTTATAGCTTAAAAGGTATTAGACTATATAGAGTAGATTAATCTATATATAGCGAGGGTCGAAGCTAGCTAGATAATTAGAGGTAGTAGTACCTTTCTATTAGCACTTATATACTAAACCGAGTTAGATCCTAAGTTATATAATATCGTTAATATTAGTATAACAGTATTATACTTATATAGTAGTGTGATAGTATATTAATATAAGTCTTTATCTTATACTATGCGTAATAGCCTAACGAGCTAGACGGCCTAATAAGCTACCTAAACACTAAAATTAATACTTTAAAATAAAGCTATTAAGCTACGTATAATAGCTATTATTATAACGTTTCGTAGTATTAAGTTCTAAAGGCTTTAATTAATATATATAGCTATCTATATTTTACTAGAAGCTTAATTACTTAGTGTGGCAAGAAGGAGCTTTAGAATGTTTAGGAGATAAATTATTATTCTATCTAAGTAAGTAGAAAAGCTCCCTTTTATGCTCGCAGAGAGCATCTCGCTAGTCTATATAGGAAATAGTGTCTTTAGAGCACAAAGCTTATATCGCTAGAGTAATACTAACTAATTAGAGCGTAAAGCTCGTATATAAGAGCATCGTACTTGCGATATACCCCCTAGATAGGTAGCTCGTATACCTATCTATTCGTAAGCACTATAATATTATGTTATGTGCTGTTCCCTAATAGTAGAGTAGTAAGTATATTTATTAATTATTAGTATAGCCTATACTCGCGCTAGAGCGTTTTTAGAGTATAGGGTTACACTTCTTTAATATTTACGCGCCTTATTATCCTTATCTCTTACTAGTTTATAACTTAGCTTACTACTATTCCTATATCTTATATACTTATTATATCGCTTTTATAAACTCTATTTTTACCTAGTTACTTATTATAGTAGGCGTAATTTTATTACTCTCTCTTCTAAGGTAATTATTACTAACTTTACTCTTAGAAGAAAAGCTAAATACTACTTTATAGAGCTCTTATTAGCCTATAGCAATACTATAATATTATTAAGCTCTTAGCAACCTATATAGAGCGTATCCGCTACTAGTGCTTAGAGTAGTTAATATAGGCACGCTTATACTAGCTTAGGCGGCTAAGGTATAAGCACTTATAGTAGTTATAAAAAGAATGCTTCTACTAATCTAATTACTTCTAAGCGTAAGAAAAATAAGGCTTTAGTAAGTATTATTATTTCTTATAGTAAGTAACTAAGAGCCTATACTAACTTTCTTAAGGCTTAATCTCCTTCTTTACTTCTATATAGCGCCGACGCTTTCTTAGATACTTAAGTAAATAATAAGGGTAAGAAGGTTATTAATAAGCTTAGAACTCTATTTAAGCCTACTTAAATTCGCGCGGCTCTAGAGAAGCCTAGCGCATTTACTAGTAGCTTATTACTAAGCTCCTATTAGCTCGCTGTTTCTAATAAGAACGTATTAGATTAATTCTTTTATAATTAGTTAGGTTCTAGACCTAGTACTTATTATACTAGCTTAGAGGTCGCGTCTTCTATTACTTAGGGCTTAAGAAAGAAGTATATAATATTTAGCTACCTAGATTCTAAAGACTCTTAGTTAACGCTAAGTGCTTTCTAAAAAGGCTCTCTATTTACTAAGAAATCTACTCTAGCGCTAAACACTTATATTATAAGTACTCTTACTCCCTCTATAGCTTATTATATATATCCTACTAGCCTTAAACTAAGTAGTAAGTTTAAGGAGGATTACTTAAATAAGTAATACTACTAAAAACTTTAATATTACTAGTAAGCTTTCTAATTAGCTATTACTAGTAGTATATAGAGTATTTTATAATCTTATTACTATTAAGAATCTACTATCTTTAAATTCGCTCTAGTACCTAATTACTCTTGCTAATACTTAGGCTAAGTTAAACCCTCTAGTTATTAGCGTTTAAACTCTAATTACTACTCCTACTTCTAAGTAGCTTATTATTAGACTATAGGTTATATAACCTACTATAAATAAAGTAAACACCTACTACGTAAGGTAAGCTTAATAAGTTTATAAGAATAAGTAATTCTAGTCTAGGCTCTAATAATAAGAGCTCTAAAAGCTTAGGTAACTTAGATATTTCTCTATTAATTAAGTTAATAGTAGTACTTTAGATACTCGCGCTAAGAGACTACCTTATAAAGCTCTTTACTTTAATTATATAATTAAGATATATACTCGCTTATATTCTAGTGTTTATTATAACTCTACTAGCGCTCGCGTAAAGCATTACTCTAAGTGTAAGAGTAGTTGTAAGTATAAGCCTATTTCTAATTCTATAAAGATACTTACTAGTATAGTTCTTAATACTTAGAGCTATAAGGATACTAAGGCCTTTAAAAAGCTTAAGAAGTCTTTTACTAATACTATAATTAAAGCGCGTAGGCTTAGAAAGGTTACTAGCGTTAAGTTTAAGGATAAAAAGCGTAAATTAATAAGACTTAAGCTAAAAGACTAAGCTCGCGGTAAGAAGACTAGTAGTAATAGCTTAGCTTAAGTTAAGGTTAATACTTAGCCTTAATTTATCTTACTAGAAAGATAATAAGATAAGCGAGTATTTTAATAATAATAATTAAGTACTTATTAATTAGGGTTAAGTTAAAGAAGAGTATATTAAAGCTTAGTAGGGTAGATTTTAAAGTAAGCTTTAAGGTACTCCGCCTTAAGGTTCTCGTCTAAGTAATTATTCTAATATTCTACTTAATACCTCTAGTAACGCTCCTAGATCCTCTGCTCGCTATATAGAGTTTAGCGCTTCTAGCCTTAGATTTTTCTAGTCTATACACGCTAGTTATTATACTTTATAGGAAGGTACTTATATTTAAGCTTTTAGTTAGTAGTTTAAGAACTTAACTAATCTATAACTTTCTTTTTATTACTTACGCTATTATGCTCGTAATCTTACTAATAATCTACTTAACTATATCCTTAACGCTGTCTAGGCTAGGCTTAGTAGTCTTAAGGATCTATAAGTCTTAGAGCTATTAAGCTCTTTTACTTATTTTCTTCTACTCTTAAGTAAGTCTTTATATATAGGTAGCTCTCTATAGCCTAATTCTAATTTAATACTTATATATTAGGCTTTACTTCTTACGTACTACTCTTTCTTTACTATAACTATACTCTTAATATCTTTAAGTTTTAAGTAAGCTTTAAACCTTATAAACTATTAGGCTAAGAGGTTTTTAGTAAGCTTATTAGCTAGTATACTCTTTATAGGTAGGTATTAAACCTTAAATAATCCCTTACTATACTCTTATCTAAGCTATATATTTTAGATGTTATATACCTAAGTTTTATAGTAATTCGCTTGTTTTCTCTAATAACTAAGTATAGTTTGCTAGTTATTATAAAAGATTATCTACGCTACCTCTAAGTTGAGCTGTAGTTCTTTAAATAGTCTTTTAAGAGCTATTATTTCTTTACTTACTTATTTAAGAGCTAGGAGCTTAGCTTCTATTATTAATATTGTAATAGTAGCTTAGCGAGCTGCTTTCTAAATAATTAGCCCTCTAAAGAGCATAATTAGATAGCCTTAGCTTAACTTTCTTATCTCTAGGTTATCTATAAAAGATGCGTCTCTATAGATTAAAAGCTTACTTTCTTTATTACCTCTATAAGTAATCGCGTTGTACCTTATGCGATATAGATAGGTAATTACTCTGTTAACTGCGTTAAAGTGTTCTTTACTTAGATTTATAAAATAAGAGCTTTAATGCTATAAAAGTAATATCTAGGCGAAGCATTATAGCTATATAGAGGATTAAGCCTACCTTCTCTTAGTAGCTCTTAATTTCCTTCTTTATTACTTCTCTATTACTTTTAAATAGCTCGTTGTATAGTAGAGGGGTTAGAGGAAACTAAGTATTACTCGCTAAATTAAACTTCTTAGCTATCTTATTAATATACTTATTATAAACGAGCGTAATCGTGTAAGATACTTAGTTTCTAATAACTCTTACCTCTAAGAACTACTAGACTAGTCTCTTTTCTTCTATTTTATACGTAGATTATAGAGCTTTAATAACTCTATTCGCTAGCTTTATAGCTAAGCGATAGTATATTAGTAGTATATCGTCTATATAGAAGAGTAAAAGGATCTTTTACTCTCTATTAAAGAATAAGCAAGGTTCTTCTTTTATAAAAGTAATCTAAGCTTTTCTAGTAATTTAGATAGCTCTTTATACTATAAGAGAGGCGAGTCTTTTAGTTTATATAGAGCTTTCTTTAGCTTAACGCACTTTCTAGGTACCTTATATCTATTAGGAAGCTCGCAGATTACCTCTAGCTAGTTCTCTCTATCTACGTAAAGAAAAGCTCCTACAACGTTATATTATATAATCTCTAGGTTAAAGTAAGTAGCTATTACTATCGTAGTCCTAAATAAATAAGCTACGAGCGTTACTACGTATATTAAGTAGAGGGTATTAGTAATTTATAAGTCTCCTCTTACTACTATATAAGCTTTACATTTAATAAAGTAGCCGTCTTAATTAACTTTATAAGTAATACCTATTTTAATAGAAGTAGTTAGGTGTTTGCTTTACTAATATTAATTTACTTCTAGGTTTTTTTCTAAGTAACGTATTAATTTTAGCCTAAGCTACTTTCTAGAAGAGAATACTATATACGTAGTTACTTAAATTCTTCTACTTTATTAGCTCTCTTAGCAAGTTATCTCTATATAGCCTTAGTTTAACTACTTAAGCTTCTATTAACCTTATCTAAGCTTTTACCTTTCTAATTCTATAGAACGCCGCGTAGATTACTAAGTATACTATCGCGAGCGCTCTTAATACTTATTTCTTAAATAAATACTATATAAGCTTATTATTTACTATTCTATTATTTAGATAGTATAATATATAAGCACCTAATTTCCTTTTCCTTAACGAGCCCTCTAGGTCCTCTCTGCGTTACCTATAGCTTAACCTTATTAGCAGACTATAATCTTACTATTATCTTATTATTACTCGTCTCTAAGTAGAGTTTACTATATTATTAGGAGCTATAGAAGGTATAGGTTCTAAATAAGCGGTAGCCTAGAGAGTAACTAGTACTTACTCTCTCTAAATATCTAGCGTTAGCCTAGGTTATATAGCGTTTTCTAAGATATTTAATAAGCCCTCTTCTCTAGGTAGTTACACTTTCTAGGAGCTTTTATAGTCTCTAGCCTTATTAGCTTTTAATAGCTAGTAAGCTCTAGGCTCTAGTATTTACTCTAGAGTTTAAAGCCTAATATTACTTTCTAAGTTTACTTAGATTCTTAGTAGTCTACTAGCTATACTTCCTACCTAAGTAGGTAATTAATTACGTAAGTTTTTACGTTCTAGCTAGCCTACTAGTTTACGAGCTTCTTATATACTCTTACCCCTTAGCTTACTCGCTAGGTTTCTTTCTACTATTAGTACTTTCTAACTATTTACTACTACTTAGAGCTAATTAAAAATATCTTTATATACTTTGCTAGCGTCTCGTAGCTTATCTTTATGTAATATATCTACTACTTTTTATATCTAAACTCTATTAGGCTTATTATAAGAGGCTTACTTATTCTATAGAATAAGCTCTTATTAAAAGTAATATTACGCGTTATAATAACTTAGTCTAATTTAGGTATCTATATTTATAGATATTAGATACTCTATATCCTACTAGATATCTAATATATTCCCTTAGGCTTACTTTAAAGCTCTATTTATTCTAGCCTGCCGCTTAATCTCTATTTAAAAGATAAGCTTAGTAGCTGTAGGCGTAAACGCTACTCTAATTAGGCTAAAGATCTACCGTTGCAGCTTATACTAGCCCTAGTTCGTAGTACTTAAAGTATCTACGAAACTACTTATTAAGTACTATATTTAGTGCTCTTAACCTATAAGTATATAATAGGCTTATATTATAGAGCTAAGTTACTATATCTATAATTTCTAGCTATAGCTTAGGTAGTAAGTTTACGCTTATTCTTATCTTAATTAACTTAAGAATAAGCTCTTATCTAGCCTATTTAGCTCTACTATATAGCTTATATATATAGACTAGCGAGCTTTCTATAGTTATTCTATATTTAGCTACTTATATTTAAAACCTTAATATTCCCCTCTAAGAGAGCGTTGCGACGTTATTATTTTATATAATTATAGCGATTATAAGTCTATACTTTACGTATATTACGCTCTTAAAGTTCTTAAAGACTCTTATTATCTTATTAAGCGTTTTAGCTTAGAGAGGGTAAGTATAGAGTTTCTCGCTAAAGTTATATTTAATAAGGAGTATCTAGAGCTTACTAGACCTTCCTTTTAGTATATTAAATAGATCCTATAAGATTCTCTAGTATAGTCGCAGAGAACGCTCGCGTAGTTATCTAGATATAACTTGCTATATATATATTATAGTATAATACTTATATTTAGAGCGCGGGATCCCTTTAATTCTTATATTTTAGGCTAACTTAACTAGTGCTTTAAGAGCTTCTACGCTAAGATACTCTACTCTTAAGTACTAAAGCTTAGCTAAGTTAGATCTTAGGAATATAGTCTATAAGCGATTTTAGTAATTATTATATATTACGCTTATTATAGTTAGATAGAGTATAAGTAGCTTATATTTAATAAAGGTAAGATTATACTTACGTATAAGCTTAGCGAGTACAATATTCTACTCTAAGGTCCCTATTCTAAGTATTATATCTAGTTCTAAGTACTATAATCTTACCTAGTCTAGGCGAGCTTCTAATATAATTTTATATAAAAACGTTCTATAACTACTATATCTCTAAGTATTAGGTCCTTAGTGCTTTCTCCTCGTACTCTATTAAGTATTAATTAGATACGACGAGTCTCTTTTCTAAGAATTAGAAAAGACTAAGTTTCTACCTCTATATAGTTAATACCGCTCGCTTTTATAAATAATCTAGGTTTAATAAGCTATAGATTATTTACTAGATAGACAGCAGCTTTATTATCTAGTATAGTGCTCTCTAAAAGTAAGTAAGCGTTAAAATTTATAGTAAAGTAGACGCTAAGTAAGTAACTTTTAGTAAGTATTATTAGATTAATAAGTACTACTTAGATAATACTAGGGTATTTAGCTATATTTAGTCCTTTTATTAAGCTAAGCTTTAGTATAACCTATTCTTTCTTAGCTAGAGCTTTCTTAAGTCCCTCGTATTTTGTGTTATTAAGAGCTTCTAGAATTTTATTACTCTCTTCCCTACTTAATATAAAGGGTTTGCTTATAAGTATAGATTAAAGCTTCCTATAGTCTATAGCTAACTATTTATAAGCTTTTTTATAAGAGTAAGTTTTCTTATTATTTAATTATTTTAAGTTCTTAGGTTCTATTAGTCTAAGTAAGCTTCTAAAGGTAGTAAATACTCTACTATTAGTTATAGATTAAAGTCTATATTCCTAGAGTAATACTAAAAAATATAAGCTACTACTATAGAGTAAGTTATTTAGAGGTTTAACTAAGTACTAATTACTAAATTATTATTTAGTATATATTACGTCCCTACTCTAGTGCGAGTTTTAGGGTAATTACGTCTAAGTAATCTTAGATAGTAAGCGTTCTCTCTACCTCTAAAAGCTTATAAGCTCTTGCTTTTAAAAAGAGGTAAAGCTACTCTTACTACTATTTCTTAGCGTTCTAGCGTTCTTATTTAGCTTATTAGAGATAAGCTCTATACTAAGAGCGTATAAGATTCTTAGTACTCTAATTAGTTAGAGCTATCTTATTCCTTAGCTTAATAATAAGAGCTTATAGAGTTAACTTTTCGTTCTCTATAAGCGTTATTATTATTAAGGTAAGTATTACCTAGTTAACTATTTAGTTTACCTAGTTCTAGAGGTGTATTAATTAGTTAACTATAGTAGTACTTAGATAAGAGTGCTTAATACTTTATTAGTTCGAGTAAGTACTTTATTATAATACTCTCTTCTAGAAGACTCTTATCTAGAAAGGGGAGATCTAGCTCTCTATTATTAATAGACAGAGCTTCTTCTCTATCTAGGTTAACTTAATCCTATACGCCTTTAGTAAGCGCATAGAATTTAAATTATATAAACTAGGCTAGCTATTAGGATTGCTTAGTAAAGGAAATGCTCGCCTTTGCAAGCGTTGGGTTAGTTATTATAGGTTAAGGTAGTAATTAGAGATAAATAAAGCTCTTATTCTTACAGGTGCGTCTTATAATAATAAATAGCAGAACTACTTATTTTATTAAAGCGCCAGGCTTATAACTATGGCAAGAAGGAGCTTTAGAATATTTAGAAGATAAATTATTATTCTATCTAAGTAAGTAGAAAAGCTCCCTTTTATACTCGTAGAGAGCATCTCGCTAGTCTATATAGGAAATAGTATCTTTAGAGTATAGAGCTTATATCGCTAGAGTAATGCTAACTAATTAGAGCGTAAAGCTCGTATATAAGAGTATTATACTTACGACACTTAGCTATATTATAATTAAGATAGTAGTAGGCCTATTATAGCACTTAGAGTATTACTACTACCCTTACGCTACGTAGCTACTCTCTTTTTCGAACCTACCTTAGTAGCTATCTTAAAGCGCCTCCTCTTACCTCTTTAGGTAGTTTTTTAAGCTTGCTAAAGTTGTTATTAAGTCCTATAAGCTACCTATTATAAGGCTTAATTAGTAGCTTCTAGAGATGCTAATAATTAAGTTAATTAATTAATTTGCTTAATTATAGATCTATATATAGTATATGCATAGTATTATAGACTATAATATAGTCTAGAATTAAGCAAATTAATTAATTAACTTAATTATTAGTATCTCTAGTAGCTTTATAAGCCTTCTTCTTCTATCTTATTAATCGAGCTACTACTCTCGCTGCACGCCTTATATTAACTACCTTAAGCTTCTTCTACCTCTTCTCTTTATATAGGCGAGCTACTTTAACTTTCTAATATTATAGTTACTCCTTCTTAAGCTCTTATTAGTGCTAGCGATTATATACCTTCTTTACCTTTCTTAGAGACTAGAATATAGCTCTACTATAATACTCTTTAGCTATCTCTAGAGGTAAAGCCTTACCTCGCTTTCTACGCTACCTCTTATTAATAAGGGCCTCCTTAAGTCTTATATTTTTATACTTAGCTAGTAATAATCTAATTAAGAGTTAGTAGATTATTTAGTTAAGCTTTAAGATCTTTCTCTAGTCTCTATTAGCTATAGCATAGTTAACTAGCTATCTAATCTTCCTCTAATTAGAGGCGCTTAAGGCTAATAAGTTACTATTACTTAATTAGCCTAATTAAGCTAGCTAATTAAATTATTTAAGTATTATCTTTAGCTCGAAAGATAAGAGGCTAGTCGCCTTAAAGGCCTTAAGTATAGTTTTCTTCTTAAATAAGGCCTCTTAGATAGCTATAAATATAGAATAGAAGTCTCTTTTACTTATAGATATAAGCTCTTAGCACCTCTCTATAAACGTAGCTACCTAGTTTAAGTAGGCTAATAAGAATAGCTTAAATATAATAATATTAAGCAGCTAGAGAGTATATGTTAAATAAGAGGGTTATACTATAAGAAGATTCTATTCCGATCGCAGTATTTAATAAAATCTATCGTAAGATAAGATCTATAGCTATTAAGGATAAGTAATTAATAGCTCTACTTTATCTTCTTCTTTATAGATTAGTTAAATTCTTATTTAAGCTAGAATAGTCCTATATTATTATTTATCTAGCTAAAAGGTAAGAAAGATATATATACTTAATTCTTAGGCTTTATAGCTTATAGCTACGTGTCCTATATTAAGCTTATAGCTAATTAATATATTAGCGTAAGTATAAGAGCTAACCTATTAGCGTATATATAGGCTAGTAGTGTTATCTACTTCTAATTACTATCCTAGATATAAGCCTTAATTCTCCTCTTCTTATATAACCTCCTACTAAACACTCGCTTTAAGTAAGTAAGTATTTTTAGTATATAGCCCTTCTTATCTATATTATATATATTATAAGGCTCTATATTGTATTAGCTAACCTTACTACGTAGAAGATTAAAGTAGAGGCTATACTTTAACTAAGAGTTAGCCTAGTAGCGCTTATAATTAATTCTAGTTATCTAGCGTAAAATAAGATTAACCTTGTATCGCTTAATATATTAATTAACTTAGTATATACTAAGCTTCTTTCTAGCTATCTCTAAGGTAAAGCGTTGTATTATAGGCTATATAGAAGGTAGGCCTTACTTTATAAGGCGCTTAATATAGTGTAGAAGCTTCTTCTCTTATTAGAGGTAGAGAGCGCGTCGATTTTAAGCCTTAGTATCGCGTAAGAATAAAATGCTCTAGTGCTTTCGCGCGAGCGTTATATAATTATAGTAATACTCTACTATAATTTTATAATAGCTAAACTTTTCTTCTAATTCTAGTAATTCGATAGCTATAAGCGTAGCCTTAATTAAGTTTATATTAATAGAGATATTATATATTAAAGTTAGGTTAAAGTTTTAGTAGAGTAGCTTATTAGACTATCTAGCTTATTAGGCTATTACGTATAGTAGATAGAAATAAGTATTATACTTATATTCTTAGTCTAGAGCTTTAACTAACTATAGTTACTATTATCTACTTAATTCTAGCACCTCTATAGTCTCGTCTATTATTTTTACCTACTAATTAGGACTTTAATAGAGCTAAGCTTACTTAGTATAACCTTTATCTCTTTCTCTAGGGTAAAGTATTGCTAGTGCTAGTACTTAAATAGTAATATAGGTAAATAAACTCTATTATAGAGTAAAATATTAATCTTCTTCTCTCTTAAATAGAAGCTATTTTTATCGAAGCCTAGTAAGGGCCTAGCGCTTTTATAGGTATTGTAGTGTAGTAGATTAACACGTGTTCGGCGTTAGGTAATTAGCGCTAAAGGTTGAGTATTTAAGAGCGACTTTGCGAGAGAAATAAGAGGGACATACTACTTTTAGATACGATATAGAATACCTTCTTTTAGACGACGTATAATACTATCTTTTAGCGATTTAGACACCTTCTTATTCTCTACTCTCTACTAGTTGCGGGTCGGCGGCCTTTCTTCTAACTATTAAGGCTATCCCTCTACTATATCTTTAGTGACCTAACTAGGGGGACACGATAGTCTATTAGTAGAGTAGTAGAGAAACCTCTTTATTTTACCTATTTTTAAGGAGAAGTTATAGAGGTAGAGACCTATAACAAGTTTTTAGGGACCCTATTAAACTCTAAGCGCTTACTAATAAAGTTTACTAAGGTAGTAGAACTCTTAGGGAGTTTCTATAGTGTTAGCGGAGTAGTATAGTAACTTATAGAAAGACTATAGAACTAGTATAACGTATAGCTAAATAAGAGTAGGTAAGAGTGTAACGCCTAAGTGCTAAGAAGGTACTTTTTACTAAGGCGGTAAAGAGATATTAGAAGAGAGGGAAAGAACCTATCTTAGAGAGAGAATTAGAAGTCTAAAAGTAGCGAAATAGTATATACGCTAATAGAGGATTAGCGACTTCTAGAAATTTTTAATTAAGTAGTATCTATAATATATAACTAGAGTAGGTCTCTTTAATTAAATAGTATACTATCTAAGACGTCTTTAACGCGGAGCGGAGAGCCCGCGGCGACTATAATAGTAAAACTTAAGCTACCTATAGTAACTCGCAACTCTTACTATTAGTATCTAAGAAAGCTAGAACTATATAATGCGTATGCGCTACGCTTTAATAGAGAGAATATTTTAGAGTTTTTAGATAAGTATAACTTTAAAGCTAATTAAGTAGACTAGCTATAAGATTTTTAGAAGAAGCAGCTACTATACTTCTATATATAGAAGTATAAAGCGTTTATCTAAAAGCTACTAAGCTACTATAGAGTAGAGACTTATAAATAGTATAAAGATAAGCTTTAAGAGCTATACGCAGGGTAGAACGAGTTTTAGTAGTAGGGTACTTAAGTATTTATTAAGAGCTACGTAAAGGAGGTATAGCAAAGGTAACCTACTATCTAGATTACTAAATACTACTAGAACTTTATAACCTACTTTGCGGCTGTAGAGACCTAAAGATAGGTCGCGAAAGCTAAGAAGGGCTACTTCTTCTTCTAAGGACTTACTTAAGAGGATATAAAGTAAGTAATATACTATATACTAAGAGAGAATTAGCCGCGCTTAGATAATATTGCTTTGTTTAAAATTAAGAAGATCTACTAATTTGTCCGCGAATACTAAGTGTAAGAGAAAAAGTTAAGTGCTCTATATACTAACTATAGTTCGAAGAGCTAAACGCTAGCCCGCCGCGACGTAGAGATAGTAGAGAAGCTAATACTAGCGCTTAAGAAGTCTTTAGTAACTCTATAATAGGTAGTCTCTAGGATACTACTAATTATTACTTAACTTAAGAAGCTAGCTGCTTTAAAAGTTAATAAAGTAGTAAAAGACCTTATTTAGCGCTTTTAAGGGCTATCTATAATAATAGAGTAGCTTAATAAGATAGCTAAGAGTAATATAAGACTATAAAGACTTCTTATTAAGCTAGAGAACTACGCGGAGGTGTATAAGTAGCTAGTGCTAAGACTATATTAGGTAAGTATAGAGATCTTAGAGCGTAATAATAGGAGCTTTAAATTAATATATCTACTAATAACTAGCGCGTAATTAGGTGTAAACTATATAGGTAACTAAGACCTATAGCGTGCTTATTGTAGGTGCTATAGATAAGAAGGGTATCTTATTGTAAACTATCTAGACTAGAACCTGCTAAAAAGTAATTAGTAGTGTTATACTTAAAGCGAAGAGTAAATAAATAGCTAGAAATAAGTGTAGTACTACTTTAGGCTATATCTAACTACTATCTAGAGTATATTTCTAGGTAGAGGTATTACTTTAAAGCCCTTTAGAAGCAAGGTTCTTAAGTAGATACTATAGTTATTAAAGGAGCGTTTTAAAGTAACTAATAACTAACTAAAACGACCTATATAAGAAGTACTCCTAAATTAGTTTAATATAGCTAGTAGGCTTATTAAGGTTAAAAGAACTAGTAGCAGTAGTAAGAGCTATATAATAGAGTTAAGTAAGGAAGCGGAGCTAATAGTAAGGTAAATAATAGCTCTTTAGTTAGCTGCGTAGTTCCTTAAAACTATGTTTTGTAGAGTACTACGCTCTAAAGACAACTTAGAAGTTAACGCTATAAATAGGCGCACGAAGGCTAGTTAACTAGCGAAAGAATAGCAAGAGCGTAAGGCTCGCCTTAGAAAGAAACCTAAGATACCTTAGATAAAGAGTAGTCGGATAGTAAGTAGCTATAAAGATATAGACGTTAAGAAAAAGTTAGAGGTACTAAAGTATATAGCTTAAGTAGAGATTAATAACTTCTAGGTACTAGAAACTTAGGTTTAAAGACGCCTTAATACTCTAATAAGTAGTAGGATACGCGAGAGAGATAGCTAGAGCGCTATAGTAAATTATAATATTATACCTATACTAGCGCCTATTCTAAGAGCCCCTTAAGCCTCTATATCTATAACTATACTAATAACTAAAGATTTAGCGGCGATAGCCTAGAATATAGTACTAATAGTACTTATAAAGGTAATATTAAACTAGAAAGTCTATAGGATCTAGTAGCTTAATCTATTAGCATCTTCTAAAGTAGCTATAGTAGTAACTAAGGCACTTAAGGAAGCGCGTAGGCCGCGTATATACTTTTAGGTTAGCGAAACGCGTTTAGGAGAAATAATAGAGGTTTAGTAGGTAGAGACTAGTAGTAATAAAGAAGAGTTAATAGAAGAAGCTATATAGTAACTATACGACTAGGGTTTAGGAGAAATGTGCGTAATAAAAGCTAAGAGTTCGTAGCTAGAGGTTATTATAAAAGATATTCTAGCGTAGCTATATCTAAAAATAGATTATAGTATTAAGCGAGTAGGAGTTAGAGAAATAAATAAGCTCTATAACTTCTAAAACTATAAGATTAGTAATAAAAAAGACGGCTATATTAAGGCGTAGTTAAGAATACTCTTTAAAGCGCGATTAAAGAGCGAAGCATAGTAGTAGCAGTATTTAGTAAAAGGATAGTTACTAATATGCTAAGTATCTCTCTACAGTAGTATAGGTTAAGCGCTTATTAATATAGGCTCGTAGCTAAATATTATACGGCTTTTAATAGCGAGAGCGCTAAACGTCTATATTACTAAGCTAGATTAGTTAGGTTTACCTCTCGAATTATAGTAGGGCATAATAACTACTAATAGAGGGATAAACCCCTTTATAGATATAGCTTATTTAGTTCTAATTATAGTTAGAGGGATTATAGTACTAACGTACTTTTAGATTATAAGACGTTTATAGAGAGTAATTCTTCTTAGGATACTATAGTGCGTAATAGCGCGTCTCTAGATATAGTTTAATACTATTAGCTAGATACTTTACTATATTAAGTTAATAGATAGTTAGCGTAAAGTCTCTTTTATAGGCTGTAACCTAGCGCCTATAGCTAACGCGGTGTTAATTAAGTATTAAAAAAAAGAATAGTAAGCGCGCTTACTAGAGAAGTGTACTTAGTAAAGGAGTATTACTTAGAACTTATACTAAGTAATATACGGGTAGCGCGCTTATTTGCGTATATACCTAAGTATAGATAGTTATTTAGAGAAGAACTAGACCGCTAAGAAGAAGGGAAGTTAGAGTAGGTATTATTAGCGGAGGAGTAGAGATTCTTTAAGGAGATAGTAAGGTAGTAGTTTTACTTATCGCGTAATAGGTTATTAAGGGAAGTAAATACTCTATATAAGAGAGTCGCTAATAAAGTAAAGCCTATAGATATACTAAGAGAGAACGCGCTAATAGATTTTAGGCGTAAGAACTAGAAGGAGCGCGTAATAGCTTATTAAGCCGCTTAAATAGTACTTAGAGGACTAGATATAGAGCTATTTAATTACCTTTTCTATAGCTAGATAGTAATATTTCTAAGGGGGTATTAGTTAAACTTAGAGCGCCTTTAAAAGATAAATATTAGTAAAGATCTCTATCTAAATAAAGTTTACTTAATCTAGTAGCTTATATTCTAGCGAGAGGATGCGCTAGCGTAAGAGTTTTAATATATATTATAAATTTACGAAGATATATAGCCTCTATATAAGATTTAGACTATTTATATACTATATAGTAAGAGAAGAACTTTCTATTACTAAAAGCTTATACTAATTATAAACGTAATAGTAGACGTATAAGTAGAGTAAGGGACATTCGAGTATAAAAATAAGTAGTACTATAATAAGTACTTTCTTATTTTAAAGATTAAGCGACTAGTTAAACTAGAGAACTTTTAGTTTATTAATAATACTATATAATATAACGCCGTAATAATAAGAGATACCTATATTCTACTATCTACTAATAAGTTCTTAGAGAGGTTCGCGAATAAGAGGACGTACGCTCTATTTAATCTATTTTTAGGTTATAACTAGATACTATTATATACGTCTAGTAGAGATATAATAGCCTTTTAGACGCTAAATAGGCTATACTAATAATATATACTTCTAATAAGCGCGATAAACTCTATAGCAGTCTTTATTTAGGCGGTAATAAAAATCCTCTATAATTACCTTCTAGAGACAGCGCCTTTTATAGATAATATTATAGTAGTAGGGCCTTAAGATAACTATAGAGGAGAAGAAGTTTTTAATAGTATGCGTTAGTTTATTCTTAAACATGCTTTATAGATAGATAAGGTTCTTATAGATATTACTTAGGCTAAGGCTACTATCTTAGGAAAGAAGTCGTAGTAGAGAGTTCCCTAAATAGCTATTATAGAGTATAAGGTTAATAAAGATAGTTACTATCTTATAAAAAATAAGGTCTAAAAGATTCTTAAGTAGCTAGAGTACTAAATAGTAAAAGAGGTCTAATAGTTTATTAGTATCGTTATCTACTATTAGTAATAGATTTTCTATTTCTTGCTAAAAGCAGAGCTACTCTTTATACTCCTTTAAAAGGAAGCTAAATAAGTTTAAAGAGATAGATAGATATATACGATAAAGATTCTAAAGAAAGTAATTACCTCTCTACTAGCGCTTATAGCAATAGACTATTAGAGTAGTCTCTTAATAGTTAGCGTAGACGCCTTAGTTCGCAAAGTAGGGGCTTACTTAGAGCAAGTTAGATTAGATAGCCGTTGCTATATAATAAGGTTTAAAAGTACGCTATAGTTAAAAGTAGAGTCAAAGCTCTACTTTATAAAGCTTAAGTATAAAGTACTTATTTAGGCGCTAAAGGTCTTTTAGATTTACCTTTATAGACACCTCTTCTAAGTAGAAACAAACGCAAAGGTACTAATTACGTAGCTTAATTAGTTATCTCTAGATTTACTAGGCTCTATATAATAGGTAGCTCGCGACTATTCTTTAGTAGGAATTCAAGATTATCTATATACTAGGAAAGAAGAATATTATCTCTAATACGCTATTAAGGTATCCGCAGCCTAAAGGGTAGACACTACTAAAGAAAGACAAAGATAACCTAGAGCCGTTTATTAATTAAGTACTAAATAAGTTTAAGGAGATAAACTTAGTTATAGTTACTAAGGAGGCGATTAGGAAGCTACTTATAGAGAAGTATAATAAGAAATTAAAATAAATTATAGTATTCCTATAGACGTTAAAGAGACTAAATAGGCTCTAAGGTTAAGAATAGCGAAAGTAAATAAAGAATACTATACGCTTCTTTATATAAAACTAATATCTATTTAGAAAGGCTACTAAGACTATACTAGTTTGCTAAGTAGTAGATAAAGAAGACCTATAGATAGCGTTAATCTAGAAAATTTATAAATAATTAGGCTATAAAGGGATCTAAACAACGTTTAGAGTAGTATATTAGCAATATTAGTAGAATAGTATATATAGATAAGTAGCGAAATAGCTTAGGCCTTATAAGGTCTACTAAATAATAAGAGGCACTTAGAAAGAAGTAAAGCTAAACTTAATATATTCTTAGATAATATAGTCTTAGTAGATAGTTGATATTACGCATATACTAAGAGTACGCGGTAGGACCTACCTACTAGTTATAAAAGAGTATCTTTTAGGCTAGCTAGAGACACGTGCGCTTTTAATAGTAAATTCTAATTTAGTTATAAAGTTTATCTTTAAAGAGATCTACTATCGCTAAGGCGTACTAGAAAGGATTTTAGTAGATAGTAGAACTAAGAATAAGTTAGTAGTCTAGTTACTAGCTATACTTTTTAGTATTTACTAAGTTTAAGCTTTAGCGTATAACTTACGCGCGTAAGAACTTATTAAAAGAGGTTATTAAGGCTTTATTTATAGGTTAGCAAAGATACTAGGCTTATAGATAGATAACTTATTAGTAATAACGTAGGCCGAGAGAGTGTCGCTATAAAGACTACTTAGGTTCTTACCTACGCAGCTAGTGCTAGGCTAAAATCCAGTCCTTCTAATTAAACTTATAGTGCTAATATAGTAAAGCCTGCCGTAGAGCGAGGTTTAGAGCTATACTAATCTCCTTATAGTAAGAGCTATATAGCTATAATTCCGTAAGGAGAACTTAAAAGAAGTAGTCTATCGTATAAGAAGACTTCGGAGAGAAGCTATAGAAAACCGCAATATAAAGAAAGATGTACTAAAGCTCTTTTAAGTAGAAGACCTAGTATTAGTTTAGAATACGATTAAGTCTATTAATAAGAGCTTAGATAGGAAGCTTAATAATAGATAGAGAGGTCCGTACAGAGTTTAGGAGGTATAAGTAGATAAAGGGTACTACTAGCTAGAGAATCTAAATAAGGTTACGTTTCTAAATATAACTTAGGCTAATTATCTAAAGAAGTTTAAAGAACTACTAGAATAGCTTAAAGATAGCTTACTATAAGGGCGCTTACAGTTATATCCTAAAACTAAAGAAGTATAAATAGCGAGGCCTATAGTACTAAAATAAAGGCAAATAACGCTAAGAGCTAAGCGGGCAAGAGATATTTAGGCTAGAGAGGACTACAAGGGAGAGTAAAATAGATGAATAATAGTTAGAGGGATAAACTAAGGAAATATTATAGAAAAATTAAGAAGAGAAGAGTAGAGTTAACGTCTCTATATAGCACTTAGAGATAGTAATACTAAGTAAGAAAGATAGAAGAGGCTAGAGAGGGCGTTATTAAGAGTAGATTAGATAGTTATAAGAGGTATTTAGTAGCTTAAGAGGACTAAGCTAGAGGCTAGAGAGGAAAATATAGTATAGTAGATTAATATATATTTAGCGTTAGGTAATCAGCGCTAAAGGTTAAGTATTTAAGGGCGACTTTACAAGAGAAATAAGAGGGACATGCTACCTTTAGATATAATATAGAATACCTTCTTTTAGACGACGTATAATACTATCTTTTAGCGATTTAGACACCTTCTCGTTCTCTACTCTCTACTAGTTGCGGGTCGGCGGCCTTTCTTCTGACTATTAAGGCTATCCCTCTACTATAGTATCTACTAGATAACTTAGCCTCTCTTATACTCTAATTAGCTAGGCACTAATTAGTTAGCTACTCTATGCGCTTATATATAGATATTATTACTTTATAATATAGCTATAATATAATAGCTTATATACGTTTTCTCTACCTCTATTAATTTTAACTATCTTAAGCCTAGTAGTATAGTCTCGTAATATACTCTGTACTTTAAGCGTAATAAGATAAGCGGATCTTAGTAGAAGGTTCTTCTAAAGCCTTCTAGACTCTATACCTATAATACTATAGCGCTTAGCTATACCTACCTTATATAGCTAAGGATAGATTATAGCGCCTTACTCTTACGTAAGCTTTATTAGCTTAGAGGAACATAGGTAATTAATTAGTTCTACTAATTTAACTTTTTAAGTTACTAGAGAAGTCGTTTAGTAGCCTTTATTAGCGTATTAATAGATTTATCTTTAAAAGAATATTACGCTACTATTATAAAATAGAATACGTAAAGCTTAGTATTAGGTACTATAGTATATAAAGACGTAAACGCGAACGCGACTTTAATATATAGGCTCTAAGGGTTAATAAAGCTTTTATAATCTATACGCGAGCTTAGTATTTATTCTTACTAATTTACTTATATGCTAAATTAAAAGATTAACATCTATAGATAATATATTAAGTACGCCGTAATAAGGTAGAAGGTACTTTTCTTTAGGTACTACTTATATAAAAAGAGCTGCGGAGCGTTCTACTATACTATATATAAAAGGTAATATAGATACTACTACTTAGGCTATAGTAGACTTAGCTATAGAATATCTAGAGAGCCTATAAAAACTACTACGTGTAATTAGCTAGGTATATATAGTATCTCTACTATTATTAAAGTTTAAGTAGTTACTAGAGTAGGCTAGTAAGCTTAATATTATATATTATAAGCTAATAAAAGCTAAGAGACCTTTTATAATATCTTAAAGATATATTTTCCTATTAATAGACTAAATAAATCTATAAATATTCTCTATTAATAAAATTTATAGTCGTAACCTATATTAGTAGGTTATAAGTAGGTTACTTTAAAGCTTACTACTACTAAGCAAAAATATAAGAACTTAAGTATTAAGTAAAGTATAGCGTAATATCTCTCTAATACTATAATACTACTACCTTCTATAAGATAGCTTCGCTCTTAGGTAGGCAGATATTATATATTCTCTAAAAAAATAAAATAGTATAATTAGTATAAGACTCTTATCTCTATAGAGACTAGAGTTAAGGTATTAAAATAGCGCTTAGCTTTATTATAGCTTATCTACTAATTAAACTAGATATATATTAGATAAGCTAGCGTAAAAGAAATAAATTGAAAGAACTTACCTTTATAATTTAATATCCTAGTCTTAAAACCCTCTCGACGTAATTTATTACTATACTTATAAGTTTTAGATACTACTCCTCTTAATTATACTTTCTCTTAAACTACTTCTCTAGAAAATATTATACCTAGATCTAGCCTTAGATATAGTAGTCCTCTAGTAGTAGTAACTTAATATCTCTCTTACTCTTACGGGAGAATAAGTTAGTAGCTAGCAACGTATTAATATCTTATTTTTTATTTTTTAACTAACTAAGTTGTATTATAGTCTTAATAAGCGTATTTAGAAAAGTAATAAGTTTAGTCTAAGAAGTATTAGTAATAAGAGAAGAAATATGTTTACTAGAAGTAACGTTAAAAAGGAATATAAGTATAATATATACGTAAGAAAGAATATTCTTACCGCGATAGTAGAAAATAAGAGTAGATATCTTATTAGTAAGGAGTTTAGTATTCTTATAATAGTAATTATTACTTTTTATCTTATTAATCTCTTTTTTCTAAGCTTTAGCTATTTCTAAAATTTTAACTTTTTCTTTTTTCTTTAACTTTTTCTATTCGTCTAAGGGAGCTTCTGTAATTATAGCGTTCTTATACGTAGATTATAGAGTTAGTAAGTATAGCTATTAGAGAAAGGCGTATTAAATAAGATTTTTATTATCTTTATAATAAAACTATCCTGCTATATTAGCTATAGTAATGTAGACTCTTAGGTCCTTCTACTCTAAAGTTATATAACTAGAGTATATATCTAACTTCTTAAAAAAAAATTCTTAGGTACTAAAAACTTAGTAGTAGGCTTATTAATACTAAATAAGTCTTTCTTAATAGAACTATAGTTAAACTAGAAGGTATACGCTAAGATAAAGACCTTCTCTTTAAAAGATTATCTAGAGGAGTATACTACGCCTTCTTAATAATTAGATCTAGTAGTTTCTTTATTAATTTATAGGCTGTCTAGAACAGCTTAATAGAAGCTAAAGACTAAGAGTAGTAGTATATCTAGAGTAATATATATAGTTATATAAGAATAGCTAGATAATAGTATAACTACCTTATAGTAGGGTTCTTATTAGTAGCCTTAATATACTAGAAGCGTACTACTCTAATCTATATATCGCGATTAGAGATATCTTTCTCGATAGTTATATAGTAATATCTAATATTTCTAAGATATTCTATCTATATATCTTTAAATATAGGAACTATCTTATATAAAAGCGCTACTATCTAGTACACTAGATAGATAAAAGCTAGTATATAATCTATACTCTTAGGTAGACGTCTTCGAAGTAGCTATAAGAAAGTGTATATACTATAGTACTATATACGCGCTAGTATTAAGTACTTACCTATAAGATAACGTAACATAAGTAATAAGAAAGGGTACTAACTAGCTAAAAAGAAATTATAGTGCTTATATAATAGAGTATAGTAAAGAGTAATTAAAGCGTTCTAATAATTAGAAGTAAGATTAGTCCTAGCATTAACCTTCTACGCGGTAGTAGTAGCTTAAGTATAGTTAATATTTCTATACTTTTTCTTAACTATTATTAAGCCCTAGTAAATTAATTTTATCTTAGAATAAAGCTCTTTATTTAAGATAGGTTTACTATTAGTCTACAAACTTAAGTTAGAATACTAAGAATTACTATATAAAAGAGAAATAATACCTAATTAGCGTTAGGACTATTAAAGCTTAGAAGACTAAAGCTATAAAGATAAAGGTTTCTTTTATAAATTAAAAGTAGAACCTCTAATATTAGACCTAGATCAATCTTCTACTATTATAATAGACAAATATTAGATATTCTAACGTTATTAGAAACTAGACTAGTATATATATATATGCTAAAGTAGGTCTATCTTACCTAAACCTTTTTGTCGCAACGCAAAAAGACTAATCTCTAAGCGTTGCGGCTAGATTATATATATATTTGCGACACACCCCCTAGATTAATAAGCCGTGCTAATTAATCTACCTAGAGAGAAAATATCTCTAGTTTGTAGTACTTAAAAGTCTCTTTTATTTTCGTATTTTTTAATAAATATTTGTAAAGTCTCTTTTAACACTAGGGAGCGGGCTAAACTATATAGTCTAGACTTATTTTTTGCAATTTCTCGCTTAAGGTCACCCACCTAAGTAAGCGACCGAAAATCCGAAACTTAAGAAGCGAGAGCGGAAGAAAGGGCTCATAACTGTCGCAACGCAAAAAGACTAATCTCTAAGCGTTGCGGCTAGATTATATATATATTTGCGACACTTTTTAATACTTTCTAAAGTTTAGTATATAATTACTGTATATTTAGACCTCTAAAGTCTAAGCGATACTTAGTTTTTATATAATTAAGTAACTATTCTAATTTTTAAAATATCTATCCGCTATAGTCTAGGTATAGGTAGAAGTATAGCTTTTAGTCTTTCTACTTCTCTAGAGCCTTACTAAATAGCGATTAAAGTAGATTTCTAGTAGCTATAACTAAATACCTAAATATAGCCTTTTATTCTATCTTTAGGTACTTTTATATATGTAACGTTTAAGAGATCTAAGAGAGAGGCGTATTAGCTACCTAAATTACGTATAGTAGTTATCTTATAGTAGGGCTTCTAGATATTACGTAATAGTAACCTTTTAAACTAGTAATACTTACTAAAAATCGTTAATCTGCACTATCTTAGAAAATAACACGTCTTTCTATCTAGAAATTATTTCTAGATTATAGTTAGGTAATATAGGTTTAGAATTCGCTTAATATTAGCGTAGACTAAACTTTAGAGGCTATAAAAACAGTAGTATACAATTATATAAGTAAAGGATTCGAAATTAATAATATAGTCTAGAAAGATATATATTAGCCTAGCCTAGCTTTTATAAGCCCCTGTTGTTCGCAATTATATAGTAACGAAATTAGGTAATAAGGTAATTATTAAGCGAAGTGTAAGGGCTAGCTCTATAGCGTATACTTAAGCGCTGTAAAAGACTCTTATAGAGTAACAATAATTTAGATAGGAGGTCTGGAATTTATATTACTATTTTCTGCTTATAATTAGCTATTCTAGCTGCACCTCTATATTTATTTACGAAACCTATTAGCTTTAGGTTCTATTACTTCCTATCTATAACTAATAGTTACTGTCTTTGCTTTATCTATTATATATCTTTATCTATGCTTTTATTATATTAATTACTATATAACTTATAAAAAACCTTTAAACTATATTATATTAGCGTTTACTTCTACGCGCTTAGTTTTATATAGGCAGTCCTCTATTACCCTTACAAGGTTCTAGCCTCGCTAAATTCTAGTGCTATTTAGCCTAAGCATAGTATAAGAGTAGATATTATTATAGGCTTAGCTAAAGATAATATAATAGCATAGTTACTATTAAGCCTAGCCTTAGTATATTAATTCTTACGTGTAGTACTAGCTCTATACTATTCTATAGAGGTATTACTTTACATTATTAAGCTATAAGAGCCTATTAACTCTTTATAAATAGATATAGATAGAAGACCTTAAAGCGAGTAGAGGCTATATACTACCTTAATCTATTCTGCGTTAGTATAGAGTATGCGCACTATTTTATAGTAGTAGATTTACGTTCGCTACTACTACTTAGTAATAATTAAGCCTTTTCCTAAATAGAGTATATAGTATCTATATTTACACGCGTTATTATACTAGAAGCTAAAACTTCTAATAAGCTATTAGCTGCGCTAGATATTAGAAGTAGATAGTAAGATAAGTAGGTAAATAGGTAAGCGAACCTTTTAATATAACGCTAATCCATATAACTTGCCTCTTTATTAAATCTTAATAGGTGTTAGTAATACCTTCTCTATTCTTTAATACGCGTGTCTAACACCTAGAAGTTAGTCTAGTTTATAATCCCTCTTATCTATAGTATACGGGCTAAAAGCGCTATAAGATAGAATATTAAGAAGGAATTTATAATATACTTTAAGCTTCTAGACTAGAATATTATAGATAATGCACTAGCGTAGAACTTACTAGTAATATATATACTCTAATTATTAACTTACTCTAGGCTAGCTAGGAACTAAATAAGGCCCTTTTTACTTATAGACTAAAATAGAATAAAGATATAAAGAGGGCGGTTATAGAGGATATTATTGCTATAGCTAAGGTAAATATAGGCTATACTTATTAACGAGCGAGCTAGCTCGCTTAGCTTACTTAGCTTAGATATTTTAACTAAGCTAAATAAGCTAAGCGCGTAGTACGCGCTTATAAGCTAAGTAAGCTTAGGGATAGGTACTTACTTAGTTAGCTTACTTAGCTTAGTTAGATAAAGTAGTTAGAAACTTAAGGCTAAAGAACTTAGTAAAGAGGTAATCTTATAATAATTTTTAGGTATAGTATATAAGTTTAAAACCTAGTTATAACCTAAAATATACTCTTTTTTACTATATTTTTTAGTAAATAAGCTACTAAATTTCTAGCTAATAGCCTAGTAATAATATTCTTTTTTTATAATGCTTTACTTACTACTTATTACCTACTATACTTACCTATACTTTATTAACGCGTCTTTATTTATAGCTATTATCTACTTTGCTATTACTATAATACTAGTAAAAAGAATACGCGTTAATACTTTAGAAATTATAATAACTTTAAAGCGCTCTAGAGTTATAGCGTGTTATTATAAAACTACTAGCTAACTTATACTAGTTAATACTTAGCTATTCTTACTATCTCTACCTTCTCTACTACTATCGCTACGTTAAGCTCTTATTACTACGCTATAAGTACTAAATTTTAAAGTAACTCTTTAAGAGTTACGCACTAAAGAAATAATTGTTTTACTACTTAAGAGTAGTAAGTATACTACTATTATAGCTTTAAGAGTAGCTAGTAAGACTATTAATAAAAGTTTTATATAGATAAAGAATAAATATAATAGCTTTAATTAGAGTTACTACCTAAAGTACTATAAGCTACTTATATTACTTTTAAACTAAGTAAGCTAAGTATATAGCTATAGCTATTATATCGCCTTATATAGTAATATTATAAAAGTTACGTAGATCTACTACTATTACTATAAGTATAAGTTTACTACTATTAGCTATAGTATATATAACGTCTTATAGTCTCTATTAGCGCTAATATATTATCTTAGAGAAGATAAGAAAGGTTATAGCTTAAAGCCTCTAAGTAAGCGCACTACTATCGCTCTTTAGAAAGAAACTCTCTTTAAACGCGCTTTTTAGAAGGGCTACTCTTAGGCTATTACTAATAAGCTTACTAACTTTAATATATAAGAGTTTAGGCTTATAGCTATTACTTAGCTTATTAAAAATAACCTCCTACTCTTATAATTTAATTATTATCTTTTCGTAATATATATAATTAGCTAGCGTAGAGGTAGAATAAGCTTTATAGGTATCTTATAATAGCGTCTTATAATATATTATACGCTTATATAACTACCTATTACTAAAGGTTATTATAAGCCTTTTAGAATTAATAAGTAAAGTCTATATAAGCTTTAATAGATAGATAATAAAAGGTAGTAAGCGTAGTTACTTAGGTATTATTACTTACTACGTTAATAGCTCTAGCGAGCTTAGAGACTTACCTATTACGCTTCTATAACTAATAGATACCTATACTAGTAAGGCTATAGCTAAGGTTATAATAGTAATATTTAAGTAGTTTAAAATTACTATAGGTAAGCTTAGTTACTTTATTCTTAATAACGTATATAATAATAATACTATAATTAATACTTTTACCTTATAAATAGGCTTTAGCGCTATTAAGCGTCGCTTTTACTACAGTTCTTATACGCTTAATCTTATTAGCTAGATACTACTCTAGAGTAAGAAGAAAGAGTTCTATAATAATAAGGAGACTAAGCGCGTAAATAAAGCTAAAAATATAGCTACTTAGTAAGGTAATAGACTATTAGAAGTACTTCTTGTAGTTATTAACTATATTAAAATACTATAATAGTACGCTCTTTTTAAGAAGTATTAGAAGCTCGCTATTAGAGACTAGCCTATTAACGCGCTAATAGAATAGTATAAATTAAAGAGCCTATTAAGCTAGTTATTACTTACTAGAACTCTTATATTTTATATTTTAAGCGCGCTATTAAGTTGAAATTAGTAGTTAATAAGTATACTAACTACTATATTTAGAAGATTAAAACTAAAGACGCGTACGCCTAAAGTTATAATAATAAGCTACCTATAGCGCTAGATTAGATAAGGTCTAATAGAATTAATACCTATAACTAGTAGGTAATTACTAAGTATATTAATATACTTAAGCTACTAAAATAAGCTATAAAATAGCTTAAAGGCTGCGGTAAAAGTAGTACTTTTAAAGTAATTGCTAAAGTTATTCTAGTATTTAAATACTTACTTAGAGTCTATAAGAACCGCTTATAAAGCTATAAAGATATTATTTATAATAAGTATATAGAGTTACCTAAAGACTACCTTACTATTAACCTCTACGCTACTCTAGTTAAAGCCTATAAGTACTATAATAAGCTTAACCTCTTGCTAGCTTACTATACTACTATAATTCTTTATCTTTACTATAAAAGCTACCTTAATATAGCGTAGGTAGAGAAGCCTAATTAGCTAGAGAGTAGTAACTATAAGTTTTAATATTTATAGGCGGAGTATAAAAGCTTACTAAAGCCGCGCTTACGCTCTAAAGTTAGGTATAATAATATAGAAGACGCTATTAATAGCTTTATTAAGCTAGTAGAGCTTATAGAGAATAAAGAGAATAAATATAAAGCTTAGAAATATAGTAAACTAATTACTAGTAAAGGCGTTAACTCTATAAAATACTAAGTAAGACTCTATAATTACTACCTTAGCCTTAGTAAATTTACTATTAATATACTATTAATTTTAGGCTTAAGCTATAAGTATAAGCGCTTATTTAGTAAGCTAGGTAACCTCTTTAAGCTCTATTAGCGTAGTATTTCTCTATAACTTCTAGTAGTAATATAGTGCGATTAATAATAGATAAGAGCTAGATTTAGTAGTACTAAGGTGCCTATAAAGAAGGCTATTAGCGATAAGAAGATAGACGCGAAATATAGTATATATAAGTAGGATATTAGCTAAGAAACTTAATCCTAAGGTTTTTATATAACTTTCTTAATTAGGACTAAGCCTAGTAAGCTAAGGAAGCTAATAGCTCTATTTTAGCTAATCTAAGTAAGCTAAGTAAGCTACTAGCCTCTACTTAATTAGCTAAGTAAGCTAATTAGCTAAGCTTACTTAGCTTACTTATTAATATCTATAGTAATAAGAAGAGATAGTTATAGGTAATATTAGTAGTATATATTTTATAGGATAATTAAATATTTAAGTACTTAGTTAAGACTAAGCTGCCTCTTAGTTAACTATAAGGAAGTAACTTTTATTTCTATATAGAGCCTAGTTAAAATTTAACTAAAATTAAGTAATTAGTAAAAGCTAATAGTTTTATAATATTATTAAACTTACTATAAGAGAGAATCGCAACTTAGCATTCTATATAACACCTCGTCTAGTAATATCTGCTATAATAGCTTCTCTTCTTAATATCTCTAGCGTATTATTTTCGAATATAAACTTAACGAGTTCGTTATCTATTATAATAGCTTATATATACAAAGAGCCTACTACTTATTAATATTATAGAAAAAGACCTTAATAAGCTTTTATATACTAATTATATTAGGTCTATAATCTCTATATATAAATATTATGTATAGTGCCTTATATCTAATTTCTATATTATTTGTTATTGTCCTACACTTAATATCTTAGGGCGCTAGATTAATACGAGTTCTAGTAGGTAGGCTAGCGCGCGGGCTATTATCTATTTAAAGCTCTTCTAGGGGTATAGAGCTTTCTATACTATTTATTATTATTCTATACTTAATATCTTAAGGCACTAGATCTATACGAGTTCTAGTATATAGGCTAGAACGCGGGCTATTATCTATACTTCGCGCCTATATATACGCTAGATAGAGCCCTTCTAATAAGATAAGAGAGTATATAATATATAATACTTTATAAAAGTTAGCAGTACTTACCTCTATATAGTCTAGTTATATATACTATAAGAAGAAGCTAATAAGGGGTTATCTCTTTCGAGAAGTAAATGTAAATTGCTAATATAGCTAAGAAATAACCGAAACTTATAGCCTAATAGCTCTAGATATAATAGATAATAGCGATCTATATATAGATGAGAAAAATAGTAGTTATTAAGATAATCTAAAGGTATTATAAAAGTAATAAGCTAGATAGCTATTAGTCCTAAGTCTATATAATAGATTATAGATATATACTTAGTATTCTAAATAGTTACAACTATAAGAAAAATAGCTATACTATATATAAGTATATAGAGAATCTTCTACTACTAGCGGGCTAGCTAGTTAAAGACCCTAATCTATCTTTAATATATATTATCTAGAATAATTATAGCTACTTCCCTAGTCTATATATACTAGGAGATATAGTACTAAAAGTAATATAGCGAGTGTATAGTTAATTATAGCCTAAAGTAAGTATTTAAGTATACTTACTATATATAGAGCGGATATAACGATTTATAGAGTTATAATAGCTTAATCTAAACGCTTATATAGATCTCTTACTTAGAGATAAAAGTAAATTAGTAGATTAACGATTTAAAAGAAGAGTATAAGTAAGAGGCCTAATATAGAGATAGTATTAGAAGCGCTTATTATAATAATAGAGGAGGCTAATAAGTAAAAGTAACTTAAAAGATAGAAGAGAAAAGGCTTCTTAATATATTCTAAGCGCCTCGTAGTAGTCTTAGCTAATATCGCTAGCCCCTAGTTAGATTATAGGCCTCTATCTAAGTAGCCTTAGTTTTATATATTATAGTGTAGTAGATTGACACGTGTTCGGAGTTAGGTAATCGGCGCTAGGGTTAAGTATTTTAGGACGACTCCGCGTAGAGGAGCTTAACAGTAATTATACACTATTCTTAATACTACTATTTATTATTCGGATACCTTCTTATTCTCTACTCTCTACTAATTGTAGGTTAGTAGCCTCTCTTCTAACTATTAAGGCTATCCCTCTACTATATCTTTAGTAACCTAACTAGGGGGATATAATAGTCTATTAGTAGAGTAGTAGAGAAAACCTCTTTATTTTACCTATTTTTAAGGAAGAAGTTAGAGAGGTAGAGGCCTATAATAAGTTTTTAGGGACTCTATTAAACTCTAAGCGCTTACTAATAAAGTTTACTAAGGTAGTAAAACTCTTAGGGAGTTTCTATAGTATTAGCAGAGTAGTATAGTAACCTATAGAAGGACTATAGGGCTAGCATAACGTATAGCTAAAAAGAAGTAGATAAGAGCGTAATACCTAAGTACTAAGGAGGCACTTTTTATAGGTAGTAAAGAGATATTAGGAGAAAGAGAAGAAACCTATCTTAGAGAGAGAATTAGAAGTCTAAAAGTAGCGGAATAGTATATACGCTAACTAAGAATTAGTAACTTTTAGAAACTTTTAATTAAATAGTATCTATAATATATAACTAGAGTAGGTCTCTTTTATTAAATAGTATACTATCTAAAATGTCTTCGACGCGGAGCGGAGAGCCCGCGGCGACTATAATAGTAGAACCTAAGCTACCTATAGTAACTCGCAACTCTTACTATTAGTATCTAGGAAAGCTAGAACTATATAATACGCATACGCTACGCTTTAATAAAGAGAATATTTTAGAGTTCTTAGATAAGTACGACTTTAAAGCTAATTAAGTAGACTAGCTATAAGATTTTTAGAAGAAGTAGCTACTATACTTCTATATATAGAAGTATAAAGCGTTTATCTAAAAGCTACTAAGCTACTATAGAGCGGAGACCTATAAATAGTATAAAGATAAGCTTTAAGAGCTATATATAGGGTAAGATAAGTTTTAGTAGCGAGGTACCTAAGTATTTATTAAGAGCTATATAAAAGAGATATAGCGAAAGCAACTTACTATCTAGATTACTAAATACTACTAGAACTTCGTAACCTACTTTATAGCTATAAAGACCTAAGAATAGGTCGCAAAAGCTAAGAAAGGCTACTTCTTCTTCTAAAAACTTATTTAAGAGGATATAGAGTAAGTAATATACTATATACTAAAAGAGAATTAGCTACGCTTAGATAATATCGCTTTATTTAAAATTAAGAAGATCTACTAATTTGTCCGCGAATACTAAGCGTAAGAGGAAGGGTTAAGTGCTCTATATACTAACTATAGTTTAAAGAGCTAAACGCTAGCCCGCCGTAACGTAGAGATAGTAGAGGAGCTAATACTAGCGCTTAAGAAGTTTTTAGTAACTCTATAATAGGCGGTCCCTAGGATACTACTAATTATTACTTAACTTAAGAAGCTAGCTACTCTAAAAGTTAATAAGGTAGTAGAGGACTTTATCTAGCGCTTTTAAGAGCTATCTATAATAATAGAGCAGCTTAATAAGATAGCTAAAGGTAACATAGGACTATAAAAACTCCTTATTAAGCTAGAGAACTACGCGGAGGTGTATAAGTAGCTAGTGCTAAGACTATATTAGGTAAGTATAGAGATCTTAGAGCGTAATAATAGGAGCTTTAAATTAATATATCCGCTAATAACTAGCGCGCAATTAGGCGTAAACTATATAGGTAACTAAGACCTGTAGCGTACTTATTATAGGTGCTATAGGTAAGAAAGATATCTTATCGTAAACTATCTAAACTAGAACCTACTAAAAGGTAATTAGTAGTGTTATACTTAAAGTAAAGAGTAAATAAATAGCTAGAAATAAGTATAGTACTACTTTAGGCTATATCTAACTACTATCTAAGGTATATTCTTAGGCGGAGGTATTGCCCTAAAGCCCTTTAGAAGCGAGGTTCTTAAGTAGATACTATAGTTATTAAAGGAGCGTTTTAAAGTAACTAATAACTAACTAAAACGACCTATAGAAGTACTCCTAAATTAGTTTAATACGGCTAGTAGGCCTATTAAGGTTAAAAGAACTAGTAGCAGTAGTAAGAGCCACATAATAAAATTAAGTAAGAAAGCGAAGCTAATAGTAAGGCAAATAATAGCCCTTTAGTTAGCTACGTAGTTTCTTAAAACTATATCTTATAGAGTACTACGCTCTAAAAACGACTTAGAAGTTAACGCTATAGATAGGCGCACAAAGGCTAGTCGACTAGTAAAAGAATAGTAGAAGCGTAAGGCTCGCCTTAGGAAGAAACCTAGGATACCTTAGATAAAGAGTAGTTAGATAGTAAGTAGCTATAAAGATATAGATGTTAAGAAGAAGTTAGAGGTACTAAGGCATATAGTCTAAGTAGAGATTAACAACTCCTAAGTACTAGAAACTTAGGTTTAAAGACGCCTTAATACTCTAATAAGTAGTAGAATACGTAAGAGAGATAGCTAGAGCGCTATAGTAGATTACAATATTATACCTATATTAGCGCCTATTCTAAGAGCCCCTCGAGCCTCTATATCTATAACTATACTAATAACTAAAGATCTAGCGGTGATAGCCTAGAATACAGTACTAATAGTACTTATAAAGGCGATATTAAACTAAAAAGTCTATAGAATCTAGCAGCTTAACCTATTAGCGTCTCCTAAGGTAGCTACGGTAGTAACTAAGGCACTTAAGAAAGCGCGTAGGCTACGTGTATACTTTTTGTCGCAACGCAAAAAGACTAATCTCTAAGCGTTGCGGCTAGATTATATATATATTTGCGACACACCCTCTAGATTAATAAGCCGTGCTAATTAATCTACCTAGAGAGAAAATATCTCTAGTTTGTAGTACTTAAAAGTCTCTTTTATTTTTGTATTTTTCGATAAATATTTATAAAGTCTCTTTTAACACTAGGGAGCGGGCTAAACTATATAGTCTAGACTTATTTTTTGCAATTTCTCGCTTAAGGTCACCCACCTAAGTAAGCGACCGAAAATCCGAAACTTAAGAAGCGAGAGCGGAAGAAAGGGCTTATAACTATAATAGGCTAGAGCCTAGTTAGTAAACACTCGATAATATCTTGGTTATGTGCGTAAGACGCACAAATCAACTACTTGCGTCCGAATAACGCTTAGACTATCCGTATAGTCTATAAGCAGAAGGTTATTCTAAGCCGCTCTCTAAATAACCTTTAGCACGAGATAGCTTATAGTTCTCTTCTCTATTAAATACAACTCTAGTATACCTATATAATAGCTCTCTAAGCGTAGCCTCTTATATTTTATATTTAATTCTAATTAATAGAGCCTTGCTACAAGACTCTATTAACTTATAGCGCGTTAATCCTCTTAACCGCTACTTTAACGTGCGAGTAGGGTAACCTACTATATAAGATTAGTATTGCTTAAAGGTATAATAGGCCCTTAGATAATAAGTAGGTAGAAGCTATTATAAGATAGCTAGCCTAGGACTACAGCCTCGTAGGACGCTTAGTTAAACGCGCTACTAGCCTCGCGAGACGTTTAGAGTAAATAAATATTAGTTAGCTTAGTAGACTCTAAGCTATATCGCTAAACATTATTTAGGAAAGCTCTACTCGATACCTTAATAGTACTAAGGTATAGGTCCTGCTACCCGTAAAAGACTTTATAAGAAGGTAAGCGAGAATAGTAGAAGCTCTATTAGTCTTTAAAGAATTAAAGAATAGGTAATAACTCTTTACTATAGTAAAGTAAGTATTATTAGAAGTCCTATTAGTCCTCTATAGAAGAGGTATAGGCTATAATACTTAGCTAAAGAAATGGCTAAGAGGAAATTATAAGCGTAAGGATTAGTTCTAAAAGTCGCAACTTATAATAACTACTAAGAGTCGTTTAGAAAAGCCTTATTATAGAGAATAAGTAAGAGATAAGCCCTACTAGTTTCTTACTAAAGAGGAGTAGGCTATAGGGAGATTACCTATGCGAGTTAATTAAAGAATAATTAGAAGCCCTACTAGTTCTTACTATAGAGGAGTAGGCTATAAACGTAGAAGCTTACGAGAAGCCCTCTACTATTTAGAATAGAAGATAACCTTTCTAACCTTAACGCTAATAAGCTATTTATATACGCCTTAGCTAAGTACCTCGCTAGAGTACCTAATAACTAAATATACTAGGAGATTATATAGATACTTAGAAATAACAGGTAGAAGGAAGCTGCTATAGCCCTAATAATAAACAAAGTCATAAAATAAATAAAGAAAGTAGAAGAAGCTAGAGAATTACTATAGAAGCTACTAAAAGTCCCTTAGGACCCTATAGTAGCGATAATAGCCTAACTAGTCTAGCTACTATCCTCTATCACGGCTCGTTTAGATATAATAGAATAATAAGAACTTAGCTTAGCTCTCTAGACTTACATACCTAAAACCTAGCTAGACACGACTACCTATTTAGAGAGGTCGTAGAAGAAGAGGCTTCCTAACCTAGAACATTTTAATAGAGACTATTTAAACTACCTAGGTTAGAAATATAAGTATAAAGGTAAACTAGAGTATAACTTATACTTATACCCCTTCTAGGATACTAAGAAGCGATATATCCTTAGTTAGACTAAAGAGAAAGTAATCTAGGTTCTCTTACTATAGCTACTAGAAAACTAACTAAGCACTATAAAGAAGTTATAGAAACACCTAAATACTTAATTCCTTAACGTGCACTATTAAAAACGGGCTCTAAATAAGCTTTAATACCTAAAGTAAAGCTAATAGCTAGTTAAAGATTATATCTCTAAGTTTAACTAGCTACGCGTAGAAGCTAGCTAAGACTTTAGTAAGTTTATTCTCTAAGAGATATTTAGCGAAGGGCTTAGCATAGAGCTCTAACGCCTTATACTACGTACCCCTAAGAATATTAGTTTTAAGGAGTATATAGAGGAAGCTATTAAAATCTTAGATAACCTCTATTATATTAATCTTAATAGTAGGTCCTAAGAGAGGATATCTTAGCGCGCCTATAGTATAAGCTACTAGAAGGATACTTAGACACTATTACTACCTAAGAAGATAGACTAGGAGCCAACGAAGGCTAGTAAAGCGAGCACGAGAACTAGCAGGCTAAGCGCTAATTAGATTAAGTGCTACGCCTATAGTAAAAAAGAATATATATCTAAGTATTATAGGAGGAGTTCTAAAGCAAGGAGCACTAAAGTAAACTAAGTAGCATAAAGAGAGCTACTACTAGATAGTAAAATTCTTCTAAAAAATATAGATAAAGGCGAGTTAGATAACTTAAGAAAAAAGTAGCTCTAGACTAGAGTCTTAGTCTAGAGCCTTAAAAGATAGATTAGTAGATAAGTAGTAAATAGAACTAATTTTAGTAGAAGTATATAAATACCCCTCCCCTTATAGCGCACTTAATTGTGAACTCTATTTATAACGCTACTATATTAATTAATAGTAGGTATTTATGCTACGCGTTAGTTAGTAAAAAATTCGCTCGCCGAAGCCGTTTAGAGCGCTTCTTAATTACCCCTTAGATAATAGAAGGGATTAATAAGAAGATATTAGAGATAGATAAGGTCTCTAGGTTTAAGTTTAATATATAGCTACTAAGAGGTTACTTATACGTACGTACTTAATATATAGATAAAGAGTAGTCTTAGGAAAAGAGTAGATAGACTACTAAGACGTCTTAATTACTTTAGTAAAAAAGAGCCTATTTATATACTTAAGAGGTATTTAAGTAAGGTATAATAAAAGTATCGCAACTTAGAGTACTATATATTAAGTAAGCGCATCTACGTTTATAGGTCTTATAAGGAGATCTAAAGACCTAAAGAAGAGAGTATAGATATTTACTACCTCTATTATAGACATTAATAAGGCGTTAGCACTAAAGAAAGTAGTAAATATAAGGTTACTACTACTAAAATAGTATTAGAGCTATTTTAAGCTCTTTAATCTAAAGGAAGCGTCGAAACTTCTTCTATACTAAGGTCTAAGAGTAGACTATAAGATTAAGCTAAAGTTAAAAAATAGTTAATAGCTATAGCTACTATAGGGCCTACTATATAGTATATTAAGGGGCAAGTTACTAGTGCTCTAAAGGGAGCTTATAGCTCTCCTAGAAAAAGGATTTATCCGCGTAAGTAGCTCGCTAGCCTCTTTACTAGTTCTATTTATAAAGAAGCTAGGAGGAGGACTCTAATTATATATCGACTACCGCGCGCTTAACGCTATTACTAGGAAGGATAGATACTCTCTACTACTTATCTAAGAGACACTTAATAATATAAGTAGGGCTAAGTAGTTTATAAAGCTAAACGTTATTACCGCCTTCTATAAGATTTGTGTAGTAGAAGGTAATAAATAGAAGATAGCTTTTAGAATACGCTTTAGTCTATTTAAGTAGTTAGTTACCCTATTTAGTATAGTAAACTCTCTAAGTACTTTCTAGCGGTATATTAATTAGATATTAAGGGAGTACCTAGACGAGTTCTATTTAGTATATCTTAACGACGTATTAATCTATACTAATAGCAGCCTATAATAATACTAGGACTACGTCTAAAAGGTCCTTAGTAAGCTCTAGAGCGCAGGACTTTATATAGATATTAAGAAATATAAATTTAAAGTAAAATCTACTAAGTACTTAAGTTTTATTATTAACGTAGGGAAAGGTATCTCTATAGACCTAGATAAGGTTAAAGCTATTAAGGAGTAGGAAGCACCTAAGATAGTAAAAGGCGTATAATTATTTCTTAGGTTTACTAACTTCTACTAAAAGTTTATTAGAGACTTTATAAAGATTGCTACCCTCTTAACCTATCTAATAGGCGATATAAGCTTTACCTAGAGAAAAGACGAGTAGACCGTGTTTAATAAGCTAAAGAAGATCTTTATAATAGAACCTATCCTAGCGACGTTTAACTCTAAGCGAGATATAGTTCTAAAATATAACTCTTCTAGCTACGTAATAAGAGGAGTGCTATCCTAGTATAATAAAGAAGGGATACTACGCTCTTACGCGTACTTCTTAAGAAAGAATAACGCCTACGAATATAACTATAAGATATATAATAAGGAACTACTAGCTATAATATAATACCTAGAAGAATAGAATACTAAACTCTACTTAGTAAAGAGCTTTAAAGTAATTACTAACTATAAGAACCTAGAGTACTTTATAAAGCTAAAGATATTAAGTAAACGTTAAATCTGCTAGGCTGTATTATTAAGCTAATTTAATATAGAGATACTATACTAGCTAGGGAAGTAAAATGTAAGAGCTAACGCGCTCTTAAGAAGAGAATAAGACCTACTAAAAGATGTAAGAGACGAACGCTTATAAAAGCGTATTATCTAAATCTTAAAACTAATATCCCGCTACTATAAGGAAGCGAGCGAGGACGAAAAAGACTTAACTAAGAGCTAAGTTATATTAGTAAGGATTTGTGTAAGATAAATAAAAAGCTGTCTTAGCCTAACTAAAGAATAGTTAGACTAATAAGACGCTACTACTAATAAGAGTAGTATAGACTAGTTAGAACTTAAAGAGCTATAGCTAGAAGCTCTAAGAAATAATTAATAGTACTAGTAAGTAGTATAAGTAGTACTAGAGTAGGAACGAAGATTCCTACTAAGCTTAGGTATAAAATGCTCTATCTTAGAGTGTATAATTAGCGATTAGAGAGAATTACTATATTAAGGTAAGAAATAGGTACTAAATAATAAGAAACTATATACCTAAATAATTAGAGAAGTCTATAATTCTCTCTTAGCTAGATATCTAGGTAGAGAGATTACCTATAAGATAGTCGCCCGAGATTTCTTCTAGCTAGGTATATTAGATAATATTAAACGTTACGTAAGGAACTATAATATTTATAGAAGAATAAAGCTATAGTAAGAAAGTACCTAAGGATTTCTTAAACTACTACTAATACTAGATTAGATATAGAAAGAGATATCTATAGACTTTATTAAAGGACTACTAATAAGTAGAGGTATAAGCTACCTTATAGTTGTTATAGATCGCTTAAGTAAAAGAGCTATCTTTATTCTACTACCCGATATTAAGATAGAGACGGTAGTCCAAGCCTTTCTTAGCTAAGTAGTAGCTTACTATTAGTTACCTAACGCAATTATATTAGATAGAGGGAGCTAGTTTATTAGCGTACTTTAGAAACGCCTTTATAAGGTTCTAAAGATTAATTAATAGTTATCTATAGTATTTTACCTACAGACTAATAGCGCTATAGAATAAATAAATAGCGTATAAGAAGCGTATATCTAAGCGTTTATTAGCTAGTTATAGGACAACTAGGCTACGTACTACCCTATAGCTTAGATCGCTATTAATAGAAGAGACGCAATATTAATAAGAGTGTCCCTGTTCTTCTTATAACATAGTTATAATATAGACTATCTCTAGTTAAAGGCTCTACTAAGTATAAGTTAAAGGAAATATACTACTAAAGAACGTTTAGACCGTAAGAAGGCAGAGACTATTATAGCTAAGTTCTAAGACGTGTTTAACCTAGTATAAGCTAGTATAGCTAAAGCCTAAGCGGAATAAAAGAAGTAAATAAATTAATACTATAAAGAGGCTAGAAACTATAAGGTTAGTAATAAGGTTTAGCTAAAGCTTAATAAATAGTATAGAATAGAACGTTAGTTATAAAAGCTTAATTAGAAGAGTGCTAATATATAGTAATAGAGGTAATTAATAGCTACTTAGTTAAGCTAGATACTTCTCTAGGCTACTACTTAGTCTTTTATATTAATAGACTACGCCTTACTAACTTAGACTCTCTACTAAGCTAGGTATAAGACGACTATGCTACTACTATTATAAGTAGGTAATAAGAATAAGTAGTTTATAGAGAAGATTATAAGTGAGAAGTAGAAATACTAAGGATATAGTTAGCGCCTTTACTATAAGGTAAAATAGGTTAAATACGCCCTAATAGATCTTTAGCTAGTAGAATTACTAGAGGAAATAGAAGCTCTAGATTAATAGGAGGCCTATATAAAGGACGCTTAGAATAAGGAGGGACGCTTACTAGAAGGTTTTTGCTAAGAGACCTTCTAAGGGAGGAGAGAAGGAGAGTATTATAATAGGCTAGAGCCTAGTTAGTAAACACTTAATAATATCTTAGTTATATGCGTGAGATATATAGATTAACTACTTACGTCTAAACAACGCTTAGACTATCCGTATAGTCTATAGGTAGAAGGTTATTCTAAGCCGCTCTCTAAATAATCTTTAGCATAAGATAGCTTATAGTTCTCTTCTCTATCGAATATAACTCTAGTATACCTGTGTAATAGCTCTCTAAGCGTAGTCTCTTATAATAACTGTCGCAACGCAAAAAGACTAATCTCTAAGCGTTGCGGCTAGATTATATATATATTTGCGACACTTTTAGGTTAGCGAAACGCGTTTAGAAAAGACGATAGAGGTTTAGTAGGTAGAGACTAGTAGCGATAAAGAAGAGTTAATAGAAGAAGCTATATAGCGACTATACGACTAGGGTTTAGAAGAAACGTACGTAATAGAAGCTAAGAATTTGTAGCTAAAAGTTATTATAAAGGATATTCTAGCGCAGCTGTATCTAAAGATAAATTATAGTATTAAGCGAGTAAGAGTTAGAGAAACGAATAAGCTCTATAACTTCTAAAACTATAATATTAGTAATAAAGAAGATAGCTATATTAAGACGTAGTTAAGAATACTCTCTAAAGCGCGACTAAAGGGCGAAGCGTAGTAGTAGCAGTATTTAGTAAAAGGATAGTTACTAATATACTAGGTATCTCTCTATAGTAGTATAGAGCGAGCGCTTATTAATATAGGCTTATAGCTAAACGTTATATAGCTTTTAACAGCGAGAGCGCTAAACGTCTATATTACTAAGCTAGATTAGTTAGGTCTACCTCCTAAATTATAGTAGGGCATAATAACCGCTAATAAAGGGATAGACCCCTTTATAAGTATAGCCTATTTAGTTCTAATTATAGTTAGAGGGATTATAGTACTAACGTACTTTTAAATTATAAGATATTTATAGAGAGCAATTCTTCTTAGAACACTATAGTACGTAACGGCGTAGCTCTAGATATAGTTTAACACTATTAGTTAGATACTTTACTATATTAAGTTAATAGATAGATAGCGTAAAGTCTCTTTTATAGGCTATAACCTAGCGCCTATAGCTAACGCAGTATTAATTAAGTATTAAGGAAAAGAATAGCGAGCGCGCTTACTAAGGAAGTATACTTAGTAAAGAAGTATTACTTAGAACTTATATTAAGTAATATATAGGTAGCGCGCTTATTTACGTATATACTTAAGTATAGATAGTTATTTAGAGAAGAGCTAGACCGCTAAGAAGAGAGGAAGTTAGAGTAGGTATTATTAGTAGAGAAGTAGAGATCCTTTAAGGAGATAGTAAGGTAGTAGTTTCGCTTATTACGCAATAGGTTATTAGGGGAAGTAAATACCTTATATAAGAGAGTCGCTAATAAAGTAAAGCCTATAGATATACTAAGAGAGGACGCGCTAATAGATCTTAGACGTAAGGACTAAAAGAAGCGCGTAATAGCTTATTAAGCCGCTTAAATAGCACTTAGAGGACTAGATATTAGGCTATTTAATTACCTTTTCTATAGCTAGACAGTAACTTTTCTAAAGGGGTATTAGTTAAACCTAGAGCGCCTTTGAAAGATAAATATTAGCGAAGATCTCCGCCTAAATAAGGTTTACTTAATCTAGTGGCTTATATTCTAGAGAGAGGATACACTAGTATAGGAGTTTTAGTATATATTATAAATTTACAAAGATATATAGCCTCTATATAAGATTTAGACTATTCTATACACTATATAGTAAGAGAAGAACTTTCTATTACTAAAGAAGCTTATGCTAATTATAAACGCAATAGTAGACGTATAGGCAGAGCGAGGGATATTTAAGCACAAGGATAGGTAGTACTATAATAAGTACTTTCTTATTCTAAAGATTAAGCGACTAGTTAAACTAAAGAACTTTTAGTTTATTTATAATACTATATAATATAACGCTATAATAATAAGGGACGCTTATATTCTACTATCTACTAATAAGTTCTTAGAGAGGTTTATAAATAGAAGGACGTACGCTCTATTTAATCTATTTTTAGGTTATAACTAGATACTATTATATACGTCTAGTAGGGATATAATAGCCTTTTAGACGCTAAATAGGCTATACTAATAGTATATACTTCTAATAGGCGCGATAAACTCTATAGTAGTCTTTATTTAGGCGGTAATAAAGATTCTCTATAATTACCTTCTAGAGACAGCGCCTTTTATAGATAATATTATAGTAGTAGGGCCTTAAGATAACTATAGAGAAGAGGAAGTTTTTAATAGTATACGTTAGTTTATTCTTAAATATACTTTATAGATAGATAAGGTCCTTATAGATATTACTTAGGCCGAGGCTATAGTCTTAGGAAAGAAGTCGTAGTAGGGAGTTCCCTAAATAGCTATTATAGGGTATAAGGTTAATAAAAATAGTCGCTATTCTATAAAAAATAATGTCTAAAAGATTCTTAAGTAGCTAGAGTACTAAATAGTAAAAGAGGTCTAATAGTTTATTAGTATTATTATTTACTATTAGTAATAGATCTTCTATTTCTCGCTAAAAGTAGAGCTACTCTTTATACTCCTCTAAAAGGAAGCTAAATAGGTTTAGAGAGATAGGTAGATATATATAATAAAGATTCTAAAAGAAGTAATTACTTCTCTACTAGCGCTTATAGTAATAGACTATTAAGGTAGTCTCTTAATAGTCGGCGTAGACGCTTTAGTTCGCGGGGTAGGGGCTTACTTAGAGTAAGTTAGATTAGATAGCTGTCGCTATATAATAAGGTTTAAAAGCACGCTATAGTTAGAAGTAGAGTTAAAGCTCTACTCTATAAAGCTTAAGTATAAAGCGCTTATTTAGGCGCTAAAGGTCTTTTAGATTTACCTTTATAAATACCCCTTCTAAGTAGAAATAGACGCAAAGGTGCTAATTACGCAGCTTAATTAGTTGTCTCTAGATTTACTAGGCTCTATAATAAATAGGTGGCTCGCGACTATCCTTTAGTAAGAATTTAAGATTATCTATATACTAGAAAAGAAGAATGTTATCCCTAATACGCTATTAAGGTATTCGCAGCCTAAGAGGTAGACGCTATTAAAGAAAGATAAGAATAACCTAGAGCTATTTATTAATTAAGTACTAAATAAGTTTAAGGAGATAAACTTAGTTATAGCTACTAAGAAGGCGATTAGGAAGCTACTTATAGAGAAGTATAATAAGAAATTAGAAGAGATTATAGTGTTCTTATAGATATTAAAGAGACTAAATAGGCTCTAGGGTTAAAAATAGCGAAAGTAGATAAAGAATACTATACGCTTCTTTATATAAGACTAATATCTATTTAGAAAGGCTACTAAGACTATACTAGTTCGCTAAGTAGTAGATAGAGAAGACCTATAAATAGCGTTAATCTAGAAAATTTATAAATAATTAGGCTATAAAAGGATCTAGACGACGTTTAGAGCGGTATATTAGCGATATTAGTAGGATAGTATATATAAATAGGTAGTAAAATAGCTTAGGCCTTATAAGGTCTACTAAATAATAAGAGGCACTTAGAAAGAAGTAGAGCTAAACTTAATATATTCTTAGGTAATATAGTCTTAGTAGATAGTAATATTATATATATACTAAGGGTACGTAGTAGGACTTACCTACTAGTTATAAGAGAGTATCTTTTAGGCTAGCTAGAGACACGTGCGCTTTTAATAATAAATTCTAATTTAGTTATAAAGTTTATTTTTAAAGAGATCTGCTATCGCTAGGGTGTACTAGAAAGGATTTTAGTAGATAGTAGAACTAAGAATAAGTTAGTAGTCTAGTCGCTAGCTATACTCTTTAGTATTTACTAAGTTTAAGCTTTAGCGTATAACTTACGCGCGTAAGGACTTATTAAAAGAGGTTATTAAGGCTTTATCTATAGGTTAGTAAAGATACTAGGCTTATAGATAGATAACTTATTAGCAATAACGTAGGCTAAGAGAGTATTGCTATAAAGACTACTTAGGTTCTTACCTATATAGCTAGTGCTAGGCTAAAATCTAGTCCTTCTAATTAAACTTATAGTGCTAACGTAGTAAAGCCTACTATAGAATAAGGTTTAGAGCTATACTAATCTTCTTATAGTAAGAGCTATATAGCTGTAATTCTGTAAAGAGAACTTAGAGAAAGTAGTCTATTATATAAGAAGACTTCGGAGAGAAGCTATAGAGAACTATAATATAAAGAAAGACGTACTAAAGCCCTTTTAAGTAGAAGACCTAGTATTAGTTTAGAATATAATTAAGTCTATTAATAAGAGCTTAGATAGGAAGCTTAATAATAGATAGAGAGGTTTATATAGAGTTTAGGAGGTATAAGTAGATAAAGAGTACTACTAGCTAGAAGATCTAAATAAGGTTATATTTCTAAATATAACTTAGACTAATTATCTAAAGAAGTTTAAAGAACTACTAGAGTAGCTTAAAGATAGCTTACTATAAAGGCGCTTATAGTTATATCCTAAAACTAAAGAAGTATAAATAGCGAGGCCTATAGTACTAAAATAAAGGTAAATAACGCTAAGAGCTAAGTAGGCAAGAGATATTTAGGCTAAAGAAGACCGCGAGGGAGAGTAAGATAGACGAACGATAGTTAGAGGGATAAACTAAGGGAATATTATAGAAGGATTAAGAAAGAGAGAGTAGAGTTAACGTCTCCGTATAGTATATAGGGATAGTAATACTAAGTAAAGAAGATAGAAGAGGCTAGAGAGGGCGTTATTAAGAGTAGATTAGATAGTTATAAGAGGTATTTAGTAGCTTAAGAGGACTAAGCTAGAGGCTAGGGAGGAAAATATAGTATAGTAGATTAACACGTGTTTAGAGTTAGGTAATCGGCGCTAGAGTTAAGTATTTTAGGACGACTCTACGTAGAGGAGCTCGATAGTTATAGTACACTATTCTTAATACTACTATTTATTTATTTAGATACCTTCTTATTCTCTACTCTCTACTAATTACGGGTCGGTAGCCTCTCTTCTAACTATTGAGGCTATCCCTCTACTACACTATATAGGTAACTAAGACCCGCAGCGTACTTATTATAGGTACTATAGGTAAGAAGGGCATTTTATTATAAACTATCTAGACTAGAACCTACTAAAAAGTAATTAGTAGTATTATACTTAAAGTAAAGAGTAAATAAATAGCTAGAAATAAGTGCGGTACTACTTTAGGCTATATCTAACTACTATCTAGAGTATATTTCTAGGCGGAGGCATTACTCTAAAGCCCTTTAGAAGCGAAGTTCTTAAGTAGATACTATAGTTATTAAAGAAGCATTTTAAAGTAACTAATAACTAACTAAAACAATCTATATAAGAAGTACTTCTAAATTAGTTTAATATAGCTAGTAGGCCTATTAAGGTTAAAAGAACTAGTAGTAGTAGTAAGAGCTATATAATAGAATTAAGCGAGGAAGCGAAGCTAATAGTAAGGTAAATAATAGCCCTTTAGTTAGCTACGTAGTTCCTTAAAACTATATCTTATAGAGTATTACGCTCTAAAGACAACTTAGAAGTTAACGCTATAAATAGGCGTATAAAGGCTAGTTAACTAGCGAAAGAATAGCGAGAGCGTAAGGCTCGCCTTAGAAAGAAACCTAGGATACCTTAGATAAAGAGTAGTTAAATAGTAAGTAGCTATAAAGATATAGACGTTAAGAAGGAGTTAGAAGTACTAAGGTATATAGCCTAAGTAGAGATTAATAACTTCTAAGTACTAGAAACTTAGGTTTAAAGACGCCTTAATACTCTAATAAGTAGTAGAATACGTAAGAGAGATAGCTAGAGCGCTATAGTAGATTATAATATTATACCTATACTAGCACCTATTCTAAGAGCCTCTTAAGCCTCTATATCTATAACTATACTAATAACTAAAGATCTAGTAGCGATAGCCTAGAATATAGTACTAATAGTACTTATAAAGGTAATATTAAACTAGAAAGTCTATAAGATCTAGTAGCTTAATCTATTAGTATCTTCTAAGGTAGCTATAGTAGTAACTAAGGCACTTAAGGAAACGCGTAGGCCGCGTATACACTTTTAGGTTAGCGAAACGCGTTTAGAAGAAATAATAGAGGTTTAGTAGGTAGAGACTAGTAGTAATAAAGAAGAGTTAATAGAAGAAGCTATATAGCGACTATATAACTAGAGTTTAGAAGAAACGTATATAATAGAAGCTAAGAGTTTATAGCTAGAGGTTATTATAAAAGATATTCTAGCGTAGCTATATCTAAAGATAGATTATAGTATTAAGCGAGTAAAAGTTAGAGAAATAAATAAGCTCTATAACTTCTAAAACTATAAGATTAGTAATAAGAAAGATAGCTACGTTAAGGTATAGTTAAGAATACCCTCTAAAGCGCGATTAAAGGGTAAAGTATAGTAGTAGCAGTATTTAGTAAAAGGATAGTTACTAATATACTAGGTATCTCTCTATAGTAGTATAGGTTGAGCGCTTATTAATATAGGCTTATAGCTAAATATTATATAGCTTTTAATAGTAAAAGCGCTAAACGTCTATATTACTAAGCTAGATTAGTTAGGTCTACCTTCTAAATTATAGTAGGGTATAATAACTACTAATAGAGAGATAGACTCCTTTATAGGTATAGCCTATTTAGTCCTAATTATAGTTAGAGAGATTATAGTATTAATATACTTTTAGATTATAAGACGTTTATAGAGAGCAATTCTTCTTAGAATACTATAGTGCGTAATAGCGCGTCTCTAGATATAGTTTAATACTATTAGCTAGACACTTTACTATATTAAGTTAATAGATAGTTAGCGTAAAGTCTCTTTTATAGGCTATAACCTAGCGCCTATAGCTAATATAGTATTAATAGAGTATTAGGAAAAAGAATAGTAAGCGCGCTTACTAGGGAAGTATACTTAGTAAAGGAGTATTACTTAGAACTTATACTAAGTAATATATAGGTAGCGCGCTTATTTACGTATATACCTAAGTATAGATAGTTATTTAGGGAAGAACTAGATTATTAAGAAGAGAGAAAGTTAGGGTAGATATTATTAGTAGAGGAGTAGAGATCCTTTAAGAAGATAGTAAGGTAGTAGTTTCGCCTATCGCGCAATAGGTTATTAGAGGAAGTAAATACCCTATATAAGAGAGTCGCTAATAAAATAAAGCCTATAGATATACTAAGAGAGGACGCGCTAATAGATCTTAGATATAAGGACTAAAAAAAGCGCGTAATAGCTTATTAAGCCGCTTAAATAGTACTTAGAGGACTAAATATTAGGCTATTTAATTACCTTTTTTATAGCTAGATAGTAACTTTTCTAAAAGGGTATTAGTTAAACTTAGAGCGCCTTTAAAAGATAAATATTAGCAAAGATCTCTGCCTAAATAAGGTTTACTTAATCTAGTAGCTTATATTTTAGAGAGAGAATACGCTAGCGTAGAAGTTTTAGTATATATTATAAATTTATAAAGATGTATAGCCTCTATATAAGATTTAGACTATTCTATATACTATATAGTAAGAGAAGAACTTTCTATTACTAAAGAAGCTTATGCTAATTATAAATATAATAGTAGACGTATAGATAGAGCGAGGGATATTTAAGCATAGAAATAGGTAGTACTATAATAAGTACTTTCTTATTCTAAAGATTAAGCGACTAGTTAAACTAAAGAACTTTTAGTTTATTTATAATACTATATAATATAACGCTATAATAATAAGGGACGCTTATATTCTACTATCTACTAATAAGTTCTTAGAGAGGTTTATAAATAGAAGGACGTACGCTCTATTTAATCTATTTTTAGGTTATAACTAGATACTATTATATACGTCTAGTAGGGATATAATAGCCTTTTAGACGCTAAATAGGCTATACTAATAGTATATACTTCTAATAGGCGCGATAAACTCTATAGTAGTCTTTATTTAGGCGGTAATAAAGATTCTCTATAATTACCTTCTAGAGACAGCGCCTTTTATAGATAATATTATAGTAGTAGGCCTTAAGATAACTATAGAGAAGAGGAGTTTTTAATATATACGTTAGTTTATTCTTAAATATACTTTATAGATAGATAAGGTCTTTATAGATATTACTTAGGCTAAGACTATAGTCTTAGGAAAGAAGTTATAGTAGGGAGTTCCCTAAATAGCTATTATAGGGTATAAGGTTAATAAAGATAGTCGCTATTCTATAAAGAATAAGGTCTAAAAGATTCTTAAGTAGCTAGAGTACTAAATAGTAAAAGAGGTCTAATAGTTTATTAGTATTATTATCTACTATAGTAATAAATCTTCTATTTTTCGCTAAAAGTAGAGCTACTCTTTATACTTCTCTAAAAGGAAGCTAAATAGGTTTAGGGAGATAGGTAGATATATATATAAGATTCTAAAGGAAGTAATTACCTCTCTACTAGCGCTTATAGTAATAGACTATTAAAGCGGTCTCTTAATAGTTAGCGTAGACGCCTTAGTTCGTAGGGTACGAGCTTACTTAGAGTAAGTTAGATTAGATAGCTATTACTATATAATAAGGTTTAAAAGCACGCTATAGTCTAAAGTAGAGTTAAAGCTCTACTTTATAAAGCTTAAGTATAAAGCGCTTATTTAGGCGCTAAAGGTCTTTTAGATTTACCTTTATAGATACTTTTTCTAAGTAGAAATAGACGCAAAGATACTAATTACATAGCTTAATCAGTCGTCTCTAGATTTACTAAGCTCTATTATAAATAGATAGCTCGCGACTATCCTTTAGTAGGAATTTAAGATTATCTACGTACTAAGAAAGAAGAACGTTATCTCTAATACGCTATTAAGGTATCTATAGCCTAAGAGGTAGACGCTACTAAAAGAAAATAAGGATAACTTAGAGCTATTTATTAATTAAGTACTAAATAAGTTTAAGGAGATAAACTTAGTTATAGCTACTAAGGAGGCGATTAGGAAGCTACTTATAGAGGAGTATAATAAGAAATTAAAAAAGATTATAGTATTTTTATAGACGTTAAAGAGACTAAATAGGCTTTAAGATTAAGAATAGCGAAAGTAGATAAAAAATACTATACGCTTCTTTATACGAGACTAATATCTATTTAGAAAAGCTACTAGGACTATACTAGTTTGCTAAGTAGTAGATAGAGAAGACTTATAAGCAGCGTTAATTTAGGAAATTTATAAATAATTAGGCTATAAAGAGATCTAGATAACGTTTAGAGTAGTATATAAGCGATATTAGTAGGATAGTATATATAGATAGGTAGTAAAACAGCTTAGGCCTTATAAGGTCTACTAAATAATAAGAGGCACTTAGAAAGAAGTAGAGCTAAACTTAATATACTCTTAGGTAATATAGTCTTAGTAGATAGTTAATATTTTATATATACTAAGGGTACGCGGTAGAACCTACCTACTAGTTATAAGAGAGTATCTTTTAGGCTAGCTAGAGACACGTACGCTTTTAATAGTAAATTCTAATTTAGTTCTAAAGTTTATCTTTAAAGAGATCTACTATTGCTAGGGTATACTTAAAAGAATTTTAGTAGATAGTAAAACTAAGAATAAGTTAGTAGTCTAGTCGCTAGCTATACTCTTTAGTATTTACTAGGTTTAAGCTTTAGCGTATAACTTACGCGCGTAAGGACTTATTAAAAGAGGTTATTAAAGCTTTATCTATAGGTTAGCAAAGATACTAAGCTTATAGATAGATAACTTATTAGTAATAATATAGGCTAAGAGAGTATCGCTATAAAAACTACTTAGGTTCTTACTTATATAGTTAGTGCTTAGTTAAAATCTAGTCCTTCTAATTAAACTTATAGTGCTAACGTAGTAGAGCCTACTATAGAGCGAAGTTTAGAGCTATACTAATCTTCTTATAGTAAGAGCTATATAGCTATAATTCTATAAGGAGAACTTAGAGAAAGTAGTTTATTATATGAGAAGACTTTAGAGAGAAGCTATAGAGAACCGCAATATAAAGAAAGATATACTAAAGCCCTTTTAAGTAGGAGACCTAGTATTAGTTTAGAACGCGATTAAGTCTATTAATAAGAGCTTAGATAGGAAGCTTAATAATAGATAGAGAGGTCTGTATAGAGTTTAGAAGGTATAAGTAGATAAAGAGTACTACTAGCTAGAAGATCTAAATAAAGTTATATTTCTAAATATAACTTAGGCTAATTACCTAAAGAAGTTTAAAGAACTACTAGAGTAGCTTAAAGATAGCTTACTATAAAGGCGCTTATAGTTATATCCTAAAACTAAAAGAGTATAAATAGCGAGGCCTATAGTACTAAGATAAAGGTAAACAACGCTAAGAGCTAAGCGGGTAAGAGATATTTAAGCTAAGAAGGACTATAAGAGAGAGCAAGATAGATAAATAATAGTTAGAGGGATAAACTAAGGGAATATTATAGAAGAATTAAGAAGAGGAGGGTAGAGTTAACATCTTCGTGTAGTATATAGAGATAGTAATACTAAGTAAGAAAGATAGAAGAGGCTAAAGAGGGCGTTATTAAGAGTAGATTAGATAGTTATAAGAGGTATTTAGTAGCTTAAGAGGACTAAGCTAGAGGCTAGAGAGGAAAATATAGTATAGTAGATTAACACGTGTTTAGAGTTAGGTAATCAGCGCTAGGGTTAAGTATTTTAGGACGACTCCGCGTAGAGGAGCTCGATAGTAATTATACACTATTCTTAATACTACCGTTTATTATTCGGATACCTTCTTATTCTCTACTCTCTACTAATTGCGGGTCGGCAGCCTCTCTTCTAACTATTAAGGCTATCCCTCTACTATAATATAAAAAGTATTACGTATGTTTAATTATTATATACCTAATTATTAGATTACTTTCTATTTTTCTTAATAATATCTTTCTTATATTTAGCTCTACTAAAAGTACCTATTAGTATTACCGTAACTAGTAGGATAAGAAGAAGAAAAGCTATTATAGAATTATAGAACTACCTCTACTTAGTAGACTATAGAGCTATTAGATATACTAAAAAAGGTACTTATATATAGCTATGCCTTATACAATCTATATTTAGGATATTTTAACTAACTCCCGCTCTAAGAGAAATATATATAAGTTTATAGAATATATTTAGATAGAGTTAACTATAAGAGTTCTATATTTTCTTTTATACCTCTAATAGCGGGTATACGCATACTAAGTATTTAATAGAGCTAGTATTAGAGGTATAATACCTTTAACCTTTCTCTAATAACTTAACCTATACTTACTCTACTTAACTATGCAATTAAGAGTTATATAGATTTTATATATAGAATATTAGCTAGTAAGAATCTTAAAGTATTCTAGAGATATAACTAACTATTATAAGGTATACTTATATTACTATAAGATATTAAATACTAGGACTACTTAAGGACCTAGTTAGCTACTAATATAATATAACTATTACTAAAATAGATAATAGTACACTTATAGTTATTTATTATATATATAAGGTATATAAGTCTAGTAATCTACTAACTTTACTCTCGCTTAAATATAAGCTAAGCAGTAAACGTATATTAGCTTAGAGCGTTAGTCTAAGAGAAGAGAGAGAGAAAGAGAAAGTATAGCTAGATAATTCTTAGTTCTTTATTATATAGTAATATATAAGAGAAGACTAAGTATAGTTTCTATAGTATTAGAGTTAAGTTTACTATATAATATCTTACTTCTATAGTATACTAAAATCTCTATTAAAAGCCTATATTATTAGGCTCTAATAACAGCGACTAAACCTAAAAAGAGAAGAGAAAGAAATATAGATAATAGTAACTAAGGCGGAGGAACCTTAATAATATCGCTATAACTAGTATTAATGCGATACTAAAATTATATTAACGCGGCGATAGAAATATATATAGAGGAGAATTGCTAAGTTATATAATATAAACGAAAGAGGTAGTTTTTAATCGAAGAAAGGGGTTTTACTTTCTTTACATAATTCCTACTACTTATAGCTAGATAACTACCTTATTATATTACTCTAGAAACCTCTATTATATTTTTATAATTAGAGATTAAATAGGGCCCTTCTATATACTAGATAGTAATAAGACGGCGAATAGTAATATATTCTATAGCTTATAATATTATAGAAACGCTATAAAACGTATATTTCGAATAGGCCCTAATATAGTGTATTTACAAAGATATCTATTACAAAGTTAATATTAGGAATATAGTTTAAGATAAGAGTAGCTATATAAGCTAATTAGTTAGATTTATAAGAGTTATAGAGCCGTTGCTAATAAAATAATAGTAAGGTAGTAAGGCTAGTACTATAAGGCTAAAGAACTCTTATAAGCTAGTTATAGTATACTAAGTTTTGCGTAGCTTACCTACTACCTAGATTAATTAGCTACTCTTACTATATTACGCTTAAGATTTTATAGTGTTGTATTAATATACTATAATAATAAGAATTTAAATATAATATAATTTATAGTAACGTATACGTCTTAAAACTTTAATTATTAAGCGACCTTAAAAAACTAGTATTAGTTTTACGTATAATATATTACGTACTACACGCGTATAGTTATAATTGTAATATTATAAGCTATATTTAATATTAATTAGTATATATGTGGGTAGGCCTTATACGATCGTACAGGGTAAATAATAAGCAAGTGTGATAGGCTAGAGCCTAGTTAGTAAACACTCGATGATATCTCGGTCACGTGCGTAAGACGCACAGATTAACCACTTGTGTCCGAATAACGCTTAGACTATCCGCATAGTCTATAGGTAGAAGGTTATTCTAAGCCGCTCTCTAAATAACTTTTAGCATGAGATAGCTTATAGTTCTCTTCTTTATTAAATATAACTCTAGTATACCTGTATAATAGCTCCCTAAGCGTAGCCCCTTATATTTTATATTTAATCCTAATTAATAGAGCTTTACTATAAGACTCTATTAACTTATAGCGCGTTAATTCTTTTAACTACTACTTTAACGTATAAGTAGGGTAAACTACTATAAGATTAGTATTACTAAAGGCATAATAGGCCCTTAGATAATAAGTAGGTAGAAGCTATTATAAAATAGCTAGCCTAGGACTATAGCCTTATAGGATACTTAGTTAAACGCGCTACTAGCCTCGTAAGACGTCTAAAGTAAATAAATATTAGTTAGCTTAGTAGACTCTAAGCTATATTACTAAATATTATTTAGAAAAGCTCTACCTAATACCTTAATAGTACTAAGGTATAGGTTCTACTACTTATAAAAGACTTTATAAGAAGGTAAGCAAGAGTAGTAGAAGCTATTAGTCTTTAAAGAATTAAAGAATAAGTAATAACCTCTTACTATAGTAAAGTAAGTGTTATTAGAAGTCCTATTAGTCCTCTATAAAAGAGGTATAGGCTATAATACTTAGCTAAAGGAATAGCTAAGAGGAAATTATAAGCGTAAGGATTAATTCTAAAAGTCGCGACTTATAATAATTACTAAGAGTTATTTAGAAAAGCTTTATATAGAGAATAGTAAGAGATAAGCCCTACTAGTTTCTTACTAAAGAGGAGTAGGCTATAGGGAGATTACTATATAAGTTAATTAAAGAATAATTAGAAGCCCTACTAGTTCTTATATAGAGGAGTAGGCTATAGACGTAGAAGCTTATAAGAAGCCCTCTACTATTTAGAATAGAAGATAACTTTTCTAACTTTAATACTAATAAGCTATCTATATACGCTTTAGCGAAGTATCTCGCTAGAGTACTTAATAACTAAATATACTAGAAGATTATATAGATGCTTAGAAATAATAGATAGAAAGAAGCTACTATAGCCCTAATAATAAACGAGGTTATAAGATAAATAAAGAAAGTAGGAGAAGCTAGAGAATTACTATAAGAGCTACTAAAAGTCCCTTAGAACCCTATAGTAGTAATAATAGCTTAATTAGTCTAGCTACTATTCTCTATTATAGCTTATTTAGATGCGATAGAATAATAAAAACTTAGCTTAGCTCTCTAGACTTATATACCTAAGACTTAGCTAGTGTAAGGATAGAACCCTCTTCCTTACGCACTAGTCCTATATAGGCTTAGCGTATAGACTAGTCCTAATTAGGCTAGTATATACGCTAGCTACTATAGGCTAGACTCTCCTTCTTTACTATATAGAGTAGACTCTCTCCCTTCTAGAGAGGTATCTACTATGTCGCTACTTCTAAATCTAAGAGTTATCTAACTAGTCTACCCTTCTATGCCCGATATCTACCTTATATAATAGTAGACCTTATAGCTAAATTAGCTTACCTGCAGGCTTCTAGCCTAGATAAAAGCGCGTAGTTCTTACGCGCTTTTAGTTGTTGCATAGATTACGCTCTAGTTGCTACTTCTTTACTAAGTTAAGCGCTATTCGCATAAGAAAGAAGCCTAGAATTCTAAATTCTAGTAATAGATTTTACTCTTTTAGTAGCTAAAAGGTCGACTCTTCTAGAAAGAGGGCGGATTTTAGCTAGTAGCGTTTAATTTAGACTCTATCTAGGAGGATAGCTAACTACTACGTAATAGCCTTCGACTACGTAATAGCCTAGGGATATAGCCTTTTACTACCCCCCGCTATAGCGCGCTAGTATTGCGCGAATTTAGATTAAACGCCCTAGGGAGACGGACTCTCTAGAAAAAACTACTAGATATTTAGCGCACACCGCCTACCTCTAGTAATCGGGCCGAATACTACCTACTCTAGGTGCTTATCCTCTAGCTTAGAGGCTTATACCCCGCCTTAGGATGGCGAATACTCCTATATACTTACCGCAAATCGTACTTAGTTTAGGCCACTCCTCGCCTTTATATAGGTTACCCTCTCTAATCTTCTTTAATAAACGCAACATGTCGCGTAAAGTTAATAAAGATCCTCTTAACCTTTAGTCTGCTAAGACATTAGCTAGAATTCTTAATAAGGCACTCTCTAAGTCTACTAAAGAACCTCTACCTTCTTCTATAACTACCTCCTCTACTATAGAGATAGATAAGCCTACTTCCCGCTTTAGCCCTAAATCTCGCAAATATAAGCATAATACTTAGTTAGCGTCTAAGGTACCCTCTTAGCTAGTATTATAGTTAGAAGCAGACTCTGAAGAATCTAAGCCTAATACCCTACGTAAAAAAGATTAGTTATTTACTTTCCTTAATACTACTAACGAACTATCTAGTTTAAAAGGTAAGCTACGCGTAGTAGAACTACGCGAATAGAGCCTAGAGAACTACTAGTTGTTATAGATAAATAAGTTTACTATAGAGGACCTCTTAGCTTACCTATCCTAATAGAACAAAGAGCTATATGCCGCTCTATTCTAGCTACTTTATAAGAAAGATGACTAGATAGTCCTAACTCTAGAAACCTTAGGCTTAGATAAATTAACGCTATAATTATCCGCCTTACGCACCCTAGCTAACTAGCTGTACTATAATCTAATTTAGGTATAGAAAAAGAGATATAATAACGCCTAGAACTTTAGAGAAGCTCTTAGTATAGCTCGCGAGCGAGTAGACAACTACACTAAAGACCTGAACTACTAAGTAGAATTAGCTTAATAGTAGAAGAGTTTCTATACTTTTCTACTAGCTAAGTATTAAGCTCTTATAAATAAAGCCGATATAGAACTAAAAGACCGCCTTTTAGATAGTTCTCTACCCTCTAGCTAACTACCTGTAGCCACTCCCCCTAAACGATTAACGGGCCTATTTATGCCTACGCGCATTTTAGACTGCGAAGCACCCCGTAACAAGACTATGCTAAACGAGTTTAGCATATAGTTATACTACTAGGGCCCCTCGAAGATGCTTAATAACGAGTTCTATTCTAGTAAACAAGGACTTGTTCTAATCCCCGCTCTACTACAGTAATAGTCCTGAGCTGTAGAGTTACTTTCTATATACGCCGAAAGCAATAATAATAACGCAGCACGGCCTAAGGTGTTTAAATTAGAATCTAATAAGCTATACTACTTTGTAATATAGCTACTTATATTCTAGCGTTTAAAAGGTAAGTACTTTAGTATCTAGAATTATAAGTAAATAGTCTCTTCTCTCTTATTAACAGCTTAGCCGTAATAATCTTAACTAATAGGATAAATAAATTTAGCTATAGATACAAATTAGATATTAAGTATATAGTTGCCATCTAGAACGTTTTAGGGATTCTAATCTATAAGTTATAGCAGATAAGGCTATTTACGACCTAATCTATCCCTACTTTTCTAACCCTATATATAAAATAGAAAGAGAGGCCTAGAGCTACTTCTATATAGAATTCGAAGCCTTAGCTTTATAGCTCTAACTTAGCTATACGATCTAGGCTTATAAGCTCTATAGCAAGCTTCCTATACGTCTTTATAATAAGATAGCGTTCGCTTCGTCCGCTGTAAGGGATAGTCTAGGCTACTATAGTCTGCTTAACGCTATCTTAGACTTAGTAGCTTAATTAGATTTTATAGACCTTCTAGAGTTTTTAGCTAAATAATAAAACCGCTCTTGCCCTTAGATAACCCTATATCGCCTTTAGAAACTAGCGGAAGAAAGCTATAAACCTAAAGGTATAGGATACCTAAGAGAAATAGTATATACGCTAAAAAGCGCCCTATAGGACCTACTAATAGCCGAAACACTTACGTGTTATATCTACAGCAAGCCTAGACATTTTACATAAGAATATCTAGAGTTGAAAAAGTCCTTAAAGTCTAGGCCCTTAGAGAATAACTAGTATATAACTATATACTTAGACGAATCTAGGTTAGATTACGATAATATTAAGGAGTTAGGCTATTATAGCACTAACTTATTAGGGGAAGAGTAACTTTAGAGACTAGGCTACCCCCTAAGGTCTCTACCTAGCCTTAGAAGGAAGCCCTAGCGGACTCTTTTACTAGACTTACTCCGCATAACGCTAGGACCTTTCTTAGAAACGTCTCCGCTTAGATAAAGGCAGCACCTATGTAGAAGGATCTCTCGCAATTTGCATTTTACTCTTTTATTAGGCCTTAGAATAACGTTCCCTAGTATATTATAATTAGTAGATAATAGAGCTAACTCTAATTTCGTCTCCTAACACTTCCTATAATAGGTTTAAATAATAAAGTCTATTAATCTATCTATACTAGTTACGTGTAAGGGATATAAAGGGGTACTAGTCAAAACTATTATAGAACGCGTTAAGTTCTATCTTAGATTAGATGATTATCTAGAGCGTACAGTAGCCTATATAGTTAATATATATAGCTCTTTCGACCTAGTCCTAGGCTTTTAATAGAGGTAACTCTACTAGCTAACCCTAAACTATCGCAATAGGAGAATTAAATTTCCTAATAACTACTACTAAAGTTACTGCTAGCTTACTAAATCTACCCTAACTATTATCTATCTTAATAGTATAGCAGAGCCTAAGACCTCTGCTAAACCTACTATAGAAAGCGATAACTCTAAGCCTCCTCTAACACCTCTAGGCTTGCTAGAAGTAAAGAAAGTGTCTTAGAGAGTTATTAAGGTTATAGTAAAACGCTAAGGCTATACCCTTTGTATAATTTTACTTTAACCCTTAGAGGAACTAGGCCGCCCTAGAGTTAGACGAGTAGTAGTAGATAAAGATTTTAAGAAGTTTATAACTAGAATTCTAGAAACTACTCTTAAAGAAATTCTTATACTTTAGCTATTTTAGAAATACTCTAGCTATATTCCTATATTTAATAAAGCTGCCGTAGGAAAGCTCCCTAAATATTCTAAATTTAACTATAACATAGAGCTAAAACTAGACGCTAAAATTCTAAATTACTAGCCTAGGCTATTCTTAGGCTAGTAGCTAGAGGCTATTAGACTCTATGTTAAAGATATAGAAAATAAAGGCTTTATTAAACGCTATAACTCTCTAGCCTATAACTCGCTACTTATTATTACTAATCTAGGAGGCGGCTTACGCGTGTGCGTAGATTACTAGGACTTAAATAAGGCTACGGTTAAAGACTAATACCCTATTCCCTTCTTTTGAGAAACTCTAGCTAAGCTAAACAAGGCTACTATCTTCTTAAAGTTTAATATTATATACGCTTTCTATAAAATTTGTATAAAACTAGGGTCTAAATGGCTTATAGCTTTCACTACCTACTACGGCACGTATTAGTATAAAGTTATGCTGTTTAGCCTCTATAATATACCTGCTTTCTTTTAGCGTATAATTAATAGTGCCCTATTTAAGTACCTAGATTAGTTCTACACCGCTTACCTTAATAATATCCTAGTCTACTCTAAATCTAAATTAGCCTATATTTCCTACGTTAAGAAAGTTTTATCTTAGCTTAAAGACTAAGGTTTCTATATTAACCCCCGCAAGTCTAAATTTTACTACACAAAGGTAAAGTTCTTAGGTATAATTATAACGGACAAAGGAATTAAAATAGATCTAGACAAGGTGTTAGCTATCTACGAATAGGATAAACTAAACTCTATAAAAAGATTACTAGCGTTCCTCGGCTATACTAGATTCTATTAATAATTTATTAAGGGCTACTCTGCTATAGCCCTTCCCCTTACGAAGCAGATCCGCGTAAAAGTTATTCCTAATAAAAATAGCCGAGGCAAAGCCTACACAACGTACGAGCCGCTAAAATAGGACTTTAACTACAATATAGCGTTCTAAGTATTAAAAAACGCTTTTCGCTAGAATATTATACTACAGCACTTTAACCTAGAGAAGCCTATCTCGATTTTCACGGATTCCTTAGGATAGGCATGCGGCGGAGTGATAAAACAACTAAACGTATAAGGTATTCTATAACCTATCACCTTCTTCTTAAAGAAGCACTCTGCTGTAGAATACAACTACGACATTTATAACCTCGAACTTATAGGCATTATTTAGGTATTTAAGGAATAGGAACTAGAGCTTATAGGCTCTAGCTACTAAGTTAGCGTTATTATAGACTATAAGAACCTAGAGTACTTTATAAGTTTAAAATCGCTTACGCGCTAATAAGCCCGCTAGTCTATTTTTCTATCTTAATTTAATTTTAAGATCTTATACGCCCTAGGGGAATAAAATAGAGAAGCAGACGCCCTTAGTAGGCGCCTATAAGACGAGCCTATAGATTCCTTAGACCCCTAGTTTGTAGATATAAAGATTGTCTTTGGTCCTAAAGTCCTCTCTCTAGGTATATAACTAGTGATTTAAATAGCACTTTATACACTATCTACGTCTTTAGACTCTTAGCCCGACAAAATTTAGCCTAAATAGCGGCCTCTCTACGGATTTCTCTTTAGATTAGTATATAACCTAGACTCTTTAGCACTATTAGAGCTAGATTCTAATCTACCTAACGGTAAACCGGACCTAACGTTACCCCCCTATAAACAAGACCCTAGACCTATAGAAGAACTACTTATAATAGCTTACTAAAACGACCCTATAGCTATTAAAGCGTTCGCAGCTATTAACGCTGGCGACTCTAAGCTTTCTAAGTAGTTCTATAAGAATAGGTACTACGTAAGTGTAGCGGACCTTACGTCTTTAGGCGAAGGAGATAACTAGTATTTATTTATAGATCGCACGCGGCTATACGTCCCTAATAACGCCTGTTTACGTTAAAGAATCTTCGACTTATACTATAATTACGAGATTGTGGGCTATAAGGGCCCCCGCGTAACGCTATATCTAATATACAAGCGCTACTACTAGCCTAGAATACTATAATCTATTATAATATACTACAAAGCTTATGTAGTATATAAGCGCACTAAGTCCCCTTAGGATAGTAAATATAGATACTTATAGCCGCTGCTAATTCTATACTTCTAATAGAGTGACCTAACAGTAGACTATATCTAGGACCTCCCCCTATCTCGGCACGAAAACCGCGAATACAGAAATATCCTAGTAGTAGTCGACTGCCTTACTAAACGTTGCTACTTCTATCTAACACAAGGTTAGATAGTAGTAGAAACGGCTAGTTGTTTTATAGACATCTTTCGGCACTACAGTCTGCCTATTAGTATTACGTTAGACCGCGGCTCTAATTTTATCGCCTCTTTTTAGAAGTGACTCTGTAAGAGGCTCTATATAAAAGAAAGTTATTAACTTATACTACCTAGAAACTAACAGCTAAATAGAACGTGCAAACTAATCCCTTAAAACGTTCCTACGCTAGTTCGTTAACTACGTATAAGATAACTAGGTAGCTTAGCTTCCTATCGCCAAATTCTAAGTAAATAATACCGTTAATTTAAGTATAGGAATAACCCTATTTTTTACTAACTTAGGTTATTACCCCTAAAGTGGCATTTACCCCTAAAAGAATATTAAAACGGACTTACTGCGACCTATTAGAGACCAAATTATCTAGGCTAATAAAATAATAAACTCTAATATAGACCTTATCGCCTACCTAAAAGAATAGCTACGCTAGGCACAATAGAAGTAATCTGCGTAAGCGAATACCTCCTACTACGCTATACCTCTATACTAAGTAGGCGATAAAGTCTAGGTATCTATAGTTAATTAGAGCACTCCTAGCGGGATAAAGAAGCTTAACTACTAATAAGTAGGACTGTACACTATTACCCGCACTATATATAATAGATAAGTATACGAATTAGAACTGCCTAACGCTATAGTATTAGCTAGAGTATTCTCTGTCTTCTACCTACGTCTGCTTAGACCCGCTAATAATAAAGGACTTTCGGATTAAGTACTACCTACACTAGTAGAAGTTTAAATTATAGATAAGAAAGGGGATAGCTATACTAAATAGCTGGTCGACGAGTTTGTTAACGTGCGACTAGGCACTAAAGGACGCGCAAAGGATCGCTAGTAATATAAGATTAAATGGATAGATTACCTAAAAGCAGAGTAGTATAACGCTAAGGACTATTTAGACTACTATAACGCTTTTCTATTCTACTAGTGCTACCTAGAGAAACTCCGCCCGCTAGGCCTAGCTATACCCGCCGACTAGTAACCGCTCCCTAAAGATCGCGATTAATCCCCTAATAACTTCCCCTCTAGCAATAATTTAGCGTAAAACCTTACAGTTATACGTAGCGTAACTATAAAAAGTACCTTAGGGACGCTTAGAAGCCACCTAAATATATGCTACTAAGCTCGGCACGCTATAGGCTCCCTACGCCTACAAGCTTAGGCCTATAAGCTACCTTTACGCTCACAAGCCTACGCCTACGCCCACAAGCTACGCCCACAAGCCTACGCCTATAAGCCTACGCCTACGAGCCTAATAATAAGCTGTAATCTCAATATATTTTAACTACAGGTACTTAGTAGTTATGCCACTACTAGGTCTATATAGTATATAGGAACGTAAGGTGCTCGAACGTTATAGGTTAGGGGATCCTTAGCTAGAAACGGCGTTAGAAACCTACGTTTTATATAGCAAATCGCGTAGATATATGCAGCTCTATACAAACCTAAATGCCGGATTTAACAAGATAGCTGCTATAGGGGATTCTAGGAGCTATATCTAACTTTTAAGAGCTTCTAGATAGTTTTTTATTACGGTCTTTACTATTTCTTTAGTTTTAGTTACTTCCTTTTACTATTACTAGCCTTAGGGACAAGGCTAAGTTCTTTTTTTTGGAGGGGCACGTGTAAGGACAGAACCCTCTTCCTTACGCACTAGTCCTATATAGGCTTAGCGTATAGACTAGTCCTAATTAGGCCTAGTATATACGCTAGCTACTATAGGCTTAGACTCTCCTTCTCTTACTATATAGAGTAGACTCTCTCCCTTCTTAGAGAGGTTGTCTACTATTGTCTCTACTTCTAAATCCAAGAGTTATCTAACTAGTCTGCCCTTCTATGCCCGATATCTGCCTTATAGCTAGATATAACTACCTATTTAGAGAGGTTATAGAAGAAGAGGCTTCCTAACTTAGAATATTTTAATAGAGACTATTTAAACTACCTAGGTTAGAAATATTAGTATAAAGGTAAACTAGAGTATAACTTATACTTATACCTCTCCTAGGATACTAAGAAGCAATATATCTTTAGTTAGACTAAAGAGAAAGTAACCTAGGTTCTCTTACTATAGCTACTAGAAAACTAGCTAAGTACTATAAAGAAGTTATAGGAATACCTAGATACTTAATTTCTTAATATATACTATTAAAAACGGGCTCTAAATAAGCTTTAATATTTAAAGTAAGGCTAATAGCTAGTTAAAGATTACGTCTCTAAGTTTAACTAGCTACGCGTAGAAGCTAGCTAAGACTTTAGTAAGTCTATTCTTTAAAAGATATTTAGCGAAAGGCTTAGTATAGAGCTCTAACGCCTTATGCTATATACCTCTAAAAATATTAGTTTTAAGGAGTATATAGAGGAAGCTATTAAAATCTTAGATAATCTCTATTATATTAATCTTAATAGTAGGTCCTAAGAGAGGATATCTTAGCGCGCTTATAGTATAAGCTACTAAAAGGACACTTAGATACTATTACTACTTAAGAAAATAGACTAGGAGCTAATAAAGGCTAGTAAAGCGAGCATAAGAATTAGTAGGCTAAGCGCTAATTAGGTTAAGTGCTACGCCTATAGTAAAAAAGGATATATATCTAAGTATTATAGGAGGAGTTCTAAAGTAAGGAGTACTAAAGTAAACTAAGTAGTATAAAGAGAGCTACTACTAGATAGTAAAATTTCTCTAAAGGATATAAATAAAGGCGAGTTAGATAACTTAGGAAAAAAGTAGCTCTAGACTAGAGTCTTAGTCTAGAGCCTTAGAAAATAGATTAGTAGATAAGTAGTAAATAGAACTAATTTTAGTAGAAGTATATAAACACCCCTCTCCTTATAGCGCACTTAATTATAAACTCTATCTATAACGCTACTATATTAATTAATAGTAGGTATTTATACTACGTATTAGTTAGTAAAAAATTCGCTTACTAAAGCCGTTTAGAGCGCTTTTTAATTACCCCTTAGATAATAGAAGGGATTAATAGGAAGATATTAGAGATAGACGAGGTCTCTAGGTTTAAGTTTAATATATATAGCTACTAAGAGGTTACTTATACGTACGTACTTATAGTATAGATAAAGAAGTAGTCTTAGGAAAAGAGTAGATAGACTACTAGGATATCTTAATTACTCTAGTAAAAAGGAGCCTATTTATATACTTAAGAGGTATTTAAGTAAGGTACGATAAAAGTATTAACCTAGAGTACTATATTTAGGTAAGCGTATCTACGTTTATAGGTCTTATAAGGAGATCTAAAGACCTAAAGAAGAGAGTATAGATATTTACTACTTCTATTATAGATATTAATAAGGCGTTAGCACTAAAGAAAGTAGTAAATATAAGGTTACTACTACTAAAATAGTATTAGAGCTATTTTAAGCTCTTTAACCTAAAGAAAGCGTTAAAACTTCCCCTATACTAAGGTTTAGAAGTAGACTATAAGATTAAGCTAGAGTTAAAAGATAGTTAATAGCTATAGCTACTATAGGGCCCGCTATATAGTATATTAAGGGGTAAGTTACTAGTGCTCTAAAGAGAGCTTATAGCTCTCCTAGAAAAAGGATTATTACGTAAGTAGTCGCTAGCTCTTTACTAGTTTTATTTATAAAGAAGCTAGGAGGAGGACTCTAATTATATATTAACTACCGCGCGCGCTACGCTTATAGGAAGGATAGATACCCTCTACTACTTATCTAAGAGATACTTAATAATATAAGTAGGGCTAAGTAGTTTATAAAGCTAGACGTTATTACCGCCTTCTATAAGATTCGTGTAGTAGAAGATAATAAATAGAAGATAGCTTTTAGAACACGCTTTAGTCTATTTAAGTAGTTAGTTACCTTATTTAGTATAGTAAACTCTCTAAGTACCTTCTAGCAGTATATTAATTAGATATTAAGAGAGTACCTAGATAAGTTCTATTTAGTATATCTTAATAACGTATTAATTTATACTAATAGCAGCCTATAATAATACTAGGACTACGTCTAAAAGGTCCTTAGTAAGCTCTAGAGCGTAGGACTCTATATAGATATTAAGAAATGCGAATTTAAAGTAAAATCTACTAAGTACTTAGATTTTATTATTAATGTAGAGAAAGGTATCTCTATAGACTTAGATAAGGTAAAGCTATTAAAGAGTAGGAAGTACCTAAGATAGTAAAAGGCGTATAATTATTTCTTAGGTTTACTAACTTTTACTAAAAGTTTATTAGAGACTTTATAAAGATTACTACCCCCTTAACCTATCTAATAAGCGATATAAGCTTTACCTAGGGAAAAGATAAGTAGGCCGCGTTTAATAAGCTAAAGAAGATCTTTATAATAGAACCTATTCTAGCAACGTTTAACTCTAAGCGAGATATAGTCTTAGAATATAACTCTTTTAGCTACGTAATAGAAGGAGTGCTATCCTAGTATAACGAAGAAGGGATACTACGCCCTTACGTGTACTTCTTAAGAAAGAATAACGCCTATAAATATAACTATAAGATATATAATAAGAAACTACTAGCTATAATATAATACCTAGAAGAATAGAATGCTAAACTCTGCTTAGTAAAGAGCTTTAAGGTAATTACTAACTATAAGAACTTAGAGTACTTTATAAAGCTAAAGATATAAGTAAATATTAAATTACTAAGCTACGTTATTAAGCTAATTTAATATAGAGACTATACTAGCTAGGGAAGTAAAACGTAAGAGCTAATACGCTCTTAAGAAGAGAATAAGATTTACTAGAAAATATAAGAGACGAACGCTTATAAAAGCGTATTATCTAAATCTTAAAACTAACGTCCCGCTACTATAAAGAAGTAAGTAAAGATAAAGAGAACTTAACTAGAGCTAAGTTATATAGCAAAGATTTATATAAGATAAATAGAAAGCTATCCTAGCCTAACTAAAGAATAGTTAGACTAATAAGACGCCGCTACTAATAAGAGTAGTATAGACTAGTTAGAACTTAAGAAGCTATAGCTAGAAGCTCTAAGAAATAATTAATAGTACTAGTAAGTAGTATAAGTAGTACTAGAGTAGAAACGAAGGTTCCTACTAAGCTTAAGTATAAAATACTTTATTTTAGAGTATATAATTAGCGATTAGAGAGAATTGCTGTATTAAGGTAAGACATAGGTACTAAATAATAAGAAACTGCGTACCTAAATAATTAGAGAAGTCTATAATTCTCTTTTAGCTAGATATCTAGGTAGGGAGATTACCTATAAGATAGTTACCTAAGATTTCTTCTAGCTAGGTATATTAGATAATATTAGATATTATGTAAAGAACTATAACGTTTATAAGAGAATAAAGCTATAGCGAGAAGGCACCTAAGAATTTCTTAAACTACTACTAATACTAGATTAGATATAGAAAGAGATATCTATAGACTTTATTAAAAGACTACTAATAAGTAGAGGTATAAGCTACCTTATAGTTATTATAGATCGCTTAAGTAAGGGAGCTATCTTTATTCTACTACCTAATATTAAGATAGAGATAGTAGTCTGAGCCTTCCTTAGCTAAGTAGTAGCTTACTATTAGTTACCTAACGCGATTATATTAGATAGAGGGAGCTAGTTTATTAGCGTGCTTTAGGAACGCCTTTATAAAGTCCTAAAGATTAATTAATAGTTATCTATAGCGTTTTATCTATAGACTAATAGCGCTATAGAATAAATAAATAGCGTATAAAAAGTGTACGTCTAAGCGTTTATTAGCTAGTTATATAATAACTAGGCTATATACTACTCTATAGCTTAGATCGCTATTAACGAGAAAGACGTAACGTTAATAAGAGTATCCTTATTTTCTTATATATATTTATAATATAGACCCTCTCTAGTTAAAGGCTCTACTAAGTATAAGTTAAAGGAAATATACTACTAAAAAACGTTTAGACTATAAAAAAGTAGAGACTATTATAGCTAAGTTCTAAGACGTGTTTAACCTAGTATAAGCTAGTATAGCTAAAGCCTAAGCAGAATAAGAGAAGTAAATAAATTAATACTATAAAGAGGCTAGAAACTATAAAATTAGTAATAAGATTTAGCTAAAGCTTAATAAATAGTATAGAATAGGATATTAGTTATAAAAGCTTAATAGAAGAGTGCTAAATATATAGATAGAGGTAATTAATAGCTACTTAGTTAAGCTAGATACTCCTCTAGGCTACTACTTAGTCTTTTATATAATAGACTACGCCTTACTAACTTAGACCCTCTACTAAGCTAGGTATAAGACGACTATTAGCCGCTACTATTATAAGTAGGTAATAAGAATAAGTAGTTTATAGAGGAGATTATAAGTAAGAAGTAAAAACGCTAAGGACGTAGTTAGTGTCTTTACTATAAGGTAAAATAGGTTTAATACGCCCTAATAGATCTTTAGCTAGTAGAATTGCTAGAGAAAATAGAAGCTCTAGATTAATAGAAGGCCTATATAAAGGACGCTTAGAATAAGAAAGGACGCTTACTAGAAGGTTTTCGCCGAGAGACCCCCTAAGGGAGGAGAGAAAGAGGGTATTATAATAGGCTAGAGCCTAGTTAGTAAATACTTAAAAATATCTTAGTTACGTGCGTAAGATGTATAGATTAACTACTTACGTCTAAATAACGCTTAGACTATCTATATAGTCTATAGGTAGAAGGTTATTTTAAGCCGCTCTCTAAATAACTTTTAGCACGAGATAGCTTATAGTTCTCTTCTCTATTAAATATAACTCTAGTATACCTGTGTAATAGCTCCCCGAGCGTAGCCCCTTATAGTAAGGTTCTTCTAGTAACTAGTATTAGTATTATCTCTCTATAAACAGAGGTTTCTACAAAGATATATATAATTATCTACGCACTATAGGCTAAGGTCGGGCTAACGTCCCTACTAATACTTATAGTCTAACACTAGAAGTCTTTTCTTTCTAGATAGAGAGTACTCCCGTATATATTAGTAGTAACTATATATAGTATTAAATATTACCGCCTATTAGCCTCTATACCTACCTATCTACTCGTACTATTAACTTATTGCTATTAATAAAGCGTTCTAGAGCGCGGTTTAGCGATGCCTTTGTAAAGGCGTCTATAGAATTATCGTTACTATTTATCTAGCAGATCTTAGTAATCTCACGACGCTTATATAATTAACGCAGCGCTATAATATCTATTATAAGGCGCTTTTTCTTTATTATCCTAAGCTTAACTAGGTACTTATATAAGGAGTATAAGTTTATATAAATAACTAGTAAAATCTCTAGTATCCTAAGTCGTTCTATAACTATTCTTAAAGTAGTAGTAATTATAATACCTATATTAAAGCTATTAACTATACTATAGATCTCTAATACTAATACGCTCTATATAACCTACTTTACTTAGTAGAGCTATAGTAGATTACATTGCCTTAGATTATAAAGGTATTAGTATCTATAGACTTATTAATAAGTACGAGAATAAAACTAAGCTATAAGCTAAGGTCCTTATTATTAGCAAAGAAGCTATCTATAAAGACTATAAGCTTAGCCTCCCTAAGATTAACTATAATATAGCGGAGGCTATAGTTAATATTCTCTATCTACTACTTTAATTACTTATTAAGTACCTTTATATCCTTATCTAATAGTTACTACGCCTAAGTAGTAATAGATAGGTTAAATAACGCTTCTAGTTAGTATATTAATATAATATATACTCTACGTGTATGTTGCTCTATATACTATTACGCGCTATTATATACTTTTACGTCTATAAGATTAATCTTTCCTCCTTACCCTTTCTATCTAAGGTCTAGAATTAGTTTATTAGCGTTAATTATAAGTGTATATCTATTAAGTCTAGTTAGGTTTCTAGTATAAGGATAGACTTTAGCTTTAATCTAAACTCTACCTTTTAGATCTTTTTCTCTTTAAGTAACAAGAATGCTTATATCTCTAGTATAATAGTGTTATCTATATATAACCTATAATACTAAAGACGTTAGTATTAGCGTTTATAATTAATAGATATAGGTTATATATTAAGGTAGCTATATCTAGTTCCTTATAATAGTATCTATAGTATATTATCTACTAGTAGACTTCTACCTCTATAATTCTATATAGTAGCTTAATTATATAGAGAAGTATACCTCTTAGGTATTAGTGCTCTAGCTTAGTAGGAAAGTATATAAGTATATCTCTTTAGTACTATTTAAGCTTATAAGTATACCTGCGTAATATTACGTAGCTTAACGCTTATCCTGCTTTATATTAGTATAGATACTAGTAATATAATTAGTCGCTAGCTATATCGCTAGATAGTTAGAGACTATATTAAGATAGCCTCCTTACTATAGTCTTAGTAGCCTTAGATAACTAGACGGGATTTCTTATAGGGTTTAGTTATCTTTCCTTTAACCTTACGTACTAGGCGGGACTTAAAGATCTAGATCTTACTATATAGCTTCTCGTTATATTACTTAAATTTAAAGACTCCGCGACCTATAAAGTCGCTAATTTTTTAGTTATTGGACGCTTTAAAAGGTACGCCTAATATTATAATTACTCTATTATTTTGTAGCTTAATAGCTAGCTTGTAATTATCCTGCTCTTTCTTAGTAATATACGCGTATACTTTGCGTTTGTTCTTTAAGCCTAGAGGGTGTCCTCTCTTACGTAGTTACGCTGCTATAGGTACTACTATTAGTTTCTACGGCTTATACATCTTCTTTAGTATATATAGCGTATTAGGATCGCTTTAGAGATAATCTAGTCTATAGTATAGCTTAACGACTATTAACCTAAATATTACTAGACTATTTACTATATTAATAGTAACGTTGTAGCTATCTATACTAGTAATCTTATATAGTCTATTCTATCTATTACTCTCTCTCTATATAAGGACTTCGCTCTAGAGTAGAAGAGTAAGTATATCTATAGTAGCTAGTCTATTATAGGTATTTAATACGTCTACAACCTAACGTTCTACTATAAGCTTACGTAATACTTTTATTACCTTTTAGATAGCCTTGCTACGCTTAACTATTAATAGTGCTAGCAGTAACTTTATAGTTATCTATAGGTATACCCTAAAGACTAATAGAGTCGAGACTAGCCTATTAAGTCTAGTAGTATTATTAACTACTTTTATAGCTATTTAGAGGATTACTTCCTTAGATATAGTATCTTAGAGCTTATTATAGAGTATATTCTATACTTAATAAAGTAGTATATAGTATCTCTTAATCTTACCTATAGACTAGTAGGCCTCTATAGGTACCTACTTACATATAACTCCTATAATCTTTACCTTAGTATAGAACTCTAAGCTTACGAAGTTAGTACCTATATTATATGTAATAATATCTAGTAGCCTTTAGTACGTATTAATCTATAATATCTATAGTGCCTACTATATCTCTCTAGCTAATATAGAGCTTAGGAACTTTACACCTTAAAAAGTAGTTAATAAGTCGACCACGTGTAGTACTAGCTTACTACTAAGGTATATTATATCTACTAGAATCTTATAGTTAAAGTAGTAGTTATCTTTAAGAGTAAATCTAAAACGGCGCGGCGCAGAGCTATAGAGCTAGTAGTAGTAGTAAAACTTAGTAACTTTTTCTAGCATTTTCTTCTTAAAGTTATTATAGCTAGCATCCTTTAAGAGCTTAACTAGCCGCGTAATAGCTAAATATCTAAACTAGTAGTAGAGCTATCTTAGTTCTGTCTCTATAAGGAATACTATTACTCTCTCTCTCTTATTAAGATAGAACTATAGGTGTCCCTATTTACGTAAAATAGGAATACATATTTACCTTAAATAAGCTTATTTATAGTGTTGTTAAAGTATACTTTTAAGCGGTCTATATCTATAAGATATAGTAAGAATAGTATAGGCGCCTTAAGCACCTTAAAGTTAATCTTTCTAATCTTTATAGAGACTTATATAGTTCTAATAGACGCTATAGCTTCGCCTTTTCTAAATTTAATAATACTTTCTCTACTATAGATATATCTAGCTTAACTATTAAATCTCTTATATAAGTGTAAAGTACTACTCCTTACTAACTATAGATACGTTAGCAGCACCTATATTTAAAAGAATTCCTTAGTATAGAGATTATATATAGCGGTCCTCTAGTAGAAATTATAATACTAGTACTAATAGTACATCTTATATCGGACCATAAGTATCGGTAGGGACGTCGGCCCGACCTTAGCCTATAGTGCGTGGATAATTATGTATATCTTCGTAGAAACCTCCGTTTATAGAGAGATAATACTAATACTAGTTACTAGAAGAACCTTGCTTATTATTCACCCTATATAATCGTACAAGGCCTACCTATACTAATTAGTAATTATAAGGTAGTTATAGATAGTTAGGTTAGAAGAGATAGATCCTATAACTCCGCGTGTTCCCTAGATCGCCTATATTAGCGGCGGAGTTATCTATGCTAAGCTTACTATTAGCTGTATTAGGCGTCTTATTTAGCTTAAGACTAACTATTCTAGCCGTATCAGAGCGTTCCTAGACGCAGTCTATATACGCACTAACCCCTACTTAGTCGCCGCTTAACCTGTGTACAACCTATAACTACCAACGTATCTCTAACGACTATAGCTAGCGTAGTACACGTTAATAATAATAAATAGCGACTAAAATAGTAAGTAGTAATAAAAGCTATACTCTTATATAAGAGAAGCTGCTAAGGACTATAAACCTAAAGGTAAGAGAATAGCGTTACATCGATCTAGAGATCTAGGATAATAATATTAAAGCCCTAAATAATAAGATAGACAAAACTATAGTAATAATATATATCGCGCGTATAATTATAGACTATATAGACTAGCCTATAGTAGACGCAGAGCTCTTTAGCAAGTTCCTCTAAGACTTTTAAGGCTAGACTAAAGCTATATTTATACGCGTAAACGCGACGTATATAAAGAAGCTAAAGCAGATCTTTTACTTTAAAAGTATATTTACTAGCTATATTAATATACTGCTAAGTAAAGCTATAGCTAAACTTTTCTAAAAGGAAGAGTGTCTAAAATAGCTAGATAACTAGTTCTAATCTACTACTTTTAATAAAAGGTTAGCTGCGTATATACTATAATAGTATAGACTAAAAGGGCGACATAATATAAGAATAGTATAACTAATAAGTTAAGCGCAAAGCTAAATATCTATAAGAATAAGAGACTAAGATATAAAGGAGTAATAAACTAATACTTAGGTCGAGAACTAAACTAGTGCCTAGGTTAACTAATAACTAGCGCGAGAAGAGTAATAATAAATATCTACCTATAGAGATAATTAAGTAGATACTATAGATAAATAAGTAACGCTAGGTAGACTAAAGATAACTAAGTTAACAACTATAGTTAATATATAATAACTTTAATAGATTCCGCGAATATACGCTAGCGTACCTATAACGTCTAAAGGGAATAAGTATTCCTCTAATTATACCCTTAGATAATATAGACCCCTATAAAGTAATTCCCCTAATTAAGTATAGTAATAAGAAACTTAATCTCTAAAAGATTAATATCTTTTTAAAGATATAAGACTATAAGAAGAAGTATATAGGGAAGCTATATAACCTACTAGATAATAAATTAAAGATCTTTTATAGTATCTACTACTACGTAGATATCTAGCTAGAATAATTCTATATAGTCTTTCTATAGATCTTAGAAGGCTATATATAAGACTACTACCTTTACTTTATTAACTAGCGAGTAGACACGTTCCTAACTATATACCTAAAGCTTAAGAACTACTTTAATATAGATATTAACTATAGCTATTACTACGTAGACTAAATAATAATATCTTTTACTAAAGTATATAAGGAGAATTCTAATAAAATACTCTATAAGGTCCTTAATATTATACTAGATAAGCTCTAGCTATACTAGAGGGTACTTAGGTAGTAGTATATAGAAGAATACGCGCTCTATATAATAGTATTATAGCGTACTAAGGCGTTAGAGAGTTTATAATAGTACTATATAGACTATTCCTAGAATATAAGGTCCTATTTAGAGACCTACGCTTATTAATTAAAAACTCCCTTACTATAAGTACCTCTATTAACTTTACTAAGAGAGACTAAGATAACTAGTATTACCTAGACTAGAGGTATAATAGTAAAGAAGAGGTAGAGGTAGATCTTAGAGAAGAGGTAGAACTAAAGGTATTTCTTAAAGGCGAATAACGCTTTAATAGTAACTATAAATCTAAGCTATACTAAAAAAAGAAGTACTTTATCTACTAAAAGAAAGGATACTAATCTATAAACTATATAGATAAGAAGCGTAAAGCTATATACGTAGTTCTTCTTAGCATACTACTTTATAGGTAGATAACTGCCTATTAACTTTTTAGTATACCTCGTAAAATATAAAGGTAGCGAGTATACTAGCTAGTATAACTAGAGAGGCTAGAGAGAGGAAGACTATAAGAATAGTAATAATAGCGACAGCACTAATAACTAATAATACGTTAAATACTAGTTCTTTAAGGAATAATACCTTATAGACTAGGCGTTCTTACATTAAATCTCCGGCGATAATATATATAGCTAAGAAGTACTATTAGCACTAGTATTGTAATTTCTACTAGAGGACCGCTATATACAATCCCTATACTAAGGAATCCTCCTAGATATAGGTACTACTAATATATCTATAGTTAGTAAGGAGTAGTACCTTATACTTACATAAGAAGATCTAACAGTTAAGCTAGATACGTCTATAGTAGGGAAAGTATTAATTAAATTTAGAAAAGGCGAAGCTATAGTATCTATTAGAACTGTATAAGTCTCTATAGAGATTAGGAAGATTAACTTTAAGATGCTTAAGGCGCCTATACTATTCTTACTATATCTTATAGATATAGACCGCTTAAAAGTATACTTTAACAATACTATAGATAAGCTTATTTAAGGTAAAATACGCATTCCTATCCTATATAAATAGGGACACCTATAGTTCTATCTTAATAAGAGAGAAAAAGTAATAGTATTCTTTATAGAGACAGAACTAAGACAGCTCTACCGCTAGTTTAGATACCTAGCTATTACGCGGCTAGTTAAGCTCTTAAAGAATGCTAGCTATAATAACTTTAAGGAGAAAATGCTAAAAGAAGTTACTAAGTTTTACTACTACTACTAGCTCTATAGCTCTACGCCGCGCTGTTTTAGATTTACTCTTAAAGATAACTACTACTTTAACTATAAGATTCTAGTAAATATAATATACCTTAGCGGTAAGCTAGTACTATATATAATCGACTCGTTAACTACTTTTTAAAGTATAAAGTTCCTAAGCTCTATATTAGCTAGGGAGATATAGCAGGCACTATAGATATTATAGATTAATACGTACTAAGGGCTACTAGACATTATTACGCATAATATAAGTACTAACTTCGTAAGCTTAAAGTTCTATACTAAGGTAAAGATTATAGGAGTTATATATAAGTAGGTACCTATAGAGGCCTACTAGTCTATAGGCAAGATTAAGAGATACTATACACTACTTTGTTAAGTATAGAATATACTCTATAATAAGCTCTAAGATACTATATCTAAGGAAGTAATCTTCTAAATAGCCGTAAAAGTAGTTAATAATACTACTAGACCTAATAGGCTAGTCCTAACTCTATTAGTCTTTAGGGTATACTTATAGATAACTATAGAGTTACCGCTAGCACCGTTAATAGTTAAGCGTAGTAAGGCTATCTAAAAGGTAATAAAAGTATTACGTAAGCTTATAGTAGAACGTTAGGTTGTAGACGCATTAAATACCTATAATAGACTAGCTACTATAGACATACTTACTTTCTTACTCTAGAGCGAAGTCCTTATATAGAGAGAGAGTAATAGATAGAATAGATTATATAAGATTGCTAGTATAGACGGCTATAACGTTACTATTAATATAGTAAATAGTTTAGTAATATTTAGGTTAATAGTTATTAAGCTATACTATAGACTAGATATCTCTAGAGTAATCCTAATGCGCCGTATATACTAAAGAAGATATATAAGCTATAGGAACTAATAGCGGTACCTATAGCAGCGTAACTATATAAGAGAGGACGCTCTCTAGGCTTAAAGAATAAACGCAAGGCATACGCGTATATTACTAAAAAAGAGCAGAACGATTATAAGCTAGCTATTAAGCTATAAAATAATAGAGTAATTATAATATTAGGCGCACCTTTTAAAGCGTCTAATAACTAAGAGATTAGCGATCTTATAGGTCGCGGAGTCTTTAAATTTAAGTAATATAATAAGAAGCTATATAGTAGGATCTAGATCTTTAAGTCCTACTTAGTACGTAAGGTTAAAAGAAAGATAACTAAACCCTATAAGAAATCCTGTCTAGTTATCTAAGGCTACTAAGACTACGGTAAGAAGGCTATTCTAATATAGTCTCTAACTATCTAGTGATATAGCTAGCGACTAATTATATTACTAGTACTTATACTAATACAAAGCAGAATAAGCGTTAAGCTATATAATATTATATAGGTATACCTATAGGCTTAAATAGCACTAAAGAAGATAATACTTATATACCTCTCTACTAAGCTAGAGTACTAGTACCTAAGAGGTACACTTTTGTATATAATTAAGCTACTATATAGAATCGCGGAGGTAGGAGTCTACTAGTAGATAATATACTACAGATACTATTATAAGGAACTAGATATAGCTACCTTAACGTACGACCTATATCTATTAATTATAAACGCTAATACTAACGTCTTTAGTATTATAGGCATATAGATAGATAACACTATTATACTAGGGATATAAGTATTCTTATTACTTAAAGAGAAAAAGATTTAAAAGATAAAGTTTAGATTAAAGCTAAAGTCTATTCTTATACTAGAAACCTAACTAGACTTTAATAGATGTATACTTATAATTAACGCTAATAAACTAATCCTAGACCTTAGATAGAAAGGGTAAGGAGGAAAGATTAATCTTATAGACGTAAAAGTATATAATAGCGCGTAATAGTATATAGAGTAACGTATATGTAGAGCGTATATTGTATTAATATACTAACTAGAAGCGTTATTTAACCTATCTATCGCTACTTAGGCGCAGCAACTATTAGATAAGGATATAAAGGCACTTAATAAGCGATTAAAGTAGTAGATAGAGATATTAACTATAGCCTCTACTATATTATAGTTAACCTTAGAGAGGCTAAGCTTATAGTCTTTATAGACGGCTCCTTACTAATAATAAGGACCTTAGCTTATAGCTTAGTTTTATTCTTGTACTTATTAATAAGTCTATAGATGCTAATACCTTTATAATCTAAGGCAACGTAATTTACTATAGCTTTACTAAGTATAAGCGGGTTATACGGAGCGTATTAGTATTAGAGATCTATAGTATAGTTAATAGCTTTAATATAGGTATTATAATTACTACTACCTTAAGAATAGTTATAGAACGACTTAGGATACTAGAGATTCTACTAGTTATTTATATAGACTTATACTCTTTGTACGAGTGCCTAGTTAAGCTTAGGATAATAAAAGAAAAGCGCCTTATAATAGATATTATAGCGCTGCGTTAATTATATAAGCGTTATAAGATTACTAAGATCTACTAGATAAATAGTAACGATAATCTTATAGACGCCTTTATAAAGGTATCGCTAAACTGCGCCCTAGAACGCTTTATTAACAGTAACAAGTTAATAGTATAAGTAGATAGATAGGTGTAGAGGCTAATAGGCGGTGATGTTTAATACTATATATAGTTACTACTAATACATGCGGGAGTACTCTCTATCTAGAAAGAAAAGACTTCTAGTGTCGGACTATAAGTATTAGTAGAGACGTCGGCCCGACCTCGGCCTATAGTGCGTGGATAATTATATATATCTTCGTAGAAACCTCTATTTATAGAGAGATAATACTAATACTAGTTACTAGAAGAACCTTGCTTGTTATTTACCCCGTACGATCGTATAAGGCCTACCTACATCTTAGCTATATATATTATCGCTAGAGATTTAATATAAGAACGTCTAGTTTATAAGGTATTATTTCTTAAAGAACTAGTATTTAACGTATTATTAGTTATTAGTGCTATCGCTATTATCGCTATCCTCGTAGTCTTCCTCTCTCTAGCCTCTCTAGTTATACTAGCTAGTATACTTACTACTTTTATATTCTATAAGGTATACTAAAAAGTTAATAGGCAGTTATCTACCTATAAAGTAGTATGCTAAGAAGAACTACGTATATATAGCTTTACGCTCCTTATCTATATAGTTTATAGACTAGTATCCTTTCTTTTAGTAGATAAAGTACTTCTTTTTTTAGTATAGCTTAGATTTATAGTTACTATTAAAGCGTTATTCGCCTTTAAGAAATATACCTTTAGTTCTACCTCTTCTCTAAGATCTACCTCTACCTCTTCTATTACTATTATACCTCTAGTCTAGGTAATACTAGTTATCTTAGTCTCTCTTAGTAAAGTTAATAGAGGTACTTATAGTAAAGAAGTTTTTAATTAATAAGTATAAGTCTCTAAATAGGACCTCGCATTCTAGAGATAGTCTATATAGTACTATTATAAACTCTCTAACGCCTTAGTACGCTATAATAACTATTATATAAAGCGCGTATTCTTCTATATACTACTACCTAAGTACCCTCTAGTATAGCTAGAGCTTATCTAGTATAATATTAAGGACCTTATAGAGTATCTTATTAGAATTCTCTCTATATACTTTAGCGAAGAATATTATTATCTAGTCTACGTAGTAATAGCTATAGTTAATATCTATATTAAAGTAGTTCTTAAGCTTTAGGTATATAGTTAAGAATATATCTACTTACTAGTTAACAAAGTAAAGGTAGTAGTCTTACGCACGGCCTTCTAGAATCTATAGGAAGACTATATAGAATTATTCTAGCTAGATATCTACGTAGTAGTAGATACTATAGAAGATCTTTAATTTATTATTTAGTAGGTTATATAGCTTCCCTATATACTTCTTCTTATAGTCCTATATCTTTAAAAAGATATTAATCTTCTAGAGATTAAGTTTCTTATTACTATATAATTAGAGGAATTACTTTATAGGGGTCTATATTATCTAAAAGTATAATTAGAGGAATACTTATTCCTTTTAGACGTTATAGGTACGCTAGCGTATATTTATAGAATCTATTAAAGTTATTATATATTAACTATAGTTATTAACTTAGTTATCTTTAGTCCGCCTAGCGTCGCTTATTTATCTATAGTATCTACTTAATTATCTTTATAGGTAGAGATATTTATTATCACCCTTCTCGCGCTAGTTATTAGTTAACCTAGGCACTAGTTTAGTTCTCAACCTAAGTATTAGTTTATTACTCCTCTACGTTTTAGTCTTTTATTCTTATAAATATTTAGCTTTGCGCTTAACGTATTAGTTATACTATTCCTATATTATATCGCCTTTTAGTCTATACTATTATAGTATATACGTAGCTAACCTCTTATTAAAAGTAGTAGATTAGAACTAGTTATCTAGCTATTTTAGATACTCTTTCTTTTAAAGAAGTTTAGCTATAGCTTCGCTTAGTAGTATATTAACGTAGCTAGTAAATACACTCTTAAAGTAGAGGATCTGCTTTAGCTCCTTTATATACGTCGCGTTTATACGTATAAATATAGCTTTAGTCTAGCCTTAAAAGTCTTAGAGGAACTTGCTAAAGAGCTCTACGTCTGCTATAAGCTAGTCTATATAGTCTGCGATCTTACGCGCGATATATATTATTACTATAGTTTTGTCTATCTTATTATTTAGAGCTTTAATATTATTATTCTAAATCTTTAGATTAATATAACGCTATTCTCTTACCTTTAGGTTATAGTCCTAGCAGCTCCTCTTATATAAGAGTATAGCCTCTATTACTACTTACTATTTTAGTTACTATTTATTATTATTAACGTATACTACGCTAGCTATAGTTACTAGAGATACGTTAGTAGTTATAGGTTATTAACGTATACCTTACTAGCTACGTTCGCTAGTAACTCGTTAGTAGTCGTAGGTTATATATAGGTTAAGCGGCGACTAAGTAGGGGTTAGTACGTATATAGACTACGTCTAGGAACGCTCTAATATAGCTAGAATAGTTAGTCTTAAGCTAAATAAGACGCAATAATATAGCTAATAGTAAGCTTAGTATAGATAACTCCGCCGCTAATATAGGCGATCTAGGGAACGCGTAGGGTTATAGAATCTATCTCTTCTAACCTAACTATCTGTAACTACCCTATAATTACTAATTAGTATAGGTAGGCCTTATATAATCGTACAGGGTAAATAATAAGCAAAGTCTTCTAGTAACTAGTATTAGTATTATCTCTCTATAAACGGAGGTTTCTACGAAGATATATACAATTATCCACGCACTATAGGCTAAGGTCGGGCCGACGTCTCTACCGATACTTATGGTCCGACAATATAGGTATTTAAATCTATATAAGTAGATATATATAGTATATTTATAATAATAGTATATATACTATTATACTAACGTCTTAGAACGAAAAGCTATCTTACTTCTTTAGTACTATTCTAGTATTAGATTAAAGCACTATAGTAGAAGAGGGTAGCGTATAGATACTAGGTGCGCTAGTATAACCTAGTAACTATAATAGCTAATTAGAGTATAGAGGCTCTTAGTACTCTTTAGGTATACTTAGTATAGTATAGATACGTAGATATAATATATAATATAATTAAGATTATTAATTATTACCTTTTTTATCTAGAGTTCTATTAATAGTAAATATCTAATAATTAAGAGTCTTACTATTTTTACTTACCTACTAAAATAACTACCTTAACTACACGTAACGCGATAGTTATCCTATAAGAATATATAGACTACGTGTTTATTAACACGGCAAAGGTGTCGAATATCACAGTCGTTATAACGAATAGAGTAGAGTAATATTTAATTAGTAGTAAGCAAGAGCTAGATAGAGAGATCTCTATATATACGGTTGCGAGCTAAGCGGGAAGCTTAGTCTAACTAGTAGTCTAAGCTTTTAGCCTAGAAAAACTCGCTAGGCTAGCTATACGCGTATATCCTAATACTAGCTTTTCTTCTTTTTATAACGGCGTATAGTTAGCTCCTAAGTACTCTAAATCTGCTATAATATTCTGCTTTTAGAAAAGTATCTAGTTTCCTATTCTAGCTAGCGTAAATATATGCAACCTATTTATCCCTTATGTGTGCGCGTGTGTCCGTCTTAGTTCTTACTATAATTACTTATAGGTTTAGTGCTATCGCTCGTAGGCTTAGTGCCTATCTTGTTTATAGGCTCGATGCTATTACTTATAGGCTTAGTGCCTATCTTATCTATAGGTTTAGTGCCTATCTTATTTATAGGCTTAGTGCTTATCTTATTTATATTACAATTAATTATTTATCGTTCTAATGCCTGTCTTATTACGATTAACCTATCTTACCTTTATTATTGCATTTACTAGGTTATCCCTACTATTAATCTAGCTAATATCTATAAGATTATTGTGCCTATATACTTCGCGTAATATTATAATATCTATTATGCGATATTTCTCCTTAGTAGTGCTAAGTTTAACGAGAAAGTTATATAAGAATTATAAGTCTATATATACGGCGATAGAGACCTTAGGGAGAGAGGGTTAATCTATAATTATATTGTCTATAGTGCTAATAGTAGGCACGTAGTTAGATTTATAAGTAACATTATCCTTCTACCTATAGATATACTTATCTAATCTAGATACTTTTTCTTTTATTAGTTTAGTTATTTGCGTTATAGTAGGATTCTAGCTTATTTTATTAATAGGTAGTTATAATATAAGCTTATTATTCTTATTATCTAGAGGGCCTAACGTTAATAGTATTCTCTACCTTCTTCTTTTACTCTTTCTATTGCGTAGTAGTAATACTAGAGTTTACTAGAATAGAGGGTTATATATCTCTTATATATCTTCGGGTAGGAGGTAGTAGTTAGTAACTACTTTAATAGGTTATTCTAGCGTATTATGCCTCTTCTACTATTTAGTAGCACTTAAAGTCTAGGTTAAGTTATATAACGTTAAGCTTATTAATAGGCTAGTTAGGAGATTAGGTAAGGATAAGGATATTAAATAGCTATTACGCGATAGTGTTACGGCTATTCTTCTTAATATAGATACCTTAGTCGCAGAGTATATTTTTAACTACTATATAGACTTGTGTGTCTATTATATTAAAGTAGGTAATAGACTATTCTATAAATATCTCTTAGAAGTCTTAAATAAGTATAATATTAAAGTCTCTATTATCTTTAGTCTATACTACCTAGTTAATAGCTATAGTATTTATTTAACTAGGGATAATTGTATTAGTTATAAGATTAAGTTAGGTATTAGCGTACTCGTCCTTGTATACCTTTAGATACTATTACTAGGTAATAATACTTATAGGTATAGTTCTAGTAGTATGCTTATAGATCGCGGGGTTACCTATAGGTCGCTTATTATAGGGTTAATTATAGCGGGGTTATTTACTATTAATTTTATTAGGTTTTATGCGTAGTTAACGTAGATCTCTAGTTCTAGATCTCTTTTAGACTCTATTAGCCGAAACGAACGCTTATAAGTAGATCTATTCTTCGAACTACTTAATACAATATAAGGTTATATAAGAGTCGCTTCTTTACCTAAGCTATATAGACGTAATGCTAATAGGCCCTTTATATACAAATATCTTACTAATCTATAGTTCTATTAACTACTAATTAGTGTTAACACAGTAAAGGTGTTAAATATTACAGTCGTTGCAACGAATAGAGTAGAGTAATATTTAATTAGTAGTAAGTAAGAGCTAGATAGAGAGATCTCTATATATACGGTTACAAGCTAAGCGGGAAGCTTAGTCTAACTAGTAGTCTAAGCTTCTGGCCCGGAAAAACTCGCCGGGCTAGCTATACGCGTATGTCCTGATAGTGTTTTAGATTCTATAGATCTAGGCGTAATATATCGCGTATAACCTCTAAGATAAAGTTAACTTAGTATAAAATACTTAGTATCTATAAGAACTAAAGAATATAGGGTTCCTTAGCTTATAAACTACCTATCTATAGTAGGAATTAGATTAGAGCAAGTTACTAAATTAACCTCTATAGGATAGAGAAACTATAAGAAGGATATAGACTACTATAAACTATATATAGAATAGTATAAGAATAATAGATATTAATATAATAAGAAGTAGTTAAATATTCTTCTAATTATACGCCTAATTTAGTTAATAGTTACGCCTTACCTCTATTAAACCTACTACCTCTTAGGTAAGCAACTACGCACTTAGCTAATAAACTTTAAGTATACTATTAAACTTAGTAACCGCTAAGAGATAGAGTAAGTAAGAGACTACTATCTAGTAGCCCTTAAACTAATAAAGACTCTAGGCTAATAGAATACTTAGCTTATAGAATATAATTAAGCCGCTATAGAAACTAAAGAAATAAGATTCTAGAAACTAGCTTAGTTAATATTATTATAAAAGACTTTATAGTCTCTATCTATAAGATAGCTTCTATATAGACTATAAACATCTAAGATAATAAAAGGTTAAAGTAAGGAATAACTTATAGAAGATAATAAGTCGTTTCTAAGAGTATATAATAATATACTATTCTCTTAGAGTAGAGAAGTATAAAGTAGCTTTTATAGCTTATAATAATAGTATATAATATAGCTCTTAATAGAGGACTATAGCTACTACCTAGAATACCGCGTAGTAGAGGTACTATATAACCTACTAGTTTAAATCTAAGAGATACCTTATTAATTCTAGAGAATCCCTTATAAATAAGTATTAGAGCTATTTTTATAAATAATAAGCCTTATAAGCTATAAGATAGCCTATATAGAAGCGAACCTTAGTATAGAGTAAAGAATCTACCTTTAGATAGAAATACTTAGTATATTATTAGTATTATAAACTTAGAGTATATTACTACGTTTACGCTAGCGAATAGGTGCGGGGTACCTGCGCGCGGGTTAGGGTTAGGTTGGGGTCGCACGGACTACGGGTTAGAGTTAGGTTAGGGTCGCATAGACTACGGGTCGGGTTAGGGTTAGATCTGCACAGACTATAGGTTAGGTTAGGGTTAGGTCTGTATAGACTATAGGTTAGGTTAGGGTTAGGTCTGCATAGATAACGGGTTAGGGTTAGGTTAGAGTTTAGCTACCTAGGTTAGGGTTAGGTTATATAAATTTTATAGGTAAGAATTTTAAAATACTTTTCTTCTATATTATAGTTACTTAGATAATGTCCTGTATAAAGTAAATAAATATACTAAATTAGAAGAGAATTAGGATCTATTATTATAGCTATTAATTATAGTAACGCGCAGGACGTTAGCGCTTTTATAGTAGGAGTACTAACTTATCCTCTATATCTACTTCTTCTATACTATCCTCCTCTATATTATAGTTAATCTCTACTAGAGCTAGAAGCTTAAATAGATTATTAACCTTGTTATATAGCTCTTTAATACCTACTATCTAAGAAAGTAATAGGTCTTCCTCTTCTTTCTTATAAGATATTATATCCTTAAAAACTATAATCTACTACATTATCCGCGTAGAAAGTTAATGCCTCTGATTACTAATTATATCCTTAGTAATATTAAATACTCTCTTAACCCTTACTTAAGTAATTAGTATTATAAGAATATCCTTCGCAACCTAGGATAGTTATAGATAGATAGACTTATTTAACTTCTACTAGTCTAAGATATTAAAAGAGTTACTAGCTATTATATAGGTAGTACTAAGGTAGGACTCTCCTTTTTAGTAGGTTAAGCTTATTGCCTTATTTAGTTCTAGTAGTAAAAAGCTTTAGAAGGAAAAGCTTATTAATAGTAATTAGGGTTTAGGGGCTGGCTTTTAGAACTACTTATTTCTAAGTAACCTTCTCTAGAATACACTAGACTTTAGGGCTTACTTCCTCTACTCTATAGAATTATAGCGTTTAAGATAGGTAAGGAATTATTCTTAATAGAGATGCTTATACTATAGCTCCTATAATTCGTCCTAAGAGTCTAGTTAGTAAGTAGCTATAATAAATAGCTATAATAACTATACCTTATATACTATAAGTTTCTAAGTTAGATTAAGGATAGTAGCGTAATTAAATAAGAATTTTTAGTCTCTATCTATTCTTAAGTAGTATTTGCTAAGTTTTAAGTAAACCCTCTTAGCTATATCTTATAAACTACTAGCTATTCCCTATTCTTATAGTTCTCTTAGTCCTTATCTAAGTCCTCTATTATCTTATCTAAGAAGTTAAATAGCTGGGTATATATAAGCTAAATATACTAGATCTAAGGTTTCTTATTTTAGCTTAGAAAGCTAGTTACGTCTTTAAATTGTTTAAGTATTTTAGTAATAAGCTTAAGATAGTGCTACTTAATTAAAGATAACTAGAGACGTTTTAGATCTTAAAAATTTACTTTAGCTATAAGGTTGTCCTCTAAAGAGCTATCTAAGCTACTATCTAGTTATAATAGGATCTCTTATTTAAGCTATTTATTAATATACTTTTGTAGCTTAAGAGCGCGCTCTAATATATTATATGTTAAGTTCTATCTAGTCTTTATATCGCGGATAATAGATAGCTGCTCCTTTAGTAGTAGATTCTATTATATAGCGATAAAACGTTTGTAGCGTTAAGAAGATACGTTAATAGCGATATAGATAGCTCTAAGCTAGTATATATTTAGTATATAATAAATAACTATAATAAAAGTGTTCTTACTTTGCGAAGAGAGTTAGGAATAGATATATTTATCTTAATATCTTGTATATGCCGCCGCTAAAAGCTTTCTCTTACTCTAACCTCTATTATTGCTAAAAGCTTTAGGTGCTAGATAATATTTTATATAATAAGATTAATAATATAGGCGAGGTATAGAATTATATTTTCTTAGGAACTCTAGTAAATACTAACTTCTTAAAGTTTTAATTAGATGTACGAGTAAGTACACTATTATTACTAGCGTTATTATAAGTAATAGCTAAAAGTTAAGATTTAGTATTTTATCTAAGAGAATATATAGTACCTCGTCTACTATAGAAGTACCTATATACCTGCTACGTATAGGGAGAAAGTTAAGTAGCTTTTTTTAAAGTTTCTAGTCTTAGTTAATATAGTAACCTTTTACTATAAGAAAGCTAAGATAGTTTACTATAGACTACGCATCTAAGGTAATTAATATCTTTGTTAATTTCCTAAGATCTTATAATATAGAACTTTTTACTTTATTATATTAGCTCTAAAATATCTTCTAGAATTTATAACGGCTAATTATTATAGTATCTAGCTAAAGAAACTAAAGAAACTAATAGAAAGATAGTCGCTTAACTATTTAGAATAACTAGTTACTATTAATTACTATTAAATAAGCTCCTTCTCGAAAGTAGTAGTTAAGTAAAGTAGTATTAAGATCGCTTAGTTTCTCTGCTAAAGGTGGGAGAGGGAGAGAGGCGCTAAGGATACCTTAATATAGGTAGGCGTAAGAATTACTTAATAAGATTTTAACTTTAGGTAGGTAGAGAGGTGTTTACTCTATACTACGTATATATAGATGCTGTAATACAAGACTATAGTTATAATAAAATATATATAGGTAACCTATTATTAGCTTAGCTATCTCTCTAAAATATTACTATACTATACTATACTAAGTAGCAGAGTCCTATTATAGGTTATTAGTTTTATACTCTTTGCCTAGCTAGTACTCTTCTACTCCTCCTATTTTACTATAATTCTATTTCTCTTCTTACCCTCCTAAGCACCCCTTGTTAGGTATTTTACTAATTATAGTAATCTTTTCCCCCCCTTAGTAACTACCTGTGAAGCTTTTATTTTAAAGTAGTAAAGTTCTTCTAGTAATATAATAGGATTATTAGGTGTATATTTAATTAACTACGATGCTAAATCTATAGCAAATAGTAATAGTAGTAAATAATAATAAGAATAGTAGATTTTAGGAATAGGACTTAAAGTTTCCTACTAATCTCTTTAGTTCTATTCTTTAATAACGTGTACAACTTCCCCTAAAACCCTAGCGCAGCATTAGTAAAAACTTTAAATTAATCTCTTATAGTAAGCGGAAGGATCTATAAGATTATATAGTCTATAATTAGCGATTTTGTAGATTATAATATACGAGTAATTTTATGATATAATATAGACTATATTAATTAGCTGTAATAATACTAAGCTATTATACACTAAGCAACTTTTAGACTAGTATAAAGATTTATATGTTAGACTCTAATAGTTACTCTAAATCTAAGAATCCTTCGAACTCGCTCTCCTCTAATAGTTAAGCCTCTTTTTAAGCTATAGCCTACTACTCGTTATCTTTGTACTTATTCTCTAGTAATTTAAAATATTTGTTAATATTAGAGTCGTTGTCTACCTCCTTTTTATACTTATTACTATTATTACCTTTTACGTATAGCATATCGCCTTCTAGCTTAATATTAGCGTTACTTAGTAGGTTAAAAATGCTTATTAGTTTCTCTCGCCTTATTCTATTAGTAGGTATATAATAAAAGGCTATATTAAACTTACTACTACTTATTATCTATTATAAGTTATAACTCTTTAGTAGTAAGTCCCTCTATAAACTCCTTAAACTCTTTCTTAGCCTCGCTACTCTTAAATATATTAGTATTAAGCTTAAGTAGGCCTTCTAAGTAGGTATTACGTAAGATATTCTATAGAGCACTACCTAGACTAAAGACTCTTTATATACCTCTACCTTATAATTCTTTGCGAGGCTCCCCTTCTTTAGTACCTAGTATACCTTCTAATATTTTCTTATGTTTCCTTATATCTATCTCTTTTGTAATATTATACTATTTTATAAACTAGTGTTAGGTTTGTCTTAAGCTATTTCGCTAGAATATATTAGTAGAAGATTATAATAAATAACTATATTAACCTACTACTCTTTATTTATTTAAAACGCCTACTAGCTAGGCTCTTATAGGCTACTAGAAGAATCTCTTCTTATCTTCTCTTACTTGTAGATATATAGTCTAGATCTAATAGGTACTATTTCTTAAGCTAGTACTTAGCTGCGCAGTCTACTAATCTTATACTCTTAAGTGCTTTCTCCTCTTTATTAAACTAAGCCTTACGCTCCCTTTATGCTACTACGCGCGAGCTGCTACTAAGAGGACCCTTATAGGGAATAGTTAAGTTAAGTAGTCTATCTTTTCGCGATCCGCCAGCACTACGCTAGTTAAGTATAGTATTAATTTTATCTTTTTTACACGTAAATCCCTACACTTATTAGCAAATACTATAATAAATAGTTATAATTATTATATTAGTAAGCTTCTCCTACTCGTTAGGCTTAAAACCTAGTAGTAGCTTAACCTTAATGCGCGGTACTAGGCCTTCTAGCCTATCGTTCGGCTCTTCTTTAATAGCTAATATAGCGTATGCTATAATTATAGTATATAATAAAGTAGTAGGTCGTCTAGTATTAATTATAGGTATAGGAGGTTAAATAAGTAGGTAGAAAGTATCTAAATATTCTAGAATATTCTTACGCTGCTGCCTACGCTAGCGCGAAAATACTAAAATTACTAAAATAGGCTTAATATATTATTATTTACGTTAATATTAAGATATAAAGCTATATAAGCTCTAGTTTTAATACAGAGATTTATTACGTTTATTATATTAAAAAATCTTTAATATAGCTATAAAATTAAATATGCTAAGGTGTATTCTATCTAGGTAGGCTAAGAAGTCTATACGCTGCTGCCTAAAATTAGCGCAGAAATAGGAAATTTTAAGAATTTAGAGTAAACTCCTAAACCTTCTACCCTATTTACTTAACCTACTACCTACTATAACTTACTATTTATTACAGCGTTTTTTACTTATATACTAGATTAGCGCTACTACAGCTCTAAATAATAGCGCGTATAAGACTACCTAAGCTAGTTACTAGCAGTAAAGGACCTATAAAGAACCTCGCAGCTAAGGTAAACTATAAGCCTGCTATAAAGTCTACGCGTAAGACCCTACTAAAGGTACCCTCTAAGAGGTACAAGTTTAAGGCTAGTAGTAAGTTATTACAGCTATTTATTATAGCTAGTATCTAATACAATATAGCTATAGCGCTACGCGAGATCTACTAATACTAGAAAGGTTATAAACTCCTACTACTTAAACTACTATTTTCTCGACTAGTTTACGAGCTTATAGTGTACTATAAGCTAGATATACGCTTCTAGGCTTCTATACTTAAAGCGCTTTAAGAGTTATATAAGGCCTTTCTTATAGTTACCTTAAGAGTATAGTATCTCTAATATACAATTTATATAATATGCTAATATTAATAGACTATAATATTAATGCTATTATATAAAGCGCGTTACTATCTAGGTAAAGGATTCCTAACTTATACGTTAATACTATAACTAGTATCTATATACTTTCTTTCTTAAGGCGAAATAAGGACTTAGTAGCTATATTCCTAAACTTCTATATACTTATAATAAAAAGTGTTCCTTCTGTACTATAATTAATTACTATAATAAATTTAATATACAATTCTAATTATAAAGTAGAAAAATTCTATATAGGTAAAAAATAAAAATTTAAAATAAGAGACCTAACCTACCCTAACCTATAGTCCGTGCAACCCTAACCTAACCCTAACCTAGTAGTAGCGTCAAAATCTAGGTTAGAGTTAGAGTTAGGTTAGGGTTCTAAGTCTTAGCAACCTAACCTAAACCTAACCCTAACTCGTTTGCCAGCGTACCTAACTCTAACCTAAGTCTTGGCAACCTAACTCTAACCTAACCCTAACCTATTTACTAGCGTAACTACGTTAACCTAGACTTAGCTCTAGAATAGTAGACACTAAATAAAGCTATAAATAAACTAGTATAGTTTAAACGTAGTAGTAATCTAATATTATAAGAGCTAATATAAGAATAAAGTAGATCTTATACTTATATACTAGTTATTAAACTTTTAGAAACTTCTAAAGCTAATTAGTTACTCTATAAATAACTAGAAGACTAAAGGATTATAGATATAGACGCTACTTTTACTACTTTCTCGCTAAGTAAGATAACTAACTATATATACCCTCTCTTATAGTCTTTTATTCTCGACTCTAGCGTAATCTACTATATTATAAATAACTTAGACTATATCTATAACTACTACCTACTATTATTAGGCGACTATATCTAGGCTAGTAGTATAAGAATCTAGATATAAGGATATAGTATAATAGATATTACGCTATAATACTAGAAAGAGATAATATTAATAGTACTATATAGTATAGTAATTTGCCTAGAGATTATATATAACCTAGTATCTTTCTAGCTACTATAGTAGAAGAGAATCTAGTAGGATACTAGATTAAACCTAATAAACCTACGTAGACCTAATAATTAACGTATTAGTAATCTATTAGAAACCTATAGCTAGTAGGTACTAGAGTATAATTCTCTACCTTAGGCTCTAGTCTATATATATAGAATTACTATCTATATAAAGTAAGGACTAAAGAAAGCCTTAGTAATACTATAGTATAAGAGACTTAGCTACCTAGGACTAGTAGTAATTAAATATCTAGTATAGTAGTCTAAGAGAGTGCAAGTTTAAAAAGTAATAATAGTATAGTATAACTTCTATAGAAGAGCAAAGTTAAGAAGATAAGTTAGATACTTACTATAAACTTATTAGATATTCACTATAATAGAACTTTAGATAAAAGGTAATAATTAATAATATTAATAATGTTATATATTCTATCTACGTATCTATATCGCGCTAGGTATACCTAGGGAGTGCTAAGAGCTTCTATACTTACGCTAGTAAATAGGTTAGAGTTAGGTTAAGGTTAGGTTACTAAGACTTAGGTTAGAGTTAAGTATGCTAGTAAACGGGTTAGAGTTAGATTTAGGTTAGGTTGCTAAGACTTAGAACTCTAATCTAACTCTAACTCTAACCTAGATTTTAACGCTACTACTAGGTTAGAGTTAGGTTAGAGTTGCATAGACTACGAGTTAAGATTAGGTTAGAGTTAGGTTAGAGTTAGGTTAGTTATTATAGTAATTATTTACAGTATATATACAATCTAGCCCTACTCTAGATAGTTAAACTCTAACCTAACTCTAACTCGTTATCTATATAGACCTAACCCTAACCTAACCTATAGTCTATACAGACCTAACTCTAACCTAACCTATAGTCTATATAGATCTAACTCTAACCCGACTCGTAGTCCGTACGACTCTAACCTAACTCTTGTGGAAATTAGGATAAAGATAATTAATTGAAGACTAATAGATTAGTGCGCTATTGCGCCTATAGACCGTAGGGGGCTAGGCTATCCCTAGCCCCCCGGTTATCCCTAGCCCCCCTAGATTTTAACACTCCCCCTTAGGCTTTAATTATTTTACTATATAGTAGTAGACCTTACCTTATAAAGGCTAGTAGCCTCGTTAAACTCCCTAAAACCTCGTAGGAGAAAAGAGAGAAGAGTGCTACCTATTACCTTATTATCTGTTATCCTTTTACTATAGAGTTCTTAGCCTAAACTCCTCTATACTTTAAGCCTAAGGGCTGACTTAAAGCGCTAAAATGCTGCCTATTACCTTATTATCTATTGTTCTTTTACTATAGAGTTCTTAGCCTAAACTCCTCTATACTTTAAGCCTAAGGGCTGACTTAAAGCGCTAAAATACTACCTATTACCTTATTATCTATTATCCTTTTACTATAGAGTTCTTAGCCTAAACTCCTCTATACTTTAAGCTCGAGGGCTGACCTAAAGCGCTAAAATGCTGCCTTTAGTAGTGCCTTTATAAGTCTATCGGCGATCTAGCTACTAGTAGAGGTAAATCGTAGCACGATCTTACTAGATTCTTAGACCTCCCTTGTATAGTGCCATTATATATCTATATACTTAGACCTCGCGTAGTTATTAGAGTTACTAGTAAGGGTAATTACCTCTTAGTTATCTACTAGAATCTAAGTAGCTATAGAGTCTACCTTTATAATTTAGAACTCTATAAGGAGGCCTCTTAGCTAGATAGCCTCCTTAGTTACTTACGTTTATCCTATATATTTAGCTTTGTATAAGAATAGTACTATAGTTAGCTATCGCTTTAAACTCTAGCTAATAACAGTACTACCTAAGTTAAAGGCGTATTCTACTATAGAGCGTTAGGTGTTAGGATCGCTTCCCTAGTCCGCGTCTATGTAGCCTTAAAGTGGCTTTAGGTCTCTATAGTAAACTAGAGTAAGGTTACTAGTGCCTTTAAGGTACCGCTAGAGATATTTTATAGCTATATAGTATATATCTACTAGGTTTAATATATAGCGGCTAAGGTAGCCTACTATAAAGGCGATATTAGGCCTTATTCCTAGCATTAGGTATATAAGTAACCCGATTGCCTTCTAGTATCGCTTAGTATTAAGTTTTAAGGCCTAAAAGCCGGCTAGTCTTAGATAAAGATTACTAGATATAGGTATAGTATTAGAGCTATAATTAGCTATACTAAAGTCCTAGAGGATCTTAGCGAGGTATCTAGCTTAAGATAACTAGAGAATATAGTTTAAGCGGTCGCGGATAATTTCTATACCTAGGTAGTAGTAATATTCTCTTAGGTTACTTATTTTAAACCTGGCTAATAGGGCTAACTTAAGGGCGGCGATAGCGTCTAGGTTAGCTCCTACTATAAGCAGGTCGTCTACGTATATAGCTATAAATAGTAGGCCTTTAGTAAAGATACCTAGATTAGAGGCTAGTAGTATAAAGCCTTGTTCCTTTAAAAAGGTAGATAGCGTCTCGTACTATATTCGTAGGCTTTGCTTTAGTCCGTAGAGGGCTTTCTATAGGCGGTAGAGCTTTCCCTCGCTATCTTTTAGGCTATAGGGAGGTTTAACGAAGATTTTAGTGTTAATATCTCTATATAAGAAAGCTATCTTAACGTCTATTTAGTAAATTTCGAGGTCTAAGGCTACTAATATAGTAAAGAGAGCCTTATAGCTTATAGGTTTTACTATAGAAGCAAAGGTCTTAAAATAGTCTATACCTTCTTATTATTTAAAACCTCTTACTACCTAGCGGGCCTTATAGTAGAGGATTTTACTCTTTAGTTCTCTTTTAAGCTTAAAGACTTATTTACCTCCTAAGGCGTATTAGGAGCTCTTTAGTACTATATCTTAGGTTCTATTTATTTCTAGGGAGGCGACCTTATCGTTAATAGTAGTTAACTATACCTTCTAGTAAGTACTCTATTGTGCCTTATTATAGTTTTATAGCTTAGTTTCTTCTATAGCTATTAATCTATATTAGAGGCCTAAGCGTGTAATAGCTTTATCTAAGAGTCTTAGGTTTAAATAGCTTTATAGCACTTATATAGGTACTATATAGTTAGGTGCTATATAGTTAGGCTCGCTTTAGTTACTCTCTAGGAGTGTATAGGGTAAGGTAGACTCTTCTAAGTCGCTAGGTAGTTATTAGCTAGTTTCTATAGCGTAGTTAGTCTACTTAGTATCTCCCCTAGCTAGAGGATTCTATAGTATAGTAGTAGAGGTATTAGGCGGTGCGTTTGCTTCCTCTATTAAAGTAACAGGCGGTATAGTATCCTCTACTAGTTAACTAAGTAGTATAATTATATTACTAGCGGCTTCGAGTAGCTTAAAGAATAGGTTATTACCTATCTCCCCCCTTTAGGGCGGTCGAAGTCGCTTCTAGAGTTAGTTAGGGCTGGCTTCCCTTTTACGCTTATATCCTGCCTAGAAGTTTACTACGCACGGCCTATTTTCTAGATAGGTTAGGTTATATATAGTTATAATTATTCTATTATCTATAACTATTTTATAGACTAAGGCCCTATTATAGCCGAGTAGTTTGCAGAGCCTACCTTTATTTTTACTAATCTTATTCCTCGGCCCTATTTTATAGCTAAGGCAGCGGCTGCTAAGGGGACGAAAGTAGGAGACGTCTAGGATTGTGCTAAACTAGGCTTAGTAAGGTATTATATTTAGCTAGATATAGGGTGTTAGCGTCCTTAGGTAGGCGACTAACCTAATAAGGTCTAGCTAGTACTTAACGTCTAGACTACTATCTATAAGTATAGCGTATAGTCGTTCTTCTAGAATCTAGTTTATAACCTTAGCTATTCTATTTAACTAGTGCTAGTTAGTTACTATAAATTTAGCGGCGATCCCTTTATCTTAAAAGAACGCGAGGGTTTTATTACTAGTAAATTCCCTAGCCTTATCTAGGTAAATATAGTAGTATTATTTTTTAAAAGTCTCCTAACGCTTTAGGAAACGTTTAATAGCTAAGAGTGCTTTACTCTAAGCTATTATTAGTGTAACTATAGTAAAGCTTATAGCGTCGTCTACTATAGTAAGCTAGTATTTATAGCTAAGCCGCCCTATAGGTAGTAGTCCTATAGTGTCTATATAAATAAATTCGAGGGGATAGTCCTCCTGTTTTAATAGTCGTCTATAGGGAGTTTAGGTAAATTTCGCATTAATATATATCTTATAGATATAGGCTAGCGGTAGTAGCCTTATACTAGTTACTATCTTCTATACCTTATCTAGGCTATCTTAGCTTAGGTAGGCAAGTTAATAGTGCTATAGTTCTAGTTAGTCTTAGTTTAGAGAGTAGGCTGCTAGTGCAGCTAGTTATATCTAAAGTCTAAAGAGGTAGAGTCTATAGACTTTATTATAGTAGGCTATAAGTCCTGTTAGCGTTAAGACGCTTATACTATTTTAGTTAAAGTTAATAGCGGCGCCGCGTTGTTGTAGTTACGAGACTAAGATAAGGTTATAGTTAGTAGTTAGTAAGTAGAGAATATCTAAGAGGCGTAACTTCTTTAGTTATCTATCTACGTAGAGTATTAACTTAACTGTGCCTATAAGTATAGAGCCTTAGCTTTCTCCCCTAAGGCCTATTATTAGTAGTCCTAAGTAGAGTCGCAAGCTCTTAGGTATAAAGGCTGTGCGAGTTAAAGAGATATACCTACTATAGCCTGTGTCTAGAGCCTAGTTAGTACTAATATTACCTCGCCTTTTAGTAGTTATAAAGCTAAAGCCCTCTCTTTTGTATTTAGAGAGAGGTAGCTAATATGTGAGACCGCCTATATATTAGTCTTATATAGGCTAGGTCTTTACTCTCCTAGCAGCCTAAACCTTACCTATATCGCTACGCTTCTATTGTTCCCTAAGGTGCGGGTGTTTCTTATAGTAGTCTATAGTATTGTAGCTAAGGTATCTATAAAAAGAGTATAGCTCTTTTTATTTATATTAGTTTATAGGCTAGAATCTCTAGGCTATAAGGCCGAAGTCTTTTATAGCTATAAGACCTTTTAGTCCTTATTTAAATTGTTTAGCGGCTTAGACCGCTTCCTTAAAGGAGGTAGCAGCCTTTTAGACGACATCGTCTATCCTTTATTAGGCGATAAGGCTATGTATTTAGTAAAAGGTCGCTAGGAAGGAGGCGTAGTTCTCGTTTAGGCCGCTAAGGAAGTAGTCTATAAAGAATAGTTCTATAATAGTAACATCGCTATCTAAGGCTTCTAGTTTAGCTTTTACTATCTATAGGTGTTTAGTAAAGTTAGAAATCGTCTCTTTATAGTTATTAAGTATAGTATTTTTATATTCCTAGTAAAGGTTTTAGAATACAGTGCTTCTAGTTAGGCGGAAGCAGGATTTAAGGCGCTTAAAGGCTTCGACTACTATAGTTATAGCTTCCTCCTTCTTATCGGCCCCTTCTAGTATAGCTTTGGCGTTAGACCCGCAGCAAGAGAGGATTATCTCTAGACTACTTTATCCTAGTTAAGTTCCTAAGTCTCTAGGCGTGCAGCTCGCTCCTTATTAGTTTCTCTAGATACTTTTTAGAGTCCTATAGCGTTAGGTCGCCCTTTAAAGTATCTAGCAAAGCCTAAGTAGCTAAGGTACTTAGTTATCTAGCGTTCCTATTATAGCTAGTTATTTAGCCCTTTAAGGAGCTTAATTTAGTGTACTTTTTATAAGGCTTGTTGCTTCTATAGTATCATTTTTATAGTAGCGAGGGCAAGAGGGTTGTGCGTTTTATCTTAATCTAGTAGGCAATTGCTTTCTTAGTCTAGTATTCGACTTAGTTCCCTACTAAGTGTTTATATAATAGAGTGTCTAGATTAATAGTGCTATAGTATTGCTTCTTGCCTTTTAGAATTAATAGGGTAGAGGCGCGAGTTAGAGTTAGTAAATAGGTAGGAGCTATAGCGACCTCGAGGCTAAATAATTCGCATAAGCTTAGGTCGCTTAGGCTACTCTCTAGTTAAGTAGGGCTAAAGATAGACTTAGTAGTAGAGCTGCTAGTTATTATTAGGGTGTAGGAGAAGTTATTAGTATCGAGTTTCTTTACCTTAATATCTATAGTAAGATATTAAAAGAGATAGGTATTAAGATTCCTTTTTCGCGTTAGAGGCTATAGAGGGCGAGGGCGAAGTAAGTATCTCTATAGTAGGTTTATATTATTCTATAGTAGTTATTTAGCCTAGTTTATTAGTAGGACGTAAAATTAAGGTAGTTAGTTATATTATTATTGCCTCCTTAGGTAGTTGGTTTTTAAACGCCGCTAAGACGCGGCACGTGCTACTCTATAGTCTATATGTAGGTACTAGTTAACCTCTAGTTTTATAATAGTAGTTGTAATTTTGCTAGAGGCTATCCGCCTAGTTTTAGCGGATATATTCTATTATAGGGGACGCTTGCGTATCCTATAAGGGAGTATGTAGTAAGGGTTATAAGTATATAAAAAGGAGAGATAGTAGATGCATTATCTTTTACGCGGTGTCTAGGCTTATAACCTGTGGAAATTAGGATAAAGATAATTAATTAAAGACTAATAGACTAGTGCGCTATTGCGCCTATAGACTATAGAGAGCTAGGCTATCCCTAGCCCCCTAGTTATCTCTAGCCCCCCTAGATTTTAATAACTCTAACCCGTAGTCCGTGCGACTCTAACCTAACCCTAACCCGCGCGTAGGTACCCCGCATCTATTCGCTAGCGTATCTATACTCTAATTAGCTATTATAGTTACTAGGTCGTACTAGCGCCCCTAGTATCTATATGCTACCCTTTTCTACTATAGTGCTTTAATCTAATATACTTCTTTAGCTTAGAGGTGTTTAACGCCTATAAGCTAGACTTATAGTTATATAGTAGGTTAGACTACGAGGCTCTTAAGTTTCTCTTAGATTTCCTTAAGTAGTACCTAGTTTCGTACTATAATTATCTTAGTGGGGATAAGACCTAACTACTAGAGAAACTCTAGCTACTTATTTAGTAGTAGCGCTTTAGTAAGACTATCCGCTATTATATCTATAGTAGGTGTATACTTAACTAATATTCTACCTATAGAGACCTCCTATCTAATCTAGTAGTTATAAATATTAACGTACCTAAGCTTAGTTTAAAGCTTAGAGATCTTTTCTATAACTAGGCGGATTATTTACTTATTATTATATTAGATAGTAACTATAGAATTCTTTAGCTATATACCTAGCTTCTTTAGTAGTCTAGAGATAAATAGGGCTTCCTTTACAACTTATAATAAGGCGAGGAGCTTAGCTTCTATTATAGAGGTAGTAACTATATCTTATTTATTTACCTTTTATATAATAAGCCTATTAAAGAGCTTAATTATATAGCCCTAAGAGCTCTTCCTATCTAGAGTATTATTAGTAAAGAAAGTGTTACTAGCTATCTATAGGCCTGCGCTATCCCTAAGCTAGAGTGCTAGATACTTTATTATAAGTAGGTATAGTAAGACTCTATCTATAGCGTTATAATACTCTTATTCTAGGTTTAATAGAAAGTAGGCAAGTTATAAGGTTATAAAGGTAATATCTAGTCTAGTAGTTATAGCTATAAAGAGGAGTAATCCTATCTTACGCTAGTACTTATTAATCTCTAATAGAGATACTAAGCTATCTTAGAGTAGTAGCTTAGCTATCGCTATAGGCGTATTATATCTAATATTAGTATAGTTAGCTAGTCTACTAATCTTATCTATATAAGCTACCTAAGATAGTTAAATAGTTCTTAACTCTTAGTCTCTAATAATCTTAACGCCTAGAAACTACTAAAGGTCGTTCTTACTAGTAAAGAGGTACTTATTCTAAAGACGCTTAATAGCTTGCTATACCTAGTTCTCTATATCCTTATAGTATGCGAGAATAATATCGTCTATATAGAAGAATATAATAATACTATCTTTAATAAGATAGTAAAGTTTGTAAAGAACTTTCTAGAACCTAAGTACTCTAAGAGTACTTATAAACTCTCTCTACTAAAAGAGTAGTAAGATACGTAGCCTATAGAGTGCCTTATTTAATCTAAGGATAGTACCTAGCTTCTAATAGCCGCGTAGTATCCTTATAAACACCTTCTAGTTAATAGTAGTATATATAAAAGTATTTATTACGTTATACTACTTAAGTTCTAGGTTATATTTTGCTGTAATCGCTATTAGTATCTAGAAGGACCTACTAGCAAAAGTTACTATATATATATTTTACGCTATAATATTACGCTGCTAGTTACCTCTAATAACTAGTCGCGTCTTATATTTAAGTAGTTAGTAGTACTTGTTAAATTTATAGGTATACACCTATATATAGTCTAGGATCTACTGTCCTAACTACTTAGTCTTCTTTATAAGTATTTCTAACTATAAATTTATCTAGTAGTAGCTAATAAGATAGGTTTATTTAGCTTCTTTAAATATATCTCTTATTAGATAGTCTTTAAGCTTAGTCTAGTATATTAGTAGAGATAGTAGTTAATTATAATAGGGCTTTACGCCTTTAGCGAGTAGCCTTTTAATTACTACTTTATCTACCTCTACTCTATAGTGCTCTCTAACCTTTCCTACTTAAGTGCCTACTATAAACGCTACTACCTATAGAGTAGTCTTAGGCGTTCCCTACTAGTCCTCCTTATCTAGTAGTATTCTAGTTATTAGCCGCGTAAGTAGCGCTATAGGTAGTAGTATTATTAGTAGAGTTAGATAGCTATCCTAAATTTTCCTCCCTTAGTAGTATTCTAGTAGGTTACTTTACTCGCTTTTATTTTCTTAGTTGCCTAATTCTTCTAGGGTGCTATCTTTAAAGAAAGACTCTATTTCTAGTTACTATATTAGGGCTAGTAGCTTAATAGTCTAGATATATATTACTATCTTCTTTAGTATGCTATATATAAGGCTCTCTATTAAGTCTTTAATCTTACTATTAAATACTAAGTTTTTGTTAAAAGTAACGTCTCTTATACTAATTACTTTAGCGAGTAAAAGTATCTAAATTTAGTAGATATTAGTAGACTAGTATCTAACTAAGTATCTAATTTATATCTTTAGGTTAAGGCGCTAGAGGCGTAACTTCTCTCTATAGATATTATCTATTATTACGAAAGCCTTATAGCTATATACTTTTAGGTGTATAAGGTTTAGCTTTTATACAGAGGTAACTATTCTATTACTAAATACTACTCTTATAAAAAATACTTTATATAGTATCTTCTAGTAGTTATTATAGTTTAGAGTTCTATTATATAGGTATACTATAGCTTAAAGGATTTCTAGCTATAGTTTCTAAGAGAGATTAGTGTTAAGGCGTATTACGTGTGCCTTCTCTTTATTTATACCCCCTAAGCGCTTAGCTCTACTATTCTAAGCTTATATATCTAGAGTAGAGGGCTTAACCTTAATACCCTTTATTACTAGCTAGCGCTTAACGTCTAGTTTTACTATAGTAATCTTGTTATCTAATTCGATAGTTTTAACTAAGATATTATAGTAGTTCTTTAGAAATAGAAGAAAGATTATAAGTAGCTATATAATTAACTTAGCTATATAGTTATTTAGAAAGTATAGGTCCTACTAGAGGCTAGAGAAGCGATTAGTAATAAGTATTTAGTTTTTCTCTTTTATTATAGTCTAGTACTTATATATATAAAAGTTAATTACTAGTCGCTCTCTTAGTTCTTCGTTATTAGTTCGTAGTAAGCGTCTAACTTATCTTCTTAACTTTGCTCTCCTATAGGAGTTATACTATACTATTATTACCTTTTAAACTCGTACTCTCTTAGACTGCTATACTAGATATTTAATTACTACTAGTTCTAGGTAGCTAAGTCTCTTATACTATAGTATTGCTAAGGCTTTCCTTAGTCCTTACTTTATATAGGTAGCGATCCTATATATATAGACTAGGGCCTAGAGTAGAGAGTTATACTCTAGTACCTACTAGCTATAAGTTTCTAATAGATTACTAATACGTTAATTATTAGAACTATATAGATTTATTAGGCTTAATCTAGTATCTTACTAGATTCCCTTCTACTATAGTAGCTAGAAAGACACTAAGTTGTATATAATCTCTAGGTAGATTACTATATATATAGTGCTATTAATATTATCCCCTTCTAGTATTATAGCGTAATATCTATTATACTATACCCTTATATCTAGATCCTTATACTACTAGCCTAGATATAGTCGCCTAATAATAGTAGGTAGTAGTTATAGATATAGTCTAGGTTATTTATAATATAGCAGGTCGCGCCTAAGTTAAGGATAAAGGACCGTAAGAGAGGGTATATATAGGCGGTTATCTTACTTAGCGAGAGAGTAGTAAAAGCGGCGTCTATATCTATAATCTTTTAACCTTCTAGTTATTTATAAAGTAACTTATTAGCTTTAGGAGTGTCTAAAAGCTTAATAGCTAGTATATAAGTATAAGATCTACTTTATCTTTATATTAGCCTTTATAATATTAAATTACTACTATGTTTAAACTATACTAGTTTATTTATAGCTTTATTTAGTGTCTACTATTCTAAAGCTAGGTCTACGTTAACGTAGTAATATACTTTAAGTTCGTAATACTAATAATATACTAAGTATTTCTATCTAAAGATAGCTCCTTTACTCTATACTAAGGTTTATTTTAATATAAGCTACCTTATAGCTTATAAGGCTTATTATTTATAAGAATAGCTTTAATACTTTATTTATAAAGGATTCTCTAGAATTAATAAGGTATCTCTTAGATTTAGATTAGTAGGTTATATAGTAGCTCTACTACGTAGCGTCCTAAGTAGTAGCTATAGTCCTCTACTAAGAGTTATATTAGATATACTATATTATAAGCTATAAAAGCTGCTTTATACTTCTCTACTCTAAGAGGATAGTATATTATTATATACTCTTAGAAACGACTTATTATCTTCTTATAAGTTATTTCTTACTTTAACCTTCTATTATCTTAAAGTTTATAGTCTATATAGAGGCTATCTTATAGATAGAGATTATAAAGTTTTATAATAAAGTTAACTAGACTAGTCTTTAGAACTTTATTCTTTTTAGCTTCTATAGTAGCTTAATTATATTCTATAAGCTAGGTATTCTATTAGCTTAGGGTCCTTATTAGTTTAAGGGCTACTAAGTAGTAGTCTCTTACTTACTCTATCTCTTAGAGGTCGCTAAGTTTAATAGTATACTTAAGGTTTATTAGCTAAGTGCGCAGCGGCTCGCCTAGAAGGTAGTAGGTTTAATAGAGGTAAAGCGTAACTATTAACTAAATTAGGCGTATAATTAGAAGGATATTTAACTACTTTTTATTATATTAATTTCTATTATTCTTATACTATTCTATATATAGTTTATAGTAGTCTATATTCTCTCTATAGTTTCTCTACTCTATAGGGGTTAATTTAGTAACTCGCTCTAGTATACTAATTTCTACTATAGATAGGTAATTTATAAGCTAAGGAACCCTAAATTCTTTTAGTTCTTACTAATACTAAGTATCTTATACTAGGTTAACTTTATTCTAGAGGTTACACACGATATATTACGCCTAGATCTATAGAACCTAAGACACGTAGTCTATATAGTCTTATAGGATAACTGTCGCGTCGCATGTAGTTAAGGTAGTTATTTTAGTAGGTAGGTAAAGATAGTAAGACTCTTAATTATTAGATATTTACTATTAATAGAACTTTAGATAAAAGGTAATAGTTAATAATATTAATAATATTATGTATTCTATCTACGTGTCTATATCGCGCTAGGTATACCTAGGGGGTACTAAGAGCCTCTATGCTCTAATTAGCTATTATAGTTACTAGGTCGTACTAGCGCCTCTAGTATCTATACGCTACCCTCTTCTACTATAGTGCTTTAATCTAACAAAACTAATAATAAAGGACTAAGAGAGTAGCTAGCAATTAACTTTTATATATATAAGTACTAGACTATAATAAAAGAGAAAAGCTAAATACTTATTACTAACTATTTCTCTAGTCTCTAGTAGAATCTATACTTTATAGATAACTATATAGCTAAGTTAATTATATAGCTACTATAGTAAGAAGGAGCTTTAGAATATTTAGAAGATAAATTATTATTCTATCTAAGTAAGTAGAAAAGCTCCCTTTTATGCTCGCAGAGAGCATCTTACTAGTCTATATAAGAAATAGTATCTTTAGAGTATAGAGCTTATATCGCTAGAGTAATACTAACTAATTAGAGCGTAAAGCTTATATATAAGAGCATTATACTTATAATAGCTACTTTAATCTTTTTTCTATTTCTAAAGAACTACTATAATATCTTAGTTAAAACTATTAAATTAGATAATAAGATTACTATAGTAAAACTAGACGTTAAACACTAGCTAGTAATATAGAGTATTAAGGTTAAGCCTTCTACTCTAAATATATAGGCTTAGAATAGTAGAGCTAAGCGCTTAGAGAGGGTAAATATAAAGAAGGTACGCGTAATACGCCTTAACGCTAATCTCTCTTAAGAACTATAGCTAGAAATCTTTTAAGCTATAGTATACCTATATAATAGAATCTTAAACTATAATAACTACTAAAAGATACTATATAAAGTTTTTTATAAGAGTAGTATTTAGTAATAGAATAGTTACCTCTCTATAAAAGCTAAACCTTATATACTTAAAAGTATATAGCTATAAGGCCTTTATAATAATAGATAATATCTATAGAGGGAAGTTACGCCTCTAGCGCCTTAACCTAAAGGTATAGATTAGATACTTAGATAGATACTAGTCTACTAATATCTACTAATTTAGATACCTTTACTTACTAAAGTAATTAGTATAAGAGACGTCGCTTTTAATAAGAACTTAGTATTTAATAGTAAGATTAAAGACCTAATAAAGAGCCTTATATATAGTACGCTAGAGAAGATAGTAATATATATCTAGACTATTAAGCTACTAGCTCTAATATAGTAACTAGAAATAAAGTCTTTCTTTAAAGATAGTACTCTAGAAGAATTAGGCAACTAGAAAGATAAAAGTAAGTAAAGTAACTTACTAGAATACTACTAAGAGAGAAAGATCTAAAATAGCTATCTAACTTCTCTAATAATACTACTACCTATAGTATTACTTACGTAGCTAATAACTAGAATACCGCTAAATAAGAAAAACTAGTAGAGAATACTTAAGACTACTCTATAAGTAGTAGCGTTTATAGTAGGTACTTAAGTAGAAAAGGTTAGAGAGTATTAGAGAGTAGAGGTAAATAAAGTAGTAATTAAGAGGCTACTTACTAAAGGCGTAAAGCTATATTATAATTAACTACTATCTCTACTAATATACTAGACTAAGCTTAAGAACTATCTAATAGAAGATATATTTAAAGAAGCTAAATAGATCTATCTTACTAGCTACTACTATTAGATATAAGGTAGTATTTAGTAGAAGAGAGTAGAGTTAAAGATAGCACGTTCTATAGACCCCCTAGTCCTAAGAAGGACTAGAATAGAGTAGACCTTTCGCCTTATCCCTCGCAAGACTGCAACATATATAATAATACACACGTTAAACTCTAATTATTATTATCTTTATTAGAACCCTTATTATCTAATAATTAAGAGTCTTAGTGCCTTTACTATTAGAGTACTACTAATAAAAATACCTACTAAAATAAGCGAAATTATACTATCGCACAAACACAACGATAATAGTAAAAATAATAACTATCTATAACTATAATTAGACTATAGTCCTTACTAATCACATATAATAGATTAAATAGATTACGTAACTTAAAAATAAATGCGTACCTTTAAGCGTCTAGCACCTTTTTAATATAAAATAAATATCCTAACTACTTATTAAGCTACGCGCTATTACGCGTCTAGAAGTTAACGCTTACTAGCTCTTAACCGCCGCGATTAACGCGTATACAACCTAATATTAATTAGAACACCTACTATCTATAATAACGCCTCCTTTTATCTCTACCTATATTTCTAACCTATTAAACACTAGTAAGGCGTTATATAAAGAGAATATAGAAGACTATACAAGAAGGTTAGAGGCGTATAAGATAGAAGACACTAAGTACTAATAAAAGAGAAACTACTTCGCCTAAGTTACTAATTTTATTAGAACTACTATATCTATATACTTATTTACTAATTACTATAAGCCCTTCTAGCCGTACTAAGACTAGATTACTAAGCTTACTACTACTATTAGTATACAAGCAGAAGACAAGCTTAATAAAGTATAAATAAGATACTATAAAGTAATAATACTAATAAGAGTAGTTACCTAATAGGATACTTAGCTTACTAAAGTTAATTATACTATTACTAAAGGTAGAGCTACTAGAGTGCTAGAGTACCTAAATAACTAGTTTATTAAGAAGGACTTTATATTATTAGTATTAAAACACTTCTCTACCTAGATAATATCTTTTATTATATATAGCCTTTGCGATTCTACTATTACTACTATAGAGATATTCCTTTAGTTTAGATAGAACGCCTAACTTATATATCTATTAAAGAGCTAATTAAATAAGGCGGCCTTTACTATAGAAGGACTAATACTAGATAATAAAGAGCTAGATAATAAAAAGAAAAGAGGAAAAGAATATAATATATAGAAGCGCTAATATACCTACTATAGAGGATTAACCTTATTATAGAAGTATAAGGCGTATAATAGCTTCTATACTCTTAGTAAATACTAGTATATATTTCTAGATACTACTCTAGAGGGTTAGCAACTATAAGACTATATTACTAAGATAGTAAAGGATAGAATTAGTAGTACGCTTAACCTAGAAGACGACGTACGCTCTAGTAAGCGACCTTAATTAAGGATACTTATAATTAAGAAGTTATAATTAGCTATACTTACTATTAAGCCTATATCTAAAGAGTAACTATATAGTAGAGAGATTAGAGCGATTAACTTAGTAATTATTACTTTATCCTTTATAACTAAGAACTCTAGGTATCTACTTAAATAATCTTTTATCCTTAACTTAGGCACTACGTGCTATATAGGAAATAATATTAAACGATTTATAAATACCTAAGAACCTAGATAAGAAGACTTCTTATAGGTAGGTAATACACGAGTATAGATTAAGGTATATAGTACTATTATTATTAGAGTATAAGAAGATTATACTATATAACTACTATACCTATATAACGTAGCCTACTACTCTAATCTATACTATAACCTTATCTCTTTTAGAATACTCTGCTAATAAGGTCTATAGTAGGATACTAAGTTAAACCTAATAGTACTGCGTAGCTGTAATAACGCTATAATTACTATACTCTAAGAATAATATAGATAATAAGTTATTAATATAATAATATAAATAACTATAGAGTAGCTTTATAACTACTATATATACCTAGTACCTAAGATAATAAGCTAAAGTAGTAATATAGTATAAATAAATAGGTTACTTAGGACCTTAGGCACTTAAATATCTTATATATTACTCTAAAGAGGTAAAGATTATTAGCGTACCTACTATTAAATATAACGCGTATAGAAGATTAAAGTTAAAGAGAGTAATAAGAAAAGTACCTAGAGAAATCTATAAAGGACCTAAGAAGCAAGTAGCTATTAACTTTTATAACTATAAAGATAGAAGTATTATAAAGAAGAAATATAAATACTAATTAAGTATAGAGTAACTAGTTACTTTTAGAATTTTTACCTTAAGAACTATAGCGCCCCCTCTATTATCTAAGCCCTCTAAATATTTATTACTTTTATAAAGATATAATTTAGTATTATAGTAGTAGTTATTAAGACTAATAATAAGACGTTCTAATTAGTAGAAGTATAACGATAGAAAGATAATTAGAGTATTACTATTAAGCCTTCTATACTAGATACCTAAGCTTAGAATAGGGGAGTAGAACGCTTAGGGGGTATAATAAAGGAGAAATTATAAGTAATACGCCTTAACGCTAACCTACTATAGAAGCTTTAGCTAGAAGTTATGCAATCTACTATATACCTATATAACTAAACGCCCTAATACTTAAATCGCTAGAGATTACTATATAAAGAGTTCTTTACTAGAGTTGCCTATTAAATTAGAGTTATTACGTTACCTTATAAACTAAATTAATCTTATCTATATACTTACGGCTATAAGGCCTTTGCGATAATAAATAATATAAAGAATAAGAGACGTTTATAAAGACTTATTCTAAAGGCTTAGATTAGATACTTTATTAGATATTAATTATCTAATATTTTTAGAGTGTAGGTACTATTAATAGGGAAAGTTATTAGTACTTATAATATTACTTTTAATAAGTATATAATCTTTAATAGAAGTAAGAAGTAGATTATAGATAATCTTATATATAGCACTCTTAAAGAAATTGAATTATAGATATAAATAGTAGAGTTACCTCTCTCGCCTTAAGACTAGAACTATAAAACGAATACGTCTATAAGAATAAGACTATAAGTAACTCTTATAAAGTACTATAAGATTAACCCTAATATAATAAAGTAGAAAGGAAAAGAATACTATATCTTACGCTACTAAGTACCCTACTTATAGCGTTTATCGCGTAGTAGATAAGTTTAGTTAGATATAAGTAGTTACCTCTAGTCGCTGCTAAGAGTAGTAATAAGAGATAAGATCTAGTTCTACCTTACTTTTAAAGAATATAGCCGCTAAAAATAGACCTTCTACGTAATATAGATAGAGCTAAGCTAGTTAATTACTAAGTATCTCTTCTAAGTAAAAGAGATAGACTCTAATCTCTACTTAACGCACTAAGTCTAGCTACTATTACTAAGCCTAAGATTATAGCCTATAAAGCTAATCTAATAGTAAGAAATATTTAAGTATATCTAGCTACTATTACTAAGCTTAGAATTATAGCTTATAAAGCTAATCTAATAGCAAGAAACATTTAAGTATACTTAGTATATATTACTAAGCCTTAGGCTATAGCTTTTATAGCTAGCTTACTAGCGGGAAACGTCTAAAGTATTAAAAGAGTGCGAGTAGATAATACTAGTCTAATACGTAAGATAATAAAGAGATATTAACCTTATCTTAGTAAGCTACTACTTCTACCCTTACTAAATAGTCTTAAGCTAGACTATTTATTTTATAACTACTTTAAAGAGGCTAAAGAAGAGTACCTTAAGAGCTATAAAAAGACTAAGTTATAGATAGAGGTACTAAGCTTTTAAGTATAAAGAGAAGAGATCTAGATACTAGACTTAATATAGGTATATACCTATAAGCTAGATAAGTAGTCTTAACTTAAGAAGTATAAGGCTAGGCTTATAGTTAGAGGTAACTAGTAGAATAATATTACTACTTAAAAGACCTACGCTACTATACTTATTAGAAGATTATTTTAAATACTTATAGCTATTACTACTTAGTTTAGCTTAGAGCTTAGGTAATTTAACGTAGTAAACGCCTTTATATACGCGCCTATTAACTAACTAGTTTACATACGCATACCTAGAGGATATATATAATAAGGTATAATACTCTAGCTAGATAAAGCGCTATATAGTCTCTAAATCTCTCTCCTACTATAGTAGAAAGATATTACTAAGTACCTTATAAGTATAGGTTTCCTTATAGTACTATAAAGCTATACTATATAATCCGCAATAGAGTCTTTATCTTCTTCTACATTAATAATATTATTCTTAGTAATTACCTAGATAAGAGGGAAGTAGTAGATAAGGCTATAAAAAAGCTATAGAAGAAGTACACCCTTACTAGAAGAGAACCTCTTAAGTAGTTCTTAGGATTAGAGGTTATTAGAGACTATAAGGCCTAGAAGATTTAGCTCTCCTAAGTAGTATATATAATAAGATTACTAAGCTTATTACTAACCGTATAATATAATATAATACTCTAATATTATAAGCTAAGCTATTACTTAGGATAGACTTTATAATAGCTGCTAAAATTAACCTATACTAATAAAAGATTAGATTACTTCTATTTATAGTAGTAAATACGCGTCTAGACGTCGCTTTTACTACCTCCTAACTTATATAATTCTTTATAAACCTAAGCGTAGAGCATTACTAAGCTACTAATTACGTTCTCTTCTACCTATACCTTACTTACACCCTTAGCCTATAATTTAGTAGAAATAATAATCTTATAGTAGCTAGCGATATATTATTTATAGATAATATAGTAGATTAGAAAGTTTCTAAGGCTTTATCCTAAAGCTATTTAGAGGAGTAATTGCTTAGTAAGTAAATAAATAAGATATAGTTATAATATTAATAACTAAAGTAGAACTACTCTCTCTAGTATAAGTAGCGAAGGAGGCATAGTTTCTTATATAACTATAGACTAAGCTAGGTATTAAGCTTAAGGACCTAATAATTACAATATAGTACGATAATAAGCAGATAATCTAACTAGTTAATAAGAATACCTCCTAGCTAAAGACTAAGCTCTAACACGTTAATATCTATAACTACTAACTATAATAGAAAGCGGAGCATAAGAAGATTAGAGTTATTTATATACCTACTAATAATATAATTGCTAATAGTTTTATAAAGCCTTTACCTACTAATAAGATATAATAGTTTCTTAAACACGTCGCGCTAATAGATATTAGAGATAAGATTATCGTTAAAGAAGGATAAATAAAAGAGCTACTCTATTAAATAGAGAGTATAGAGGTTATAGGTACCGTACTATAATACCGCAATATTAAAATATACTACCGTAGCGGCATAGAAAGAATCTAAAGTTATATAAGCGAAGTTATCTAGCTTAGAGCGAAGCTTAAGCTAAAGAGGTGTATTAGATATAAGGTAGTATTTAGTAGAAGAGAGTAGAGTTAAAGATAGTACGTTCTATAAACCCCCTAGTCCTAAGAAGAACTAAGATAGGGCAGACCTTTCGCCTTATCCCTCGCAAGACTATAACACACATAATAATACACACGTTAAACCCTAATTATTATTATCTTTATTAGAACCTCTATTATCTAATAACTACTAGATATATTTATAGTTAAAATACCTATAAAGAAGACTAAGTAGTTAGGATAGTAGATTCTAGACTATATATAGGTGTATACCTATAAATTTAATAAGCACTACTAACTACTTTAATATAAGACGCGACTAGTTATTAGAGGTAACTAGTAGCGTAATATTATAGCGTAAGATATATATATAGTAACTCTTACTAGTAGGTTCTTCTAGATACTAATAGTAATTATAGTAAAATATAATCTAGAACTTAAGTAGTAACGTAATAAATACTTTTATATATACTACTATTAACTAGAAGGTATTTATAAGGATACTACGCAGCTATTAGAAGCTAAGCACTATCTTTAGATTAAATAAGGTACTCTATAGGCTACGCATCTTACTACTTCTTTAGTAGAGAGAATTTATAAGTACTCTTAAAGTACTTAAGTTCTAGAAAGTTCTCTATAAACCTTACTATCTTATTAAAGATAGTATTATTATATTCTTCTATATAGATAATATATTCTTATATACTATAAGGATATAGAGCACTAGGTATAGTAGGCTATTAAGCGTTTTTAGAATAAGTACCTCTTTACTAGTAGAAATAACCTTTAGTAGTTCCTAGGTGTTAAGATTATTAGAGACTAAGAGTTAAGAACTATTTAACTATTCTAGGTAGCTTATATAGATAAAATTAGTAGACTAGCTACTTATACTAATATTAGATATAATACGCCTATAGTAATACCTAAGCTACTAATCTAAAATAGCTTAGCATCTTTATTAGAGATTAATAAGTACTAGCGTAAGATAGAATTACTCCTCTTTATAGCTATAACTACTAGACTAGATATTACCTTTATAATCTTATAACTCGCCCGCTTTCTATTAAACTTAGAATAAGAGTATTATAACGCTATAGATAGAGTCTTACTATACTTACTTATAATAAAGTATCTAGCACTCTAGCTTAGAGATAGCGTAGGCCTATAGATAGCTAGTAACACCTTCTTTACTAATAACACTCTAAATAGGAAGAGCTCTTAAGGCTATATAATTAAGCTCTTTAATAGGCTTATTATATAGAAGGTAAATAAATAAGATATAGTTACTACCTCTATAATAGAAGCTAAGCTTCTTACCTTATTATAAGTTATAAAGAAAGCTCTATTTATCTCTAGACTACTAAAGGAGCTAGGTATATAGCTAGAGAACTCTATAGTTACTATCTAATATAATAATAAGTAGATAATCTACTTAGTTATAGAAGAGATCTCTAAGCATTAAACTAAGCTTAGGCATATTAATATTTATAACTACTAAATTAGATAGAAGGTCTCTATAGGTAGGATATTAGTTAAGTATATACTTACTATAGATATAATAGTAGACAGTCTTACTAAGGCGCTACTACTAAATAAGTAGCTAAAGTTCCTCTAGTAGTTAGGTCTTATCTCTACTAAGAAAATTATAGCATAAAACTAGGCACTACTTAAGAAAATCTAAGAGAAACTTAAGAGCCTTATAGTCTAATCTACTATATAACTATAAGTCTAGCTTATAGGCGTTAAACACCTCTAAGCTAAAGAGGTATATTAGATTAAAGTACTATAGTAGAAGAGAGTAGCGTATAGATACTAGGTGCGCTAGTATAACTTAGTAACTATATTAGCTAATTAGAGTATAGAGGCTCTTAGTACTCTCTAGGTATACCTAGTATAGTATAGACACGTAGATATAATATATAATATAATTAAGATTATTAATTATTACCTTTTTTATCTATATTTCTATTAATAGTAAATATTTAATACCTAGAGACAAAAATAACTATATTTTCTAGACTATATTTCTACGCTATAGTCTTTATAGACTAGCTTAATAAACCCGAATTTCTAGTAAATAGAGAGATTCTAGAAAATAACTAGCTCGTTTACTACTATAACCTAATTTCTATCTTAGTTAACTCTAGAAGGTTAGTAGTATTTACGTTCGCATTCTATAAAGCCTAATTATAATCGAAGAGCTAATTAAAGGACTAATCTAAGGACTAATTAAAGAGTATACTAGAATATCTCTAGAGATTAAACTTAAAGTATAGATTCGTTTTATATATAAAGTAGCTTATTATATTATATAGGTAACCTAAGCAATTATAGGTAGAATATAAGTAATAAGGTAGTATATACTTAGATTAGACCCCTAGTAATAAGCTAGTAGTTATCGCTTTATATTAATACTCGCTTACTATAGTTAGTATAATATATAGTTAATATATAGTACTACCAACTTATATACTAGTATTAAGAATACTCTTTTTAGAAACTTATTCTTAGTAAGGTATTTATCTAGAAGTATTCTAGCGTTTATATAGCTACTTATTAACTAGGAAAATCTATATTATAGAAGCCTAAATTTTTCTAAGGTATTAGTAGTACTTTTATATATACTAATAGTAAAAGAAAATCGCGTCTCTACTAATCTAGATACGCGATGTTAAATATTGTACTAGCGAGCCTTAGATAGAACGTTTAATACGCCGATAATTCGCGTTTTTTATATAACTTAGAATTCCTAGCTATATCTTAGCTAATTAAAGTTGTTCTAACCTTCTCTTATAAATATCTTACTTAGTTTGCGTCTTCTTTAGCTTTATAAATAGCATTAACGAACTTATTACCTATCTCTATTAATAGAGTAGTATTATAACTATTAGATATAGGTTTTAGATAAGGCTAGGGCTTACTAAACTTTTCTTAGAGTTTTGTAAGCGCTTATATACTAAATTCAGCGTTTAGTATAGCTAAGATAATTTTAATTACTAAAGCTAACTCTTTACTTAGTCTAGGTATTATAGAGGTAGTTACTAGGCAATAAAAGTAATAGGCGGGGTTAGGTAAATAAGTGCGTAGATATAAAGATTACGTTATTATAAGAGTAGATATATACTATAGAAGATATACGCTAGATATAGTATTATAAGAATAGTTACTATACTATAAAAGACAGTCGCCTTAGTATAACGTTAAGAGTAGATGCTATGCTTTAAAAGATAGCGGCTATACTATAAAGGATAGTAGCTATACTAAAAAGAATAGTAGCTATACTATAAAAGATAGTCGCTATACTATAAAAGATAGCTACTATATAATAAGAGTAGGTAGCTAGCCTTTATACTCTAAAGAAAGCTAATAGGTTAAGCTAAGTCTATTATCTATTAAGTACTAACCTTCCTCTATAGTAAAGGTAAGGTAACTTTTTCTTATACTATCCTCTTTAGTCTTTAATAATAGTACTAGACGCTATAAAGCTCTTAGCTAGCCTACTTTCTAGTTTTATTCTTATTATATAAGCTCTATACGCCGTAGTAGTAATATTAGCTATTTAGCGAGTGCTCTTCTATCTTTAGTTATATAGCATTAATATCTATATATAGTCTAATAGCTACTATCTTCTACTAGTAATTCTCTACTAAAGCTTACCGCTACTACTCTATATCTGCGCTATTATAGTAGTACTTACTAGTCTACCTTCTCGCGCGCTTTAACTCTATTTAATAACGCTTAGAACTATCGACGTTGCTAATATAGTAAGTAAATACTATTATTTTAAATACTATAGCTAACTTATATAGCTAAACTTATAAAAGTAGCTTTAACTTAAAAACAACGCTTTATAGTAACGTTAGTCTTTTTAGTCTTTTATAGCGCTTCTCTAGCTTACTATTATTATAGGTGTAATATATATTAATAAGATATTCTCTAATACCTATAGTAATACTACTATTCTAGGTAGTAGTTACTTAATCTTAGTATACTTATAGTACTAAGTAAGATCTAAAGTAGTAATAGGCTAGATAGAGACCTAGCGTTATATACTTTATAAGATATAGAAGATTCTTATTAGTATCGCGCTGCTTATATTAGCTATTCTAATAACTATTATTACTATTACTAAAACTAAGCGTTATAAAACCGCCTTTCGATATCTACTAAGAGTTAGTATTTACTACTCTTGCCCTATACTATAGATGCTAACAAATAGTATAGGCTCTTTATATACTATATCTATTCTTATTTAAGGCTACTTAGTACCTTCTATACGTATAATCTAGCGTAGACGTTAGAATCTTTAAAATCTAATATACACTAGATTATAGACTTAGAGCTTTAGAATATATATATAAGTAGTATTCTTAAGGTTTTTTCTAGATAGCTAGCGGTAGCTAAGAAGAAATTTATAAACTCTAAAGAGAGTTAGATAGAAGAAATAAAGAGACGCCACGTATATATTCGAGGTATTTACTAGAGAAAGACCGCGTTTAATATTTACTTAGAGGAATAAGAGAGTATTTTAGAGAATAGCTATAGATTTAGTACTTACTATATAATTAATTATATATTACTCTTTCGCTATAAGTTCTGCTTAATTGCGCTATAATTACTTATTAAATATATTTTTAAGATATATCTTTATCGCGTCGTACTAGTAGTTATTAATTATACTATCGTTATTTATAGCTTTAAGTAGATCTAAAAGATATTTCTAATAATTCTAAGCTATACTATTTTTTAGAACTATATAGGCGCGAGCGTTTATAATAAATCTATTATAATATTAATTTAGGTTACTTACCTACTATAAAGAAGCAATATAGACTAATAGGAGTCGCGTAATATATTATATCTATTAGTTAAAAAGTCTAGGTACTATAACTAAAGAAGTAATAGCGCTTAAACAGTTCTTTTAAAAGCTTATACTTAATCTAGATAGGTTATAAACTATCTAGTGTAATAACTAATAAGCGATTAGACTTATTATAGGTAAAAATAAGAGGATCGCGACTTAGCTAAGTTAGGTAAATAATCTAAGTATAAGATGAAATTCTCTTTTATCTACTTAGAAGCAAGATATTAAGATTAATAAGTAAGAAGCTTAGTTCTTAAGAAGCTAGGCCTAATTATAAAAGATAAGGAGATTAAGCAGAATATAAAAGAAAATACGTAAAAAGATAGAAAGATTATTCTTTTTATAGAATAATAATAACGCCTACTTACTTATATTAAGAAGCCTAACTAATTATATTGCTAAGTAAGACTACCTTATTAACCCTCCTCTTAAACGTGGACGCATATTCCTATAATACATCTATAATAATATAATTCTACTAAGCTATAAACATTAATAACTAGTTAAAGACTATATATAGAATCTAAATAGCGCTCGTGCGACCTCTATATACCTAGCTAGACTAGTTCTATAGTAGCAGCTAATAGATAATCTATATATAGAATATACCTACTAACGTTAATATAGGGAGAGAGGGATTAAGGATAGAGAGGCTAAAGTAGTTACCTTTACCTAAATAATAAGCTCTATTAACTATAAAGCTAGCTATATTAGCTACTTTAGAAGCTTACTAAGCGGCTATTAACTAAAACTTAGTAAGAGATAGTTATATAGTAAAGAAGACTTCGTTAAGCAGCTAATTAATGCCTTAAGGAATAGATATAGTTAGCCTATCTATATAGCGTATAATAAGTAATAAGCCTAGTGCTTCTATATAGAGTAAAGTTCTAAATTATATAGAGATAGTAGACTTAGTAGGCGAAGGCACGAAGTTAGCAAAGTAGGCGGATATAGATATAATAAGGTAGTAGTAGAGTCTATTTCTATAATATATCTATAATATAGCTAATATAAGAGATACTAGTTAACGTAATAAAGTAGTACTAAGCTACTACTACGTAGTATATAGAATCCGCTTCTATAGAGAAATAGTATATAGAAAAAATTAAAGAATTAAACTAAGGTTATATAGTTAAGTAATAGTAAATAGCGCTAGCTATAGATAGATATTACTCTACTATTAAAGGTAGGTTATTTACTTTTTAAGTAAATAAAAACTCTATACTATAGTAAATAAAGGCTCTAAACTATAATAGCTTCTTCTTATAACTACTATACTAATAAGGAATACTTAACTACTTAACTAATATAGTACCTAAGACTACTACCTTTAAGATAGGTGCTAAAATAACTAAAGAAGATAGGCTAAGTACTATACTAATCTAGAGAATATACGTAGCTTAAGCTATTATAGTAAAGAGGGTATATAAGTATAAATTTAGAATACTAAGTCTAAAGAGTAACTACTCTATACTCTCTTTATATAGATAATAAGGACTTAAAGGATAAAGAAGACTCTACTATTAAAGTAGATAAGAAGATAATAAGCGATAGCTCTTCTATATTCTCTAACGCCCCGCTAGAGACTAAACACTCTATAAGATCTAATACTTTTCTAGTAAGTAGAACTATTATAGAGGCTATTTAAAATACTATAGGTACTTCTATTACTATAAAAGTTGCCCTTGTAAGCTACTACCTTATAAATACTATCTATACTTTTAGTTAAAAAGCTAGTTACGTATTTAATAGAGCTATTAAAGCTCTACGCTAGATCGATATTATTAATATTATAAAGGTAGCTACTAAATAGATAAAAGAGTATTCTTAGAAGATAGCTACGATTCTTATTCTACTTATTCTCCTCGCCTATACTCTAGTATTTCTAAGTATTGCTAGTTTTATAGCTAGTAGTATTACTACTAGTATATAGATATAATTAAAAGATAAGAGCTTTAAGTACTAATAAGTAAGTAGAAAGTATTATAGTAGGCGTCTATATAAGTATTAAAAGTATTATAGCTAGTTTAATATTTGTAATTCTTATAAGCGCTATAATAGGCGGGTATAGTATACTAATTATATTTAGTAGTATCTAGGCTATAAGTACTATAGTTATAGGCGAAATCGCGGCTTAGAAGAGATAGCGAAGTAGAGGTAGTAGTAGTAGTAGTAGTAGTAGACTTCTTATTAGAGGATATAATAGTAATAGTAGAGATAGTAGTAGTAGTAATTCTAATAATAACTTAATTCTAGTTAAGAATAGTAACCTAAGTAGAGGTAGTAGTAACTATAGCAAGATTACTACTATTTATAAGTATATAGTAGTTAAGAAGGAACTAATTAAATAGAACTAAGAAAGGTTCTATAAGACTAGTATAAAACGACTTAGGCTATAAAAGAAAAATATAAGTAAAGCTTATAAGTAAAATACTCTAACTTGTTACCTTCTCTATATAGAGAATATATATCTCTATAAGCCCTATAAGTATATATAACTATAGAGCTTTCTTACTTCTATAGTAGTTTCTCTAAAATAAAATCTTCCTCTATTATAATATTTAGTTAGATTGCTCCTTCGCTTAGAAGTAGAAATACTAAGATATAATTATCGCTTATTCTATTTAGCTACTAGCCTAGAGTGTAAATTACTATATAAAGTATATAAAATATAGAGTAAGAATCTTAGAAGTGCGTAATATATTAAAGTAAATATAGTATATTAAAGTGTAACTACGCGAGATAGTGTAGTAGAGCGAATGCCTATAAGAACGTGTGCTCGATGCAAGATATTAGAAATTATATTAAGTAGTGTGTATATATATTATTATGTCTCTAAGTAATGTTTATCGCGCCCTAGTATCTCTATATCTAAGCGTCCTTTGGCTTCTATTATCCCTATTTCCTCTACTATATCCCTCCCTTACTTAGAAAGGAAGGCCTCCTCTTCCTTTATCTTAGCCGAAGGCTTTCTAGACTAAGTGCTAATAAACTACGTATCTTCTCTAGATATCTACTACCTCTCTAAAAATCCCTTAGCTCTTAAGCGCCTCCCTAATTAATTTTATCTAAATAAATAAAAAGCGTTTAGCTACTATCTAATACCTATTCCTTCTTTTTCTATTCTTATTTAAGTCCCTTTAGTTTCTATTATATTAGGTAGCTAATAGCTATCTAAAGATATTTTAAGTCTTTTTTATCTAGCGCTTATCTTATACCTACCTAAGAGGTCTCTAGAGTCTTCTAATTATAGTCTAACTAGCTTAATATTTTATTAGCTAGGTCTTTAGAGCTAGTAACTCTAAGTGTTACTTAGACTTATACTACTATTCTTCTTATATCTAGACTACCTAATTAACTTAACTAACGCTTTCTATAGAGCTTCTAATAGCTTCTTAGCTTTATAGTTTTATTTTTACTTTATATACTACTCTTATATTATTCTACCGCGGCTAACTACTCTTATTATTAGTTATTAATACCCTACTTTCTAAGGTTGCTTTGCTATCTAGTTAAGCTAGTATTTACTATAAATACTTATTTACTACCTAATTAATAATAATAGCTTATATATCTCTTCTTCCTAGCTATATATTATCCTACTTTTTACTTAAACTTTCTTCTTTCTAAGTAGCTCTCTATACTCGCCTACTTCGCTTTATCTTCGCCGCCTGTGTATACTTCTTTACCTTAGCTAAGATATATTCTAACTACTATTTGCTTATTACGCTCCTTACTATTCTTATTATATCTACTACTAAGGTTGCTAATAACTTCGCTAAGAAGCTTAATTAGACTATTTACTATTCTTCGCGTTTAGCTAGTAGGCCTACTATTCTACCTATTATTTTTACTATATTCTCTAAGGATAGGTCTAAGCGTAATTTAGAAAAAGATAATAGTAATAATAGTAATACTAAGAGTAAGGATACGTTTAATACTCTTTCTCTTTAGAGAAGTTAGTTTTAATAGTAGCTTAGAGCTATAGATACGCACTATAGCTAGTCTCTTAGACCTAGTTATTTATAGAGGTGTCTCTAGGTTAGTCTTATAGCTATTCTTTCTTTTATCTAAGTAACTATCTAAGCGCCTTTTATATAGTATATAGTATCCTTAATAAATAACTTATTCTAACTTTCTATCTTATTTATACTCTTATTAAGTGTTTTTAAAGTCTTATCTAAGCCTTTTTATATACTATACTCCTCCTCTACTTAGAGAAGATAGACCCCTCTTCTTCTATTATACTTAAATACTTACTAGATAGCTCTTAGATATAATCTATATTCTAGAGATATCTAGGCCTTATAGTAGTTTTTATCTCTTTATATCTTATATAAAAGTAGTACTTAGTTTCCTTTTTTAGGTCTTTAGTTATCTATCTATTCTAGTCTAGAGTATTATCTAAGCTCCTTTCGCGCTCTATATCTATTCTACCTACTATTAATAACTATAGGAATACGCGATATTTAGATATATTAAACTTTCTTATTCTTAGTACTACTACTATAGCCTTCCTTATCTTTTATAGTACTCTTATATATCTTTATCTTCTTACGTATTCTAAAGCTAGCTATCTAGCTAAGCTATATTTAGGTATCTAAGATTATAGCGTTTCTCTTTTTCTACTTAGCTATCTTCTCTAATAGGGGCGTCCTAACTATATTTTAGTACTTATTACTTAAGATCTTTTATACTTATATCTTATATATCTTTATTACTATCTGCGATCTCTTCTAATAGCTATTTAGCGGCCTTTTTACCTCTTTCTAGTTTAGTTATTTATAGCTCTATTATAGTGCGCTAAATAAAACGCTTTAGCCTATTACCTAGCGTATAACTATAGAATAGAGTCCTATCTAGTTCTTCTAGATTATACTATTCTTTCTAATAGGTTTTTATAATACAAAATAGACTAGTCTATTTAAGAGAAATTTAGTAAGTATTAATCTATTAGTCTTATAAAAGGAGTTGCGTAGTAATATAAGGTCTCTAATAGCTAATAGTTCTTTCTAAAGAACTTTTACGTTATTAAAGTAGTTCTTATTTTTTACCTAAGCTATACTATTCTATTAATAGCCTCCTAGAACCTTTTATCCCTTTTTTAGAATTACTAAGCCCTTATTATAAGTAGTATTAGGGTATCTTTAACTTCTAACTATAGTAATATTTACTATATAGGAATTAAAAGCTCTACTAAGAGGATATATTCTTAGCCTAATACTAAGTACGCTAGTGTCTCTTACGTAGATTATTTAATAGTCGTTTAGTTAGCCTAGAGCACGTTAGCTAGGTTATTTACTTAGTTTCCCTAAAGCTTCTTTAGTGCTGCTACTATAGAAGTATAACCTCGCTTAATTAGGCCTTACTTTTATAGATAATAAGTACTTAAAATAACTCTATTAATGCCCTATTGCTGCTAGAGGTTCTTAACTAGTCCCTTATTCTCTAGTCCGCCGTTAGCTAATATTTTTAGCGGTAGTCCCTATCTACTAATTATATTATTAATTAGGAACTTCTAAATAGCTTTTAAATTATTTTTTGCTAGCGCTTTAGCTTCTAGCTAACTAGACGCGTAGTTCTAAGTAACTATTAGGTACTTGCGGCTATTTAGTCCTAGTAGTATATATATAATATTAATTGTAATCTATTTAAAGAGAATAGAAGGTAGTTCTATAGGCTATAAAGCTTCTTATACTATTACTAATATATAATTAGTATTTAGAATAAGATTAAACGTACTTTTTAACTTATTTATATTACCCTTTCTAGTAATAGCGTATCTAAACTTTACGCTATATACCTTTTACCTCTATACTCTAAGTTATTGTATAGTTCTTTAATAATCTCTTATTACTATCTAGGGTTATCTATAACTTAGCGTAAAGGCCTTTCTCTACTTAGTAGTATAAAGAGATATTACTCTCTAATAGTTATTTATAACGCCTTATATTTAAACTTACGTAATTCTAATCTATTAAGGTTCTCTAGGTGTTTTCTAAAAAGGATCTATACTATAAGTTACTAAGATTCTTCTAAATAGCTATTGTCTAATAGCTTAGCACTAAAGGAAAGGTCTACTAGGTAGTAGCTATATAGAAGCGCTAGAGTTATCTTGTAGATCTTCTCTAAGATAAGCTAAGTAGTATTTAGATATATATTAATAAAGTCTTAACGTCCTCTTCTAGTTCTTTTAGTAGTTTCTATCTCTTTAGCTTAGGCCTACGCGAAAGAGCGTTAGCTACTATATTCTTCTTTCCTAGTATATAAATAATATCGAAATTCTAGAAGTTTAAAAGGGCGAGCTATTTTATAATAAGTACTTCTAGTAGGTCTATTACGCTGTGCTAAAGCTATACTATAAGTATTTTAGTATCTATTTCTACTATAAATCTTACTCTATATAAGTAAGAGTAAAATTCTTTAGCGTTAATAGCAATACTTTATACTTATATTTACTTAAGTTCTAATTTCTTTCTAATATTAACTAGACTCTACTTTTATATCTAATTAAGTGTTAGCGCCTAAGTGTATTAAGCTATATAAGGATAGCGCTCTATTCTTTTTTTAATCTATCTACTACTACGAATATTACTTAGAAAGGTTCGCTATAGTTAATTAAGATAAGTATAGGCGCTATATATAAACTCTTCTTAAGAGAAGCTATAGCTAAACACTACTTAGATTTCTAATAGAAAGGGGTATTCTTCCTAAGTAGGAGAAATAATAGTTCTGCGACTATAGTAAAGCTAATAATCTAGATTCTATAATAAACGTAGACTCTAATAAATATTTAGATATCTTCTAGTTTATTAGTTTTAGCTAAGTAAGGATCTTATTAATCTTTTTTATATCTAGGTGCCTACTTTAATTAATCCTATACCTTATAATAATATTAAAGTATAGTAGAAATTAGATTTATACTCTAAGATAGTTGCTCTAGCCCTCTCTATATCTATAAGGACCTAATCTATATTTAAGAGGTATTTAGTAATATATTAGCGGATGCCTAGCTTAATTTCTTTCTTATTATATATTATCTTAGGTCTCTTAACGTAAACGTTATCTAGGTAAGGTATATAGCGGTTTAGGATATAATCTTAGTAAATTTTAGTTATTACGCGCACGAACTCTATAATTAAATTAGTAGTACCTATTAGTAAAGTATACTACTAAATAAGTCTAAGTAGCGTTAAGAAAGCTATAATATCTCTTAAGTTCTTATAAAGCTCTACTTAGTTGTATCCTAAGAAGAAATCTATAAGCGATATAATAGTATAGCTAGTAAACTCTTCTAAGAACTTATTAGAGTTAGGCGGTAGATTAGCGTCTTAGATTATTATACTATTAATCTTCTAGGTGTTATTAATTAGCTAATAGCTCTTATTCTTCTTTACTACTAGAAACTAAGGGTTATAATACTAGCTCTTATAAAGCTTTAGCGTACCCTTATTAATCTAGTCTTAGATTATCTTAATAACTACCTCCTAAAGCTTCCTTAGAATAGGAAACTAGTCCGCTCGCTACGCTTTATATAGGATAGTATTAATAATAACTAGCGGGATTACTTCTTAGCTAACTCTTTCTAATTTCTTAAAGTCTTAGGCGAGGGCTAACTTCCTTCTATAGAGTAGTTTCTCTAATATCTCTTTTTCTCTTAGCTAGAGATCTAGTAATATCTTTATTTCTACTAGCTATTTTAGGGTAATCTAAGTACCTCTTAGAAATAAAGTATACTAGAGTTTAAAGTATTAGCTAAAAGGCGCTTTATTACTATTATAATTTAGGATCTACTTCGCCTTAGCTCTTTCTTTCTAATCTAATTGCCTTTTAACCTCCCTTAGAGTTTAGCCTAAGTTATTAATAGGCTCTATTTTCTACCCTTTATATTTATATATACTATTACCTTAAGCGCTAATTTATCCTTCTAATTACTCTTTAGGCTAGTTAGAAGTATTAATATTACTTCTACTATAAGGCCTTCTTCTTACTTTTAAGTATCTCTTAGCTAGTCCTTCTATACTAACTCTATATCTCTTTTTTTATACTTATATTTCTTTATTAGCTTTATAACTTCTAAGAGAATCTCTTCTAATAGCTTCTTAGTAAAGTTATTTAATAATATAAATAGTCTATCTTTATCCTTTACTATAAAATATCTATTTAGCCCTTTTCTAAGAAGCTTAATCTCTAAATAAATACCTATTTTCTAAGTATTAGTCTCTTATCTAGTTAAATCTTTCTTAGCTACTCTATTACTAGTTATATCCCTTATAAGTCCTTAGTTAGGCTTTCTTACTCTATTTATATTCTAATTAAGTTTACTTCTCTCTATAATCTATTCTTAGCTAGCTATTCTATCTTATAATAAGAGAGTGTTGCGCTAGTAATTACACTCTCTAGGAGTTTTCTAATATAAGTCCTGTATATACTTTTAGCGTATAAATCTAATTACTTCTTATATATATAAATTTATATTAAACTCTCTATATACATATTAAAGATATATATAGTAGTAAGCTTATTAGTTATATACTTAAGCCTCGCGCGAGCGTTAGTTAGAAAAGAATTGCCTAATATAATAGGGTTTATATAACTCTCTACTATAAAGAAATTAGTCTAAACTTTAATCTACCTAATGCGTATAGGTATACCCTATATACCTATAAAACTTTATATAGTACTATTAGTAGATACTATACGCGCTAATAGTATACTTTTTAGTAGAGAGGTAATTAGGAGACTTACTTTTTTTACTATTACTTCTTATCGTGTTAAGTTCTGCTCTAGAATCTAATAAAGAGAGAAAAGTATTACCCTAAATATTAATTAGAACTTTAGAGTAGTCTCTTTATAGGTATTTAATACTAGCTAATTAGTTATATTCTTACTAATATTATTTATATTACCTCTACTAGGCCTACTTTATAGTCTTCTTCTAGGATAATATTTTACTATATAAACTAATTTAAGCGTCTGTCTAATACTTAGCGTTAATATAGTAGTATTACGTAACTTTCCTAGCTAAGGCCTCTACTAGTATATAGTCTAATAGCTATCCTAATAATAGTAAATTAACTTAGATTCTAGGCCTAAGATCCTCTTCTAAGTTATCTTTATCCTCGCTTACTAGTGCCTAAGCTACTAAGTTAACTTTAATCTTCTTAAACTCCTCTATAGTGTATCCTATCTAAAAAAGCTTCTTATAGACTTTTAGTATATTTCCTAAAACTATTTTAAGTAGTAGCTTAACTTTAGTATCTAGAATCTACTAAATAACCTTCTAAGTATCTAGGGCTAGCTTTTCTACTATATAGTACTTTTTCGCCTATCTTTCTCTAGGCTCTAGGTAAGTATCCTTTAGAGTTTTATTTAGCTTAGAATCCTTTAAAGTATTAAGTATATTTATATCTACTAGTTCTAGCGTGTCTATAAATTATATAGTATAATCTTTACTTAGACTTTAGTCTATAAAGTAATTATTATTTAGTTTTTATACCCTCTAAGGTGTAGAATGTGTTTACTACTAGGCTTCTTAAGAATAGTTTTCTAAGTATTCTTTTAAATCTTTCCTAGGTTATAGCTAGCTAGAGGTTTCTTATCTAGGTCGCTTCGCGTAATAGTAGCTAATACTACTATACTATAGTTATACTAGTTAGCTCTATATAGTATAAAACTCTTTTCTAAGTTAGATTTACTAAGAATAGTAGAAAGGTTCTAGAATTAGTTATAGTCTTTAGATAGGATTGCTCTAGTATTATTAGAGATAACTTAGATAGAAATTGTGTTATTCTTAATAGGTCTAGCTTCCTAAACCTCGCTTAGAAAAGGTAGGGTAAATATAAGTAGGTTAATATCCTACTTAATTTAGCGTTGTTTAATCTTAGAAGCTATTAAATTCTTCTATAAGTAGAGCTCTAAGTTTATAACTCTTCCTTATAGGCAATTTAGAGTACCCTAGTTAAGAAATAAAGTTATTAAGATAGTACTAACTCTTATTAATATAGGCTTAAAGAGTTAGGTAATCCTTTTCTAATAGTTTATCTTATTATAAACTTAGTAGAGAAGTTCTACCTCTAATCCTTACTTATATTAGTTACTTTAGTTACTATAACCTATTCTTTCTTAATAGTTTTAGGAGTTGTTGCTATAGTTCTAATAGCTATTCTAGTCCTAGGTTAGCTACGTATAACTCTGCTAATATTAGTGCTATAGTTACTAACTACTATTTAGGCTACTATACTAGTAGCTTTAGTTATAAACTATACTACTAGCTTAAGGTAATAGCTACGTAATACTGCTATACGCTTATTAGTCTACTTATCAACCTCTCCCTAGATAACCTAATTAGTTATTAACTCCGCTTCTTAAGGCGTCTATTAAAAGTTCTAGGGTTCTAACTCTAGCTAAGCTTTATTTAGCTTAAGCTAAAGTATCTTATCTACTAGGCTATTAACCTTATTCTTAGTTAGCGTTAATCTAGGCGGAAGTTATTTCTAAGTAGGCTTTAGGGCGTAATTCTTAAGAGGAATACTTAATATTTAAGGCTTAAAGACTATTATCTATTAAGGAGCTAGTTATTACTTATAAGCTACTTTCTAAGACGCTTTTACTATAGCTAGGTTAAATTCTACCTCTAGGGTAAACTCCTTTACCACTTCCTTTAGATTAAGTATCTTAGTATCTTCCTCTATCTCTAATCGCTTTAAAAGATAGTTAGAGATCTTTTTATAGTTAAAAGATAAGGGCTTATCTATATAAAGCTAGAACCTTTCTAAGACCTTTATTACCTATCTAAGTAGAAGTCCTTTTATAAGATAGAATCCTCTTCTACTTTCTTTAATTATAGTAGCTTTAATATAGCGCCTACTTTAGATATAGAACTCTTATAGATACTCTATAGTGCTAAGCTCTATTTAAGCTTAATACTCCTTAAGCTAGTACTTAAAGTACTCTATCCTAACTTTCTATTAGTACCTATTATTAGTGCGAAACTATTTCTTAAGTGCCTTTTAGAGGTCTTTCTAGCTTTCTATTTATTAGGCTTCTTTAAACTCTTTTATTAATTAGATAATCTCCTTCTATTTATAGCTATAGTGCGCTAAAAGCCTCTTAAGTATATTTTAAGTATAAATAGTAATAGGCTATCTCTTATAGCGCTCTATAAATAGAGTAATATTATTACTATTAAACGTTAAGATGCTATTAGCTAGGTAAGGTAGTAGCTATAAAGTATATACTAGTATAGTACTCTTGCTTACTATGCCTACTATTATCTAAAGGACTTTCGCTATCTCTAACTTATATCGCTCCTACGCTATTAAAGGCTAGTATAATTTACTAGGCGTTAGGACTTATTACGATGCTAAGGACTTTAGCGGATAGATAATTAGAGGTACTCTTACTATTTAGATATTATTATCTAGTATATTTATAGCTACTCTCTTATCTTTCTAAGGCGTTATTAGTAGTAGTATCTCTAGACTTAAGGAAAGAAACTCTACTACGTCTAACTATCTTTTAGATAGGTCTAGCGTTGCCTATTTTCTAGTCTTCTTACTTAACTTTTTACTACTACTCTAACTATTACTTATACGCGTAAAAATACGTACTAAGCTTATATAAAAGATTAGCGTAATAATTATATAAGTTATAATAATTAATATTACTATTATTATAATAAGTACTATTAGTAGCGCTTCTTTCTTAGGAGCGTAATTTTAAGCCCTTTTATTTAGTCGCTTACTAACTTCTCTTAGAAACTTAAAACTCTCTAGTTCTTTCTAATAGTTTATAATATTTACTACTCTACTATTACTATCTAATAGAGTACCTCTCTAACTACTTATTATAGTTCTCTAATTCACTTTTAGCCGTGCTCTAGTAATTATACGCCTAAATCTAGCTCTCGCGCTTATATAAGCTATATTTAGCTACCTCTTTATTCTCTACTACTTCTTCTATATTATTTAGGGGTTTCCTATATACCCCTACGTTCTAATATCTTATTATCTTACCCCTTTCTAGGTTACTATTCTAGGCTATTCTACGCCTTATAGTATCTTAATTTCTATTATCTAATTACCTTTTAGATCTCTTATAACTCTTTTACTCTAATTACTTCTTTCTTCTAAGCCTTGCTTACTTAGCTTAGATATCTATATTATAAAACTTTTTTAGCTCTTCCTAGTCTACTTCTATATTCTTATATTCTTTCTATTCTTAAACTTCCTAGATATTGCTATTATAAAAGCTTATTAGATAATGCGTAATAGTAGCGCTTAGCTCTCTTAAAGGTAAGCTAGGAGTTTAAGTTATAAATTAGTCGCTATTATAGTAGAGGGATAGCCTTAATAGTTAGAAGAGAGGCCGCCGACCCGCAACTAGTAGAGAGTAGAGAATAAGAAGGTATCCGAACAAATAAATAGTAGTATTAAGAATAGTATCTAATAACTATCGAGCTCCTCTACGCGGAGTTGTCCTAAAATACTTAACCCTAGCGCTAATTACCTAACTCTAAATACGTGTTAATCTACTATACTATATTTTTCTCCCTAGCCTCTAGCTTAGTCTCCTTAAGCTACTAAATGCCTCTCGTAACTATCTAATCTACTCTCGATAACGCCCTCTCTAGCCTCTTCTATCTTCCTTACTTAGTGTTACTATCTCTATATACTATATAGAGACGTTAACTCTACTCTCCTCTTCTTAATTCTTCTACAATATTCCCTTAGTTTATCTCTCTAACTATTATTCGTCTATCTTACTCTCTCTTATAGTCCTTCTTAGCCTAAATATCTCTTACCCGCTTAGCTCTTAGCGTTGTTTACCTTTATCTTAGTGCTGTAGGCCTTGCTATTTGCACTCCTTTAGTTTTAGGATATAACTATAAGCGTCCTTATAGTAAGCTATCTTTAAGCTACTCTAGTAGTTCTTCGAACTTCTTTAGACAATTAGCCTAAGTTATATTTAGAAACGTAACCTTATTTAGATTCTTTAGCTAGTAGTACTCTTTGTCTACTTATACCTTCTAAACTCTATACAGACCTCTCTATCTATTATTAAGCTTCCTATCTAAGCTCTTATTAATAGACTTAATTGCGTTCTAAACTAACACTAGGTCTCCTACTTAAAAGGGCTTTAGTATATCTTTCTTTATATTATAGTTCTCTATAGCTTCTCTCTAAAGTCTTCTTATACGATAGACTACTTTCTCTAAGTTCTCTTTGCGGAATTATAGCTGCATAGCTCTTACTATAAGGAGATTAGTATAGCTCTAAACTTTATTCTACGGTAGGCTTTACTACGTTAGTACTATAAGTTTAATTAGAAGGACTAGATTTTAGCCTAGTACTAGCTACGCGGGTAAGAACCTAAGCGGTTTTTGTAGCGACACTCTCTTGGCCTACGTTATTACTAACAAGTTATCTATCTATAAGCCTAGCATCTTTGCTAACCTATAGATAAAGCCTTAATAATCTCTTTTAATAAGTCCTTACGCGCGTAAGTTATACACTAAAGCTTAAACCTAGTAAATACTAAAGAGTATAGCTAGCGACTAGACTACTAACTTATTCTTAGTTCTGCTATCTACTAAAATCCTTTCTAGTATGCCCTAGCGGTAGTAGATCTCTTTAAAGATAAACTTTATAACTAAATTAGAATTTGCTATTAAAAGCGTATGTGTCTCTAGCTAGCCTAAAAGATACTCTCTTATAACTAGTAGGTAGGTCCTACTACGTACTCTTAGCATGTGCGTAATATTAACTATCTACTAAGACTATATTACTTAAGAATATATTAAGTTTAGCTTTACTTCTTTCTAAGTGCCTCTTATTATTTAGTAGACCTTATAAGGCCTAAGCTGTTTCGCTACCTATCTATATATACTATCCTACTAATATCGCTAATATACTGCTCTAAACGTTGTCTAGATCTTTTTATAGCCTAATTATTTATAAATTTCCTAGATTAACGCTGCTTATAGGTCTTCTCTATCTACTACTTAGCGAACTAGTATAGTCCTAGTAGCTTTTCTAAATAGATATTAGTCCTATATAAAGAAGCGTATAGTATTCTTTATCTACTTTCGCTATTCTTAACTCTAAAGCCTATTTAGTCTCTTTAACGTTTATAGGAATACTATAATCTCTTCTAATTTCTTATTATACTCCTCTATAAGTAGCTTCCTAATCGCCTCCTTAGTAGCTATAACTAAGTTTATCTCTTTAAACTTATTTAGTACTTAATTAATAAATAGCTCTAGGTTATCCTTGTCTTCTTTTAGTAGCGTCTACCCTTTAGGCTATAGATACCTTAATAGCGTATTAGGGATAATGTTCTTCTTTCCTAGTATATAGATAATTTTAAATTTTTACTAAAGGATAGTCGCGAGCTACCTATTTATTATAGAGCTTAGTAAATCTAGAGACGACTAATTAAGCTACGTAATTAGTACCTTTATGTCTGTTTCTACTTAGAAGAGGTATCTATAAAGGTAAATCTAAAAGACCTTTAGCGCCTAAATAAGCGCTTTACACTTAAGCTTTATAGAGTAGAGCTTTAACTCTACTTCTAACTATAGCGTGCTTTTAAACCTTATTATATAGCGATAGCTATCTAATCTAACTTGCTCTAAGTAAGCTCCTACCCTACGAACTAAGGCGTCTATACTAACTATTAAGAGACCGCCCTAATAGTCTATTACTATAAGCGCTAGTAGAGAGGTAATTACTTTCTTTAGAATCTTTATCGCATATGTCTACCTATCTCTCTAAACCTATTTAGCTTCCTTTTAAAGGAGTATAAAGAGTAGCTCTACTTTTAGCGAGAAATAAAAGATCTATTACTAATAGTAGATAATAATACTAATAAACTATTAGACCTCTTTTACTATTTAGCACTCTAGCTACTTAAGAATCTTTTAGACTTTATTTTTTATAGAATAGCGACCGTCTTTATTAACCTTATACCCTATAATAGCTATTTAGAGAACTCCCTACTACGACTTCTTTCCTAAGATAGTAGCCTCAGCCTAAGTAATATCTATAAGGACCTTATCTATCTATAAAGCATATTTAAGAATAAACTAACGTATACTATTAAAAACTTCCTCTCCTTCGTAGTTATCTTAAGGCTCTACTACTATAATATTATCTATAAAAGACGCTATCTCTAGAAGGTAATTATAGAGAATCTTTATTACCGCCCGAATAAAGACTGCTATAGAGTTTATCGCGCCTATTAGGAGTGTACACTATTAGTATAGCCTGTTTAGCGTCTAAAAGGCTATTATATCCCTACTAGACGTATATAATAGTATCTAGTTATAACCTAAAAATAGATTAAATAGAGCGTATATCCTCCTATTCGCGAACCTCTCTAAGAACTTATTAGTAGATAGTAGAATATAGGCGTCCCTTATTATTACAGCGTTATATTATATAGTATTATTAATAAACTAAAAGTCCTCTAGTTTAACTAGTCGCTTAATCTTTAGGATAAGAAAGTACTTATTGCGGTACTATCTATCCCTATACTTAAATATCCCTCGCTCTACCTATACATCTACTATTACGTTTATAATTAGCATAAGCTTCTTTAGTAATAGAAAGTTCTTCTCTTACTACGCAGTATATAGAATAGTCTAAATCTTATATAGAGGCTGTATATCTTTATAAATTTGCGACATATATTAAAACTCCTACACTAGCGTATTCTCTTACTAGAATATAAGCTACTAGATTAAGTAAACCTTATTTAGATAGAGATCTTCGCTAATATTTATCTTTTAAAGGCGCTCTAGGTTTAACTAATACCTCCTTAGAAATGTTGCTGTCTAGCTATAGAAAAAGTAATTAAATAGCTCTATATCTAGTCCTCTAAGTACTATTTAAGCGGCTTAATAAGCTATTATATACTTCTTCTAGTCTTTACGCCTAAGATCTATTAGCGCGTCCTCTCTTAGTATATCTATAGGCTTTACTTTATTAGCGACTCTCTTATATAGAGTATTTACTTCCCCTAATAACCTATTACGCGATAGGCGAAACTACTACCTTACTATCTCTTTAAAGGATCTCTACTCCTCCGCTAATAATACCTACTCTAACTTCTCCTCTTCTTAGTAGTCTAGCTCTTTCCTAAATAACTATCTATACTTAAGTATATATATAAATAAGCGCGCTACCCGTATATTACTTAGTATAAGTTCTAGGTAATACTCTTCTACTAAGTACACTTTCCTAGTAAGCGCGCTCGCTATCCTTTTCTCTAATACTTAATTAATACCGCGTTAGCTATAGGCGCTAGGTTACAGCCTATAAAAGAGACTTTACGCTGCCTATCTATTAACTTAATATAGTAAAGTGCCTAACTAATAGTGTTAAACTATATCTAGAGCCGCGCTATTATATACTATAGTATTCTAAGAAGAATTGCTCTCTATAAACGTCTTATAATCTAAAAGTACGTTAGTACTATAATCTCTCTAACTATAATTAGGACTAAATAGGCTATACTTATAAAGGGGTCTATCCCTCTATTAGCAGTTATTATGCCCTACTATAATTTAGGAGGTAGACCTAACTAATCTAGCTTAGTAATATAGACGTTTAGCGCTCTTACTATTAAAAGCTGTATAACGTTTAGCTATAAGCCTATATTAATAAGCGCTCGCCCTATACTACTATAGAGAGATACCTAGTATATTAGTAACTATCCTTTTACTAAATACTACTACTATTACGCTTCGCCCTTTAGTCGCGCTTTAGAGGGTATTCTTAACTACGCCTTAACGTAGCTATCTTTCTTATTACTAATATTATAGTTTTAGAAGTTATAGAGCTTATTTATTTCTCTAACTTCTACTTACTTAATACTATAATCTATCTTTAGACACAGCTGCGCTAGAATATCCTTTATAATAACCTCTAGCTATAAATTCTTAGCTTCTATTACGCACGTTTCTCCTAAACCCTAGTTATATAGTTACTATATAGCTTCTTCTATTAACTCTTCTTTATCGCTACTAGTCTTTACCTACTAAACCTCTATTATCTCTCCTAAACGCGTTTCGCTAACCTAAAAGTATATATGCGGCCTACGCGCTTCTTTAAGTATCTTAGTTACTACTATAGCTACCTTAGAAGATACTAATAAGTTAAGCTACTAAATCCTATAGACTTTCTAGTTTAATATCGCCTTCATAAGTACTATTAGTACTATATTCTAGGCTATCGCCGCTAGATCTTTAGTTATTAGTATAGTTATAGATGTAGAGGCTCGAGGGGCTCTTAAAATAGGCGCTAGTATAGGTATAATATTATAATCTACTATAGCGCTCTAGCTATCTCTCTCGCGTATCCTACTACTTATTAGAGTATTAAGGCGTTTTTAAACCTAAGTTTCTAGTACCTAGGAGTTGTTAATCTCTACTTAGGCTATATACCTTAGTACCTCTAACTCCTTCTTAACGTCTATATTTTTATAGCTGCTTACTATTCGACTACTCTTTATTTAAGGTATCCTAGGTTTCTTCCTAAGGCGAGCCTTACGCTCCCGCTATTCTTTCGCTAGTTAACTAGCCTTCGTGCGTCTATCTATAGCGTTAACTTCTAAGTTATCTTTAGAGTATAGTACTCTATAAGACATAGTTTTAAAAAACTACATAGCTAACTAAAGGGCTATTATTTACCTTACTATTAGCTCCGCTTCCTCGCTTAACTCTATTATATAGCTCTTACTACTGCTACTAGTTCTTTTAACCTTAATAGGCCTACTAGCTACGTTAAACTAATTTAGGAGTACTTCTTACATAGGTTATTTTAGTTAGTTATTAGTTACTTTAAAACGCTCCTTTAATAACTATAGTATCTACTTAAGAACCTCGCTTCTAAAGGGCTTTAGAGTAATGCCTCTGCTTAGGAATATACCCTAGATAGTAGTTAGATACGGCCTAAAGTAGTACTATACTTATTTCTAGCTATTTAGTTACTCTTCGCTTTAAGTATAACACTACTAATTACCTTTTAGTAGGTTCTAGTCTAGATAGTTTATAATAAGATGCCCTTCTCGCCTATAGCACCTATAATAAGCACGCTGCGGGTCTTAGTTGCCTATATAGTTTACGCCTAATTACGCGCTAGTTATTAGTAGATATATTAATTTAAAGCTTCTATTATTACGCTCTAGAATCTCTATACTTACCTAATATAGTCTTAGCACTAGCTACTTATATACCTCCGCGTAGTTCTCTAGCTTAATAAGGAGTCTTTATAGTTCTATGTTACTCTTAGCTATCTCGTTAAGCTACTCTATTATTATAGATAGCCCTTAAAAGCGCTAGATAAGGTCCTCTACTACCTTATTAACTTTTAGAGTAGCTAGCTTCTTAGGTTAAGCAACGATTAGTAGTATCCTAGAGACTACCTATCATAGAGTTACTAAAGACTTCTTAAGCGCTAGTATTAGCTTCTCTACTATCTCTATGTTATAGTAGGCTAGCGTTTAGCTCTTTAAACTATAGTTAGTATATAGAGCACTTAACTCTTCCTCTTACACTTAGTATTCGCGGACAAATTAGTAGATCTTCTTAATTTTAAATAAAGTAATATTATCTAAGCGCGGCTAATCCTCTCTTAGTATATAGTATATTACTTACTCTATATTCTCTTAAGCAAGTCCTTAGAAGAAAAAGTAGCCCTTCTTAGCTTTTATAATCTATTCTTAGGTCTCTATAGCCGTAAAGTAGGTTACGAAGTTTTAGTAGTATTTAGTAATCTAGATAGTAGGTTGCCTTCGCTATACCTTCTTTACGTAGCTCTTAATAAATACTTAGGTACCCTACTACTAAAACTCGTCCTACTCTACGTATAGCTCTTAAAGCTTATCTTTATACTATTTATAGGTCTCTACTCTATAGTAGCTTAGTAGCTTTTAGATAAACGCTTTATACTTCTACGTATAGAAGTATAATAGCTACTTCTTCTAAAAATCTTATAGCTAGTCTACTTAATTAGCTTTAAAGTTATACTTATTTAAGAACTCTAAAATATTCTCTCTATTAAAGCGTAGCGCATACGTATTATATAGTTCTAGCTTTCTTAGATACTAATAGTAAGAGTTACAAGTTACTATAGGTAGCTTAGGTTCTACTATTATAGTTGCCGCGGGCTCTCTGCTCCGCGTCGAAGATATCTTAGATAGTATACTATTTAATAAAAGAGACCTACTCTAGTTATATATTATAGATACTACTTAATTAAAAGTTCCTAGAAGTCGCTAATCCTCTATTAGCGTATATACTATTCCGCTACTTTTAAACTCCTAATTCTCTCTCTAAGATAGGTTTCTTTCCTCTCTTCTAATATCTCTTTACTACTTTAGTAAAAAGTACCTCCTTAGCACTTAGGCGTTACGCTCTCGCCTACTCCTATTCGGCTATACGTTGTGCCGGTTCTATAGTCCTTCTACAGGTTACTATACCGCTCTGCTAATACTATAGAAACTCCTTAAGAGTTCCGCCGCCTTAGTAAACTTTATTAGTAAGCGCTTAGAGTTTAATAGAGTCCCTAAAAACTCGTTATAGGTCTCTACCTCTATAACTTCTCCTTAAAAATAGGTAAAATAAAAAGGTTTCTCTACTACTCTACTAATAGACTATCGTGTCCCCCTAGTTAGGTCACTAAAGATATAGTAGAGGGATAGCCTTAATAGTTAGAAGAGAGGCCGCCGACCCGCAACTAGTAGAGAGTAGAGAACAAGAAGGTATCCGAACAAATAAACGGTAGTATTAAGAATAGTGTTCGATAACTATCGAGCTCCTCTACGCGGAGTCGTCCTAAAATACTTAACCCTAGCGCCGATTACCTAACTCCGAACACGTGTTAATCTACTACACTATACTATATATAGTAGAGCGAATGCCTATAGGAACGTGTGCTTAATGCAAGATATTAGAAATTATATTAAGTAGTATATATATGTATTATTGTGTCTCTAAGTAATATTCGTCGCGCTCTAGTATCCCTATGTCCGAGCGTCCTTCGGCTTCTATTATCCCTATTTCCTCTACTATAATAGTAATTAGAGTCTAAAGTATATATTATATATTTTTCTCTCTAGCTATATTCTATATACTATTATGCTCGCCTCTTATATAGTCGTAGGTAGGGACTGTATTTATAACGTATCTAAGGTAAGAGATACTAGTTATTCTAGACTAAGTAGTACTAGATTAACGCTAGATAGTATACGTAGTCTACTTCTTCTTATAACTACTATATAATATATTTATCACTATTTAGAGTAATAATATATTTAATGCTATAGAGAGGCACTATAATATAATAGAGAGGAGGAGAGAGAAAGACTAATTTATAACGCTTTCTACCTTTTTACCTTTAACTTCTTAAGTTATGCCTAGGAAAACCTTTTATAGCTATAGCACTAGCTAATATAAGTAAGCTACGCGGCATAAGTACGTGCATATATCTATATATTCTAAGTGCGGGTATATTAGTTAGTAGCGATAGAGTAAGCTTACTTATATAGCCTATAGTAGAGATAAAAGAAGCCTATAAGCTAGTTATATATTTAATTAATAGTATTCCTCTATATAGTACCTACTCGCTAAATAGATAGTAACAGCGCTTAGGTAATACTATACTAAAGAAGATATAGAGATACTAGTTAGAGATTAATATACTATAGTAGTAGAATTATTATAAAGAGATAGATAGTAAGTCTAGTATAGAATACTTATCTACTTATAAGAATAGGCGTATATTAACATTAGTATATTACGCTATAGTAACTACGCGACGCCTAGACTAAGCTCTAAGAACTACTAAGATTAGTAGAACTAAAATAAATAAGCTAAGCCTAAGCCTTTACGCCTACCTATTATAAATAGTATCTAGCCTAAAATTATTTAGCTAGTGTTAATCTACTAGTTTAATATCTACTATCTCTCTAGAATACGCTAAGATAGCTGCTATTAATAAGCCCTACTAAGTATCTTCTACTATTATCGCTATAGTTAAATAGTTATCTAATTATAAAACGCTATTCCTTAAAGAATAACGTAGACGCCTTAATAAATAATATAGACGTAAAGCTATAGAGTAGGCGTAGAATAAGGTTAAAGAGAGAACTTATAAGATAACTCTTTTAGAGTTTCTTAACGCCTATTATAACTATCTATACTCTAGTCTTACTATCTAGTCTAATATAACCTTATTAACGCGGGGTAACCCTGCGAATGCGAATAATAAGCTTTAACCTAAGAAGCTTCTTCTATAGAAAGATTTCTTAGTATAATAAGTAGCGATTTAGAAACTTATAGAGTCTACTTTATATTAGAGTAATACTTTATCTTACTATATAAATTAAAAGAGTCTAGTAAAGCTATCTAATAGAAGATAATAAGTTTAAGCTAGATTTATATCTCTTTTAATATTCTACTATAGATAACTCTATAATATCTATTATTAAACATTATATAACTAAAAAATATATAATAGAAGTTTAGACTTAAGAGTTTAGTATAGTTTAAGAATTACGCTAATACTCTTAGCTCTAAAACGTAACTAGAGAGTATTAGTTCTATAACTATCTTTAAGGCTTAGCGACGATAGTTACTACGCCTATAGACTTAAGCCTAGGCCTAAGTCTAGGCCTAAGATAACTCTATAGCCGCATCTTATATCTAAATATTATAATTATTCTATTCTTAAGCTAATTAGTTCTGTGTCTATAATACTTGCACTTAGAATATAAAGACTTATATAGCGGCCTTTATTATAGAATATAAACCTCTATATAAGCTACTACTTAGGTATATATATAAGGGTTTAGAGGATATAGAACTTAAGAAGGTAATTCTATATTATAAAATAGATACTCCTTATAACTACTTTCGCTAGCTAATAGCTATAGTTATTATATAAGTATTTCTTATATAGTTAAGCTTAGAGTAGAGTATAGTTATATATATACTAGCGAAGCTTTTGTCTTCCTACGCATTTCTAATAATCTTAGAATAGTTTACTACTTCCTCTCTATTTTAAAAGAGGACGTTAGGGACACTATTGAATAGATATTAGACTTAGATAGAATAAATTATCTATATCTAATAGCTATTACTTAGATACTAGCTTTTATACTTTAGGCACTATAGACGCTATCTTATAGCTATAAATAGCGTACTAACGCCGCCTCTTAACTCTATAGCTAAGAGATTATATATAAAGATCTACTAGATACTATCTCTATAGAAGATGCGCTATTATTAGAGTACTATCTACTTCGCTATAATAAGTTTCTTTGTATATTACCTATCTAGCTCTAGTAGAGGTATACTCTAATTAGCTCTTTAAGCTACGTGTAACTATAAGATTAGTATATAGCTAGTAATAAAGAACCTAACTCTAATACTTTAAGCTAATAGTAACCTTTACCCCCGCGCCTACCTTATATATACGCTACTACTAATAGCTCTTCGCGGAGTTAGAGTTTCTATAGAAGATAAAGTAGATAGTATTATACTTAAAACTACCTACTTATAAGGACTAGTGCTTACTAGACTAATAGACTAGACTAGGTCTAGTCTAATAGCGCTTAGTAGCTAGCCCTTACTATCTCTACTATATATACTAAGCTAGACTAAGGACTACTACTTAGTTATCCTTCCCTTTTTGGGCTGTATTAGCGTAGCGGTCTAGCTCTATATTCTTACACGATAACTAAGTAACCCTAGGTTCGATTCTTGTAAGTTTCGAATTTAGAAAGCCGAGCTCTTTATTATGCTTAGGGAGGTCTGCTACGCAACAGCCTTCGCCTACGCAATAGCCTCGTATCTCCCCGATAGGCATAGTAAAGTAATCTAGTTATTTGCGGCCTATTTAGAGACTTTATTAGATTATATTAGACTATATTAGGTTTAGTACGTAACCCGCCTAAAGGACTTATAGAGACTTATAAAGACTTAAAGAGACTTTTAGGCTTAGATAGTAACTAAACGTTGCTGCTTAAGGCTAGTATATATAACTTAGAGATTTATAGTTTATTACTCTATCTAGAGGACTAGATTATTCTTCTTTAAAGAAGGGATAGTGTAAGGACTAGTGCTTACTAGACTAATAGACTAGACTAGGTCTAGTCTAATAGCGCCTAGTAGCTAGCCCTTACTATCTCTACTATATATACTAAGCTAGACTAAGGACTACTATTTAGTTATCCTTCCCTTTTTAGGCTATATTAGCGTAGCGGTCTAGCTCTATATTCTTACACTACTAGAGTTAGTCTAAGAGAGTCTACTTAATATATTATACCTAAATATACGAGATTATAGAGAAAGCTATTATTAGATTAATTTACTAACTTTTCTTACTTATATACGCTAATAGCTCTTAAATAACTTAGATACTAACTATAAGCCTATAAGTCTACCTAGCGCTTATAGCGTCTTATTCTAAGTTTAGCTAAAATTATATAGGTATATAGTAGTAGCTAAGTATACTTTTATTAACTTTGTCTATTATCTTTAATATAAAGCTACTATTTATAATCTCCTCTATCTAATCTAGGGTATATATACTAGTTTATCTAGGTAATATAGACCTAGAAAACTTCTATTTCTATAAGAGTATTATAAACTTGTCTATATAATATTTTTTAGTTTTAGAGGGAAGCGGATCGCCTAATACCTTACTACTAAGAACTAGCTTTCTATTACCTAATAAGTTAACTACTCTGCCTAAGCTATTTATAATCTTAGTATCTTATATAAAGACCTTATATCTTAAAACCTATTATAGAATAAGAAGATAGGCTAAGTAATAGTAGTTAATTTCGAGCGGGCAGAGTGCGTTAAGCTACGACCTATACTAGGTACTATCTTAGTAAATAGAAAGAGAAAGAGAGTATATAATATAGACTTATCTAAATATAGAGAAGATAGTCTTTCTATTTTTTTATAAGAAAGAAAATAGGTAGCTATTAAACTACGTAGACTATATAAACGCTATTAAGTTCTACCTAGCTAATAATTAGACTCTACTAACTTTCCATACCTTTATAAGCGTATAACTTAACTACCTTTTAGAGTACTATATAAATATTACTATTATAGATTAAATAGTATCTATACTATCTTTTTTATATATATATAAGTTATGCCTAGTCTCTCTATACCTTATATAGCGCGCTCGAGCCTAGCGGCTAAGACCTAATCTTAACCTTATTTACGCTCTATCTAATTACTAGTTAGCCTTCTTTTATATAACAGGCCTATAGGCTACTCTACGTCTAGCGCTTACGCACGTATTAGTTATATACTTAAATTTTCTATTATTAGATATTAGGGGCGGTTACTACTAGCGTATATAACTAAGTAAAGTACTAGGGCTATAGAGAGCTCTAGTAATAAAGATAGTTATAGAGGATTAGTATTAAAATAGTAGTAATATTCTAGAAGTTTAGTAAACTACTAAGATAAGGCGAAGATATAGTTCTAGTAAATAAAAGACTCTAAGTTAAGATTACTATTTTATAATAGAAATTTAGATTTGTCTTAATATATTCTTAATCTAAGAAATATAACTTCTATATTAGGCTTTATCTTAGGTATAGAATAGAGTCTTTACTTAAGTATTATACTTTTCTATCTATTAAGCTGTAGACATAATACTCTATTAAGAATATCTATCTTAGACTTATAATAAAGCACGAATAGAGTTTTAAGCCTATAGATAAGATAGATAGAATTACTAGGTAATACGTAAATAGAATCTAATCCTAGCTAACTAGCTTCTATAATAAAAAACGTTTAGTCTTAATATACTTTCTCTATAATATATCTATATTAGGTTAAATTATTAACTCTATCTTTCTAGTCTTTTTTATAAGACTCTATAAAGTTATAGAGATTTCTAATAGCCTAATATTTAAATAAGCTTAGAATATTAGAAGAGTTAGCGCTAATTTCTTAATACTTTACTACTACTACTTTCCTATCTATTACTAGAGTTAAGGTAAATATTAATTTAATATCTATATCTTTTAATAAAGTAGTTTTCGCTAAGCTAAACTAGCTATTAAATAATATATATTCTATTATCTTTATATATCTCTAGAGCGATTTGTAGTATAGTAATCTATATACTTTAATCTTATCTATTTCCTAGGCGCATACACGAAGTTTATTGTAATCGATATTAAAAACTAGTTCTAATACTATAGTAGAGAACCTAAGAAACCTATTTTCAAAACTTATTATAAGCGTTAGTAGTCTTAACTATACCCGCTAGTCTAGCACCTAAGATAGAATATTATTAGAAGAGGGATTTAGTTATAGTACTACTAGATTACTATTTCTATAGCTAGTAAAATATAGAATATCTAAGCTCTCTTTAAAACATATATATGCCTACGTAAATTTAAGGTAGAGTTTAGGGCCTAATATACTATAGCTAGGCGTAAACTACTTTTAGTTATTCTAGAAAACTAGTCTAAAGAGAGTAATTATTTAATTATAGTCCTTTTTATAAAGCTATCTACTAAGTATATAGGCTAGGTAAGAAAAAGAGTAGTTCTGCTCTTTATATACTTATACTCTTAGCTATCTAAGTTTATATATATTATAATAAGGTTTCTATAGCTAGGGTATTAGTAGGTTAGAAATAGTAGAATATAAAATTTAAATAGCGTTAAAGAAAATATCGCCTAAGATTAAAGAACTACTGTAGCGAAGTTTAAGAGTAAAGGTAAGAGTAACCTCTTATATAATCTAGAGCCTATAGAACTAGAGTCTTTAGACTAGCGAGGTAGTTACTTACCCTAGTCTAAGAGTTAAGTTAAATATATTTTCTAAACGTCTATCTTTTATTATAGTATAGATAGCGCGCTACTATTTAGAGTTATTTTAGGTTTACTCTAGCATAATAAGTAAGTTAAATATAAAGTAGCTATTATCTAATAACTTTAGCTAGCCTATAACTTGCTAAGCTTATATATATATTCTAGATATTAACTAGACTTACTACTTCTTTTCCTTCTTATATTCTAATTAATATAGATCTAGTCTACCTAAATTCTAATAGAGTTAATATAGGTTATTAATTCTTCTAAGGCTTACTAAAGATACGCTCTAATCTATAGTAGATATCTATCTAAATAAAGTATTAGATTAGAGGAGGACTCTTTTCTCTAGATATAGGATAGTAATATAGTCTAGGCTTTTATTTAGACTAGTAGTTATTAGGTAGGTATAGAATAGAGTATCTTACTAGTAGACCTAAGTTAGCTCTAGAATGCGAATACTATTAAGGTTATAAAGCTATAAGTAAATTCTCTATAGGCTTTATTTAGCTATAGGGCTAGTTATACTTTACTAGAAAAAGCTAGTAAATATAATTTAAAATAGAGAGACTATAGCTAATACTTAGTGCCTAGAACTTAAGCTATAGCCTAATATAATAGCAAGGTCTATAGCTTATTCTATAACGCCTTATATAAGGCTATTATATAAGGTCTAGTATACTTCTAGCCTAAGATAAGCTATAGAATTATAGCTTAGCGTCTATAGCCTACTTATATATACTATCTTTTAGCTAAGAAACTTTAAGGCAGACTATAGTAGTATTATTACTTACTAATATAGTATCGACTATCTCTAATATAGTCTATAGCTCCTTTTATAGAGCTCTTCTTATAGTTATAGTATCTACCTGCGTAGTAAGAAAGTGAGTAATCTAGTAATACGTAGATTTACTAGTAAGGGCTCTACTTTAGCGCTATCTATACTATAAGTAAAGTAATAGTCTTTTAGAGTAACCTTATTAGCCTTATCTTTAGTAAGTATATCTTAACGCTGCTAGTACCTCTCTAAACCCTAGTAATAGACTATATAGTAGAATAAATATATATTATATTATATAAAGTGCTAGTCTAAGTGTTACTAAAGCGCGGTAAGTATACTAAGATAGAAAATAGGTTAAGCTTAAATAGGCTAGATAGCTAAGAGTATATAATTATAGAAGTAGGAACCTTAGGCCTATTAAATACCTAAGTTAGAGCTTATAATACGTAGACTCTATAGTAGTAGCTTATACTAAATTTATAAGCTACTTTGCGCACGCTGCGCTTAAGCTTATTAAGGCGTTTATTTTAGAAAGTAGTCTATACGACTAGATATACGCGTAGCTAGAGCGCGATTCTTATTTAGTAAGACTTTTTTCGTTATTACTTTAATAGACTTTATATCTTCTTAGGTCTTATATATATAGTATATAATAAATACCTATTTAACCTATAAAAGTATAATACTATAAACTATATTAAAGTAATTCTATAGTTCCTTCTTACTAAAGTTTCTCTTTAGGTACAAATAATAAGGGTATTAGACGCCCTACCTATTACTATTATTTACCTGCTTATTAATATAATCCTTAATATACTTAGTATAATAGCTAGCATTTTCTATTTACACGAAACGACTCTACGCTATATAGTATAGATACTAACGTAGCGCTGTAAGAATACCTTCTAAAATAATAAGGCTGTAAATAATATTAGAATTATTAGTATGCTTTATGTAATACCTACTCTAGTTAAGGTTACTTAGAAGCTAGAGCCTATACTTAATATAAAACCTAGCCTATATTAGTATTATTATCTAAGTATACACGTCGTAACTTATAGTAAGATATATATAAATTTTAGTTACATAATTAGCTTAAAATTTATATAAATCCTATTAATATAAGATATAGCCTATTAGAAAGTAGTTACTTATATAGGTTACTACCGCCTCTATATAATCGATTCGGCTAGAAGTGTATAAACTCTACTTATAGCTCTAGTACTTCTATTATAGACTAGTAGTAAGTCTCTTTTCTATCTTATAGTTCTTACTTTTCTACGAATATTTAAGTAGATAGGACTTTATTAGAATACTAATTATAATAAGTATAACTTTAGAAGTATGAGATATGCTATATATATAGAAGGCTTATTATTTAAGTTAAACTCTATACTAAGGATAGCTCTCTAACGCATTAGATAAAGTATTTAGATAAAATAGCTTATACGCTTTAGGTGTAGTAGCCCTAATAAATAGCTATAAGATATTAAGAATTATACTATATAGAGTATATACTCTATATAGATAAGAGATAATAATCGAACGTGTTATATTATATTTAAAGTAGATATCTAATATATGCAGTAGTAGATAGAGGACTTAAGGCAGTTTATAGATATATAGAATATTCTCGCCTTCTAAAGCATATAAAAGGCGGGTACTAATTCTAATACTAATAGCGTAGACGTAAACTTACCCTACCTATGTCTAATTAAAATTAATAAGACGCTAAAATTAAATCTATATAATTAGCGCTGCGCTAGTATAAAATCTAAGTATACTTATGTTATTTTATACGTTATATAGTATTTCTAGTATTCTAAAAGATTACCGCGAAAATGTCTCTATATCTAGCGCGGTCTAACTATACCTATATTATTCTATATACTATAGATAGCTTTATTACGTAGAATAAGATTACTCTAGACTTATTTCTAGTTCGTTAGAGTACTAGTAGGTGTAATAATTTCTACTTATAAGAAAAGAGTAGCTACCTAGACTATTTATAATTATAGAGCAAGAATATGTCGCTACTAGTAATAATACTATTAATAACCGTATCTACAATAGCTATAGAAAGAAATAATATAATAGAATATATATAGCGCTTATTAGGTTATTAATTAGAAGTATTATTCGCCTTTAGTAGGGGATTAGTTTAATTTATATAGAAGCGTAATAGCTAATCTTATACCTACTCTTCTTATCTCTATTCTCTAAGTAAAGATTAAGTAGAGCTTTTATATTATTATTATAACGCGTTATAAAAATCTTAGTATTATAATAGTAAAGACTTTTATTAAGAGTAACTCTAGGCTATAGCCCTAAGTAAAAGATTAGGAGAATAGTAAAGGTAACCTAGAGCCTATAACGTAGATAATTAAAACTAAATATATTATAAGTCTAGATATACGAGAAAAGGTCGTTTAAATTAGCTTCTATTAACTATAGTTTAAGTAGCTAGAACTCTTAGGCGTAGTAAGGCGCTAAGCTAAATATATTAGTATTTAAAGTAGTTAATATTTTAAACTAGCTACTAAGTAATATACATATTATATTATTCTACTATTTATCTAGTAGTATAATATAATAGCTTAATTATTCTATAGTGTTACTAAATCTAGTTATAGTAAACGGGTCTACGTATCTCTCTAGTATTACGCTACGACTACTACTATCTATCTCTATTTCTATACCCGCATTATCTATTTACTATTATATTCCTCTTCTATATATATAGAGGATAGACAAATCGAGGATTTCTAAGTAGTATCTAGAAATCTAAGAGGTAGTAATCTTATTTTTATTACTTTATTATAACGCTGTTACCTATAAGCTTATTAATAGACTAGGCGTCTCTCTTATATAAAGTTATAGCTAGCCTATAGTGCTTTAAGATATTTATTAGAGCTTATTTTTCTAGGGTGCTATTCTTAACAAGGAGCGCTATCGCTTAATAAGTAATATTATTATAGCGCGCTCTACTAGAGAGTTAATAGAACGTTTATAGAGTATATTAGATTATAACTTACTATAGCCTAGTATAATCTAATATCGCGATTATTATAGCTTTATAACCCTCTCTCTAAATTAATCTAAGTTAGTTATAATAAAATTATAAAGTTATAAGATAAAGCATTATAGCTATCTACGTATTTATCGCGGGCGCTGAGATAAGTCCTATCTATAGACTTGTCTCTATAGCTTATATTCTAAAGTCGCCGCTAATATATTTAGCGCGCTTAACCTTATTCTAGGTAGAGTTATTCTAGCTTAGTACTTACTATATAGACTTATATAGATAGTAACTAATATACTATATTTAGAACTACTTTATAGATAATTACGCCGCTAAGATTACTATTTATAAGAATACTAAGAGTTTTTATAGTAGTTATACTAGTAAAAATTAGTATTAGAGCACCTTACTTCTTACGCCTTACTACGCTTCTAGGTAATTAAATAGTATAAGTAATAGCTCTATAGTTAATAGTAAGAGCGCGCTAGATCTAACCTATATTAAAATTTTCTATTTACATAAGCTAACGTAAAGACATATTATAACGACTTACTTAATAATTAACTATAATATCTAACTATAACGTCTAAATATAATATAACGATAATAAAAAGGTTACGCTAGTATAGAATAAATATATTAGCTAAAGCTCTAGTAAGAACTAGAAAGCTTCTAGTATATAGCTAATTACTATTTACCCTATTATTCTATTCTATTCTTATTCTATTTATTTACTCTTAGCTAGTAAGCCTTATATAGGCTACTACTCGCTATAGATAGATAAATAGACATAATATTTTAAGCTATTCTACTTAATAAAAATATATATACGCCCTTTATTATCTTTACTAGTAAGTACTACCTCTCCGCCTCGTATAAGAAGGCGGACCTAGCTTAGAATTAGATTATTACTATCTTTAGAAATAGCTAAATAAATAATAAGCTTAGTATTAAGTAGCTAGAGCACTTTTATAAGTGTAAACGTAAGATTATGCACGCTAAGTAGCGTATTAGAATTCTTATTACTAAGCACTCTCTTTCTTATCTGCACTACTTATATAAATAGCTCTTAGCTTTCTTATACTATCTATTACTATAGAGAGTATTAGTATTTCTATATAAAATCTAACCTCTTATACTAGTTTATATATTTAGCTTCTAGTTTTATAAGATATTAGAGGATACTTCTAATAGAGGTAATAAATCTAAGCTATACTTATTTAGCTTAATATCTGCTAATTAGTAAGCTATTATAGCTATTTAGTACGATACTTAGTAAAGACTAGACGTTATTTTTCTATTATAATAGCTTAGACTTAAAGGAGGGGACTAGCATATCTTAGTAAGCACTAATACTTGTAGAGAAGTTAATAAATAAATTAAATAATAGCTTAGATCTAGCTGCTAACCTAATAAGGTAGAAGTTAAGCCTATATAGAAAGCTGTTAAACCTAAAGCGGTAATTAAATAAATTAAATATCGAATACTAAAATCTACTTATTATTTATTACTATCTATAGATACTTAGTCTATACTCTTATATATTTCTTATAGTCTATATAAGAAGTATGCTTTGTCTATATAGGGAGAGCCTATAAACCTATTTCTACTTACTCTAAGGATATATAGTTATTAGATATTTACTATTAATAGAACTCTAGATAAAAAAGATAATAATTAATATCTTAATTATGTTATATATTGTGTCTACGTGTCTATACTATACTAGGTATACCTAAGAGGTGCTAAGAGCCTCTATACTCTAATTAGCTATTATAGTTACTAGGTCGTACTAGCGCACTTAGTATCTATATACTACTCTCTTCTACTATAGTACTTTAATCTAATATACCCCTTTAGCTTAGAGGTATTTAACGCCTATAAGCTAGACTTATAGTTATATAATAGGTTAGACTATAAGGCTCTTAAGTTTCTCTTAGATTTTCTTAAGTAGTACCTAGTTTCGTGCTATAATTTTCTTAGTAGGGATAAGACCTAACTACTAAAGGAACTCTAGCTACTTATTTAGTATTAGCGCCTTAGTAAGACTATCTACTATTATATCTATAGTAAGTATATACTTAACTAATATTCTACCTATAGAGACCTTCTATCTAATCTAGTAGTTAAAATATTAATATATCTAAGCTTAGTTTAAAGCTTAGAGATCTCTTCTATAACTAGGTAGATTATTTACTTATTATTATATTAGATAGTAACTATAGATTCTCTAGATATATATCTAGCTTCTTTAGTAGTCTAGAGATAAATAGGGCTTCTTTTATAACTTATAATAAGGCGAAGAGCTTAGCTTTTATTATAGAGGTAGTAACTATATCTTATTTATTTACCTCTTATATAATAAGCCTATTAAAGAGCTTAATTTATAGCCTTAAGAGCTTTCTATCTAGAGTATTATTAGTAAAGAAGGCGTTACTAGCTATTATAGGCCTACGCTATCCTTAAGCTAGAGTGCTAGATACTTATTATAAGTAGGTATAGTAAGACTCTATTTATAGCTTTATAATACTCTTATTCTAAGTTAATAGAAAGCGGGCGAGTTATAAGATTATAAAGGTAATATCTAGTCTAGTAGTTATAGCTATAAAGAGGAGTAATTCTATCTTACGCTAGTACTTATTAATCTCTAATAAAGATGCTAAGCTATTTTAGAGTAGTAGCTTAGCTATTACTATAGGCGTATTATATCTAATATTAGTATAAGTAGCTAGTCTACTAATTTTATCTATAAGCTACTAGAATAGTTAAATAGTCTTAACTCTTAGTCTCTAATAATCTTAACACTAGGAACTACTAAAGGTTATTTCTACTAGTAAAGAGGTACTTATTCTAAAGACGCTTAATAGCCTACTATACCTAGTGCTCTATATCCTTATAGTATATAAGAATAATATTATCTATATAGAAGAATATAATAATACTATCTTTAATAAGATAGTAAGGTTTATAGAGAACTTTCTAAAACTTAAGTACTTTAAGAGTACTTATAAATTCTCTCTACTAAAGAAGTAGTAAGATACGTAGCCTATAGAGTACCTTATTTAATCTAAAGATAGTGCTTAGCTTCTAATAGCTGCGTAGTATCCTTATAAATACCTTCTAGTTAATAGTAGTATATATAAAAGTATTATTACGTTATACTACTTAAGTTCTAGATTATATTTTACTATAATTACTATTAGTATCTAGAAGAACCTACTAGTAAGAGTTACTATATATATATCTTACGCTATAATATTACGCTACTAGTTACCTCTAATAACTAGTCGCGTCTTATATTTAAGTAGTTAGTAGTGCTTATTAAATTTATAGGTATACACCTATATATAGTCTAGAATCTACTATCTAACTACTTAGTCTTCTTTATAGGTATTTTTAACTATAAATGTATCTAGTAGTAGCTAGTAAGATAGATCTATTTAGCTTCTTTAAATATATCTTCTATTAGATAGTCTTTAAGCTTAGTCTAGTATATTAGTAGAGATAGTAGTAATTATAATATAGCTTTACGCCTTTAGTAAGTAGCCTCTTAATTACTAATTTATTTACCTCTACTATCTAATACTCTCTAACCTTTTCTACTTAAGTACCTACTATAAACGCTACTACCTATAGAGTAGTCTTAAGTATTCTCTACTAGTTTTCTTATCTAGCGGTATTCTAGTTATTAGCTATATAAGTAATACTATAGGTAGTAGTATTATTAGAGAAGTTAAGTAGCTATCTTAGATCTTTCTCTCTTAGTAGTATTCTAGTAAGTTACTTTACTTACTTTTATCTTTCTAGTTGCCTAATTCTTCTAGAGTACTATCTTTAAAGAAAGACTCTATTTCTAGTTACTATATTAGAGCTAGTAGCTTAATAGTTTAGATATATATACTATCTTTTCTAGCGTACTATATATAAGGCTCTTTATTAAGTCTTTAATCTTACTATTAAATACTAAGTTCTTATTAAAAGTGACGTCTCTTATACTAATTACTTAAGTAAGTAAAGGTATCTAAATTTAGTAGATATTAGTAGACTAGTATCTATCTAAGTATCTAATTTATACCTTTAGGTTAAGGCGCTAGAGGCGTAACTTCCCTCTATAGATATTATCTATTATTATAAAGGCCTTATAGCTATATACTTTTAAGTATATAAGGTTTAGCTTTTATAGAGAGGTAACTATTCTATTACTAAATACTACTCTTATAAAAAAGACTTTATATAGTATCTTTTAGTAGTATTATAGTTTAAGATTCTATTATATAGGTATACTATAGCTTAAAGATTTCTAGCTATAGTTCTTAAGAGAGATTAGCGTTAAGGCGTATTACGCGTACCTTCTTCTTATTTACCCCCTCTAAGCGCTTAGCTCTACTATTCTAAGCCTATATATTTAGAGTAGAAGGCTTAACCTTAATACTCATATTACTAGCTAGTGTTTAACGTCTAGTTTTACTATAGTAATCTTATTATCTAATTTAATAGTTTTAACTAAGATATTATAGTAGTTCTTTAGAAATAGAAAAAGATTATAAGTAGCTATTATAAGTACGATGCTCTTATATATAAGCTTTACGCTCTAATTAGTTAGCATTACTCTAGCGATATAAGCTCTGTGCTCTAAAGACACTATTTCCTATATAGACTAGCGAGATGCTCTCTGCGAGCATAAAAGGGAGCTTTTCTACTTACTTAGATAGAATAATAATTTATCTCTTAAATATTCTAAAGCTCCTTCTTGCTATAGTAGCTATATAATTAACTTAGCTATATAGTTATCTATAAAGTATAGATTTACTAGAGACTAGAGAAATAGTTAGTAATAAGTATTTAGCTTTTCTCTTTATTATAGTCTAGTACTTATATATATAAAAGTTAATACTAGCTACTCTCTTAGTCCTTTATTATTAGTTTATAGTAAGTATCTAACTTATCTTCTTAACTTTGCTCTTCTATAGAAGTTATACTATACTATTATTACCTCTTAAACTTACACTCTCTTAGACTACTATACTAGATATTAATTACTACTAGTCCTAGGTAGCTAAGTCTCTATACTATAGTATTACTAAGGCTTCTTTAGTCTTACTTATATAAGTAGTAATTCTATATATATAGACTAGAGCCTAAGGTAGAGAATTATACTCTAGTACCTACTAGCTATAGGTTTCTAATAGATTACTAATACGTTAATTATTAGGTCTACGTAGGTTTATTAGGTTTAATCTAGTATCCTACTAGATTCTCTTCTACTATAGTAGCTAGAAAGATACTAGGTTATATAATCTCTAGGCAAATTACTATATTATATAGTACTATTAATATTATCCCTTTCTAGTATTATAGCGTAATATCTATTATACTATATCCTTATATCTAGATTCTTTACTACTAGCCTAGATATAGTCGCCTAATAATAGTAGGCGGTAGTTATAGATATAGTCTAAGTTATTATATATAGTAGATTACGCTAGAGTCGAGAATAAAAGACTATAAAAGAGGGTATATATAGTTAGTTATCTTACTTAGCGAGAAAGTAGTAAAAGTAGCATCTATATCTATAATCCTTTAGTCTTCTAGTTATTTATAGAGTAACTAATTAGCTTTAGAAGTTTCTAAAAGTTTAATAACTAGTATAGAAGTATAAGATCTGCTTTATTCTTATATTAGCTCTTATAATATTAGATTACTACTACGTTTAAACTATACTAGTTTATTTATAGCTTATTTAGTGTCTACTATTCTAGAGCTAAGTCTAGGTAACGTAGTAATATACTCTAAGTTTATAATACTAATAATATACTAAGTATTTCTATCTAAAGGTAGATTCTTTACTCTATACTAAGGTTCGCTTCTATATAGGCTATCTTATAGCTTATAAGGCTTATTATTTATAAAAATAGCTCTAATACTTTATTTATAAAGGATTCTCTAGAATTACAAGGTATCTCTTAGATTTAAACTAGTAGGTTATATAGTACCTCTACTACGCGGTATTCTAGGTAGTAGCTATAGTCCTCTATTAAGAGCTATATTAGATATACTATTATTATAAGCTATAAAAGCTACTTTATACTTCTCTACTCTAAGAGAATAGTATATTATTATATACTCTTAGAAACGACTTATTATCTTCTTATAAGTTATTCCTTACTTTAACCTTTTATTATCTTAGATATTTATAGTCTATATAGAAGCTATCTTATAGATAGAGACTATAAAGTCTTTTATAATAATATTAACTAAGCTAGTTTCTAGAATCTTATTTCTTTTAGCTTCTATAGCGGCTTAATTATATTCTATAAGCTAAGTATTCTATTAGCTTAGAGTCTTTATTAGTTTAAGGGCTACTAGATAGTAGTCTCTTACTTACTCTATCTCTTAGCAGTCGCTAAGTCTAATAGTATACTTAAGGTTTATTAGCTAAGTACGCAGCGGCTTACCTAAGAGGTAGTAGGTTTAATAGAGGTAAAGCGTAACTATTAACTAAATTAGGCGTATAATTAGAAGAATATTTAACTACTTCTTATTATATAATATCTATTATTCTTATACTATTTTATATATAGTTTATAGTAGTCTATATTCTCTCTATAGTTTCTCTATTCTATAAGAGTTAATTTAGTAACTTACTCTAGTATACTAATTCCTACTATAGATAGGTAGTTTATAAGCTAAGGAACTCTAAATTCTTTTAGTTCTTATAGATACTAAGTATCTTATACTAGGTTAACTTTATTCTAGAGGTTATACGCGATATATTACGCCTAGATCTATAGAATCTAAAACACGTAGTCTATATAGTCTTATAGGATAACTATTATATCGCGTGTAGTTAAGGTAGTTATTTTAGTAGGTAGGTAAAGATAGTAAGACTCTTAATTATTAGATATTTACTATTAATAGAACTCTAGATAAAAAAGGTAATAATTAATAATCTTAATTATATTATATATTGTGTCTACGTGTCTATACTATACTAGGTGTACCTAGAGGGTGCTAAGAGCCTTTATACTCTAATTAGCTATTATAGTTACTAGGTTGTACTAGTGCACTTAGTATCTATACGCTAACCTCTTCTACTATAGTACTTTAATCTAATAATAGTAGCTAGTCTTCTAGTAACTTACTTAAGTTCTAGAGCGTATAGTAGTCTAAAGTATTAGAGAATATATCTTACTATTATTCTTCTTTAACTAAGATTAGAGAGAGTTATACTATTCTTAAGCTAAGCTAGGGGTTAAGTTTTAGCATACTAGCGCTCTAGGCTATATAAAGTAATATAAGAGGCCTTTTATTATTAGCTATTAGTTTAGAGCGCAGCTATAGTAGCTCGACCTTATAAGTAGGTTTCTCTATCTAATAATAGTAGGTATAAGGTTCTCTTCTAAATATAGATATAGATTAGTATATTACTACTAACGCGAGAGCCTTTTTAGTCTCTAATTATAGTAATATCGACTTATTACGTATAAATTAAGCTATACTTTATTATTAATAGCTAGCGCGAATTCTTTTACCTAATTAGTTATCTAGCGCTTAGATATAAAGAGCTATAAGTTAGAGGCTTTACTAAAGTATAAATAGATAGCCTACTATACTCTAAAAGTTACTATTTATATATAGTATATTATTCTATAAAATATTAAAACTATCTAATTTGCTATAGAACGTTATTAGTATATAGTTTCGTACTATTTTTACTTATTAGCGCCTCTTTAATCTATATTTATATTAGTAGACTTAAGAATAGACTTAATAACTCTAATTCTAAGAGTACTTCTTAAACGCACTTAGGTCTAGACGAAAGCGCGAGGGTAATATAGCTATTAGAGACTAACCTATTTTCTCTATATACTACTAAGAGGTGCGTAATAATATTTAACTAAGATATAACTTTTCTAACGTTACTTTAAAGAGATTCGAGATAAGATCTACTATTATATCCGCGATAACTCTTATAATACACGCCGAAAAAAATATAGAGCAAGCGCTCTTACTTAAGTTTTATAATAAACTCGCTATAAATATTATTCTATATACCTAAAGAATATGTTTTAGTATAAATCTACTTCGAATACTACTCGTAAGAAGTCTCTACGGCTCTTTATAATAATATTTTATAAAGATAGTAAGATAAAGATAGTTATTATTTTTAAGTAGTTATATTTAACTCTTAACTTTCTACCGATTTTTAAACTTATAGACTTAATATATAGGAAAAGACTCGAGGTTAGCTTTTAGTGTAAATATAACCCTTCTATAATAATAGAAAATATAAATTAAGCAATCTAGTAGAAAGTATTATAGTAAGAGTTAACTTTATAAGTATAGGGGATTAAGTTAGCTAAGTATAATAATATATATCTAATAGTAGACTTAGCCTGTAGCCTCTGTTCTAAGTAAGTAAGAGAGGAATAGAATAATACTACTATTATATAGTTAAGCTTAGGCTTAAAGTAAAACCTTACTATATCTAACTATAGATTTATTAAGTAAAGGGTACTTTATATCTAAGAGCAGTAGTTAGTTCTCTAGAGTTACTACGTAATTACTCTAGTGCCTTAGCGCTTCTATATAAGTTTTCTATTAATAGCTTTATAGATAGTATATAATATATTAGATTACTATACTCTATTACCTTAGACTTAACTAAGTAACTTAGTTAAAAGATTTCTAGAGCACTAGAATCTACTATTCTACTCTATAGCTCTAAATCTAGGTAGTATATAATATTAAACTATCTTTATTTAATTTAAGAGCACTAGCACCTTATTATAAGTTATTAATATAGTAAGGCTATTATATCTTATATATAACGCGTAACTTCTACTTTACTAAGTATTACGCTAAAGAGCTATATAGGCTCGCTAGCTAGCTAACGCTAAGCTTAATAGATATAGCTTAAACTTTATTAACCTCTATTAGAACTATTCTCTAATATCTTATAAAACTAAAAGCTAAATATGTAAATAGTATATTATTAATATAATAATTATTATCTAGGGGGCTTATAGGTAGTTATTATACTAGTAAATAGAGTAAATTATAGAGGTTATTATTATAGTGTCTCGCCTAACTATATGCGACTAAAGCGAGTAGGTCTAAGGAAACGGCTACCTACACGACTAAAGAATAAGAGCTGCCTAAGGCTAGGTAATTATTAGAGCTGTAGCCCTTAGCTATAGCACGTAGGCGGCTTATAGATATCTTAATACGCTACTACTACTAAATATCGCTAAAGACGCATAGCTAGTTAGATAAGTTTTAATTATCTAGATAAATATATCTTATTACGAAGTAATAGAGAGAGTTAGATAAGAGTTAAGGGAAGGCACTAATATAACGAGCAATAGTATAGTTAATAATATAGTTTTTAGCACTAGCGTATTACATAGTAGAAGGCTAAGAGCTATAGAGTAGATGTACGCTAGAACTATCGATTTATAGGCGTAGTAAGAGTATACTAAGTATCTAAAAGAAAAGGTGTTCTATTATACTATACGTCCTAGTACGCTTAGATTAATATTATATATTTATTATAGGAATATTTAAATTATATACGTAACGTAGATAAAGTAATAATAAAATATATATATTTTTAGTATAATTATTTTATATTAGAAGGCGTATAAGAGCCTATATAAGACTTCTAGAGGCAGCTAAGGTACTAATTACGCGTAATTATATAAAAGGAATTAGTAGATAATCTACTCTTCTTAATAAGCAATCCTTAGTTAGATAATATAGAGATAATTAACACCCTCTTCTTCTTCTTTGTTATAAGATATTTACTAAGAGACAAGAATAGGAGGTCTTCTTTATTATTAGGTGTAGGGGCTTCTTTAGAATAAGGATAATTATCCTCTACTAGCGTAGCGTTTTCTAGTATAAATAGCTATCTAGATAAAGATATAATATATTTATTTAGCTAGTGCTTTCTTCGTAATCCTAATATAATTTTTCTCTATTTAAGATCTATAGCGTCTTATTAGTAGTAGAAGAGCCTTTAGTTAACTATGCGCATCTTTTATAGATATTCTATTAGGTTTAGATACTAGAACTTTATATCTTATATAGCTAATAGTAGATCCTAAATATTCTATAATACTCTTAGTCTATCTTCTAGTATCTTAAGCTTTTTATTATAAGTGTCCTCTCTATTATATTTTCTTACTTTCTACCGCTAAGATAGCTACTACTATATTATTAATATCGATTATATTAGCTAGATAGAATAAAGATAGAAGCTCTTAAATAAGACGTGCTTTAATAGTAAGTATAAAAATTATCAATAATTTTCTTTATTACTACCTGCGATAGTTAGGCTCTAATATAGAAGGTATATTAATAGTACTTTTCTTATAGTAGGCTTCTATAAAATCTATAGTAGTAGAGCTAGCGTAATTACTTATATCTACTTTAGTTTTTAATACTAGTGTATTAATTAATATATTAATATTAATAACGCTAATAGTAGTATAATCTCCGCCTAGAATTCGTTCTAGAGACCTCTTAATCTCTTATATTTACTATTTACTTTACGATTTTTAGATATTCTTAGTAAGGTAATAGTTATACGTAATTAGATAGCTAGTATTATAGAGTTTAAGAAGTTTAGTAACCTTATTATAGAGTTCTATAGTTAACCTCTCTAATCTTATATAAATAAATTGCCTTAATAGATATATAAAAGTAGATTAGTTGCATACGTATGCTAGAGCTTTATACGCTAGAAAATAAATAGTATAAAGAATAATCTCTAGATATTAATTAACTAGCTTCGCCTATAGTTTACGTTGTTTATAGAAGAGTTGCCTAATAATAAGTAGATTAAACGTTTCTAGTAGCTTCTAGCCTCTACTATGTTTAAGAAGTCTTATAACTTTTATAATATAGTCTAAATAAGATATATAAGAAGGTAGCGTAGTAGAATCTTCGTTAGTAATTATTATATATAACTCTTCTTGCGCATATCTTCTGCGAAATCTATTAATATATTCTAAAGTATAGCTCGTAAATGCTTTTAGTAGCCTTCTAGAGTTAAGGCGTCACTAAAGAAAGAGTCTAAGTATTACCTATTAATAGTAGCTCTAATAAGAGTACTAAAGAATTAACTAACTTATAAGAGATATTATTGCTACTCTTACGCTATAGCTCGTAATGCGCTAAGTTTTTCCAGTCTCTTTATATATTCTTAAATTCCGCTTTTAATCTATATAAGTATATTAGGTAGCTACGCTATAATATAGTCTTTAAAGATCTTACTAAGCCTAGACTTTAAACTATAAACTCTAACTTAGTTAGGTATAAGTAATTTCTAGACTCTTAAAGTAAAAAATTAGGCTTTAATTTTATTGCGTACCTCTATAGATAAGTCCCTAGAGGTATAATCCTTATTATAAAGCACGTGCTAACCTAATTAGAACTAAACGTCCTTATTTTATACTAACTTAATATAGAAACGCTCGCTATTAGAGCCCTTATCTAGCGTGTCTAGCTTTATATTTAATCTAAGAGTACGTAACCTTTATAGATTAATCTAGCGTAAGTACTTTATAATTAATTAGTTATTAAAGTTATTCTTAGTAGATATAATAGCAAGAATATGCTTTATAGACTACGTATATATAAGAGTATAAGAGATTTAACTATCTTGCTATCTATATCTAATTAGAAGCGGTTGCTAGCCTAGAATAAGCCTAGTAGATTAATAAGGGTAAGATATAGTTACTCTAGACCTAATAGCTCTAGGTAAAAGATATCTAAGCTAAAGACTCTACTATAATTATCTATTTCTATTATATCCTTCGCTAATTCGATAATTTCCTTAAGTTATAGATCTTCTACGGAGACTAATATAGATAGTAATAAATAAATAAGTAGGTCTTAGCATTTAATATTTAATTTATTTAATTACTGCTTTAGGTTTAACGGCTTTTTATATAGGCTTAACTTCTACCTTATTAGATTAGCGGCTAGATCTAAGCTATTATTTAATTTATTTATTAACTTCTCTAAAGACTAAGACGTAAAAATTCTATAACTTCTCTAGATTACTTTCTAAGCAGTTCTTATAAGAGCCTAGTATAATGCGGATTTTAATAGGTATAACTAGACCTTAGCAAAGAATTAACTTAGTTATAAACCTAGTATATAAATTATCTTTACTTAGGAACCTTACTCCTGATACTACTTTAAGGACTAAGCTTTTACTAGAAAATTATTTACTATATATAATAATCTCTTGTAAGTTAATATAACGATTAATTCTATATAATTAAAGATTATTAATAACGTCTAAGAGATTCTGTATATTATTAGACTAGAGGGATATATTTATACTGCTAAGAGACCTTCTTTTAAATAGTTTTCTAGAAAGAATAACGAACTTAATACTAATAAGAATTTTAGGGTATAGTGTATAGAAAGAATTAAAGAATTAAACTAAGGTTATATTATATAGATTACGAATAGTATATATAGTTAAGTTATTTGCTTAAGAATAAAGAAAGACTATAAACTATAGTAAATAGAGATTTAATAAATTATAGCAAAGAGATAGAAAATAGAGACTATAAACTATAATAGAGAAGTAGAGTAAATAGAAGAGTAAAGGATTTATAATAAAAGTCTAGACTAAGATAAGAATAGTTATTTCTAAGAGCTACGCCTTTTAAATACTAGTAGAGAAATACTAATACTACCCTCTACTTAAAACACTATAAAAAGCAGGTTAAGCCTTATTAAGCTATTAAGCCTATAGCTACTATTTTATAGACTTACTCTTTAAGTCTTAGACTACTTTCTTAATTTAATTATAGCCTTAATCTATTAAGCCTATAAGCTAAGCCTATTAAGCTAGCTTACTTATTATAGACTGTGCTTTAGGCTTAGCCTATTATATTAACATTTAATATAGTTATGCTAGTGCACTTATAGAAATTATATAGGCGAGTAATAGATATTATAGAATATACTATATTAAAAGTTAGTTAAATTCCTAGTTCTTTTCTATATAGATAATCTATTAATATTCGCCTAAGCCTTCTATCTAGTTAAAACCTTTTACTTATTACTAATTAACTAAGCCTTACGCTTTAACTTTAGCCTCTTATACGCTACGTAATTAGAGTCTAAAGGTACTCTAGTTAATAGTAGGCTTGTAGAATTAACTAACTTCTACTTATTCTTAAGCCTATTATAGAGTATAGCTATAACTAATATAATTATCTTAGAAGTAAACTCTTTTATCTTAGAGTAATTAGCGGTATAGTAGTGTGTAAATAGTATATATTCTAATTTTACCTCTTTATTTTTAAGTGTATCCTTAGTAGTCTAGTAATTTAACTAATCTTTCTAAATAGAAGTAGATAGCGCTGCTTTATTATAGAAGTTCTACCTTTATATAGTGCAAATATTCTGCTAGCGCTCTAGGCGGAACGTAAGAGAGTCTTATCCTCTAAGTATTTTAAACCTATAGTACTCTTCTATATTTATAGCGACCTACTTATTATAGTATATTTAATAAACGCGACGAGTAGAAGAGTATAGATATAACGCTTCTTTAATAATCTTAGCTAGCTATATACTACTAGCTATTATAAAGCTCTTATAAAAGGTATTATTTAGTCTATACGTTAGATTACTAAGATCTTTAAGGTAGCCTCTAAGAATAGCTATCTAATCTAATCTATTAGGCGCACTATAGTGCTTAATCTCTAAAAAATAACGTATAATAACTCGCTATATTATTTTATATACTAGTAGAAGGAGATTTATTAAGTTCTCTATAGGCTTAGTTAGATTAAGTATTATTATACCTCTAGGCTTATTATTAGGTACATCTTTAGAGAATATACTTAGTATATTAAAAGTCTTTTTACTAATAGTTACTTAGCGTAGTATAGTATAAAAGTCTTTCTTATCGCTCTATATAGGTGCCTTTACTCTATCTAGCTTAGCTTCTATTATCTTAGACTAGATCTAAAGTTTATTAATATAATAATACATAAACTTAACGTTATTAAACTATATTTTACTTCTTTCTAGGGCTTCTTAAGCGCCCTTAAAGAGGTAGTAGAGAGACTACTTTAAGATAATAAAGCAAGTAAGCTTAGTAAGCTTAATAAGTTTAGTACTAGACTTCTTTATATACTTATTAAAGAAGATAATAGCTTAATTATATATGTCGCGCTAGTCTCTATTATCTCTAAAACTATTCGCTTTTATAGCCTTCTATATTAGTTTTTTAACCTTTTTAATAAAAGTCATTTTCTTATTAGTCTTATTAGTAAAAATATTATTAATACTAAAGACCTCTTTTAGTCTCTAGTTAGAGTCTGCACGCGCTTACTAGTATTTAGGTAATTAGAATTATTTCTAGTATATTTAAACTAAATAATATTAGAGTATATTATTACTTTTCTTTATTTCTTATTGCTTTTAGATATACCCTTTACTATTTTATTACCTATAGGTATTATAAGAACTAGCTAAGTTCTAATAGAAGGGGACTAGAGTATTAAGGCTAAAGAATTTACTAAGTAAGTATAGAAGATAGAAGGTAGTAAGTAAGGTAGATTAATATAGGTAACAATAGATCTAAATGTTCTAGGTAAGAGGAGGCGTACGTATAGGTAGCAAACTATGTTTAATATTAGTAGGGCGCGGTAGATAAATAATAGTATTATATAAGCTATTAGCTAAGATAAGCTTATAGTAAGTAAGAGAGAGTTAAATAACTTATTTACTATTTAACTCTCTTATTATAGAGCTATATCGATACTATATATTGCTAATAGTAAACTAAATAATAATAATTATAACTATATAAGTAGTGCTAAGTAGAGGCTATAGATTAACAATTATATTACTATCTCTATTATTATTATTATATTTAGAGGAGAGCGCACTTGCCTATAAGGTAGCGCGTACTAATAGGAAATTATTTAACTTATACTACGTAGTTATAATAATTATATTAGCTAATAGTTACTTATTTTAATAGAGCGATAGTAGTATAGTTAATAATTTGCTAGATCCTTATTTATTTAGGTTACTAGGCTACGGGAGTTAAATAACAACGCTGTTAGAAACTTTAATAGTTAGTAAGAGATATAATATAATATAGATATATAAGTTATCTTTTATAGTACTTAGCTTCTCTTTAAATCTATTTTTTAAACACCTACTACATCGTAGATTACTCGCACCTATAGAGTTTATAAAGTATATTTTACTTACCTTACTATTTAACTTCTACTCCTTATCTACTCTAGCCGTATTCTATACCTTATATAGTCTCTCTATAAACTATAGTACGTTTAATTATCTTAGCTTCTCTTATACTCTATTTATACTAATATTTGCGCTAGCTAGCTTAATTCTACGTCTATTCTTATAACTCTAAAAATATACTTAAGAATATACTAGCTAGAGGGAGTCTACTTTAAAAGTCTAACTTAATTATTTCTATATTTTATATTTTTATCCTCTAATATTATATTAGTAACCTTATTGCTTTAACTTATAGTATAATTATTACACTATTAATAATAGCTTAGGGTAAGGCATATAATTATAGAAAAAGTGCGAAGACTTACTATATATTTCTATCGCTTTATTAAGATATTATAAGTATAGTCTCTAATAAGATCGCCTTACTACACTTTGATATAAATAATAGCGACAGCGGTGTTAGTAATATATACTTAACCTATATTATAGGCACGTTTATGTATAATAAGAGTATATATTCTAACTATAGCTAAGCTAGTAATAAAGTAGCTATATTAATTAGAGAATATCTAAGAAATAGATATAATACTATAGTGTTTAATTAGCGCTATAAGTCTTATAATAACTAAGTATCTTAAAGATTAATAAGGAGTTATATATCGATTAAGTTGCATATAGGCTTAAGAAGTAGGTAGAAGTTTAACTAGAGAGGCCGTCCTTTAGTCTAAAAAAGAGACTATTATATAAGTCTAAGCTCTATAAAGGCTGTAAGAGAGGTTTCTATAAATAGATATATATACTTACTAATAAATAAGCTAGCTAAGCTAAGCCGAAGGCCTTAACTTAGCTTACTTATTTTAATATTAAGGCTTAGCTAGCTTACTAGTTTTAGTCTTTTTAGCTTATTAGCTTACTTAGCTTACTTAGCTTACTTAACTTAGTACTTTTTAGGTGTTAGGTTTCTAATTAGGTAAGTTATATACTTTGTCGAGCTCCTTATTAGTAAATAAGAGGAAGATGTAGTTAGGTTAATAATATATAATAAGAGTTTATAGCTATAATATAACCTCTACTAATTAATTACTAGCTCTATACTATCTAGCTTAATAGCCTCTATTAGCTCTATTATTAGTAAGAATCTAATTAACTTACTTTCTTTAGATTAAGAAATCTACTAATAACCTTCTTATTACTAAGCTTATTAGGTTTACTAAGACTCTACTACTTAAAAAGAAGCTACGTAACTACTTTAATATAAGTTAGCGCTAATAATAATAGGTTCTCTTTAGTAGTATTAGGATATAATTATTTATAAAATACCTTATCTACTCTTTCCCTCTATAACTTACTAGGTATTCCTTATATAGATATATTAGTATAGAAAATCTAATTTTTAAGAATTAAGAGTAAATGCGTAGTATATTATTTACGTAGTAATACTTAAAGTATTAAGGTTACTTATAATTAATAGAGTTCTTAGATAAACTATTAGTTCTTACGTTTTAGTAGGCAGAGGTCTTTAGTAAGTAGTAATAAGGGAAGCTCTATAATATAGGAAGTAATACGCGACGCCTTTTTAATAATAGTAGATAGAGATAATAGAGATAAAGGCGTTGATATAGCTATAATATTAAGATAGTCTATTTAGGCTAGAATCTATCTATCTAAGCGAGCTTATTCTACTAGGGCCGTAAGACACTAACTATACTAAATACGTAGCTGCTAGCACTTTTTAGAGCGAATTTAGAGTAGTCTATTAAGGATTAGAACTTATAGTAAGAAACTTACTCTACTTCTTTTTATAGACTTAAGACTTTATCTTTAAACTATAGTAGAAAAGTCTCTAGTATCTATATACCTAATAAGTACTAAATAATAGCTAGTAATTAATAATAACTAGTAATAGTCCTTATATATCTAATACTAATAGAAAACTTAATAATATCTATAGCTATCTCTTAATTAATAACCTAGTATAGCTACTACTTATACCTAAATATAATTAAGCCTAGTAAAGGCGTATATACTAGTTTTTCTATAAGTTATAATATAGCGACCTAATTCTACTATATAGCTACCTATATACTTAGCTTAAACCTAGCGTCCTCTTCTTTATAGAAACTCTTCTTTATTTTAATAGATATAATAGCGGGCTTTTTATAAGCTTTATTAAGCGTTAATTAATAAAGAGAAACTATAGAGGTTTATAGAGGAGAAGCGTATAAATAGTAGATTTAAGAGAAGAACTATAGAAAGGGATAAAGTTAATAGAGAAGTTAATAATCTTAGGGCTAGAGGGATTATTCTTATAGAGTAGGGCGAAGTTAGAGATAGGCTTTACTAAAGTTCTAGATATAGGTTAATTAAGTAAATATATTAGATAAGAGAGATAAATATATTAATTAATTTAAAGCGTGGTTTAAAGAGCTATAGAGCATATAATAAGATCTAATTATATACTTTAGTATTCTATTATACCTTATATAACTCGCTATCTATATATTATTAAGCCTCTACGTAGATCTTAAGTAAAGTTGTTTAGATATAGGCGTATAGCTAGCCTAGCGAGCTTTCTAGGCTAGACGCTTAGGCTACTAGTTAGGCTAAGCGTCTCGCCTAGCTCGCACCTATATATAGAGATCTCTCTACTAAGCTCTTACTCGGTACTAATTAAATATTACTCTACTCTATTTATTATAACGACTATAATATTTAATACCTTTACTGTGTTAACACTAATTAGTGTTTAATAGAACTATAGATTAGCAAGACATCTATATATAGAGGGCCTATTAGCATTACGTCTGTATAGCCTAGGTAAAGAAGCGACTCTTATATAACCTTATATTATATAAGTAGTTTAAAGAATAGATCTGCCTATAAGCGTTTATCTTAGCTAATAGAGTCTAAAAGAGATCTAGAACTAAAGATCTACGTTAACTACGTATAAAACCTAATAAAATTAATAGTAAATAACCTACTATAATTAACCCTGCAATAAGCGACCTATAGGTAACTCCGCGATCTATAAGTATACTACTAGAACTATACCTATAAGCATTATTACCTAGTAATAGTACCTAAAGGTATATAAGAACGAGTACGCTAATACCTAACTTAATTTTATAACTAATGTAATATCCCTAGTTAGATAAATACTATAGCTATTAACTAGGTAGTATAGACTAAAGATAATAGAGACTTTATTATGCTTATTTAAGACTTCTAAGGGATATTTATAGAATAGTCTATTACCCACTTTAATATAATAGATATATAAGTCTGCATAGTAGTTAAAAATATACTCTATAATTAAAGTATCTATATTAAGAAGAATAGCCGCAATACTATCGCGTAATAGCTATTTAATATTCTTATCCTTACTTAATCTTCTAATTAGCCTATTAATAAGCTTAATATTATACAACTTAATCTAGACTTTAAGTGCCGCTAAATAATAGAAGAGGTATAATAAGCTAGAGTAACCTAGTAAGGTAGTAACCTACTAACTTAGAACCTAAGTATAAGCTATATAGCTTTACCTACCTAGATAAATATAACTACCCTTACTAACCTCGCAAAGGTATATAGTAAGGAGGAGAAGTTTAGTAGTAATAAGTATAATATCCTTAATAATAAGATAGTTATCTTTAAAGACTACTATAGAAAGGTTAGTATTATAATAGACGTATAGTATAAGCTTATAGTATCTACTATACTTAAAGGTAAGGCTTTAGCGTACTACTATAACTATATCGCCCTATTTAATCTAGACTACGAAAGTATTATTAAGCGACTAGAGGAGTACTTTTATATAAGTAAGAACTACTAAATATTCCTAAGTAAATAGCGCACTATTATACTAAAAGACGTTATTGCTAACAACTCTAATAAGACACTTACCTAGTATCTTAATATAGTTATTAATAAGCTCTAGCTACTACACTAGGTAATAACTTAATAGAATAGACTAAGTAAGTAAGCTCTTATAAACTAACTTATTTCTACCTATTAAGGCGTTAAAGCCTATAGCATAGTCCTTATCTACCTAGCTTTAACTTTTAAAGCTGTCGCTTTAGAACTATGTAATACTATTAGCAACTAGACGCGCTACTATCTACGCTTATAGTTTAACTACAAGGAGTCTAATCTAAGCGAAGACGCGTTCTATATAAACCGCTAATATAACTATAATAACACTAGATAACGTAATAGACTACGCAACTATAGCGTATAAGGCTAAGGTAAAGGACTCTATAGCTATAACTCTAGAGAATCTTACTTCTAACGTAGCTTTACTCGCCTATAATATAATAATAATATATAGCGCTATAATAATAAGAAATACTACGTCTATAATAAGCTAGGCTGCTAGTTAACTTGTTACTCTAGAGAAGAGTAAAAGAAAGCGTAATAATATACTAAATATACGTATAGACCTATAATGTTAATATAGACTATAAAGCCTTTCTTATATAGTTTAAAGGTATTAATATTAATAATAACGATAATAATTGTCGGGACATGCGCGTATAGCCAGCCCGGCGAGTTTTTCTGGGCCAGAAGCTTAGACTACTAGTTAGACTAAGCTTCTCGCTTAGCTCGCACCTATATATAGAGATCTCTCTACTAAGCTCTTACTTAGTACTAATTAAATATTACTCTACTCTATTCGTTATAATAACTATAATATTTAATACCTTTGCCGTGTAACACTAATTAGTAGTTAATAGAACTATAGATTAGCAAGACATCTATATATAGAGAGCCTATTAGCACTACGTCTATATAGCCTAGATAAAGAAGCGACTCTTGTACAACCTTATATTATATTAAGTAGTTCGAAGAATAGATCTGCCTACGAGCGTTCGTTTCGGCTAACAGAGTCTAAAAGAGATCTAGAACTAGAGATCTACGTTAACTACGCATAAAACCTAATAAAATTAATAGCAAATAACCTACTATAATTAACTCTATAATAAGTAACCTATAGGTAACTCTACAAACTATAAGCATACTACTAGAACTATACCTATAAGTATTATTATCTAGTAATAGTACTTAAAAGTGTACGAGGACGAGTACGCTAATACCTAACTTAATCTTATAACTAATATAATTATCTCTAGTTAGATAAATACTATAGCTATTAACTAGGTAGTATAGACTAAAGATAATAGAGACTTTAATATTATACTTATTTAAGACTTCTAAAAGACATTTATAGAATAGTCTATTACCTACTTTAATATAATAGACACATAAGTCTATATAGTAGTTAAAAATATACTCCGCGACTAAGGTATCTATATTAAGAAGAATAGCTGCAACACTATTACGTAATAGCTATTTAATATCCTTATTCTTACCTAATCTCCTAACTAGCCTAGTAATAAGCTTAACATTATATAACTTAACCTAGACTTTAAGTACTACTAAATAGTAGAGAGGCATAATAAGCTAGAGTAACTTAGTAAAGTAGTAACCTACTAACTTAGAACCTAAGCATAAGCTATATAGCTTTACCTACCTAGATAAATATAACTACTCTTACTAACCTTATAAAGGTATATAGTAAGAAAGAGAAGTTTAGTAGCAATAAGTACGACGTTCTTAATAATAAGATAGTTATCTTTAAAGACTACTACGGAAAGGTTAGTATTATAACAGACGTATAGTATAAGCTTATAGTATCTACTATACTTAAAGGTAAGGCTTTAGCGTACTACTATAACTATATCGCCCTACTTAATCTAGACTACAAAAGCATTATTAAGTGACTAAGAGAGTACTTTTATATAAGTAAGAACTACTAAATATTTCTAAGTAAATAGCGCACTATTATAATAAAAGACGTTATCGCTAATAACCCTAATAAGACACTTACCTAGTATCTTAATATAGTTATTAATAAGCTCTAGCTACTATATTAGGCAATAACTTAATAGAATAGACTAAGTAAGCGAGCTCTTATAAACTAACTTATTTCTGTCTATTAAAGCGTCAAAGTATATAGCGCAGTCCTTATCTACCTAGCTTTAACTTTTAAGGCTGTCGCTTTAGAACTACGTAACGCTGTTAGCAACTAGACGCGCTGCTATCTACGCTTATAGTTTAACTATAAGAAGTCTAATCTAAGCAAAGATACGTTCTATATAAACCGCTAATATAACTATAATAACACTAGATAACGTAATAGACTGCGTAACTATAGCGCATAAGGCTAAGGTAAAGGACCCTATAGCTATAACCCTAGAGGATTCTACTTCTAATATAGCTTTACTCGCCCGTAATATAATAATAATATATAGCGCTATAATAATAAGAAATACTACGTTTATAATAAGCTAGGCTACTAGTTAACTTATTACTCTAGAGAAGAGCGAAAGAAAGTATAATAATATTACTAAACGTACGTATAGACCTATAATATTAATATAGACTATAAAGCCTTTCTTATATAGTTCGAAGGTATTAATATTAATAATAACGATAACGACGGTAATATAGACAAAGAACTTAATACGTTCTTTAATAACGACTAGCTTAATACAAAATATTAGTTCCTTACTACTACCTACGGTATAGTTAATAGAGAAATAATAGTACGCAACTTTAATAACACTGCCGCTTTCTACACTATTACAAAAATTAACCTATACGCTAGTAATAATATTGCTAAAAAGGTAAGCTACCTCTTTATACTTAACTACTAGTACAGGCGCAAGCAGTTCTAGGGTATTATACTAGATACTAGCGCGGCTAGAGTATCTATAGTAGGTAAGTAATAGGTTATAGCGTTATACTATATCTAATCTCTATAGATTAATAAGTTAACTATAGAACGATACTAGATTTAATTTAGAGATAACTTAGAGTATATCTCTTAGCGATGTTAACGTCTAGACACCTATTAGAATAATTAAGTTCGCTATAATACCTATAAATATACTATTTCTACTCTATCTTAATAACATAGACTACTATAGTATCTACTTTAACAACGTCGACAATATACTTATCTATTAGTCTAAGGAATACCTAATTATTCGTAAGTAGGGGCATCTATAGCTTCTTCTTAATAAGTATAAGACTACTACTTAATATCTTACTAAAGGAGAGCTTTAGTAACTCTACTAACGTTTTAGATATCTAGCTGCTGCACGCCTCTATAAAGTCTAGTAAGGTAGGCTATAATATTAATAGGACGCTACTTAATAAGATAATAAGTTTATTATAGTACTAGATTACTACTAAAGCACTAGGCTAATTCCGCTTTACTCTACGCAATAAAAACCTTAACTTTAACTCCCGCGTTATCGTTAATATTATATATATTAACTAGAAACTAGTCCTCTACGCTATTAATAAAGCAACTACTTTTTAAGCCGCCCGCTTTCTAAGAGATATAAAGGTAAGTATAATATAGAATACGCTACGCGCTATATAGATTAATATATACGTTAGACCGCCTAATACTATCGCGACTAACGCTAGTATAAACTTCACAAGCAAAGAGTTTATTAATAACGCTAACGCAATAATAATAGACGTCTATAAAGTACTAGTTAAAGCCTATTAATTAATTAGCAAGGTTAAACGCTACTACGCTACTATCTAATAAGCGTTCGAAGTTATCTCCGCCAATATTAGTATATTAATAATAATAAAGGATAATATCCTCTAGATAGCTATTAAGGCTATTAATAATACTACTAGATCTAAAGAACGTATACTAACGCTACTAGTATTTAGCACCTATCTACGTCTCTCTAAGATATTACCGCTATCTCCCTTAATTATAGCGCGCGCAATAGCAATACGCAAAGTAATAGTAAAAGTCTAGAAGATTAAAGTAAAGCAATAGGTTACTAAAGCTCTAGGTACCTATAATAGACTAAATAATATTATTACATAAGTACTAAAACTACTACTATAAAGTAATATTAAGGTGTAGCGCGAAGGCCTTAGATAGACTAGCCTATATACTCTTATCGCCCTAAACAACGATTAAACTACTACTATTATTAACGCTTATAGAAAATAAGTAAGTTTCCGTATTACCTCTATCTAGCTATATTATTAAGACGACACTATAAACCTCCTACAACTTAATAAGAAATAGCATAGTAATAAGAAACTATATAGTAACTATTAACGTAATAATAATAAATTTATTCTCTAAGAAGAGCTACTATAGCGCTAAGGACGCAGCCGCTCTAAAGGCTCTAAGAATAAGCTAAAGATACACGCTACTAACCTCGCGTAACGCGAGAAGGATAATATAGTGCTCGCTAGGATACTACGCACTACTAGTAAGATTATAATACCTAGAGAACTCTTTAAGATATTAACTAAGATAGAGATTAATAGTCTTATTACCTATAGTATCTTCCGCTTTAAACTATATAATCTAGCTAAGTATAGCAGGATCTAGATCTTTAAGTCTTATATTATTAATAAAGTAAAAAGTAAGACTACTAATAGACTATATAAGAAATCTAGACTAGTTATATAAGGCTACGCTAATTATAGCAAGATAATTATACTTACCTAGAGCCTTATAATATAACGCGTAAGCTAGAGAATTATTATTACTCTTACACTATTATTAATCTAAATAGGTATAAAGTTATAGCTCTAAGATATTACGTAGGCGTATATATAGTCTAATAACCGCCTCTAACGTACTATTATTATAGAACTACCTATATAACTTTATAAAGCCTACCCCTAAGAAACTATTATAGTTATAGTAAAACTACTATATAGTATCGCTAAAGCTAGTGCCTACTAGTAGTTAACATACTTTAAATACTATACTATAATACTTAATATAGAGACGTCTACGTATAATCTATATCTCCTTATCTTTATAGCTACTAACGCTAGAATAACTATAGGTTTTAGTATTATTAGAATATAAACTAATAACACTCTTAGTTTCTTAGATAATACCTTCGCTAATAGAGAGGATAAAAAGCTCCGTTTTAAAGCTAAGGACAAATAGTACCTTACAGACACTAAGCCTATTAAGTTTAATAGCTATATAGTATATCTTAGTAGTAACAACGTTATTACTTTATAATAAAAGAAGTAAAGTAAGAAGCTTAAGAGTACTATTAATATAAAGTCCTACGTATAATAGTAAGTATAAAGAGTATATATCGCGACTATATATTAACTAGAGGTAAGCTTTAATCTTGCCGCCGTAGCATAAGCGACTAAGCTAATAAAAGAAGAAATATCTAGATTAAATAAGTATATTAACTAGTAGAAGAAAAATATCGCTTATAAACTTAGTTATATACCTATTAAGATAGAAGACCTTAAGCTATATAATAGTAGACGCCTTATTCGCTAATAATAAGAATATAAGCTCTTAAATAGGATATATTATTATTCTTAGTAATAAGATTATATTCTTAGACAGCAGCTTTAAGATACGTAGTAATATCGTTTACTAGTCCTTAACTAAATATAAACATGTTATAAGGAGCGTTCTAGCCTTAGAGATCTATATATAGTATATAGCGTTAATATTATACTAGCTATTAGCACTATAATTAATATAATTATAGACTAACTATCTCTTCCTAAGGTCTCTATTATTATATGCACTAATTCGCGATCTCTATATAACTATCTCGTTAAACTTAGTACTACTAAGGAGAAACGCCTTATAATAGATATTATAGTATTATAAGAGGTATATAAGCGCAGCGATCTTATAGATATCTATTAGATTAATAGTAGGGATAACCTAGTAGATATAATAACTAAAGTAGTAAGCAACTCTACTTTAGAGCATCTTATTAACACTAATAAGCTTAAACTTTATATATAAGGATAGGTAAACTATAATAGCAAGGGCACTAAGTATATAAGTAAGGAGGGCAGTACCTAAGATAGGTATATAGAGGAGGAAACTAGATACTTTTCTAAGAGTAGGAGATTAGAGTAGATCTATTATACTTAGGAGCTAACTATACGCGTTATAAAGAGAAGAAAAGCTAGTGTTAGAATATACGCGTATAGCTAGCCTAGCGAGTTTTTCTAGGCTAAAAGCTTAGACTACTAGTTAGACTAAGCTTCTCGCTTAGCTCGCACCTATATATAGAGATCTCTCTACTAAGCTCTTACTTAGTACTAATTAAATATTACTCTACTCTATTCGTTGCAACGACTATAATATTCGACACCTTTGCCGTGTTAATAATAATAGTAATATAGACGAAGAACTTAATGCGTTCTTTAATAATAACTAGCTTAATATCAAATACTAGTTTCTTACTACTACCTATAGTATAGTTAATAGAGAAATAATAGTACGTAACTTTAATAATACTACCGCTCTCTACGCTATTACAAAGATCGACCTATACGCTAGTAATAATATTACTAAAGAGGTAAGCTACCTCTTTATACTTAACTACTAGTATAGGCGCGAGTAGTTCTAGAGTATTATGCTAGACACTAGCGCGGCTAGAGTATCTATAGTAGGTAAGTAATAGGTTATAGCGTTACACTATATCTAATCTCTATAGATTAATAAGTTAACTATAGAACGACACTAGATTTAATTTAAAGATAACCTAGAGTATATCTCTCTTAGCGATATTAACGTCTAGATACCTATTAGAATAATTAAGTTCACGATAATACCTATAAATATACTATTCCTACTCTATCTTAATAATATAGACTACTATAGTATCTACTTTAATAACGTTAATAATATACTTATCTATTAGTCTAAAGAATACCTAATTATCTATAAGTAGGGGCATCTATAGCTTCTTCTTAATAAGTATAAGACTACTACTTAGTATCTTACTAAAGGAGAACTTTAGCAACTCTACTAACGTTTTAGATATTTAGCCGCTACACGCCTCTATAAAGTCCTAGTAAAGGCAGGCTATAATAATATTAATAAGGCGCTACTTAATAAGATTAATAAGTTCTATTATTAGTACTAGATTACTATTAAAGCACTAGGCTAATTCTACTTTACTCTACATAATAAAAATATTAACTTTAACTCTCGCGTTATCGTTAATATTATATACATTAACTAGAAACTAGTCCTCTATACTATTAACAAAGCAACCGCTTTTTAAGCAGCCCGCTTTCTAAGAGATATAAAGGTAAGTATAACCTAGAATACGCTACGCGCTATATAGATTAATATATATATTAGACCGCTTAATACTATTATAACTAACGCTAGTATAAACTTCGCGAGCGAAGAGTTTATTAATAACGCTAACGCGATAATAATAGACGTCTACAAAGTACTAGTCGAAGCCTATTAATTAATTAGTAAGATTAAACGCTACTACGCTACTATTATAGTATAGTAGATTAATACGTGTTCGGAGTTAGGTAATTAGCGCTAGAGTTAAGTATTTTAGGATAACTCCGCGTAGAGGAGCTCGATAGTTATTATACACTATTCTTAATACTACCGTTTATTGTTTAGATACCTTCTTATTCTCTACTCTCTACTAATTACGGGTCGGCAGCCTCTCTTTAGACTATTAAGGCTATCTCTCTACTATATCTTTAGTAACCTAACTAAAGGGACACAATAGTCTATTAGTAGAGTAGTAGAGAAACCTCTTTATTTTACCTATTTTTAAGGAGAAGTTATAGAGGTAGAGACCTATAATAAGTTTTTAGAGACTCTATTAAACTCTAAGCGCTTACTAATAAAGTTTACTAAAGTAGCGGAACTCTTAGAGAGTTTCTATAGTATTAGTAGAGTAGTATAGTAACCTATAAAAGGACTATAGAACTAGCATAATATATAGCTAAATAGAAGTAGGTAAGAGTATAACGCCTAAGTGCTAAAGAGGCACTTTTTACTAAGGCGGTAAAAAGATATTAGAAGAAAAGGAAGGAACCTATCTTAGAGAGAGAATTAGAAGTCTAAAAGTAGTAAAATAGTATATACGCTAATAGAAGATTAGTAACTTTTAGAAACTTTTAATTAAGTAGTGTCTATAATATATAACTAGAGTAGGTCTCTCTTATTAAATAGTATACTATCTAAGACGTCTTTAACGTAGAGCGGAGAGCCTATAGCGACTATAATAGCGGAACCTAAGCTACCTATAGTAACTTATAACTCTTACTATTAGTATTTAGGAAAGCTAGAACTATATAATATATATACGCTACGCTTTATAGAGAGAATATTTTAGAGTTCTTAGATAAGTATAACTTTAAAGCTAATTAAGTAGACTAGCTATAAGACTTTTAAAAGAAGTAGCTACTATACTTCTATACGTAGAAGTATAAAGCGTTTATCTAAAAGCTACTAAGCTACTATAGAGCGGAGACCTATAAATAGTATAAAGATAAGCTTTAAGAGCTATATATAGAGTAAAATAAGTTTTAGTAGTAGAGCATCTAAGTATTTATTAAGAGCTACGTAAAGGAGGTATAGTAAAAGTAACCTACTATCTAGATTACTAAATACTACTAGAACTTTATAACCTACTTTATAGCTATAGAGACCTAAGAATAGGTCGCGAAAGCTAAGAAGAGCTTCTTCTTCTTCTAAAGACTTACTCGAGAAGATATAGAGTAAGTAATATACTATATACTAAGAGAGAATTAGCCGCGCTTAGATAATATCGCTTTATTTAAAATTAAGAAGATCTACTAATTTATCCGCAAATACTAAGTATAAAAGAAAGAGTTAAGTACTTTATATACTAACTATAGTTTAAAGAGCTAAACGTTAGCCTATTATAACGTAGAGATAGTAGAGAAGTTAATACTAGCGCTTAAGAAATCTTTAGTAACTCTATAATAGGCGGTCTCTAAGATACTACTAATTATTACTTAACCTAAGAAGCTAGCTACTCTAAAGGTTAATAAAGTAGTAGAGGACCTTATTTAGCGCTTTTAAGGACTATCTATAATAATAGAGTAGCTTAATAAGATAGCTAAAAGTAATATAGAACTATAAAGACTCCTTATTAAGCCTAAGAACTACGTAGAGGTGTATAAACAGCTAGTGCTAAGGCTATATTAGGTAAGTATAGAGATCTTAGAGTATAATAATAGAAGCTTTAAATTAATATACCCGCTAATAACTAACGCGTAATTAGGCGTAAACTACGTAAGTAACTAAGACCTATAGCGTACTCGTTATAGGTACTATAAGCGAGAAGAGTATCTTATTATAAACTATCTAGACTAGAACCTACTAAAAGGTAATTAGTAGTATTATACTTAAAGCGAAGAGTAACTAAATAGTTAAAATAAGTATAGTACTACTTTAGGCTATATCTAACTACTATCTAGAGTATATTTCTAGGCGGAGGCATTACTCTAAAACTCTTTAGAAGCGAGGTTCTTAAGTAGATACTATAGTTATTAAAGAAGCGTTTTAAGGTAACTAATAACTAACTAAAGCGACTAATATAAGAAGTACTCCTAAATTAGTTTAACACGGCTAGTAGGCCTATTAAGGTTAAAAGAACTAGTAGTAGTAGCGAGAGCTATATAATAGAGTTAAGCGAGGAAGTAGAGCTAATAGTAAGGTAAATAATAGCCCTTTAGTTAGCTGCGTAGTTTCTTAAAACTATATCTTATAGAGTACTATACCTTAAAGACGACTTAGAAGTTAACGCTATAGATAGACGTATAAAGGCTAGTTAACTAGTAAAAGAATAGTAGGAGCGTAAGGCTCGCCTTAGAAAGAAACCTAGGATACCTTAGATAAAAAGTAGTTAGATAGTAAGTAGCTATAAAGATATAGACGTTAAGAAGAAGCTAAAGATACTAAGGTATAGAGCTATTAGATTAAAGTACTATAGTAGAAGAGGGTAGCGTATAGATACTAAGGGCGCTAGTACGACTTAGTAACTATAATAGCTAATTAGAGTATAGAGGCTCTTAGTACCCCCTAGGTACACCTAGCGCGATATAGACACATAGACAGATATATAATATTATTAATATTATTAATTATTACCTTTTATCTAGGTTTCTATAATAGTGAATATCTAATAATTAAGAGTCTTATTATCTTTACCTACCTACTAAAATAACTACCTTAACTACACGCGACGCGACGGTTATCCTACAAGACTATACAGACTACTTGTTCTAGGTTCTATAGATCTAGGCGTAATATATCGCGTATAACCTCTAGAATAAAGTTAACCTAGTATAAGATACTTAGTATTAGTAAGAACTAAAAGAATTTAGGGTTTCTTAGCTTATAAATTACCTATCTACGGTAGAAATTAGTATACTAGAGCGAGTTACCAAATTAACCCCCGCAGGGTAGAGAAACTATAGAGAGGATATAGACTACTATAAACTATATATAGAATAGTATAAGAATAATAGAAATTAATATAATAAGAAGTAGTTAAATATCCTTCTAAATATACGCCTAATTTAGTTAATAGTTATAAGGGGCTACGCTTAGGGAGCTATTGCACAGGTATACTAGAGTTGTATTTAATAGGGAAGAGAACTATAAGCTATCTCGTACTAAAGGTTATTTAGAGAGTAGCTTAGAATAACCTTCTACCTATAGACTATTATAGTAGAGCGAATGCCTATAGGAACGTATGCTCGATGCAAGATATTAGAAATTATATTAAGTAGTGTGTATATATTGTGTCTATCTAAGTAATGTTCGTCGCGCCCTAGTATTCTTATATCCGAGCGTTCTTTAGCTCCTATTATCCCTATTTCCTCTACTATATCCCTCCCTTACTTAGAAAGAAAGGCCTCCTCTTCCTTTATCTTAGCTAAAGGCTCTCTAGACTAAGTACTAATAAACTACGTATCTCCTCTAGATATCTACTACCTCTCTAAAACTCTCTTAGCCCTTAAGTACCTCTCTAATTAATTTCGTCTAAATAAATAAAAAGCGTCTAGCTACTATTTAATACCTATTTCTTCTTTTTCTATTTTTATTTTTAAGTCCCCTTTAGTAGCTATTATCTAACTAATATCCGCTAATATCTACTAATAGATACTTAGATTCTAAACGTTATTTATCTAGTATTTAGAGATCTTTAGTGTGCTTATTTAAATCTTATCTAAGATACTTCTCTAAGAACTCTTTAGATTCTAAGTACTATTTATATAGTATTTAGGAGCTATTAGCTCTCCTATCTAGCGCTTATTCTATACCTAACTAAGAGGTCTCTAGAGTCTTCTAATTATAGTCTAACTAGCTTAGTATTTTATTAGCTAAGTCTTTAGAGCTAGTAACTCTAAGCGTTACTTAGACTTATACTACTATTCCTTTCTATATCTAGGCTGCTTAATTAACTTAACTAACGCTCTTTATAATAAGCACTTAGCTTTACCTTATTTACTAGGCCGTCTCTAGATAGCTAGTAGTAAAGAGAATATACTCCTAGACTACTTACTTCTATAGAGCTTCTAATAGCTTCTTAGCCTTATAGTTTTACTTCTACTTTATATATTATTCTTATATTGTTCTGCCGCGGCTAACCGCTCTTATTATTAGTTATTAATACCCCGCTTTCTAAGGTTGCTTTGCTACTTAGTTAAGCTAGTATTTGCTATAAACGCTTATTTGCTACCTAAATAATAATAATAATAGCTTATATTATCTTTTTCTTCCTAGCTATACGTTATCTCGCCTCTTACTTAAACCTTCTTCTTTCTAAGTAGCTCTCTATACTCGCCTGCTTCGCTGTATCTTTACTATCTATATATACTTCTTTACTTTAGCTAAGATACGTTCTAACTACTATTCGCCTATTACGCTTTTCGCTATCTCTATTATACCTACTACTAAGGTTACTAATAACTTTGCTAAGAAGCTTAATTAGACTATTTGCTATTCTTCGCGTTTAGCTAGTAGGCCTACTATTTTACCTATTATTCTTGCTATATCCTCTAAGGATAGGTCTAAGCGTAATTTAGAAGAAGATAATAGTAATAATAGCGATACTAAGAGTAAGAATACGTTTAATACTCTTCTTCTCTAGAGAAGTTAGTTCTAATAGTAGCTTAGAGCTATAGATGCGTACTATAGCTAGTCTTCTAGACCTAGTTATTTATAGAGGTGTTTCTAGGTTAGTCTTATAGCTATTCCTTTCTTTATCTAAGTAGCTATCTAAGCGCCTTTTATATAGTATATAGTGTCCTTAATAAATAACTTATCCTAACTTTCTATTCTATTTATACTTTTATTAAGTGTTCTCTAAAGTCTTATCTAAGCCTCTTTTATATACTATACTCCTCCCCTACTTAGAGAAGATAGACCTCTCTTCTTCTATTATACTTAAATACTTGCTAGATAGCTCTTAGATATAATTTATATTTTAAAGATATCTAAGCCTTATAGTAGTCTTTATCTCTTTATATCTTTCTATAAAAGTAGTACTTAGTTTCCTCTTTTAGGTCTTTAGTTGTCTATCTATTCTAGTCTAAGGTATTATCTAAGCTCCTTTCGCGCTCTATATCTATCCTACCTGCTGTTAATAACTATAGGAATGCGCGATATTTAGACGTATTAAACCCTTCTCTTGTTCTTAGTACTACTACTATAGCCTTCCTTATCTTTTATAGTACTCTTGTAATATCTTTATCTTCTTACGTATTTTAAAGCTAGCTATCTAGCTAAGCTATATTTAGGTGTCTAAGATTATAGCGTTTCTCTTTTCCTACTTAGCTACCTTCTCTAATAAGGGCGTTCTAACTATATTTTAGTACTTATTACTTAAGATCTTTTATACTTATATCTTATATATTCTTATTACTATCCGCGATCTCTTCTAATAGCTATTTAGTAGCCTTTTTACCCCTTTCTAGCTTAGTTATTTATAGCTCTATTATAGTGCGCTAAATAAAACGCTTTAGCCTGTTACCTAGTATATAACTATAGAATAGAGTTCTATCTAGTTCTTTTAGATTATACTATTCTTTCTAATAAGTTTTTGTAATACGAAATAGACTAGTCTATTTAGAGAGAAATTTAGTAAGTATTAATCTATTAGTCTTATAAAAGAAGTCGCGTAGTAATATAAAGTCTTTAATAGCTAATAGTTCTTTCTAAAGGACCTTCGCGTTATTAAAGTAGTCTTTATTTTCCTACCTAAGCCGCACTATTCTATTAATAGCTTCTTAGAACCTCTTATCCCTTCTTTAGAATTACTAAGCCCTTATTATAAGTAGTATTAGAGTATCTTTAACTTCTAACTATAGCAATATTTACTACGTAGGGATTAAAAGCTCTACTAGAAGAATATATTCCTAGCCTAATACTAAGTACACTAGTATCTCCTACGTAGATCGTTTAATAGTTATTTAGTTAGCCTAGAGTATATTAGCTAGGTTATCTACCTAGTTTCCCTAAAGCTTCTTTAGTGCCGCTACTATAGAAGTATAACCTCGCTCAATTAGGCCTTACCCTTATAGATAATAAGCACTTAAAATAACTCTATTAATACCCTATTACTACTAGAGGTTCTTAACTAGTCCTTTATTCTCTAGTCTACCGTTAGCTAATATTTTTAGTAGTAGTCTCTATCTACTAAATACATCATTAATTAGGAACTTCTAAACAGCTTTTAAATTATTTTTCGCTAGCGCTTTAGCTTCTAGCTAACTAGACGCGTAGTTCTAAGTAACTATTAGATACTTACAGCTATTTAGTCCTAGCAGCATATATACAATATTAATTATAATCTATTTAAAAAGTATAGAAAGTAGTTCTATAGGCTATAAAGCTTCTTATACTATTACTAATATATACAATTAGTATTTAGAACAAGACTAAACGTACTTCTTAACTTATTTATATTACTCTTTCTAGTAATAGCGTGTCTAAACTTTACGCTATATACCTTCTTTACCTCTATGCCCTAAGTTATCGTATAGTTCTCTAATAATCTCTTATTACTATTTAGAGTTATTTATAACTTAGCGTAAGGGCCTTCCCCTACTTAGTAGTATAAAGAGATATTATTCTCTAATAGTTATTTATAACGCCTTATATTTAAACTTACATAATTCTAACCTATTAAGGTTCTCTAGGCGTTTCCTAAAAAGAATCTATACTATAAGTTACTAAGATTCTTCTAAATAGCTATTGTCTAATAGCTTAGTACTAAAGAAAAGGTCTACTAGGTAGTAGCTATATAGAAGCGCTAGGGTTATCTTATAGATCTCCTCTAAGATAAGCTAAGTAGTATTTAGGTATATATTAATAACGTCTTTAACGTCCTCTTCTAGTTTTTCTAGTAGTTTCTATCCCTCTAGCTTAGGCCTACGCAAAAGAATATTAGCTACTATATTCTTCTTTCTTAGTACATAAATAATATTAAAATCCTAGAGGTTTAAAAGAGCGAGCTATTTTATAATAAGTACTCTTAGTAGGTCTATTACGCTGCGCTAAAGCTATACTACTAGTATTTTAGTATTTATTTCTACTATAAATCTTACTCTATATAAGTAGAAGCGAAACTTCTTTAGCGTTAATAGCAACGCTTTATACTTATATTTACTTAAGTCCTAATTTTTTTCTAATATTAACTAAACTCTACTTTCGTATCTAATTAGGTATTAGCGCCTAAGCGCATTAATCTATATAAGGATAGCGCTCTATCCTTTCTTTAATCTATCTACTACTATAAATATCGCTTAGAAAGGTTCGCTATAGTTAATTAAGATAAGTATAGGCGCTATACACAGACTCTCCTTAAGAGAAGCTATAGCTAAACACTACTCAGATTCCTAATAGAAAGGGGTATTCTTTCTAAGTAAGAGAAATAATAGTTCTGCGACTATAGTAAAGCTAATAATTTAGATTCTATAATAAACGCAGACTCTAATAAATATTTAGATATCTTTCTAGTTTATTAGTTTTAGCTAAGTAAGGATCTTCTTAACCTTTTTTATATCTAGATACCTACTATTTTAATCAATTCTATACCTAATAATAATTATTAAAGTATAGTAGAAATTAGATTTATACTCTAAGATAGTTGCTCTAGCCCTCTCTATATCTATAAGAACCTAATCTATATTTAAGAGGTATTTAGCAATATATTAGTAAATACCTAGCTTAATTTCTTCCTTATTATACGTTATCTTAGGTCCTTTAACGCAAACATTATCTAGGTAAGGTATATAGTAATTTAGGATATAATCCTAGTAGATTTTAGTTATTACGCGCACGAACTCTGCAATCGAATTAGTAGTGCCTATTAGCAAAGTATACTACTAAATAAGTCTAAGTAGCGTTAAGAAAGCTATAATATCTCTTAAGTTCTTATAAAGCTCTACCTAGTCGTATCCTAAGAAGAAATCTATAAGTAATATAATAGCATAGCTAGTAAACTCTTCTAAGAACTTATTAGGGTTAGGTAGTAAATTAGCGTCTTAGATTATTATACTATTAATCTTCTAGGCGTTGTTAATTAGCTAATAGCCCTGATCCTTCTTTACTACTAGAAACTAAAAGTTATAATACTAGCTCTTGTAAAGCTCTAGCGTACCTCTATTAATCTAGTCTTAGATTATCTTAATAACTACCTCTTAAAGCTTCCTTAGAATAGGAAACTAGTCTGCTTACTACGCCTTATATAGAATAGTATTAATAATAACTAGTAGGATTACTTTTTAGCTAACTCTTTCTAATTCCCTAAAGTCCTAGGCGAGGGCTAACTCTTTTCTATAGAGTAGTTCCTCTAATATCTCTCTTTCCCTTAGCTAGAGATCTAGTAATATCTTTATTTCTACTAGCTATTTTAGGGTAATCTAAGTGCCTCTCGGGAATAAAGTATACTAGGGTTTAAAGTATTAGCTAAAAGGCGCTCTATTACTATTATAATTTAGGATCTACTTTACCTTAGCTCTTTCCTTCTAATCTAATTACCCTTTAACCTCTTTTAGAGTTTAGCCTAAGTTATTAATAGGCTCTATCTTCTACTTTTTACGTTTATATATACTATTTACTTTAAGCGCTAATTTATTCTTCTAATAACCCTTCGGGCTAGTTAGAAGTATTAATATTACTTCTACTATAAAGCCTCCTTCCTACCTTTAAGTATCTCTTAGCTAGTCCTTCTATACTAACTCTATATCTCTTTCTTCGTACTTATATTTCTTTATTAGCTTTATAACTTCTAAGAGAATCTCTTCTAATAGCTTCTTAGCAAAGTTATTTAATAATATAAATAGTCTATCTTTATCCCTTACTATAATGCACCTATTTGGCCTCTTTCCTAAGAAGCTTAATCCCTAAACAAAATACCTATTTTCTATAGGTATTAGTCTCTTATCTAGTTAAACCTTCCTTAGCTACTCTATTACTAGTTACATCCCTTATAGGTCTTTAGTTAGGCTTTTTTGCTCTATCTATATCCTAACTAAGTTTACTTCTCTATATAATCTATCCTTAGCTAGCTATTCTATCTTATAATAAGAGAGTATTACGCTAGTGATTATACTCCCTAGGAGTTTTCTAACGTAGGTCCCGCATATACTTCTAGCGCATAAATCTAATTACTTCTTATATATATAAATCTTATATTAAACTCTCTATCTTCGCTAAAGATATAATAGTAAGTAAGCCCGTTAGTTATATACTTAAGCCTCGCGCGAGCGTTAGTTAGAAAAGAATTACCTAATATAATAGGGTTTATATAACTCTCTACTATAAAGAAATTAGTCTAAACTTTAATCCGCCTAATACGTATAGGCACACTCTATATAATACCCGCAAAACTTTATATAGTACTATTAGTAGATACTATATGCGCTAATAGTATGCTTTTTAGTAGAGAAGTAATTAGAAGACTTACTTTCTCTACTATTACTTTCTTTATCGTGTTAAGTTCTACTCTAGAATCTAATAAAGAGAGGAAAGTATTACTCTAAATATTAATTAGAACTTTAGAGTAGTCCTTTTATAGGTATTTAATACTAGCTAATTAGTCATATTCTCGCTAATTATTATTCGTATTACCTTCTACTAGGCCTACTTTATAGTCTTCTTCTAGGATAATATTTTACTATATATAACTAATTTAAGCGTCCGTCTAATACTTAGCGTTAATACGGTAGTATTACGTAACCTTCCTAGCTAAGGCCTCTACTAGTATATAGTCTAGTAGCTATCCTAATAATAGTAAATTAACTTAGATTCTAGGCCTAAGATCTTCTTCTAAGTTATCTTTATCCTCGCTTACTAGTACCTAAGCTACTAAGTTAACTTTAATCTTCTTAAACTCTTTTATAGTATATCCTATCTAAAAAAGCTTTTTATAGACTTCTAGTATATTTCCTAGGACTATTTTAAGTAGTAGCTTAACTTTAGTATCTAGAATCTACTAAATAACCTTCTAAGCGTCTAGGGCTAGCTTTTCTACTATATAGTACTTTTTTACCTATCTTTCTCTAGGCTCTAGGTAAGTATCCTTTAGAGTTTTATTTAGCTTAGAATCCCTTAGAGTATTAAGTATATCTATATCTACTAGTTCTAGTATATCTATAAATTGCATAGTATAATCTTTACTTAGACTTTAGTCTATAAAGTAATTATTATCCTAGTTCTTATACCCTCTAAGGTATAGGATATATTTACTACTAGGCTTCTTAAGAATAGTTTTCTAAGTATTCTTCTAAATCTTTCTTAGGTTATAGCTAGCTAGAGGTTTCTTACTTAGGTCGCTTTACGTAATAGTAGCTAATGCTACTATACTATAGTTATACTAGTTAGCTTTATATAGTATAAAACTCTTTTCTAAGTTAGATTTACTAAGAATAGTAGAAAGATTTTAGAATTAGTTATAGTTTTTAGATAGGATTGCTCTAGTGTTATTAGAGATAACCTAGATAGAAATCGCGTTATTCTTAATAGGTCTAGCTTCCCGAACCTCGCTTAGAAAAGGTGGGGTAAACGTAAGCGGGTCGATATTCTACTTAATCTATCGTCGTTTAATCTTAGAAGCTATTAAATCCTTCTATAAGTAGGGCTCTAAGTTTATAACTCTTTCTTATAGGTAATCTAGAGTGCCCTAGTTAAGGACTAATTAGTTATTAAGATAGTACTAACCCTTATTAATATAGGCTTAGAGAGTCGGGTAATCCTTTTTCTAATAGTTTATCTTATTACAAACCTAGCAGAGAAGTCCTGCCTCTAATTTTTACCTATATTAGTTACTTTAGTTACTATAACCTATTCTTCCTTAATAGTTCTAGGAGTTATTACTATAGTTCTAATAGCTATTCTAGTCCTAGGTTAGCTACGTATAACTCTACTAATATTAGCGCTATAGTTACTAACCGCTATTTAGGCTACTATACTAGTAGCTTTAGTTATAAACTATACCGCTAGCTTAAGATATATAGCTATATAATACTACTATACGCTTATTAGTCTACTTATTAACCTCTCCTTAAATAACCTAATTAGTTATTAACTCCGCTTCTTAAGGCGTCTATTAAAAGTTCTAGGGTTCTAACTCTAGCTAAGCCTTATTTAGCTTAAGCTAAAGTATCTTATCTACTAGGCTATTAACCTTATTCTTAGTTAGCGTTAATCTAGGTAGAAGTTATTTCTAAGTAGGCTTTAGGGCGTAATCCTTAAGAGAAACACTTAACGTTTAAGGCTTAAAGACTATTATCTATTAAGGAGCTAGTTATTACTTATAAGCTACTTTCTAAGACGCTTTTACTACAGCTAGGTTAAATTCTACCTCTAAGGTAAACTCCTTTACTACTTTCTTTAGGTTAAGTATCCTAGTATCTTCCTCTATCTTTAATCGCTTTAAAAGGTAGTTAGAGATCTTTTTATAGTTAAAAAATAAAGGCTTATCTATATAAAGCTAGAACCTTTCTAGAATCTTTATTACCTATCTAAGTAGAAGTCCTTTTATAAGATAGAATCCCCTTCTACTTTCTTTAATTATAGCAGCTTTAATATAGCGCCTACTTTAGATATAGAACTCTTATAGATACTCTATAGTGCTAAGCTCTATTTAGGCCTAATACTCCTTAAGCTAGTACTTAAAGTACTCTATCCTAACTTCCTATTAGTACCTATTATTAGTGTAAAACTATTTCTTAAGTACCTTTTAGAGGTCTTTCTAGCTTCCTATTTATTAGGCTTCTTTAAACTCTTTTATTAACTAGATAATCTTCTTCTATTTATAGCTATAGTGCGCTAAAAGCCTCTTAAGTATTATTTTAGGCGTAAACTTATAGTAATAGGCTATCTCTTTATAGCGCTCTATAAATAGAGTAATATTATTACTAAAATATTAGGATACTATTAGCTAGGTAAGGCGGTAGCTATAAAGTATATACTAGTATAGTGCTCTTACTCACTATACTTACTATTATCTAAAGAACCTTTGCTATATCTAACTTATATCGCTCCTGCGCTATTAAAGGCTAGTATAATTCGCTAGGCGTTAGGACTTATTATAATACTAAGGACTCTAGTAGATAGATAATTAGAGGCACTCCTACTATTTAGATATTATTATCTAGTATATTTATAGCTACTCTTTTATCTTTCTAAGGCGTTATTAGTAGTAGTATCCCTAGGCTAAAGGAGAGAAACTCTACTATATCTAACTATCTTTTAGATAGGTCTAGCGTTACCTATCTTTTAGTCTTCTTACTTAACTCTTTACTACTACTCTAACTATTACTTATACGCGTAAAGATGCGTACTAAGCTTATATAAAAGATTAGCGTAATAATTATATAAGTTATAATAATTAATATTACTATTATTATACTAAGTGCTATTTAGTAGTGCTCCTTTCTTAGAAGCGTAATTTTAAGCCCTTTTATTTAGTTACTTACTAACTTCTCTTTAGAAACCTTAAAACTCTCTAGTTCCTCTTAATAGTTTATAATATTCGCTACTCTACTATTACTATCTAATAGAGTACCTCTCTAACTACTTATTATAGTTCTCTAATTCGCTTTTAGCCGTGCTCTAGTAATTATACGCCTAAATCTAGCTCTCGCGCTTATATAAGCCCTATTTAGCCGCCTTTTTATTCTCTACTACTTTTTCTATATTATTTAGGGGTTTCCTATATACTCCTACGTTCTAATATTCTATTATCTTACTCCTTCTTAAGTTACTATTCTAGGCTATTCTGCGCCTTATAGTATTCTAATTCTTATTATCTAATTACCTTTTAGATCTTTTATAACTCTTTTACTCTAATCGCTTCTTTCTTCTAAGCCTTACTTACTTAGCTTAGATATCTATATTACGAAACTCTTTTAGCTCTTCTTAGTCTACTTCTATATTCTTATATTCTTTTTATTCTTAAACTTCCTAGATATTGCTATTACAAAAGCTTATTAGATAATACGTAATAGTAGCGCTCAGCTCTCCTAAGGGTAAGCTAGGAGTTTAAGTTATAAATTAGTCGCTATATATAGTAGAGCGAATGCCTATAGGAACGTATGCTTAATATAAGATATTAGAAATTATATTAAGTAGTGTGTATGTATTATGTCTATCTAAGTAATATTTGTCGCGCTCTAGTATCCCTATGTCTGAGCGTTCTTTAGCTTCTATTATCTCTATTTCCTCTACTACACTATATAGATAGTCTAAGCGTTATTTAGACGTAAGTAGTTAATCTATACGTCTTACGCACGTAACTAAGATATTATTAAGTGTTTACTAACTAGGCTCTAGCCTATTATAATACCTCTCTTCTCCCCTCTCTTAAGAGGTCTTTTAGCGAAAATCTTCTAGTAAGCGTCCCTCCTTATTCTAAGCGTCTTTTATATAAGCCTCCTATTAATCTAGAGCTTCTATTTTCTTTAGTAATTCTACTAGCTAAAGATCTATTAGAGCGTATCTAACCTATTTTACTTTATAGTAAAGGCGCTAACTACGTTTTTAGCGTTTTTACTTCTTACTTATAATCTCCTCTATAAACTACTCGTTCTTATTACCTACTTATAATAGTAGCGGCTAATAGTCGTCTTATACCTAGCTTAGTAGAGGGTCTAAGTTAGCAAGACGTAGTCTATTAATATAAAAGACTAGGTAATAGCTTAGAGAGGTATCTAGCTTAACTAAGTAGCTATTATTACCTTTATTACTATATATTTAGTACTCTTCTAATTAAGCTTTTGTAACTAATATTCTATTTTATACTATTTATTAAGCTTTAGCTAAACCTTATTGCTAACTTTATAGTTTCTAGCCTCTTTATAGTATTAATTTATTTACTTCTCTTATTCTACTTAGGCTTTAGCTATACTAGCTTATACTAAGTTAAATACGTCTTAGAACTTAGCTATAATAGTCTCTACCTTCTTATAGTCTAAACGTTTTTTAGTAGTATATTTCTTTTAACTTATACTTAGTAGAGCCTTTAACTAGAGAGGGTCTACGTTATAACTATATTATAAGAAGAATAGGGATACTCCTATTAACGTTACGTCTCTCTTATTAATAGCGATCTAAGCTATAGAGTAGTATATAGCCTAGTTATTCTATAACTAGCTAATAAACGCTTAAATATACACTTTCTATATACTATTTATTTGTTCTATAGCGCTATTAGTCTATAGGTAAAACGCTATAGATAACTATTAATTAATCTTTAGAACTTTATAAAGGCGTTCCTAAAGTACGCTAATAAACTAGCTCTCTCTATCTAATATAATTATATTAGGTAACTAATAGTAAGCTACTACTTAGCTAAGAAAGGCTTAGACTACTATCTCTATCTTAATATTAGGTAGTAGAATAAAGATAGCTCTCTTATTTAAGTAATCTATAATAACTATAAGATAGCTTATACCTCTACTTATTAGTAGTCTTTTAATAAAGTCTATAGATATCTCTTTCTATATCTAATCTAGTATTAGTAGTAGTTTAAGAAATTCTTAGGTACCTTCTCGCTATAGCTTTATTCTTCTATAAATATTATAGTTTCTTACGTAATATCTAATATTATCTAATATACCTAGCTAGAAGAAATCTTAGGCGACTATCTTATAAGTAATCTCTCTACCTAAATATCTAGCTAAGAGAGAATTATAAACTTCTCTAATTATTTAGGTGCGTAGTTTCTTATTATTTAGTACCTATCTTCTACCTTAATATAGTAATTCTCTCTAATCGCTAATTATATACTCTAAGATAGAGTATTTTACATCTAAGCTTAGTAGGAACCTTTGTTCCTACTCTAGTACTACTTATACTACTTACTAGTACTATTAATTATTTCTTAGAGCTTCTAGCTATAGCTTCTTAAGTTCTAACTAGTCTATATTACTCTTATTAGTAGTGGCGTCTTATTAGTCTAACTATTCTTTAGTTAGGCTAGGATAGCTTCCTATTTGTCTTATATAAATCTTTACTAATATAATCTAGCTTTTAGTTAAGTCCTCTTTATCTTCGCTCGCTTTCTTATAGTAGTAAGACATTAGTTTTAAGATTTAGATAATATACTTTTATAAGCGTTTATCTCTTATATTTTCTAGTAGGTCTTATTCTCTTCTTAAAAGCGCGTTAGCTCTTACGTTTTACTTCTCTAGCTAGTATAGTATCTCTATATTAAATTAGCTTAATAATATAGTCTAGTAAATTTAATATTTACTTAATATCTTTAGCTTTATAAAGTACTCTAAGTTCTTATAGTTAGTAATTACTTTAAAGCTCTTTACTAAGCGGAGTTTAGCGTCCTATTCTTCTAAGTATTATATTATAGCTAATAGTTCTTTATTATATATCTTATAGTTATATTTATAGGCGTTATTCTTTCTTAAGAAGTACGCGTAAGGGCGTAGTATCCTTTCTTTATTATACTAGGATAGCACTTCTCTTATTATATAGCTAGAAGAGTTATATTCTAAGACTATATCTTGCTTAGAGTCGAACGTCGCTAGGATAGATTCTATTATAAAGATCTCCTTTAGCTTATTAAACGCGGCTTACTTATCTTTTCTCTAGGTAAAGCTTATATCGCCTATTAGATTAGTTAAGAGGGTAGCGATCTTTACAAAGTCTCTAATAAACTTTTAGTAAAAGTTAGTAAACCTAAGAAATAATTATACGCCTTTTACTATCTTAGGTACTTCTTACTCCTTAATAGCTTTAACCTTATCTAGGTCTATAAAGATACCTTTCCCTACATTAATAATAAAACCTAAGTACTTAGTAGATTTTACTTTAAATTTATATTTCTTAATATCTATATAGAGTCCTACGCTCTAGAGCTTACTAAGAACCTTTTAGACGTAGTCCTAGTATTATTATAGGCTACTATAAGAATATAGAGCTAGACCGCTACGCTAATATAGCCTAAAAAGGGAAGGATAACTAAGTAGTAGTCCTTAGTCTAGCTTAGTATATATAGTAGAGATAGTAAGGGCTAGCTACTAAGCGCTATTAGACTAGACCTAGTCTAGTCTATTAGTCTAGTAAGCACTAGTCCTTATACTATTCTCCCTTTAAAGAAGAATAATAGTCCTCTAGATAGAGTAATAAACTATAAAATCTCTAAGTTATATATACTAGCCTTAAGTAGTAACGTCTAGTTACTATCTAAGTCTAATAGTCTCTTTAAGTCTTTATAAGTCTCTATAAGTCCTTTAGGCGGGTTACGCGCTAAACCTAATATAGTCTAATATAATTTAATAAAGTCTCTAAATAGGCCGTAAATAACTAGATTACTTTACTATGCCTATTAAGAAGATACGAGGCTATTGCGTAGGCGAAGGCTGTTGCGTAGCAGACCTCCCTAAGCATAATAAAGAGCTCGGCTTTTTAAATTCGAAACTTACGAGAATCAAACCTAAGGTTACTTAGTTATCGTGTAAGAATATAGAGCTAGACCGCTACGCTAATACAGCCCAAAAAGGGAAGGATAACTAAGTAGTAGTCCTTAGTCTAGCTTAGTATATATAGTAGAGATAGTAAGGGCTAGCTACTAGGCGCTATTAGACTAGACCTAGTCTAGTCTATTAGTCTAGTAAGCACTAGTCCTTACAGCTACTATTAGTATAGATTAATACGTTATTAAGATATACTAAATAGAACTCGTCTAGGTACTTCCTTAATATCTAATTAATATACTACTAGAAGGTACTCGGAGAGTTTACTATACTAAATAGAGTAACTAACTACTTAAATAGACTAAAGTATATTCTAAAAGCTATTTTCTATTTATTACCTTCTACTATATAAATCTTATAGAAGATAGTAATAATATCTAGCTTGATAAACTACTTAGCTCTACTATATTATTAAGTATCTCTTAAATAAGTAGTAGGAAGTATCTATCCTTCCTAGTAATAGCGTTAAGCGCGCGGTAGTTAATATATAATTAGAGTCCTCCTTCTAGCTTCTTTATAAATAGAACTAATAAAGAGGCTAGCGAGCTACTTATATAGATAAATTCTTTTTCTAGGAGAGCTGTAAGCTCCCTTTAAAGTACTAGTAACTTACCCCTTAATATACTATATAGTAGGCCCTACGGCGGCTATAGCTATTAACTATCTTTTAACTCTAGCTTAATTTTATAGTCTACTTCTAGACCTTAGTATAGAGGAAGTTTTAACGCTTTCTTTAGGTTAAAGAGCTTAAAATAGCTTTAATACTATTTTAGTAGTAGTAACTTTATATCTACTACTTTTTTTAGTACTAACGCCTTATTAATATCTATAATAGAGGTAGTAAATATCTATACTCTCTTCTTTAGGTCTTTAGATCTCCTTATAAGACCTATAACGTAGATGCGCTTACCTAATATATAGTACTCTAGGTTATAATACCTTTATTGCATCTTACTTAAATACCTCTTAAGTATATAAATAGGCTCCTTTTTACTAGAGTAATTAAGATATCTTAGTAGTCTATCTACTCTTTTCCTAGAACTACTTCTTTATCTATACTATTAAGTACGTACGTATAAGTAACCTCTGAGTAGTCATATATATTAAACTTAAACCTAGAGACCTCGTCTATCTCTAATATCTTTTTATTAATCCCTTCTATTATCTAAGGAGTAATTAAGAAGCGCTCTAAATAGCTTTAGCGAGCGAATTTTTTACTAACTAATATTTAGTATAAATACTTACTATTAATTAACGTAGTAGCGTTATAGATAGAGTTCACGATTAAGTACGCTATAAGGAGAGGAGTGTTTATATACTTCTACTAAAATTAGTTTTATTTACTACTTATCTACTAATCTATCTTCTAAGGCTCTAGACTAAGACTCTAGTCTAGAGCTACTCTTTTCCTAAGTTATCTAACTCGCCTTTATCTATATCCTTTAGAGGAACTTTACTATCTAGTAGTAGCTCTCTTTATACTACTTAGTTTACTTTAGTGCTTCTTACTTTAGAACTCCTCCTATAATACTTAGATATATATCCTTTTTTACTATAGGCGTAGTACTTAACCTAATTAACGCTTAACCTACTAGTTCTAGTACTTACTCTACCTACTTTTATTAGCTTCTAGTTTATCTTCTTAAGTAGTAATAGTATCTAAGTACTCTTTAGAGTAGACTATTCTACTAGCGTATATCCTTATTAGGCTTAGGTTATTAGGCCTACTTAGTATAGGTAGTTAGATACCTGTATCGCTTCGCGTGCGAACTACTTAAACGATACGTCTCTATTTACAAAAATAAGAGCCTTCTAGATCTCTATATAGAGTCCTTTATAGAATATACTCTTCTTCTATATCTTACCTACTTATATACCTAATTAGAGTTCTAATTAGTTAAACTTTATATAGTAGTCTTAGATAGTTTATTTCCTGTACTATAGGCTAGAGAGTTAGTCGAGTACCTTTATTTTTAGGTAAGGATTATTATATTACTAGTTAAGGAAACTCTAGAGTTTCTCTATAGAGTAGTGTTCTTAGTTCTACTCCGCCTAAGAAAGGATAATATCTAAGGCTCGCTTAAAATAGTAACTTACTACGTACGTAACTTTTAATCTATCTATTACTTCTTAGTAGTTATTATATAGCTTAGCCTTTACTTTATACTAAAACGCTAAGTACTTAGATCTATCGCTATTAAATAGCTTAGAATAAGGATACTTAGTCCTTACGCGACTCTCCTAGAGAGTAGGCTTATTAGGTTCTAAGTAGAACTTAGGTATAAAAGTCTAAAGAGCTAGACTAGGTTCCTATTATTCTATCGCTTCTAAATAAGTAGTAATAGAAGATAGTAGCTAGACTAGTTAGACTATTATTACTACTATAGAGTCCTAAGAGACTTTTAGTAGCTCCTATAGTAATTCTTTAGCTTTCCTTACTTTCTTTATTTATCTTATAACCTTATTGTGGCAAGAAGGAGCTTTAGAATATTTAGGAGATGAATTATTGTTCTATCTAAGTAAGTAGAAAGGCTCCCTTTTATACTCGCAGAGAGCATCTCGCTAGTCTATATAGGAAATAGTGTCTTTAGAGCATAGAGCTTATATCGCTAGAGTAATACTAACTAATTAGAGCGTAAAGCTCGTATATAAGAGCATCGTACTTGCGATATACCCCCTAGATAGGTAGCTTATATACCTATCTATTTATAAGCGCTGTAATATTATATTACGTACTGTTCCCTAATAGTAGGGTAGTAAGTATATTTATTAATTATTAGTGTAGCCTATGCTCGCGCTAGAGCGTTTTTAGAGTATAGGGTTACACTTCTTTAATATTTACGCGCCTTATTATCCTTATTTCTTACTAGTTTACAACTTAGCTTACTACTATTCTTATATCTTACGCACTTATTATATCGCTTTTGTAAACTCTGTTTTTACCTAGTTACTTATTATAGTAGGCGTAAGTTTATCGCTCTCTTCTTAGGTAATTATTACTAACTTTACTCTTAGAAGAAGAAGCTAAACACTACCTTATAGAGCTCTTATTAGCCTATAGCAAATACTATAGTATTATTAAGTTCTTAGTAACCTATATAGAGCGTATCCGCTGCTAGTACTTAAAGTAGTTAGCGTAGATACGCTTATACTAGCTTAGGTAGCTAAGGTATAAGTACTTATAGTAGTTATAAAAGAAATACTTCTACTAATCTAATTACTCCTAAGCGTAAGAAGAATAAGGCTTTAGTAAGTATTATTATTTTTTATAGTAAGTAACTAAGAGCCTATACTAACTTTCTTAAGGCTTAATCTCCTTCTTCGCTTCTATATAGCGCCGACGCTTTCTTGGATACTTAGGCGAATAATAAGGGTAAGAAAATTATTAATAAGTAGCTTAGGACTCTATTAAAGCCTACTTAAGTTCGCGCAGCTCTAGAGGAGCCTAGCGTATTTACTAGTAGCTTATTACTAAGCTTCTATTAGCTCGCTGTTTCTAATAAGAATATATTAGTTTAATTCTTTTATAATTAGTTAGATTCTAGACCTAGTGCTTATTATACTAGCTTAGAGGTTGCGTTTTCTATTACTTAGGGCTTAGGAAAGAAGTATATAATATTTAGCTACTTAGATCCTAAAGATACTTAGTTAACGCTAAGTACTTTCTAGAAAGGCTCTCTATTTGCTAAGAAATCTACCCTAGCGCTAAATACTCCTATTATAAGTACTTCTACTTCCTTTATAGCTTATCGCATATATCCTACTAGCCTTAAACTAAGTAGTAAGTTTAAAGAGAATTATCTTAAATAAGTAATTACTACTAAGAACTTTAATATTACTAGTAAGCTTTCTAATTAGCTATTACCTATAGTATATAGAGTATTCTATAATCTTATCGCTATTAAGAATCTGCTATCTTTAAATCTGCTCTAGTATCTATCTACTCTTGCTAATACTTAGGCTAAGTTAAACCCTCTAGTTATTAGCGTTTAGACTTTAATCGCTACTCTTACTCCTAAGCAGCCCGTTATTAAGACTGTTAAGGTTAAGTAACTTACTATAAATAAAAGTAAACAACCCGCTATATAAAGTAAGCTTAATAAGTTTATAAGAATAAGTAATTCTAGTCTAGACTCTAATAACGAGAGCTCTAAAAGCTTAGGTAACTTAGATATATTCTCTATTAATTAAGTTAATAGTAGCACTTTAGATACTCGCGCTAAGAGACTACCTTGTAAAGCTTTTTACTTTAATTATATAATTAAGATATATACTTGCTTATATTCTAGTGTTTATTATAATTCTACTAGCGCTCGCGTAAAGCGTTACTCTAAGTATAGGAGTAGTTATAAGTATAAGTCTATTCCTAATTTAATAAAGATTCTCGCTAGTATAGTCTTAATACTTAGAGATATAGAGATACTAAGGCCTTTAAGAAGCTTAAGAAGTCTTTTACTAATACTATAATTAAAGCGCGTAGGCTTAGGAAGGTTGCTAGCGTTAAGTTTAAGGATAAAAAGCGTAAATTAATAAGACTTAAGCTAAAAGACTAAGCTCGCGGTAAGAAGATTAGTAGTAATAGCTTAGCTTAAGTTAAGGTTAATACTCTACCTTAAATTAATTTACTAGTAAAGATAATAAGATAAGCGAGCGTTTTAATAATAATAATTAAGTGCTTATTAATTAGAGTTAAGTTAAAGAAGAGTATATTAAAACTTAGTAGGGTAGATCTTAAGGTAAGCGTTAAGGTACTCTACTTTAAGGTTCTTATCTAAGTAATTATTCTAATGTTCTGCTTAATGCCTTTAGCGACGCTTCTAGATTCTCTTCTCGCGATATAGAGTTTAGCGCTTCTAGCCTTAGATTTTTCTAGTCTATACGCGCTAGTTATTATACTTTATAAAAAGGTACTTATATTTAAGCTTTTAGTTACTAGTTTAAGAACTTAACTAATTACTATAACTTTCTTTTTAATTACTTACGCCGTCGTGCTTATAATCTTACTAATAATCTGCTTAACTATATTCTTAACGCCGTCTAGGCTAGGCTTAGTAGTCTTAAGAATCTATAAGTCTTAGAGCTATTAAGCTCTTTTACTTGTTTCCTTCTACTCTCTAGTAAGAGTCTTTATATATATAGGTAGCTCTCTATAGCCTAATCCTAATCTAATACTCTTATATTAGGCTTTACTTCTTTACGTACTACTCTTCCTTTGCTATAACTATGCTCTTAATATCTTTAAGTTTTAAGTAAGCTTTAAACCTTATAAACTATTAGGCTAATAGGTTTTTAGTAAGCCTATTAGCTAGCATGCTCGCTATAGGTAGGTATTAAACCTTAAATAATCCTTTACTATACTCTTGTCTAAGCTATATATTTTAGATATTAATATACCTAAGTTTTATAGTAATTTGCTTATTTTCTCTAATAACTAAGCGTATAGTTTGCTAGTTGTTATAAAAGATTATCTACGCTACCCCTAAGTTAAGCTGTAGTTCTTTAAATAGTCTCTTAAGAGCTATTATTTCTTTACTTACTTATTTAAGAGCTAGGAGCTTAGCTTCTATTATTAATATTATAATAGTAGCTTAGCGAGCTGCTTTCTAAATAATTAGCCCTCTAAAGAGTATAATTAGATAGCCTTAGCTTAACTTTTTATCTCTAGGTTATCTATAAAAGATGCGTCTCTATAGATTAAAAGCTTACTTTCTTTATTACCTCTATAAGTAATCGCGTTATACCTAGTGCGATATAAATAGGTAATTACTCTATTAACCGCGTTAAAGTGTTCTTTACTTAGATTTATAAGGAAATAAGAGAGCTTTAATACTATAAAAGTAATATCTAGGCGAAGCATTATAGCTATATAGAGGATTAAGCCTACCTTCTCTTAGTAGCTTTTAATTTCCTTCTTTATTACTTCCCTATTGCTTTTAAATAGCTTGTTATATAGTAGAGGGGTTAGAGGAAACTAAGTATTACTTACTAAATTAAACTTCTTAGCTATCTTATTAATATACTCGTCGTGAACGAGCGTAATCGTGTGAGATACTTAGTTTCTAACAACTCTCACCTCTAAGAACTACTAGACTAGTCTCTTTTCTTCTATTTTATATATAGATTATAGAGCTTTTATAACTCTATTTGCTAGCTCTATAGCTAAGTAATAGTATATTAGTAGTATATCGTCTATATAGAAGAGTAGAAGGATCTTTCGCTCTCTATTAAAGAATAAGCAAGGTTCTTCTTTTAATAAAAGTAATCTAAGCTTTTCTAGTAATCTAGATAGCTCTTTATACTATAAGAGAGGCGAGTCTTTTAGTCTATATAGAGCTTTCTTTAGCTTAACGTACTTTCTAGGTACCTTATATCTATTAGGAAGCTTATAGATAACCTCTAGCTAGTTCTCTCTATCTACGTAAAGAAAAGCTCCTATAACGTTATATTATATAATCTTTAGGTTAAAGTAAGTAGCTATTGCTATCGCAGTCCTAAATAAATAAGCTGCGAGCGTTACTGCGTATATTAAGTAGAGGGTATTAGTAATTTATAAGTCTCCTCTTACTACTATACGAGCTTTACATTTAATAAAGTAGCCGTCTTAATTAACTTTATAAGTAAATACCTATTTTAATAGAAGTAGTTAGGTAATTACTTTACTAATATTAATTTACTTCTAGGTCTTATTCCTAAGCAACGTATTAATTTTAGCCTAAGCTACTTTCTAAAAGGGAATACTATACGCGTAGTTATTTAAATCCTTCTACTTTATTAGCTCTCTCAGCAAGTTATCTCTATATAGCCTTAGTTTAACTACTTAAGCTTCTATTAACCTTACCTAAGCTTTTACCTTTCTAATTCTATAGAACGCCGCGCAGATTACTAAGTATACTATCGCGAGCGCTCTTAATACTTATTTCTTAAATAAATACTATATAAGCTTATTATTTACTATTCTATTATTTAGATAGTATAATATATAAGCACCTAATTTCCCTTTCCTTAACAAGCTCTCTAGGTCCTCTCCGCGTTGCCTATAGCTTAACCTTATTAGTAGACTATAATCTCGCTATTATCTTATTATTACTCGTCCCTAAGTAGGGTTTACTATATTATTAGGAGCTATAGAAGGTATAGATCCTAAATAAGCGGCAGCCTAGAGAGTAACTAGTACTTACTCCCTCTAAATACTTAGCGTTAGCCTAAGTTACGTAGCGTTTTCTAAGATATTTAATAAGCTCTCTTCTTTAGATAGTTATACTTTCTAGGAGCTTTTATAGTCTCTAGCCTTATTAGCTTTTAATAGCTAGTAAGCTTTAGGCTCTAGTATTTACTCTAGAGTTTAAAGCCTAATATTACTTTCTAGTTTTACTTAGATTTCTAGTAGTCTACTAGCTATGCTTCCTACCTAAGTAAGTAATTAATTGCGTAAGTTTTTATATTCTAGCCGGCTTACTAGTTCGTAAGCTTCTTGCGTACTCTTACCCCCTAGCTCGCTCGCTAGGTTCCCTTCTACTATTAGTACCTTCTAACTATTTACTACTACTTAGAGCTAATTAAAAATATCCTTATATACTTCGCTAGCGTCCCGTAGCTTATCTTTATATAATATATCTACTACTTTCTATATCTAAACTCTGTTAGGCTTATTTATAAGAGGCTTACTTATTCTATAGAATAAGCTCTTATTAAAAGTAACGTTACGCGTTGTAATAACTTAGTCTAATTTAGGTATTTATATTCTATAGATATTAGATACTCTATATTCTACTAGATATCTAATATATCTCCTTAGGCTTACTTTAAAGCTCTATTTATTCTAGCCTGCCGCTCGATCTCTATTTAAAGGATAAGCTCGGCAGCTATAGGCGTAAACGCTACTCTAATTAGGCTAAAGATCTGCCGTTATAGCTTATACTAGCCCTAGTTTATAGTACTTAAAGTATCTACAAAACTACTTATTAAGCACTATGTTTAGTACTCTTAACCCGTAAGCATATAATAGGCTTATATTATAGAGCTAAGTTGCTATATCTACAATTTCTAGCTATAGCTTAGGTAGCAAGTTTATACTTATTCTTATCTTAATTAACTTAAGAATAAGCTCTTATCTAGCCTATTTAGCTCTACTATTTAGCTTATATATAGACTAGCGAGCTTTCTATAGTTATTCTATATTTAGCTGCCTATGTCTAAAACCTCGATATTCCCCTCTAAGGGAGCGTTGCAACGTTGTTATCTTATATAATTATAGCAATTATAAGTCTATACTTTACGTATATTATACTCTTAAAGTTCTTAAACACTCTTATTATCTTATTAAGCGTTTTAGCTTAGAGAGGGTAAGTGTAGAGTTTTTCGCTAGAGCCGCACTTAATAAGAAGTATCTAGAGCTCGCCAGACCTTCTCTTTAGCATATTAAATAGATCCTACGAGATTCTCTAGTATAGTCGCGGAGAACGCTCGCGTAGTTATCTAGATATAACTTGCTATACATATATTATAGTATAATACTTATATTTAGAGCGTAGAATCTCTTTAATTCTTATATTTTAGGCTAACTTAACTAGTACTTTAAGAGCTTCTACGCTAAGATACCTTACCCTTAAGTGCTAGAGCTTAGCTGAGTTAGATCTTAGAAATATAGTCTATAAGTAATTTTAGCGATTATTATATATTACGCTTATTATAGTTAGATAGAGTATAAGTAGCTTATATTCGATAAAAGTAAGGTTATACTTACGTCTAAGCTTAGCGAGTATAATATTCTGCTCTAAGGTCCCTATTCTAAGTATTATATCTAGTTCTAGGTACTATAATCCTACCTAGTCTAGGCGAGCTTCTAATATAATATTTATATAAAAACGTTCTACGACTACTATATCTCTAAGTATTAGGTCCTTAGTTCTTTCTCCTCGTACTCTATTAAGTATTAATTAGACACGATAAGTCTCTTTTCTAAGGATTAGGAAAGACTAAGTTCCTACCTCTATATAGTTAATACTACTCGCTTTTATAAACGATCTAGGTTTAATAAGCTATAGATTATTTACTAGATAGACGGTAGCTCTATTATCTAGTATAGTACTCTCTAAAAGTAGATAAGCGTTAAAATCTATAGTAGAGTAGACGCTAGGTAAGTAACTTTTAGTAAGTATTATTAGATTAATAAGCACTGCTTAGATAATGCTAGAGTATTTAGCCGTATTTAGTCCTTCTATTAAGCTAAGCTTTAGTATAACCTATCTCTTCTTAGCTAGAGTTTTCTTAAGTCCTTTATATTTTATATTATTAAGAGCTTCTAGAATTTTATTACTCTCTTCTCTACTTAACGTAAGGGGTTTGCCTATAAGTACAGATTAAAGCTTCCTATAGTCTATAGCTAACTATTTATAAGCTTTTCTATAAGGGTAAGTCTTCTTATTATTTAATTATTTTAAGTTCTTAGGTCCTATTAGTCTAGGTAAGCTTCTAAAAGTAGTAAATACTCTACTATTAGTTATAAATTAAAGTCTATATTCCTAGAGTAACGCTAAGAAAATACGAGCTACTTACTATAGAGTAAGTTATTTAGAGGTTTAACTAAGCACTAATTACTAGATTATTATCTAGTATATATTACGTCCCTACTCTAGTGCGAGTTTTAGAGTAATTACGTCTAGGTAATCTTAGATAGCGAGTGTCCCCTCTACCTCTAAAAGCTTATAAGCTCTCGCTTTTAAAAAAAGGTAAAGCTACTCTTACTACTACTTCTTAGCGTTCTAGCGTCCTTATTTAGCTCGTTAGAGATAAGCTCTATACTAAGAGCGTATAAGATTCTTAGTACTCTAATTAGTTAAAGCTATCTTATTCCTTAGCTTAATAATAAGAGCTTATAAAGTTAACTTTTTATTTTCCGCGAGCGTTATTATTATTAGAGTAAGTATTACCTAGTTAACTATTTAGTTTACCTAGTTCTAGAGGTATATTAGTTAGTTAACTATAGTAATATACTTAGATAAGAGTGCTTAATACTTTATAAGTTTAAGTAAGTACTTTATTATAATACTCTCTTCTAGAAGACTCTTATCTAGAGAGGAGAGATCTAGCTCTCTATTATTAATAGATAGAGCTTCTTCTCTATCTAGGTCGACTTAATCCTATATACCTTTAGTAAGCGTATAGAATTTAAATTATATAAACTAGGCTAGCTATTAGGATCGCTTAGTAAGGGAAATGCTCGCCTTTGTGAGCGTTAGGTTAGTTATTATAGGTTAAGGTATTAATTAGAGATAAATAAAGCTCTTATTCTTATAGGTGCGTCTTATAATAATAAATAGTAGAACTACTTATTTTGTTAAAGCGCTGGGCTTATAACTATAGCAAGAAGGAGCTTTAGAATATTTAGAAGATAAATTATTATTCTATCTAAGTAAGTAGAAAGGCTCCCTTTTATGCTCGCAGAGAGTATCTCGCTAGTCTATATAGAAAATAGTGTCTTTAGAGCACAGAGCTTATATCGCTAGAGTAATACTAACTAATTAGAGCGTGAAGCTCGTATACAAGAGCATCGTACTTGCGACACTTATTTATTATTAGGGCTATAGCGGCTTCTTTCTACCTATTATTTCTAAGCATCTATATAATCTTCTAGTATATTTAGTTATTAGATACTCTAGCGAGGTACTTAGCTAAAGCGTATATAGATAGCTTATTAGCGTTAAGATTAAGAAAGTTATCTTCTATTCTAAATAGTAGAGGGCTTCTTATAAGCTTCTACGTCTATAGCCTACTTCTTTATAGTAAGAACTAGTAGGGCTTCTAATTATTCTTTAATTAACTTATATAGGTAATCTCTCTATAGCCTACTCCTCTTTAGTAAAGAATTAGTAGAGCTTATCTCTTACTTACTCTCTATAATAAGGCTTTTCTAAATAACTCTTAGTAGTTATTATAAGTCGTAACTTTTAGAACTAATCCTTACGCTTATAATTTTCTCTTAGCTATTCCTTTAGCTAAGTATCGTAGCCTATACCTCTTTTATAGAGGACTAATAAGACTTCTAATAATACTTACTCTACTATAGTAAAGGGTTATTACCTATTCTTTAATTCTTTAAAGACTAATAGGGCTTCTACTACTCTTACTTACCTTTTATAAAGTTTTTATAGGTAGTAGGACTTATACTTAGTACTATTAAGGTATTAGGTAGGGCTTTTCTAAATAATATTTAGCGATATAGCTTAGAATCTATTTAGCTAACTAATATTTATTTACTCTAGACGTCTCGCGAGGCTAGTAGCGCGTTTAACTAAGCGTTCTATAAAGCTATAGTCTTAGGCTAGCTATCTTATAATAGCTTCTACCTACTTATTATCTAAAAGCCTATTATACCTTTAAGTAATACTAATCTTATATAGTAGGTTACTCTACTCGCACGTTAAAGTAGTAGTTAAGAGAATTAACGCGCTATAAGTTAATAAAGTCTTATAGTAAGGCTCTACTAATTAGGATTAAATATAAAATATAAGAGGCTACGCTTAGAGAGCTATTATATAGGTATACTAGAGTTATATTTAATAGAGAAGAGAACTATAAGCTATCTTATGCTAAAGGTTATTTAGAGAGCGGCTTAAAATAACCTTTTACCTATAGACTATGCAGATAGTCTAAGCGTTATTTAGACGCAAGTAGTTAATCTGTGCGTCTCACGCACGTAACTAAGATATTATTGAGTATTCACTAACTAGGCTCTAGCCTATTATAATAGTTACGCCTTACCTCTATTAAACCTGCTACCTTCTAGGCGAGCCGCTACATACTGAGCTAATAAACCTTAAGTACACTATTAGACTTAGTAACCTCTAAGAGATAGAGTAAGTAAGAGACTACTACTTAGTAGCTCTTAAACTAATAAGGACCTTAGGCTAATAAGATACTTAGCTCGCAAAATACAATTAAGCCGCTATAGAAGCTAAAAGGAATAAAGTTCTAGAGACTAGCCTAGTTAATATTATTATAAAAGACTTTATAGTCTCTATCTATAAGATAGCCCTATATAGACTATAAACTTTTAAGATATAAGAGGTTAAAGTAAGGAATAACTTATAAGAAGATAATAAGTCGTTTCTAAGAGTATATAATAATACACTATCCCCTTAGAGTAGGGAAGTATAAAGCGGCTTTATTAGCTTATAATAATAGTATATCTAATATAACTCTTAGTAGAGGACTATAGCTACTACTTAGGACGCCGCGTAGTAGAGGCACTATATAACCTACTAATTTAAATCTAAGAGATGCTTTATTAATTCTAGGAAATCTCTTATAAATAAAGTATTAGAGCTATTCTTATTAATAACAAGCCTTATAAGCTATAAGGCAGCCTATATAAAAGCGAACCTTAGCATAAAGTAAAGAAGCTACCTCTAGATAGAAATACTTAGTATATTATTAGTATTACGAACTTAGAGTATATTACTATATTAACCTAGACCTAGCTCTAGAATAGTAGACACTAAATAAAGCTATAAACGAACTAGTATAGTTTAAACGTAGTAGTAATCTAATATTATAAGAGCTAATATAAGGATAAAGTAAATCTTATACCTATATACTAGCTATTAAGCTTTTAGATACTCCTAAAGCTAATTAGTTACTCTATAAATAACTAGAAGGCTAGAGGATTATAAATATAGACGCCGCTTTTACTACTCTCTCGCTAAGTAAGACGACTAACTATATATACTCTCTCTTATAGTCTTTTATCCTTAACTTAGGCGCGACCTACTATATTACAAATAACCTAGACCGTATCTATAACTACTACCTGCTATTATTAGGCGACTATATCTAGGCTAGTAGTATAAGAATCTAGATATAAGAGTATAGCATAATAGATATTACTATTAGTAGGACTTTAGCTAGGTAAAGCGGTAGTACAATTGTACGATAGGTAAACGCAGTACAAATATTTATTAGTTGTAGATTAAGTTAATTCTTTCTATCTATCGTACGAAAGAGTATATATACGGCCCCGCTTTATACAAGCTAGTCTACTTATACAGCAGCGGGTCACGTGATATTATATTTAACAATATATTACGTGATATTAAAATCCTTTATATAGATACTAGCAACTTTTTCTTTTCTTAAGTTACTTCTTCTACTATTATAGTTCTATTCCTTTATACGCCTTATAGCGTCTATATTAGTAGCTAGTTTACTAGATTCTCTTTTTATAGGGTAGAGAGAGAGTTTCTATTTATTATATAGGTTATTAAGATTTATAAAGAGATTTTATAGGTATCTTATAAGCTTATTATACGACTCTATTTATTAGGTAGAGATTAGGTAGCGACTTTTACGTTTACAGCTGTAGGTAGAGATAGCTTTACATTTACAGCCGTAGGTAAAAGTAGCGCTTCTTAGCGGCATCTATAGAGTATAAGTAGAGGCCTCCCCCCTCTTCTTCTTTTCTCTTCTTCTTTCTCTTTAGCTATTACTAAGCCTTCTCTGTATATATCTACCTCTTATAGCTTTTCTTTTCTTAAGTTAATACTAATATTTCTTATATAATAGTATTACTATTACTATTATATTATTAGTAGTAGTAGTAGTAGTAGTAGTAGTACTACTAGTACTACTACTAGTAGCACTAGTAGCACTACTATTACCGCTATTACTATTACTATTACTACTATTACTACTACTATTACGTATAATATCTTCTTTCTACCTTCTTTTTCTTTTTACTAATATATAGTAGAATAAGTTTTATATAAGCCTCTACTATAGTCGCGTCGTTTCTTAGTCCTTTAGTCGTATAATAAACTAGTAGTCGCTACTTTATTATCTTACTTACTAGATAGCCTAGCTATTACTACCTTATAGCTAACCTCTATATTAACGTATAGTTCTTTCTTTTATATTTTTATCTATTACTAACTTTTTATATAGGATAAGAAAGACTAAGTCGCTGCTATACCTTTATATAATATTACTATCTCTCTCGCCGCTAATATTAATTTAGGTAAGTAGATTACTAAGGTTATATATTATTAAAGCTACTTCCTTGCTATTATATATAGCTATAGTACTATAGTTTCTATATACGCGTATTATTATGTGAGGCCTAATAGCTTTCTATCTTTCCTTAATTACTATACTATACCTAGCGCTTCGCGTAGTACGTATACTACCTATATCTAGTAGAGCTACGCTGCCCGCTATAAGTACTATATCTAAGGTGTTTTAGTATATAGAGAGGAGGAGAAGAGGTTCTTTTTCCTTTTTATACTACTAGATACCTAGATTAAATTAATTTATATAATTTATTTAATATGTTCTTATTTTGTGCAATCGCGTAATTAATATATTAGCGTAACTAGTAAACCTTATATATATAAAGTTTATTAGGCCTTTAGTTTTTATATAAGTCTATCTATATACGCTTTAACTCTAATTTAAGCTTATTATATAAAACTAATTTCTCTAAGGCTAAGTTTAGAGATCTTTTTATATAAGTATTAGTAGGGTTATCTTTACTATTAATCTAGCGGACCTCTATAATTTCTTAGTTTTTATACGACTCTCTAAGCGATATAATATTAATTATAAGTCGCTTCTTATTTATTATACCTAACTTAATAAGGTAGTTATATAATAACTTAAGTCTAAATATACTATAACTAGAATTATAGAATATAAGATTTTATATAATCTACTATAGTATTATACTTATAGTAATAGCGCTGTCGAATCTATTTACTATACTATATAGCTTACTAGTAAGTACGCTACGTATTACTTTTTTATACTTAATTAAATTCTAGTATATAATGTTTCTATAAATTTTAAAGTTATATCCTTCTCCGTATAATACTTAGTTATAATAATAATAATAAATTCTAGCTATAAGCTAAGGTCTTTATTATTATAAATAAGCTGTTAGTAAAGATAAACAGCTTTGCCTTCTTAAGTTAGAGTAGTATAAAAGTTAGGCCTCTTGCTAGATTATTAATTTGCTATTAGATTTATATATTAAGGTTCTTATAGTCCTCTTCTATTAGCGCTATTATCTAGGTAGTAGTTAATAGGTTAAATGCTGCTTCTAGCTAGTATACTAATATAATATATACTCTTCTTACCCTCTATATAATATATTAATATGCGGTATCCTTAGCTGTAGTATTAATCGTACGTAGGTAGGTAGTTTAGCCTTTCTACACTAGTATAATCTTTCCTTATATAATTAATATCTTGCCTCTATTAAACTTAATAGGGTTATACTTAGATAGGATAGTTTTTAGTTTTATATAGAAGTTAGTAGCTTTTAGCTACTCTTATTCTTATTATATAAAGGTAGCTATAAGAATTAATAGAGTATTGTCTATCTATAGTCTAGTTATACTAAACGTTCCTATCCCTTATCTATAATAAGTAGGCATAGGTTGTATGTTAACGTTTTTATCTTTAGCTTATCTTTATAGTAGTTATAGTATATTTTAAACTAGTATAGGCCTAACTTAGCTACTCTATATAGTAGTCATATAACGCAGAGAATAGTATTAGGGGGAAATACGTACTAGAGTTCCTTTAGAGGTCTAGCGTATAACGTCCTTAGAAGCTTATCTTTTAACTATATATACGCCTATATAATATCTCTAAGCTCGCAGTATATACTATATAATATAATAAATATACTAAGTAATAGTAGGAGCTGTTAGCTTATACGTTATATTATTAGTAATTAAGTAAGAATTTCCTTTTTGCCTTTATTAGAGTAGCCTACTAGTATAAGTCTAGATTTCTTATATAGTTATATAGTCTTGCCTTTAACTTCTTATATAAGATAGAGGTTAAAGATCCTTCTATACTTTATATCTAGATTATACTATAAGATCTTAAATATGCTATTAGCGATAAAGGTATCTATCTCTATATAATCTAATTCTTTAAAGGGTTCTCCTACTATTATAATAATTCTATCTTATTGTAGCTATTATATAAGTATGTAATTGTTCTTTCTTTCTATATTAGGAATGCTTATATATAGTTCTATATAATCTTCCTTAGTCTGCCTCGCTTTCTTACTTATAGGGCTTTAATTTATATAGGGGCAACGTCTTCTATTTCTAGTAATAGTGTTGTTTCTAGTTCGTGCGATTCCTCTAACTAGTAGTATAGCTTAGTCTAAGTATACCTAAAGGTAACTAGCCTATTCCCTATATCTACGATAATATTCTAGTCTTATACTCCTTTTAGCTTATACGGCCCTTGCTATCCTCTCTTCTCTCTCTATACTATAATCTCTAAGTTAAGTAGAAGGTTAAGAACGTTATACGACCTTAGTCCGTTTTAGGTGTTTATCGCCTAGTTAATATTAAGCTTAGCTCTCTTATCTCTTAACATCTTTATTACCTTCTATACAGCCTCTATACGTTGCGTTATCTCTAGTAATAGAGGTAAGTCGGCGTTAATACGTAGGTATGCACTAAAAATAAGAAGGGTTAGTATAAGCCTATTAGAGCCTGCTATATTATTTAGCGCTTTTACTACTATCTATAGTATATCTTTATTATACGTAGTGCTATTAAGTTCTACACGCAGTATATTAAACGTATAACGTAGTAGTCTATATACTTATTTAATCTTTCCTACTACCTAGTGTACCTTAACTGTATCTATTAATATCTTATCTCTATAATTTCGTATAGTTCTAAAACTCCTCTAATACAAAGTTCGTTCCTAGGTTATATATAATATATTAGGTAGTCTCTAATAGGTATTAATCTAGCACTTATATAGAGCATCTTATACGTCTTATATAGATATTAATCTAAGGAATACTACCGCTTAGAATAAGATATTAGCGTTAATAATATATAGTATATCTTAGTTACTAATTCGTATAACGTTAATAATAATCTCGTAGTAAAGTGCGTATTATCTTTAATAGAGAATTTCCAACGTTATAGTGCTTTATTATATAATTAGTAGAAGTAGCAAAACTTCTAAATTATTTAAGTATTATAGCGTTAATATTATATTTAGCTGCTATAAGTATCTTATATAGTTTTTCTATATAGAAGTATCTAAATTAGCGGTAGAGTCAGCGTAATTTAGGTTTAGTAAAGAAAGTAGCTACTTCTATTATACTAACGTTAAAGAACGGGTATCCCTACTTTTATATAATAGAGACGGTAGTTCTATCTTTTTATACGATAACGTTAAGCACGTTATTAAAATATACCCTAAGCTTATCTACGTCTGCTAGGTATAGTAGAAATAGTATATCTATATCTAGTATATAATACGTAACTATACTAATAGGGTTATAGATTGTATAGTACCTTAGGATTATATAGGGCTTTACCCTCTAAAGCTAATATTTATATTTCTTAGAGTCTAATCTACTTTCGTACGTAGATTCTCTCGCAGGTATACTTCTAGCTAGGCTTTGCCTACTATTAATATCTTAGCTACGCTAGTATTCTATAGTTCGCCCTAGTACATTATATAGTACCTTCTATTAAGTAGGAACTAGTTAGCCTAGTAGTCTAAATCTATCCTATAGATATCTTCGCCTATCGCGTAATATAGATATACCGTAGTAGTAAGATACTATACTGCTTAGTCGCCTTCCTAGGTATTATCCTTAAAGTATCCTTTATTATATAGATTATTACTATCGTCCGCTTCGCTTACTATACCTTTAAAGCTTATATATATAAGGCTACTACTTCCTAAGAGGGTATATCTTTATAAAATTTCTTATACGCTGTAATATACTATTTTCTAGCTTTTATTAGATCCGTACAAGGATAATTTAATAACTAATATCTTTCCTTATAGTATATAAAGCATTTCTTAGCTATAGTTAGTATTCTCTAAAATATCTATTCTCTCGCTAGTGGCCTTATATCTCTATATAAGGATAAAGATAGTCTAGCTCCTAAGTAGCTTCTAGTATTCTACTCTATATAATAGGTTAAATTATACTTTTAATTAGTATAGTACAATTTAGGTAGGGCTTATAGGTATTAGTTAACCTGCCTATCTATAGTAATTAATAGTGCAGATCTTAGATTACTAAACAGTGCTTCGCACGTAGGCTTAATTAAAAATATTACTTACTCTAGCTTAGATTACCTTCGGCATACTTATATAACTACTATATAGAGTAGGACTTCCCCTTAGAAGTCACGTTCTAGTGCCTATTACGCAAGTATAAGCTTATTAATTATAACCTTAAGCACTTTATATAGGGTTTTATTAGCGTTCTTCTATTTATATTATACGTACGATATAGTCGTCTAGTCTATCTAGTACTAGTTATAGTTTACTTTAGTATTAAAGTAGTTATCTAGTTATTTATACAACTATTTCTAGTTATAGCTAAGGCTAATAGTATATATAATATATACTCGCACGACCCTCTAGGATATCTAGAAATATACTAGTAAATTAAGACTTATATCTCTAGCCTTTAGCATAGGTCTATAAAGATTCTTATTTTATTAGTAAGTATATATATAGTTTACCTATATAGTTATTATCTTTCCTCTATGCTTTCTAGAATTAGATAAGCTTCTCTAGTAGGAGTTACTTATTAGTTATTTCTAGGGTTAGAGGTAGCTCGTACGGGTTCTAGCTTTACACTAGTATCTAGTATTTATTCTAGTAGTAGTATAATAGGATATTATCTATACGGCGTAGTAGGTCTATAGAGTATATAGCTAGTAACCTAAGATAAGTATTATATAAGGTCTATGTAAAGGTTAGTAGCGTTACTTTCGGCTCTTCTCTATAGGGTAGGTCTTTAGCTATTAGCTCCTCTATTTTTAGCTTATTGTACGTAGCCTATAGGTATTATAGAGACATCTTTTATTAGTCTAGCTATAGTAACTGCGCTAGCAATATTAGGTATCTACTTAGTCCTCTCTTTCTATTATCTTATATAATGCATTCGTCTTATACAATATTATATAGCTTCCTAGACTAAGTATCTTTATTATTATCTAAGTAGATGCCTCTATTACTAAGTAGAAGTACTAGCTCTCTCTAGAATACGCGGTTTAGCTTATTAAAGTAGCTCTCTATCTATTATGCAAAGTATTCTTAAAAGAAGTTAAGGAAGTCCCTTCCTTATACGTCTATTTATTAAAGTTCTGCTAAAGTATAGCCTATATATAATAATAGTTAGGACTATATTATAGTTACTAGGTTAATATTATTAACCTATTCTTCCTCTTTTATCTCTCTCTATAATATAGCTATAGAGATATTCGTCTCTTCTATATATCTCTTATACAGGTCCTAGCTGTCCTAGTTGCTAGGGTTACTTATAATGTCCCTGCCTTATTCTAATATAGTAGAGCGTTGGGTCTATCTTATACAGCGTGCGTATACAATATTAATAATAGGGTTTTATATAAGTCGCATACTATCTTTAAATATTTTATATAGCGAGCTTAAACGTTCTTTTAGCGCTTAAGTTACTATATAATATAGATAAAGATCTTCTTATCCCTAGTAATTTCTATTTAGGATACATACAAAATAGAGACTAACTTCTTTAGAAAGTAACTCCGTCTTTACCTTGCTAATTTATTAATAAAGTAAATTACCTACTAATTAGTATTAGTAGGACTTTAGCTAGGTAAAGCGGTAGTATAAGTATATAATAGGTAAACGCGGTGTAAACATTTATTAGTTATAGATTAAGTTAATTCTTTCTATCTATTGTACGAAGGGGTACATATACGGCCCCGCTCCGTACAAGCTAGTCTACTTATGCGGCAGCGGGTTACATAATGTTGTGTTCAACAACATGTTACGTGATATTAAAATCCTTCGTACGGACAATTACGCTATAATACTAGAGAGGGACAATATTAATAGCACTATATAATATAGTAATTTACCTAAAGATTATATATAATCTAGTATCTTTCTAGCTACTACAGTAGAAGGGAATCTAGTAGGATACTAGATTAAACCTAATAAATCTACGTAGACTAGATAATTAACGTTAGTAACCTATTAGAAACCTATAGCTAGTAGGTACTAGAGTATAACTCTCTACTCTAGGTCTTAGTCTATATATAAAGGATTACTACCTATATAAAGCGAGGACTAAGGAAAGTCTTAGTAATACTATAGTATAAGAGACTTAGCTAATTAGGACTAGTAGTAATTAAACACCTAGTATAGTAGTCTAAAGAGGTATAAGTTTAAGATGTAATAATAGTATAGTATAACTTCTATAGAAGAGTAAAGTTAAGAAGATAAGTTAGATACTTACTATAAACTAACGACGAAGGACCTAGAGAGCGACTAGTAATTAACTTTTATATATATAAGTACTAGACTATAATAAGGAGAAAAGCTAAATACTTATTACTAATACTTCTCTAGCCTCTAGTAGGACCTATACTTTATAGATAACTATATAGCTAAGTTAATTATATAGCTACTATAATCTTTTTTCTATTTCTAAAGAACTACTATAATATCTTAGTTAAAACTATAAATTAGATAATAGATTACTATAGTAAAACTAGACGTCGAGCGCTAGCTAGTATATAGAGTATTAAGATTAAGCCCCTACTCTAGATATATAACTTAGAATAGTAGAGCTAAGCGCTTAGAGAGTATAAATAAGAAGAAGATATATATAATACGCTTTAACGCTAATCTCTCTTAGGAACTATAGCTAGAAATTCTTTAAGCTATAGTATACCATATAATAAAACTCCAAACTATAATAACTACTAAAGATACTATACGAAGTCTTCTTTATAAAAGTAGTATTTAGTAATAGAATAGTTACCTCTCTATAAAGCTAAACCTTTATACCTAAAAGTATATAGCTATAAGCCTTTATAATAATAGATAATACCTATAGAGAGAAGTTACGCCTCTAGCGCCTTAACCTAAAGGTATAGATTAGATACTTAGTTAGATACTAGTCTACTATCTACTAAATCTAGATACCTTTACTCGCTAAAGTAATTAGTATAAGAGACGCGCTTTTAATAAGAACTTAGTATTTAATAGTAAGATTAAAGACTTAATAGAGAGCCTATATATAGCACGCTAGAGAGATAGTAATATATATCTAATATTAGCTACTAGCTCTAATATAGTAACTAGAAATAAGTCTTTCTTTAAAAATAGTACCTTAGAAAAATTAGGCAACTAAGAAGATAAAGGTAAATAAAGCGACCTATTAGGATACTACTAAAGAAGGAAGATCTAGAATAGCTATCTAACTTCTTTAATAATACTACTACCTATAGCGCTACTTACGCGGCTAATAACTAGAATACTACTAGATAAGAAGAATTAGTAGAGAATACCTAAGACTACTCTATAGGTAGTAGTATTTATAGTAAGTACTTAAGTAGAAAAGGTTAGAGAGTACTAAAGAGTAGAGGTAGATAAAGTAGTAATTAAAAGGCTACTTACTAAAGGCGTAAAGCCCTATTATAATTAACTACTACCTCTACTAATACTAGACTACGCTTAAGGACTATCTAATAAGAGATATATTTAAGGAAGCTAAATAGACCTATCTAGCTAGCTACTACTAGATAAACTTATAGTTAATACCTATAAAGAAGACTAAGTAGTTAGGATAGTAGATCTTAGACTATATATAGGTATATACCTATAAATTTAATAAGTACTACTAACTACTTAAATAAAGATATAACTAGTTGTTAGAGGTAACTAGTAGTATAATATTATAGCGTAAGATATATTATAGTAACTCTTACTAGTAGGTTCTTCTAATACTAATAGCGATTACAGTAAAACACGACCTAGAACTTAAGTAGTATAACATAATAAATGCCTTTATATATACTACTATTAACTATAAAGTATTTATAAGGATACTACGCGGCTATTAGAAGCTAAGTACTATCCTTAGACTAAATAAGGCACTCTATAGGCTACGTATCTTACTACTACTCTAGTAGAGAGAGTTTATCAGTACCTTTAGAGTACTTAGGTTCTAGAAAGTTCTCTATAAATCTTACTATCTTATTAAAGACGGTATTATTATATTCTTCTATATAGACAAATTATTCTCGTATACTATAAAGATATAGAGTACTAGGTATAGTAGGCTATTAAGTAGCTCTAAGATAAATACCTATTTACTAGTAGAAATAACTTTTAGTAGTTTCTAGGCGTTAAGATTATTAGAGACTAAGAGTTAAGAACTATTTAACTATCCTAGGTAGCCTATATAGATAAGATAACTAGCTAACTATACTAATATTAGATATAATACGCCTATAGCGATAGCTAAGCTACTACTATAAGATAACTTAGCCTCTCTATTAGAGATTAATAAGTACTAGCGTAAGATAGGATTACTCCTTTTTATAGCTATAACTATAAGACTAGATATCGCCTTTATAACCTTACGACTTGCTCACTTCTTATTAAACCTAGAATAAGAGTATTATAACGCTGTAGATAGAGTTTTACTATACTTACTTATAATAAAGTATTTAGCACTCTAGCTTAGAGATAGCGCAGGCCTATAAATAGCTAGTAACGCCTCTTTTACTAATAATACCTTAGATAGGAAGAGCTCTTAGAGCTATATAATTAAGCTCTTTAATAGGCTTATTATATAGAAAGTAAATAAATAAGATATAGTTACTACCTCTATAATAGAAGCTAAGCTCTTTACCTTATTATAAGTTATAAAGAAAGCCTTATTTATCTCTAGACTACTAAAGAGCTAGGTATATAGCTAGAGAATCCTATAGTTACTATCTATATAATAATAAGTAGATAATCTACCTAGTTATAGAAGAGATCTCTAAGCTTTAAACTAAGCTTAGGCATATTATATTTATAACTACTAGATTAGATAGGAGGTCTCTATAAACAGAATATTAGTTAAGTATATACCTACTATAGATATATAGTAGTCTTACTAAGGTACTACTACTAAATAAGTAGCTAGAGTTCCTCTAGTAGTTAGGTCTTATCCCCGCTAAGATAATTATAGCACGAAACTAGGCACTACTTAAGAAAATCTAAAAGAAACTTAAGAGCCTTGTAGTCTAACCTGCTATATAACTATAATCTAGCTTATAGGCGTTAAATACCTCTAAGCTAAAGAGGTATGTTAGATTAAAGCACTATAGTAAAGAGTAGTATATAGATACTAGGCGCTAGTATAACCTAGTAACTATAATAGCTAATTAGAGCATAGAGGCTCTTAGCACCCCCTAAGTATACCTAGCGCGACATAGATATATAGATAGATATATAATATTATTAATATATTAATTATTACCTTTTATCTAGAGTTCTATTAATAGTAAATATCTAATAAGAGCCTAAGTAGAGATTAACAACTCCTAAGTACTAGAAACTTAGGTTTAATAACGTCTTAATACTCTAATTAGTAATAGAATATATAAGAGAGATAGTTAGAGCGTTATAGTAAATTATAATATTATACTAGTACTAGTACCTATTCTAAGAGCCTCTTAAGCCTCTATATCTATAACTATACTAATAACTAAAGATCTAGCAGTAATAGCCTAGAATATAGTACTATAGTACTTATAAAGTAATATTAAACTAGAAAGTCTATAGAATCTAGTAGCTTAATCTATTAGCGTCTTCTAAAGTAGCTATAGTAGTAACTAAGGTACTTAAGAAAGCGCATAGACCGCGTATACACTTTTAGGTTAGCGAAACGCGTTTAGGAGAGACAATAGAGGTTTAGTAGGTAGAGACTAGTAGTAATAAAGAAAAGTTAATAGAAGAAGCTATATAGCGACTATATAACTAGGGTTTAGAAGAAATATATATAATAGAAGCTAAGAGTTTATAGCTAGAGATTATTACAAAGGATATTCTAGCGCAGCTATATCTAAAGATAGATTATAGTATTAAGTAAGTAGGAGTTAGAGAAATAAATAAGCTCTATAACTTCTAAAACTATAAGATTAGTAATAAGAAAGACGGCTACGTTAAGGCGTAGTTAAGAATACCCTCTAAAGCGCGACTAAAGGGCGAAGTATAGTAGTAGTAGTATTTAGTAAAAAGATAGTTACTAATATACTAGGTATCTCTCTATAGTAGTATAAGGTAAGCGCTTATTAATATAGGCTTATAGCTAAATATTATATAGCTTTTAATAGTAAGAGCGCTAAACGTCTATATTACTAAGCTAGATTAGTTAGGTCTACCTTCTAAATTATAGTAAGGTATAATAACTACTAATAGAGAAATAGACTCCTTTATAAGTATAGCCTATTTAGTCCTATTATAGAGAGAGATATTATAGTACTAACGTACTTTTAGATTATAAGACGTTTATAGAGAGTAATTCTTCTTAGAATATTATAGTACGTAATAGCGCGGCTCTAGATATAGTTTAATACTATTAGTTAGATACTTTACTATATTAAGTTAATAAATAGGCAGCGTAAAGTCTTTTTTATAGGCTATAACCTAGCGCCTATAGCTAACGTAGTGTTAATTAAGTATTAGAGAAAAGAGTAGTAAGCGCGCTTACTAGAGAAGTATACTTAGTAAAGGAGTATTACTTAGAACTTATACTAAGTAATATACGGGTAACGCGCTTATTTATATATATACTTAAGTATAGATAGTTATTTAGAGAAGAGCTAGACTACTAGGAAGAGAGGAAGTTAGAGTAGGTATTATAGTAGAGGAAATAGAGATAATAGGAGCCGAAGGACGCTTAGATATAGGGATACTAGGGCGCGACGAACATTACTTAGATAGACACAACATATATACACTACTTAATATAATTTCTAATATCTTATATTAAGCACACGTTCCTATAGGCATTCGTTCTACTATATATAGCGACTAATTTACAACTTAAACTCCTAGCTCACCCTTAGGAGAGCTAAGCGCTACTATTACGTATTATCTAATAAGCTTTCGTAATAGCAATATCTAGGAAGTTTAAGAATAGAAAGAATATAAAAATATAGAAGTAGATTAGAAAGAGCTAAAAGAGTTTCGTATATATATATCTAAGCTAAGTAAGCCAGGCTTAGAAGAAAGAAGTAATAGAGTAAAGAGTTATAAAGGATCTAAAAGGTAATTAGATAATAGAAATTAGAATACTATAAGACGTAGAATAGCCTAGAATAGTAACCTAAGAAGAGGTAAGATAATAGGATATTAGAACGCGGGGGTATATAGGAAACCCCTAAATAATATAGAAAAAGCGGTAGAGAATAAAGAGGCGGCTAAATAGAGCTTACGTAAGCGTAAGAGCTAGATTTAGGCGTATAATTACTAGAGCACGGCTAAAAGCGAATTAGAGAACTATAATAAGTAGTTAGAGAGGCACTCTATTAGACAGTAATAGTAGAGTAGTAAATATTATAAACTATTAGAAGGAACTAGAGAGTTTTAAGGTTTCTAAAGAGAAGTTAGTAAGCGACTAGATAAAAGGGCTTAAAATTACGCTCCTAAGAAAGGAGTACTACTAAATAGCACTTAGTATAATAATAGTAATATTAATTATTATAACTTATATAATTATTACGCTAATCTTTTATATAAGCTTAGTACGCATCTTTACGTATATAAGTAATAGTTAGAGTAGTAGTAAAGAGTTAAGTAAGAAGACTAGAAGATAGGTAATACTAGACCTATCTAAAAGATAGTTAGATATAGTAGAGTTTCTCGCCTTTAGCTTAGAGATACTACTACTAATAACGCCTTAGAAAGATAAGAGAGTAGCTATAAATATACTAGATAATAATATCTAAATAGTAGGAGTACTTCTAATTATCTATCCGCTAGAGTCCTTAGTATTATAATAAGTCCTAATACTTAGTAAATTATACTAGCCTTTAATAGCGCAGGAGCGATATAAGTTAAATATAGCGAAGGTTCTTTAGATAATAGTAAGTATAGTAAGTAGGAGCGCTATACTAGTATATACTTTATAGCTACTGCCTTACCTAGCTAATAGTGTTCTAATATTTAATAGTAATAATATTACTCTATTTATAGAGCGCTATAAAGAGATAGCTTATTACTATAAGTTTACGCCTAAAATAATACTTAAGAGGCTTTTAGCGCACTATAGCTATAAATAGAAAAAGATTATCTAGTTAATAGAAGAGTTTAAAGAAGCCTAATAAATAAGAAGCTAGAAAGACCTTTAAAAGGCACTTAAGAAATAGTTTCGCACTAATAATAGGTACTAATAGGAAGTTAGGATAGAGTACTTTAAGCACTAGCTTAAGGAGTGTTAGGCCTAAATAAAGCTTAGTACTATAGAGTATCTATAAGAGTTCTATATTTAAAGTAGGCGCTATATTAAAGCTGCTATAATTAAAGAAAGTAGAAGGGGATTCTATCTTATAAAAGGACTTCTACTTAGATAGGTAATAAAGGTTCTAAAAAGGTTCTAGCTTTATATAGATAAGCCCTTATCTTTTATCTATAAAAGATCTCTAACTACCTTTTAAAGTAATTAGAGATAGAGAAAGATACTAAGATACTTAACCTAAAGAAAGTAGTAAAAGAGTTTACTCTAAAGGTAGAATTTAACCTAGCTACAGCGAAAGCGTCTTAGGAAGCAGCTTATAAGTAATAACTAGCTCCTTAATAGATAATAGTCTTTAAGCCTTAAACGTTAAGTATTCCTCTTAAGGATTACGCCCTAAAGCCTACTTAGAAATACTTCCGCCTAGATTAACGCTAACTAAGAATAAGGTTAATAGCTTAGTAGATAAGATACTTTAGCTTAAGCTAAATAAGGCTTAGCTAAAGTTAGAACCCTAGAACTTTTAATAGACGCCTTAAGAAGCGGAGTTAATAACTAATTAGGTTATCTAGAGAGAGGTTAATAAGTAGACTAATAAGCGTATAGTAGTATTACGCAGCTATATACTTTAAGCTAGTAGTATAGTTTATAACTAAAGCTACTAGTATAGTAGCCTAAATAGTAGTTAGTAACTATAGCGCCAATATTAGCAGAGTTATACGTAGCTAATCTAAGACTAGAATAGCTATTAGAACTATAGTAATAACTCCTAGAACTATTAAGAAAGAATAGGTTATAGTAACTAAAGTAACTAATATAAGTAGGATTAGAGGTAGGACTTCTCTACTAGGTTTATAATAAGATAAACTATTAGAAAAAGAATTACTTAACTCTCTAAGCCTATATTAATAAGAGTTAGTGCTATCTTAATAACTAATTAGTCCTTAACTAGGGTACTCTAGATCGCCTATAAGAAAGAGTTATAAACTTAGGGCTCTACTTATAGAAGAATTTAATAGCTTCTAAGATTAAATAACGATAGATTAAGTAGAATATTAACCTACTTATGTTTACCCTACCTTTTCTAAGCGAGGTTCAGGAAGCTAGACCTATTAAGAATAACGCGATTTCTATCTAGGTTGTCCCTAATAATACTAGAGTAATCCTATCTAAAGACTACGACTAATTTTAGAACCTTTCTACTATTCTTAGCGAATTTAACTTAGAAAAGAGTTTTATACTATATAGAGCTAACTAGTATAACTATAGTATAGTAGTATTAGCTACTATTACGCGAAGCGACTTAGGTAAGAAACCTCTAGCTAGCTATAATCTAGGAAAGATTTAGAAGAATACTTAGAAAACTATTCTTAAGAAGCCTAGTAGTAAATATATCCTATACCTTAGGAGGTATAAGAACTAAGATAATAATTACTTTATAGACTAAAGTCTAAGTAAAGATTATACTATATAATTTATAAATACGCTAGGACTAGTAAATATAGATATACTTAATACTTTAAGGGATTCTAAGCTAAATAAAATCCTAAAGGATACTTACCTAGAGCCTAGAGAAAGATAGGCGAAAAAGTACTATATAGTAGAAAAGCTAGCCCTAGACGCTTAGAAGGTTATTTAGTAGATTCTAGATACTAAAGTTAAGCTACTACTTAAAATAGTTCTAGAAATATACTAGAAGTCTATAAGAAGCTTTTTAGATAGAATATACTATAGAGGAGTTTAAGAAGATTAAAGTTAACTTAGTAGCTTAGGCACTAGTAAGCGAGGACGAAGATAACTTAGAAGAGAATCTTAGGCCTAGAATCTAAGTTAATTTACTATTATTAGGATAGCTACTAGACTATATACTAGTAGAGGCCTTAGCTAGGAAGATTATATAATACTACTGTATTAACGCTAAGTATTAGACGGACGCTTAATTAGTTATATATAGTAAATATTATCTTAGAAGAAGACTATAAAGTAGGCCTAGTAGAAGATAATATAAATAATAATTAGTAAGAATATAACTAATTAGCTAGTATTAAACACCTATAAAGGGACTACTCTAAAGTTCTAATTAATATTTAAGGTAACACTTTCCTCTCTTTATTAGATTCTAGAGCAGAACTTAATACGATAAAGAAAGTAATAGTAGAGAAAGTAAGTCTTCTAATTACCTCTCTACTAAAAAGCATACTATTAGCGCGCATAGTATCTACTAATAGTACTATATAAAGTTTTATAGGTATTGTATAGAGTATGCCTATACGTATTAGGCGGATTAAAGTTTAGACTAATTTCTTTATAGTAGAGAGTTATATAAACCCTATTATATTAGGTAATCCTTTTCTAACTAACGCTCGCGCGAGGCTTAAGTATATAACTAATAGGCTTACTTACTACTATATCTTTAGTAAAGATAGAGAGTTTAATATAAGATTTATATATATAAAAAGTAATTAGATTTATACGCTAGAAGTATATACGGGACCTACGTTAGAAAACTCTTAGGGAGTATAATTACTAGCGTAATACTCCCTTATTATAAGACGAAACAGCTAGCTAAGGATAGATTATATAAAGGAGTAAACTTAGTTAGGATATAGATAGAGTAAGAAAGCCTAACTAAGGACCCGTAAGAGATACGACTAGTAATAGGTAGCTAAGGAAGTTTAACTAGATAAGAGACTAATACCTATAGAAAATAGTATTTTATTTAGAGATTAAGCTTCTTAGGAAAGGGGCTGAATAAGTACATTATAGTAAGAGATAAAGATAGACTATTTATATTATTAAATAACTTTACTAAAAAGCTATTAGAAGAGATTCTCTTAGAAGTTATAAAGCTAATAAAGAAATATAAATATAAAGAAAGAGATATAGAGTTAGTATAAGAGGACTAGCTAAGAGATACTTAAAAATAGGAAGAAGGCCTTATAGTAGAAGTAATATTAATACTTTTAACTAGCCTAAAGGGTTATTAGAAGGATAAATTAGCGCTTAAGGTAAATAGTATATATAAATATAAAAAGTAGAAGATAGAGCTTATTAATAACTTAGGCTAAACTCTAAGGGAGGTTAAAGGGTAATTAGATTAGAAGGAAAGAGCTAAGGTAAAGTAGATCCTAAATTATAATAGTAATAGAGCGCTTTTTAGCTAATACTTTAAACTCTAGTATACTTTATTTCTAAGAGGCACTTAGATTACCCTAAAATAGCTAGCAGAAATAAATATTACTAGATCTCTAGCTAAGGGAAAGAGAGATATTAGAGGAACTACTCTATAGAAGGGAGTTAGCCCTCGCCTAGAACTTTAGGGAATTAGAAAGAGTTAGCTAAGAAGTAATCCTACTAGTTATTATTAATACTATCTTATATAAGGCGTAGCGAGCGGACTAGTTTCCTATTCTAAAGAAGCTTTAGGAGGTAGTTATTAAGATAATCTAAAACTAGATTAATAGGGGCACGCTAGAGCTTTATAAGAGCTAGTATTATAACTCTTAGTTTTTAGTAGTAAAGAAGAATAAGAGCTATTAGCTAATTAATAACGCCTAGAAGATTAATAGTATAATAATCTAAAACGCTAATCTACTACCTAACCTTAATAAGTTTTTAGAAGAGTTTACTAGCTATACTATTATATCGCTTATAGATTTCTTCTTAGGATATAACTAGGTAGAGCTTTATAAGAACTTAAGAGATATTATAGCTTTCTAACGCTACTTAGACTTATTTAGTAGTATACTTTACTAATAGGTACTACTAATTCGATTGTAGAGTTTATACGCGTAATAACTAAAATCTACTAGAATTATATTCTAAACTGCTATATACTTACCTAGATAACGTTTATGTTAAAGGACCTAAGATAATATATAATAAGGAAAAATTAAGCTAGGCATCTACTAATATATCGCTAAATACCTCTTAATATAGATTAGGTTTTTATAGATATAGAGAGGGCTAGAGTAACTATCTTAAAGTATAAATCTAATTTCTACTATACTTTAATAATTATTATTAGGTATAGAATTAATCGAAATAGTAGGCACTTAGATATAAAAAGGTTAAGAAAATCCTTACTTAGCTAAAACTAATAAACTAGAAAGACGTCTAAATATTTATTAAAGTCTACGTTTATTATAGAATCTAGATTATTAGCTTTACTATAGTCGCAGAACTATTATTTCTCTTACTTAGGAAGAATACCTCTTTCTATTAGAAATCCGAGTAGTATTTAGCTATAGCTTCTCTTAAGAAGAGTCTATATATAGCGCCTATACTTATCTTAATTAACTATAGTAAACCTTTCTAAGCGATATTTATAGTAGTAGATAGATTAAAGAAAGGATAAGGCGCTGTCCTTATATAGATTAATACGCTTAGGCGCTAACACCTAATTAGATATAAAAGTAGAGTCTAGTTAATATTAGAAAGAAATTAGGACTTAGGTAAATATAAGTATAAAGCGTTACTATTAACGCTAAAGAAGTTTTACTTCTACTTATATAGAGTAAGATTTATAGTAGAAATAGATACTAAAACACTAGTAGCATAGCTTTAGCGCAGCATAATAGACCTACTAAAAGTACTTATTATAAAATAGCTCGCTCTTTTAAACCTCTAGGATTTCGACATTATTTATATACTAAAAAAGAAGAATATAGTAGCTAACGCTCTTTCGCGTAGGCCTAAGCTAGAGAGATAGAAACTACTAAAAGAACTAAAAGAGGATATTAAAGACTTTATTAATATATACCTAAATGCTACTTAGCTTATCTTAGAAGAGATCTATAAGATAACTTTAGCGCTTCTATATAGCTACTACTTAGTAGACCTTTTCTTTAGTACTAAGCTATTAGATAATAGCTATTTAGAAGAATCTTAGTAACTTATAGTATAGATTCTTTTTAGGAAACGCCTAGAGAACTTTAATAGGTTAGAATTACGTAAGTTTAAATATAAGGCGTTATAAATAACTATTAGAAAATAATATCTCTTTATACTACTAAGTAGGGGAAGGCTCTTACGCTAAGTTATAGATAACCCTAAATAGTAACAAGAGATTATTAGAGAACTATATAATAACTTAGGGTATAGAGGTAAAGAAGGTATATAGCGTAAAGTTTAGACACGCTATTACTAGAAAGGGCAATATAAATAAGTTAAGAAGTACGTTTAGTCTTATTCTAAATACTAATTATATATATTAGTAATAGTATAAAAAGCTTTATAGCCTATAGAACTACTTTCTATTCTCTTTAGATAGATTATAATTAATATATATATATACCGCTAGAACTAAATAGCCGCAAGTACCTAATAGTTACTTAAGACTACGCGTCTAGTTAGCTAAAAGCTAAAGCGCTAGCGAAAAATAATTTAAAAGCTATTTAGAAGTTTCTAATTAACGATATATTTAGTAGATAGGGACTGCTACTAAAAATATTAGCTAATAGTAGACTAGAGAATAAGGGACTAGTTAAGAACCTCTAGTAGTAATAGGGTATTAATAGAGTTATTTTAAGTGCTTATTATCTATAAGAGTAAGGCCTAATTAAGTAAGGTTATGCTTCTATAGTAGCGGCACTAAAGAAGCTTTAGGGAAACTAGATAAATAACTTAGCTAATATACTCTAGGCTAACTAAATAACTATTAAATAATCTATATAAAAGACACTAGTATACTTAGTATTAGGCTAGGAATATATCCTTTTAGTAGAGCTTTTAATCCCTACGTAGTAAATATTACTATAGTTAGAAGTTAAAGATACTCTAATACTACTTACGATAAGGGCTTAGTAATTCTAAAGAAGAGATAAGAGGTTCTAGGAGGCTATTAATAGAATAGTACGGCTTAGGTAGGAAAATAAGAACTACTTTAATAACGCGAAGGTTCTTTAGAAAGAACTATTAGCTATTAGAGACTTTATATTACTACGCGACTCCTTTTATAAGACTAATAGATTAATACTTACTAAATTTCTCTCTAAATAGACTAGTCTATTTCGTATTATAAAAACCTATTAGAAAGGATAGTATAATCTAGAAAAACTAGATAGGACTCTATTCTATAGTTATACGCTAAGTAATAGGCTAAAGCGTTTTATTTAGCGCACTATAATAGAGCTATAAATAACTAAGCTAGAAAGGGGTAAAAAGGCTACTAAATAGCTATTAGAAGAGATCGCGGATAGTAATAAGGATATATAAGATATAGGTATAAGAGATCTTAAGTAATAAGCGCTAAAATATAGTTAGAACGCCTCTATTAGAGAAGGTAGCTAAGTAGGAAAAGAGAAACGCTATAATTTTAGACACCTAAATATAGCTTAGCTAGATAGCTAGCTTTAGAATATATAAGAAGACGAAAATATTATAAGAGTACTATAAAAGATAAGGAAGGCCGTAGTAGTAGTACTAAGAACGAGAGAAGGGTTTAATACGTCTAAATATCGCGCATTCTTATAGTTGTTAATAGTAGGTAGGATAGATATAGGGCGCAAAAGAAGCTTAGATAATGCCTTAGACTAGAATAAATAGATAACTAAAGACTTAAAAAAGGAAACTAAGTACTACTTTTATAAGAAGATATAAAGAGATAAAGACTACTATAAGGCCTAAATATCTCTAGAATATAGATTATATCTAAGAGCTATCTAGTAAGTATTTAAGTATAATAGAAGAAGAGGGGTCTATCTTCTCTAAGTAGAGAAGGAGTATAGTATATAAAGAGGCTTAGATAAGACCTTAGAGAATACTTAATAAGAGTATAAATAGAATAGAAAGTTAGGATAAGTTATTTATTAAGGATACTATATACTATATAAAAGGCGCTTAGATAGCTACTTAGATAAAGGAAGGAATAGCTATAAGACTAACCTAAAGATACCTTTATAAATAACTAGGTTTAAAAGACTAGCTATAGTGCGTATCTATAGCTCTAAGCTACTATTAGAACTAACTTCTCTAAGAGGGAAGAGTATTAAATGTATCTTTACTTTTAGTATTACTATTATTACTATTATCTTCTTCTAAATTACGCTTAGACCTATTCTTAAAGGATATAGTAAGAATAATAGGTAGAATAGTAGGCCTACTAGCTAAACGCGAAAAATAGTAAATAGTCTAATTAAGCTTCTTAGTAAAGTCGTTAGTAACCTTAGTAGTAGGTATAATAGAGATAGTAAGGAGCGTAATAGGCGAATAGTAGTTAGAACGTATCTTAGCTAAAGTAAAGAAGTATACGTAGATAGTAAAGATAAAGTAAAGCAGGCGAGTATAGAGAGCTACTTAGAAAGAAGAAAGTTTAAGTAAGAGGCGAGATAACGTATAGCTAGGAAGAAAAAGATAATATAGGCAATTATTATTATTATTTAGGTAGCAAATAAGCGTTTATAGTAAATACTAGCTTAACTAGGTAGCAAAGCAACCTTAGAAAGCAAGGTATTAATAACTAATAATAAGAGCGGTTAGCCGCGGTAGAATAATATAAGAATAATATATAAAGTAGAAGTAAAACTATAAGGCTAAGAAGCTATTAGAAGCTCTATAGAAGTAAGTAGTCTAGGAGTATATCCTCTTTACTACTAGCTATCTAAAGATAGCCTAGTAAATAAGGTAAAGCTAAGTACTTATTATAAAGAGCGTTAGTTAAGTTAATTAAGCGGCCTAGATATAGAAAGGAATAGTAGTATAAGTCTAAGTAATACTTAGAGTTACTAGCTCTAAAGACCTAGCTAATAAAATACTAAGCTAGTTAGACTATAATTAGAAGACTCTAGAGACCTCTTAGTTAAGTATAGAATAAGCGCTAGATAGAAGAGCTAATAGCTTCTAAATACTATATAAATAGTACTTAGAATCTAAGGAGTTCTTAGAGAAGTCTTAGATAAGATTTAGATAAGTATACTAAAGATCTCTAAATACTAGATAAATAACGTCTAGAATCTAAGTATCTATTAGTAGATATTAGTAGATATTAGTTAGATAACAGCTACTAAAGGGGACTTAAAAATAAGAATAGAAAAAGGAGGAATAGGTATTAGATAGTAGCTAGACGCTTTTTATTTATTTAAACAAAATTAATTAGAGAGGTGCTTAAAGGCTAAGAGAGTTTTAGAGAGGTAGTAGATATCTAGAGAAGATACGTAGTTTATTAGTACCTAGTCTAGAGAGCCTTCGGCTAAGATAAAGGAAGAGAAGGCTTTCCTTTCTAAGTAAGGGAGAGATATAGTAGAGGAAATAAGGATAATAGGAGCCGAAGGACGCTCGGACATAAGGATACTAGGGCGCGACGAATATTACTTAGATAGATATAACATATACACACTACTTAATATAATTTCTAATATCTTGCATCGAGCACACGTTTCTATAGGCATTCGCTCTACTATAGTATTATTAGTAGAGGAGTAGAGATCCTTTAAGAAGATAGTAAGGTAGTAGTTTCGCTTATTACGTAATAGATTATTAGAGGAAGTAAATACTCTATATAAGAAAGTTGCTAATAAAGTAAAGCCTATAGATATACTAAGAGAGAACGCGCTAATAGATCTTAGATATAAAAATTAGAAAGAGCGCGTAATAGCTTATTAAGCCGCTTAAATAGTACTTAGAGGACTAGATATTAAGCTATTTAATTACCTTTTCTATAGCTAGATAGTAACTTTTCTAAGAGGGTATTAGTTAAACCTAGAGCACTTTTAAAAGATAAATATTAGCGAAGATCTCTACCTAAATAAAGTTTACTTAATCTAGTAGCTTATATTCTAGAGAGAGGATACGCTAGCGTAGAAGTTTTAGTATATATTATAAATTTATAAAGATATATAGCCTCTATATAAGATTTAGACTATTCTATATACTACGTAGTAAAAGAAGAACTTTCTATTACTAAAGAAGCTTATACTAATTATAAACGCAATAGTAGACGTATAGGTAGAGTAAGGGATATTTAAGCATAGGGATAGGTAGTACTATAATAAGTACTTTCTTATTCTAAAGATTAAGTAACTAATTAAACTAGAGAACTTTTAGTTTATTAATAATACTATATAATATAACGCTATAACAATAAGGGACGCCTATATTTCGCTATCTACTAATAAGTTCTTAGAGAGGTTTACGAATAAAAGGACGTATACTCTATTTAATCTATTTTTAGGTTATAACTAGATACTATTATATACGTCTAGTAGGGATATAATAGCCTTTTAGACGCTAAACGGGCTATACTAATAGTATATACTTTTAATAGGCGCGATAAACTCTATAGTAGTCTTTATTTAGGTAGTAATAAAGATTCTCTATAATTACCTTCTAGAGATAGCGCCTTTTATAGATAATATTATAGTAGTAAGGCCTTAAGATAACTATAGAGAAGAGGAAGTTTTTAATAGTATATATTAGTTTATTTTTAAATATACTTTATAGATAGATAAGGTCTTTATAGATATTACTTAGACTAAGGCTATAGTCTTAAGAAAGAAATTATTGTAGGAAGTTCTCTAAATAGCTATTATAAGGTATAAGGTTAATAAAGATAGTTACTATTCTATAAAGAATAAGGTCTAAAAGATTCTTAAGTAGCTAGAGTACTAAATAGTAAAAGAAGTCTAATAGTTTATTAGTATTATTATCTACTATTAGTAATAGATCTTTTATTTTTTACTAAAAGTAGAGCTACTCTTTATACTTCTCTAAAAGGAAGCTAAATAGGTTAGAGAGATAGGTAGATATATAAATAAAGATTCTAAAGAAAGTAATTACTTTTCTACTAGCGCTTATAGCGATAGACTATTAGGGCGGTCTCTTAATAGTTAGCGTAGACGCCTTAGTTCGCGGGGTAGGAGCTTACTTAAAGTAAGTTAGATTAGATAGCCGTCGCTATATAATAAGGTTTAAGAGCACGCTATAGTCTAAAGTAGAGTTAAAGCTCTACTCTATAAAGCTTAAGTATAAAGCACTTATTTAGGCGCTAAAGGTCTTTTAGATTTACCTTTATAGATACCCTTTCTAAGTAGAAATAGACGTAAAAGTGCTAATTATATAGCTTAATTAGTTATCTCTAGATTTACTAGGCTCTATAATAAATAGGTCGCTCGCGACTATCTTTTAGTAAGAATTTAAGATTATCTATATACTAAGAAAGAAGAACATTATCTCTAATACGCTATTAAGGTATCTATAGCCTAAAGGGTAGACGCTACTAAAAGAAGATAAGGATAACCTAGAGCTGTTTATTAATTAAGTACTAAATAAGTTTAAGAAGATAAACTTAATTATAGCTACTAAGGAGGCGATTAGAAAGCTACTTATAGAGAAGTATAATAAGAAATTAGAAAAGATTATAGTATTTCTAAAGATATTAAAGAGACTAAATAGGCTCTAAAGTTAAGAATAGCAAAAGTAGATAAAGAATACTATACGCTTTTTTATATAAGACTAATCTATTTAGAAAAGCTACTAGGACTATACTAGTTTACTAAGTAGTAAATAGAGAAGACCTATAGATAGCGTTAATCTAGGAAATTTATAAATAATTAGGCTATAAAGAGATCTAGACGACGTTTAGAGTAGTATATTAGTAATATTAGTAGGATAGTATATATAGATAGGTAGTAAAATAGCTTAGGCCTTATAAGTCTACTAAATAATAAGAGGTACTTAGAAAGAAGTAGAGCTAAACTTAATATACTCTTAGGTAATATAGTCTTAGTAGATAGTTAATATTATATATATACTAAGGGTACGCGGTAGGACCTACTTACTAGTTATAAGAGAGTATCTTTTAGGCTAGCTAAAGATATATACGCTTTTAATAGTAAATTCTAATTTAGTTATAAAGTTTATCTTTAAAGAGATCTACTATCGCTAAGGCGTACTAGAAAGGATTTTAGTAGATAGTAGAACTAAGAATAAGTTAGTAGTCTAGTCGCTAGCTATACTCTTTAGTATTTACTAAGTTTAAGCTTTAGTATATAACTTACGCGCGTAAAGACTTATTAAAAGAGGTTATTAAGGCTTTATCTATAGGTTAGCAAAGATACTAGGCTTATAGATAGATAACTTATTAGTAATAACGTAGGCTAAGAGAGTATCGCTACAAAGACTACTTAGGTTCTTACCTACATAGCTAGTGCTAAGCTAAAATCTAGTTCTTCTAATTAAACTTATAGTGCTAACGTAGTAGAGCCTACTATAGAGCGAAGTTTAGAGCTATACTAATCTTCTTATAGTAAAAGCTATATAGCTATAATTCTATAAGAAGAACTTAGAGAAAGTAGTCTATTATATAAGAAGACTTTAGAGAGAAGCTATAGAGAGCTATAATACTAAGAAAGACGTACTAAAGCCCTTTTAAGTAGGAGACCTAGTATTAGTTTATATAAGGGTCTTACAGGATCAGGTATTTAAAACTATATTATATTATAAAGTTTTTATAGTACTAAGCTTATAAGAAACTACAGTAGAAATAAATATATATATAAGGCGGCGGGGGCTTAGTACCTAAGGCGCCGACGTAGTCCGTACTTAGAACACTAAGGTTCTAAACTATAACACGTCCCCCCTCTAAAACGCTTAAAGTCCCGACTAAGCGTTTAAACTTCTATCTATTAAATATATAAAGTAGAGTAATAGCAAGCTACCTATTCTTATTATAGTCGTAAAAGGTAGCGTAAGGCCTAGAGCGCCTAAGGTTGTAGTTATAAAAGTCTTAAACTAACTCCTTACTACCGCGCAGGTTAAAGTAGGGCTGCTAGTATTTAGACTAGTTATTACTAACCTATTTAACCTTATATTAGAGGTAACTATAGCGGCTAGTATATAGGTTATTTATTATATTTTATATATAGGAGTCTAAGACTTAAGCGATAACATACTTTATATCGCTCTTATCGTTTAAATAGACTTTAGGGGGAGCGTAATTATTAGCTCTAAGCTATCCTAGTAGAGTATTATCCTTATATAGTTAGAGTAGCTAGGGATAGAAGGTAGGAAAGATATTCTTTAGACTTTCTAGTAGGTCTAGCTTATAGGCTATATTATTAATTACTTAGGTAATTTAGTAGGGACCTATATTCTTATAGTCTAGCGACTTAACTAGCCTTTTAGTCTTAATATATTTAGCGTTAAGAAGTACCTAGTCGCTAATAGCGAAGCGGGGAGCTAGATAGTAGTAGATATTAGTAAAGTTCTTTATGCGTTCTTAAGTCTAGGCAATCTTATCGCAGAGGTACTAATAGGTTACGTTAATATAGTTTATAAGGGAGTTAGTAGCGCGCTACTATACTATAGCTAAGATAGTATTTTATAATAGTATAAGCTAGTTCTAGGCTAAAGCGAGGTTAGTAGCTCTTTATTACTTAAAATAGAGAAACTCTAGTAGTAGAGCTTATAGCAAAGTTAGCTTTAAATTTAGCTAAAAGTAGAAGCTAGGTCTAGTTATCCTATAGGTAGTTTACGTACGAATATAGGTACTACTTTAGATCCGCGTTAGCGTTTTCTATTTAGCTATCTATCTTAAGGTAATAAGCTATAGAGAGCTTTAGTAACGTACTAATATAGTTATAAAGACGGCGCTAAAAGTAGGATATAAATTAGCGGCCTTAGTCTAAAACTAGAGTCTTTAGATAGCCCTCTTCTCTCTAGATATATTTAAGAAACTTATTAATAACTATTAGTACCTCTATATTCTCTATAGCGATAAACTTCTTCTTCTTTAATAGTCTATCTATAACTACTATACTGTGTTAGTATAAGTAGCTGTACTACTTTAAGGGCGGTAGTAGTATAATAAAGTTAATAGAGATATCTACCTAGTATTCTCTAGTATAAGTAATAGGTATAGAAGACTATACTTAGTATAGCGGTTAACTTTAGAGCGTTAGTAGATAGTATAGTTATTAGTAAACCTTGCGATAGTATTAGTTATACCTTACTAATAGTACTATTAGCTTACCTACTAGTATATTATAGTATAACCTCTATACCCTCTAGGTAGGAAGTCGTAGATATCTTTTATAATATACGTCCTTAGCTTCTTGCTAAATAGGATAAGAAGGTAGTTATAGCGCATAAAAAGCTTTCCCTTAGCGTTAGTTTCTAGGTCGCCTAGTTCTAGCCGCACGCCTTTAGTAATAAAGTAGTAAGGGATATATTAGTAACTATTATTAAGTGCGTTATAGATAGTAGTAAGGTAGGCGTCTATAGAGTAGAGGGTATTAATAATACCTTAAGTAGTTATTTTATTAGCTACCTTAAGATTATTATAAGGGTCGTATTATTCTTAAAGAGTAAGGCGGGCTAGCCTAACTATAGTAGTACCTATACGTAATATACCTTCTCTAGATTTATATATAAAGGATAAGATAGAGGGTAGGTTATACTTAGCTTTTTCTAAGTAGAGGCTAGTAAAGCAGATAGCTTTATAGCTACCTCTATTCTATTAGTAGTTACCTAGGATAGTCTAACACTAGTATTAAATATAGTTGTTAGTAACGCTCTTAGGTAGGTCCTCTATTCTTCTAGTAAGGCTATCTAGCTTTATACCTTATTTTCTAGACTAGTACTTAACTTTAAAGTTAAACTTCTTTAGAAATTTAGCCTAGCGGGCTTATTAGTAGTTTAAGTAGCGTTTAGAGCGGAAATATTTAAGATCTTAGTAGTTAGTAAGTACCTTTATAGTATTAGTAGTACTTACTAGCTTTAGGCGCTATTCTTTAAAGGCGTGTACTATTACTAGTAGTTCTTTATTATAGATCTTATAGTTATACTTTATAGGAGTTATCTTTTTAGAAAGGTACGCTATAGAGCGTATAGTATTATTGCTTTAGATTTAAGAAAGCACTATAGCGTAGACGTAGTTAGAGGCGTTAGTTTCTAGAATATATTTAAGGTCTAGGTTAAAATAGGCGAGTACTATCTTACTATAGAATACTTACTTAAGCTAGTTAAAAGCTTATAAAGCTTTAAGTATTATTTAAAATAGCTTTAGATCTTTGTAGGTAAGATAAGTAAGAGGTTTAGCGATATTAGAGAAGCCGTATATAAAGCGGCGATAGAAATTAGTAAACTTAAGAAAGGCCTAGATATCCTTAAAAGTCTTAGGTAGTAGCTAGTCTTATATAGCACTAACCTTTTCTAGATCTATCTTTATACTATTTAGTATAATAATAAGCCTAAGAAACTTAACCTCTTCTTAGAGGAATTTAGACTTTAAGATATTTATAAGAAGCCTAGTATTAGATAGGCGTATAACTACTTAGAGTAGATAGTTATTATACTCTTCTCTTATTTCGCTAAATATAATAACGTCGTCTAGGTAGGCTATATAGAACTTGTCTAGATACTTATAGAGGATATTATTAATATAGGCTTAAAACGTTCTAGAGCTGTTATATATTCTAAAGAGTATTATAGTATACTAGTATAAGCTATATAGCGTAATAAACGCTAAGAGGTATTTATACTCTTTCTTAATCTAGATTTTGTTAAAGGCGGCGATAACGTCTACCTTAGAGAAGAATTTAGCCTTAGATAACTTAGTAAGTATATTACGTATTAATAGAGAGGTATTCTAGTTCTTAATAGTATAGGCATTAAGTCCTTAATAGTCTACGTAAATTTAAATACCTTCTCTAGATTTCTTAACTACTAGAAGGGGGGCAGCCTATTTAGAGGTGCTATATTTAATATAGTCTTTCTAAATTATATTATTAATATAGAGCTTAATAGCTTAGACTTTATTATAGGATAATAGCCTTAGCCGCTATAATAAAGGGCGAGGTAGCTTTCTAGTTTTAGGGTCTAGCTAGATTTTAATAGTATAGTCTAGCTTACCTCGCTATAGAGAAATCTTATTAGCCTCTTATAGATTAAAGCTATAATAGAGGGAATAGAGAACCTCTAGTAGCTTAGCTAGGATTTCCTCTTTATTTATATAGAGGCGCTCTATTTAGTTACGGAACTTTTTAAAGTCTTTAGGTAGAACTTTAGCTTCTACTATATATAGGAGTTAGGTATCCACCTATTCTTAGTTAGTTATATTATAAAGTCTTTTAACTTCTTCTATAGAAGTTAGATAGACCTCTTCTCCTCTTATAACTAAGATAGCGGCTACCTAGCTTAAGATAAAAGCGATATTAATAGGCGGGGGATCTTAAGAAGCTTTAAGATAGCGAGCTTTTTTAAGCTTATAAGCTAAAGGCGCTAGATATTTATAGTATTAGCTGCTAGTAGCTATACAAGGCTTATAGTTCTCTAGGTAATTACGTATATAATAGTCTAAGTTAAATATTATTAATATAGTTTTCTAGTCTACTTAGGGGTTATAGACTTAAAACTAGAGAGTACTAAGTATTATTTATACTCCGCTAACTTTAGTTACATAGGTAAAGACCTATTTATAGTAGGTATTAAAAGTAATATATACCTATATTATATAGGTAACGTTAGCTACTTAAGTACTATCTATAAGCTCTAAGATAGCTAGATATTAGAGTAGAATCAATTTGTATTTATTTACGCGAGCATAATTTTTATTAATAAAGAGAGAGGCATAACTAAAGTTACCTATAAGTTCTACGTATAAAGATAGTTATTAAGAGGGAGATATTATTCCTTTAAATACTAATTACTAACCTATAAGAGGGAGGTAGGTATCGCTATAGATAGTAGTAGCTATAATAGTAGAGACGCGAACCTATAAGGTAGCAAAGCGTTCTAGAGATTTAATCTAGTCTAGGATTACTTATAGTATAGAGTTAGGTTTAGTATTATTATTATTATTATAGTCTTTAATAGTAAAAGAAAGGAGTATAGTAAGATTAAATATATTTAAAAGTTCTTTATTAAGTTTCTTAGGCTCTTAGAGTCCTTAAGAGTAACTATTACTAAAGACTACTTATTTTCTAAGCAGGCGTTAGAGGCGACTGCTAGAGAAGTAGAGACTTAGATAGTATTAATATATATAGTAGCCTTAGAGATAAAGACGCTAGCGGCCTTATAGGCCTTATTTAAGGCGGCGAGGACTTTAAAGTAGTAGCCTATTAAGGTAAGCTTATCTATATTCTTATAGGGCGCGTTATTAGAGTTAGGCTTATAGTCTATATAAGTACACTTAAAGTAGCGTTCTAAGTTAGCTAAGACTTAAGTCTCTATAATAGTACGCTCTCTATAGAGTTTACTAATAATAAATTAATTAGCTCTACTACTCTTAGGCTACGCGTTATTAGCGTTATAGTTATAGTTATAGTTATTACTACTGCCGCCGCCTCTGCCGCCGCTATAACTACTACCTCTACTATTACTCTTACTAGGGTTATAAGAAGGCTAAAGGGCTAAGTAAAGTTATTTAAGATATTAGAGCTTATAGCTAAACTTAGTAAAGTTCTTAGTAAAGGTATTATTACTTATAAAGTGCTCTACTTAGCTACGCTACTAATTTAGTAACTTCTTATAGACTTATAGCGTCTTTTCTTTATTATCTTATTTTAAAAAAGTAACGCTAGCTTTAAAGTAGGCTAAGTAGAAGGTAATAGTCTTACTAAGCTTTATAAAGCCTTCTTTCTTATAGAAGTTATAAGTATCTAGGCGAGTATTTAAGCGGCTATAGTAGGCGTTAAAGATATTCTACGCTTTTTACGTAGTATAGAACTTCTCTTCTTTAATAAACTATCTACTTAAGATATTATCCTAGGCTACGCTAGTAGTTTTTATATAGATATAGTTAAGTTACTCGCCTTTATTTCTAGTAAAAGAGTATAGATAGGTATAGAACTAGCTCTATATATTAAGCTTCTATTTCTAGTAGGTAGAGGCCTTTATACCTATAAGGCCTTTAAAGACCGTAAGTTTAGGTTATTTAGATTATTACTATATTATAGTAGGTAGTAGAGCGTTAGAGCTAGATTTAGTAGCTAAGCGGTTGCAGCGTATAATAGTAGGTCTATCTAATTTATTAGAGGTAGAGTTATATAAGTTACTATATAGAGATAGGCGTATAGTACTAGTATAAGCTTTAAGCTATTCTTTAGTTTTATTTATATAATAGACTCTTAGTTAAGAGTAGTCTTATACTTATTTTTACGCTAGAGATAATGTTTAGTTTATTACTTAGTAGAGTTAAGCTTTAACTAGAGGTCTTAGTTAGCTATATAGAGGTCTTAGTTAGCTATATAGAGATTACTTTTTACCTCTTTAAGCTATTTTATAAGAAACTTTACCTACTTCTAAGAGTTAAGTTTAGTAATACGCTTATTAGTAAGGTCTTTCTAAGCGTTTATTAAGTATACTTAAAGATTAGTAAGGTCCTTATAGAGAGTATAGATAGTATTAAAGTAGAGTTAGTAGAGTTTCTCTCTAGTTTCTATAGTTAAGCTTTTAATAAAGGCTTTATTAAGTTCTCTTACTAGTATAGGCTTATTATTAGTATTATACTTATAAGCGGCTAGAGTTAGCTAACTACCTTAAAATACGTCTATTTTAGAGATTACGTAGCTAGTAACTTTATAGGTAGGCTTTAAGATAGTGCCTTCTATATATCGCGTAGGTAAGAGTAGTAGGTCTTATACTAGCGGAGAGCTAGCGTAGCTAGTATAGTTACTATTTTCTATTTAGTAGGTAAATAGGTTATTAGTACGCTAGGCGTCTAACTATTATTAGAGAGTAAAGTAGTAAAAGCCTATACTACTATAGATTATAGTAATATTAGGCGGAGATAATTTAAAATAGTTACTAGAATCTTAAGCGTATATAAAAAGAGATAATAGGTATAATAGCGCTAAGCGTTAAATTTAAGTAATATTAGCCTTATTATTATCTAAGTTAGCGTTATAGCCCTACTACTTATTTCTAAAGGCGCTAAGTATAGCTAAGTTACTAATTTAGCATAAGTTAGTAGACTTAATAGCGCGTAGTAAAGCGCTACTATAGGCAGAGGAAGCTATAGTAGGCTTAGTAAAAGACCTCGCGCTCTTACTAGAGCTAATTATTATACTAGTAATAGAGTTAGCGTCGCTACCTAAGGCGGCTTTTATATAGGGCGCGTTAGTAGTATTACTATCTAGGGACTAGGTAAATATAGCGTTAGTCTACTATATTATAAGAACTATAAGAATCTATAACTAGCTATATATACTAAGTTACTATTAGAGCGCTGTTTAGAACGCTATTAGAGCGTAGTTAAGGCGCTATTAGGATTTAGGAGTAACTAGCTAAGAGCGCTAGGCTACTATTAAAAGTATTTTAATTAACTATAAAAATATATAAGGGTCTTATAGGATTAGGTATTTAAAACTATATTATATATAAGTTTTTGTAGTACTAAGCTTATAAGAAACTATAGTAGAAATAAATATATATATAGAGTAGTAGGGGCTCGGCACTCGAGGCGCTAATATAGTCTATACTTAGAATACTAAGGTTCTAAACCATAATAGTTTAGAACGCGATTAAGTCTATTAATAAGAGCTTAGATAGAAAGCTTAACGATAGATAGAGAGGCCCGTATAGAATTTAGGAGGTATAGGTAGATAAAGAGTACTACTAGCTAGAGAATCTAAATAAGGTTATATTTCTAAATATAACTTAGGCTAATCGCCTAAAGAAGTTTAAAGAACTGCTAGAGTAGCTTAAAGATAGTTTACTACGAGAGCGCTTATAGTTATATCCTAAAACTAAAGAAGTATAAGTAATAAGGCTTATAGTACTAAGATAAAGGTAAACGACGCTAAGAGCTAAGCGGGCAAGATATATTTAGGCTAAGAAGGACCGCGAGAGAGAGTAAGATAGACGAACGATAGTTAGAGGGATAAACTAAGAAAATATTATAGAAGGTTTAAGAAGGGGATAGTAGAGCCGACGCCTCTATATAGTATATAGTGTAGTGGAGCGAATGCCTATAAGAACGTGTGCTCGATATAAGATATTAGAAATTATATTAAGTAGTGTATATATATGTTGTATATCTCTAAGTAATATTCGTCGCGCCCTAGTATCTCTATATCTAAGCGTCCTTTAGCTCTTATTATCCCTATTTCCTCTACTATATCCCTCCCTTACTTAGAAAAAAAGGTCTCCTCTTTCTTTATCTTAGCTAAAGGCTTTCTAGACTAAGTACTAATAAACTACGTATCTCCTCTAGATATCTACTACCTCTCTAAAAATCCTTTAGCTCTTAAGCGCCTTCCTAATTAATTTTATCTAAATAAATAAAAAGCGTCTAGCTACTATCTAATACCTATTCCTCCTTTTTCTATTCTTATTTTAAGTCTCTTTAGTTTCTATTATATTAGGTAGCTAATAGCTATCTAAGAATATCTTAAGTCTCTTCTATCTAGCGCTTATTCTATACCTACCTAAGAGGTCTCTAGAGTCTTCTAATTATAGTCTAACTAGCTTAATATTTTATTAGCTAGGTCTTTAAAGCTAGTAACTCTAAGCGTTACTTAGACTTATACTACTATTCCTTTCTATATCTAGACTACCTAATTAACTTAACTAACGCTTTTTATAAAGCTTCTAATAGCTTCTTAGCCTTATAGTCTTATTTCTACTTTATATACTACTCTTATATTATTCTACTACGGCTGACTACTCTTATTATTAGTTATTAATACCCTACTTTCTAAGGTTGCTTCGCTACCTAGTTAAGCTAGTGTTTACTATAAACGCTTATTTACTACCTAATTAATAATAATAGCCTATATTATCTCTTTCTTTCTAGCTATACGTTATCTTACCTTTTACCTAAACCTTCTTCTTTCTAAGTAGCTCTCTATACTTACCTACTTTACTTTATCTTCGCTATTTATATATACTCCTTTGCCTTAGCTAAGACACGTTCTAACTATTATTTACTTATTACGCTTCTCGCTATTCTTATTATACCTACTACTAAGATTGCTAATAACTTCGCTAAGAAGCTTAATTAGACTATTTACTATTCTTCGCGTTTAGCTAGTAGGCCTACTATTCCGCCTATTATTCTTACTATATCCTCTAAGGATAGGTCTAAGCGTAATTTAGAAGAAGATAATAGTAATAATAGTAATACTAAGAGTAAAAATACGTTTAATACTCTTCCTTTTTAAAGAAGTTAGTTTTAATAGTAGCTTAGAGCTATAGATACGCACTATAGCTAGTCTCCTAGACTTAGTTATTTATAGAGGTGTCTCTAAGTTAGTCTTATAGCTATTTCTTCCTTTATTTAAGTAGCTATCTAAGCGCCTTTTATATAGTATATAGTGTCCTTAATAAATAACTTCTCCTAACTTTCTATTCTATTTATACTCTTATTAAGTATTCTCTAAGGTCTTATCTAAGCCTTTTTTATATACTATACTCCTCCCTTACTTAGAGAAGATAGACCTCTCTTCTTCTATTATACTTAAATACTTACTAGATAGCTCTTAGATATAATCTATATTCTAAAGATATCTAAGCTTTATAGTAGTCTTTATCTCTTTATATCTTCCTATAAAAGTAGTACTTAGTTTCCTCCTTTAGGTCTTTAGTTATCTATCTATTCTAGTCTAAAGTATTATCTAAGCTCTTTTCGCGCCCTATATCTATCTTACCTACTATTAATAACTATAGGAATGCGCAATATTTAGATACATTAAACCCTTCTCTTATTCTTAGTACTACTACTATAGCCTTCCTTATCTTTTATAGTACTCTTATAATATCTTTATCTTCTTATATATTCTAAAGCTAGCTATCTAGCTAAGCTATATTTAGGTGTCTAAGATTATAGCGTTTCTCTTTTCCTACTTAGCTACCTTCTCTAATAAGGGCGTTCTAACTATATTTTAGCGCTTATTACTTAAAATCTTTTATACCTATATCTTATATATCTTTATTACTATCCGCGATCTCTTCTAATAGCTGTTTAGCGGCCTTTTTACCTCTTTCTAGCTTAGTTATTTATAGCTCTATTATAGTGCGCTAAATAAAACGCTTTAGCCTATTACCTAGCGTATAACTATAGAATAGAGTCTTATCTAGTTCTTTTAGATTATACTATCCTTTCTAATAAGTTTTTATAATGCGAAATAGACTAGTTTATTTAGAGAGAAATTTAGTAAGTATTAATCTATTAGTCTTATAAAAGGAGTCGCGTAGTAATATAAAATCTCTAATAGCTAATAGTTCTTTTTAAAGAACTTTCGCGTTATTAAAGTAGTCTTTATTTTTCTACCTAAGCTATACTATTCTATTAATAGCCTTTTAGAACCTCTTATTTCTTCTTTAGAATTACTAAGCCCTTATCGCAAGTAGTATTAGAGTATCTTTAACTTCTAACTATAGTAATATTTACTACGTAGGGATTAAAAGCTCTACTAGGAGAATATATTCCTAGCCTAATACTAAGTACGCTAGTATCTTCTATATAGATCGTTTAATAGTTATTTAGTTAGCCTAAAGTACGTTAGCTAGGTTATTTACTTAGTTTCCCTAAAGCTTCTTTAGTGCTGCTACTATAGGAGTATAACCTCGCTTAATTAGGCCTTACCCTTATAGATAATAAGTACTTAAAATAACTCTATTAATGCCCTATTACTACTAGAGGTTCTTAACTAGTCCCTTATTCTTTAGTCTGCTATTAGCTAATATTTTTAGTAGCAGTCCCTATCTACTAAATATATCGTTAATTAGGAACTTTTAAATAGCTTTTAAATTATTTTTCGCTAGCGCTTTAGCTTCTAGCTAACTAGACGCGTAGTCCTAAGTAACTATTAGATACTTATAGCTATTTAGTCTTAGTAGTATATATATAATATTAATTATAATCTATCTAAAGAGAATAAAAGATAGTTCTATAGGCTATAAAGCTTCTTATACTATTACTAATACGTGCAATTAGTATTTAGAATAAGATTAAATATACTTCTTAACTTATTTATATTACCCTTTTTAGTAATAGCGCGTCTAAACTTTACGCTATATACCTTCTTTACCTCTATACCCTAAGTTATTATACAGTTCTCTAATAATCTCTTATTACTATCTAAGGTTATCTACAACTCGGCGTAAGGGCCTTCCTCTACTTAGTAGTATAAAGAGATATTACTCTCTAATAGTTATTTATAACGCCTTATATTTAAACTTATATAATTCTAACTTATTAAGGTTCTCTAGGCGTTTTCTAAAAAGGATCTATACTATAAGTTACTAAGATTCTTCTAAATAGCTATTATCTAATAGCTTAGTACTAAAGGAAAGGTCTACTAAGTAGTAGCTATATAGAAGCGCTAGGGTTATCTTATAGATCTTCTCTAAGATAAGCTAAGTAGTATTTAGGTATATATTAATAAAGTCTTTAACGTTCTCTTCTAGTTCTTCTAGTAGTTTCTATCCCTTTAGCTTAAGTCTACGTAAAAAAGCGTTAGCTACTATATTCTTCTTTCTTAGTATATAAATAATATTAAAATCCTAAAGGTTTAAAAGGGTAAGCTATCTTATAATAAGTGCTCTTAGTAGGTCTATTACGCTACGCTAAAGCTATACTATAAGTATCTTAGTATCTATTTCTACTATAAATCTTACTCTATATAAGTAGGAGCGAAACTTCTTTAGCGTTAATAGTAACGCTTTATACTTATATTTACCTAAGTCCTAATTTTTTTCTAATATTAACTAGACTCTACTTTTATCTAATTAAGTATTAGCGCCTAAGCGTATTAAGCTATATAAAATAGCACTCTATCCTTTCTTTAATCTATCTACTACTATAAATATTACTTAGAAAGGTTCGCTATAGTCGATTAAGATAAGTATAGGTACTATATATAGACTCTCCTTAAAAGAAGCTATAGCTAAATACTACTTAGATTCTTAATAAAAAGGGTATTCTTCCTAAGTAAGAGAAATAATAGTTCTATAACTATAGTAAAGCTAATAATCTAGATTTTATAATAAATATAGACTTTAATAAATATTTATATATCTTTCTAGTTTATTAGTTTTAGCTAGGTAAAGATCTTCTTAACCTTTTTTATATTTAGGTGCCTACTATTTCAATTAATCCTATACCTAATAATAATTATTAAAGTATAGTAGAAATTAGATTTATACTTTAAAATAGTTGCTCTAGCCCTCTCTATATCTATAAAGACCTAATCTATATTTAAGAGGTATTTAGTAATATATTAGTAGATACCTAGCTTAATTTCTTCCTTATTATACGTTATCTTAGGTCCTTTAACGCAAACGTTATCTAGGTAAGGTATATAGTAGTTTAGAATATAATTCTAGTAGATTTTAGTTATTACGCGCATAAACTCTATAATTAAATTAGTAGTACCTATTAGTAAAGTATACTACTAAATGAGTCTAAGTAGCGTTAAGAAAGCTATAATATCTCTTAAGTTCTTATAAAGCTCTACTTAGTCGTATCTTAAGAAGAAATCTATAAGCGATATAATAGTATAGCTAGTAAACTCTTCTAAGAACTTATTAGAGTTAGGCGGTAAATTAGCGTCTTAGATTATTATACTATTAATCTTCTAGGCGTTATTATTAGCTAATAGCTCTTATCCTTCTTTACTACTAGAAACTAAGAGTTATAATACTAGCTCTTATAAAGCTCTAGCGTGCCCCTATTAATCTAGTCTTAGATTATCTTAATAACTACCTCTTAAAGCTTCCTTAGAATAGGAAACTAGTCTACTCGCTACGCCTTATATAGGATAGTATTAATAATAACTAGTAGGATTACTTCTTAGCTAACTCTTCCTAATTCTCTAAAGTCCTAAGCGAGGGCTAACTCCTTTCTATAAAGTAGTTCCTTTAATATCTCTTTTTCTCTTAGCTAGAGATCTAGTAATATCTTTATTTTTACTAGCTATTTTAAGGTAATCTAAGTACCTTTTAGGAATAAAGTATACTAGAGTTTAAAGTATTAGCTAAAAAGCGCTCTATTACTATTATAATTTAGGATCTACTTTACCTTAGCTCTTTCCTTCTAATCTAATTACCCTTTAACCTCCCTTAGAGTTTAGCCTAAGTTATTAATAAGCTCTATCTTCTACTTTTTATATTTATATATACTATTTACCTTAAGCGCTAATTTATTCTTCTAATTACCCTTTAGGCTAGTTAGAAGTATTAATATACTTCTACTATAAAGCCTTCTTCTTACCTTTAAGTATCTCTTAGCTAGTCCTTCTATACTAACTCTATATCTCTTTCTTATACTTATATTTCTTTATTAGCTTTATAACTTCTAAGAGAATCTCTTCTAATAGCTCCTTAGTAAAGTTATTTAATAATATAAATAGTCTATCTTTATCCCTACTATAATACACCTATTTAGCCCCTTTTCTAAGAAGCTTAATCCCTAAATAAAATACCTATTTTCTATAGGTATTAGTCTCTTATCTAGTTAAACCTTTCTTAGTTACTCTATTACTAGTCGCATCTCTTATAGGTCCTTAGTTAGGCTTTCTTACTCTATCTATATCCTAATTAAGTTTACTCCTCTATATAATTATCTTTAGCTAGCTATTCTATCTTATAATAAGAGAGTATTACGCTAGTAATTACACTCTCTAAGAGTTTTCTAACGTAGGTCCTATATATACTTCTAGCGTATAAATCTAATTACTTCTTATATATATAAATCTTATATTAAACTCTCTATCTTCGCTAAAGATATAGTAGTAAGTAAGCCTATTAGTTATATACTTAAGCCTCGCGCGAGCGTTAGTTAAAAAAGGATTACCTAATATAATAGAGTTTATATAACTCTCTACTATAAAGAAATTAGTCTAAACTTTAATTTACCTAATACGTATAAGTATACTCTATATAATACCTATAAAGCTTTATATAGTACTATTAGCAGATACTATACGCGCTAATAGTATGCTTTTTAGTAGAGAGGTAATTAGAAGACTTACTTTCTCTACTATTACTTTTTTTATCGTGTTAAGTTTTACTCTAGAATCTAATAAAGAGAGGAAAGTATTACTCTAAATATTAATTAGAACTTTAGAGTAGTCTCTTTATAAGTATTTAATACTAGCTAATTAGTTATATTCTCGCTAATTATTAATTATATTACCTTCTACTAGGCCTACTTTATAGTCTTCTTCTAAATAATATTTACTATATATAACTAATTTAAGCGTCTGTCTAATACTTAGCGTTAATATAGTAGTATTACGTAACCTTCCTAGCTAAGGCCTCTACTAGTATATAGTCTAGTAGCTATTCTAATAATAGTAAATTAACTTAGATTCTAGGCCTAAGATCCTCTTCTAAGTTATCTTTATCCTCGCTTACTAGTACCTAAGCTACTAAGTTAACTTTAATCTTCTTAAACTCCTCTATAGTATATCCTATCTAAAAAAGCTTTTTATAGACTTCTAGTATATTTCCTAGAACTATTTTAAGTAGTAGCTTAACTTTAGTATCTAAAATCTACTAAATAACCTTCTAAGCGTCTAGGGCTAGCTTTTCTACTATATAGTACTTTTTCGCCTATCTTTCTCTAAGCTCTAGGTAAGTATTCTTTAAAGTTTTATTTAGCTTAGAATTCCTTAGAGTATTAAGTATATTTATATCTACTAGTCCTAGCGTATCTATAAATTGTATAGTATAATCTTTACTTAGACTTTAGTCTATAAAGTAATTATTATCTTAGTTCTTATACCCTCTAAGGTATAGGATATATTTACTACTAGGCTTCTTAAGAATAGTTTTCTAAGTATTCTTCTAAATCTTTCTTAGGTTATAGCTAGCTAGAGGTTTCTTATCTAGGTCGCTTTACGTAATAGTAGCTAATACTACTATACTATAGTTATACTAGTTAGCTCTATATAGTATAAAACTCTTTTCTAAGTTAGATTCGCTAAAGATAGTAGAAAGGTTCTAGAATTAGTTATAGTCTTTAGATAAAATTACTTTAGTATTATTAGAGATAACCTAGATAGAAATTACGTTATTCTTAATAGGTCTAGCTTTCTAAACCTCGCTTAGAAAAGGTAGGGTAAACGTAAGTAGGTTAATATCTTACTTAATCTATTATTATTTAATCTTAGAAGCTTTTAAATCCTTCTATAAGTAGGGCTCTAAGTTTATAACTCTTTCTTATAAGTAATCTAGAGTACCTTAGTTAAAGACTAATTAGTTATTAAGATAGTACTAACCCTTATTAATATAGGCTTAGAGAGTCGGGTAATTCTTTTTCTAATAGTTTATCTTATTATAAACCTAGTAGAGAAGTTCTACCCCTAATCTTTGCCTATATTAGTTGCTTTAGTTACTATAACCTATTCTTTTTTAATAGTTCTAGGAGTTATTACTATAGTTCTAATAGCTATTCTAGTCCTAGATTAGCTATATATAACTCTACTAATATTAGCGCTATAGTTACTAACTACTATTTAGGCTACTATACTAGTAGCTTTAGTTATAAACTATACTACTAGCTTAAGGTATATAACTACGTAATACTACTACACGCTTATTAGTCTACTTATTAACCTCTCTCTAAATAACCTAATTAGTTATTAACTCTACTTCTTAAGGTATCTATTAAAAGTTCTAGGGTTCTAACTTTAGCTAAGCCTTATTTAGCTTAAGCTAAAGTATCTTATCTACTAAGCTATTAATCTTATTCTTAGTTAGCGTTAATTTAGGCGGAAGTTATTTCTAAGTAGGCTTTAGGGCGTAATCTTTAAGAGGAATACTTAATATTTAAGGCTTAAAGACTATTATCTATTAAGAAGCTAGTTATTACTTATAAGCTGCTTTCTAAGACGCTTTCGCTATAGCTAGGTTAAATTCTACCTCTAGGGTAAACTTCTTTACTACTTCCTTTAGGTTAAGTATTCTAGTATCTTCCTCTATCTCTAATTACTTTAAAAGGTAGTTAGAGATCTTTTATAGTTAAAAGATAAAGGCTTATTTATATAAAGCTAGAACCTTTCTAGAACCTTTATTACCTATCTAAGTAAAGTCCTTTTATAAGATAGAATCCTCTTCTACTTTCTTTAATTATAGTAGCTTTAATATAGCGCCTACTTTAGATATAGAACTCTTATAGATACTTTATAGTACTAAGCTCTATTTAGGCCTAATACTTCTTAAGCTAGTGCTTAAAGTACTCTATCTTAACTTCTTATTAGTACCTATTATTAGTATAAAACTATTTCTTAAGTGCCTTTTAGAAGTCTTTTTAGCTTTCTATTTATTAGGCTTCTTTAAACTCTTCTATTAACTAGATAATCTCTTTCTATTTATAGCTATAGTGCGCTAAAAGCCTCTTAAGCATTATTTTAGGCGTAAACTTATAGTAATAGGCTATCTCTTTATAGCGCTCTATAAATAGAGTAATATTATTACTATTAATATTAGGATACTATTAGCTAAGTAAGGCGGTAGCTATAAAGTATATACTAGTATAGCGCTCTTACTTGCTATACCTACTATTATCTAAAGGACCTTCGCTATATCTAACTTATATTACTCCTGCGCTATTAAAGGCTAGTACGATTTACTAGGCGTTAGAACTTATTACGATACTAAGAACTCTAGTAGATAGATAATTAAAGGCACTTCTACTATTTAGATATTATTATCTAGTATATTTATAGCTACTTTTTTATCTTTCTAAGGCGTTATTAGTAGTAGTATTTCTAGACTAAAGGAAAGAAACTCTACTACGTCTAACTATCTTTTAGATAGGTCTAGCGTTGCCTATCTTCTAGTCTTCTTACTTAACCTTTTACTACTACTCTAACTATTACTTATACGCGTAAAGATACGTACTAAGCTTATATAAAGATTAGCGTAATAATTATATAAGTTATAATAATTAATATTACTATTATTATACTAAGTACTATTCGGTAGCGCTCCTTCTTTAGGAGCGTAATTTTAAGCCCTTTTATCTAGTCGCTTACTAACTTCTCTTTAGAAACCTTAAAACTCTTTAGTTTCTCTTAATAGTTTATAATATTCGCTACTCTACTATTACTATCTAATAGAGTGCCCCTCTAACTACTTATTATAGTTCTCTAATTCGCTTTTAACTATACTCTAGTAATTATACGCTTAAATCTAGCTCTCGCGCTTATATAAGCTACGTTTAGCCGCCTTTTTATTCTCTACTACTTCTTTTATATTGTTTAGAGGTTTCCTATATACTCCTGCGTTCTAATATTCTATTATCTTACCCTTTCCTAAGTTACTATTCTAGGCTATTTTACGCCTTATAGTATTCTAATTCCTATTATCTAATTACCTTTTAAATCCTTTATAACTCTTTTACTCTAATTACTTTTTTCTTCTAAGCCTTACTTACTTAGCTTAGATATCTATATTATAAAACTCTTTTAGCTCTTCCTAGTCTACTCTTATATTCTTATATTCTTTCTATTCTTAAACTTCCTAGATATTGCTATTACGAAAGCTTATTAGATAATACGTAATAGTAGCGCTTAGCTCTCCTAATAGTGATCTAGGAGTTTAAGTCGTAAATTAGTTACTATATATAGTAGAGCGAATGCCTATAAAAACGTGTGCTTAATATAAGATATTAAAAATTATATTAAGTAGTGTGTATATGTATTATATATCTCTAAGTAATGTTCGTCGCGCCCTAGTATCCCTATGTCCGAGCGTTCTTCGGCTTCTATTATCCCTATTTCCTCTACTATAATAGGTGTTAACATAGAGGGTTATACTACTCTATAATTCTAGTCCGCACTAAGGTAGGTAAGACTAATATTATTAAGCCCGCGTTAGCTTATCTAGTAATTAATAGGGATAGTAAGTATTTAGTAATAATAATCTAATTCTATATAAGCGATAGAATAACTAAGTATTAATCTAAGTAAGAGAAGAACTTATAAGAGTTAACTATAATAAGTATATTAAGAGAATCCTCTATAACTATATACTTATTATCTAATCTATTAATATCTACGTCTTCCTGCTAAGCCTATAGTATCTATAGATATCTCTAATATCCTAGTATCTTAAGGTATTATAATATCTACCCTCTTAGCGAAATATTATATCTTAGCGAGATACTATATTATATAATCTATACGCTCCGCGCCGATTATAACCTCTTTATTATATAATAGTTAGCCTTTAACTTTATATCCTTTAACTAGAGAAGATATCTAGTATTTATTTATAATACTATCTCCCCTCTTAGGGCTATTATCTTAATACCTTAGAGTTTTATTTTTCTATACTATAATCTATAACGTAGGTTATATATAAGGCTTTAGTATACTTATTATATTATATACCCTTTTTCCTTTATACCTTCCTAACTATACCTAAGGTCTTAAAATCCTATACCCCTTATCTATACTTATTAACTAATTAGAAGCGCGCTTATACTACGCGTATAGAGTAAGAGGGCTTAGAGATAGATTTTTACTATAAGCAATATAAGGAGAAGAAGCTTTACTACTTTATAAAAATATTTTCTAGTTACTATACTAAGTATATTTTAGTTAGTACTAAATATAGTCTATTTATTTCTAAGAAAGAGTAGAGAATTATATAGAAAGAGCGCGAAGAGAAAGAGCTTTTAGTAGCTTATCTAAAGGCGTAGCGTATATAGCTAGATACTTAGCTATCTTAATAAGAGCTTAAGCTCTTAGAAGTTTAGAAATAGAAGTAGTCTTTTACTTATCGTAACCTCGCGATTCTTGCTATTTAGGATCGTACGAAAGAGTAGATTAAGAGGAACTCTACCCTTAGTATAAATCTTCTTACTATTAAACTATTACTATTTAGATCTCTAGCTAATATAGGCTAGTTATAAGCTAAACTTAACTTTCTTAATTTTTCTTTTAATCTTTCCTTTCTTCTTAGAGATCTAGTCCCTGCTGCGTTAGATGCTTCTAGTAGTACTCTTATACTAGTTCTTTATAGTTTATAAGATTTTATTCTAGTTCCTACGTATTATAGCTCTCTAGCTATCTTTACTATTTAACTAAGTACTTTTACTAATAACTATCTTTTTATAGGTCCTTAATCTCTTTAACTTTATACTTATTATTCTTAAGTTTAACGTCTATTACTAACTTAGTATCTAGTAGTACTAGTTCTAGTAGTTTCTTATAAAAGATAGGGTAGATACGTATACTTAATAGTAACTAGAGTTTATAATTTACTAAGCTAATTATCTCTAGATATAATAGGCTAGAGCCTAGTTAGTGAATACTTAATGATATCTTGGTTACGTGCGTAAGACGCATAGATTAACTACTTGTGTCTAAACAATACTTAGACTATCCGTATAGTCTATAGGTAGAAGGTTATTCTAAGCCGCTCTCTAAATAACCTTTAGTATAAGATAGCTTATAGTTCTCTTCTCTATTAAATATAACTCTAGTATACCTATATAATAGCTCTCTAAGCGTAGCCCCTTATATTTTATATTTAATTTTAATTAATAGAGCCTTACTATAAGACTCTATTAACTTATAGCGCGTTAATCCTCTTAACTACTACTTTAACGTACGAGTAGGGTAACTTACTATATAGAATTAGTATTACTTAAAGGTATAATAGGCTCTTAGATAATAAGTAGGTAGAAGCTATTATAAGATAGCTAGCCTAAGACTATAGCCTTATAAAACGCTTAGTTAAATACGCTACTAGCCTCGCAAGATATCTAAAGTAAATAAATATTAGTTAGCTTAGTAGACTCTAAGCTATATTACTAAATATTATTTAAAAAGCCTTACCTAATACCTTAATAGTACTAAGGTATAGATCCTACTACTTATAAAAGACTTTATAAGAAGGTAAGCGAGAGTAGTAAAAGCTCTATTAGTCTTTAAAGAATTAAAGAATAAGTAATAACCTCTTACTATAGTAAAGTAAGCGTTATTAGAAGTTCTATTAGTCCTCTATAAAAGAGGTATAGGCTATAATACTTAGCTAAAAGAATAGCTAAAAGGAAATTATAAGTATAAGAATTAGTTCTAAAGTCGCGACTTATAATAACTACTAAGAGTTATTTAGAAAAGCCTTATTATAAAGAATAAGTAAGAGATAAGCTCTACTAGTTTCTTACTAAAGAGAAGTAGCTATAGAGAGATTACTATATAAGTTAATTAAAGAATAATTAGAAGCCCTACTAGTCTTTACTATAGAGAAGTAAGCTATAGACGTAAAAGCTTATAAAAAGCCCTCTACTATTTAGAATAGAAGATAACTTTTCTAATCTTAACGCTAATAAGCTATTTATATACGCTTTAGCTAAGTACCTTACTAGAGTACCTAATAACTAAATATACTAGAAGATTATATAAATACTTAGGAATAATAAGTAGAAGAAGCTACTATAGCCCTAATAATAAATAAAGTTATAAGATAAATAAAGAAAGTAAAAGAAGCTAAAGAATTACTATAGAAGCTACTAAAAGTCTCTTAAGACCTTATAGTAGTAATAATAGCCTAACTAGTTTAGCTACTATCCTCTATTATAGCTTATTTAGATATAATAGAATAATAGGAACTTAGCCTAGCTCTCTAGACTTATATACCTAAGACCTAGCTAGATATAACTACCTATTTAGAGAGGTCGTAGAAGAAGAGGCTTCTTAACCTAGAACATTTTAATAGAGACTATTTAAACTACCTAGGTTAGAAATATAAGTATAAAAGTAAACTAGAGTATAACTTATACTTATACCTTTCTTAAGATACTAAGAAGTAATATATCCTTAGTTAGACTAAAGAGAAAGTAACCTAAGTTCTCTTACTATAGCTACTAGAAAACTAGCTAAGTACTATAAAAGAGTTATAGAAATACTTAGATACTTAATTCCTTAATATATACTATTAAAATAGGCTCTAAATAGCTTTAATATCTAAAGTAAGGCTAATAGCTAGTTAGAGATTTATCTCTAAGTTTAACTAGCTACACGTAGAAGCTAGCTAAGACTTTAGTAAGTCTATTCTCTAAGAGATATTTAGCGAAGGCTTAGTATAGAGCTCTAACGCCTTATACTATACTTCTAAGAATATTAGTTTTAAGAAGTATATAAGAAGCTATTAAAATCTTAGATAACCTCTATTATATTAATCTTAATAGTAAGTCCTAAGAGAGGATATCTTAGTACGCCTATAGTATAAGCTACTAGAAGAATACTTAGATACTATTACTACCTAAAAAAATAGACTAGAAGCTAATAAAGGCTAGTAAAGCGAGTATAAAAACTAGTAAGCTAAGCGCTAATTAAGTTAAGTACTACGTCTACGGTAAAAAAAGATATATATCTAAGTATTAGAGGAGAGTTCTAAAGTAAGGAGCACTAAAGTAAACTAATAGTATAAGGGAGCTACTACTAGATAGTAAAATTCCCCTAAAAGATATAGATAAAGGTAAGTTAGATAACTTAGAAAAAGAGTAGCTCTAGACTAAAGTTTTAGTCTAGAGCTTTAAAAGATAAATTAGTAGATAAGTAGTAAATAAAACTAATTTTAGTAAAAGTATATAATACTTCTCCCTTTATAATACTTAATTATAAACTCTATCTATAACGCTACTACGTTAATTAATAGTAGGTATTTTACTATACGTTAGTTAGTAAAAAATTCGCTCGCTAAAGCCGTTTAGAGCGCTTCTTAATTACCTCTTAGATAATAGAAGGGATTAATAAAAAGATATTAGAGATAGATAAGGTCTCTAGGTTTAAGTTTAATATATATAGCTACTAAGAGGTTACTTATACGTATATACTTAATAGTATAGATAAAGAAGTAGTCTTAGGAAAGAGTAAATAGACTACTAAGACGTCTTAATTACTCTAGTAAAAAGAAGCCTATTTATATACTTAAGAGGTATTTAAGTAAGATGCGATAAAAGTATTATAACCTAGAGTATTAATATTAGGTAAGCATATCTACGTTTATAGGTCTTATAAGAGATTAAAGACCTAAAGAAGAGAGTATAAATATTTACTACCTCTATTATAGATATTAATACGGCGTTAGCACTAAAAAAGTAGTAGATATAAGGTTACTACTACTAAAATAGTATTAAAGCTATTTTAAGCTCTTTAATTTAAAGGAAGCGTTAAAACTTCCCCTATACTAAGGTTTAGAAGTAGACTATAAGATTAAGCTAAAGTTAAAAAATAGTTAATAGCTATAGCTACTATAGGGCCCGCTATATAGTATATTAAGAGGCGAGTTACTAGTACTCTAAAGAGAGCTTATAGCTCTCCTAAAAAAAGAATTTATCTATATAAGTAGCTTACTAGCCTCTTTACTAGTTCTATTTATAAAGAAGCTAGAAGAAGGACTCTAATTATATATTAACTACCGCGCGCTTAACGCTATTACTAGAAAGAATAGATACCCCCTACTACTTATCTAAGAGATACTTAATAATATAAGTAGGGCTAAGTAGTTTATAAAGCTAGATATTATTACTACCTTCTATAAAATTTATATAGTAGAAAGTAATAAATAAAAGATAGCTTTTAGAATATACTTTAGTCTATTTAAGTAGTTAGTTACTCTATTTAGTATAGTAACTCTCCGAGTACCTTCTAGTAGTATTAATTAGATATTAAGGAAGTATCTAGACGAGTTCTATTTAGTATATCTTAATAACGTATTAATCTATACTAATAGTAGCTATAAGGACAAGTGCTTACTAGACTAATAGACTAGACTAGGTCTAGTCTAATAGCGCCTAGTAGCTAGCCCTTACTATCTCTACTATATATACTAAGCTAGACTAAGGACTACTACTTAGTTATCCTTCCCTTTTTAGGCTGTATTAGCGTAGCGGTCTAGCTCTATATTCTTATATAATAACTAAGTAACCCTAGGTTTGATTCTCGTAAGTTTTGAATTTAAAAAGCTGAGCTCTTTATTATGCTTAGAGAGGTCTGCTACGCAACAGCCTTCGCCTACGCAATAGCCTCGTATCTTCTTAATAGGCATAGTAAAGTAATCTAGTTATTTGCGGCCTATTTAGAGACTTTATTAGATTATATTAGACTATATTAGGTTTAGCGCGTAACCTACCTAAAGGACTTATAGAGACTTATAAAGACTTAAAGAAACTATTAGACTTAGATAGTAACTAGACGTTACTACTTAAGGCTAGTATATATAACTTAGAGATTTTATAGTTTATTACTCTATCTAGAGGACTAGATTATTCTTCTTTAAAGGAGAGAATAGTGTAAGGACTAGTGCTTACTAGACTAATAGACTAGACTAGGTCTAGTCTAATAGCGCTTAGTAGCTAGCCCTTACTATCTCTACTATTATACTAAGCTAGACTAAGGACTACTACTTAGTTATCCTTCCCTTTTTAGGCTATATTAGCGTAGCGGTCTAGCTCTATATTCTTATAGTAGCTTATAATAATACTAGGACTACGTCTAAAAGTTCTTAGTAAGCTCTAGAGCGTAGGACTCTATATAGATATTAAGAAATATAAATTTAAAGTAAAATCTACTAAGTACTTAGGTTTTATTATTAACGTAGGGAAAGGTATCTTTATAGACCTAGATAAGGTTAAAGCTATTAAGAGTAAGAAGTACCTAAGATAGTAAAAGGTATATAATTATTTCTTAGATTTACTAACTTCTACTAAAAGTTTATTAGAGACTTTATAAAGATCGCTACCCTCTTAACCTATCTAATAGGCGATATAAGCTTTACCTAGGGAAAAGATAAGTAGACCGCGTTTAATAAGCTAAAGGAGATCTTTATAATAGAACCTATCCTAGTAACGTTTAACTCTAAGTAAGATATAGTCCTAGAATATAACTCTTTTAGCTACGTAATAGGAGGAGTGCTATCCTAGTATATAAAGAGATTACTACGCCCTTACGCGTACTTTTTAGAAAGAATAACGCCTATAAATATAACTATAAGATATATTAAGGAACTACTAGCTATAATATATACTTAAGAATAGGACGCTAAACTCTACTTAGTAAGAGCTTTAAAGTAATTACTAACTATAAGAACTTAGAGTACTTTATAAAGCTAAAAATATTAGTAAATATTAAATCTACTAGGCTATATTATTAAGCTAATTTAATATAGATACTATACTAGCTAAGGAAGTAAAACGTAAGAGCTAACGCGCTTTTAAGAAGAGAATAAGACTTATTAGAAGATATAAAAGATAAACGCTTATAAAAGCGTATTATCTAAATCTTAAAAATAACGTTCTACTACTATAAGGAAGTAAGCGAGGATAAAGAGGACTTAACTAAGAGCTAAGTTATATTAGTAAGGATTTATATAAGATAAATAGGAAGCTATCTTAGCCTAACTAAAAAATAGTTAGACTAATAAGACGCTGCTACTAATAAGAGTAGTATAGACTAGTTAGAACTTAAGAAGCTATAGCTAGAAGCTCTAAGAAATAATTAATAGTACTAGTAAGTAGTATAAGTAGTAAGAGTAGGAATAAAAGTTCTTACTAAGCTTAGGTATAAAATACTCTATCTTAGAGTATATAATTAGTAATTAGAGAGAATTACTATATTAAAGTAGGAGATAGGTGCTAAATAATAAGAAACTATATACCTAAATAATTAGAGAAGTCTATAATTCTCTCTTAGCTAGATATCTAGGTAGAGAGATTACCTATAAGATAGTCGCCTAAGATTTCTTCTAGCTAGGTATATTAAATAAAATTAGACGTTATATAAGAAACTATAATATTTATAGAAGAATAAAGCTATAGTAGAAGGCACCTAAAAATTTCTTAAACTACTACTAATACTAGATTAGATATAGAAAGAGATATCTATAGACTTTATTAAAAGACTACTAATAAGTAGAGGTATAAGCTACTTTATAGTTATTATAGATTACTTAAGTAAGAGCTATCTTTATTCTACTACCTAATATTAAGATAGAGATAGTAGTCTAAGCCTTCCTTAGCTAAGTAGTAGCTTACTATTAGTTACCTAACGTAATTATATTAGATAGAGAGAGCTAGTTTATTAGCGTACTTTAGGAATGCCTTTATAAGGTTTTAAAGATTAATTAATAGTTATTTATAGCGTTTTACCTATAGACTAATAGCGCTATAGAATAAATAAATAGTATATAGAAAGCGTATATCTAAGCGTTTATTAGCTAGTTATAGAATAACTAGGCTACGTACTACTTTATAGCTTAGATCGCTATTAATAGGAGAGACGTAATGTTAATAGAAGTATCCCTATTCTTCTTATAATATAGTTATAATATAGACCCTCTCTAGTTAAAGGCTCTACTAAGTATAAGTTAAAAGAAATATACTACTAAGAATATTTAGACTATAAGAGGTAGAGACTATTATAGCTAAGTTCTAAGATATATTTAACTTAGTATAAGCTAGTATAGCTAAAGCTTAAGTAGAATAAAGAAGTAAATAAATTAATACTATAAAAGGCTAGAAACTATAAAGTTAGTAATAAGGTTTAGCTAAAGCTTAATAAAGTATAAAATAGAACGTTAGTTATAAAAGCTTAATTAGAAGAGTACTAAATATATAGTAATAAAAGTAATTAATAGCTACTTAGTTAAGCTAGATACTCCTCTAGGCTACTACCTAGTCTTTTATATTAATAAACTATACCTTACTAACTTAGACCCTCTACTAAGCTAAGTATAAGACGACTATTAGCTACTACTATTATAAGTAAGTAATAAAAAAGTAGTTTATAGAGAAGATTATAAGTAAGAAGTAGAAACGCTAAGGACGTAGTTAGCGCCTTTACTATAAAGTAAAATAGATTAGATACGCCCTAATAGATCTTTAGCTAGTAGAATTACTAGAGGAAATAGAAGCTCTAGATTAATAGGAGGCCTATATAAAGAATGCTTAGAATAAGAAAGGACGCTTACTAGAAGGTTTTTGCTAAGAGATCCCTTAAGAGAGGAGAGAAGGGAGGTATTATAATAGGCTAGAGCCTAGTTAGTAAATACTTAATAATATCTTAGTTACGTGCGTAAGATATATAGATTAACTACTTACGTCTAAATAACGCTTAGACTATCCGTATAGTCTATAGGTAGAAGATTATTCTAAGCCGCTCTTTAAATAACCTTTAGCACGAGATAGCTTATAGTTCTCTTCCCTATTAAATATAACTCTAGTATACCTGTGTAATAGCTCCCTAAGCGTAGCCCCTTACACTAGAATTTTAAATAGTTCTACTTAGAGATTATCTAATTTTCTATCTAGCTATTTAGTTTTTAGGTTTTATCTTATAAGAAAACTTTATCTCTTTTCTTAAGATTAGTCTCTTAATCCTTTACTTTTTATACTTTTAGATATCGTAAGTTCCTCTAAGTAATATTCTAGCTTAGTTATTTATATAATTCTTATAAAGGCGTACTTTATTATCTACTTCTACTATAATACTTTTAATATCCTTTAGATCTTAATAAGTAACTAGCTTATATCTATAGTTTATATAGTAGGTAACTACTTTATTATTATAGATTTTATACTATTATCGGCTAGTTATACTATTAGTAGGAGTTTAACCTAGTTATCTTATAGCTTATTAGCGTACATCCTTAAGTACTATTCTAATATCTAGTTTATCCTCTCTATCTAGCTATCTATTTCTAGGTAAAAGCTTATTAAAAGCTTCTTTTTTATACCTAACTTTACTAAGAATATGCTCTAGTATTTAAAAGTAAATAGTTTATTATAGTCTATAATAAACTCTTTAGGTATCCTATATTTTAAGATAAGTACCTTCGTAACTTTATAGGCGTACTCTTCTACTATTATTATTCTTTAGTAAGTATAAACTTTACTACTTTAGTTATTAATCTATAATTATTAAGATAGTATTATAAAGTCTTATAGATTCTAGTTCTAATAATTATAAGAGCTTTACTATAAAGTCTATTATATACTTATCTATAGTTATAGTAGCGTTAAAGGCTATAATAGGCTATAGAGCTTATATCTTTTAGGCTTATTCTAATAATATGCTAATAGTTATCTAGGATATTCTATACCTACGTTTATAAACGTAGTATTATAAATTCTTTTACTAGTCTTCTAACTATTTCTTCTACTTCTATATACCTATACTCTAGGGACTTATATAGTTCTATAATAAGGTTCTTCCTTATATATAGAGGTATATATATCTAGTCCTTCTAATTATATCTTAGTACTCCTTCTTATTTTATAGTAAGTTATTATAACTTATACTACTTAGGTCTAGTTACTAGCTAGCGGCCTTCTACTACTACTACGTTTATAATATTATAACCTATTATCCTAGCTTAGCTACTCTAGCTAATTCTAGCTAGTTATACTTTAGGCTACTATTAGGTATCTACTTAAGTACTACGTTATATAGTTCTTTATACCTTCTTCTTATAGGTTAAATCTTTAGCTTAGGGCGTCTATAGCTCTATTAAGTAATCTAGCTCTATAAGTAATTTTAAAGTTAAACTAAAGAGTATCTTAGCCTATTAGACTTATCTTTATTAAGTTCTTTATTATTATAAAACTTATTAGGTTCTAGTAATTAAAAATATATTAATCTAATATAAGAGTCTTAGTAAATAGACTTCCTATTATTTAAAGGTATTAACTACTTTTAGTAGTTCTTTATTATAAATTATAATTAAGTTCTACTCTAGAGAACTTTCTAAAATAGTAGAATACCAGTCTCTATTTTCTATCTTTACTCTATAATAATATAGCGCTAAGAGTATAATCTAACGCGTTAGTCTTAACTCGCGTCTTATATCTTAGGTCGTATATTTCTAGTACTAGGGCTTTAAGGAATACCTACTTTAGTTATTTAAAAGCCTTCTAGTATTCTTTTTCCTATTTAAACTCTATATCTTTCTTTATAATCTCTATAAGAGGTGCTATAATCTAGAAGTAGTTCCTAATAAACTTTCTATAAAAGTTTGTAAATCTTAGAAAGGATTATATATTCTTAACTATCTTAGGTATTAGCTATTTCTATATAGTCTAGATTTTCTTTAGATTTATTTTAACGCCCTCTATTAAGATAATAAACTCTAGGAACTCTATTTCTTATATATAAAACTTATACTTCTTAGGTTATAGATATAACTTACGGTTCTTAAGCTTTTAAAGTATTTTCTTAATAAGTTTAATATATTCTTTAAGCGTTCCCTTAGAATATACTAGTATATTATCTAAGTACGCTAGTATAAAGATTCCTAAGTACTTATAGAGTATCTTATTAATAACTAATTAGAAGATTACTAGCGCGTTTATTAATCTAAATAGTATAACTATATACTTAAATAGTCTATATTTTATTTTAAAAGCTATTTTCTACTTATATTCTTTAGTAATTTAAATATAGTAAAATCTTTTCTAAACGTTAATTTTATAAACTACTTAGCTCTCTAAATCTAATCTATAAGCTCTATTATTAGTAGTAAGGGATATTAATTCTTAATATTATACTATTTAACCTCCTAAAGCTAATATATAGTACTACTTCTATTCCTTCTTTATAAATAGTATTAGCGAGGCTATCTAGCTTACGCTAGCGAATAGGTGCAGGGTACCCGCGCGCGGGTTAGGGTTAGGTTGGGGTCGCACGGACCACGGGTTAGGGTTAGGTTAGAGTCGCACGGACTACGGGTTAGGTTAGGGTTAGGTCTATATAGACTATAGGTTAGGTTAGGGTTAGATCTATACAGACTATAGGTTAGGTTAGGGTTAGGTCTATATAGACAACAGGTTAGAGTTAGGTTAGAGTTTAACTATCTAGAGTAGGGCTAGATTATATATATACTATAAATAATTACTGTAATAACTAACCTAACCCTAACCTAACTCTAACCTAACCCTAACCCGTAGTCTCAACCTAACCTAACCCTAACCTAGTAGTCGTGTTAAAATCTAGGTTAGGGTTAGAGTTAGGTTAGGGTTCTAAGTCTTAGCAACCTAACCTAAACCTAACCCTAACTTGTTTGCTAGCGTACTTAACTCTAACCTAAGTCTTAGTAACTTAACTCTAACCTAACTCTAACCTATTTACTAGCGTAATCTAGCTACTACTCTCGCGGATAAATCTCTTTTTTAAATTTTTTCTAATATACTCTTATAGCTTAGCTTCGTACTTAGGCGCGACTAAGTATATTAGTTCTAGGATAAGCTTAGCACTATCTTTAATAAGAATTTTATAATTCTATTCTTAGTATTCTACTAACTTAGTTACTTCTATTTTTTTAAATAGTTCTCTAAACTTATTTATTTATACTCTTCTAGTATATTTAGTAGTATTAGTTCTTTCTTTATAGTTATAACCTACTATATCTACATAACTTCTATCTTCTAAGAGTTCTTCTTATAGATTCTTATAATCTTATAAGATAAGATTATACTAATTCTCTTATTCTAAGGTAAGCTCTAGATTATTAGGCCTATCTCTTTTTATACTCTAGTAACTTTACGCGTAGATTCTTAGCTAAGTATTTTTTTTTATAGCTAATTAATAGCTAGGTTATACTTAATTAACTAATTATAGCTAATTAATATATCTTCTTCTCTAAGATCTATAATATTAATATTTATCTAGTCCTTTATCTCTACTATATCTAGTAATACTAGTTAGGTCTCTAGTCTTATTACGCCGCCTCTATATATTATAGAGTTATTATTAGCTAATACTACTTATACTAGTTAGTCCTTAACCTAGTATAGTATATTATATCTCTCTATAGCTTAGAACAAAATAACTATCTATATAGTACTACTATCTATAGTCGCTATAATCTTATATCTATATACGCTAATCTCTACTCTTAACCTAAGATCCTACAGCTCTAAATTCTATATATTATAAAGGTTATTTTAGAATTACCTATACTAGCGTAACTTTATCTTTAGTAGTATTCTAGTTTTTTAATTAACTTTACTTTCTAGATTATTTCTTTAGAAAGTAGCCTATATTAGACTTTACGTCCTAATATATTAGGTAATTATTATTATAATAAAAGGTCTAGTATATAGCTCGTACTATACTAGTTCTATTCTTAAGGTTTTATAAAGGTAATATACTTCTACTAAGTATTCTCTATCTCTTAAATTTAGGTAGTAGTATTATCCTCTTATCTCCTAAATTATTCTTTCTACGTAAGGTAGTAGTTATACCTATTCTTATAGTTAAGCTAGTATAGGTCCTTATATTACTCCCCTAGTAGTAAGAAGTTATCCTAATTTCTCTACTATTTTAATAGTTCTAGCTTCTTATATATATAGTAGGCTTCTATCTAATATTCTTTATTAAAGAGTATCTTATACTATTTATTATTTATCTACTATCTAATAGTCCTACGTTATTTTTTATAGAATTTATATTTTAGCTCGCATTTAGTTTAGTGCGTAGCTTAATACTTTTTAGTCTTCTATTTTAATACGCTAGGGGCTATAGGTTTATTATTCTATACCTCTAGGTCTTTAAAGTATAGTTACTCTAGTATAGCTTAGTATACTATTTTCTTAGCTTTAGGGCTAGTAATAGCGATTTATCTCTTCTAATAGTAATTCTTAGCTATATATTCTTATTTTCTATATATCTAATACCTATATTCTACTAACCTTTATCTTACTTTAGTACTAGTTACTAACTAGTCTATAGGCGTAGTTTATCCTATAATATTATATTAGGTACCTCTTTTACCTAAGATATAAGCTTATAGGCCTTATTACTTAGTATCTAAGCTTTATTATATAAGTCTATATTACTAATATTATTATCTAGTAATTATATAGTACGCGGGTAGAGTATACTTTATTAAACTATTCTAATTCTAATAGCTCCCTATTTCCTAGTATTATTCTTTAAGTAGTTTCTATAAAAGTATCTGACTTTACTATATTATAGATATACTTTCTTATTATAGCGTTTCTAGCGCTTTTCCTTAGATAGTCTATCTAGATATCCTCTTTAGGTCTTTTAATCCTTAAATTATTCCTATAACGTAAAGCACTAGTGAGCCGGCTACTCTAGTAAGCCGGCCACTTTTTCTTAGCATCGCGAATACTACGTACGAAGCATAATATAATCTTAGAATAACCTTAACTTATTATATAAAGAAGGTAGAATTAATCTTACTCTTTAGGCCTATAACTTAAGCTAATTTAAGAGCCTGCGACGCGCTACTATAGCCTTTAGCGTATAATATTAGTAGCTCTTTAATTAGCTTCGCGCAATTATAAATTAACGCTAAATATAGCTTAGAATCTTAAAGCTTACTTTAATAGAGGAGCAAACTATTATACAATATATTCTTAACTTAGATACGCGAGGATTTGCCCCCTAGCTTTCTAAGATAGTAGATATTATAGATTAACTACTAGCTATACGTAGTAAAATACCTATTAGTAAAAACTAAGTAGAGCGCTTTATATAGCGTATAGAGAAGCTTAAAATAGCCTTTAACTAAGTAAAAAATTACTAAAGAATACTCTAGAAAGACCTAGAGGTTATTAATACTTAGTTTAAGCTTATATAAAAGATAAAAGCTAAGTATAGGGTCCTTAATAATAATATCTATAACTTTAATAAAATAGGCTTCTAGATAGGCGTTATTAGCTTAATAAAAGTAGTTATAGGTTTACAGCGTTATATAAGACTAAACCTTATCTAGCTAAGTAATTATAAGTAGGTTATAGTTATCTAGAGTATCTACGCTACTAAGTACGTAACCCTGCTCTTTATTATCTATAAGAGACTCGTCTATATCTTAGTATAGTATAAAGAGGCTTTAATACTATATAAATAGAAGCTCTCTATATCTTAGAATAGCTAGATAAATAACGCGCTTAGTCTAGAGTAGTTAAAGCACTTTAATAAGTATATAAAGTCGCGTTAGGTAGAGTTATATAGGCTACTTATCTTAGATAGCTATAAGAGCTACCTTAATTAGAATTTTAAAGACTACTACTTTATATAAAAATTCTAACCCTCTATATACTTACTTACTTATCATATATACTTTAGCTACTTAATATAGTATACTTTTTACTATTAAAGCTAAAGTACTTTTAATATATATAAGACTTAGTACGCTAACGCGTCTACTATATTAATAAAGAAGGCTTCCTCCCTACCTTTAAGAACGCGTTTTTTAACGTATTTATATATAAGAACTATAAAAAGACCTTTAAAGTAGTAGGACTAGTTCCTATTAACGCGTAGAGGGTCTTTAATCGCCTTAAAATCTATTTTTGTATACTACTACTAGTAGCCCTACTAGAAACGCCCTAGTAGTTTAGAATACTAAGTAATACGTATAAATTTAGATCGCAGTCTAGGCTTATAAGAGAATTCTTTATATAATTACTAATAAGTACTTAAGAAAGCTTCTTAAAGCTTATTAAAGGAGCTAAAGAGATACTATATAAAAATATACTTATTAAGGCCTATATATAGAGCTTAAAGAGTAAGTAGTAAAGTTAATAAAGTATAGAGAGCGTAAAAGAAAGCGAATTTAAATAGGTAGTATAATAGAGTTTAGTATAGGCGTATTATAGGTAGCTAAAAGTGCTTCTACTACTTATACAACGTCTAAGAAAGGTAGTAGTAGAGGTAGTTAAGAAAGGACCTAGCTAGCTTAACAACGCTATAGTAATTATAGAGAGACTAGATATAACGCTTATACGTATTAGAAAGATATAGAAAAAGATTCTAAATCTAATATAGCTATATTGTACGAAGGATCTATAGAAGATATAGAGTAATTTTATATTTCGTACGTAGTGTTCGCGATACCAAGAAAAAGTGGCCGGCTCACTAGGGTAGCTAGCTTACTAGTGCTTTACGTTACTTTATTAGTTATAATAATGTCTTCTTCTCTATTAACCTTAATCTATTATTAGTATTTCTTTATATTAGGGGCTAAGAAAGTATTTTTCTTCTACTCTATTCTCTTCTATAGATAGTTATTAATTTAGGTAGCTAGTTCTATAAGTAAATATAGATCTCCTAGCTTATTATAGTATACTAAGCTATCTTTAATTATTTTCTTTAAACTATTCTTAAATACTATTTAGAGTGCAGTATTATCTTAGTTAATTTATAACTATAGCTATTTAAACTTAGCTATATATATTAATACTAATTTAGTTTACTTTAAGTAAGTAATTACTTTCTCTACTTAGTTCTCTATATCTACTTTACTAAAGATATATCTTATTTTATCTTTAAAGTTAGTCTAACTTAAAAATAGTTTTAGGTTTCTTTTTTTCTCTTTCTATAGCTAGGTTATAGAGGTAATTCTTAATATATAGCTATATTTAGCTAGCCGCTTTCCCTTTTATATATATACTTACTATAAGAATTTTTTCCTAATTATTAGGTACTTTATTATACTCGTAGTATAAGTTAATATTAGTAAGAAATACGTAGAGTTTTAATCTCCCGCCTTTATACTTCTTTAGCGTAGCTATTTTAGGCTTATATAGCGCTTATAGTTTCTTATTTAGTATAGCTATTAGCTAAGCTATTAGCTAATTAATAGTTTCTATTAAGGCTATTATCTATCTTACCTAAGTTCGCGATTATTATTTAAGATTATTTATAGTTTCCTATAAGTACTAGCCTAAGTCTAGAGTCTATTTCTTAGTCTCTAACTTAGTGTCTTAGTCTAGTATCTTATTATCTAGAGGTAGAGCTTAGCTAGCCTTATAGCTTATTATAGTAGAGTTCTTATTAACTAATATATTTCTAATTTTACTTAAATAACTTACTAAAAATACCTTCTTAAAAGTCTATAAGTAGTTAAAGTATTAATATAGAGAGTTATACTACTCTATAATCCTAGTCTATACTAAAGTAGATAAGACTAATATTATTAAGCCCGCGTTAGCTTATCTAGCGATATAATAGAGATAGTAAGTATTTAGTAATAATAATCTAATTCTATATAAGTAATAGAATAACTAAGTATTAATTTAGATAAGAGAAGAACTTATAAGAGTTAACTATAATAAGTGTATTAAGAGAATCCTCTATAACTATATACTTATTACCTAATCTATTAATATCTACGTCTTCCTACTAAGCCTATAGTATCTATAGATATCTCTAATATTCTAGTATCTTAAGATATTATAATATCTACTCTCTTAGCGAGATATTATATCTTAGCGGGATGCTATATTACGTAATCTATGCGCCCCGCGCTAATTATAACCTCTTTATCGTACAATAGTTAGCCTTTAACCTCGCATCCTTTAACTAGAGGAGATATCTAGTATTTGTTCGTAATAATAGGGATAGTAATACTAAGTAAGGGAGATAGAAGAGGCTAGGGAGGGCGTTTTATTAAGAGTAGATTAGATAATTATAAAAGGTATTTAGTAGCTTAAGGAGACTAAGCTAGAGGCTAGAGAGAAAAATATATAGTATAGTAGATTAACACGTGTTTAGAGTTAGGTAATTAGCGCTAGGGTTAAGTATTTTAGGATAACTCCGCGTAGAGGAGCTCGATAGTTATCGTACACTATTCTTAATACTACTGTTTATTATTCGGATACCTTCTTATTCTCTACTCTCTACCGATTACGGGTCGGTAGCCTCTCTTTAGACTATTAAGGCTATCCCTTTACTACACTATCTAATAAGCATTTAAAGTTATTTCTGCTAATATTAGTATATTAATAATAACAAAGAATAATATCCTCTAGATAGCTATTAAGGCTGTTAATAATACTGCTAGACCTAAAGGACTTATACTAATACTACTAGTATTTAGCACCTATCTACGTCTCTCTAAGATATTACTACTATCTCCCTTAATTATAGCGCGCGTAACAGTAATACGTAAAGTAATAGTAGAAGTTTAGAAGATTAAAGTAAAGTAATAGGTTAATAAAGCTCTAGATACCTATAATAGACTAAATAATATTATTACGTAAGTACTAGAACTACTACTATAAAGTAATATTAAGGTATAGCGCGAAGGCCTTAGATAGACTAGCCTATATACTCTTATTACTCTAAACGATAATTAGACTACTACTATTATTAACGCTTATAGAAAATAAGTAAGTTTCTATATTACCTCTATCTAGCCGTATTATTAAGATAATACTATAAACTCCTGCGACTTAATAAGGAATAGTATAGTAATAAGAAACTATATAGTAATTATTAGCGTAATAATAATAAATTTATTCTCTAAGAAGAACTACTATAACGCTAAGAACGCAGCCGCCCTAAAGGCTCTAAAAATAAGCTAAAGATATACGCTACTAACCTTACGTAACGCGAGAAGAATAATATAGTACTTACTAGAATACTATTGTAGTGTAGTAGATTAACACGTGTTCGAAGTTAGGTAATCGGCGCTAGGGTTAAGTATTTTAGAACGACTCCGCGTAGAGGAGCTTAATAGTTATTATATACTATTCTTAATACTACTATTTATTTATTTAGATACTTTCTTATTCTCTACTCTCTACTAATTGCGGGTTAGTAGCCTCTCTTCTAACTATTAAGGCTATCCCTCTACTATATCTTTAGTGACCTAACTAGGGGGACACGATAGTCTATTAGTAGAGTAGTAGAGAAACCTCTTTATTTTACCTATTTTTAAGGAGAAGTTATAGAGGTAGAGACCTATAATAAGTTTTTAGGGACCTTATTAAACTCTAAGCGCTTACTAATAAAGTTTACTAAGGCGGTAGAACTCTTAGAGAGTTTCTATAGTATTAGTAGAGTAGTATAGTAACCTATAGAAAGACTATAGAACTAGTACAACGTATAGCTAAATAGAAATAGATAAGAGCGTAACGCCTAAGTGCTAAAGAGGCACTTTTTACTAAAGCGGTAAAAAAATATTAGAAGAGAGGGAAGGAACCTATCTTAGAGAGAGAATTAGGAGTCTAAAAGTAGCGGAATAGTATATACACTAATAGAGAATTAGCAACTTCTAGAAACTTTTAATTAAGTAGTATCTATAATATATAACTAGAGTAGGTCTCTTTTATTAAATAGTATACTATCTAAGACGTCTTCGACGCGGAGCGGAGAGCCTGCGGCGACTATAATAGTAGAACCTAAGCTACCTATAGTAACTCGTAACTCTTACTATTAGTATCTAGAAAAGCTAGAACTATATAATACGTATACGCTACGCTTTAATAGAGAGAATATTTTAGAGTTCTTAGATAAGTACGACTTTAAAGCTAATTAAGTAGACTAGCTATAAAATTTTTAGAAGAAGTAGCTGCTATACTTCTATATATAGAAGTATAAAGTATTTATTTAAAAGCTACTAAGCTACTATAGAGCGGAGACTTATAAATAGTATAAAGATAAGCTTTAAGAGCTATACGTAGAGTAGGATAAGTTTTAGTAGCAAGGTACCTAAGTATTTATTAAGAGCTACGTAAAGAAGGTATAGCAAAAGTAACTTACTATCTAGATTACTAAATACTACTAGAACTTTATAACCTACTTTATAGCTATAGAGACTTAAGGATAGGTTATAAAAGCTAAGAAGGGCTACTTCTTCTTCTAAGGACTTGCTTAAGAGGATATAAGTAAGTAATATACTATATACTAAGAGGGATTAGCCGCGCTTAGATAATATCGCTTTATTTAAAATTAAGAAGATCTACTAATTTATCCGCGAATACTAAGTATAAGAGGAAGGGTTAAGTGCTCTATATACTAACTATAGTTTAAAGAGCTAAACGCTAGCCTGCTATAATATAGAGATAGTAGAGGAGCTAATACTAGCGCTTAAGAAGTCTTTAGTAACTTTATAATAGGCGGTCCTTAGAATACTACTAATTATTACTTAACCTAAGAAGCTAGCTGCTCTAAAAGTTAATAAGGTAGTAAAGGACCTTATCTAGCGCTTTTAAGGGCTATCTATAATAATAGAGTAGCTTAATAAAATAGCTAAGAGTAATATAGGACTATAAAGACTCCTTATTAAGCTAGAGAACTACGCGGAGGTATATAAGTAGCTAGTACTAAGACTATTTAAGTAAGTATAGAGATTCTAGAGCGTAATAATAAGAGCTTTAAATTAATATATCTACTAATAACTAGCGCGTAATTAGGTGTAAACTATATAGGTAACTAAGACTTATAGCGTACTTATTATAGGTGCTATAGGCGAGAAGAGTATCTTATTATAAACTATCTAGACTAGAACCTACTAAAAGGTAATTAGTAGTGTTATACTTAAAGTAAAGAGTAAATAAATAGCTAAAAATAAGTGCGGTACTACTTTAGGCTATATTTAACTACTATCTAAAGTATATTTCTAGATAGAGGTATTACTCTAAAGCTCTTTAGAAGCGAGGTTCTTAAGTAGATACTATAGTTATTAAAGAAGTGTTTTAAAGTAACTAATAATTAACTAAAATAATCTATATAAGAAGTACTCCTAAATTAGTTTAATATAGCTAGTAGGCCTATTAAGGTTAAAAAAACTAGTAGTAGTAGCAAGAGCTGTATAATAGAATTAAGTAAGGAAGCGAAGCTAATAGTAAAGTAAATAATAGCCCTTTAGTTAGCTACGTAGTTCTTTAAAACTATGTCTTATAGAGTATTACGCCCTAAAGACAACTTAGAAGTTAACGCTATAGATAGGCGTATAAAGGCTAGTTAACTAGCGAAAGAATAGCAGGAGCGTAAGGCTTACCTTAGAAAGAAACCTAGAATACTTTAAATAAAAAGTAGTTAGATAGTAAGTAGCTATAAAGATATAAATATTAAGAAGAAGTTAGAGGTGCTAAGGTATATAGCCTAAGTAGAGATTAACAACTCCTAGGTACTAGAAACTTAGGTTTAAAGACGCCTTAATACTCTAATAAGTAGTAGAATATATAAGAGAGATAGCTAGAGCGCTATAGTAAATTATAATATTATATCTATACTAGCGCCTATTCTAAGAGCCCTTAAGCCTCTATATCTATAACTATACTAATAACTAAAGATCTAGCGGTAATAGCCTAGAATATAGTACTAATAGTACTTATAAAGGCGATATTAAACTAGAAAGTCTATAAGATCTAGTAGCTTAACCTATTAGCGTCTTCTAAAGTAGCTATAGTAGTAACTAAGGCACTTAAGAAAGCGCGTAGGCCGCGTATATACTTTTAGGTTAGCGAAACACGTTTAGAAGAGATAATAGAGGTTTAGTAAGTAGAGACTAGTAGCAATAAAAAAGAGTTAATAGAAGAAGCTATATAGTAACTATATAACTAGGGTTTAGAAGAAATATACGTAATAGAAGCTAAGAATTCGTAGCTAAAGGTTATTATAAAGGATATTCTAGCGCAGCTATATCTAAAAATAGATTATAGTATTAAGTAAGTAAGAGTTAGAGAAATAAATAAGCTCTATAACTTCTAAAACTATAATATTAGTAATAAGAAAGATAGCTATATTAAGGCGTAGTTAAGAATACCCTCTAAAGCGCGACTAAAGAGTAAAGCGTAGTAGTAGTAGTATTTAGTAAAAGGATAGTTACTAATATACTAAGTATCTCTCTATAGTAGTATAGGGCGAGCGTTTATTAATATAGGCTTATAGCTAAACGTTATATAGCTTTTAATAGCGAGAGCGCTAAATATTTATATTACTAAGCTAGATTAGTTAGGTCTATCTCCTAAATTATAGTAGAGCATAATAACTACTAATAGAGGGATAGACCCCTTTATAAGTATAACCTATTTAGTCCTAATTATAGTTAGAGAGATTATAGTACTAACGTACTTTTAGATTATAAGACGTTTATAGAGAGCGATTCTTCTTAGAATACTATAGTGCGTAATAGCGTAGCTCTAGATATAGTTTAATACTATTAGTTAGATACTTTACTATATTAAGTTAATAAACGGGCGGCGTAAAGTCTCTTTTATAGGCTATAACTTAGCGCCTATAGCTAACGTAGTATTAATTAAGTATTAGAGAAAAAGATAGCGAGCGCGCTTACTAGAGAAGTATACTTAGTAGAAGAGTATTACCTAGAACTTATATTAAGTAATATATAGGTAGCGCGCTTATTTACGTATATATCTAAGTATAGATAGTTATTTAGAGAAGAGCTAGACTACTAGGAAGAGGGGAAGTTAAGGTAGGTATTATTAGTAGAGGAGTAGAGATTCTTTAAGGAGATAGTAAGGTAGTAGTTTTGCCTATCGCGTAATAGGTTATTAGAGGAAGTAAATACCTTATATAAGAGAGTTGCTAATAAAGTAAAGCCTATAGATATACTAAAAGAGGACGCGCTAATAGATCTTAGACGTAAGGACTAGAAGGAGCGTATAATAGCTTATTAAGCTGCTTAAATAGTACTTAGAGGACTAGATATTAGGCTATTTAATTACTTTTTCTATAGCTAGATAGTAACTTTTCTAAAAGAGTATTAGTTAAATCTAGAGCGCCTTTAAAAGATAAATATTAGCGAAGATCTCCGCCTAAATAAAGTTTACTTAATTTAGTAGCTTATATTCTAGAGAGAGGATACGCTAGCGTAGAAGTTTTAGTATATATTATAATTTACAAAGATATATAGCTTCTATATAAGATTCGGACTATTCTATATACTATATAGTAAGAGAAGAACTTTCTATTACTAAAGAAGCTTATACTAATTATAAACGTAATAGTAGACGTATAGATAGAGTAAGGGATATTTAAGTATAGGGATAGATAGTACTATAATAAGTACTTTCTTATTCTAAAGATTAAGCGACTAGTTAAACTAGAGGACTTTTAGTTTATTAATAATACTATACGATATAACGCTGTAATAATAAAGGACGCTTATATTCTACTATCTACTAATAAGTTCTTAGAGAGGTTCGTAAATAGGAGGATATACGCTCTATTTAATCTATTTTTAGGTTATAACTAGATACTATTATATACGTCTAGTAGGGATATAATAGCCTTTTAGACACTAAATAGGCTATACTAATAGTGTATACTTCTAATAGGCGCGATAAACTCTATAGTAGTCTTTATTTAGGTAGTAATAAAGATCCTCTATAATTACCTTTTAGAGATAGCGCCTTTTATAGATAATATTATAGTAGTAGGGTCTTAAGACGACTATAGAGAAGAGGAAGTTTTTAATAGTATATATTAGTTTATTCTTAAATATGCTTTATAGATAGATAAAGTCTTTATAGATATTACTTAGGCTAAGGCTATAGTCTTAGAAAAGAAGTCGTAGTAGGGAGTTCTCTAAATAGCTATTATAGGGTATAAGGTTAATAAAGATAGTCGCTATTCTATAAAAAATAAGGTTTAAAAGATTCTTAAGTAGCTAGAGTACTAAATAGTAAAAGAGGTCTAATAGTTTATTAGTATTATTATCTACTATTAGTAATAGATCTTTTATTTCTCGCTAAAAGTAGAGCTACTCTTTATACTTCTCTAAAAGGAAGCTAAATAGATTTAGAGAGATAGGTAGATATATACGATAAAGATTCTAAAGAAAGTAATTACCTCTCTACTAGCGCTTATAGCAATAGACTATTAGAGTAGTCTCTTAATAGTCGGCGTAGACGTCTTAGTTCGCGGGGTAGGAGCTTACTTAGAGTAAGTTAGATTAGATAGCCGTCGCTATATAATAAGGTTTAAAAGCACGCTATAGTTAGAAGTAGAGTCGAAGCTCTACTCTATAAAGCTTAAGTATAAAGCGCTTATTTAGGCGCTAAAGGTCTTTTAGATTTACCTTTATAGATATTATAGTAGAGGGATAGCCTTAATAGTTAGAAGAGAGGCTACCGACCCGTAATTAGTAGAGAGTAGAGAATAAGAAGGTATCTAAATAAATAAACGGTAGTATTAAGAATAGTATACAATAACTATTAAGCTCTTCTACGCGGAGTTGTCCTAAAATACTTAACCTTAGCGCTAATTACCTAACTTCGAATACGTATTAATCTACTATACTATATTTTCCTTTTTAGCCTCTAGCTTAGTTCTCTTAAGCTACTAAATACTTCTTATAACTATCTAATCTACTCTTAATAACGCCCTCTCTAGCCTCTTCTATCTTTCTTACTTAGTATTACTATCTCTATATACTACACGGAGATGTTAACTTTACTTTCCCTTTCTTAATTCTTCTATAATATTCCCTTAGTTTATCTCTCTAACTATTATTTGTCTATCTTACTCTCCCTCGCGGTCCTCTTTAGCCTAAATATCTCTTACCTACTTAGCTCTTAGCGTTGTTTACCTTTGTCTTAGTACTATAGGCTTTGCTATTTATACTTCTTTAGTTTTAGGATATAACTATAAGCGCTCTTATAGTAAGCTATCTTTAAGCTACTCTAGTAGTTCTTTAAACTTCTTTAGGTAATTAGCCTAAGTTATATTTAGAAACGTAACCTTATTTAGATTCTCTAGCTAGTAGTACTCTTTATCTACTTATACTTTCTAAACTCTATATAGACCTCTCTATTTATTATTAAGCTTTTTATTTAAGCTCTTGTTAATAGACTTAATCGCGTTCTAAACTAATACTAGGTCTTCTACTTAAAAGAGCTTTAGTATGTCTTTTTTTATATTATAGTTCTTTATAGCTTCTCTCTAAAGTCTTCTCGTATAATAGACTACTTTCTTTAAGTTCTCTTTATAGAATTATAGCTATATAGCTCTTACTATAAGGAGATTAGTATAGCTCTAAACCTTATTCTATAGTAGGCTTTACTACGTTAGTACTATAAGTTTAATTAGAAGGACTAGATTTTAGCCTAGCACTAGCTATGTAGGTAAGAACCTAAGCGGTCTTTGTAGCGATACTCTCTTAGCCTACGTTATTACTAATAAGTTATCTATCTATAAGCTTAGTATCTTTGCTAACCTATAGATAAAGCCTTAATAATCTCTTTTAATAAGTCTTTACGCGTGTAAGTTATATACTAAAGTTTAAACTTAGTAAATACTAAAGAGTATAGCTAGCGACTAGACTACTACTTATTCTTAGTTCTACTATCTACTAAAATTTTTTTTAGTATACTCTAGTAATAGTAGATCTCTTTAAAGATAAACTTTATAACTAAATTAGAATTTACTATTAAAAGCGTATATATCTTTAGCTAGCCCGAAAGATACTCTCTTATAACTAGTAGGTAGATCCTACTATATACTCTTAGTATATGCGTAATATTAACTATCTACTAAGACTATATTACCTAAGAATATATTAAGTTTAGCTCTACTTCTTTCTAAGTGCCTCTTATTATTTAGTAGACCTTATAAGGCCTAAGCTGTTTTGCTACCTATCTATATATACTATTCTACTAATATTACTAATATACTACTCTAAACGTTGTCTAGATCTCTTTATAGCCTAATTATTTATAAATTTCCTAGATTAACGCTATCTATAGGTCTTCTCTATTTACTACTTAGTAAACTAGTATAGTCCTAGTAACTTTTCTAAATAGATATTAGTTCTATATAAAGAAGCGTATAGTATTCTTTATCTACTTTTGCTATTCTTAACCCTAAAGCCTATTTAGTCTCTTTAATATCTATAGGAATACTATAATCTCTTCTAATTTCTTATTATACTCCTTTATAAGTAGCTTCCTAATCGCCTTCTTAGTAGCTATAACTAAGTTTGTCTTTTTAAACTTATTTAGTACTTAATTAATAAATAGCTTTAGGTTATCCTTATCTTTCTTTAGTAGCGTCTACTCCTTAGGCTGTAGATACCTTAATAGCGTATTAGAGATAACGTTCTTCTTTCTTAGTATATAGATAATCTCGAATTTCTACTAAAGGATAGTCGTGAGCTATTTATTTATTATAGAGCCTAGTAAATCTAGAGACGACTAATTAAGCTACGTAATTAGTATCTTTACGTCTATTTTACTTAGAAGGGGTGTCTATAAAGGTAAATCTAAAAAACCTTTAGCGCCTAAATAAGTACTTTATACTTAAGCTTTATAGAGTAGAGCTTTAACTCTACTTCTAACTATAGCGTGCTTTTAAACCTTATTATAGCGATAGCTATCTAATCTAACTTACTCTAAGTAAGCCCTACCCCGCGAACTAAGGCGTCTACGCTAACTATTAAGAGACCGCCCTAATAGTTTATCGCTATAAGCGCTAGTAGAGAAGTAATTACTTTCTTTAGAATTTTTATTATATATATCTACCTATCTCTTTAAACCTATTTAGCTTCTTTTTAGAGGAGTATAAAGAGTAGCTCTGCTTTTAGTAAGAAATAGAAGATCTATTACTAATAGTAGATAATAATACTAATAAACTATTAGACCTCTTTTACTATTTAGTACTTTAGCTACTTAAGAATCTTTTAGACCTTATTTTTTATAGAATAGTAACTATCTTTATTAACCTTATACCTTATAATAGCTATTTAAGGAACTCTCTACTATAACTTCTTTTCTAAGACTATAGCCTTAGCCTAAGTAATATCTATAAGAACTTTATCTATCTATAAAGTATATTTAAGAATAAACTAATATATACTATTAAAAACTTCCTCTTCTCTATAGTTATTTTAAGGCCTTACTACTATAATATTATCTATAAAAGGCGCTGTCTCTAGAAGGTAATTATAGAGAATCTTTATTACCGCCTAAATAAAGACTACTACTAAGTTTATCGCGCCTATTAAGAGTATATACTATTAGTATAGCCTATTTAGCGTCTAAAAGGCTATTATATCCCTAATATATATAATAGTATCTAGTTATAACCCGAAAATAAATTAAATAGAGCGTATATTCTTCTATTCGCGAACCTCTCTAAGAACTTATTAGTAGATAGTGGAATATAGGCGTCCCTTATTATTATAGTGTTATATGTATAGTATTATTAATAAACTAAAAGTCTTTTAGTTTAACTAGTCGCTTAATCTTTAGGATAAGAAAGTACTTATTATAGTACTACCTGTCTCTATGCTCGAATGTCTCTCGCTCTGCCTATACATCTACTATTGCGTTTACGATTAGTATAAGCTTTTTTAGTAATAGAAAGTTCTTCTTTTACTATATAATATATAGAATAGTCTAAATCTTATATAGAGGCTATATATCTTTATAAATTTATAATATATATTAAAACTCTTACGCTAGCGTATCTTCTTACTAGAATATAGCTACTAGATTAAGTAAACTTTATTTAGATAAAGATCTTTGCTAATATTTATCTTTTAAAGGCGCTCTAGGTTTAACTAATACCCTCTTAGAAATATTGCTATCTAGCTATAAAAAAGGTAATTAAATAGCCTTATATCTAGTCTTTTAAGTACTATTTAAGCGGCTTAATAAGCTATTACGCGCTCTTTCTAGTCCTTATGCCTACAATCTATTAGCGCGTCCTCTCTTAGTATATCTATAAGCTTTACTTTATTAGCGACTCTCTTATATAGAGTATTTACTTCCTCTAATAACCTATTACGCGATAGGCGAAACTACTACTTTACTATCTCTTTAAAAGATCTCTACTCCTTTACTAATAATACTTACTTTAACTTTCTCTCTTTTTAGTAGTCTAGTTCTTCTCTAAATAACTATCTATACTTAGGTATATATAAAATAAGCGCGCTACCTATATATTATTTAGTATAAGTTCTAAGTAATACTCCTCCGCTAAGTATACTTCTCTAGTAAGCGCGCTTACTATTTTTTTCTTTAATACTTTATTAATACCGCGTTAGCTATAAGCGCTAGGTTATAGCCTATAAAAGAGACTTTACGCTAACTATCTATTAACTTAATATAGTAAAGTATCTAGCTAATAGTATTAAACTATATCTAGAGACGCGCTATTACGCACTATAGTATTCTAAGAAGAATTGCTCTCTATAAACGTCTTATAATCTAAAAGTGTATTAGTACTATAATCTCTCTAACTATAATTAGGACTAAATAGGCTATACTTATAAAGGGGTCTATCTCTCTATTAGTAGTTATTATACCCTACTATAATTTAGGAGGTAGACCTAACTAATCTAGCTTAGTAATATAGACGTTTAGCGCTCTTACTATTAAAAGCTATATAACGTTTAGCTGTAAGCCTATATTAATAAGCGCTTAACCTATACTACTATAGAGAGATACTTAGTATATTAGTAACTATTCTTTACTAAATACTACTACTACTATGCTTCGCCCTTAATCGCGCTTTAGAGGGTATTCTTAACTGCGCCTTAATATAGCTATCTTTCTATTACTAATCTTATAGTTTTAGAAGTTATAGAGCTTATTTATTTCTCTAACTTCTACTTACTTAATACTATAATCTATTTTTAGATATAGCTACGCTAGAATATCTTTTGTAATAATCTCTAGCTGCGAACTCTTAGCTTCTATTATATACGTTTCTTCTAAACCTTAGTTATATAGTCGCTATATAGCTTCTTCTATTAACTTTTCTTTATTACTACTAGTCTCTACCTACTAAACCTCTATTATTTCTTCTAAATACGTTTCGCTAACCTAAAAGTATATATGCGGCCTACGCGCTTTCTTAAGTACCTTAGTTACTACTATAGCTACCTTAGAAGATACTAATAGATTAAGCTACTAAATCTTATAGACTTTCTAGTTAATATTACCTTTATAAGTACTATTAGTGCTATATTCTAGGCTATTACTACTAGATCTTTAGTTATTAGTATAGTTATAGATTAGAGGCTTAAGAGGCTCTTAATTAGGCGCTAGTATAGGTATAATATTATAATCTACTATAGCGCTCTAGCTATCTCTCTTATATATCTTACTACTTATTAGAGTGTTAAGGCGTCTTTAAACCTAAGTTTCTAGTACTTAGGAGTTATTAATCTTTACTTAGGCTATATACTTTAGTACCTCTAACTTCTCCTTAACGTTTATATCTTTATAGCTACTTACTATCTAATTACTCTTTATCTAAGGTATCCTAGGTTTCTTTCTAAGGCGAGCCTTACGCTCCTACTATTCTTTACTAGTTAACTCCTTTAGCGCCTATCTATAGCGTTAACTTCTAAGTTATCTTTAAAGTATAGTACTCTATAAGATATAGTTTTAAGGAACTACGTAGCTAATTAAAGGGCTATTATTTACCTTACTATTAGCTCTGCTTCTTCGCTTAATTCTATTATATAGCTCTTACCGCTACTACTAGTTCTTTTAACCTTAATAGGCCTACTAGCTATGTTAAACTAATTTAGGAGTACTTCTTATATAGGTCGTTTTAGTTAGTTATTAGTTACTTTAAAATACTTCTTTAATAACTATAGTATCTACTTAAGAACCTCGCTTCTAAAGGGCTTTAGAGTAATACCTCCGCCTAAGAATATACTTTAGATAGTAGTTAGATATAGCCTAAAATAGTACTATACTTATTTTTAGCTATTTATTACTCTTTGCTTTAAGTATAATACTACTAATTACTTTTTAGTAAGTTCTAGTCTAGATAGTTTATATAAGATACCTTTCTCGCCTATAGTACCTATAATAAGCACGCTATAGGTCTAGTTACTTATATAGTTTACGCCTAATTACGCGCTAGTTATTAGTAGATATATTAATTTAAAGCTTCTATTATTACGCTCTAAGATCTCTATACTTACTTAATATAGTCTTAGTACTAGCTACTTATACACCTCCGCGTAGTTCTCTAGCTTAATAAGAAGTCTTTATAGTCCTATATTACTTTTAGCTATCTTATTAAGCTACTTTATTATTATAGATAGCCCTTAAAAGCGCTAGATAAGGTCCTCTACTACCTTATTAACTTTTAGAGTAGCTAGCTTTTTAGGTTAAGTAATAATTAGTAGTATTCTAGGGACTACCTATTATAGAGTTACTAAAGACTTTTTAAGCGCTAGTATTAGCTTCTCTACTATCTCTATATCACGGTAGGCTAGCGTTTAGCTCTTCGAACTATAGTTAGTGTATAGGGCACTTAATTCTTTCTCTTACGCTTAGTATTTATAGATAAATTAGTAGATCTTTTTAATTTTAAATAAAGTAATATTATCTAAGCGCGGCTAATTCTTCCTTAGTATATAGTATATTACTTACTCTATTCCTCTTAAGTAAGTCTTTAGAAGAAGAAGTAGCTCTTTTAGCTTTTATAATCTATCCTTAGGTCTCTATAGCTATAAAGTAGATTATAAAGTTCTAGTAGTATTTAGTAATCTAGATAGTAGGTTACCTTTACTATACCTTCTTTACGTAGCTCTTAATAAATGCTTAGGTGCCTTGCTACTAAAACTTATTCTACCCTACGTATAGCTCTTAAAGCTTATCTTTATACTATTTATGTCTCTACTCTATAGTAGCTTAGTAGCTTTTAAATAAACGCTTTATACTTCTATATATAGAAGTATAGTAGCTACTTCTTCTAAAAGTCTTATAGCTAGTCTACCTAATTAGCTTTAAAGTTATACTTATCTAGAAACTCTAAAATATTCTTACTATTAAAGCGTAGCGTATAGTATTATATAGTTCTAGCTTTCCTAAATACTAATAGTAAGAATTACGAGTTACTATAGGTAGCTTAGGTCTACTATTATAGTCGCCGCGGGCTCTTTGCTCTATATTAAAGACGTCTTAGATAGTATACTATTTAAAAAAGAGACCTGCTCTAGTTATATATTATAGATACTACTTAATTAAAAGTTTCTAAAAGTCGCTAATCCTCTATTAGCGTATATACTATTCTACTACTTTTAGACTCCTAATTCTCTCTAAGATAGATTTCTTCTCTTTCTTCTAATATCCCTTTACTACCTATAAAAAGTGCCTCTTTAGCACTTAGGTATTATACTCTTATTTACTTCTTTTTAGCTATATATTATGCTAGCTCTATAGTCCTTCTATAGGTTACTATACTACTTCGCTAACACTATAGAAACTCCCTAAGAGTTCTACTACCTTAGTAAACTTTATTAGTAAGCGCTTAGAGTTTAATAGAGTCTCTAAAAACTTATTATAGGCCTCTATCTCTTTAACTTCTTCCTTAAAAATAGGTAAAATAAAGAGGTTTTCTCTACTACTCTACTAATAGACCGTTATGTCCCTCTAGTTAGGTTACTAAAGTATAGTAGAGGATAGCCTTAATAGTTAGAAGAGAGGCCGCTAACCTATAACTAGTAGAGAGTAGAGAATAAGAAAGTATCTAAATAAATAAACGGTAGTATTAAGAATAGTGTACAATAACTATTAAGCTTCTCTACGCGGAGTCGTCCTAAAATACTTAACCCTAGCGCCGATTACCTAACTCTAAACACGTGTTAATCTACTACACTATAATATCTCTTCTAAGTAGAAATAGACGCAAAGGTACTAATTACGTAGCTTAATCGGTCGTCTCTAGATTTACTAGGCTCTGTAATAAATAGGTAGCTCGCGACTATCCTTTAGTAGAAATTTAAGATTATCTATGTACTAGAAAAGAAGAATGTTATCTCTAATACGCTATTAAGGTATCTATAGCCTAAGGGGTAGACGCTGCTAAAGAAAGATAAGGATAATCTAGAGCTATTTATTAATTAAGTACTAAATAAGTTCGAGAGATACCTTAGTTATAGCTACTAAAGAGGCGATTAGGAAGCTACTTATAGAGAAGTATAATAAGAAATTAGAAAGATTATAGTATTTCTATAGATATTAAAGAGCTAAATAGGCTCTAGGGTTAAGAATAGCGAAAGTAGATAAAGAATACTATACGCTTCTTTATATAGGACTAATATCTATTTAGAAAGGCTACTAAGACTATACTAGTTCGCTAAGTAGTAGATAGAGAAGACCTATAGATAGCGTTAATCTAGGAAATTTATAAATAATTAGACTATAAAAGGATCTAGACGACGTTTAGAGTAGTATATTAATAATATTAGTAGGAGTATATATAGATAGGTAGCGAAATAGCTTAGACCTTATAAGGTCTACTAAATAATAAGAGGTACTTAAAAAGAAGTAGCTAAACTTAATATATTCTTAAGTAATATAGTCTTAGTAGATAGTTAATATTACGTATATACTAAGGGTACGCGGTAAGACCTACTTACTAGTTATAAGAGAGTATCTTTTAGGCTAGCTAGAGATACGTGCGCTTTTAATAGTAAATTCTAATTTAGTTATAAAGTTTATCTTTAAAGAGATCTACTATTACTAAAGCGTACTAAAAAAGATTTTAGTAGATAGCGGAACTAAGAATAAGTTAGTAGTCTAGTTGCTAGCTATACTCTTTAGTATTTACTAAGTTTAAGCTTTAGCGTATAACTTACGCGTGTAAAGACTTATTAAAAGAGGTTATTAAGGCTTTATCTATAGGTTAGTAAAGATACTAGGCTTATAGATAGATAACTTATTAGTAATAATATAGGCTAAGAGAGTGTTACTATAAAGACTGCTTAGGTTCTTACCTACGCAGCTAGTACTAGGCTAAAATCTAGTCCTTCTAATTAAACTTATAGTACTAACGTAGTAAAGCCTACTATAGAATAAGGTTTAGAGCTATACTAATCTTCTTAAGTAAGAGCTATATAGCTATAATTCTATAAAGAGAATTAAAAGAAGTAGTCTATTATATAAGAAGACTTTAGAGAAAAGCTATAGAGAACTATAATATAAAGAAAGACGTACTAAAGCCCTTTTAAGTAGAAGACCTAGTATTAGTTTAGAACGTAATTAAGTCTATTAATAAGAGCTTAGATAGAAAGCTTAATAATAGATAGAGAGGTCTATATAGAGTTTAGAAGGTATAAGTAGATAAAAGGTACTACTAGCTAGAGGATCTAAATAAGGTTATATTTCTAAATATAACTTAGGCTAATTACCTAAAGAAGTTTAAAGAACTACTAGAGTAGCTTAAAAATAGCTTACTATAAGAGCGCTTATAGTTATATCCTAAAACTAAAGGAGTATAAATAGCGAGGCCTATAGTACTAAGATAAAGGTAAATAACGCTAAGAGCTAAGCGGGTAAGAGATATTTAGGCTAGAGAGAACTGCGAGAGAGAGTAAGATAGATAAATAATAGTTAGAGGGATAAACTAAGAGAATATTATAGAAGGATTAAGAAGAGGAGGGTAAAGTTAACGTCTCCGTGTAGTATATAGAGATAGTAATACTAAGTAAGGAAGATAGAAGAGGCTAGAGAGGGCGTTATTAAGAGTAGATTAGATAGTTATAAGAGGTATTTAGTAGCTTAAGGGGACTAAGCTAGAGGCTAAAGAGAAAAATATAGTATAGTAGATTAATATATATTTAGAGTTAGGTAATTAGCGCTAGGGTTAAGTATTTTAGGACAACTCTGCGTAGAGGAGCTCGATAGTTATTATATACTATTCTTAATACTACTGTTTATTTATTTGGATACCTTCTTATTCTCTACTCTCTACTAATTGCGGGTCGGTAGCCTCTCTTCTAACTATTAAGGCTATCCCTCTACTACACTATATACTACTAGTAAGATTATAATACTTAGAGAACCTTTTAAGATATTAACTAGAATAGAGATTAATAGTCTTATTACCTATAGCGTCTTCTACTTTAAACTATTTAACTTAGCTAAGTATAGTAGAATCTAGATCTTTAAGTCCTATATTATAATAAAGTAAAAGGTAAGACTACTAATAGACTATATAAGAAATCTAGACTAGTTATATAGAGCTACGCTAATTATAGTAAGAAATTATACTTACCTAAAGCCTTATAATATAACGTGTAAGCTAGGATTATTATTACTCTTATACTATTATTAATCTAAATAGGTATAAAGTTATAGCTCTAAGATATTACGTAGGCGTATATATAGTCTAATAACCGCCTTTAACGTACTATTATTATAGAACTACCTATATAACTTTATAAAGCTTACCTCTAAGAAACTATTATAGTTATAGTAAAACTACTATATAGTATTACTAAAGCTAGTGCCTACTAGTAGTTAATATACTTTAAGTACTATATAATAACACTTAATATAGAGACGTTTACGTATAATCTATATCTACTTATCTCTAAGGCTACTAACGCTAGAATAACTATAAGTTTTAGTATTATTAGTATATAAACTAATAATACTCTTAGTCTCTTAAATAATACCTTTACTATAGAGAGATAAAAAGCTCTATTTTAAAGCTAAGAATAAATAGTACCTTATAGATACTAAGCCTATTAAGTTTAATAGCTATATAGTACGTATTAGTAGTAATAATATTATTACTTTATAATAAAGAAGTAAGGTAAGAAGCTTAAAAGTGCTATTAATATAAAGTCCTACGTATAATAGCGAGTATAAGGAGTATATATCGCGACTATATATTAACTAAAGGTAAGCTTTAATCTCGCTACTATAGTATAAGCAACTAAGCTAATAAAAGAAGAATATCTAGATTAAATAAGCATATTAACTAGTAGAAGAAAGACGTTACTTATAAACTTAGTTACGTACTTATTAAGATAGAAGACCTTAAGCTATACGCGATAGTAGACGCCTTATTTACTAATAATAAGGATATAAGCTCTTAAATAGAATATATTATTATTCTTAGTAATAAAGTTACGTCCTTAGATAGTAGCTTTAAGATACGTAGTAATATTATTTACTAGTTCTTAATAAAATATAAACGCGTTATAAGAAGCGTTCTAGTATTAGAGATCTATATAATAGTATATAGTATTATATTATACTAGCTATTAGTACTATAATTAATATAATTATAGACTAACTATCTTTCTCTAAAATCTCTATTATTATATATACTAATTTATAATTTTTATATGACTATTTTGTTAAACTTAGCACTACTAAGGAGAAACGCCTTATAATAGATATTATAGTATTGCGTAAAGTATATAAATATAGTAATTTTATAGATATCTATTAGATTAATAGTAGGGATAACCTAGTAGATATAATAACTAAGGTAGCGAGTAACTCTACTTTAGAGTATCTTATTAATACTAATAAGCTTAAACTTCGTGTATAAGGATAGGTAAACTGTAATAGCAAAGGCACTAAGTATATAAGTAAGGAGAGCAGTATCTAAGATAGGTATATAGGTATACTTAAGGGGTAAATAGGTTATACGCGTTTAGGCTAGCTAGATAGAGGAGAGAACTAGATACTTTTCTATAAGTAGGAGATTAGAGTAGATCTATTATACTTAGGAGCTAACTATACGCGTTATAAAGAGAAGAAAAGCTAGTATTTAGATATAGGCGTATAGCTAGCTTAGTAAGCTTTCTAGGCTAAACGCTTAGGCTACTAGTTAGGCTAAGCGTCTCGCCTAGCTTATACCTATATATAGAGATCTCTCTACTAAGCTCTTACTTAGTACTAATTAAATATTACTCTACTCTATTCGTTATAATAACTATAATATTCGATACCTTTGCTATATTAACAAAAGTCTTATATTTAAGCTTAACTTCTTTATAATTAGTATTATAATTAATTATATCTTTCTAGATAATTTATTCTCTAGTTATAGCGTAGTAGCTACTAGAATAGTCTTTATCTTATAATAAATACTACCTAAAGCCTACTAGTATAGAGAGGTCTTTAGTAGTAAGCGGCTATAGCTAGAAATATATTTAATAGACTTATTTAGTATACTTAAATCGCGTAGAGTCTTTTTTAGACTTAAAGTTCTTATCTATTTTAAGCTAGTCTAAGATCTAGTTATAAGCTTACTTACGTCTATAATAGCGTCTAAGTTAAGCGCTACTATATATAGTAAGGATAAAGATATAGGCGGCGATAGAATTAGTGTATTATAACTAGAATTTAAAAGTATAGTAGTTCTATTTCTAATAGAGCGAGTATTAGATTAATATAACGCTAAATATACTTTAACCTTACTCTCTATAGCTACCGCCGCCGCTACCGCTACTATAACTAGCCTATCTTTTAGATATTATAACTTTCTTAGACTTCGCAGATAAGGTTCTAAGTATAATAGAGAAGAAGTGTATAGTAGATTTATATTTATAGTAGTAAATACTAAAGTGCGCTATTTCTTCTATAATACTACTTTAGCTTTAATAGCTAAGCGCGCACGTTTCTATAATAGATAGCTATAAGAGAATAATTTATACGCGGGTAGAGTAATATTAATATTAGCTAGCTAGAAGAAGATAATAAAGTCTAATAGTATTAATGTAAGGTAGATATCGGGCATAGAAGGTAGACTAGTTAGATAACTCTTAGATTTAGAAGTAGAGATAATAGTAGACAACCTCTCTAAGAAGGGAGAGAGTCTACTCTATATAGTAAGAGAAGGAGAGTCTAAGCCTATAGTAGCTAGCGTATATACTAGGCCTAATTAGGACTAGTCTATACGCTAAGCCTATATAGGACTAGTGCGTAAGGAAGAGGGTTCTATCCTTACACGTGCCCCTCTAAAAAAAAGAACTTAGCCTTATCCTTAAAGCTAGTAATAGTAAAAGGAAGTAACTAAAACTAAAGAAATAATAAAGACTATAATAAAAAACTATCTAAGAGCTCTTAAAAGTTAGATATAGCTCTTAGAATCTTCTATAGTAGCTATCTTATTAAATCTAGTATTTAGGTTTATATAGAGCTACGCATATCTACGTAATTTACTATATAAAATATAGGTTTCCGACGCTATTTCTAGCTAGAGATCTTCTAACTTATAATATTTAAGCACTTTATATTCCTATATACTATATAGACTTAATAGTAGTATAACTACTAAATGCCTATAGTTAAAATATATTAAGATTATAGCTTATTATTAGGCTTATAGGCATAGGCTTATAGGCGTAGGCTTATAGGCGTAGCTTATAGGCGTAGGCGTAGGCTTATAAGCGTAAAGGTAGCTTATAGGCTTAGGCTTATAGGCGTAGGGAGCCTATAGCGTGCTAAGCTTAGTAGTATATATTTAAGCAGCTTCTAAACGTCCTTAAGATACTTTTTATAGTTACGCTATATATAACTATAAGGTTTTACGCTAAATTATTACTAGAGGAGAAGTTATTAGAGGATTAATTATAATCTTTAGAAAGTAGTTACTAGTTAGTAGGTATAGCTAGGCCTAGTAGGTAGGGTTTCTCTAGGTAGCGCTAGTAGAATAGAAAAGCGTTATAGTAGTCTAAATAGTCTTTAGCGTTATACTACTCTGCTTTTAAGTAATTTATTTATTTAATTTTATATTACTAGCAATCCTTTACGCGTCCTTTAGTGCTTAGTTGTATATTAATAAACTTATTAACTAGCTATTTAGTATAGCTATCCCCTTTCTTATTTATATTTAAACTTCTACTAGTATAGGTAGTGCTTAATCTAGAAGTCCTTTATTATTAGTAGGTCTAAGTAGATATAGGTAGAAAATAGAGAATACTCTAGCTAATACTATAGCGTTAAGTAGTTCTAATTTATATACTTATCTATTATATATAGTGCGGGTAATAGTATATAGTCTTACTTATTAGTAGTTAAGCTTCTTTATCCTACTAGAGGTACTCTAATTAACTATAGATATCTAGACTTTATCGCCTACTGTATAGAGACATAGCGTAGTAAGAGATATTTACTTATATAAATTACTTTTATTATACTTAGCGTAGCTATCTTTTAGATAGGTAATAAAGTCTATATTAGAGTTTATTATTTTATTAGCCTAGATAATTTAGTTCTTAATAGGTTATAGTAAGTTTATTTTAATATTCTCCTAAGAGTAAATACTACTTTAAGGGTAATAACCTAATTAGTAAAAAATAAGGTTATTCCTATACTTAAATTAATAGTATTATTTACTTAGAATTTAGTAATAGGAAGCTAAGCTACTTAGTTATCTTATACGTAGTTAATAAACTAGCGTAGGAACGTTTTAAGGAATTAGTTTATATATTCTATTTAGCTATTAGTTTCTAAGTATATATAGTTAATAACTTTCTTTTAATATAGAGCCTCTTATAGAGTTACTTCTAAAAAAGGGCGATAAAATTAGAGCTATAGTCTAACGTAATACTAATAGTAGACTATAGTGCTAAAAGATTTTATAAAATAACTAGCTATTTTACTACTATCTAACCTTATATTAAATAGAAGTAGCAACGTTTAGTAAGGTAGTTAACTACTACTAGAATATTTCTATATTCGCGGTTTTTATACTAAAATAGGGGGAGGTCTTAGATATAGTTTACTATTAGGTTACTCTATTAGGAGTATAGAATTAGTAGTAGCTATAAGTATCTATATTTACTATCCTAAGAGGACTTAGTGCGCTTATATACTATATAAGCTTTATAGTATATTATAATAGATTATAGTATTTTAGGCTAGTAGTAGCGCTTATATATTAGATATAGCGTTACGCGGAGGCCCTTATAGCCTATAATCTTATAATTATAGTATAAGTTAAAGATTCTTTAATGTAAATAGGCGTTATTAGGGACGTATAGCTATATATAATCTATAAATAATACTAGTTATCTCCTTCGCCTAAAGACGTAAGGTCTATTATACTTATATAGTATCTATTCTTATAGAACTACTTAGAAAGCTTAGAGTTACTAGTATTAATAGCTATAAACGCTTTAATAGCTATAAAGTTGTTTTAGTAGGCTATTATAAGTAGTTCTTCTATAGATTTAGGGTCTTATTTATAGAGAGGTATTAGTCTAGTTTACTATTAGGTAGATTAGAATCTAGCTTTAATAGTGCTAAAGAGTCTAGGTTACGTGCTAATCTAAAGAGAAATCTATAGAGACGCCGCTATTTAGACTAAATTTTATTAGGCTAAGAGTCTAAAGATATAGATAGTATATAAAGTACTATTTAAATCGCTAGTTATATACCTAGAGAGAGGACTTTAGGACTAAGAATAATCTTTATATCTATAAACTAAGGGTCTAAGGAATCTATAGGCTTGTCTTATAGGCGCCTACTAAGGGTATCTACTTCTCTATTTTATTCTCTTAGGGCGTATAAGATCTTAAAATTAAATTAAGATAGAAAAATAGATTAGTAGGCTTATTAGCGTATAAGCGATTTTAAACTTATAAAGTACTTTAGGTTTTTATAGTTTATAATAACGCTAATCTAGTAGCTAGAGCCTATAAGCTTTAGTTTCTATTTCTTAAATACCTAAATAATATCTATAAGTTTAAGGTTATAAATATTATAGTTATATTCTATAGCGGAGTACTTCTTTAAGAAGAAGGTAATAGGTTATAGAATACTTTATATATTTAGTTATTTTATTACTCTACTATATACCTATTCTAAAGAATTTATAAAATTAAGATAGGCTTCTTTAGGTTAAAGCTATAGTATAATATTTTAGCGAAAAGTGTTTTTTAATACTTAGAACGCTATATTATAGTTAGAGTCCTATTTTAGCGGCTTATACGTTATATAGGCTTTACCTTAGCTATTTTTATTAGAAATAACTTTTACGCGGATCTACTTTATAAGGGGAAAGGCTATAGTAGAGTAGCCCTTAATAAATTATTAATAGAATCTAGTATAGCTAAGAAACGCTAGTAATTCTTTTATAGAGTTTAGTTTATTCTATTCGCGGATAGCTAATACCTTATCTAGATCTATTTTAATTTCTTTATCTATTATAATTATACCTAAGAACTTTACCTTTATATAGTAAAATTTAGACTTATAGGAGTTAATATAGAAACTTTAGTCTTTAAGCTAAGATAAAACTTTCTTAATATAAGAAATATAGGCTAATTTAGATTTAGAGTAGACTAGAATATTATTAAAGTAAGTAGTGTAGAACTAATCTAGGTACTTAAATAAGGTAGTATTAATTATACGCTAAAAGGAAGCGGGTGTATTATAGAGGCTAAATAGTATAACTTTATACTAATACGTGCTATAGCAGGTAGTAAAAGCTATAAGCTATTTAGACCCTAGTTTTATATAAATCTTATAGAAAGCGTATATAATATTAAACTTTAAGAAGATAGTAGCTTTATTTAGCTTAGCTAGAGTTTTCTAAAAGAAGGGAATAGAGTATTAGTCTTTAACTATAGCCTTATTTAAGTTCTAGTAATCTATATATACGTATAAGCCGCCTTCTAGTTTAGTAATAATAAGTAGCGAGTTATAGGCTAAAGAGTTATAGTATTTAATAAAGCCTTTATTTTCTATATCTTTAATATAAAGTCTAATAGCCTCTAGCTACTAGCCTAAGAATAGCCTAGGCTAGTAATTTAGAATTTTAGTATCTAGTTTTAGCTCTATGTTATAGTTAAATTTAGAATATTTAGGGAGCTTTCCTATAGTAGCTTTATTAAATATAGGAATATAGCTAGAGTATTCTTAGAATAGCTAAGGTATAAGAATTTTTTTAAGAGTAGTTTTAGAATTCTAGTTATAAACTTCTTAAAATTTTTATCTACTACTACTTATATAACTTTAGGGTAGCCTAGTTTCTCTAGAGGTTAAAGTAAAATTATATAGAGAGTATAACTTTAGCGTTTTACTATAATCTTAATAACTCTCTAGAATACTTTCTTTACTTTTAGTAAGCTTAGGGGTGTTAGAGGAGGCTTAGAGTTATCGCTTTCTATAGTAGGTTTAGCGGGGGTCTTAGGCTCCGCTATACTATTAAGATAGATAATAGTTAAAGTAGATCTAGTAAGCTAGTAGTAACTTTAGTAGTAGTTATTAGGAAATTTAATTTTTTTATTATAATAGTCTAAGGTTAGCTAGTAGAGTTGCCTCTATTAAAAGCCTAGGACTAGGTTAAAAGAGCTATATATATTAACTATATAGGCTACTATACGCTCTAGATAATTATCTAATCTAAGATAGAACTTAATACGTTCTATAATAGTTTTAACTAGTACCTCTTTATATCCCTTATATTAACTAGTATAGATAGATTAATAGACTTTATTATTTAAACTTATTATAGGAAGTATTAGGAGATAAAATTAGAGTTAGCTCTATTATCTACTAATATGCGATATATATAGGAACGTTATTCTAAGGCTTAATAAAAGAGTAAAATATAAATTATAAGAGATCTTTCTATATAGGTGCTACCTTTATCTAAGTAGAGATATTTTTAAGGAAGGTCCTAGCGTTATATAGGGTAAGTCTAGTAAAAGAGTCTACTAAAGCTTTCTTCTAAGGCTAGATAGAGACTTTAGAGGGTAGTCTAGTCTTTAAGGTTACTCTTTCTTTAATAAGTTAGTACTATAATAGCCTAACTCTTTAATATTATTATAATCTAACCTAGATTTATCTAGGTATATAGTTATATACTAGTTATTTTCTAAGGGCCTAGACTTTAAGAACTTTTTTAACTCTAAATATTTTTATATAAAATATCTAGGTTTACTATAGATATAATACGTAAGTGTTTTAGCTATTAGCGAGTCTTATAGAGTACTTTTTAGCGTATATACTATTTCTTTTAGGCGTCTTATACTTTTAGATTTATAGCTTTCTTTTACTAGTTTTTAAGAGTAATATAGGGTTATCTAAAGGCGAAAGTAGTTTTATTATTTAGCTAAAAACTTTAAAAGGTCTATAAAGTCTAATTAAGCTACTAGGTCTAAGATAGCGTTAAGTAGACTATAGTAGCCTAGACTATCTCTTATAGCGGATAAAGTAAACGCTATTTTATTATAAAGATGTATAGAAAGCTTACTATAGAGCTTATAAGCTTAGATTATATAGCTAAGTTAGAGCTATAAAGCTAAGGCTTCAAATTCTATATAGAAGTAGCTCTAGGCCTTTCTTTCTATTTTATATATAGAGTTAGGAAAGTAGGGATAGGTTAAGTTATAAATAGTCTTATCTACTATAACTTATAGATTAGAATCTCTAAAAACGTTTTAAAGAGTAACTATATACTTAATATTTAATTTATATCTATAGCTAAATTTATTTATTCTATTAATTAAGATTATTGCGGCTAAGCTATTAATAAGAGAGAAGAAACTATTTACTTATAATTCTAAGTACTAAAAGTACTTACCTTTTAAACGCTAAAACGTAAGTAGCTATATTATAAAGTAGTATAACTTATTAGATTCTAATTTAAATACTTTAGGCTATACTATATTATTATTATTACTTTTAGCGTATATAGAAAGTAACTCTATAGCTTAAGACTATTACTATAGTAGAGTAGGGATTAAAATAAGTCTCTATTTACTAGAATAGAACTATTATTAAGTATCTTTAAGAGGCTCTAGTAGTATAACTATATACTAACTTATTTAGTATAGTCTTATTATAGGGTGCTTCGCGGTCTAAAATACGCGTAAGTATAAATAGGCCTATTAATTATTTAGAGAGAGCGGCTATAGGTAGTTAGCTAGAGGGTAGAGAACTATCTAAAAGGTAGTCTTTTAGTTCTATATTAGCTTTATTTATAAGAGCTTAATACTTAGCTAGTAAAAGAGTATAAAAACTCTTCTACTATTAAGCTAATTCTACTTAGTAGTTTAGGTCTTTAGTATAGTTATCTACTTACTTATAAGCTATACTAAGAGCTTCTCTAAAGTTCTAGGTATTATTATATCTCTTTTTTTATACTTAAATTAGATTATAGTATAGCTAGTTAGCTAAGATATGTAAGGTAGATAATTATAGCGTTAATTTATCTAAGCCTAAGGTTTCTAGAGTTAGAACTATCTAGTTATCTTTCTTATAAAGTAGCTAGAATAGAGTAGTATATAGCTCTTTATTCTATTAGGATAGATAAGCTAGGAGGTCCTCTATAGTAAACTTATTTATCTATAATAACTAGTAGTTCTTTAGACTCTATTTACGTAGTTCTACTACGCGTAGCTTACCTTTTAAACTAGATAGTTTATTAGTAGTATTAGAAAAAGTAAATAACTAATCTTTTTTATATAGGGTATTAGGCTTAGATTCTTTAAAATCTACTCTTAACTATAATACTAGCTAAAAGAGTGCTTTAGACACTAACTAAGTATTATACTTATATTTATAAGATTTAGGGCTAAGGTAGGAAGTAGGCTTATTTATCTTTATAGTAGGGGAGGTAGTTATAGAAAAAGGTAAAGGTTCTTTAGTAGACTTAAAGAGTACTTTATTAAGAATTCTAGCTAATATTCTAGTAGACTAAAGGTTAAAAGAATCTTTATTAACTTTACGTAATATATTACGTTTATTAAAGAAGATTAGAGAGGGTAACTTATATAAAAGTAAAAAGTAGCCTAAACTAGGTATAATTTATAGTAAGTATATAAGAGTATTTACTATTCTAAGGTAGAGTATAAGCCTCTAAGCTAGAGAATAAGTACTTAAAGTAGATAGTATTTAGCCTAATTACTAGAGGTAAGTAGTATATACTAAATATCTAGTAGTTTTTTCTAAGAAGTCTATCTTCTTAGGGCGTTTAATCTAAATTTGCGCAACGCTAGCGCGCTATAGTAGAGAGTAGTAAAAGACTATATTTTTAGGCTATTATGTAGTTAAAGGCTGTTACGTAGTAGTTAGCTATCCTTTTAAATAGGGTCTAAATTAAATACTACTAGCTAAAATTTACTCTTTTTTTAGAAGAGTTAACTTTTTAGCTACTAAAAAAGTAAAATCTATTACTAGAATTTAGAATTTTAGGCTTCTTTTTTATATAAATAGCGCTTAACTTAGTAAAGAGGTAGTAACTAGAGCGCAATCTATATAATACTAAGAGCGCGTAAGAACTACGCGCTTTTATTTAGGCTAAAGCCTATAGGTAAGCTAATTTAGCTATAAGGTCTACTATTATATAAAGTAAATATTAAGTATAGAAAGGTAGACTAGTTAGATAACTCTTAGATTTAGAAGTAGAGATAATAGTAGATACCTCTCTAAGAAGGAGAGAGTCTACTCTATATAGTAAGAGAAGGAGAGTCTAAGCCTATAGTAGCTAGCGTATATACTAGGCCTAATTAGGACTAGTCTATACGCTAAGCCTATATAGGACTAGTGTATAAGAAAGAGGGTTCTATCCTTACAATTAATATAAAAATAAGTATAGGTAGATATATAAATATTATATAAAGATACGTAATAGGTAGTAGTATAGAGTTATAGTAATATTTTATTCGCTTACTAAGTTCTTTATTACTTACTAGATAAACGCTCTACTATCTATTCTACTACTAGCTTTTACCTCTCTATAATCCCAGCGCTAATAATTCTAATATTACCTATCTACTATAATTACCTTAACTATAAGCCTTTATTATAGTACTTAGTAGAACTAGCTTTAGCTATATTAGCTATAGTCTTTAAGTAGCTATATAGTTTTAGTAAATAGCTTAAGAGTTAAATATACTTTATAATTACTACTCTTATATAAATATATATATTATAGTTACGTAGTAGATAGCTACTTATAGTTCTTTTAGTATTATAAAAATACTATTATATCTCTATTAGTTAGAAGCTAGTTTAAGCTTATAAAGTAGATAAAGGCTAAGTATAGTATTTATAATAGAAATGTTTATAACTTTAATAAGGCTAGCTTTATAATAGATAAGATTATAACTTAGCTTATTATAATAGCGTTAGAGAGAAGAGCTAGGCTAAAGGCTATCTAACTAGGTATTTATAAGTAGATAATATTAATTACTATAATTAATATAGCTAACTAGTTAGTTCTACTATTCTTTATCTTTACTAGTTAGTATTATCTATCTACTTAGTATAAGGACATTCTACGCGACTAGGTAATTATAGTTAGTAATAATAGCTAGATAAATAATAAGCTAGTTAGAAGTTAAGGCTAAAGTACTTTAATATTTATATAAAGACTTATATTATAGATATATATTGCCTATATATCCTTAATAGCTATAAGAGCTATTACCCTCTTAAGTTTTAAATTTATAATAAGAATAATTTTATATACTCTATATACTCTCTTACTTATACTACCTACGTTAGCCTTTTAACGTTAGCTACTTCTCGCTATTAAAGCGCGTATATAGCCGTAAAGTTATTAAGGCTTTAATCTACTACTATGTTAACTATATTACTAAGCTTAAGTTTTTACTAATATTTAAGGTAGCCTTTAATTAATTATTTATATTAGCTAATCTCTATTTAGCTTTTTAAGAGTTAGGCCTTATTTCTCTTTAGCTAGACGCTATTCTATTAAAGCTAAATATATAGCCTTATATACCTACTTTAGCTACTCTTATAGAGGCTCTTTAGAAGGCTTATACGCTAGGTAACGTATATAAGCTTAAGGCTTAATTAATATTAATACGTAATTACGCGTAATAGTATAAGAGCTTATTACTAGCTTTAATTATTAAGGCGATTAATTAGCTTAAAAAAAGGGCTAAGCTAACACGTAATTATATTATTAGCCTTAAGAGAGCTAATAAAGCAGTATTAACGCGTAAGTAGCGTAAGAAAAAGTAACTTAAAAGTATAGAGTCTTAATAAAAGGAGCTAAAGATAATATACTCGCTTAATATAAGGCTAACTAGTAGATTACTTATTAGAGAGAAAAATAATTAGGCTTTAGCTGCTAAGCTATAGCGCACTATACTATATAATAAAGTTATAAATAAGTTATAGAATTTAATTAGATAGAGGCTATTTAGCTAGCGTACTTATTATAGGCGCTTACTAATAATAGTTTAACTACTTAGAGAGTCCTACTTACGCTCTTATTACTACTTTTATATTAGCGCTTACTTTTTCTCTTTTACGTATAATTCTTTAATCTTATTTAGATTAGCGCTTACTTTATAGCCTTATGCGAATAAGAGTTAATATACTAGATTTAGGACTAGTTTATAGTAGACGGTGCTATTAAGATTACTATATATAGGAAAATTAAAGGTTTTTATAGTAGTCGCGAGGGAGATAATAAGGCTTCCTGTTTACTTAGCCCTATTTAAGCAAGATACCGGCGGATTAGTAGTTAGGTGGGTGACTACTAGCGAATCCCCGCTGTTGTATGTTTTTGTCTTTTTTTGCAACCTTTTCTTCTTATCATGGAGAGAAACAAGGAACAATGTTTTTAACAGTTAATATGAAGGACCTCCTTAAGCATCGCGTATATCGTGCTACCTTTTGTTTGTTTTTAACATACCCACACCTTCCCACATCCAAGTTCAATCATATCTTCCACCTACCTACCCATCAACAATGCCTATCCACCCATGCTTGGCTGTGATAGATCTGGGCTGCTTTAATGTTCAAGCACCAGCCACCTGGTAGGCGGAATCTGGAATCCAGATGCTGGGGCTGAACTGGAATGGACTAGACTGGACTGGACTGGATTAGTTGGCTGAATTAGATCTATGATGAATGTGTGCGGCGTATTTGACGTGCGTTTGCACACCGGATAAGTGTGTATGTGTGAGAGAGAGACTAGCTGGGTTAGGCGGCGTGGGATTGGAAGACGTGGGTGGTTGTGAGACAGGCTACGTTTGCAACGTTGATGTTTTCCACATTGTGGGCTTTAGTGAATAGGTGTTTCCATGTGCATGTGTTGGTACGTCGCTTGCATGCATAATTTCCATTTGTAGCTCATATCAGTGATCAGTGAAAAAGGCAAGGTATCAACAGCTCAGAATCCACCCAAATGGTATCTCGCAAACACAAAGAAAGGAGCGTTTTCTGGTATCTTGCCAAACGACAACAAATAAACCTGTAAATCAGACATGAGAAACGCCTGCCATGCTTTCCGTCCCTTCTTTTTTTCCTGGCCCTTTTTCCCATACATGTATGCCGCCATCCTCCACTGCCATACATTTGTATTTTCAAATCGTTTCGTAATATCATGCCACCGTAAATAAGTCTTACAGATCCGCACTCTTAGGGTTCACGAGATAGATATCTGGCACTTTTGGTACCTGTGGGCTCTTTTGCAACGCCAGCTTGATGGCGTCTCTCGTCTTTGCGCCATCTTTATTATCGCCACCTCCGCCAGTCAATCGCCTCATGCCACTACGAAATCGACTCCTCGTATCGTGAGCCACTGGCTTGACGATGTTTTCGAGATTGAAGGTACCGCTCTTGTCTGTGCTGTTCGATCGGCCAGTAGCGTACTCGTCGTCGGAGAAGGTCTCACCTTGCTCCTCTAGCGTGGTCGATGTAAGAGAGGGAGAGATGCGCTGCTGTTGGTTCGGAGCAGACGGTGACGTTGCAGAGCGGGCGTGGAGGCCTGGGCGGGAGGAATTGCTTGTTGAGGACAGCGCGGAATTGGAAGAGGCGCCGGCAAAAGAGCTGAACGCTCCAGGTGTCATGACGCCAGGATCTCTGGTTGGAGACAGCTTCACGTCAGATATGAAGCCAGATTGGAAAGATGTCACACTTGCGTTGCGTGTAAGTGACTTGTTAAGGATTGGCGCAGTTTGCTGATCGTAAAGGTTTTCGCGCATGTCGTGTGAGTAGGGCGAATTCATATACCGTCCCGACGAAGAGAAGTTGGGCAAGTCCGTCAACGTCTCGATATCGTCATCATCCTCAAAGAAGTCATCAAGGCTATCCAATTTCATGACGAGTTCGCCAATGTGGCTATCGCCCCGAGTGTCTTCGGATGTCATGGTCGCTGTTCGGTGGTAGTCGGATAATGGGCTGAAAGGAAACTCTTCCTGGCGGAACTCCACCTTTGGTGTTTCGGTCTCGGATGCATGTAGATCACCATAATGACCGCAAGTGTAGAAGACGGCGTGGACATTTGCTCTCGTCAACTGTGAATGTAAAGCGGGTATCGGGATCGACCAGCCACTGTCCTCGGGAATGCCATAAAGCGACTGTGTCTTTTCGAACTGTTTCTTGTATCCTCTGGTAGAGTGTGAGCCGGCCATACTCATGCGAATGTGTTGTTTGTCGAAAGGCGTCAATGTGCTCGTCATATTGAGATTGATAACGTAGTCCAAGACTCTCAGAGCTTGGGGGCAGTATGCGGTTTGCAGCAATCGCAAGAGTGGCGAAAATAGATCAGACCCTTTGGCGGCCATGTCTGGTCGACGCATATCGATCTCCGGCAAGAGTACACACAGGACTTCCATCGTGTTAATCTTCATCCAATCGATCTTGTTCATCAGCAGCCCAAGAAGGAAAACTAGACTACCGAATTCATTTTCGGGGGAGAATGTCGTGCGTATCGTCGACATAATCTGCGCGAGGAAGTCCTTCTCGTGTCGGTATCGTTTCATAGCCATTGCGGTCAGGGCTTCGGCAAGTGGTGTGCACTGGTAGTGCTGCTCGGACACCTGAGCAAGTACTTCGGCTGTCGCTCTGATGCTTGGGTCTTTCACGGTCGGGTCGAAAGAACGGAGAAACCTCGGTAGGTTTGCGAGTATGGTGTACATCAATCGGCTGTCGTCGCCCACTATGCGACTGGAGGGCAAGACTACTAGCCTCTCCAGGATTCGTAAAGAACGATCGAGACATAGACTAGATCGTACGCCCTTGTACGTTAGTTGGGTGAGGCCTTCAAACTTTCCTTCCCATTTATCCGGGCAACTCTCTTCCAATGTGATGAGCACGTCCTCATCGCCCAAGTCCAGCTTGTCAAGAAACTTGTCTAGCATGAGTAAGCTCTCCATGAACTCGCCTTCGTGTATAGTGTCCAAACATGCGCACGTGGTCCAGAATAGTTGTGGATATTGAATGAGATCTTCGGGGGCCAGAGCTTCGATGATGGTTCGTAAAGTTGTCAGTATCTCCATGGAAAAGGTCTGTATGTCACTCTCCTCATCAGAAATGGTGTTTGAAAGCCTTGCAAGCATGTCGGAGAGCATTTGCTGGTCGAGTGAGCTGAGAATGCAACGGAAAAGCTGGAATGATCGGCAAGCGATGTGTCGGACTGGGCAAGATGTTGCCCAATGAAGCGCCACTCTGCCCCAGGCCTCCCTCAGCCCTGGATAGGCAAACGAAAAAAACTTCATCACCTCTCCAGCAACGTATTCCATGGGCTCAGGCACTTTCGTAGTTGAGTCTGCGCTGTCTTTTCCGTTTTTATCGTCATAACTCCATACCACTTTGCTGTCACGCTGACGGATGCCTTCAACAAAGTCTTCGATAGACCTTTTATCGATACCTGGAGTATCATCTTCGATCTTGGAGATGACTAACTCGTGAATGAGATGTACAAGCATCTCGCGAGCTTGGTCCTGAACCACAGCAGTGTAGTGGTCCCAGAGCACCAGAACCACTTGCAGAAGCAACGGAATGTGCTCTTTGGCAAGCTCTACTGGCGAAACCATGAGGTCTACCAGCATGATGAGACAGACTTGTCCCAAGGCAAAGCCAGACTGCTTGTTGCTACTCGGTAACACTGTTGTAAGGTCGACCAGGTAGGGGAGGTTGGCCGCATCCGGCGGTGGTGGCATAGGCTCCCGCTTCTCGCTCACCATAGACCGTGGATTGATCTGTAGGAGCAGAAATTCAATCACCTTTAGGCCTGCGGGAGTACTGGAGAGATGAACTACGATTTGCTTCGAGTAGTCAACGTAGTTCTGCTCTCGCTTGTCCAAACAAAGATTGATGATGAAGTTCAGAATTAGCTGCACGTTTCCTCCGTATGGTCCTGTGGCCAATGCTTGCCAAAGTGCCTGGATCTCGTTGTGTAGTGCATTTCCAGAAGTGTAAGTGATCTCAAAAAGGTTGACGAGGAGCATATAGGAGTTGCCTGTTGGTCCCCCATCCGGATTTACCTGCAGTTCGACTGATTGCACCCATGGAAGCATAGCGGCGACCATGTTACGCTTGTGATCAGGTTGGAGCTCTTTAAAATAGAATGAGAATTGCGAGAACACCAGAAAGGCAAGTTCAGAATGCTGTTTGGCGAGCCTACGGGAGGTCTCGAATTGGGCAAGCTTGTAAACAGCAACTGTTTTGTCAGAGATACTAATATCCAGGTCTTGCAACTTGGAGTTCTTTCCTTCACGGGCTTCAAGTGTCCGAAGCAACCGGGCAGATTTCATGCGTATCTCACTGTTCTCATGTCCCAATGTATAAAGGCCTGCACTTAGCACCTTCCAGAATGGCAATGTGTAGTCCTCGTGCTGGGTAAGAACTTGGGCGACAACTTCAAAGTAGCTATCAAGCGCTTTGCTGTTTACGGCGAGGTAGCACATTTCGATTGCTTTGTCGAGCAGATAAGGATGCTCGCGGTTGTGTAGAATGAGGTTGGAGAGTGCCCGACGGCCAATAGCGTGCGTCCGGTCACTCGGGGTTTCGAAGATGCTCTGTATCCAGGAAAGCATACGACTGACATCAAATTGGAGCAGCACCTTGCTGTCCGTCGTGATGCTGACAGGCCCACCACATAATGCAGCCATGGCGCTCAGAGCTGCAGTCCGGAGATCCCGTTTCTCGATCTCGAGCGCGGCAGTCACATTGCCTTTGTTGTCCGCTTCTATTGCCCGGTCAAGTATAGAACGTCGCATATGTTCTTCTCGCTGGCGGATCTGAGCTTGGTTCGCGGAGTAACCGCACCACTCTTCCATCAACGTGAAGGCTGCTTTGCGAGCTTGAAATGGCATCCAACGTAGGGGGTCGTTGGTCTTGTTGATACCCTCGAATAATACTTCTACCAGGCCACAGTAGTGCGTACGCAGCTTCAGATATCGTACCTCGAGCTGGACTTCGGTATCGCTGAGGAATATTCTCAAGTCTTTGGTGTAGTTCATTAGATTATTGATTATCCACTCGTCGTTATGAGCCTCTGGAAGTTTAAGAAATTGTTGTGATGTCAACTTGTATACATGTGTGATCTCGGTACGGAGATGATCGGTGCGGAAGTTCATGGGGCGTGGACTACTGATAGTCCTGTTGTGGTTGCCCATTCGAGTCTTGGCTTCCTCGGCGCAAGCAGCCACGATTCCTTGAAGCGACTCGAGTAGCGTACGGTAAAGATTCAGATTGACGGAGCCGAGCCCGATGACTGCAGCGTCTCGTATGGCGACATTGTCCACTGACAAGAACGGAAGAACCTTGGCAAACAATTCGGTAGCTGTATGCAGCTTGTTGGTACTAGTTTGTGACGATTTAGAACTCTTCCGCGAGTGTTGTCCTTGCGAGGCCGACGCAGCCGTTGGGCCCAAGCTCGTCAGTGTGGTGAAAGCAAAGATGAGATAGAGCTTCCATTGTTCGATAATGACTTCTGGAGCGGTAGAAGCGAGCCGACCGCTGGGCTTGCTGCCATTGGGCTCATATGGCGAGTAAGGCGTTGAACGTTGGCCTTCGGAGAGGGAGGACAGCGTCCTGTACATCTGAGACAGTCTTGCGCAAACGATATCCCGAGTGAGTGTGGAAGCAAAGGGGCAGACTTCGAAGCTGATACGTATCAGGTTCGGAAAGATTTTGAACCACAGTGTGGCGTCGTAAGGGACATCGCTGCCACATAACTCCACCAGTGTGCTGTGCACATTGCTTTTGCGCATACCACGTTGCAAACGGCTACGCTCAGCTAGTGACAGCTTTTCATCGCTAATGTCCAGCACTCTCTGCGGACTACCCTCCATTACGCGGATGATCCGTGTGCTGGACCCACCCAAAGCCGTATCGAACTCGGTAACAAGACGAAGCACGGTGACAGCATAGGAACGAACACGGCGTGAAGGCGAACACAGGAAGAACAGGCCATGAGACTCGACCTCATCAACGTGGGCCCATACGGAAGAAAGATCAAGCTGAGCAGCCCTGTTACCGGAACCGTCATCAGGTGTGTCTAGCGCCGCTTTGCGAGTTTTCCGCTTGATCTCCTCGATCCATATTTGCAGTAGTTCAACATAGAGCTTCAGCGTATTTTCAATATGTCCAGCTCCAAGCATGCCGCCATCGGACATGGTAGCATAACGATCATCGAAATTAAAGATGAAGCGTGCAAAACCAATCGTGACGGTTTGCGCATATGATTGACGCGCTATTGACTTGAGCGATTGAGCTGAGGACATGGCAATGTTACTTTGGACGTGTGCTGTTCCAGTGCACAGCAAGTTCACAAGTGCATTTATGGGTATATGTGGAGACAGGCACCGAGGCAGCGCCTGGACGGCGACATGCAGTAAGTCGTAAAACCCTTGACGAGGATCGGAGGTTGTCAGGTAATCTTCGCGACGACTGAAGCTAAAGGCATCAGCCATGGGCGTCTTGGGCGTCTGCAAAGAGAACTTCTCGTCCAGGACGGCTTGCCCACCAAAAGCGTTGTCGCATATGATTGTGATTTCGCCCAGGATTTTGCAGAAGCGGTTGTAGTACTCTTTTGCCACCTCGGCAAAGCCAGTAAAGTTGACTGGGCGGGAGAGACGCTCCTCCTTGAGGAGGGTGGACTTTATAGGCAAAGGGTGCATAGGTCGAGGACTTGAAGGAAGAGCAGGCAGCTCACTGAAGATGGCGTTCGGATCGTATTCAAAGGTAAGCGGAAATGGAGGTTGTTCGGTATTTTCAAGATCAGCCATGATGGCGAGAAATGAACGAATACCTATAACCATCCTGTCCGGTTCCAGATTCTCGACGCGCAACTCTCGACCGGAAGTGAACATTTCCGAATTGAGGAGGGGAAAGATGATGGTTTGGAAGCAAAGGTCTTGATACTTGTAGCCAATGATGCGCGTGAGTTGTATCAGCGGTTCTGCAATGGCCGATTCGGTTGAAAGATACGACCGTCTTCCTGGTAGGAACACCATGCGTATAATTTCATCTAGTCGACGCAAGGCAATGTTGGGGGCTTCGGTGCCGCGTCTATATATGTATGTCCATACAAGTCGGCAGATACCGCGCAGAGCAATGGCCCTAGTCGCGCGTTCCTTGAGCCTTGGCTGAGTAGACAGGACCAAAGCGAGCCACTGTGAGAGGAAGACGTCGGTCGGAGAAGCACACAAGATTGCTGCCATCAGTGGAAAGGCTTCTTGCCAATGCTTAGGCTTTCCGATGAGTATGGCCGCGCGTTGCTTCATCATCTCGATTACAGTCTTCCACTTGGGTGCGTCCAACTCCACTGTGGCCTTTGAGGCGATGCGGAGCAACAGCTCTCTGAGAACTTGACAGTAAGCATACTTGACTGGCTGGCCATGGGCACTGGTGAAGAGCTTTGCCATGGAGAGCATGAAATCGCAGGTCTGGTCCCAGCTCTCTTCGGGATATGAGTCTACTTTCAGATGTCTCAGAGCGCGAATCAGTAGGGCTCCTTTGGCTTCATGGTCTCGGTTATACTGATTCTTGATAGACAGGTGGCCATCAACAACCTTGAGATCGGCCACGAACCTTTCCTGCACCTCTTTGAAGATGAGGCCGCTCAGTACACCAAGCAGCTGGCTGTAGATGGTCCAATTGGCGAGGTTGAGGGGCGAGATGTCTACCAGGTCAGGGTCAACAGTGCTGAGCTGGCCATAGAACAGGCCCAAAAGACGCTCGGCCATTTCCAAGGTGAGATTTTTGAGATGGGTTTGGGTCATAATCTCGATCAGCACGCGGCACAGGAGATAGGTGGAGACAGTAGAGCGCTGTTCGGCCTGAGTTACAGTCTGCTGCAGAGCGATGATGTAGTCAGGCCCAGGTGGCATGGAGTTTCCGGATTGGCCATCTGGCTGCTGCGTGGACTCGGTGTTCCGGCGAGATAGTGAGGGGTGGGGGTGGGCTATCGGGCTGGCTTGCCTCGCGTTGAGTAGCTGGGTGCGCTGTTTGGAGGCCTCCTCGCTCTTGGCCTTGCGCCATAGCATGATGGTGTCTATGAGGGGCTTTGGCTTGTGGCGCGCAATATGTCCCAGGGCAGCTATGAGCTGGTCAAAGGTGGGGTCTACTCCGGGCCCGCAAACCGCCTCGACCCTCACTTCAGGCTGGCCTCGGTCCGTCATGCACTGGTTGATCTTGTGCTCGGCCTGGCTGATGAAGGCATTGAACAGGTGGTGCAGGGCATATTCGCCGACCGTCTTGAGCTCATGGGGGTGCGGCGGGTGCCTTGACTGGGAGCGGTGGTGGTTGTGGCCTTTGCGCGAGGAGCGCGCGCTGGGAGCTCGCTCTGGGCGGCGCTGGGTGATGCTGCCATCGCTCGCTGCGGCCTGGGGACCTGCCTGGGCGTAGATGTTGGCCGTGACACTGGCCGGGCCCGGCTGCATGCCGTTGGCGGCAAAGGCCTCCGCTATGGATTCCTGCGACATGACGGCTCCATCGATGGTGGCACCTGCGGCGGCAGCAATGATGTGCGGACTCAGCGGGCTCGTGGCCGGGGAATTGACGTAGCTGGTGTTCCGCGAGTGCTGGATGCCGTGGACGATGGACGTGTTGCGATTGTGGGCGTACGAGCCCGACGGCTTGCGCTCAAGCGAGTGGAGGGTGCGGTCGGGGCTCGAATTACTGCTGGCACCCTTTGCCGCCGGCGTCTGAGAGCGCGAGGCAATGGACCGAGACGAGGCAGTGAGGGCGCGGCCGCGGGTCTGGCTGGGTTCACGCGATGTGGGCGACGGCTTCTCTATATGGAGTGGCACATGTCCAGCAGCTGGTCGAGCTTGCAAGAGAGGGAAAGCAGCTACATTGGGCACACACAGGGGTCAGCACACGATTTGTTCCAGCACACCGAGGCCATCGACGTCCATGTTGGGCGCAGTAGCCCACAGTACAGGCCGACACAGTCAGGACCCAGGCCGGGTGCCGAGTGCGTTTCACGGTACCTCGCACGGTCTGGAGGCGACTACTACTGTGCTTTCACGAGGGAAGAGGATATATACTTACACATGCCGCTGGCTTCACGTACAGCATCTTCCGCGTCTGGGGAAAGATTGCGGCGGCCCTAGAGTCCAGAATGGGTCAAGACGTAAGTAGGGCCGGTGAAAGGGTCTCGAGGGCGGTCATGGATCGTGTTTGGAGGTGGGTGAAATGGCCGTCCAGGACCCCTGCACTGGTTCCTGGCGGTGCTAGCCGCATTGGGCCCATGTTGGCGCGAGGCGTCATCCATGGATCACGCCTCCAGCCTCCAGCCTCTGTCCGACTCTGACTATCCAAGTATGTACCATGTACTTGAGCGCTGCTGTATTTCATTTGAAGTTTCCGCCACGCCGGACAGAGTAAGCTTCCAAGACGGGGGGATCCGTCCACGGTGACCTTCACGAGTTGCTGTTGCTGCACATCAGATAGCAATATTACCCGCGTCATGCAAGTCTCTCAAGCTTCAAGGCTGACATGCGTATCTACTTACTGTATGTACGCATGATTGGACCTTGCAGCTGGACCGGGACGCTCCCGAGGTCCACGCTTGCATCAGCACGTGATGTATACTTATGCCGTACTATACTCGGACCTCTGAGCTCGCCGCTCGCCGTTCATGTGGTGCTGGTACTTATATACACGAGTACATATACAAGTACGGTATGTACATAAGTAGACACAGGCGGGTGCTAACTCGTTCAAGGCTCGCTGGGCCACATCTTGGCGGTCGGAAGATCAATGTCGCTTATCGCCTTGACCTGTACTGCCCTAAGTAGACTACTACCTATAGTAAGTACATACTGTCAAAATCTTTCTGGCCTGACAGCCCCTGTACACGCATGTGCAAACACCCAGTATCGACTTCAAGACAGTAATTGCGGCATGCCGTTTTCTTCGCAATATCGGCTCCGAGTCCGTGTCTTGCCGTGCTGACTGCCGTCGCATCGGTTTTCCGAAGCTATGGCACGTATCGCGGCAACCATGGCATGGCTGCGGTCAGTCGGTTGCTCGTATTCCGACTTGACTTGTCCGCTGTCGTCTCCATACAACGCTGCCGACGCTACAACAGCAGACAGCATTATTTGCCCCGCAATGGCGCCGGTGTGGCCTGGCTGTGGGGGGTTGTCATCGTATCATCATAGAGCAAGGCTACCGAACCTCGGGCGTCTTATGTTTCAACCCGCTCGCAGCGGAATGACAGCGGAACCTGTCGGCTGAGCCAAGGGTCCAGCATCCCAGTCAGTGACGGCACCACTTTGGTTGGCTACCAAGTAGCAGCAGTGCATGCGGCGGTGTAGGACATGTGTGACACGTCGAGAAGAGTAGGCCGATAGCATCCATGCGACTGCGACTCTCATTTGCATCTTAGGTAGACCCCACGGCTCGTCCGTCCAAAGACTAGGCATAAATCAACAGCCCGGCTTACAAACGCACGGGTCACTGACCCCCCCGACACACCTCCGCTGAGACGCACCATATCTGGGTACAAATATTTCCATCTCGCTTGTCTCTTTCCGGACCTCGACTAATAACTACCGTGTCCGTGTCCGTGTCCAAAACGTTGCCCCTCCGTTTTGCTCCGACTCTTTTCCACTCACCTCTTCAGCATCATGGCGCAGCTCGACACGTTGGATATTCTCGTCTTGGCCGCACTCTTGGTCGGCACTGTAGCCTACTTCACAAAGGGTACCTACTGGGGCATCACCGCAGACCCCTATGGCAGTTCGCTGGGTGCGGCCAATGGCGCCGCAAAGGCGGGAAAGTCGCGCAACATAATAGAGAAGATGGAGGAGACGGACAAGAACTGCGTCGTCTTCTACGGTAGCCAGACTGGCACGGCCGAGGACTACGCCTCGCGTATATCCAAGGAGGGGTCTTCCCGCTTCGGCCTCAAGACCATGGTCGCCGACTTGGAGGAATACGACTTTGACAATCTCGACACCTTCCCCGAAGACAAGCTCGCCGTCTTCGTCCTGGCCACTTATGGCGAGGGCGAGCCCACCGATAACGCTGTCGAATTCTACGAGTTCCTAGGTTCCGAAGATGTCTCCTTTTCCGAAGGTGGCAGCGTCGACGATAAGCCCCTCCAAAAGCTCAATTACGTCGCATTCGGTCTCGGAAACAACACATACGAACACTACAACTCCATGGTTCGCAACGTTGACAAATACTTGACAAAGCTTGGTGCTACCAGGCTGGGTACTGCTGGCGAGGGTGACGATGGTGCTGGTACAATGGAAGAGGACTTTCTTGCCTGGAAGGAGCCCATGTGGGCTGCTGTTGCCGAGAAGATGGGCTTGGAGGAGCGTGAGGCCTCGTACGAGCCCGTCTTCGAAATCAGGGAGAGGCCAGATCTTTCTGCAGAGGATGACACCGTCTACCTGGGCGAGCCCAACAAGAACCACCTCGAGGGCAGCCAAAAGGGTCCCTTCAACGCCAACAACCCCTTCATCGCCCCCATTGTCGAATCCACCGAGCTTTTCAATGCCTCCGACCGAAACTGCCTGCACATGGAGATTAGCATCGCTGGCTCCAACCTGTCCTACACTACCGGTGATCACATCGCCATCTGGCCCAACAACGCTGGCAAGGAAGTCGATCGGCTGTTCAAAGTTCTCGGAAAGGAGGACAAGCGTCACACCGTCATCGCTGTCAGAGGTCTTGATCCCACTGCCAAGGTTCCCTTCCCCTCGCCGACTACCTACGATGCCGCCATCCGGTTCCACATCGAGATCAACGCTGCTGTATCCCGTCAACTTGTGTCCGTCATGGCTCAGTTCGCACCCAACGATGATATCAAGGCTGAATTGGTAAAACTTGGTGGCGACAAGGACTACTTCAAGGAGCAAGTTGCCGACCGCAACCTGAACCTGGGACAGCTCCTCGAGATTGTTGGCAAGGGCGTAACGTGGGACAAGATTCCCTTCAGCTTCTTGTTTGAGACCATGGTCAAGATTCAACCCCGCTACTACTCCATCTCTTCGTCGTCGCTGGTACAAAAAGACAAGATCTCCATCACTGCTGTTGTCGAATCCATCGAGAAGCCCGGTGCACCATACGCCCTCAAGGGTGTCACTACCAACTATCTTCTAGCGCTCAAGCAAAAGCAACATGGCGACCCCAACCCGGATCCACATGGCCTAAACTACGCTATTACAGGACCGCGCAACAAGTACGATGGTATCCACGTCCCGGTACATGTCCGCCACTCAAACTTCAAGCTCCCCTCGGATCCTTCAAAGCCCATCATCATGGTCGGTCCTGGTACTGGTGTCGCACCTTTCCGTGCCTTTGTCCAGGAGCGAGCCGCGCAAGCAAAGGCCGGACAGAACGTGGGAAAGACGGTTCTCTTCTTCGGATGCAGAAAACAATCAGAGGACTTCATGTACGCCAAGGAGTGGAAGGTACGTAGTAGTCATAACCAGAAACTGGAAACTTTTACTAACATGATATGCAGCAATATAAGGAAGTCATGGGCGACAACTTCCAAATGCATACTGCCTTTTCGCGAGACGGGCCTAACAAGGTCTACGTTCAACACAAGCTTGAAGAGGCGGGCGAAGAGGTGAACAGGCTGCTCGAGCAAAAGGCATACTTCTACGTCTGCGGTGATGCCGCGCACATGGCGCGTGAAGTAAATGTCCTACTTGGCAAGATCATTTCCAAGTACCGCGACGTGCCAGAAACAAAGGGAGAGGAGATTGTCAAGGCAATGAGGGCGTCGAATCAATACCAGGAAGATGTTTGGTCATGATGATGATGACGACGACGACGACGATGAGGCACAAGGGATAATGGGCTAGAAAGGCGATTCTTGCATGTGCATTTTATTTTGCGACGGCGTTTGATCTAACGACAGCAATTCCGTGTTGGATGGTAAAGGGTTAAGTTTGTTGCCTAGAGTCCGCCCACGGATGTTTGACCACTCACCACTTTACATTTTTTCTGCTATTAATTACCGGTACAATAGATTATCATTAGCAATTCTCTTGCCTGATGCGCGTGTCTTGCTCAGGTGATGTCAAGCTGTATCAGGACAGTGTTGAGCTCTGCACAGTCTAATGCTGTGCGGCCCTGCCGTGGTGGACAAAACGTCCGCTAGCCCTGGTCCACGGCCCCGATTGGTCGATAGCACGCTGTGACTGTCATTGGGATCGTCTCCCGCAAACCTCATGTCTTTTCTGCAAACCTCACCCTGTCGCATATGCACAAAACAAAGGGCAATTGGGGCTCAGCTAGGCCTGTTTTTAGACTGTTCCTGCGCCGCGATAATTCACGACAAACTCTTAGCATCACGAGCCGAAAAGACGGCCCCCAACATGCTGCATTGGCTCGCAAACTGTTGCGTGGCGAGCCCTAATTGCTCAAAGGTGCAGACATATATGGTTCTATAAGGCAGCATCAGCATGCGTACGATAAAGGAGTGCACCACCGACCCGGGGGAAGCGTATTCTTCTGAGTTTTCCTGGTCGCGCATCGCATATCCAGACCACCTGACGGTAACCAACGAGGGCCAGTCCCACATCGCCACAACTTGAGCATGTGTGGGGCGTCTGCTCGATACCTAGCAAAACGGCAACGCAGTGTCTCGAAACGCCATGGACCCTTGCGAGGCTCATACGGGGCCGCCTATTCTGCGTTTCTCTACCACGTCGCGGATGCAAATGGAAGGACCCGTTGCGCCCCGTTTCTCCCCCTTTGTGCTGATGGGTAGCGAGGTGATCCGGAAGCCAGGTTTGGGGTTGAACTGGGTAACATCAGGAGAGTCGTAACGAAGCAACGGTCAAGCAGCTCCGTACAAACTGGGAGGGGGGAGGGACAGTCGGATCCGCCTGTATGCGAAGGAGGAACATGCAGCTTCAACGGTGCACGGCATGCGCAGCTCCTGAAGAGGTCCTTACAGACAGGCTTGCCATGTGAGGCGGGCGAATAGCTGCCTGTCCAAACGCCACCTTTACATGCATGTCCGAACCTCATCTCACTTCAGGACGTTCTGGGCAGTGGACAATTTCTCCAGTCTGCCATGTCGGCACACTGCCACGAGGTCAATGACACCCGACTCAACAGCCGGATAACCGTTCGGATAGCTGCGTAAGAGACATGCGACACAGCAATCAGTGCGCTTGCGCCCACGCAACACGCGAGGCGGCAGATACCTCTCCATTCGTGAGGTCTGTATCACTTCAGCGCACAGTACATGTTCAAGCCGCCGTTTACAGAGCAATCCGAGGAGACGAGATGGCATGCGGGCTAGCACCGACTCCCTCACTAGGTTTCGTACTATGCCCTCTCCAAGAATGATTCGCACCTCACAGTGCTACTAGTACTTTACTTCTGGCTTTGTCCTCGTACACAGTGCACACCTGTCTCGCAGCAAAGTGACGCTTCTCAAGAGGAGGGGGGGTGAGGCAGGCCCAGCGCTGCGGACACGCCCTTGCATATGCATTGCCGCTGCAGATGGAGCGAACTTGGCCCAGGCTGGATATCTTCTGAAATAGAGCTGTCCGTCTGGGGTTTGCGTACTACCGTCGTCGCATCAAGGCGCTCCCTCGACGTGGTTGAGTGGGGCGTCGCCTTCACCTGTCGGTCGACGTTGATCTGCTGCCGCTTCACAGCCGGCACTGGCACTGGCTGCACTGCGCCGGATTGCTGCACGGGTTACAAGCGTGCTGCAGATACATGACCGGCCAGGCTACTTGAAGCTCTCTACAGGTGGACAGAGGTTTGGCTATAGGACATGGTGAGAGATTTGGCCCTTTTGTGTAGCCGGACTAACATGATGCGAGGCTAGTTGGCCGTCCAAAGCAGCTGTATGCACGTCTGATTGCCCGGGTGCTTCCGCTGCGTGTTTCCGAGAGCGGGTGGGTGTGTGGGATTGAGGAAACGACTTGTCGAGTCGGTGGCAGAAGAAGAAGACACGACGACATTGGCACCAAACAATGACGTTGGCATCGCTACCACGCTCAGCCCTGGAGCCCTGCTTGCTGCAAGGGCGGTATGGCTGCATGGGCTGTTGCCGCTGTGGAGTAAGCACAAGGCCAGAAACCTGTAGGAGAAGGCCCTGTCGTCTTGCTGCTACACAATCGTCTCAGAGAGGCATGGCTGCCTCCAAGGGGAGGCGGGCAAGAGTACACAGCGCTGCGGCCTGGCACATCTGCGATCAACGTGCAGCGCTTCGCAAGACCATGTCCCTGGGCTTGTGCATATCAACACAGAATCCTGTCCCTACTAGTCGTATAAGAGCTCTCTCGTCTCCCACCGAGGCGAGTAGGACAGCACAACGCGCACTGCGTCCTCTCCTCCCACAAGCAACATTCCCCTGACATCACTATTGAAACAGCTCTTTCTGCAGTATTACCTAACCACGGCTTGACGTCGGTCCAAACTGAGAAGCGACGATACCACAAGTGCAAGTGCTGCCGTTCCTGTGTATGCCTGCGTCCGTCTGCTGCTGCTTCAACACCAGTCATCATCATCAGACACCAGATATCAGACAGGTGAGCTCTTTTCTCCGCTACCCCGTCTCTCCTTGGCAACTTCCCCGTTCAACATCCATCATCGCGGCTGCCCTTTCCTCTCCACCACCGACGCCCGGACGCCCGGACGCCAGTGGCGGATACAAACTCGTTCCATCCCGTCTTCTCTCTTCTCTCTTCTTCTTCTTCTTCTTCTACTCCTCACTCTTCTTCACTTCTTTCTCACCAATACGCATCAGTGGCCACATTCTTTGTAGCTTTCCGCAGGTCAGTTCATCTATCCTCTATGGTGCATCCAGCCATGTACTAATCCCCAGCAGCTTTGGAGTCACTACCAGTCCCGCACATTGCAAAAAGTTTGACATTTACGATCTGGTAAGCTCCTTTCACCATCTCATCTCCTCCCTCACTTCACTTGCACGGGGCTTGGCTCCATCACAACACCGAACCTCCCCCGCACTTGCTCGCAACTTGCACGCAATTTCCCGAAAAGTCTGCTTTCATCCTCCACACTCATCGCTCATCCCTCATCGTGGAAATTGGGCTAGCCCACTAGCTTGCCTGCCATGATAAAAGCTGACACTGCGACCAGAGCAACCTTCTTCTCTGCATCTCAGTCTACCTGTTCGCTCAGCCCGTTGTGAAGAGTCTTCGCCGTCGTCTTGTTCAGGATCGCATCTATCTCTCTGTCGACGCTTGCTCGCAGCTCTTCGGTCCAGTTTCCGTCCCTTCAGCAGCCTCTGCACTCGCCCGATCGGAACCACTTCCGACATCACTGTAATGGCTACCAACGGTCGTCAGCAAAATTACGCGCCTGCCAACGCAGGGTACAAGGGCCAGCATATGCTCAACACGTACAACCAGAACGGCCAAGGTCACGGGTCCGCCCAATACCTCCCCCGAGGTCTGCCCATGTCCCCCCACGGTGATGCCGGGTTGCAAGGTCTGACGAACAACATGGCAGCCCTCAACATGCACGCCTCGTATGGCTCCTCCGCAACTTCAAAGTCTGCCGGCTCTGCACTGTCCAACGGCTCGTCCGACTACGGCAACATCCCTCTGTCTAGCGGTCAGGGTCTTTGGGTCCCGAACCAACATGTCCTCGCTCCCATGTACCCCATGATGGCAGCATCTCAGCAGCAGACTGGCATGGCACCCTCTCCCACCATGTACAACCACACCGGTGCGTACGTCCCGCAGGCAGCGTATCAGTACGGTCAAGCCGTCGTTGACAACAGCCCCATGCCCCCTGGCTGGGCAGCTCGCATGTCTTCAGCCGATATGCCTTCGCTCATGACACCCCGCCGCGACTCCATCTCCTCCAACGAGAACGACAACCCAGGCACGCCTTATGGTAGTGGTGGTATGTTCCGTTATGCAAGCAACACCGCCATCATGGACCGTTCTCCCAACGCTCTTTACTCTAGCAGTGCTACACCCTCACCGTCGCAACTGGTTCAGCACTACCAGGTCATGGCCCCTATCCAGAAGCAGCAGACCATGCCCACGTTGCCTCCTCACCTTTTGGCATTAGTGCACCAGGAGCCTCCCATTCCCCGGGCTATCCCCGCTCCTAGCTCCCCACACAAGCCACTCGACCGTAGCCTGGAGAACAAGACTGGCGAGACCAACGTTTACATTCGAGGTCTGCTTCCTGAGACCACCGACGAGATGCTCCACATGTGGGGCAAGCGCTTCGGCGACATTCAGAGCTCCAAGTCCATCATCGACTTGAAGACCAGTCTCTGCAAGGGGTGAGTACCTTTTGTCGTCGCTTCGCTTCATTTGCTAACTAGTCTTGAAGGTTCGGCTTCATCAAGTACCACAACTTCGAGGATGCCGAGGACTGCATCCGCGGCTTCCACTATCTTGGATACGAAGTCAGCTTCGCTCGGGTATGTTGGAGTCGTTCCAATACACATTGCCATGGACTAACTCTTTCAAGGAATCTTTCTACTCCAAGCTCAAGAAGTTTGCCGACGAGGCCAACACCAACCTCTATGTGTCCAACATCCCCAAGAACATGAATGAGCATGTATGTAGCATCCTCACCATTTCGATGGCAAGCAACTGACAGTCTCAGGAACTCGCCGGTATTTTCGCGCCCCATAAGGTCTGCTCCAGCAGGATCCTTCGCGATCCCTCTGGTACTGGCCGTGGTGTTGGCTTCGCTCGGTAAAGTCATCCTGTTCTCCCTTTCTGAGCATCGTTAACCTTTTTCTAGCTTCGATACACGCGACATCTGCGACGAGGTCATCAAAGAGTTCAACAACACCCCCGTTTCCAAGACTGGTGGCGAGGAGCATCTCATCCAGATTCGCTTCTCGGATACCCACGAGCAGAAGATGCTGAAGCAGCAAACTGCAGCTGGTCGTGTCTTCCGTGCTGCGGAGTACGAGGTTGGTGTTGCTCAGGCTAGGGCGCTGGGCACGCCTGACCGCTACCTCTCCGTGTCACCTACCATTCCCGCAGGCCACGCCAATGAGTTTGAAATGTTCATGCGTGGCCAGCGTCAGCCCTGGTCGCCTCCAGTGCCATCTACTCTCGGCCCTGCCCGCTCATACTATGTGCCTCAGGGCGGCCCCATCAAGAGCGATGATGGCGCTTCGGAGAATGGTGTCGGCATCAAGACCAACCCCGCCACTCCTGTCAAGGCCGAGGACAAGTCCTCCTCACCAAGCCGACTCTCCGCCCGCAACGATTAGATGTGCACCGCCTTTCTGAGTCGACCTTCGATATAACTTTCGTGTACGTCCTATTCTTCATGATCGCTCCGTCAACATCCACCAGCCATATCTCTTTGGAGACTCGTTTTGGCATCGACCATATACCACCAACATACGCTACAAAGGATCGACTATCTCAATATGCCATGGCATGAAGCTTCCGAGCTGCTCAATGCCCTCGTCATTCCTTCTGTCGCTCGTTCTGGCCTTCATTTTCGCGTCTTGGGCCCCTAATAACCTTGTTCCTGGCCCCAGCACCTTGAACATATCCTTCTCATCGACTCTTGAGTCTCGCGTTTTCTTTCGACCGTTATGCGTGGGCGGCTTCTTCACATTTTAGAAGTATCTGTTAGGATCTGGGCAAGCCAGCGGACCAAAAAATCTTAGTGTGTATGTTTTTTTTTCATCGATGGCAAGGGCAGCTTTCCGTGGTGGAGGGTAGGTCTATGGCCGGATTTGTCGTAGCTTCGATAGTTCGTCGTATAATAGATCTTCTTCCGACTCGATTGTTTTCGATGTTTATCGTTTCCCCGATGTGACGAAGGTGCCAACGAACATCTCCGACTTTACTTTCTTTCTCTTGATGTTGATACTCCTTGTATCTGTATCCTTTGGTGTTGATGACTTGGTCTGTATCTGAATTGTTCATGAACCATTCCTACTTTGTACAGGCTGACAGTAGTTGCAATGAGTGGTGCGCAATTCTGCGTTCTGTACTCCGTCACTTTTCAAAGTAAATGACTTGATAGCCATCTACTCATTAGGAGGCTACTTTTACTTTTATCTTACTTTAGCATTTATAGTCACATTCATATTCACATTCACATTCACATTCAAAGTCATATCCACCTCACAGTCACATCCACACCCACCTCACATCTACCTCACAGTCACAACCACAGTTCAAGCATATTTTGGATCAATACTTTCATTTCACTTTCATACCCCATCCTTGCACATCTATATATACAACTGGCTCAACTAAACTGCCCATGGCCACTCAATACAGCCTCTGACTGGAGGATAATGATAGTGCTTTGTAAACAAGGCAGAAGAGAAGATGCCGTGAGTTGATTTATTAGAAAGTGTGCAAGTTTGTTGATTTGTTCATTGAGATGCAGACCGTCGTCCTCCTTGTGTGTCTGCAAATGTCATGTGATGGATTGGTGTCACATTCCTTTCTTCTGCTTCACTTTCTTCCCATCTCCAGCGGTGCGCATTGTGACTCGCGCGCTCGCTCAGTCTTCCCATTCTGGATTCTAGTATCAAAGTTAGTCATGCTGTCAATACGGTGAGATGGGGAGTCAACGGTAACATACCTTACGCAGAATGACAACGCCCTCCAGCACATTAGTCAGACTAATATACTTTTCGTCCTCGAGCTCAGCCCTCTCGCCGTGGGCCAGTAGCACGGGCGTGCTCTGTGTCTGCCATCCGGTAATGGTCTTTGGCCGACCTGCCTGTCCGACAATATCGACTGCCTGTCCAACGCGCACGTTGACGATGAGCGGCTTGAGTTCCTCATCGAGTGTGATGAGGAAGCGCGGCGACATGGCAGTGGCCAGGTAGTAGAGGAGGTAATGTGAGTCGCCGACGATGAAGGACTTTGCGTCGATGAGAGAGACGAGGACTGTGAGGAGACCAGAGGCGGCGACGCGAGATAGCACCTGTCTGTCCGTGTGGAAGGGGTTGAGCGAGAGCGTGCCCTTGCCTGCGTGCAAGAGACCTTGGGCTATGCGCACCATGAAGAGGGCATTGGGGTCGCGGTGGTAGTAGCTTGCTAGTTGTCGGAGGAGTTGTGCAAGACGGGCGTTGTTTGTGCCAGCACCGCAGAGACCCATTGCGAAGATTGCGTTGATGGCAACGTCATTGTCATTGTCGTGAGAGTATCGTGAAAGAGTGTCGTAGACCTTCATTTGCGGGTTGCTGGGACTGATGAGACCAAGAGCGAGAGGCACAGCCTTGCGGATGTTAGCCTCGCCGTAATGCATCAGATGGCCAAGAGTGCGGAGAATCATCTCCTGGCCCACGTCCTCGCCCATGGCGACTAATGAAAGACCAATGACAGCGTAGGACTGTAGTAGCTCGTCGCCCTTCTTCTCATCGTCGTCTTCAATGTGCTCGTTGCAGATGTGGAGCAGTTGCTGGATCTTCAATACGGCACCAGTACCTGCCCACGCACATACTTCGGTAAGTACGGATGCAGACTTGGCCATGGGATGGTCGAGCGCCTTTAGAGTCTCCAAGATGACGTCAACTTCTTCCTGTTGACCGAAAAAGAGTAGAGCAAGGCCAAGGGCCATGAAGCGTGTCCACTTGTCCTTGAGCTGCTTGGTTCGATCCTCGTCCAAGAGCGTGTTCATCAGGGCATCAGTCACGTCTCCGTTTGCCGAACCGACGAAAATCATGCCAAGAGACAGGGCAGCCATGGCTGAAAGTTGCATGTCAAGGCTGGTGTCGGTGACGATAGGAAGGAGAAGCTCGAGCAGGTCTTCCTTATTAGAACCTGCATATGCGAGGCCGAGACCCATGATGGAAGCGAGACGAATATTCTTGTTCTTAGAGTTGATGTTGTCTTCATCACCCAACAGGGCCATGGCGGGGTCGGAGTCCATGCGGACGCCTGAGTTGAAGATACCAGTGGCAAGCATAGCGCCAGCCTTGACCATGTCATCATCAACGTGGGTGTAGGGGTCGACTTTATCGAGACCCTCCTCAACGTCCCAAAGCATGAGCATACCCAGCGACGCGGTGGTTGAAAGCATGCCTTCCTCCTTTGTTTTCCATACCCAACTGCTTTTGGTGTTCTCGGGTAGCATGAGCTTATCGTTAGCAAACCCAGTGTTTACGAAAGCGTTGACAAAGGCAGAAGCGAGATTGTGTCTGGCGCTATCAGTGTTGGTGAGTCCCGCGGTCCTGCTGCTTTCGAGATGTGTCTTGTAAATGTCGTCTGGCGTCTTGGGGTCCAAGATGTTGAGCTCCTTGCCCAACGCCTTGAAGTGATCAGTCAGCCGCGTGTTGTTCATGCAGTCTTGGAGCTCCGGGTCATCGTCGTCGGCCGCGTCGATCCATATCCGCTGCCGGCCGCATAGGAGAGCCATCTGTCTCCGAACGGACTTGTCGGTTGTAGCAGTGAATGCGTTATTAATCAAATCAGTGTCGTGTAACCGAATGGCGATTGCCATTGCTTGTGTATACTGCTTGTATTTGGCGTAGATGCGATACGTGGTGCGAAGGAACTTGTCGTTATCCGGGTATGTGAGGAGAGGTACGTTGCTACCGTTGTTAGTGATTGTTTTAGGAGAATGTAAAGTGCGCCCTACCTGACCATGTACAGAGCTACGCGCGAGTATGTGTTCTCGTCAATGTACTGCTCGATTTGGTCGATCATCTCCAGCTCGGACAGGATATCGACGGCATCGGCCTCTGCGTTGTGCTTGAGGAAGAAGGGGACAAGGTTCGAGGCGAGGTCGGTAACATCGTCGGTCGACTTGTCTTCATTCAGGCGGTTCTGGTATTCGCTGCCAATTTCAAGCGCAAGATGGCGCATGTACTCATGGCCCCATGAGCCGAGATCTGTTGATGGCGCCTCGAGGCGGTACTTTAGGCAATCCAAACGCTCTTCATCCGAGTATGTCATTCCCAACACCGACATCATATCGGCAAGCGATTGCTATTCGAGTCAGCCTTGGATCGTCCGTCCTGGCGCACCGTGTTTGCATACCTTGTTCTCGCCGGCGGGCCATGATTCGTACGCCTTCTCTAGGTTCTCGTAGTGTGGTCGGAGGAACTTGAGGGGCTTGGGCACGGCAGTCATTGAGCTCGTTGATGTCTTGATGAACTCCTTGACCTGCTCGAGTGCCGGCTTGTAGAGGCTGGTATCGGGACCCTAGACGCGGATGATCAGCGCATGTTGCGGGCACATAGTAGGCTGGACAGCTCACCAGTATCCGCTCTGCCAGCATGTCAAGATCGTTCTTGAGCTGCTGGTCCTCCTCATTGAGCTCCTCTGTAATTGACCGTCAGTACAAATGGCCCGGGGGAGACTACAACAGCTATGCCGCGAGACTCTCAACATACCGCCAGTGGTTGCCACGCCGGCCTTCTTGTCCTCGACATCTGGCTTTGCATCTTTTGCCGTGTCTGCATCATCAGCGGCAGGCGCCTTGCCCTTGCCCTTGTCGGCGGCCGTGGGCTTCTTCTCGTCGTCCTTGGCCATGGTGATTACGAAATGTACCTAGGGCAAGCGGCGAACTATGGGCGCTCGTGCGGGGATGGAGCGGCGGCGATAGCGACTGTTTGGGCGTGATTGTGAATTGGCAAGATGTATATGCGCCGCTCGAATGGACCGGAGAGGGAGAAATAAGTCGGGGGTTGATAATGGGCGGATTGATGTCGATGAGGCAGCTCCTCTGGCTTCGCGTTGGTTCCGCCGCGCTAGCGCCAAGCACCGTCCTCCGATGATGAGAGCGGCGGCCAAAAATCACATTCGTCACTTCCACCCAAAAAACTACAACTAGGAAACCTCGGGATACCGCAAATATGAAACTAAACGTCAAGAACATCCGCTATCTTCTCCCGGACGACTGGAGGGTTTTGAGGGCGGTAAGTGCCAGCGCCTCGTCTTTGCCCGCACCTCGACTTTTTGTAGTGGGGGATTCACGCTGATGAAGACTACCAGACAGAGACGGGCAGTCGCAACCATGAACTTGTCCCTACCGCTCTGATTTCGCAAATTGCCTCCCTCCGCTCCGGTACCGGTGTTCACAGGTGTATATCCAATCTTGCCAAACTCGGCCTCATTGCCAAAATTCAAAACGCAAAGTATGACGGCTACCGACTCACATATGGCGGGCTGGACTACCTCGCCCTACACACGCACCAAAAGGCATCGACTGTGTACTCTGTCGGAAATCAGATTGGCATAGGAAAAGAGTCGGACATCATTGTGTGCGCTTCGGATACTGGCAAACAGCTGGTTCTTAAGATCCATCGTCTGGGTCGCATATCCTTCCGCACCGTCAAGGCAAACCGCGACTACCTACGCAATCGACAGGGTGGCTCATGGATGTACATGTCACGTCTCGCCGCCGTAAAAGAATATGAATTTATGAAGGCGCTGCGAGCCGAAGGCTTCCCCGTGCCTGAACCGCTCGGCCAGAACAGACATACGGTTGTGATGAGCCTCATCGACGCCTTTCCCCTGCGCCAGATTTCGAAAGTCGGCGATCCCGCGACCCTCTACTCGGAACTCATGTCTCTCATCGTTCGCCTAGCACAGTACGGTCTTATCCACGGCGACTTTAACGAGTTCAACATCCTAGTTGAGGAGCGCACGGAGAAGGACGGCAGCGTGACACTAATACCCACTATCATCGATTTCCCGCAAATGGTCTCGATAGACCACGCCAACGCTGAGTACTACTTTGACCGCGATGTCGCCTGCATAAAGCGTTACTTCGACCGTCGCTATGGCTTTACAAGCGATGAGCCAGGACCATTCCTCAAGGATGCAACCAAGAATCTCGTCAAGAGACTGGATGTTGAGGTACAGGCGTCAGGCTTCAGTAAGAAGATGGCAAAGGAGCTGGAGCTATACATGAAGGAGCATGGCGTCGACGGCGATGCAGGAGACATCGAGACAGGCACAGGCGCAGAACAAGGTGAGGATAATGACGATGAAGAGGGCGTTGATGTCGACGACGCTGAAGACTACAATCACGACATTGAGGAAGATGATGGTGGTGTCGGACTAGAAGGCGGTCCCGTAGGCGACGAAACCCCCCATTTAACTGGAGGAAAAGCTCGCCTCTCAAATGACCATCCTTGACATCAGAGATAACGACCCTCTCCCCCGACCTCAGCGATATCAAACCTCCTCCACCAGTAGAACGGCCCATGACGACCAGGGAGGCAAAGAAGAAGGCTGGTTGGATTCTATAGATGTTGTTATATTCCTGTTGTCTGGTTTCCTGTTTGATTTAGCGATACCCATCTGTTTGGAGCGCGAGTATATGTACGAGAATAGAAAAGTTATGGCATGTAGCCTGTAAATGGCATTTTAACCTTGTTATTGAAGTCCATCCGATCGTCTATTCTTGGGTATCATCATTATCGTCTATCCTCAAATCCTCATTGTACGCCGCGATTGTACCAAAAGAAAAGTTCTAGTCACACACACATTCTCTTCCACAGCCCAACTCTATAAATATGCACCTTTTCCCATACTTTTTGCTGTGACAGTAGTATCGTAATCCGCCAACCCCATAAATCGGGCTTGATAGACAATAGTTCCCTTTTCGAGTAACATGGAAGTATTGGCTATATAGTGGTTGCCAGCAGCGGGCGATCAAAACCAGATTTTAATCAATTCCTCGGACACGGCTGAAGGGGTGAGAACACCAGATTCGGTTATTATGCCAGAGATGAGATCGGGTGGCTGAAGGGTGTGTTAGTTCGGTGCATGAAAGTAAGTGTGTGCAACTAAGGTGATGAGACGGTAGGATGGGAGAAAGCGGGATGACATGGAAAGTCATGGGCAAACTTACAGTAACATCCACAGCATCATGAGCTTCAAGCGGCTTAACAGTGCCCACCTTCCCCTTCATCGCCGTCATATCCGCAATCGCCTCATCGAAAACATTCCTCTGTTCCTCCTCCGCCTCTCCGTCCTTCTCCAGCCCCAACCCTAATCCCATCACCTGCCCCTCCGAAACCTTGAAATCTAACACATTCTGTTCCATGGGCAAATCAAACTGACTAAGCGGATACAGCCTCACAAACTTATGACTCTCCGCCACCACATAAAACGGCTTTCCCTTGCTCTTGGCCAGCACACCAAGTTGGTACGTCCCCATGCGCGAAATTATACCTCCGTTTTCTACAACGCCTTCAGCGCCGACGATGACCATGTCGACTTTGCCTAGCGAGTATGCGACTGCAGAGTCGGGGATTGTGGCAACGGGGACGTTGTGGTCGCGTAGGTCGGACACGATTTGCAGACCTTCTTTTGAGTCGAGCGAGTTTGACGCGGGTAGTACGTAGATTACTCTAAATCGTAAGGTGCTGGATTCTGCGGCGCGACGTAGTAAAGCGCCTACGACGCGCGACCCCCCGTTTGTGAGCACGGTGGCCCCGTCGCGGATGAAGTGTTTACCGAAACTAGCGATTTTCTCGCGGCTTGCCTTGGCGCGGTCGACGAAGAGCTTGCCGTTGGAGAGCAGGTGGTTGCGGATCGCGCGGAAGTCGTCGTCGGGGCCGAGGTTTAGACTTGCGGGGCGGTTGAGCGTGGTGATTAGGTACCGTTGGAAAAGGTCGGTGCCGGCGGAGAGGGAGATTGGGTTCGCGATGGATGCTTTTAGGGCAGAGGTGTGGCGTTCGAGTAGGTCAAGCGTTTCGGCTACCGTGGATACGCTGCTTTGTGCGATGGCTTCCACCAGAGATTCGATGGCTGCCACGGGCATGGTGAGTTCCGGGTCATCTTGGAGGATGCGGCGGTAGGTAGAGACTATGTCGAAGGTGGGTGCGGATTTGGCGGGTGCGGCCGCTGCTGTACTCATTTTGAGGCGTTTTGGATGAATTGTTTTGCTATGAGGGGAACTTTTCGGATGGTGGGGAGTGGTGGTGAGCAGTTGAGTCATGTGCCAAGAGTTGGGGTTAGCTTCGTCATTGCTCTCTGCTGCTTCCACAACCACAACACGGCACTTTCATATGTTGCTTGGTGTTTACGTTTCGTCTTCACACATTCGTGATATCAGGTTATTCTCTTGTACGTTCCAGGATGCAATGATTTCTGTAAGAGTATCAAGCCTCCTGTTATCGCCAACACGCGGGACATTGCAGGAAGCATTGAACAGTTTCCAGCCAAAGCAAGCTCTACCATCCTTTATATAAAGGGTTGTTTCACGTTGATCATTTGAAGGTCGAGACAACAGGAATGATTGATACACATATTCCAATTGGCGAGAACGACTGGTAATATAGCATGGTATGAGCCACAAGTAAATCTGGCGGCATCGTCACTGTAATGGTAGTCAAAGTAGTAGTTGCGACATCATGAGGACTCACCTTCCTCTGGTGAGATCACGCTAACGAGGCAGAAGACAGTTGATAGCATAGTCGTGCTGACTGCACTGAAGACACGAAAATGAAGCATCTAGCTCGCTAACCCACCAGTACATTCTTTGGCCTATACGGCTCTTATGTTCTTTTCCACCACCCTTCTTTATCCCCCGGAACGACCACAGCTGCAATTTGAGCGACAACAAAAATGACGCCGCCTTCGCCGGAATTTGACATTTCGAAACTGATTGATTACTACCAAAATTTAACCCCAGTATCTTCAACACAGACAACACCTGTCAAGCCGCTAGGGAAGAAGAAGTATGTCCGGGAACGAACTCCATCACCAGTAGCTACCATTGGCAACAAGACGCCATCTCCGCCAGTATCACCAAAAGATGATACTGCTGAGTCAGATACTAGGGCTTGTGCATCACCTTCTTCCGAGTCCACACAGCCAACGAAGACAAGGATCGTGGAATCGCCGCCTGAAAGACCGGTGCCTGTCTTATCTCGCCCGTCTGTCATGCCTGTTACGCCATGCGACACCTACCAAATGACCGTTCCCGTCGATGTCACCTTACAAATTGAGACATACTACAAGGACTTCCGGGTAGAAGTAATGGGCTTCGCAGGGCTGTGTCAGAATCCCGACGATGTGCCTACAACAAGTCCCATCTCTCGATTCTCACAACCTCTACAGGTATTCCATATGCAGCATTTCTGGCCCATCCTCAAATGCAAACCAAGTCCGAGCCACTCTTCTTCTTCTGATGCGTCATTATCGGGGATGCCTAAGGCCAGCGGGAGTATACCCAACACGCAGAGTACCGAATTGAACACCAATGGCCATCCACCGCCTGTATCAGCCTCGGAAATGAATCCAGCTTCCTCACCCAACACAGCCCAAAGACTTCCTCCGACCACTGCAGCTCGACTAGAATCCACAAAATCTAGAGATGAAGTAGAAAGCATAATGTCTCCCCTTCCACACGTCACCACCCCAAACGTGCTTGACACAATCGTCAGATCCCCAAACCCATTAAGTCGAAACCGCGCCGGGTTGGACGACGAAGAGACACCATACCCTTCTGAAAATGCAAGACTGAGATATGTGGAATGGGAATGGGATGACAAGCACATAGAGGAGTGGCTGGACGATATCCCGCAAACAGCCAATATGAGACGCAGGCCATAGGAACGGCTGCGGAGAACTGTTGTCGGAGCACTCCTTCGTAGAGAGGGAAACAGAGTGGCGAGGTTTGGTCGATGGTTGAAGGAGGGTTATATGGTAATGAGAGTATCGAAGTGGGATAGTGTAATTGTGCGAATGAAAGGTTGAAATGAGGTTCTACGTTAGGACGGATAGGAAGGGAGATTGTTCTCTTATGTAATGCAACAAGGGGCATAGGATACGAAGATTGTGTGGAGAAACTTCATGCCCGTTACATACAGGCACAACGTTGTAAATGAATTCAACCGGCGTTTTCCTTCACAAGGTCACAGTATCCACAGCATCGTCACACTGTTATTTTCAAGCACAACAATGCGGTCACTAGGAACATACCTTTCCATGCAGAAATTCCGATATCGCAGGTTAAAAACAAGTTTGACCTGCAACTCCAACGCATCAATGTGAAGCGACAGAAAACCATCAGTCACCACGCCCAACAGAACAACGCATCAGTTAAACGTAATAATCTCTTTAGTCGACTACGACTCCTTCTTGAGAAGGAATAAATTACCATCTTCCAATATGGAATCCGTCAGCAATACCATCGGTAGCTCATCACTTCCCCCGCTTCCCTCCGTCTTCGCAGTCGTTATACCCTCAAGCCTCTGCATAAAAGACCCCTTCAGCGAAACAATCGACTCACTCTTCTTCATGTGTCCCTCCCCCTGCCTCCTCCTCCTCTCCTCCCACTCCCTCAACTCCCCCTCCCTCGCCTCCCTCCCATCAAGTTCCCTCTTCACCCACCCTCCTAAACTCCTCACCATTCCCAACAACCCGCTCTCCCCTTTTCTTCCCTGCTCCCGCGCTAAAATCCTCACAAAATGCTCCCGCTGCCAGATCCGCCATAGATCCTCTTCCCAGGTCTTGTTCTGCGCCGCGGCTTGGTATTTAGTGAACCAGGCATTATTCCCGGGGAGAGAGATGTCGGCGGAGTAGACGAGCCAGCCCCAGGTTAGCACGTCTTTTGCGATTGTGTAGTTGCGGGTTGCGGTGGTGGGGCAGGGGGTGGGTGCGAGGACGATGTAGCGGGTTGTTGTTGTGGGATGGGTTTTTGGAGAGGGAGAGGACGAGTAGGAGGTTTTGAGGTAGTAGGAGGGGATTGCTATTATGATTATCATTTTCGTGGTACGTTGTTATGTGTGGATGGTTTTATGGATGTATGGTTGGGCTCTTGTAAAGAAGTTTGAAAGGGGAGATGGAGGGAGGGGGTAGTTGAGTTTAATGCATGTCACATTCTCGTGATGTGGTCGCTGAGTTTGTTGTGGGATTTTGATTCAAAATATCACATTTTGCATTGACATTCGCCAAATATGAGGCATTGTAGTTACCACTTGAAGTTACTATACCCTTCAATACTTTGAATTGTTACGTTTTGAGGATTACAAATATTTTGGGTAAAACATTTACGGCCGACCCAGAACACTATTCGGCCGACCCGTTCTAAAAAATATGCCCGTTCTAGAAAATTTAACCCTAAAACTATAAGAAATATCTATAGTAATCTATATCTCCCTAAATTATTACCTAATTAGGTAATAAGTAGGTTAAAATAGAGTTTTTTATAAAGACTATAGGGTCTTATCTAGGGTCTATTTTTAGTTAAAATATACTCTATTTTTTTATTTCTAAATTTAATTAATCTTTCTATAGTTTCTAGAGGAAAATAGGGTGTTTTAGTAGTATTTATATAGTATTTACTACTCGCAAATACTAATACTAGCAACTATAAATACTAATACTATAATATAGTATTACGCTATAAGTATATAGAAAATTAGAAGTTATATAAGTAAGTATTATTAATATCTAAAAAATTTTTAAAAAGTTTTAGTTAAAGAGTAGTAGCGTTATAGTTAATAAAAACTAGTAAAAGCCTTCTAAACTTTTATTATAAACCTAACCTTATTACTTCTAGTACTTACTAAATATAACTTAGTTCTTTCTTACTCTTTAGCCTTCTCTAATACCTCTAGGTAAGTAGCTATTTACTTAAAAATACCTTAGATTAAGCTATTTTAGGCTATAGAAGGTACCTTTTAGGTAAATATCTACTATATTTAGGTTTATTATACCTTTTTAATAATCTTCTCTTCCTCTAATTTATCCTTAGTAGTACTATTTAAGCTAGTTTCTATTATTTTTAGTACTTTTTAAGTAGGTTTATACTATTAGCTACCTCTTTAAAGATCTATAGTTAGAGCTTTAGAAGTAGGTAAAAGTTATACTCTCTTTTAGGTAGCCTAGATATACTCTTAGCCTAATAGATTTTACTACTAGTAGTAAATAGCTTAGTTTTAGATAGCCTAGAAATTATAGATAAGTTAGAATAAAAGTATAGTAATTATTATAAAACTAGTTAGATAACTTTTTACTTTTACTCTAGCTAGATCTAAGATATAGCGTTTATTCTAAATCTCTTAGCTAGTTACCTAAGGTAGCCTAAACTACTAATATTAGTAAATATTAGTAAGTTTAATAACTAGCTAAACTTTATTCTAAGTAGCCTCTAATAGTTAGAAGTAAATAAGATACTTATAGAGTAATCTATACTTCTTTAAAAAGGTATTAGAGTACTTCTAGAGCTATTAAAGTTATTAGACTTAGCTATTTATACTTACTTTTTAAGTAAATAAAGCTCTTAATAGGTAACTTTATATTATAGGCGTATAAACTTAAGTAATTAATAGTTAATTATAACTCTAGTTTTATTAGTTTAAAGTATAGTATTATACTTACTACGCTATATCTATATAAGCTAGTAAATATCTTTTACTATATTATATATATAGCTAGCTTACTAAGTACTTAAGATAAGTTTTAGTTAATAGTAAGCTCTCTTAGTTTAAGAAGTAAATACTAACTAAAATTTAGTAAATACTAATAAGTATACTTAGCTTATTTATAGTATTTTACTTAATACTTATCTAAGTATTTATAAGCTCTAAGTAACTTTTATACTTATTAATAATATTCTATTAGACCTAAAAGCTATCTATAGTTTTATATTTACTAGCTACTACTAATATTAAATAGTTAAGCCTTATAGTATTTATAACTCCTTCTTAGATACTATATAAGCTTTATTAAAGTCTTAAATCTTTACTAATTTTGCTTAGACGTTCTAGTTAATATACTAAATATACTAGCGTTATAGTATATCTAGAAAGATAGATATTAAAGCTACTTTTAGTAGCTTATTATAGTTAGTTATAAAGTACTTAGTATAACTTAAAGCTAGTTAAAAAGCTTTTAAGTATTTTAATAACTTTATTATAAGTTTAGACTTCTTTATTTAGTATAAAGGCGTACCTATATTATAGGTAGTATTTTTAAGGTAACTCTAGTAATATAGATAAGTAGTATATAAAATAAGTTAGTCTTATATTTATATAATTTATATAACGTAGGGTTAGATTTAATAAGACTAAAAATAAGGAGTATAAAAAGAAGATAATCTAAGCTCGCCTATTTTATTCTAAGTTATATATTAAAAAACTTTAACTTATCTAAGTTACTATTATCTTAAGAAGTTTAAAGAAACTTAGTAAAAGCTTTTATATAAGTTTTACTACCTAACTTAGTATATTATAGCTTTACTATTTTATTTAAAATATTATATACTAGAGGTTTTTACTAATACTATATAGATTTTAAGGGTCTTTATTACTAAATTCTAATTATTTAAATAAGTTTCTATTTAATAGAAGGACTACTTATCGCGCTTATAGAACTATAGTAATATAAACTTACTAACTAAAGAATATTTATACTATAGGTTTTATACTTTAAAACTCTATCTTAGGGTATTACTAATATCTTATTCTACTTATTTTATATAAGCTAACTATATTACCTAGTTATCTAAGGCTCTATTTATAGCTTTTATTACTAGTTAAAGTATACTATTAGCTACTAGTATAACGTAGAACTACTTTATAGTAAGCTTATATAGTTATACTTTTATAGTAATAATAGTAATTTATTAATTATTATAGTAAATTCTAAGTTAATAAGAAAGTAATTTACTTTTTCTACTACTATAGTATAAGTTTAGGCTATTAGAAACTTTAGAGGAGCTACCTTAAAGAGTATTTATATAGGTCTTTATAATCTAAGTCCTTAATATCTAGCTAAGTATTAATATTACTATTAAATAAAGTTTAATCTACTATTTTAGGTATAAAGAAGTAGGGTGTTAAGTTTACTATAAGTTAAGTTTAGCTTTATAATTAAGATTCTAATAAACTAGTTAGCGCTAAAGTTATTAATTATAAAATAATTAATATAGTCTATTTAACTCTTTAATTTACTTACTAATTACTATTAAACTATATAGGTTAGTTCTATAATTCCTAAATAATAGATCTATTAATATCTAATAGTTATCGTATTATAGTATAGAATATATTATAGTCTTAGTATTTATAAGTAGGGCGGCTTTAGCGCTAGCGTTAGTATAAAAACCTAAATACTAATATAGTTTTAAGTAATTTACTACTATTAATAAGATAGGTTAGAACGTAAAATTAAGTACCTAAATTTAGGTATATTTAGTAGCTTTTATCTTAAAAAAGCGTTAAGTTTTTAGGTATTTATAGGCTAAAAATAGGGCTTAATATAATTACGCGAGGTTAAGTAAGGCTTAGTAAGATTAAGCAAGATTTTACTTTATAATTAGACCTACTTATTCTATATATTTAGTGCCGCAGCTAATACTATCTTATTACGGGCATATAATTAAGAACGGGTCGGCCGAATAGTGTTCTAGGTCGGCCGTAAATGTTTTACCATATTTTGCCTGTCGCATGACTACTACTGCGTCTATTCCAGTTCGGACTAATCTCAAATGGAGCATGCAGGCTATCCTTCTTCTTTTTCAACACATGTGGTCTATTCTCTGTCTTCACGATGTGATCGCGGTCGTCTTTTTGCGGTTAATGTGATTCTCCCGTGTCACATAGAGTCCCCGCGGCGTGAATTTCGGTTTACATATCGATCTGGACGAGAAAAAGCAAAGCATCGCTCCCAAACGCTATTTGATATTTATATCAACCATAATGCTATTTAAACTCCTGGGGGTTCAACTTCCCTATTTTGGAGTCTCTACATTCTTTGTTGCGAGCTCCGTAGGTACAACACTGACTGAGCTGGTATTTGATGCTCCTGGCTTTTCCACATCGGTTAAACTCTCCTTCTCTCTCATTCTTCCTTTCTCGTCCTTGTGCTGCACCAAGCGCAGTATCAGGCACAACATTATCATCGCTCCACCGACTACAGAAGCAGCAATAAATCCAGCGTGGAAACGCGGCGCATCGATAGTTCTCCACACGGCTGAGTGATACCAGATCTGCATGGTGTAGCTAAACATGTTGGACAATGCGATAGCAAACCCGCGGAACTCGTGGTCGTGTGGTATAAGATCTGCATACCACACAAACCACGGTCCAGGAACTCCGGCGGCGAAATACAGGAAATAGTATGCGACATACTTCAGCCGGTCTGTGACGTTCCAAACAGCAAGGATGATTACCGAGAAGAGTGTTCCGGCTTGCATGACAATAATGGCAGGCCAACGACGTCCTTTGAGTAACGGCGAGTCTGAGAGCATGCCCGCTAAGATCTGAACGACAACGCCGACAGCGACTTGGCCTGTTGGCCAGACGTTCCTTTCGTAGACAGAATGACCTTCAGCCTTGAGCCAAAGAGCCATGACAGGCTGTTGGCTTGGGAAACTAGCTTGCACGAGAAAGTATCCAAACGGAAGGACCCAAAATTGCCATTGCTTCATTATGCCCAAGAACTTCTTTCGCGTCCACGGATTATGGCCTAGTGGCTTTTGTCCTTCGGCTATCAGGCGCTGACATTGTCGCTCGGCTTCTTCTTTCGTAATGTAAAAGGCGCGTGTCGTCTCCGGGAAGTCAGGGATGAAGAAATAGCCGATGAATGCCGTTGGGAGTGAGATAACACCACAGATGATGTACAGCCACTGCCAGCCTTGTCGACCATGAACACCATCAAGACCTTTATATGCGCCAGCTTGGAGATAACCACTGAACATGCCCGCGAGTGCTGCGGTGCAGTAGAAGAGTGAGGTCCGCTTCCCGCGTTCGTCTCTGGTATACCAACTCGATACAAGATACTGGGGTTTTCAGTCAACGCTTTCATAACAGATCTTGCAGAATTTTGAACGTACCATCATGACAGGGAAGTACCCGCTTTCACAAAGCCCGATCAGGAATCGAATTGCGTATAGCTGAAAGACATTGGTGACTGACGCAGAGCAGAATGTCGACGCGGACCACAGAATCTCCAGCGTTGGGATAAGTATCGACGGTCGGACGCGAGTGGCAAGCATCACTGCGGGTAGCTGGCCAACCACATAGCCTGCAGTGAAGCAATTGCCAGCATATGTAAGCTCACTACCGTACATGTTCAGTGACTCTTTCATCTGAAACGAGTTAGCCCGGAAGCCGGTCTTGATAGTCGAACTTACTCCGGACACATAGGCGTTTTGAATATTGGTTTGATCCAAAATTTTGCTAAAATATCCCATACAGGCAGATGTCAGGATAAATATGTCGAGTTTTAGCAAGAACCATTTTTCCTCTTTGGGCTTGTCTGGGTCGTCCCAGATATACCGTTGAATGGTGCGGAGGGTTCTTCGTGTTTTTCCTAGTAAGCCTGGCTTCTCCCACGGCTTCGTACTGGTTGAATTGAGAGAAGATGGGACATCTGACGGATTGACACCTCGGGCATCCACTTGAGGCTCAGCTTTTGCAGCCATAGTCTTCATGGTATCGTCGACTGCCATTTTCCTCAAATCGCTGCGAGAAAGGTTTAGTATGGTCCAGTATATCCAGTCAACTGTATATACGACCTTTTACATGGCATTTTACGGCTCTATACTGCAATAAATGGAGTCTAGGACAATTCGCACAGCATTGCGCGATCAGTGCGTCTTTTTCCATCATCGGAGACCGCATGTCTATAGGAATCCTGTACGATGCGGCGGGTTAACTTCGGTATTCTCGCTTGTATCGTCTCGAGGATATTCTGATGGTGCTTTGAAATTAACATACACTACACCCAAAATCAGTAACGGGCAACCACGACAGCCTTGACTTCGGAGTTCTTCTTCCCTATACTGCGATAAGTGAGCAGGCGTTGATTCGACAAGGGTCACCATGGCGATTCAACCTGACTAGCAATTGGCCTTTCTAGTCATTTGATACTGCATTCGCGATACAAAGAGATCATTGCGACATCTGATAACGGTTGGCTTAAAGCGCTGTTGGAGATAGACAGCGCACCCCATTACGGAGTGAGATGCTTCATCCACGCACCAACTCCACATATCCCCGCACATACATGGTATCTGATACATCCTTTGAGTTCAAGCACGCCAATGGAGCGCATAGTATTGTTGATGTTCGCATATCCTGACAAATACGATCAACCGAGGGTGGGATTGCGACATTGAGGGGTCATCTGATGGCATCGAACTCCACTTTCAACAACATTGCTATCGCGAGTAACGAACATTCAGCATGAGAATCACCCTGAAATAAGACTATTTATTTCCAGGAACAGCCTTGTCGGATTTATTGTTCAATTTCACTGCACCAAGCTACATTGTGTACATCTTGTCTGATACACCATGTCCTCAACTACCATTGAAGAGGCAACAGCCAAGCTATCAGTGAAAGACGATATCAAAGAAGATCTCTCACAGTATGACTTCTCCAAGCTCAAGCCATATTCCCACCCGCCCGAGACCAAGGAAAGATCTTCCTTGGTCTGAACTCGTCACGCTTGATCTAGAAGACTATGACCGTCCAGGTGGCAAGGAGAGACTAGCCAAACAGCTGGAGCACGCCGTTCACCGTGTCGGCTTTGTATGTTCCACAGACGTCTAATCATACAGCGTTACCTAACCAATCACCAGTTCTATGTCAAGAACTACGGCCTCACCCAGGAGCAAGTAGACCGCCAATTTCACCCTAGCCAAGCACTTTTTCCAACTCCCCACCTCGGAAAAAGAAAAATACGAATGCAACTACGCAGAAGCCGACTACAACGGATGGCGACGCCCCGGCCGCTCCCTCCGCGCGAACGTAAAAGACAACATAGAAATCTACAACATCCCCAAATTCACCCCGGACTTTTCCGGAAAATACGCCCAACCCCCTCTCCTCCAAGCGCACATTTCAGAGATTGAGACTTTCCAACGCGCCCTCCACTCGAACATTGTCATCCCGCTCCTCCGCCTCTTCGCTATTGTTTTGCAGCTACCAGACGAGGATTACCTAGTGAAACAACACACATTTGACAAGAAATCCGAAGACCACTTCCGCTACATGATCTACCACGCGCGCACGGAAGAAGAATGGGCAGCGTCGAAACACGGTGCCACCGACGGCCACACCGATCTAGGCACCGTAACACTGCTTTTCCGGCAACCCGTCGCGGGGCTCCAAATCCTCGGCGAAGACGGGAACTGGACATGGGTTCGTGCGCAGCCCGGTACCATAACCGTGAATCTCGCAGACACGATATCGCACCTAACCGGCGGATGGCTCAAGTCGTCTGTACACCGCGTTGTGGCGCCGCCGCAGGACCAGAGACAGTATGAACGCACTGGTTTGTTGTACTTTGCAAGGCCGCATAACGATACCAAGTTGCTGCCCATTACGGATTCTCCGGTGCTGGAGAGGGCGGGGGTGAAGCCGAGGTTCGAGAAGGTGGTTACGATGGAGGAGTGGGTTAGGGCGAAGCAGACGTTGCAGTTGAATCCTGATATTGCCGCGAAGAGGTGGGGGGAGAGGGGGGATGGGAAGGTTGAGGTTTTGGCGGGGTTTTTGGACCAGAAGTATAAGGAGTAGAGATGGTAGGGGGTCTGGATAGAATGGGCGTTTGTGAAGAGCGAATTCAGACTAAATCTAGTCTCCTTATCTCTCTCGTGTTCTATGAGTGGTGTTTCTGTGTTTTCTGTTTACGTTTTTTGCATTGTTCAAACCTGTTTTTGGATGGAGGTAAGGATCGTATCCAGGAGTAAGCCTAATCCTCTAATTCGACTCTTGATACTGCCATGCCGACGTTGAGGACTGCTCTTATCAAACACATTACTTACCTGTCATTGCTATCAATATTGTTAAATACATTTTATAAGAAGTTGTAATTATACAGAGGAGAGGGGTTCCGCTGGAGGGTATCTTGGACCAGGAAGTAAGAAGCAAAAGATCTTGGGTGTTGTTGTAAGCCAGTGCAATGCAGTCCTCTTCATGCTGTATCGAAGTATTCGCTGTGACGCCCTTGTTCATTTGAAGTCTCCTCCAAAACGGCGTGGTGATTCTGAACACTGATGCCGGTATTACGGGAACCTTCCACCGAATATATCGCGGCTGTTCCATAACTGTGGATGAAGAAGCCTTCATCAATAACGAGACCAATTTTATCTCATCTGGAGTTGTGGCACACTTGGATAAGGATAAGTTGGGCTGTTCTAACGGGAGTGACAACCATTTCGCTTCACCTTGTCAACCTAGCACAGGCCAGCTGGGAAACTCATGGGGACGACGACACGGTTGAGTGTGGTAAAAAAAAATTGCGTAATATTAAATCAAACTTCTGGGGAACTAAAGACGGGTATAGTCCAGATATGATAAACGGGGCTCAGAGCCAGCGTAAGATTCCAAGGTACTCAAGATTGCATTGAGGGCATCTGAAGCGTATGAAAGTTGCCGGGAGGTATAGGCTTTGAGACGATCCTGCAAGTCGCTTACTTTTGTGAAGGACTTGTTGACGGAGCCGCTGAAGATGTAGGGGCTGGGTAGTCCGACTTTGTGTCGATTGGGGTCGTGTGGGATTTTTTTAGGAAGACTGTCTTCAAGAGCCCCACGTACACTCATGGCACGCCCTACTGGATGAGGCGTAAAACTCTGGGGGTTAAAACTTTGACCTTTGTGCAGTAGAGTAGTCGAGATATAAGCCATATACTTCTTGACAACAGCCTTGTGTTTCGTCATGTCAATATTTCACTAGACCGGCCGCAGTCATATTGTGATATGACGTAAACGTCATGTCAAGCAGAATAGATTTAGTAGTCGCTCAAGCGCAAAACGCAGGATGACTGATGCTAATGTCGTGACGCTGTTGCTCCTGAAGTGACCGAATAACGAGTTCTGCTACCTCATTAAACCTGTTGTTGGAAACAATCCGCGGAACATAAACCAACATAAAAAAACGGGACCAAGAAATGCAGCGCAAGTGTAGCAGTTGGTATTCAAAGGACTTTCTAGTAATGCCCCGTTCCCCAACGGCTATCCATCATTTCGCGCCAAGACAAACAATGCCAATCCATCAATATATGGGCTCACTCCTTTGAGCGAAAGCGACGAGGTTTGCGAGGCGGTTTAGGAACTGCTGCGTTCTATGCAATGTTGCTCTGAATAGCGGCCTCGAGGGCTTTGGGGTTGGCGCCCACGACCTCGGCGACCTTGTCGCCGCCCTTGAAGAACAGGAATGTAGGCATGGCGCGGATGCCGAGCTCCTGGGCGACATCGGGGACTTCGTCGACGTCGATCTTGTAGAAGCGCGCGTTGGGGTAGGCCTCTCGAGAACCTAGGAAAATATCAAAACCTCCGGTCTCTCTTTTCTCGGGACATTGTTGCGGCAACTTACTTGACAACCTGGGGAGCGATCACTTTACAAGGGCCGCACCATGTCGCGAAGCAGTCGAGGACCATGAGTGTGTCCTTGTCGGCTATGGCTGCGTCGAAATCCGCCTTGCTATAATTTGCGCGTCAGCCAACATGCAGCAGATATGACGTCGTGCACGTCAGACGAGACGGGCCGAGAAGCAGACTCACCACTGGAGGTTGTGTACGCCCTTCTTTTCTTCGCTCATTTTGGCGGTGTTGGAGAAGAACCTTTGGGTGAAAAGTGGTCGGTAGAGGTTTGCGGTCGAGGTGGGGTTGATGGAAGCTGTTTGCAGGCGCGCAGATGTGAGCAGTGTTCTGGCAGTCCTGAAAGACGACGGCGCAAACATGGTATATGTAGATGAAGTAAGATGGCAGCAAGAAGCGATTTCAAAGATTCGGGCTGATGGAACGGACTGGCCGCACGCCATTGCCGATAACGACGCTGATGCGCACGCATTTACCGGCAAACTCGTCAGAGTGCCTATGCCGAACCAGGAGTCGCCATGCCGAGCAGCATGATTAGGCAGCAAACAGGGACAGAGAAGAGCCACTTACAATGTAGGTAATTGAGAGTATTTGTGATGGTTTGGAAGAGGGGCTTCTGTGAGTTTACTTGGGTCTGGCGTTATACGCGGTTGATAGCGGCCGATTACTGTACACATCAGGCCGTCGGCTGAAGGAGGGGCTTCCAGTGAATGACGTGCTTGGCCGACCGCCCGATTGCCCCACCAAGGGTCATGCCTTCCTTGTTAGTCATGGCAGCAACAACTCAAACACTCTTGCATGAATAGGGCAAGACACCTGAGGCCGCCATCAAGCTCGGAAGTCTAAGAATACAGTGTAACGGCATAAGGCACTTTCCGCAAACACCATCTGGTTCATTACATCACCCATCTGTCGTACTATCACCACGAGCATGCTGGAGGTGGAACAAATAGTGTACAAAGCTTTCAATGCAGCTGATTTCAAATTACAATCTCCAAGAATAGAATCCCGGACGCGGCGTCCTCTTGAGGCCGGCCCCTGGTATTAGCCAAATCCCCGCGTTTTTTTCCGTTCCAGATGATAAAAATACAATACAATGTGGCAATCCCGAGGACCAGGCCTACGGGGCCCTGGCCAGTCTACATGCTGCCAATAATCAAAACATTCAAACCAGATTCGCACTCCAGAAAGAGGGTATCGCAAAAGCCGCCCCAGCAGCTTGTGGTATCACATCGAAAGTAATCCCATAATCAATATCAACGCCATGCTATGCTTCGAAATCCGCCTGTGAGTCCGATAGGGTATACAACTCCATCCGTGGGGGTCGACCGGTCCAGGAACCGCATGCTGCCAGCCAGAAAACACAAGAGACAGGCAAGGAAATGTGAATGAGTGACTAGAGTTGGACAGAGTTGTGCAAGGAAATGTGGAATGAGCGACTGGGTACAAAGGAAAACAAAATGAGTGGCGCGGTCTGGCATGCATGCTTGTTCCTGGAACCAATCTGTCTTTCACGCATCGATGCCTTACTCCTAATCAGAATTTGTTGTTTGAGCCACCTTGCACCGGTGAGCTTGTGCGCTTCTGGATGTCCAAGAGCCTCGCGGAGCCAGCGCTGAGGTGCCTGACGTGGCCCTTTCCAAGATCGACGCTTTTGGCACGCTGTAACATGCCGAGATCCGTGTCTGATGTTGGGGACGTGGGCGACTCTGATTCGATGTCGGCAATCTTTGAAGAGCGATCGAGTTCATCAGTGAACATGCTGAGGAGACCTTCAGTCGACTTGATGCGGGGTCGACGGTGGATAATGGTGGGCTGGCGACCGACGCTGCTCTGCACATACTGCTCTCCGTTGGATGGTGTTGGTGCAGCTGCACGTTCCCTCTCCTCGTCGGATTCAGCGGCAGTGTCCAGCCTCATGAGCGTGCTAGAAGCTTTTCGGCCGCGGTCGTCACTGCCGTAGGGAGATCGGCCCCGTTGGTCTGGCCGGGCTGTCAGTTTGTTGAAGTACTCGTCGTCTGCCATGCCAAGCTCCTCGTATGAAGCGTTGAAGTCGTCGTTTCGCTGGACTGAAGATGTCAAGCTGGAGCGCATTTGCGATCGCTTCGGGGGTCTTCCGGAAAGCCAAGATGCTTCCGAGTCGACGGAAGCGAGTGAGCGTGACATGGCGTTGACGGGTGCACCCGGGCTGACGGGAGAATCAGATCGATCTCCAGAAAGGGATCCAAGGCGGAGATCCGACGGCTGTTCCCGCCTTCGGCGAGCAGCGATGGCGCTTCTCGACTGTGCTTCTGGCGATTGCACGCGCGAATCGGGAGGAGATAGAGGGAACTCTGGAAGATCTTCCCGGAACTTTGACATTGTTCGTCGAGGTACGCTGGAAGGCCTTTGGATCTGGATCGGTTTGCTGGCAGGGACGTTGCCTCCTACCAGATGAGCTGGGAGTGGCTGGCGAGACATGGATTCTCGCGAAGTGTTGGAGAAGGAGTGTTCTGATGGCGCGGGTGCTTGGTCGCGCTTTCCTCTTCGGAAAAGTGACGCAAACACGCCCATGCGTCTGCCCTCTGAGCTGCGTCTGCGCGTCGAGGAGCCGTGCTTGGAAGTGGCAAAGGTGTCGGCAGTCTCAACAGGGTGCAGCGAGCCACTTCTAGTGGCATCATGTGCTTGCTCGATAGACTCGACAGGTGTGTCATGTGCAACTTTCTTGGAGATGAGCTCCGGGAGAATGGAGGCATTGGATGGCTCGCGAGTGTGTACTTGGGCCGAGACGCTGCCTCGCGAGTAGCGGATAGCGCGAGCATCGGATACGACTGGCTCGTCAACAGGGCTGTCCAACGGGGTGGGCAGTTGGTTGTTGTCGTTTGTACGGGCGTGACGGGGAGGTCCAGCCGCTGCGAGCGCTGCGGCGTCGATGGGCGAACATCCTCCATGGACATTGATGCGTCCTTGCCAATGCCCAAGCCAACAGTGCCCGTGCCTTCCTTGCTGGGAGTACCGGGGGTGCCTCTTGCCTCTGCAGCATTTTGCATTTCAGCACGTCGTTCAAGTCGTCGGCGTAGCCGCTCCTGGTCGGCCTTTGCCTTCTTCTCTCTCCGCCTCTTGTCTCGTTCGAGGATATCGCGTAGTGCTCCGGCATCGAGGTCGTCGGCAAGGTCGTCGATCCGGCTCGTTCGCTTGCTCGCTCGCTCGTCTTCGCTGCTGATGGGCCGGCGCCGCATGGTCGACTTCTCGCTGTACGTGTTGGGTGACATGCGGTCGCCGGCATGGTAGTTTGATCCGACGGAGACGCGGATAGTCGGTCGGGGTGAGAACATGTCGAGTGCACTCACCCTGAACTCGCGGTTTTCGGAGCTCCCTGACATGGAGGAATGGATTGAGTCGGCGAGGGGGAGGGAGACATTGGACGTGGGACGCTCGAAGCGGTGGTTCAAGGCGCCCTTGACCTTCTTGCTGTCTCTGCGTAGCATGCCTCCCGAATTGGCAGCGGGGCGTTTCTGTGGCATTGGTAGTGTCATGGTGCGGATTTCCTCTTCGCGGACGTGATCATGTTCTTTCCGCCTTTTACTCGACTTGCGGCGGACCAGGGAAGAGTCAGTTGTCGGATCCCTGCGCATCGACTGGGGTCGCTGGAGCTTCCCACGGTCCTTTGCTGACGGGGGCAGGCTCGCGTGCGAGCGTGATTGGAAGTTGTAAGGGATAGCGGCGTGTTCCTGGGCTATTGGACGCAGGTGAGGGCTATATTGGAGGCGGTGCAGGCGAGGCAGGGCAGTGATGTCCTCGACGCTGGATTGCGGCCAGGCGTCGTTGGTAAAGGCGGGACGGGGGAGGGCCTTTTCAGCGTCGCTGCGCGAGGCCCTGTAGCGCAAACTCTCCCTTTGACGGCGTTGGCGGTGGCTGGTTGTTCGTCGCGGGGCGGTTGTGTTCTGAGTCGTGTGGGTTTGGTCTGCAACAGGCCGCGTCCTGTCTGTAACCGCAGCGGGTCCGCCGTCGTTCTTGTTAGCGGCCTTTTTGCGTCTCCGCCCAAATAGCCACATGGAGCTTCGCTGTGGACAGAGCGGCGCTGCAATATTAATAGAGTTGGGGGTTGCAGTCGCCGACGGCAGGATGGACGGCCAAAAGGCGGCCGGGTGGTATCCACGGTGGGAGAGTTGGATAGTGCAGCCGGTGCTATGTGGATATCGATTCGCTGCGCCGGCGGTTGGGCTGCATGCTGACAGGCTCAAGTCGACAGATGGCACGTGGTGGCGACAAGGTGGAAGGAAGCCTGTTTAGTGGGCGTGGACGCGGACGCGGGCGTGAAGGGAGCGGAACAGGAACTGGGGGGGAGGGAGAGAGAGAGAGAAGGGCGGGCTTTCAAGATGAGAGTGTGTGCAATGTGCATGTGTGATGTAAGGGAGGATCCGCTATCCGCTCGTAACAGGCTTCGTCCACGCCTCGACCCTCGCTGATGTCGATCCCCACGACGAGCAAGAGGCCAAAAATATACCCTTCTTTTTGTTTCGCACCTGGTCCCTGTCGGTGCGCGGGCGCGGGCGCGGCCAACGGACACGGGACTTTATCTGCTTTTACGCTGCACCTTGCTTGTTGCCGTTCTGCTCGACGGTCGACCTGTTCCATCTTGATTCTTCATTCTTCATGATTCTTCATTTCTTCAACTGCTCCGACTCTTGGACGCTGCAAAGCCGACGACGGGACGACGGGCAGCAACAACCAACTGACTGGTGGTGCGCCGGTGAGCGGGCTGCATGCAGCATTGCCATGGCCCCATTCGCCTCGCATCGCCAAAAGCTGCCCTCCCCGGGGGACATGGCCTTTGGGTCTCTAGTCCGGACGCCCAGCCGTCATCCGGCAGCTGAGCGTGATGAGCAGCCCTGGACGTCCCCCCGGCCTGCTGCCAATCACACGCCGGCCTGTAAAGGTAAATTTGTCGACCAAGATTGCCCGAGAGAAAAAACAATCATCGGCACCGCCATGCGCCATGCGCCAGTAACGACAAGGCATTCAACGGCGTCGCCGCCCGTCAGTGCAATGCAGCGTCCTGCGCAGAATATCGAATTGCCAGCGACAAGTATCGAATATGCCAGCGGGGCGTCGACAGCCACGTCGGCCCTGCTGGGCAACGGCCGGAATGACTAGTCAGGTCGGAGGGAGGATAGCTGCTGCCCCGGCTCCAATCAACAACATGTCGAATCCTAGAATCCTAGAATCCTACCGGTACCCGTCGACGCTGCAGCATTCCCAGTCGAGTGAGCCGTGGCCAGCAACCTTGTGTCCTCCACTCAGGTACCCGCGTCTCCGGCATGTGCACGTGTGATGCGTCATGTCAGTTTTCTTATCAGTCTCTGCTCAACAACACCATGTACCGCCGCCACCGAGCCCAAGGAGGAACAAAACGGCTGCACACGCTTTGTGTTCTTGGTGCCCAAAGGCCAAAACCCAAAAGCTACCAAAAAAACTAGTCGGTACGACCAAGCCCGCGTACGGCTGTGAAACAACTCAAGCGTGCCGTGTTAGTGTTTCAGATGCACCATGTCGTGTTTTGTCGCGTCTTACTTGACCTTTGCTCCACATGAACATTGTTGTTGGGCCATGTACCTAGGTACCGGTACACCAGCAACTTTGCTTCCTCGCTTGCCCCTCTCCAAGCTTGATGCATCCATACTTACTCCTGCCTAGAGGACATGTGTTTCTGCGAGTCCTTGACGTCGCAGCTGCGTCTGACTTGGATGCATGTTGCATGTCTACCCTACCTGCGTACACACATGACATGTCATAGTCAGAAGGACAGGCGGGACAGATGCTAGTGTGCGCCCAGGCTCAGCACTATCGAGAGCCCGACCCTCAACCACTAACACAAGCCTACCTCTTTTCTGGTTCTTACAAGTCAAGCCGACCTTGTAGAACAGAATGCACCCCTAAGCCTAGAACTACGCACTGGTCTATCCACTTGTAGCGCGCCGCCTTCATATCTGACACAAGGTTTGCATTCCCGTCGATGCTAGACCACAGCAGATGCAGGGGACGCTTTTGGGTCCCCAGTTCCGAGAAACGACTCCGTGCCACCTCTGGAGTTTGACCCTGATCGAGTCCCGCCTTTCACAATCTCTTTCGTCTAGGTAGACACCCACTAGAACTGAAGCATGAGACGTCTTACACAAGCCACGGCAGCAAAACAATATCAACTTGCATCGGAAGAGTGCATTTGTTTCTCGTCCCCAAGTCCGTCAGTGCTGTGCCTCTCGGCCAAAGTCAGCTCAGGATGCAAATGAGCAAAACGAATCTTCGGCCCCTCCGGTGGCAACCAGAGATGCCTTCTGGGAAGAGACTGTTGGTATCATTGATGCAGTATAGTGGAAATCACTCCCGAGCCTCAGCAGCTGCAGCTTACGGAACATCCCGGCTAACAGCAGCGAGTGGACAATACTTGCCTTGACTGTATAGCCGTCCTTCTCATCCATCAAGCTACTTCCATTGCGTCACAGATAACAGTCCCACATGTCGAGACGCTCACAAAGGATGAAACAGAGCGCGAGCAGCGGCTATGTAGGATATTTGTAACTCGTATAGGACGGATGTGCCGGATCGAGTGGTGAGTGTGTTGTTACGCGATACCTCATTGGGAAAGGGCGGTCTCGCTCCTGCCTTGCCAACGCACTGCACCCTGTCAACAACAAACATTACCCACCTGCACCACTTGAACCACCACCACCACCACCACCACCCCACGAGAGTAACGAAACTGCCCCGCCATATTGCGAGTCAAATAATACAATCCCACTGTGATTAATTTTACACCAACATGTCTTACAACGGGCGCATGAGCATGGCGCGAACAACGCAGCATAATCAGCGGGCACCGCCGGCAAACGAGCACGATGCTTTCATGACATTGGTATGCGAGGAAACAAAGCATGACTCAATGCTGTACTAACCAGCATAGCCCGACCACGAAATCGCAGGTTGCATCTCGGATATTGGCATCCAATTCACCGTCTCGGACCTACAGAAGCCGAACCCCCAAATCATCCAAAAGGTCTTCGAATGGCTAGCCGAACTACTTATGAACACAACCCGCGAGGTTGTTGCGCCAGCGATGCGCGCCGCTGCCGAAGATATGTGTGGTGGTGATGCGGATAGACTCTACACCAGCGACACGAGGGATCTAATGGCCTTCTTCGTCATTCTCAGGAAACTCCTACGCGAGGTGAGTCCCCATGACAGGCCCTCTTTCTGTGGGTTTTGCTGACAGTCTTAGTGCGGAATACATGACTTTACCTTCAACGACCTTTACAAGCCCACCCATGGTCGCCTCGTCAAGATCTTCTCCTACATGATCAACTTCATCCGTTTCCGCGAGTCGCAAACCGAGATTATCGACGAACATTTCAACAAGGCGGAACGTACAAAGCTGCGGATCGAACAGCTCTATGATGACAAGCAAATCAAGGAGCAGCAGCTCGCTGACCTTGAGCGCAACCGTGCGGCAACGCAAAGGCTGATGCAGGAGAAGGAGAAGCGCAACAACGAGCTAAAGACGAGATTGTTGGAACTAAAGAGGGGCCAGGAGGCAGTCGCAGAGAAGCTTGAGCGCGCCAAAGCCGAGCAAGACAGGCTGAAGAAGCTTTTGCAGCAGAGGGTGGAGAACAAGGAGAACGTCCAGCGTGAGGTGATCAAGCTGAAACCTTACACACAGCAAAGCCCGACGGCTTTGGAAGAATCACTACGAGATCTGAGCGACCGACTCACCGGAGAGAAGACGCAGATCGACATGATGGATCGTCGTGCCCGTGCCCTTCAAACATCTACCGATTCGTTCGCTGTCGTTGCAACGGACGTTACTTCGTGCACACGGCTACTCACAGACGTGCAGGCCGACCTTGCAAGAGAAGAGGAGGAACTGGCAAAGGCGTCAAGGCATCGAGATGCATTGGCCGACCGAAGCAACAATGTTCGCGACGTGGAGCGACAGGAACGCCTACTACAAAAGCAACTTGGCAACATCAATGCACGGACAGACAAGCTCAAGACAAAGGGCGACGAAGAGGCGGAGCGGGCCCGCAAGCGCATGGAAGAGCTCCGAGACACACACGCAAAGTTGACCGAGGAGCGGGGTGAGAAAGGCCGTGAAATGGAGAGGCGGCGAGTACGCATTGAACAAACGGAAAAGAAGATGGCTGAGCTCAAGGACAACATTGAGAATGAGGTTCATTCTGCTCATGACGAGTATCTCAAGATGGAGAGCCACATTAAGCTTTACATTACAGAGATGGAGCAGAGTATTTGAGTTTGTTTTGTTGGGATTTATAGACAGGGCTTCTGCGGGCGTTTTGGGCGGTTAGCTGCTCTCTTCCAGATACCATATATGTTGGACTAGGATGTGATACCATGTATTGCTCACTCATAATCGTTATATTGACGTGTTACTTCTCAGTTCGTGCGCTCAGTATTGTTGATCCTGAATCTTGTGCTATATGCAAAAATGACTTGGCAATTTCAACGTGGGGTACGCGTCGCGAAAATTGGTACGCCCAACGAGTGTGAGGAGTTTGGTACGTGGGTCCTCTAATGATGCTTGGACATGCGTATTATGGGAGTACGTCAAGAGAGCAGACCGTGAGCAAACTACATGACTGAAAATCCTACAGATCTCTGTAGAGGCGCGAAACAGATGGAAGACTATGTCCTACCTCTGTTGCCTAAACTGTAGCACAGCATAAATGAATGCAAAGGGTTCCTGTTATTTTCTGTGGTACTTGAGTTGAGCGAGTTGGTAGCTTCATGTGGGGTCTACCATTGGAAGATAACTGTTGACGGGACGAGCCGTCTGTGGAACCATGGGTAAATATATATTCTGTGCGATACTGATTGACCACGCAATGCTCATAGTGGGATATAGACGGGATTCTCACCGCATCTAGAGCTTCACAATCGTCTATCGCTCTCTCAATGTTAACGCCAAGCTGCGATTGTAAGAAGCTTAATTAAGTCACTCAACGGTCCGCTGAGGCAAGATTATCTTGCACATTGACCGTTTAGGAGCGATTGGTGGTGTGTTGCCACATCTCCGCCCTACCACTACGGTGACATACACGTCCTTCCGACGGGCCCGAGACGCAGAAATTAATTACCTCTTGGTGTCGCGTGCGGTGAGCCCAAGCATGGTTACCGTGGTATGCGCGTGTTGAGAGGGCGAAAGGTGTCTGATTGGATTATATCAGCAACTGCTCGACCCAATCCAAGCATCGCGGTTTGGAGATTTGGAGACTTGGTTTAGATTTCTCCAGGTTTGTGGAGAGAAAACATATCGAGAGCAGAAAAACGAGCTGTACTCCGCCTTTCGTGCATGGCATTACCCATCTTCTGGTTGGTTGCCATACGACGGTAACCCCACATGTGACCGAAGACGGTTTAGCGCACTGCTACAGGGCCGATCCCGGCCTGCGCTTTCATCATCGCTCTTCGAAAGCAGATTTTTGTGCTTGACTCACCTTGGAAATTAATCCCCAGCCTTCATAAGCTCGCCCACACCCGCCAGACCTCCTGCACTCCATCACTCTCCTCGAATATCCAACATGTGTCCTCAACCTGAAGAAACACCTGCTACCAACGGCCACAGCAATGGTGCCAACGGTACTAATGCCAGCAAGGAAGGCTTCACCGGCGTCCGGACCAAGCAGAACCCTCACCCAACACACAAGAGCCCATACCAACCTGTTGGCGACTTTTTGTCAAATGTTGGTCGGTTCAAGATTATTGGTACGTCATCGTGTCCATGCTCACCGCTATCCAATGGGCACACCGCACCAATGGAAGTTTCTAAGAAATGTTACTAACTTTACCTGCGTAGAGAGCACTCTGAGAGAAGGCGAGCAGTTTGCCAACGCATACTTTGACCTCGAAGCCAAGATCAAGATTGCACGAGCTCTTGACAATTTTGGTGTTGACTGTGCGGCACTTCTCCGCGGCACTTTGCCTGCAAATTCGAATGCTGATTTTATGACCAGACATCGAAGTAACCAGCCCCGCTGCTTCCGAGCAATCGCGAAGGGACTGTGAAGCTCTCTGCAAGCTCGGAGTATGTTGCGCCGAAATTATCTGGCGACAAGAACACTTTCTGACAACTTTGTAGCTCAAGGCCAAGATCCTCACCCACGTACGATGCCACATGGATGATGCCAGGATTGCCGTCGAGACTGGCGTTGACGGTCTCGATGTCGTCATTGGAACCTCAGCATATCTCCGCGAGCACAGCCACGGCAAAGACATGACATACATCAAGAACACGGCGCTGGAAGTCATCGAGTTTGTCAAGAGCAAGGGCAAGGAAATCCGCTTCAGCTCTGAGGATTCGTTCCGATCAGACTTGGTAGATCTTCTGTCCATCTACAGCGCTGTCGACAAGGTTGGCGTTGATCGCGTTGGTATTGCTGATACCGTGGGTTGCGCATCTCCCCGCCAAGTTTACGACTTGGTACGAACTCTGCGAGGTGTCGTTTCGTGCGACATCGAGACACATTTCCACAACGACTCTGGCTGTGCTATTGCCAACGCCTTCTGCGCGCTGGAGGCAGGAGCTACTCACATTGACACCTCCGTACTCGGCATCGGTGAGCGCAACGGCATCACCCCGCTCGGAGGCTTGATGGCTCGCATGATTGTTGCGGACCGCGACTACGTCATCAACAAGTACAACATCAAGGCGCTCAAGGAGGTTGAGGACCTGGTCGCCGATCTTGTCGAGGTTAACATTCCATTTAACGTGAGTGCTGTCGCTGTATAGATCAGACAAAGAACGGCAGACTAACGATTTTCTAGAACTACATCACTGGATTCTGCGCCTTCACACACAAGGCCGGTATTCACGCCAAGGCCATCCTGAACAACCCTTCGACGTACGAGATTATCAATCCTCAAGATTTCGGCATGTCGCGATACGTGCACTTTGCCAGCAGGCTCACTGGTTGGAACGCGATCAAGAGCCGTGCCGAGCAACTTGGTTTGAAGATGACAGACGCGCAATACAAGGAGTGCACTGCCAAGATCAAGGCGATTGCGGACATTCGCAAGATTGCTCTCGATGACACCGACTCCATCATCCGTACCTACCACAACAACCTACACGCCAAGGAAGAGGTACCTCTTCTCCCAGGCATGACCGAGGAAGAGAAGAAGAAGTTTGCTGAAGCCGAGGCCGAACTGAACGGTGTGCACGAGAAGCGCGAGCTTGATGCAGCGGCTGATGCACAGGCCGAAGTCCCACAGGCCAAAAAGAACAAGACTACGACAGTGGCATAAGCGAAAAACGCTTTGTAAATATGGGGTTCTTGGAGTTGCTTATTATCCTTTTTCCTTTGGAGTTTTGTTTTCATTTTCTGGCATATTCGCATGTCTTGCGGCTAAGGAAAAGTTTCTGAGTTATTGATACCTGAAGATCGACGAGCCCACAGGCTTCCGGCAAACAGTATAGAATTTATGAGAAACGATTGCCATTGAAGACCCAAAAGATGATTACGTGTGTGCGGCAGTTCCATATTGGATGGCTACTCACCGCCTATACTGAAGTGACTCCTCAAGCAGGCCATGTGAGGAGGTGGCGGAGAAAATGTGAGCATCTGGACCCTGCATGCGCAGGGGTGGCGTTGGCCCAGGGTAACTTCTTATTAGCCTTTTATAAGCGGAAGCTAAGCGTTATGGTCTGGCGGACATGGCAACACCCTTTCACTACAATCTATACATTCGCCAACCGCGCCTCCAAGTTCTGCAAGCATATAGCTACGCATCCGATACATTGGCCTTTGCTAGCAGTTTGCCACTATGAGCACCACCCAGACTGTCACGCAGCAGCCTGAGATCACGGCGGAGAATGTTCTTCGCCTCTTCCCTGAAGTAAACACGACCCTCATCGGAGGATCGCACAACTCGGCCACGAGCGACAATGCGCTCAAAGGATACGACGAGGAGCAGATCCGCCTCATGGACGAGGTCTGTATTGTGCTGGACAACGACGATGTCCCTATCGGTAGCGCGACAAAGAAACTCTGTATGTTTACATCCCAGAGCACGCCAATTGAGCGGGGCTGACTCGAAGCAGGTCATTTGATGGAGAACATTGACAAGGGACTCCTCCACCGCGCGTTCTCCGTGTTCCTATTCGACTCCCAGAACCGCCTGCTCCTCCAGCAGCGCGCGACGGAAAAGATTACATTCCCGGACATGTGGACAAACACATGCTGCTCGCACCCGCTTGGAATACCCGGAGAGACTGGCATAGGGCTCGAGGAGTCGGTTCAGGGTGTACGTCGCGCCGCTGTGCGCAAGCTCGACCATGAGCTGGGCATCAAGCCCGAGCAGGTTCCCATTGACGACTTCAAGTTCCTTACGCGGATACACTACAAGTCGCCTAGTGACGGCAAGTGGGGCGAACACGAGAGTAAGCCATCAGCCTTGTCCTTCACCTTGTCCATTGAATGAATACTCACAAATGTCCAGTCGACTACATCCTCTTCATCAAGGCCGATGTTGATCTTAACGTCAACCCCAATGAGGCCCGAGACTCGCGATGGGTTTCCCAGGAGGACCTCAGGATCATGTTCAAGGACAAGTCGCTCAAGTTCACCCCGTGGTTCAAGCTCATCTGCGAAAGCATGCTGTTCGAATGGTGGGACCACCTGGATGCTGGTCTGGAACACTACATGGGAGAGACTGAGATTCGGCGTATGTAAAGACAAGCAGAATACCCATAGTGACTCTCTTTAGACCAATTGAGTTTCTCATCCCTAGATTCTCGGACCCGACCACACCCGCTTTCCGAAAGTGAGGCGACATGTGCATGCAAGCTCGGCCTCTGTAAACATCACGTTTGCGATGCCGTCCAGTCATCAATCATTTGACCATTCCCCACGCCGACTGCTCAATACGGTGTTATCGAGCGATCTTTAGCGTCTGCTCCACCTCGTTGCTGTGTTCTGGTGACGCTGGTGGCAGTTGGCCTACAGCAACCCCGCAAACTGCATATGCCCTGTTGATAACCTGACCGGAAACACGATCCCAGGCAATTACGTAGTCGGAGCTCTCCGAACGCTTGCTTTGTCGTTTTCTATCAGAGAGCAATGTACGCATTTCCAATGCTGGTAGTCGCTTTGCGCTTACCTGTTCTGAGGAGGTACAGCCGAGGTCAGCGTTCCATCCTCTTCACCCCACGGTTTCTCACCCTGTATCGCGTTACGCTTCACGCCTCGTCGCCAACTGCGGCTACATGCGGAGCTACAAACTGTTGGTTACAAGCAAATGCCAATCGGATGCGGATCAACACGCGCGTTGAGCCCCATCGGTCCGAAACGACGCTAAGGTCACAAGACGTAGATAACAGTGAATGTTGAAGCCGAGCAGGTGGTCCACAGATAGACGCCGGTTCGCCCTACTTTGAAGCATGGCCACTGTTTATACCCAAAAGAGTATGGTGTCATTTCTGGGGGCAGGGTCGAGATGGAGGTATATCAAGGACCCGATACCCCATCTTCGACTTGGTCACAAAGGGACATTAGGCGTACAAGTGGCGCAAGTCAATCGTCAGTTGTCATCTTACACAAACATATCTTACCAGCCACTGCACCCCCACGACAGGCATTTCGCTGCAGCCGACCTCCGCACGCAACCTTCACGATACGCAGCTCCTGCCGCTCGACATCAGCCAAGCATCGTACAGCCGTGTGCTGTCACTGGTCTTGTGACAGAGCCGCCCAACGAGTAAAAAGCAAAGGGCAAACTTTGTGCCCGCCATAAAGCAACTTCCACCACTTCATACGCGTGACATCGATACTACACTGCACACATTGTCGACGCAACAAGATCTCATCAGTCTGACATTTTGCCGTCATCAAGACTGATCTCAGGGAGCTCACCTAGCCTCACCCATTGATGTCGGTTGATCGTCGTCAAGCCTTTACTTCTTTGCGATACCCTTCTCGAGTCGAAACCGTCTCGAGATCGCAACTCTCTAGAGTCCATACAGGAGATTTGAATCGTCCGGCCAAAACCTAAACACCAGCTAGCAAGCTAGAAAAGGTATACCATATGACAGGCAATCGACGGTCACGGTCCTGCTCAGCCCAAGACCTCCCATGTGCCACAACCAGACTAATCACAATCTAGTAGCGTTGTTTGAACTGAAGGTCTCTGTCTAGATACACCGCGGTTCAAGTGACTAACCCAGCCCCTCGCCGACCCTCATACCTAGCCCTGCGGGGAACACCTCACGCTGGCGTATTCGACGACTGTCCCTATTATCAAACGAAGCGGAAGATCCCATCTGAATACTAGTAGAAGCTTAGCATCGAAACCGCAATCATGGCGAAAACCTTCTCTCCCGTTACGCCAGTCAGCTGTAATTTTACAGTCGAGTCAAAGTCATCCAATCTGAAGTCTAGTAGCATCCGGGTCAATGACGTACCCGCTAGCTTCAGGATCCTAAAGCACAAGCCTGCTGCTACTGTGTTGCCTCCACTTACCGACGGCGTCCGCGTCGTTACGGCTGCGGAGTACAAGCAAGCAGCACTCTGTCTGGCAGAGGCTTTTGCCCAAGACGACGTTGTAATGTACGTTGTTGACGTGCCCGATCGTGAGCACTGGACTGCCGAACAGAAATGGGCTCTGCATGTTGAGATTCTCGAGTACATTACATATGCTCACATCCTCAAGGGACTGGTGACTACGGTCGGAGACTTTGAGGCAGTGGCGCTGTGGTGAGTAGGCATTCGTGTTGATGGTGACATTTAGTACTGAACTAATGTGCAACAGGATGCCACCCGGCCAGAACATGGATGACTACCTAACCAGCTTCCGCTCGGGTATGTGGCGCCTCAACTACCGCCTCTCCGCCGAAGGCAAGCGCCGTTTCTATAATGAATTCATGCCGCTCCTCCACGACACGATGCATACTACGCTCGGTGAGCGAGAGCTTGAGGCTTGGTACCTCGTCTACATTGGCACAAGGCCTAGCGGTCGCGGAAAGGGCCACGCTCGAAAGCTCATTGAACATGTGACCAAGGTGGCGGATCGTGAGGGCAGGCCATGCTACCTGGAGTCGAGTAATGCGGCCAACCCTCCGATCTATAGGAAGTTTGGGTTCGAGGTGACGAGGCAGATCAACCTGCAGAGAGGAGGCAGGAACATCCCGCTAGATATCATGGTCAGGGAGCCAGCAAGTCTGCGAGAGAAGAACAAGGGCGGATTGTAAGGTGGAGGCATCGGCATGGTAGTGCGATGCTAGGGAAAGCACGAGTTCAACACGTATGCTGTGGAGGTGGATACAAATTGCTTTGCTCGATGTTGTGGCATCCTTCAACAGGACCAACGTAGTTGGCTATAGGTCTCTTTTTTGTTTGTTTGTTGGATGATTGCTTTTTGTAATTTTGAATGATAAGACGATTGCATAGTTTGCAGCAGTGGCTATTATTGGCTTTGAGCTCCTCATCCAATGCATTGTCGACAAAGTGAAGAAGTTGGAGGTAGCCAAGGGTGGGAGGGTCGAATTGGTGTTTCTCATACCCGTGTAAGCAAGTAGCGTTTCACGGCCGTGAGACAGCCTCATGGAGTCGTGTAGAATGAAACTGCAAGGCGGATGGGAACCAAGCACACTGTCACGCGTCCATGGATGACGCGCATAGTCGTCGAGTCTCAAACCTTAGCTCATCGTCGTTGCTGGAGGCGGAGGGTACAAGTAGCAGTACAGGCGTCAGGACAAATTACGGTGTCCTGAAACGTGCATTGCCGACACATTGGTTGCCCACTCTGCCCTGGCCGCCTTCTCTCTCTCCTGACCCGATTGACCCGCTTGACCCGACTTTCACCGTTTGTCGCTCGCTCGACCTTCTTCAGTGCGCACTCAACTCAGTTGCAGTCGACTTATCGTATCGCTACGCTACCTAGGTACCCTACGTCTCGCCTCGTCATCGCAGCCCTGCTTCACCCGACGCCGCCTAATCGGTAGAAAAGTGGTGTCTCCCCACTTGCGCATCCGCTTCGCCAGTCTACGCGGTCCGCATCCCCAACGCTACCTAACGCACCCCGCAAGCCTCGTCGATAGGCGCGTTGAGGCCAACCAAAAAGTCATCGTGCAGCCTGCCAGCACATCTGCGCAAGACTCTGCTGGAGCCTGCCACCCTCTTTATCGTAGCACCACCTGCCCTCGACTCGCTCCCCGACTCGTCAGTCGTTTCTGTCTCTTTGCTACTTTGCCATGGTTACCCAACGCCGATACTCAGTCACGGGCCAGACTCCTCCGGACGATGCCGAAGCCATGAAGGCCCGCTCCCCGAAGCTGCAGCCTCTCGACACCAGCGTGCAAACTCCGCCGTGCGGCTACTGCGACGGCGGGGCGGAGCAGTGTGCAGCTGGCGAGGATAGCGGAGCAGAGCAGCGGAGAGGAAGGACCATGGGGCAGACGGGTACCATTGTGCGCACGTCGAGCAAGCGTTCCGCTACCCAGCTGCCTTCACCCAACTCACCCTCGCATCAGCTGCCGCCCAAGATCCCGCGATATAGACTAGAGCATAGTGAGCATGTGCACATGGACGCGGACATGGACATGGACATGGACTCTGAATCAGACACCGAATCCGACGTTACAGACGTCTTGGGCGATGCCAGCGAGCCAGATGATCTCGGCCTCGAGAGTCAGGCAACATCGGTCCCCTCGACGCCAGAGTACTCGCACGAGGGCAGTGTGCTGAGCCTACCTGATGCTACGCGCTTAGAGGGCCTGCAGCTGTATGCGGAAGAACGGCCTGATGACGAACACATGGACGACTACGCTCTTTCACCCTCACACTCAAGGAACCACAGCCTCGACCGTCTCCACACCAACGGGTCGAGCGAGGTGCAGGTGGATTGGGCTGCACACATTGCCCTGCATCAAGCAAAGTCAGAAGCACTTGATATTGTAAACGTCGAAGCACCGCCCAGCGAAGCCATCACCCCACCCCCGACCGACACCACTCATGACCCCCTCACCTTTGTCACCCTACCACCCGAGATCCGTCACCAGATCTACCGCAACTGCGAAAACCTCGTCATCGACAAGCCCCTCGTATACTGCATTTCCACCTTTGACGGCGAAATGCAGCACGCGCTCGCGTCGGTGTCTCGCCTCGTCCGCTCCGAAGCTCTCGCCATATTCTACGGCTACAATCTCTGGGTCATAAAGGTCGAGTTCAAGATGATGTACGAAGCCTTCCAAGACTGGATCATCCGACTTGGTGACGGTGCTGGACTGCTGCGACTGATCAGCTTCTCGGTTCGCGGCTCGCTGTTCAAGCCGAAGAAGAGCCATTCGCAGAGCGTGCTAGTACACGGACATCTTGTGCAGCTTAACCCTGGCGTCATGGGACCCGTAGGTGTATCACGAGAAGAGCTCTACTGCCCCCCCGATGGTGATGCTAGCTTCAAGATTGACCTCAGCGAAAAGTACGCCGGCGGCAAAGTACAGCTTGTTAGGAATGACGGGACAAAAGAGGCTGGTGAAAAGGCTCGACTTTGCTTGAGCAAGATGGTCGAGGGACTCTGGGAGAAGAGAAGAGCAGGTACACTGAACGGCCAGGACTGGATTACAATGGTCGACAGCTTCATCACATTCATCGGTGGGTGGTAAAACGAAAGTAGAGAAAACCCCCTCCCCTCTCTATGTTGGGCGGAAAAGGGAAAGGGCGAGATGAGCATATGGTTTTCTGATTCTCCTTGTATTTCGCGTTATCCTGCACGTATTTATTCGCATCGTTTGCGGTTCTAATATGACTCCACGGCGCTACCTTGGGGCGGGACGGGACAGGCGAAACGGGGGCAGGCAGGTGATGTGTGCATATTTCTGGTATTATCTTTTCGTTTTGGGGGATAGGCAAGGGGGAATCCAGGTATCTATATATCTTTTTCTTTTGTGTGGTTGGGCAGACCAAAAAGGTTAATGAGGTAGGTATGTGGATGGGTCAGGCAGGTAGGCGGTCGATGATGCATGCATGTATAGGAGCGTATGGGTTTGTTCTACTGGTGGTTATTGTTCCATGGTGTCTAGTTATATCCCTTGCTATCTATCAATTAATCAACCACATCACTACCATGATACATGGGTTGCAATGTATTCCTCCATGTTCTCAAATGGATATCCCACGTGTGCAATCATAATTGGCAGATGAGATGCAATTGGGTTTAGTCAAGAGATGAGGAACGTGCCTCGGATACTCGGTTGCGTAGATCAGAGAAAACATGCCAGAAGAGGTAGCATATTCGCCTAAGTAAAATGAGCTGAGAGACCCGGGTGCTCGGAATCCGGTCCTTCCGCTGGCACGTGCACAGGTATCAATATCAAGACATTTCCGTCAAGTACAAAAGCCCAGGGCTTTAGCCAGGTGATTAGTTCTCCATCTGCATTACCACGTCTTGCATCTTTTGCAAGCCAGCGTCGACGCCCTGACCAACAATGCCGTCCCTGCTCCTCGCCTTCTTCGGCATGCTCGGCATGCTGACAACGCTAATGTATACGCTCGACTCGTCTCTGCCCCAATTCTACATCTTCAGCCCATCTCAACTGCACGCTCTGTCCCTCGAAGCCCTCTCCCTCCACGGCAACAACACGACAGCCGTGGTGTCGCACATGGCGACGTCCCTTTCGCGGACCCACGGCCGCACCATCAACCTAGACGAAGAATGGATCTTCAACAACGCTGGGGGCGCAATGGGCGCAATGTACATTTTGCACGCGTCCATTACTGAGTATTTGATTGTTTTTGGGACGGCCGTGGGGACAGAGGGGCATACGGGACGGCATACGGCGGATGACTACTTTCATATCCTCAAGGGTGAGCAGTGGGCGTATAGGCCGGGCAAGGGGAGTTATGAGAAGGAGGTTTATAAGATGGGGGATGTGCATCATTTGGTGAGGGGGGAGGTGAAGCAGTATAAGATGGAAGGGGAGTGTTTTGCGTTGGAGTATGCGAGGGGGTGGATCCCGCCCATGTTGGGGTTTGGGTTTGCGGACAGTAAGTGTTTTTTTCTTCGTTGTTCTTTTGGGGGTGGGTTGCTGTTTCCACAAACACACATACTCTCTCTCTCTCCTTTTCTCTTACCTTTGTGTTCGATACGCCGGCATGTGCTTACGCACTTATGCCGAACCCGTATGTACATGTCACTAACACATGTACACCAGCACTCTCAAGTACCCTAGACTTCCCCACTCTCTGGAGAACGGTATACGTTACCGGACGCGAGATGATTGGGAACCTACTGCGTGGCAAGTTGTAAAGAGAAACAGTCTGCAACATGCAACTCGTACCGCTGGCCTGGTTTTATCAGTTTCTTGCATTGGCACTTGATGGGCGGAAAGGGGGTGAATCTAGACCACCACCGCCAGACGCCGTTGTACGTCTTTCCATATAGCGGCATTGCTACTTAACTAGCGAGTTTAACGCTGGAGGTAGTTCCTGGGATGGAGGACCTGCGACAGTGGTGGGATGTTAATTTTTTGGGGCGTGGATGGCGCAAGACGAGAGTTTAATATAGACGCGGGGGTTAGTTTCTGTTCTTCTCATACTTGGGATGAGGGCGAGAGCGAGGAAGGGAAAGATAGGGGCAGGCCAGACCAGCCTGGCTCAGATGCAAGTACTGTAAGTGTGTGTTTGGTTGTGAAAAGGGCCGAGGGTATTCGCAATAGGGCACAGTGATGTAGTATCATCATTCATAATGATGGATTGCTGTGTTGTTCCATCTATGACATAAGCGGGCCATGTACCGGTACGTACATGTTGTCTGGGCAGAAAATACTTATACGTCTTACGTCAGACTCGAGACCTTTTCCTTGATGCTTCTTTCCGCCTTCTCGGCTGACCTGCTTACCTCAACCTACGAACCACCGAGCAAGTAAGAAAAAAAAACCGAGTGAAAAAAAAAAGATGTTGGTCGTCGTCATTCGCATCACATGCAAGAAAAGATGTGCAAAACTCGTACGGCATACTTACTCCTAGTCTACGTACGTACATACATGCAGTACTGTACATGGGCGGATGAGAAGAGATGCACGTGTCTGTATGTCGGTGTTTGTGTACCAGTTCAGGTAGCCCATGGCGGCGGGATTGGACCCGACACGGCGAACATGGACTCACAACCAAGCTTTTCCTTCGTATGCGATCCGTCTCACCCCATTGCGCAATCCGCACATGCCATGACACATGGTTTCTCTGCGACGCCCATTTGCTCCACGGCGCAGCCACGCAGCCGTCGCATCCGCATTGGTGGCAAACAAAAATGGGAATGTGTGACGTTGTTTTGCGGCACTGACGGCAGCAGGCAGTGGCCGTGGTTGTACTACTATCCGAGTTCCCGTTGCTTGTTGTAGGGCTCACGTCACGCTGACTTGCAGGCTGTACCAACTTGACGGCTAGAAGTGGTGGTGGTGGCTGTCGGCAGTCGACAGACATGTGTGGTGCTAGTATGTGTCAAACTTTGAACCTTGTTAGATTGATGGGGACTATTTGGCTATTGGAAGTTTGGTGTTTGGTGGGTGTTGATGAAACGGTGATTGTGTTTCTAGACTCGGCCGTCTTGTTTGTTCGCTCTGGTGGTGAAGGGTGGCTGTGCAAGTTTGCTGTGGAACCGCAGGCTGGGCAATACTGGAATTAAGCATCCCATTTGTTGCGGTCGAATCGGGCGGGCTAACTGTGCGGCATGCAGGCACAGGGGTGAAGCTCGTTCAACCGACGGCTGAGATCCAAACACGATTCAGAGCCTTTTGGCGCGCGCTCTCATGGTTCCACTCTAAAAGAATTCTGGGTACTTACTTAGGCCGACAGGTCGAAATGAATGACGACGACGTGCGCTATTGATAACTCGGGCGGGGTCCATGATGCGCGCGCGCACTGGGCATATGGAGGGGGAATATTGGCGAAAAGCAGGCTTATGAGGCTGAAAGGCTTGAGCCTTGATGGCGTGCCCGGCCGCCGAGGCTATGTATGTACTATGTATGTATGTACCGGACTGATAGTGCAGCCGCCCGGAAGAATGATCCAATTGAGTGTATCGGGCAAGGAGAGAGAATAGCGGACGCGTTTCCCTTGTTGAGCACAAAACGCAACACGCAGCGCACTCGATACGAGACATGAGTTGATGAGAAGAAATGGGGTAGGTGTGTTTCGGGATTAATGGCCTGGTGTCGCATCGTCGGGCGCACAGCTCGTCGTCATGTCCTGGCCGCACCAAACGAAGGCGCTTTCGGCCGCGTTGGCTGTGGATATTTGCTGCAACTTGGCTCGGAACCGGCGCCCGCCTTTGGCCCATTTCGTGACGCACGCATGGCTCCATACCCTTCCAAGGTTTCTTGACATCCAAGTAGCCCTGTCCAACCATCATCGACCCGAGCACGTTCCTTGCTCTCAACTCTCAGGTTTCCCTTTGATAACCATCCCACGACCTTGCTTGCTTGCTCTACTCTCGCTCTTGATTGCTAGTTATTTCCTGCTACTTCTACTACCACCACTACTGCTGCTGCTGTTGTTGTTTTTTTCCATTAGCCCTCCCTGCCTTCCTTTGCAAGCACGTCCCCAAACATGGTGCCCTCGTTATCAAGTCTAGCACTGCTCTCGTTACCCGCCTTGCGCCTCGCCCTCGCCCAGTCCATCTCGTTATCGCCAGCCACGACGGCTCCCAATGGCGCCTCCGACTACATCAACCCCTCGTTCGCAGGCTTCGGCATCGAGCCCTCGAACCTCTTCTCGTTTACCGGCGCAGACACAATCAACCAGTTTTCCGTCCAGCTACTACAGAACCTCGCCGACTATGCCGGCGCCCCGCCGCACCTGCGCATTGGTGGAAACACGCAGGATTACATGATTTTCAACAACACCAACCAGCAGTTTGCCTGGTTGAACAATAAAAACTCACAGGCCCAGGGCGCCATTGCCGCCGATTCCATGATCATCGGGCCAAACTACTTTGCCGCCATTGACCGGTTTCCAAAGGATTCGCCCATTACTTTTGGCCTCAACATGGCCTACATGGACAGTGACTACCAGGACGACATTATCAACATGGCACAGGGAGCTATCGACGGCCTGAAGAACACCAAGCTCTATTCGTTCGAGGTGGGCAATGAGCCGGATCTGTGGCTACAAAACCAGTTCCGGACAGCGCCTTGGAATGGCCAGGTGTATACCAATCAATGGCTGGACCGTTGCAGTGTTGTATACGAGAACGTTCTGAAGAATGCCGGCCTGCCATCGTCCTTTTTCGAGGCTCCTGCGACTGCTTCCACCATCGGCACAACCTTTGAGATCAAGCAACTCGTCAGCGATGGCATCATGGACGGAAAGGACGGAAACAAATTCCTGGCCACATGGAACCAGCACGACTACTTTTACTGTATGTTTTCACCCTTGACATTCCCATACCTGACTAACCCGCCACAGTTATTGGAGTCACACCAACCCCTCTCACCCTCAACGACCTCATGGACCTCGATGCCACAAACACACAATTCGCATACTGGGAAAAGCAAGTGGGCATCGCCCTTGATACAAAACTCCCCTATGTCTTACGAGAGATGAGTTCTGTCGGACCAATAGGCATGCCTGGCGTCAGCGACGCATTCGGTGCTTCTCTTTGGACCCTGAATTTCTTCCTCTATGCAGCATCGATCGGCATCTCATCTGTGCAGATGCACATGACAGACAACTCAAACGCCAGTGCTTGGCAGCCTATTCCCATGTACGGTCGCGAGACGTCCTTTGTGCGCCCACAATACTACGCCCATGCTGCCGTTGCACAAATCATCGGCAACGGCAACGGAACAACACAAATCTCCACGCTCAAGACGAGCAATGTCGGTGCTTCATACGACGGTCGCATCCGCTCATACGCAGCATACGCAAATGACAAGCTCCAATCAGTCACTCTTATCAACGCCAAGCAGGCAAACGCCTCTGTTTCCAACAAGGGCAGCTTCACATTCAACCTCAACCTCGGTTCCGACAACGCAAACAAGCAAGTCTTCATCTCATATCTCACAGCCGACGGCGCAGACTCGCAGACGGGTGTTACCTGGAACGGAATGTCCTACGATGACGTCACAGGCAAATCCACATCTTCGGAGAACACTGTCACAGTCGCCACAACCGATGATTCCGGCAAGGTCGCTGTCCCCGTTCGCGACTCACAGGCTGCCGTTGCCAACATTGGGTGGCAGATAGGCGTCAACGCCGTCCTCAAGCCCGATGGCACCCAGTCGAAGAAAAGTAATGCTGCTTCGCCTTCCATCCGCGGCGCAAACTACGCTGTTGCAAGTGGCGTATTGGCCATGTTGTGGACTTTGATCATGGCCTAATGCAGGGCAACACACTGTTCTGTCGTCATTTCCCTTTTTCTTTTCCTAAACTAGTCTCCTTTCCTTTTTTCTTCCTTTTGGAGCGGTTCATGCAGCATCACGGACTTGCATATGCGTTACGACCGGCGTTTGGTGTGTTTTCGTTTTTCCTTTCCCTCGTCATTGAATCGAGGGGGACTGGGCTTTTTTGTTCTACAAGGTCCTCCATCACATGCCTGTTTTCCAGGCCGTCTCCTTTTTTCCTCACCTAAAGTTATTGGTAATCCGAGAGCGTCTTTTTTTGTATCGGCCAACTCGTGAATGGGATTAATCAGTTTCCTCCTATACTGTCCTGTTTTTCTTTACATTTGATCAAGGACGATACAAATGAAGCAAGGAGTGTGGGGCCCTGATTGGAATCGGGCTTGGATTAGGCGCTTTGTGGAGTTCATATCCGATGTGGTGTGCGTGTGTGCGTTTGTGTATATATGTATATACGCCCCCATTTTTCCTGTTTCCCCACGTTTTATTACTGCAAGTTGTTGTGGTGTAACATGCGTCAAGAAGAGAGCAATTATACAAAGTTTTCTACATTGCCAAAAGTAGAGATTGTACAAGCATATCAGGAGTCATGGGTCACGAAGAAGATGAACTAAGATAATTCCGAGTTTTCCCTGCATTGATACTCTAAATGAGAACATAGAAGGTTAACTCCATTTCCACGCACCCCATCACCTTTTACCCTTTAGCTGGATTAAGTAAAGAGTAGTTTGCTTGCAAAAAGATATGTAAAGTAAAGTGAAGTAAAGTAAACGATGATATAAGTTCCAGATATTCCAGAAAGGGAAAGGTCTTACCACGCCTCTGCTATTAACAGCTGTTGAGCTTTTTTCCCCCCTCGTACAAACGACTTCTCAACATGAACACACTCTAGACTTGAACGTAATAAATAATAGCTCGGCTAGAATATGCAAACAAACATGTTTCGTCGGGGGAATATCGCTAGACATGTCAAATCCCGTTACGTTGATTAGTACGGTACAAGTACTCTGTCTCTCATGTCCCAGTGTCGTCTAGATAAGATGCCCTGTTTATGTCTGCTGAAACCGGTGGAGAGCGGGGTCATGTCCAGTTAGACGTCGTGCTGACGCGACGACGATGGTTCGGCGGGATAGCTCTTGTGCGTTGGCGTCGGCGTGAGAGTGTCCACTTGTCTTGGTTGAAAGTGGGGAAAGGGATTGTTGAGTAGGTAGGGAGATCGGTCTGCCGCCCAAGTCAGGTATCTGCATCGTCAACATGTGCCTGGTAAGCTTAAAGCCTTGATGAGGACTATCACTTGTTCTTGTGTTGGTCTAGATCGATATCCAAGTTGAACAATAAGGCCGAATTTCGATGCATGAGGGGCGCGCCTAGCCGTATTCGGCGGTAAATGCCCAGGTGAGGGGTAGTATGGATTGCTCTTGAATGTCATGTGCCGTTGTCCAGGTCAAGTGTTCCAATTGATTGCTTCTCGCGCTGTATTTAATCCTCTCCATTTCCCTGCCCCATCTACTGTTTCTACTTGGAAAGTCTTTCAACGAAGCAAGATATGTCGATTGCAGCAGCGCCCCGTGTATCTACCACTACCCCATCGATCGGAGCTGGCCCCGCTCCTACGGCCTGTACGCCCCACGATGAGACGTTTGATACTATAGACCTTACTGTCGCATCTCCCGAAGAAGCATATCAGAAACTTTCGCAAGCGGCGAGTACGACGGGCGTTGCACTCGTCTCCAGCCTACCTGTGCGTCCTCCTATCGCTGCAATACAAAGACTGTTCACAAGGCTGTATGCAGACCGCTCATTGGCCTCGCGACTTAATGCCACCTATCCCAAACGTGGTGTCTTCAAGGACGCCTGCTTGGCACCTGACGCACCTCTTGAGATTGATCAAAAAACGACAGTCGATCTATCCATCAGTCGCCTCCAGTCCTTGCGCGAGCTGGATCCAGCTCTTGTAGAAGAGCTTGGTGAAGACTTTGAGGAAATCATGAGATTCTACACATACATCGAAACCGAGGTCCTCCCTGTTATTACACGAGCTACATCAAACATCAGTGGCTTGGAGTTGGAGCTCACCCACAACGGAACCAACAACCACCTCCGCCTGATTGACTATTTTCCGTGCACAACCCCATCTGCACCCAGGTGTGGCGAACACCGGGATTACAACACGTACACAATCGTTTTCCAGGACGGCGCTGTGGGTGGGTTGGAGTATGAGGTGGATGGTGCCTGGAAACGTGTCCCGGCAAGCGTCGATGCTGTCATCTCATGGGGTTGGTGTGCTGCCATCTTGACCAACGATGAGGTAAAAGCTGCCAAGCATCGCGTGCTAAGAACCTGGCCCGTAGCCCAGCGAAGGACTACCGCTGTTGTATTCGTTGCGCCTGATCTTGATACCATCCTCCAGCCAACGAGTGGTCGAGGGACGAAAGACGCAGGATGGAGTCGAGAGATCCAAGAAGGGTGCGTGACTGTTGGGGCTTTCAAAGAGATCATAGGCAAGAAATGGAGGAGACGTGAGGGCAACGAGCCCGGGAAGGTTGTTGAGGGGGCACAAGATCGTGAGATCCAGGCATATTTGAAGCCTGTGTGATGTGAGGCGACGGAAATGTATCCTCCACGCCATAACGGGGTCGCGTTAGGGCTTCTGCATCTCAAGTACGAAAATTAGAACCTTCTCATCTATCCAAGCTGCTCCGGAAGCAGTCATTACTATCCTCAAATTGACAATTTGTGCATGTAAGCAAAACAAGATGGGTGATCCCGAGTGTCATATACACGATCTTGGTTAGCATAACGTCGTGGTAGAAAGAAACTGGACGAGAAATAGAGAGCCTGAGAGAAAGAGACTTTGACAGATATAGAAAGGTCGGGAGTATTAAGTGTGAGCTCAGATAGTGTCGTAAATACCGAAGGGCGATAAAGGATATAGGGAGCCGGAATTAATGTCAAACGGCAAGCTTTCCAAGACGTCAGTGGTACTTACACCAGGTATCTACCTATGGAGGATGCAACTATACTTATCTAGCTCCTTAGCATTAGCATGCAAAACATAAAGTACCCATCCTCTAGCTTCTACCATACATCGGGAATCATGTGCTGCTATAACAATCTACCATCACCTGGTCTCGTTTGGGAGCGGTGGTTTTGCCTAGCCTGTTATTTCCGTCCGAGTTGACCATGCCACGCGACCCCAGCTCGGGAGGCTCTGCTCACACGATGGCAAAAAGGTTGCAGATCAGTATCCAAACATTGCATGAATTGCTTTTGCTCTGTGATCGGTATCGAAACAAAACCTGGAATGTGGATGGATGGATGTTGGATGCGTTCCACGTGAAGTTTGTTCCAAGACATATGACGTCACGCGCCCGAGTCCGCCAAACCTCCAAGCTCAGCTTTTTGTGCCGATTTTTCCGAGGATCAACGGCAGTCCCACCTCTCCACTCGATGCGCAAAAAGCCAAGCTAAACGTGCCGTGGTCATGTATGACGAAATTGCGGATCGCGCACGGCACTCTTTCCAAACTGTTGGGCAAGTTGGTGTCCTGGCCCGCGAAGGTTGTAGATATCAGCTATAGCATGTCCGTGACCCTTTCAACGCGCTTTGAGGTTTTCCATACTCATCACAAATATGCACTTTCGTGACAGGACACACGCCAAGTATGAGAATGCGGATGAGAAGCCGCCGGAGCAGGTTGGGCTTCGCGATCGTCTTGTGCACTTCACATGGTACGCCTACGTGGTGACAGAGTCATCCAGAGAATGAGCTGACGATAGCACAGGCCATGGTTCGCGTGCACCATGTCTACAGGCTCTCTCGCCGTCGTCTTAGGGAACACGCCAAACAAATTCACTGGCCTAAGGACGATTGGTAAGGTTGTCTTCATCGCCGACCTGGTCCTGTTTAGCATTTTCAACATTTGCATGTTTGTGCGATTCGTCCTGGTTCCTCGCAAAATAATCGCATCGTTGCGCCACTCGGTTGAGGGTCTCTTCTTCGGCACATACTGGGTTTCGGTGGCGCTCATACTGAACTGTACATATATATATGGCAACCCATCGACCGGGTCATGGCTTACAAAAGCCCTCGAAGTGACTTTCTGGATGTACTGCGCTGCTTCCTTTCTCGTCGGCATCGTGCAGTATTCGCTCTTTTTTCGTTTGGAGCGCCTAAGCGTAGCCGACGCTGTGCCAGCATGGATCTTCCCCATCTATCCGTTGCTTGTAGTAGGACCACTCGCCGGGACTATACTACCGGGTCAGCCTGAGCCTGCGAACCGAAACATATTTGTTGGAGCCGTGCTTTTCCAGGGTCTTGCGTGGGCCGTGTCGTTCCTGTTGTACAGCCATTACATGCAACGCTTGATGACGAGCGAGTTACCCTCCCCTACTACTCGGCCGGGCATGTACGTCTCTGTTGGGCCCGCTGGTACATCAATTCTCCACGCTATTCCTGCGTCGCACGCTAACAATGACAGGCTACACTGCTGCCGGGCTTCTCGCCCTTGCGAATCAAGCACCGTCGGTCGTCCCAGCGAATTACTTGACCAATATCTCGGTCCCCGATGGCGAGATTGTTCGGATAATTGGCATCATGGCAGGCCTGTTCATCATCCTGTTCGCCTACTGGTTCTTCCTGATAACAACCGTGGCCGTTTTACTTGGGTGTCGCAACATGTCCTTTTCGCTTAACTGGTGGGCGTTTATTTTTCCCAATGCAGGACTTACGCTTGCAACGATACAAGCGGGCAAGGTGCTGCAGAGCCAAGGCATCAATGGTGTCGCGAGCGCTCTGACCATTTTGCTAGTTATTCTGTGGTTTATGACGGCATTCTTCTGCATACGCGCCGTTGTGCTCGGACAAATCTTGTGGCCAGGGAAGGATGAAGACAAGACAATGAAGAGGGTGGCCTGGGGCTGGCAGGGGAACAGGGGGAATCCAGAGGCTGGTAAGATCAGACCATGACGATGTTTGATATTACATAGTACAGCCATGTACACATGACTAGCGAGGCGTACGGATTACAGGATTATAACTTGAATAGTTATGATAGCTGAAGGTTGACAAAGCATACGTCTGATCCAAGCTTGGGGAGACAAGTCGCGTGACCAGATGAATAGTGCGGACCGTGGAGCTTGGAGCCGTGCGTATAAGTCTTTGGGGGTCTGGGGTGCGTTGGCGCGTCATGACTACGTCGCTCGGGCTTGGTGCGTCTGGCACATGACCTGGCGAGGCTTGTGTCGATTAGGGGGCGTATTCTGCGTATGGCGGAATGCTTGGACCCAAGATTTCCCGCCCTCGGCTACACTCTCAACAGATTTACTTGATGGTGGCGGAGAGGCGCTCTCTGTAGCTGAATTTGCGTTGCTGTGACGAGGCATTACAAGCAACGAGCAAATTCTTTCTGGTCAGGAGAGCGGCCCGATGAGTGTTTCATGTTTGCGCACGGCATCTATCGTGAGCTTACTCTGACTGCTTTTGATAGTCGTACCTCGACCACCTGTTGCAACTCGCATCGCTCATCTCATGCTGTACGCTGTAGGTAGGTAAGTACTACAGATCGGTTACGAGGTGCCATGGCCCCAAGCTTTTTTTTCTTCAACAGAAACACATGGAACCTCTCTCGGCCGCTTTCTCGGCTGCGCCCAGGCTGCAAGTGGCTGCAGCAACCCCCCCACCCATCTGTCATCAAGAAGGCAGAGGCGTAACGGGTTTCGCAGCTACCCATCGATTATTTCTACTCCCCCCCATCGAACCTGTGTAAAGACAACAGCCATAGTTGGCTCATTTCACTATTATAATGAGCTAGAAACAGCATGAACCGCGCGGCGGCAACTCTAATGACTATGCCCAAAACTCTGTACACGCCGATCCTCCGCCCTCCCCCCCCCCTCGCAGCAGATTGCTTATTCCCCCTCACCATGCATCACGACGCCCCCCCGTCTAGGACTCCCCAACGATAGCAGAACGCCGGTCTAGACTCACGGACATTGCGACTTGGCCGGGGCTAAAGAGCGAGGGCGGCCCTAGTCGGCACGCCTGCTTGGCCGGTGGGCGGAAATGGGACATGGGATTCTGTGCGGGGCTTACCTCGTTGCACAAGACACGCATGAACCACTTATCGCCGCCGCCGGAGACGACAAGTCAGCTTATTTGGGAGAGTTGCCACGCGTGCTGCAGCTCAGCTGGGCCGAATCAGCGCCTTGGGCTGACACGGCGGACATGGCGGCGCTTGACCCCTGCTGTCATGGCCGCGCGTGGTTGGTCGCGGGAGAAACTGGTGGATATCGCGATGCTTGGATTGTCGGGGATAGGGTTTTGGCCTGGTGGGTTGCAAGGGTAGAGGGCACTTGGGGGTTTAGGATGGTGCATGGGGACATGGGCATCTTTTTGAGGTACGGGTTGGGTGCTGAGAGCTGTTGATGTAGCCGGGTATATAGATGGGCGGCTGTCCCCACGTTGAACAAGGCAGAACATTGTATCATCATCATCAGGATATCAGACCACCTCGATCCATCTACCCTCAACTCTATTAGCTTAATACATCACTACCACTACTACCACTACCACTACCACTACTACTTCATCCCTCTACAACAACTACCCCACCAACAAACACCATGTCTTCCCCAGCTGCTCAGTTTGTCTACGTCCCCAACCTAGTTGGCGGCCAGATGCTCCGCCTTCCTGTCGAGCAAGCCGAGGCCGAGAGCCACTCCTTCACCCAGCAGCCCATTGCTAGCCCCTCGCTATCATCGCGCTACACCCGCTCGGCATCGCCCACCCCCAGCGTCGAGAGCGTTCAATCAACCGAGTGATCATCTCACTCCGCGGCTACAGAAGAACAAAGAACAGAGTAGTTTGCGATGACGCAGAGGGAGAGGAAGCCTTGGACTGCAACTGGCCCGCACCAGTCAAACCAAAGGCGGGAACCAGTGTTACGCCAAGCTTCCTCCAAACTGGGGGACCCAACTTACGAGTCAAAACACCGAAACACTGATGTCATGCTATCCACCAATTACCCACACATCTATCAATCGCCAACATACCTGCCGCCATCTCATCACAAGTATGACGAGTCGAGCCGTTAGTTTACGGGGAACCTTTTTTAGGGTCATGGGGATAAGTACCTACTATGTGGGGAAAAAGGGAAAAAGTTTGAAAGCACGTGGGAAGAGCTTTTTTTTTTTCTTCTTTGCCTTGGCTTGGAGAGTTAGTTGTGTATCACGATCAGGGATCCTGATAAGAGTAGAACAGTACGCGAGCCTTTACTTGGCAATCCCCTGGGATACAAAACGCTTTGGAGGAAGATGTCTGGATCCATCGACTCATCATTATAATACCCATTTTTGTAGTTTGATTTTTTTAATCCAATCATAATACCTCGAATCGATAACCTCCTTTTGCTTTTCCATGCCCAGCTGCCTGACTGCGAGATGCAGTGTGATATTGTGCATGCATGTTGCATATAGATGTTGTTTCTTGCAAACAATGGCGGCATTGTAATCGTGTGTAGGCTTGAAGCAAAAGCAATACCTCTCTTTACATACGCGAGCTCATTGCATACATAGATACGTGCGTTGTTCCTTGGGGCGTACATGCGTGGCATCACGTGTACATGTGTGAGACAAAAGCAAGAACACACATGTCCTATTCTTACACATGTCCTTTGTTGCTTTTGTCGGCTTGCGGGCGATTGGTTCCGGTTCGTGAAACGGGGGAGGAGGGGGGGCTCGCAAGCACCGGTCAAGTCAAGTGACATCGTGCATTGGACACTTGGGCAGGCCTTCTGCTGATGCGGCCTGTGCTTGTATTCCCGCCCTGGAGGTAGCACCGGAACCCAATATACTTAACTACGTCGTAGCAGCTAAATAGCTGCTTCATTGTCATGTTGTCTCCAACGCTTGCAAACAGAGCCAGGACCGGATTCTGCCCGCGCAGCTGGCATGGGCTAGGGTTGGAGTGTTGAACCAAAACGAGAGGGGTCGTATGACACCTTGTCGTGGAGATTTTTGATAATGCTAGGTAGATGGGCCGTTATCTGCATGTTGATCAATGGTGCACCGGACGCTTAATCTTTGTCGTACAAGGGGAAATTGAGACACCAGAGCCCAATCAGGTAGCTAGGTATCACGTCAGCCCACAGTAGGCCCGTCTCATTTTTCGCTTGTATGGCGTGCTTACTTATCGTATGTAGGACTGATTAACTACCTATGGGGTTGCTTCGGTGTAATAAATATAAGTAAGTAATTTTGACTGTTCGTACAGACAGTCCCATAGGTTCCGGTAAGTGCCGTGGCGATCGATCGTTAACCCCGCTGGCACATGCACCTGATCAGGACAAACCTCTGAACAGCAGACCGCTTACAGTACAACTCAGCACCATCGTGTCTCCACTCCATCCCCAGACATGGTCGTCTCACTGGCTTTTAACATGGTGTCCGGCTCAAACTAGAGTATTTAAGTTACAATCATCGTTGAGCGACTTGATGCGACGCGCATTTTCCGTATTCCAATTTGCTTCTCCGCAGTTGCACCGTGCCGAAAACTATGGTGGTGTCGCTCCCCTCCTTTTCATGCGCGCACTCCTGGTGTCGTGATTGATTCTCGAATTCCGAGTCGCAAATAAGCCGACCTAGTCAGGGATGCGTCAGAACATTAGTCTTCAGCGATCACACCATGTTTCTGCCTCAAAACTTAGGTCGTGTCATGTGACGGAGGTACAGATATGGACTAACGTGGCATTGCAACACATGGACATACAGTCTCGAGGCCATCGTGGCCTACTTGAGGAAAATTTAATCCCTCGGTTTGGGCGATTTCACCGACAGCGTCATGTTCTCGCGTCCTTGCGCATGGCCCAGCCAATCTCCACCCCAGCTTGTAATCTCACCCTCATCATGTTCCCTAGCAGTCACCTCATTTGCCGCGTTCGTATCCATCTGATCCCCATCCAAGATCTTGGCTTTAATCTCAACTGGTTCTGAAATGCACAACTTAGTGCTATTATGCTTCGAGTAGCCTTCCATCTTTAAATATAAATAGTCTTCCTTAGTCCCCGATCGCTTCTTACCGTCTCGCAACCAAAACATTCAACTACAAGAATTAACATCAACACACTGTTATACAAACAATCCTTCCTACTAAAAATTTCACTATGAAGTTTTCCACTATTCTTGTTATCCTTATTCCGGCCGTCGCCGCTGTATGCCAACCAGATGGGAACAATGAATTGGGAAATTGCATTAATTGGTGTCAATTGAAATATGAGAAAAACCCTGGAGCCAACTGTGTTCCAATAGCCTGCAACACTTGCACGTAAGTTAACATACACACAGCCCTTATTCTAATATAGGCATATAGAAAGCCATAGTTATTAGAATGAGAAGAAGTCATAGATGAATAAGCTAACTAGCTCTTAGAGGACTCTCATATATACCACGACCAGAAAGGCGGGCTTTGCGGCGACAAGAAAGTGCGCGTGTTTCAGGACATTAGAAAAGATTAGTGGGATTAGGGTACGCCAGTTCAGTTAAACACAAGCAAGATAGATTGTCTGGTCAGGTAGTTTTATATGCTAAAGAGCAAAGTGTCGTAGGGCAATAGGCTAATAGACATACTTTCTTCCCCCTTTAAGATTGTCCCCTATGCTAATATCGCTCGAGACTAACTATGGGTTCATTTTCTCCTACTTCTAGATATCGTCATTGATCGGGCTCAGTCCCTGCGCAGTGCCTAATTTATCCTCAAACCACAACCTTAACCGCTCAACCCTATACCGATCTGACATCCATTCGCGGAAATATGTGATATTTGTTCCTGGCATCTCCAAGATAGGAGGATACCCTTTCGGCGCCTCAACGTCGCTCCTTACAGGCCACGAGCCCCGGGTTGCCTGCCACTCTTTGGTGAGCATGTAGTTATGCAGTAGCTTTGCTCCTTCTGGGTGCGGTGCATCTTTCGGGATGGCAGCGAGCTGGAACCATGTCACGAAGGAGCCCTGGACTGGGTGGCTAATATTGATGTTTGAGGTCGGAAAGAGGCCGTCCGATGTAAATGAGGCGGCGCGCGTGGAGTTCTTGCTCGCCATGATGGTATCAGGGGAGCGCGTGCCGCGGACCCATCGGGGGTTTTGCTGGAGAAGCTTTTCGAACCAGGATTTGCCGTACTGCTGCATGCTGTTCTTTTGTTAGCTGTCTTTTCTTTCAGAACACTTGCGGGGGTGAAAAATTACATCAAATCAAATGCGTATAGCACCGCATCGTCATCGTTAGGATAAGTCAAGACAAGCTTGTCCTTAAACTCCGGCCTCAACCAATCCTCCCACTCGACTGGCGCCTTAATCCCAGGCAGCTTATCCGTATTCCACTTCCCCGCCCATCCCACTGTCAGAATGCCGTAAAACGCCGCACGTACATCCTTCATTGGCGAATACACCTTCTCAAGTCCTACAGGTGCATAATGCAACAGTGCACCGTCATTATCCCACCGCGGGAAATCATGCACGGTCTGAAATGCAATGCTATCAACATACACCTTCCCTGCGGCGAGCTGCTCGTCAAAGCGCCCGCTGTGGTATTTAGACAGGTCAGTGGTGAGGTTGAGTTTCATGCCAGGGAACCGCTTCTCGAACTCGTTTTTCAGTGCGTCTTCGTCGGTGCGCTCATCGCCGCCCAGCCACATTGTTACGACGCCGCCTTCGGCGAGAGCGGCCTTGTGGATTTCATCAATGGTACGCGTCTCAATAGTTGCAGCCCCATTGAAGCCTAGCGTTTGGTCGTACGCTATGCTACGGCTCGCCAGTAGGATAGCGGCTGTGAAAAAGGACTGTAGCATTATGTAGCGATAGGAGAGAGATAGAAAGAAAGAAGAGACTGTGTTAGTGAGGAAAACTTAGCCACTGCACTCGAGGCTTTATTGCAGCTTTAGCTGCATATTACGGTTGGTCTATGTGTAGGGTTTTATGTAATTGTCGGAAGCAACGGCTTCTTATTAGCCTATTAGGCTCGTCTCTTATCAGACGAAAGGCTACTAATATATTGGCATACCTCTATTTGGTCTAGCTCTAAAACACGTAATATAATAAACTCTAAAGCTTCCTTTACCTCCGCCTTAGCCTCTGCCTCTACCTCTATAATATCTTCTACAGGCTTAGTTACTATAGAGAAAGATATATAGTTATAGGGTAAGTACAACTTATGCGTTGAAGATGCACCCCCTCTTCAGCTCTGTTTACGGGCTGTACGGACTATTCTACATTTGAGTCAACAGTGAGTGATTTGCCGCGCGGCCTTCCTAGGCGGTAGTGAACGGATGTATCCCAGCCACCCAAACGCACCTGCTAGGTCTTAATATCGCGAGCGCGGAGTCGTCTGTATCAAGTTCCATCCCAACGATGCGCACAAGGACGACTAGGATATGCACATCGTAGAGCCTCTGGTCTTCACAGATGCGAACGTCTACGCAGGTTTTATTTTCCGTCCGCGCGTTGTCCGTCATTCTTTCTAGGGTGGCATGGACATGGATGCAGTGAGACCGAATGTTGGCTGAGCCGTCGATCTTTTCTAGGCTGTCATTCATGGACATGGGTGCGCGCGCGAAGACCATGCATGTGATAATAGCTATCAGCAGGACCTAGTTACCAGGCGATGGTGTGAGACCGAATGAAGAGGCAGCCTACTGTAGAATTTAGTAGGGACCCTGCCTACCTAATTCGTTGTATTGTAAAGGGAAGAAACGAGCGAGACATTGCGCTGACTGGATGTTGGACGTCGTCCGTACCGATACGAGGCCCGTAAGATGCCCCGTCCCGCTCCTAGTATATGCTCCCCTTCAATGCTTTCAAGGCTGCTAGTAAATCTGGGCATTCACTCTAGTCACGGCATACGCGTATGTAGCATAGCAACTTAGCCGTCTTGTTTTGAGCGCGCAAGCTGTGAAGCTGCAACTTAGTACTAGGGTCTAAGACTAGCTGTCAAATATTCACTGTAGATGGAATACTGGTTGAAGATGATGAATTGTAATAGATATTGATCATTCCCATTGATTGTTGATGTGTCTTGTTTCTATCTGTGTGGGCTGACGCGCGCGGGGAGGGGGGGTTGGGGTTGGGGTTGTGCCAAGAGCTCCTGCGCACTCATTGGCTCTCACAGATGCTGGGTCGGACTCACGCCCCAATAGCTGTGCTCCGCCTTCATCTGTCATAGTGCTTCTATCTGACACTAGCATAGATACAGCTTATGTTACATCCTAGTGACTAGCTAGTGTCTGTACCGCTAGACTTTGGAGACATTTCTTTACATACGAGCGGGCTATTGTTACTATAGTGTGCGATCGCCTGTGAAGACGATAGAGGCATAGGACCATATAAGTGTAAGCTAAAGGTGCAAATTACTATTAGGTCTTAACTCTCTAGTCGATCGCGGGGTAACTATGTACATAATCACCGGTATAATATAGTAGTGAGCTAATGTACGGTAGGGTGTGATGGGCTAGAGCCCAGTTGGTGAACACTCGATGATATCTCGGTCACGTGCGTAAGACGCACAGATTAACTACTTACGTCCAAACAACGCTTAGACTATCCGCACAGTCTATAAGTAGAAGGTTATTCTAAGCCGCTCTTTAAATAACCTTTAGTATAAGATAGCTTATAGTTCTCTTCCTTATTAAATATAACTCTAGTATACTTATATAATAGCTCTCTAAGCGTAGCCCTTTTATTTTATATTTAATTCTAATTAATAGAGCCTTACTATAAGACTTTATTAACTTATAGCGCGTTAATTCTCTTAACTACTACTTTAACGTGCGAGTAGAATAACTTACTATATAGAATTAGTATTACTTAAAAGTATAATAGGCCTTTAGATAATAAGTAGGTAGAAGCTATTATAAGATAGCTAGCCTAAGACTATAGCCTTATAGAATGCTTAATTAAATATACTACTAGCCTTATAAGATATCTAGAGTAAATAAATATTAGTTAGCTTAGTAAACTCTAAGCTATATTACTAAATATTATTTAGAAAAGCCCTACTTAATACCTTAATAGTACTAAGGTATAGGTCCTACTACCTATAAAAAACTTTATAAGAAAGTAAGTAAAAGTAGTAAAAGCTTTATTAGTCTTTAAAGAATTAAAGAATAAATAATAACTTTTTACTATAGTAGAGTAAGTATTATTAGAAGTCCTATTAGTTCTCTATAGAAGAGGTATAGGCTATAATACTTAGCTAAAGAAATAGCTAAGAAGAAATTATAAATATAAAGATTAGTTCTAAAAGTTATAACTTATAATAACTACTAAAAGTTATTTAGAAAAGCCTTATTATAGAGAATAAGTAAGAGATAAGCTTTACTAGTTCTTTACTAAAGAGAAGTAAGCTATAAGAAAATTACCTATATAAGTTAATTAAAGAATAATTAGAAGCTTTACTAGTTTTTACTATAAAAAAGTAGGCTATAAATATAAAAGCTTATAAAAAGCCTTCTACTATTTAGAATAGAAAATAACTTTTCTAACTTTAATACTAATAAGCTATTTATATACGCCTTTGCTAAGTACTTTACTAGAGTACCTAATAACTAAATATACTAAGAGATTATATAGATATTTAGAAATAATAAGTAAAAAAAAGCTACTATAGCTTTAATAATAAATAAGGTTATAAAATAAATAAAGAAAGTAAAAGAAGCTAAAAAATTACTATAAAAGTTACTAAAAGTCCCTTAAGACTTTATAGTAGTAATAATAGCTTAACTAGTCTAGCTACTATCCTCTATTATAGCTTATTTAGATATAATAGAATAATAAACTTAGCCTAGCTTCTTAGACTTATATACCTAAGATCTAACTAGATATAACTACCTATTTAGAGAGGTTATAGAAGAAGAGACTTCCTAACCTAGAACGTTTTAATAGAGACTATTTAAACTATCTAAGTTAGAAATATAAATATAAAAGTAAACTAAAGTATAACTTATACTTATACCTCTCTTAGAATACTAAGAAGCGATATCTTTAGTTAGACTAAAGAGAAAGTAACCTAAGTTCTCTTACTATAGCTACTAAAAAACTAGCTAAGTACTATAAAAAAGTTATAAAAATACTTAGATACTTAATTTTTAATATATACTATTAAAAATAAGCTCTAAATAAGCTTTAATATTTAAAGTAAAGCTAATAGCTAGTTAGAAATTATATCTTTAAGTTTAACTAGCTATACGTAGAAGCTAGCTAAAACTTTAGTAAGTCTATTCTCTAAGAGATATTTAGTAAAAGGCTTAGTATAGAGCTCTAATATCTTATACTATATACCTTTAAAAATATTAGTTTTAAGAAGTATATAAAAGAAGCTATTAAAATCTTAGATAACTTTTATTATATTATTTTAATAGTAGGTCTTAAAAGAGAATATCTTAGCGCGCCTATAGTATAAGCTACTAAAAGAATACTTAGATACTATACTATCTAAGAAGATAGACTAGAAGCTAATAAAGGCTAGTAAAGTAAGTATAAGAATTAGTAAGCTAAGCGCTAATTAGGTTAAGTACTACGCCTATAGTAAAAAAAGATATATATCTATGTAGGTAGGCCTTGTACGATCGTACGGGGTGAATAATAAGCAAGGTTCTTCTAGTAACTAGTATTAGTATTATCTCTCTATAAATAGAGGTTTCTATAAAGATATATATAATTATCTACGTACTATAGGCTAAGGTTAGGCTAATATTCCTACTAATACTTATAGTCTAATACTAGAAGTCTTTTCTTTCTAGATAGAGAGTACTCTTATATATATTAGTAGTAACTATATATAGTATTAAATATTACCGCCTATTAGCCTTTATACTTACCTATCTACTCGTACTATTAACTTATTACTATTAATAAAGTGTTTTAGGGCGTAGTTTAGCGATGCCTTTATAAAGGCGTCTATAGGATTATTATTACTATTTATTTAGTAGATCTTAGTAATCTTATAACGCTTATATAATTAACGCAGCGCTATAATATCTATTATAAAGCGCTTTTTTTTTATTATCCTAAGCTTAACTAGGTACTTATATAAGGAGTATAAGTCTATATAAATAACTAGTAGAATCTTTAGTATCTTAAGTCGTTTTATAACTATTTTTAAGATAGTAGTAATTATAATACTTATATTAAAGCTATTAACTATACTATAGATCTCTAATACTAATACGCTCTATATAACCTACTTATACTTAGTAGAGCTATAGTAGATTACGTTGCCTTAGATTATAAAGGTATTAGTATCTATAGACTTATTAATAAGTATAAGAATAAAACTAAGCTATAAGCTAAAGTCCTTATTATTAGTAAAAGAGCTATCTATAAAGACTATAAGCTTAGCCTCTCTAAAGTTAACTATAATATAGTAGAGGCTATAGTTAATATTCTCTATCTACTACTTTAATTACTTATTAAGTATCTTTATATCCTTATCTAATAGTTGCTACGCCTAAGTAGTAATAGATAGGTTAAATAACGCTTCTAGTTAGTATATTAATATAATATACGCTCTATATATACGTTTTTATATACTATTACGCGCTATTATATACTTTTGCGTCTATAAGATTAATCTTTCCTCCTTACCCTTTCTATCTAAAGTCTAGGATTAGTTTATTAGTATTAATTATAAGTATATATCTATTAAAGTCTAGTTAGGTTTCTAGTATAAGAATAGACTTTAGCTTTAATCTAAACTCTACTTTCTAGATCTTTTCTCTTTAAGTAATAAGAATACTTATATTCTTAGTATAATAGTGTTATCTATCTATATACCTATAATGCTAAAGACGTTAGTATTAGCGTTTATAATTAATAGATATAGGTTATATTAAAGTAGCTATATCTAGTTCCTTATAATAGTATCTATAGTATATTATCTACTAATAGACTCCTACCTCTATAATTCTATATAGTAGCTTAATTATATAGAGAAGTATACCTTTTAAGTACTAGTGCTCTAGCTTAGTAGGGAGGTATATAAGTATTATTCTCTTTAGTGCTATTTAAGCCTATAGGTATATCTACGTAATATTACGTAGCTTAATACTTATCCTACTTTATATTAGTATAGGTACTAGTATATATTAGTTACTAGCTATATCGCTAGATAGTTAGAGACTATATTAAGATAGCCTCTTTACTATAGTCTTAGTAGCCTTAGATAACTAGATAAGATTTCTTATAGAGTTTAGTTATCTTTCCTTTAACCTTACGTACTAAGTAGGACTTAAAAATCTAGATCTTACTATATAGCTTCTTATTATATTACTTAAATTTAAAGACTCTATAACTTATAAGGTTACTAATCTCTTAGTTATTAAACGCTTTAAAAGGTACGCCTAATATTATAATTACTCTATTATTTTATAGCTTAATAGCTAGCTTATAATTATTTTACTCTTTCTTAGTAATATACGCGTATACCTTATATTTATTCTTTAAGCCTAGGGGGGTATCCTCTCTTACGTAATTAGGCTACTATAAGTACTACTATTAGTTCTTATAGTTTATATATCTTCTTTAGTATATATAGCGTATTAGAGTTACTCTAGAGATAATCTAGTCTATAGTATAGCTTAATAAAGTAAAGGTAGTAGTCTTATATATAGCCTTTTAGAATCTATAGAAAGACTATATAGAATTATTTTAGCTAGATATCTACGTAGTAGTAGATACTATAGAAGATCTTTAATTTATTATTTAGTAGGTTATATAGCTTCTCTATATACTTCTTCTTATAGTCCTATATCTTTAAAAAGATATTAATCTTTTAGAGATTAAGTTTTTTATTATTATACTTAATTAGGGGAATTACTTTATAGGGGTCTATATTATCTAAGAGTATAATTAAAGAAATACTTATTTTCTTTAGATATTATAGGTATACTAGCGTATATTTGCGGAATCTATTAAAGTTATTATATTTAACTATAGTTATTAACTTAGTTATCTTTAGTCTACTTAGCGTCGCTTATTTATCTATAGTATCTACTTAATTATCTCTATAGGTAGAGATATTTATTATTACCCTTTTCGCGCTAGTTATTAGTTAACTTAGATACTAGTTTAGTTCTTAACTTTAGTATTAGTTTATTACTTTTCTATATCTTAGTCTCTTATTTTATAGATATTTAGCTTTACGCTTAACTTATTAGTTATACTATTCTATATTATATCGCCCTTTTAGTCTATACTATTATAGTATATACGTAGCTAACCTCTTATTAAAAGTAGTAGATTAGAACTAGTTATCTAGCTATTTTAGATATTCTTCTTTTTAGAGAAGTTTAGCTATAGCTTTACTTAGTAGTATATTAACGTAGCTAGTAAATATACCCTTAAAGTAGAGAATCTACTTTAGCTTCTTTATATACGTCGCGTTTACGCGTATAAATATAGCTTTAGTCTAGCTTTAAAAGTTCTAGAGAAACTTACTAAAGAGCTCTATATCTACTATAGGCTAGTCTATATAGTTTATAATTATACGCGCGATATATATTATTACTATAGTTTTATCTATCTTATTATTTAGGGCTTTAATATTATTATCTTATATCTCTAGATTAATATAACGCTATTCTTTTACCTTTAAGTTTATAGTCTTTAGCAGCTCCTCTTATATAAGAGTATAGCCTTTATTACTACTTACTATTTTAGTTACTATTTATTATTATTAATATACTACGCTGGCTATAGTCGTTAGAGATATATTAGTAGTTATAGGTTATATATAGGTTAAGCGGCGACTAAGTAGGGGTTAGTATGTATATAGACTACGTCTAGGAACGCTTTAATACGGCTAAAATAGTTAGTCTTAAGCTAAATAAGACGCCTAATATAGCTAATAGTAAGCTTAGTATAGATAACTCTGCTACTAATATAGGCGATCTAGAGAACGCGTGGGGTTATAGGATCTATCTTTTCTAACTTAACTATCTATAACTACCCTATAATTACTAATTAGTATAGATAGGCCTTATATAATTGTATAGGGTAAATAATAAGTAAGGTTCTTCTAGTAACTAGTATTAGTATTATCTCTCTATAAACGGAGGTTTCTACGAAGATATATACAATTGTCTACGCACTATGGGCCGAGGTCGGGCCGACGTCCCTACCGATACTTATGGTCCGACAATCTAAGTATTATAGGAGAAGTTCTAAAGTAAAGAGTACTAAAGTAAACTAAGTAGTATAAAGAGAGCTACTACTAGATAGTAAAATTCCCTTAAAGATATAAATAAAAGTAAGTTAGATAACTTAGAAAAAGAGTAGCTTTAAACTAGAGTCTTAGTCTAGAGCTTTAAAAAATAGATTAGTAAATAAGTAGTAAATAGAACTAATTTTAGTAAAAGTATATAAATACCTCTCTTCTTATAGTATACTTAATTATAAACTCTATTTATAACGCTACTATATTAATTAATAGTAGGTATTTATACTATATATTAGTTAGTAAAAAATTCGCTTACTAAAGCTATTTAGAGCGCTTCTTAATTACCTCTTAAATAATAGAGAGATTAATAGAAATATTAGAAATAGATAAAGTTTCTAAGTTTAAGTTTAATATATATAGCTACTAAGAGATTACTTATATATACGTACTTAATAGTATAGATAAAGAAGTAGTCTTAGGAAAAAGATAGATAGACTACTAAGATATCTTAATTACTCTAGTAAAAAGAAGCCTATTTATATACTTAAGAGGTATTTAAGTAAGGTATAATAAAAGTATTATAACCTAGAGTACTATATATTAAGTAAGCGTATCTATATTTATAGGTCTTATAAGGAGATCTAAAGACTTAAAGAAGAGAGTATAAATATTTACTACTTTTATTATAAATATTAATAAGGCGTTAGCACTAAAGAAAGTAGTAAATATAAAGTTACTACTACTAAAATAGTATTAGAGCTATTTTAAGCTCTTTAATCTAAAAAAAGTATTAAAACTTCTCTTATATTAAAGTCTAAGAGTAGACTATAAGATTAAGCTAGAGTTAAAAGATAGTTAATAGCTATAGCTACTATAGGGCCTACTATATAGTATATTAAAAGGCGAGTTACTAGTACTCTAAAGGGAGCTTATAGCTCTTCTAGAAAAAGAATTTATTTATATAAGTAGCTTACTAGCCTCTTTACTAGTTCTATTTATAAAGAAGCTAAAAAGAGGACTTTAATTATATATTAACTACTACGCGCTTAATACTATTACTAGAAAAGATAGATACCTTCTACTACTTATCTAAAAGATACTTAATAATATAAGTAGGGCTAAGTAGTTTATAAAGCTAGACGTTATTACTACTTTTTATAAGATTTATATAGTAGAAGGTAATAAATAGAAGATAGCTTTTAGAATACGCTTTAGTTTATTTAAGTAGTTAGTTACTTTATTTAGTATAGTAAACTCTCTAAGTACTTTCTAGTAGTATATTAATTAGATATTAAGAGAGTACCTAGATAAGTTCTATTTAGTATATTTTAATAATATATTAATCTATACTAATAGTAGCCTATAATAATACTAGGACTACGTCTAAAAAGTTTTTAGTAAGCTTTAGAGCGTAGGACTCTATATAGATATTAAGAAATATAAATTTAAAGTAAAATTTACTAAATACTTAAGTTTTATTATTATATAGAGAAAAGTATCTTTATAAATTTAGATAAAGTTAAAGCTATTAAGAAGTAGGAAGTATCTAAAATAGTAAAAGGCGTATAATTATTTTTTAGGTTTACTAACTTCTACTAAAAGTTTATTAGAGACTTTATAAAGATTACTACTCTCTTAACTTATCTAATAGGCGATATAAGCTTTACCTAAGGAAAAGATAAGTAAGCTATATTTAATAAGCTAAAAGATCTTTATAATAGAACTTATCTTAGTAATATTTAACTCTAAGTAAAATATAGTTTTAGAATATAACTTTTTTAGCTATATAATAGGAGAAGTACTATTTTAGTATAATAAAAAAAGAATACTACGCTCTTACGCGTACTTCTTAAGAAAAAATAACGCCTATAAATATAACTATAAGATATATAATAAAAAACTACTAGCTATAATATAATACTTAAAAGAATAAAATACTAAACTTTACTTAGTAAAGAGCTTTAAAATAATTACTAACTATAAGAACTTAGAGTACTTTATAAAGCTAAAGATATTAAGTAAATATTAAATTTACTAAGCTATATTATTAAGCTAATTTAATATAAAGATACTATACTAGCTAGAGAAGTAAAATATAAAAGCTAACGCGCTCTTAAAAGAGAATAAGATCTACTAAAAAATATAAGAGATAAACACTTATAAAAGTATATTATTTAAATTTTAAAACTAATATCCTACTACTATAAGAAAGTAAGTAAAAATAAAGAGGATTTAACTAAGAGCTAAGTTATATTAGTAAAGATTTATATAAGATAAATAGAAAGCTATTTTAGCCTAACTAAAGAATAGTTAGACTAATAAAACGCTACTACTAATAAGAGTAGTATAGACTAGTTAGAACTTAAAAAGCTATAGCTAGAAGCTTTAAGAAATAATAATAGTACTAGTAAGTAGTATAAGTAGTACTAGAGTAAGAATAAAGATTTCTACTAAACTTAGGTATAAAATACTCTATCTTAAAGTATATAATTAGTAATTAGAGAGAATTACTATATTAAAGTAGAAAATAAGTACTAAATAATAAGAAACTATATACCTAAATAATTAGAGAAGTCTATAATTCTCTTTTAGCTAGATATTTAAGTAGAGAGATTACTTATAAGATATCTATAAGATTTCTTCTAGCTAAGTATATTAGATAATATTAGATATTATATAAAAAACTATAATATTTATAGGAGAATAAAGCTATAGTAAGAGGTACTTAAAGATTTTTAAACTACTACTAATACTAGATTAGATATAAAAAGAGATATTTATAGACTTTATTAAAAGATTACTAATAAGTAAAGGTATAAGCTACTTTATAGTTATTATAGATTACTTAAGTAAGAGAGCTATCTTTATTCTACTACCTAATATTAAGATAAAAATAGTAGTCTAAGCCTTTCTTAGCTAAGTAGTAGCTTACTATTAGTTACCTAATATAATTATATTAGATAGAGAGAGCTAGTTTATTAGTATACTTAGGAATACCTTTATAAAGTTCTAAAATTAATTAATAGTTATCTATAGCGTTTTACCTATAGACTAATAGCGCTATAAAATAAATAAATAGTATATAAAAAGCGTATATTAAGTATTTATTAGCTAGTTATAAAATAACTAGGCTATATACTACTCTATAGCTTAGATCGCTATTAATAAGAGAGATATAATATTAATAAGAGTATTTTTATTTTTTTATAATATAGTTATAATATAAACTCTCTTTAGTTAAAGGCTCTACTAAGTATAAGTTAAAGGAAATATACTACTAAAGAATATTTAGACTATAAGAAAATAAAGACTATTATAGCTAAGTTTTAAGATATATTTAACTTAGTATAAGCTAGTATAGCTAAAGCCTAAGTAAAATAAGAGAAGTAAATAAATTAATACTATAAAAAGGCTAAAAACTATAAAGTTAGTAATAAAGTTTAGCTAAAGCTTAATAAATAGTATAAAATAAAATATTAGTTATAAAAGCTTAATTAAAAGAGTACTAAATATATAGTAATAGAGGTAATTAATAGCTACTTAGTTAAGCTAGATACCTCTCTAAGCTACTACTTAGTCTTTTATATTAATAAACTATACTTTACTAACTTAGACCCTCTACTAAGCTAAGTATAAGATAATATTAGCCGCTACTATTATAAGTAGGTAATAAGAATAAGTAGTTTATAAAGAAGATTATAAGTAAGAAGTAGAAATACTAAAGATATAGTTAGCGCCTTTACTATAAAGTAAAATAAGTTAGATACGCCCTAATAGATCTTTAGCTAGTAGAATTACTAAAGGAAATAAAAGCTCTAGATTAATAAAAGGCTTATATAAAAGATACTTAGAATAAAGAGAGACGCTTACTAAAAAGTTTTCGCTAAGAAACCTCTTAAAAGAAAGAAGAAAGGGGGTATTATAATAGGTTAGAGCCTAGTTAGTAAATACTTAATAATATCTTAGTTACGTGTATAAGACGTATAGATTAACTACTTATATCTAAATAATACTTAGACTATCTATATAGTCTATAGGTAGAAGGTTATTTTAAGCCGCTCTCTAAATAACCTTTAGCACGAGATAGCTTGTAGTTCTCTTCCCTATCGAATACAACTCTAGTATACCTGTGCAATAGCTCCCCGAGCGTAGCCCCTTACATAGGGCCGCGATAAGTTGTACCGTAGTAGGGCCGTGGCGGAAGAAGGTAAGAGTGAAAAGGCTTGGTAGAGCTCTCATTGACATCATACAATCAATGATTGTTCAGTTTGGAGCGCCAAGGGTGGGTACCGTGGTACTGCGGAGGAAGGTTTGTGTTGAATGCATAATTTAGTGCAGTTATGCTTCTACGTAGTAGCCCTTCGATTTTAGATATAAATAGTCTACTTTGTCGCCCTTTCTCTTCTTGTAATCTCGCAACAAAATCTTTGGAAACACTACTTGCTACCAACAATTCTTCCTACCACTAGTATCTATTATGAAGCTGTTCGCTATTCTTATTATATTGGTTCCGGCTGCCCTCGCTATATGCCAGCCACCCGATAATAAGCTTAAAAGCCGCTGCCACGAGTACTGCAATAACAACTTTGTCGATCCTACTAATTGCCTTCAGAACGCCTGTGTGACTTGGTAAGTTAGCATCTATATTAGACTTGGAAGAAGCTACAAACAAATAAGCTAACGAGCTTTTGGTAGTGTCTAGTATATAAGATCTTGAAGCCGGCGATCGATAGGAGAGATAAGCTTTGCAGCGACGAGGAAGTGTGTGTTTCACAAGACATTAGAAAATAAAAGATCATGGTAGCCGTAGGTGCAGCTTATGTCACGGAATTTTGTTTTTCCACGGATTATCAAGGATGGGTGAGGTAAGAGTGAAAAGGCTCGGTAGAGCTCTCGTCAATATCATGTGAGCGATGGTTCTTCAATCTAGTACGCCATGGATGGGTAGCATGGTACTGTAGAGGAGAGAAAACCCTCACGTACACCATATTCTTTCTTGATTCGGGTTGAACTGACTGCCTTATGCTCTGATTACTTTGCAGCGATTCAGAGGAGTGTACCACCCTGTGCGCCGCGACACTCGCAGATGATAGTAAACATAAAAGCGATCTAGCTAAGCCATTTGATCGAGAGATACAGCTGCTCAATGTAGTCGTTCTGATATCCAAGATGAGCTGCACGAGCTCCTGGTTCAATCACAATGGGCGCACCGCGCTCGGTGTTGCTTGTGCTAGCGTAGAACTCAGCAGCGTGGCCCATGTTGTTTTGCATATTCGCAGCCCATTGGATCAGTGTTGATCCGTCTAGGTCATGGATAGTTTCAGCCCTGGTACTAACGACAACGTTGTTGTTGCCGCCTCCACCAACCGGACCAGCTGACGAAGTTAATGAAATTGATCTTTGTAATGAATGAGGGGCTCTTACCGAAAGTCGCGGAGTGATCCTCATTGGCCTCTGAAATGATGCAGATATCACCGCTTTTCTCGCCTCCGTGTACAGGCACCCAACGGGCATTGATCTTTGGACACTGGTTTGCTGGTGGCTGACGCTTCTCCACGCTTAAATATGGTTATGATTGTACAAAAATGTATCATATTGATATCGACTTACGCATCATCCATATTGACTGGAATGCCCCATACGGAGGCGAGCATTGGAAGAAGCATGATGAGCTGAGAAAACATATTGAGTACTGTCGTCCTGAGAATTAAAAAAGAGGATAGGTCAAGGTAGATTTGCAATCTTGACCTGGGACTTTGTCATGAAATCAAAGATGCAAAGGTCCAGTATTAATACCGCTTCCTCGCGATTCTCCCATGTACGCGGAAATTTTCTTCCCCCTTTGCAGTATTACGTTCCCATATTTGGCAAGATGCACTGAAGAAGCCCCGCCAACCGATTCCGCTAGTCCTCGGGCAAATTTATTAATATTTCGGTGTTGGCTTCTCTTTATGCACCCAACCAAACTTGAAAATGTTTGCACACTTAGTACCGAACGCAAAGATTTTGTTATCCAATCAGCGGTAGTGGCACATGCGAAGCAACGTCACTCACCGCTGCAATTGGAATACTAGTCTCCTTCTTCTCTATCATATATGAAAGTAAGCGGCCACCACCATATTGTGGCGCATGCGCCTGCAGATTCTTGTGATTACCTGTCGCATCGGCGGTACTAGCCTTAACTTCTGTCTTCAAATGATACGAGAGTAAGCACTACGACTTCTTTTGCCTGGTATGAAGTTACATAATTCACAACTTCATCATCTGTCAAGAATATCTTTCTATAAATGTCTGTACTGTCTCCAGGGTATAAACTTCATTAAGCTCATCAAACCTGGCCTTGGTTGCATGACTCCCCACAATTGCTCTCACTCTTTGAAAATTTGCGACATGTCTATTCTTCGGCTCGTACTCATCGCTACCTCCCTGGCTATCGTCCACGGTGACACCATTTTCGAAGGAACAGACACTTGCTGCGCAAACCTCCTCGACAAATGCCTGACCCACGATGGGGCTCACGGATGCGGCTACAGTGGTGGTGCTATTTGAGTTGACAACAACGGACCTACATCGACTTGTTCTGGCGTCTGTACTAGTAATTTTTGATTATACATGGCAGATCCACGGGTATGTTTTTTCTCTAATATAGCCATCACCTCTCTAATATGATATAGTGCCCCTGAAGGCGATTGCCTCTGTACCGACTACGACCCTACGTTGTCTCATTACTGCTACTCATAGCCGGAACGCGCCTAAATCACAAGTTTGGGCCCTCTAATCAATGGAATCTCGCGCCCACAGATTTGGATGTCATCATAACATCGCCTCGCTATACTCAAACTCTCTAAACAGCTCTGGTAAAGGGTGGGAGAACGAGGGGGGACGAATTACTGTTGTTAGGTTAGGTTGTGCGTTGGCTTAAGGTTAGCGTTGAGCACACAGACTTGGCGGTATATAGCCAAACCGAAGTAAATCATTGTTAATGCCAAAGATTGTTTGAGACCCTTGAGAATACGAAGTGAAAGCGATAGCATATAGTGAACGTACATCCTCAATGTCTGTCTTTGTGTGTCTAGAAACTGGATCACGATGAATAGAAATGGTAATCAGGATTTCCACATCTTCGCTGTATGAATGCTTTTAACTATTGTGCTGTAATCTGCTAGATACCCGGGCAGTAGTATAACAGTCACCTTGATCGCTATAACCTTCTTTTCCCACCTTGATGTGCTCGCCATAAGCTCCTTGCTGGTCTGGAGAACCTCTTTTCGCAGCTGGCTCTCCAATATGTTGAACCCTTATTCATTGTGCTGTCCAGAGTTTCGCCCCCGGTGGAAAGGTTTCAGTCCAGACATGAAGCGCTTGATACGATCGCGCTTTGAACCCTTACGCTGAACAGTCGAGAGGCGATGCAGACCCCCCATAGTAGGCTGATACATGTCACTCATCATAGTGGGAACACGTACAGCCGGGCTGCTATGGTCTGACAACAAAGTCTCAGTTGCTGCAGAAGGAAGGCGTGGAGGAAGAGCGAGCTCGGTTTGAAAATGTTCAGGGGCATCGGGCTGAGCATCGTCGTGGTGTGCATCTGAGGCTTCTGGCAGATACGAACCTGGATCAATGACTGGCAGATCCTGGTCTGAGTCGTATATCTTAGATGGTGGTAGTGGCTTTCGTGATCGATCGTCTTCCCCTATTGGAAGGCGAAAGAAATCGCCATTGCCGCCATATATGTCGGTTTCATGGTCGTCTTCATACAGAGGGTACGGTGGTAGTTGGCGCAGATCGTGCTGACAGCTCTTCATAGTCAGTATGGGAGAGACGTAGTCATGGTGATCCGGCATATCAAAAGTAGGATTACGTGCAGACCGCGCATCATCAGGATATGGAGAAGTCATCTGCGTTGGTGTGCTGGGACTGGACGAGGGATGCGGAGAATCCAGTGTGGCAGGCATGATCATGAATTTGATCTGGTACAACCGATGTCTCTTTGAAAATTCCTGGCTTATGAAGTGGCTGAGAAATGCCTGTTCAACTCACTCAAAGAAAGTGGTTGAGTTGCGCAGTAAGACTGGGTTGTGATTAGAAGTAATAAAATAAACGGTCGGATATATGTGAGGCAGATTACAGCAAGGAACTTGAAAGACTTCATGAAAGCTCATTGTTCTTAGGGTCCTGCACTATGAGCTCATGGCAAGAATCAGGTCTGTGAGCATTGTGAATGTCGTTGTTAGGCCAACGCACCCCTTGAAATAATCACTCCTTGTCATGTTTTACAAATAGTGAATCTGGCGTATAATGACTCTGTATGAGTTCTCAACTCGCATTAACTGTCAGGTATTCGAGATGTAGTGTTTGTCTTTTCAATAGAATTCCGAACATTCTATACGTCCGCTATGTGCGCCTTGTAGTCTGGTCTCCAGCCGTTACGATCGTATCTTGTTGATCCCGGCTCGTAGTAGTAATGTATAATATGATACAAACTTTCAAAATGTTGGAGTGTCCCTCAAACCTTGTTTGGGTGTTATGTTTCCGCAAGTTGTTCTTCGCAATTAGGTTGCCTCGTGAATACTAAGTCATAGCAGTTTTTGAGATGTAGAAGGCGCAACTCACCAGATAGTAGACAAGGGATCAAGACAGATCACTTTCGTATTTGACTGACTAGTTGTGACGTAGTTTGCTACAAGTTTACGGGTTGTCGCGGGTTCATGAGCAAATCGAGAAGGTGAAGGTAGACAAAGGCCTCAAGCTTCCTCGACGCTAACTGGAAGCTGCCTGGTGGTGTGGGGTGCGCTTGGCACTCCAAGGGCCACCTGGGCAGCTTCCCCTCCTCGAACCACAACACCAACACCCCATCGCGACAGCGTTGCATTTTCCTGAGTACTCTCTTTGCCTTTTGGGGCAAGCTCCTGCCACTCATAGCCAATATGTATAGTAGGACCAACTCCGGTCTTAGGCTCATCCAGCATCATCGTACCTACATACCTCCTCGGTTTTATCGCCACAGTATGGTCCCATGCACCAAGCACTACGACAGGAATTCTTGGATTTCCTGGGCTTTGTTTGCTGGGCTTGGGTGACTAGTTGCGATAGCAGTGGCTACTGTGCTTGATCAGGCAGGTGTTGATCTTGACCGCGTGAAGAAATCCCCAGGTCTTGGGTGTTGGACGGTCTGCATTGCTAGGATTGCTATCGGCTGGCAATCAGCACAACTGCGCGATTCCATATCGCCCATGCGTATCATTGGGCATTTTTAGGCTTGGCCTGTCACGGCAACGCTTGCCAAGATCCAACGTCAAGCGATCAAGAACGGGGCAGCCTTGAGCAATACTCGGCGCCAACCGTACTTCCGTGATACCCAGAAATCCAAGAATCTAGGATCGGTTTGGGGCGGGACTGCACAACCTTTATGTACTTCTATCTCTGGGCGCCTAAATTACGGGAAGGCTTGTCAGCCACTCAGCAGGCTGTGGAAGATAATATAACAATATGGCTTTTCTGGAAAAGGAAGCTCGAATATCCCAGGCACATGCTGTGAAAAACATAAATACCGCCAGAATACGGTTGGTCTCCGAGATGTGGTTTCGCTTCCTTCACTCTCGTCACGATGTCTAGTGGCGCTAATCTCGAGATCGTCGATGCCGCGATGGCGCATGCCGTCCCCGCACACAACGATGTGCGAGCCAGCTCAAGCTTGGATAAACATGAAAAGACTCTGAGAACCTCTGAAGACCTTCTTGGCCCCAATGGCGAACAATACCCTACAGAGGAAGAATGGCAGACGCTTCGTAAAGTGTACGGCAAGGTCAGCTGGATGAGTACGTGCAACTACGAGAACATTCAGCTGAACATGAGCTAACCATCGACATCTATAGTCTATATTCTCGGTATCGTGGAGATGTGTGAGCGATTTGCTTACTATGGCACGACCGCAGTATTTGTCAACTTCATACAGAGGGATCTGCCTACCACAGGACCATTCCCAGAAGCAGGTGCAGCAGGTGATGGTCAGCCAGGTGCTTTGGGGATGGGACAGCGCGCTAGCACTGGTCTCACTCAATTCAATGCCTTCTTCTCATATATCATGCCTCTAGTTGGTAAGAATACGAGTAAGAGTGGACCAAGTGTTGCGCTAAATATCTATTCTAGGTGGCTGGGTTGCAGATGAGTACTGGGGAAAGTTCAAAACCATATACTTTGCCATTGGCGTTGCCACAGCAGGACACATCTTGATCATCATCGCCGCTATACCTCAGGTCATGGGACCAAATCCCAACGGCGCACTTGCCTCATTCATTCTGGGGCTGATTCTGTTCGGGACTGGTGTTGGTTTCTTCAAGTGTTGTATTTCTCCGCTTATTGCGGAGCAATACGAAGCCAGCCATCCGCGAGCTTACATTCGAACCGAGCCTAGCGGCGAGCGCGTCATCGTAGATCCTGGTATTACGTACTCTCGAGTCTACATGCGTTACTACCTGTTGATCAATGTTGGAGCACTGGTCGGTCAAGTGTCTATGGGTATGTGATACCCCGTGATGAGTACGAGCCGTTCACTGATTCGAAACTAGTCTATGCCGAGAAATATGTCGGCTTCTGGCTCTCTTTTACGCTACCGACAATCCTTTTTGTCTTTTGTCCGCTTCTGATGGTCTTGTTCAGCAAGCATTATGTAAAGAAGCCTCCTCAGGGGGATGTCCTCGTCAAGTCCATGAGGGTGTATGGCTTGGTTCTGAAGGGCCGCTTCTCCATCAATCCTGTTCGGACATGGAAGAACCTATCGGATCCGAACATTTGGGACAGCGCGAAGCCAAGCAAGATTGCTAATAAGCCCGTATGGATGACTTTTGATGATGCTTGGGTCGAAGAAGTGCGACGTGGAATCAAGGCATGTCAAGTGTTTTTCTGGTTGCCGATCTTTTGGCTGCCGTACGGTCAGATGTTAGTCCCCACTGCTCTATGATACGCGAGGCATATGCTGACTAGGTGTGATCCAGGACAAACAATTTGGTCTCTCAAGCATCGACCATGAAGCTGAACGGTGTACCAAACGACATCATTCACAACCTGAATCCTTTCACACTGCTGATCTGTATTCCGATCTTTGACAAGCTAGTTTATCCAAAGCTCGCTCACTGGAACATTAACTTCACGCCATTGAAGAAGATCCAGGCTGGTTTCGTCTGTGCTATGCTCTCGATGGTCGTCGCAGCTATCATCCAACACTTTATCTACCAGAAGTCACCTTGTGGAAAGTATCCAACCGATTGCGATCAGCCCCCGGATCTTTCGGTATGGACTCAGGTTCCGGCATATGTCCTCATCGCCTTTTCTGAGATTTTCGCTTCCATCACCGGATTAGAGTATGCCTACACAAAAGCGCCAAAGAACATGCGCTCTCTGGTAACAGGAATGTTTTGGTTCACACATGCTTTCTCTTCAGCTATCGCTCAGGCTTTTGTTCCCTTGGCCGGAGATCCACTGCTAGTGTGGCTGTATATGAGCATCGCAATTATCACCCTCTTTGGCTGGATTGGTTTCGCATGGACCTTTAGGACCTTGGATAAAGAGAACGATCAGCTCGACAAACTTCCGGAGGGCGACTTTCAATCTAACGCCGAGTATACTGCGGCAAAGACCGAGAGTGTCGAGAGAGCCTAAATGCGACACGTCAAGACGCTGTGATGGACTTGTGGAACTCGTTTTGCGTCGAAAACAAAGACAATCGCAATAGTTCCACGTCTCGCGCCAGCAACCAACAATTAGATAGATCCCGTCAGGTAGAATATCCTGTCTTTTCCTTAAAGCCGCGCTGTGTGCTGTCCATTCTTATTCTTGAGCAGCAAGAACCCGAAGCTTTTTCTTCGATATCCTCCTACCGGTCTCGTCGTACCTTTCAATGCCGAAACGAGTCGTACATGTTGTTTAGTATGATTGATCCTGGCATGCGGCTCAGAATCTCGCCTCGTGACGCGCTTCGGGAATAAGATCTTTTTGCAACCAGGCAAGGGTCAGCCGTAACCTAGTGTCTTTTTAAGTAAAGCGCACCCTTTGATCAACCGTTGCGTCAGGATCAAGGCCCAGGCGTTATCGGTGGTCTCAAAAAGCTTCTAGTTCTGACCCACTTCTGCATCTTTTGTTGCAAGCAGTTGGACAAGTCCCCATTTTAAAGCTTCAGCATTATCGTCATGTACGGGAAATTTTACTCAGTGTCCGATGATGACTCGGAAACGTCACGGAAAATGCGCCTGTTCTCGCCTCTTCGCTGCCTCCATATTTACGATGCACTTTCCCTGCATCTCTTGATATGATTCTTCTCCGCTTTCCGACTTGACCGCATCGCCACCATCGCAATGGCTTTCTTCCTGCAATACCGGGCCATCAAACGCCATGTCAAGGAAGAACTCCAACGCGTCACTGAATTCTCAAATCCGTATTCCGCTGCCACCGCACATAGGCCCATGGCATCTGGCGAAGCGCAAGAGTTGGGGGATGTACAGGCAGCCGGTGGTCCAGACAAGGGTGAGCCGTTTACACGCATTCCGGGTATCACGTTGATGGAAGATGGTAACAACGAGTTTTATTACCAGGTGGACTGGACTGGGCCGGATGATCCTCATAACCCAAAGCAATGGTCTACACCTCACCGTGTCGGTGCTACCTTACTCGTCTGTACCGTCGCGTTCGTCGCGACTGCTGCATCTGCAATTGATTCCGCCGTGATTACCAGGGCATCTGCGGACTTTGGTGTTTCGGAGGTTGCGGAATCGCTGGCTACTGCCCTCTTTCTTGTTGGGTTTGGTCTAGGAGCGCTACTTCTGAGTCCGCTGTCAGAGCTTGTCGGACGTTATCCGGTCTACCTTGGATCTCTACTTGTATTCGCTTGTTGGATATTGGGTGCTGCTTTAGCCCCGAATTTCGGTGCCCAGATCGTTTTCCGCTTCCTTGCTGGGTTTTCGGCAAGTACTCCTCTCACTGTGGCAGGAGGTTCGGTGGGCGATCTATGGAATCCCATTGAGAAGACATTCGCTTTTCCGTTGTTTGCTATACCTGCATTTGGTGGACCTGTTTTTGGTGAGTTTCTCCTGCTTCGATGTCGTGCCAGCGCCTCTGCCCCTTCACTAAAGCCTTTACTAACCAGCCATCTGCTCAGGTCCCGTCATAGGCGCTTACATCGGATACGAAAAAGATATCAACTGGAGGGTGGACGGAATGGATAACACTAATCATGATCGGTGCCGTATTCACACTTATCCTCCTCTTCAAAAGAGAGTCATTTGCTCCGCGACTTCTCCATTACAAAGCAAGCCATTTCCGAAAACTCACCGGTAATAACAAGTTTAAGACGGCCGCTGAAGCAAGCCATAGCTCCTTGGGAAATCTCTTATCGAAGTGTTTTTCCCGGCCTTTCCTCCTCTGCACGCAGCCGATCGTCATGGCGTTCACACTCTACTTGGTCATTGTGTACATCATCCTGTTTACGTTCCTAGATGGGTGAGCGACGTTCCATATCCAAACAAAATATGGGTAACTCATGTCGCTGACTATCCTCCCAGATACCCTTACATCTTCGCCGAGACGTACGGCATCAACGAGGGTCTTTCCAACATTTGCTTCGTCGGACTGTTTGTTGGAATAGCACTTGCAGTCGTCCTTGTACCGCTTGTATACCGTATAACAATTCATCAGCTCCAGAGAGATGGAGACGATGGGTCAGGCAGTTCAATAAACCGAGAGTCAAGGTTGTACTTTGCAATGATTGGGGCACCTGCCTTACCCATCGGACTGTTCTGGATGGGCTGGACAGACTATGTATATTCTCACTGCAGACATTTCAGGTACATTACTAACACGAATGCCAGCCCTCGATCTCGATATGGTCGCCCCTCGCAGCGTCGCTTCTCATCGGCTTCAGCAATATCTGCATCTTTATGTCCGCGTACATGTACATTATCGACAGCTACGAGGCCTATGCAGCGTCAGCATTGACACTTGTCGCGCTTGTCAGGTATCTTGCAGCTGGCGGTATGACAGTAGTCGGCATCCCAATGTACAGGAACCTGGGCACGCACTGGACTCTGACTGTACTCGGCTGCATCAGTGCCCTCGCACTACCCATACCATACGTCTTGTATCGATTTGGACCGAGCTTGAGGAAGCGCAGTAAATGGGCAGTATAGCATTGCTAGCGGTCGGTTCCCAGAAGTGGCGCGACATGGAGGTCCATTTGAACTAGGTCATGTCGCTGCGGACGAGCTTCTAGACACCCGGAGAAGAACCTCTACTCAATACATTGATGTACAAAAGGCTGTAAGAGACGCTCAATCGTCGAAACATCCTCTTCTCACTAGCAATCGTTTCTCTCCAATTAGAGGTGGGGGGCTCGAGCTGCTTGCACCATTGAGCGCACACGCAACCAGTCCGAACCAAATCTGAACCGCACCACTATCTCATCAATGCACTTCCAAATAATCCAACACCCCAAAGTGAGCCATATACATGATGAAAGGCAACAGGTAGTGTCAAATATCGCAGCATTCGACCCACGTGGGTGTTTCATTGCACTGATTCCAGCGTGTTCCATTTCACCAGTCACCAACACTTTCAACGGCCCGTGCACTCACCGTTTGCTCTCAACGCGTGATCACCGCTATATTTCCTTGGCAAACAGGCGCTAGCGTATCGCGACTCTATTGTTGTCAAGGCTGCCTGCTGAGAACTTTTCCACCCCACCGCTCTCCGCTCTTCGACGAGCGCACCTTCGTCTCACCCTCCGCTAAAAGGTAATAACCCATTCTTTCTTACTGTTATCCTGAAGCGTTGTTCTTTCTTGCTGTCATCTTGAAGCGTTTTTTGTTCTTGTTGTCATCTTGAAGCGTTTTTTGTTCTTGTTGTCATCTTGAAGCGTTTTTCTTTCTCGTTGTCATCGGAGACGTTGGAAGCAGAAAGCGATAACAGTGTTCGCAACGACGGGGGAGGATCTGAAACTGTGCTGCTTGGTTTGTTCTCCAATTGTTTGATATTAACAGCAACAGCAACAGCAACAGCTCCGCTTACCATCTCAATTGCGAAGATGGGGCGCAAAGGCCGATACGGCATGGGCCGCAAGACCGAGTAAGTCATCTCCCCTAGCTTTGCTCAAGTTACAGGTTCATTAATCTTCTCAAAGTCATGAAGTCAAAGTGGCTCATGAGAAAGCACTTGCTACATTGCAGCCCAAGTAAGTTTCTGTTGATTCCTCACATATGCACAAGCTGACAACATGCAGACCAGCGAAGGGCGACGAGCTTGGAATCTCGCATCACCTTGCGCAAAAACCCATCCTCGCTCAACCCGCTAGTCATTTGCTTTCCGTTCCGGGAGAGATACGCAACATGATCTATCGCTACGTTTGCAAGGCCGATGGAGATCTCGAGTTTGTGCACCGCTGCGTCCGCTCTCCTTATGCTCGTTTCGGTCGCCCGTCCACGGTGAACAAGTCGTATCTCAAAGTTCGCGGCGACAAGAGTGGCAAAGAGTTCAACCAGATCAAGTTTGTCTGCCGTGGCTTGTACAACGAGACGATGAGTCTGGAGTTCAAGTACAACACTATCTTCTTCGACAGCATCTTCCTTGAGGGTCGCGGAGTGCTCGGAGCGGCTCAAGTGTTCAACATGTTTGTCAAAGAATGCGGTCCCAAAGCATCTTGGCTGTCACGTATCGACCTCTCGCACCACACTACAGAGAAGTTCTTCTTTGGAGGCCTCAAGAACTCGGCAACCACATTCGAGGGCATCGAAGACTTCTGCCTCGCGAACCAGAAGTGCACTGTGAGGTTCTTTGTGTTCGACTTCAAGGTCACGCCCAACGATGCGACCATGTTCTTCGACCAAGGCTTCGACATCTACTGGGTGCTGCGTCACAAGGCATTCCCCGACTTTCATAAGAAACTGGCTCTCCCCGAGCGCCTCTTCACCATGGAAAAGCATGCGTCGGCCATGCCGATCAAGAACCTCCGCATCTTTCCACGTGAGGGCACCTGCATTGACGAGAAGTTCATGAACACCATCGCGCAGATTCCCAGGATCACCAATCAGTGGTATCACCTCTGCATTGATCTTGCCGAGGACTGGGTCTTGAACGGCCTCTAGCAGGTCACATCGCCTTGGAGCCGTCTACGCTTGGACACTGGACTCCCACTTGTCGGCCTACTTTTTGCGTGTACGTATATCCTGCCCGTCCTACCTTCACTTGAGCTCCATATTAACATTGTGCAGTCGCCCAAGTGCAACATGGTTCTTATTGAGGAAAAGTTTTCAGCTTGGGAGGCATACGTCTTCAAGCAGGATAGGACTCTGGAAGTTGAGTAGTCAAACGGTTGTCGGTTGTCATGTGCAGGAATCAGGCGGGAAGGATATGATAGCAGGCACTCTAGGATACCGGTAGTACATTGGTGGAGAGTCGCAGCTAGTCATTTTCCATTGAGTCCCCCCATAGGAACACTAGGTTACAAGCAACACGGTCCGAAAAAAAAAGCATGTCCCCAATGTGTGAGGACGCGAGAAAGTGACCCCTTGAGCGTGCATCAGCCAATGAGGAGGGCGACCGGGTTATGACGTTTAGCGCGAAGAGGCTTGGCCTTGGGGCCTCGTTGTTCGCAACGTCTCGTCGCAACACGTCCATTTGCGCAACACCAAAAAGCCTCGTGCAAAGAAAGCCACATCTTTCCCCATCTCATCCGCATCCCGCCTCCCACGCGTCTCCGCGCAACACGTCGTCAAAGTGCGGTTCCCACATCTTGCCAGTGATTCCCACGCCATGGACTTTTCCGATATCTTGTGAGTAACAGCAGTAGCCACAGCTGCGCAGACCGGAGCTGCGCCGGAGCTAGGCAGCAGCTTTTGAGAGCCGCCATTGAAGCTCACCGACGCTGTTGGAGAGGTGTACAATGCTAATTCGTGTATTAATAGTCGCATGGTGAATTTCGCCGTTGCGGTATTCGTTGTCCTCGGCGGCATTGCCAAGTTGTTCCCGTTCAACGATTTGTGAGTCTCTTCTGGCGCATATACCTGTCCCCCCAATATCGTCGCATCGACCGGGCCTCCAAAACCCACTTCCGGATCGCATAACGTGGCATGATTAGCGGGCTGTGATCGACGTGTCTGGGCATGGGAGGACTGAGCTGCAATGGACATGCTTCTAGGAGCATTTGCTGTCTCAGTCCACATGTCATTGTCTCTTGGCTGGCCTGGGTCCACTTGTGCACGGCTACGCGTTCTTGAAGCGTTCAGTGCGGGGTGCCAGCCCTACAGACACGGCACGCGGCCTGCGACTGCCCCGAAAACGATATCTCTATATATGTCCAGGACAGCGCTGATAGTTTTGCTAGCTCAAACATCATTCTTGGTGTATACCTGATAATATTCGGTCTTGGTAAGAGCTCCGACACGACAATTGCTTCATCAATGGCTAATCAAGGCAACAGGAACTGCTCTGCTCGAGTTCCAGATCCCCCAGCAAGTGGCCCGATATGCGTCCTTCATGTTCTCGTTCCTCGGCCGTGGAATCTTCTACATCTTCATTGGGTCCGTCATTGTCGGCGAGCGCTGGTTCCGCATCGTGCCAGGCACCATTGTCGGCATAATTGGTGTGGGCTATGCTGCTCTGGAGTTCATCCCCTCAATTGAGCCACCAGCGAACATGCGGTACGTGTAGATTACCTCTGAGAAAACATGATACACGATACTAACGACGGCGATGCAGTGACGCTGATGCTGGTTGGGGCGCCGAGCAAGTTTAAAATCACAATGGGCGCATAAGAGGATGGCGATGGCAGATTCCTCGTGTTGAACGCTTTTCCGGCCTTGAGCTTTGTCACTCGGCCTACCGCGCGCGTTTCCATGTAATAATTAGATGTTGCATGTTCACAGGTTGGGTGGTTCTGGTTCGGGATACGTCTACGGGCGTTGTAGAAGCTGTGGGGTGGACTTTGATTTGGATGTGATGAACAGGCATGTTGCAGGCAAGAAGTGGTGATGAGTATGGATGTTGTGGAGAAGTGGACTGTTTAGGGACTGGACTGGTGCAGAGTTGATCGCGGTGTATGATAAGTTATTTCGCCGAAGGGTAAAGGATGTGGTAGCCGTGACGGGCTAGCTCGTGTCATATGTCTGCAGTGCATGCAGTGAAAAACGACTAGCGGTGAGCGATGCCATCTTATCTGATATGAATGCATGGAAAAGATACGTGGGCAGTTTGTATCAGTTCGCTTCGCCATGGCTAGACCCTTGTCGGTGCATTGGTGGCGTGCGGAGAACCAACCATTACGAATCGCTAACTGCAGGCGAGCCGGATCTTGATCCGCAGAGTGGTCGACTATTGCGAGACTCGAGCGGAGCTATTGGACTGATATGGCCAAATTGTACTTTTTTCTTGCCGCCGCCCGCACAGATGACCCGAGGTTGGGGAGACCTAAGTCGCCTCTTGGAGTGCGTGTACCTGGCATATGGGTGGTGGCGGCGCCTGGACACGATTGCCGTGCAGGTGCAGGGCAGGACTCTCATCCATGCTTGGTATACGGCATCGCCTCAGTCCATGGTGGTGGTCGCCCGTGGACGTACCGGTACTTCAGCGTCTTTGCGCTAATTCGCGGCTTAGAATAGCACTGTCTTGATTGGCCGTCAGCACCCATTCACCGCCTGAATCCAAACGGGTACCGCACCAGCACCGCAAGGTCCGATAGCCATCTGGCAGCAGATTATGACGACGGAGATCCGGAATCCACTTGTAGTCCTCCCTTGCACGGCACATCATTCTTAAATCTGCTCGTTGTCCGTCAGTGTGCCACACCTGACCAACACCGCATACCAAGACCCGGGGAGGACGCGCGCATTACACCAAGACACGTTAGCGCCTGCTCCAGACCGACTTGGTTCCTTCGGGTATCAGAGCGAGCCGACGTCAAAGCCAGACCGTGGTAGACAGAGCAACTGCAACTTGCTGCTCGCCCGATCCTCATTGCGCAATTCTAGCCATCACTGCGCCACTGCGGACCTTGACACCACCCTCTTTGAGACCACAGCCTGACCAGCGAGGCTCTCGCCTCATGGCACATGTTTCAGGCACCGGAGGCACCTCTCTCGCCCCGACGCCAACATATCCACACCATCTTTCACGGGAAACAAGCAGAGACGAATTAGAAATGGCTGAGAGTCTTCGCCTCCTCAACCAGGCCCATGAACACCACAAACCCAGGACAGAGACTCCCTCACACGACCAGCAACAACCCATGGACGCCCAGGAAGATCAAAGGTCCGAAATATATCACTCCCTGGAAGATGCCGTGCCCATCCCAGACGGTCCGACAGTACCGCCAACTTCAACCTCACTTCAAATCCAAAACATCAACTACGAAGCATCAAACGCCCCAGTCACCGGCCAGGTCTGCAGGTACGTACTCTGAAAAATTTCTCCTGTCCAGCCTACCGCCCCGCGCCCATCACTGTTGGTACCGTGCATGCAGGGGAAGCGCTAACGGACCGAAGTAATTGCAAGACAACTCAAACGCCGTTGTGGCGCCGATCACCTTCTGGAGAGACGGTATGCAACGCATGTGGTCTGTATATGAAGGCACGAAACCAGTCACGTCCAGTGAATCTGAAGCGCAATACGTCAAATCACATATTGCCGACCCAGCAAAGCTCAACCCCAGGCCCCGGTGATGGCAGCAGTACGTCACCCGGAAATCTTGCCGCGTCACCGAGAGTAGCAACGTACGTTGCTGCAGATCAGATGGCAGCGGGAACATGTCCGGGAGGGGGAAGATGCAATGGCACTGGTGGCCAACAAGGTTGTAGTGGCTGTCCTGCCTTCAACAATCGCGTTTCCAAGACTGCAAAGTTTGCCTTGGCGCAGGCGAATGCGGCTGAAGGTAAGAATGTGATTGATGCGACTGGCACCACTGCAGCTTCTACGAGTGCCATCCCGGCTTGTCAAAATTGCGGTACCACGATTACGCCACTCTGGAGAAGGGATGATGCTGGCCATATAATATGTAACGCTTGTGGTAAGTCATGGCATCAAGTGGCTCATAGACCCTCAAGTAGATGACTAACCCTTGTGAAGGACTCTACTACAAGCTTCATGGCACCCATCGCCCCGTCGCTATGAAGAAGCAAGAGATCAAGCGTCGAAAACGAGTGGTACCTGCTGGCGATACAGGCTCCCATGCTGCCTCCTCCGTTGCCAACTACTCGCCGCCACAACGACCTTCTCAAACTCCCGCATTCGAGAACTCTGCGTCTCCGGATCCATCGACTGCACTCGAATCTCGAGAAGAGTATACGCCTGAACCGCCCCGAGGGCCGATAGCTGTCGACTTCACGCACTACTATGGCAACCTATCCACGACATCACATCCATCATCCCTAGTACCGAACACGCAACCGAGTGCGCCCTCACCCAGAAAACGTAGTCGCAGTGCCACCATGGACCCGGAGGAGCCTGTGAATCCTGCACCCCACCGTCCAAACGCTATTTCGTCGATATTGAACCCATCCCAAGGTGAGGTGGAGGCTAACATTGATCCATCGCTCTCTGTGCCTCTCCCCCCGAGTGGAGGTCCGTCGCCTAGTCATGGGATGTCGCAAGAAGAGAAGGCAGCGAGGAGGGAACGGCTGAAGAGAGAAGCAGATGCTATGAGGCAGGAGTTAGAAAGGCGGCAAAAAGAGTTGGATGAGTTGGGGAATGATTGAAATATTGGCGCATGCTGGGGGCTAGAAAGGGCAAGCAAAAAGACAAAAGCCTCACTAAGGAGAATTGATATGCTAAAAGAGGGGAGAGTTTACACGGCGATGTTTTACGTTCAGGTGACAGGCCTGGTATTCTTGGAGTTGAATACTGGTCCTGAACGGGTCAGGCAAACATGGTGTCGGAGTTGTTTACTTTTCTTTTGTCGGGTTGGATTGGGTGGGCATATGGATGGCATTAATCTTTTATGGTTGACGATTATCGTCATACTTTTTACGACTACTTTTATGAGGGGTTATTGGTTATAAGAGAGGTAGGCTTCACGCCATAAGGCAGATATGAGATGAACACATATTTTATAATTATTTCTGCTTTATTAAGGTATGAAGTGAACGTTCGGGTAGAATAGTGTGCAGAATATGTTGTTGATCATACAGAAAAACAGGGTGTTGACACGGCAAAGGTGTCGAATATCACTGTCGTTGCAACGAACAAAGTAGGGTGATATTTGATTAGTACCGAGCAAGAGCTTGGTGGAGAGATCTCTATATACAGGTGCGAGCCAGGCGAGACGCTTGGCCCAACTAGTGGCCCAAGCGTCTGGCCCAGAAAGCTCGCTGGGCTGGCTGTACGCCCATGTCCAAACACAGGGGATAGATTGTGTAGACGGGTCGCTCTTTGAAGCGTCTAACATGTTATTGTAGCCTTCACTTCCTATGCTTAAGGGAAAATTAACACGCTACCACCATAATCCGGCCAATGAGAACCCATGTCCCTGCCCCACATCAAGACTTTCACACCCCTCCCCATTCGCCCATCCATTCCAACCACGGAACCATAAAACCACATCCTCCACCTTAACTCTCCCCCAAACGCACTCAAACACATCCACACCAACACCATGGACACAGCGCCAGCGCCAGGCCCAGAGAATCCTCCCTCCCTCCCCATAACACCCCTCCCCAACTTCCGTATCCCAGATTACCCAAACGCCCCTCTCCTCTCGAATCAACGGCCTCTTAGCATCTACTCCCTCTCCTCCCCTTCCAGCCCCTCGGACCCAATACCTCAAAACATAGATCCAGCAACCGGCCTCGCAACAGTACTATATAACTGGCATCCCACAGCTCTAGCTGCGTTTTTGGACTTGGATGCTTGGTTTTCGTTTACTTGGACGTTTGGGCTGAGGGAGGGGAAGGGGCGGAAGGATGAAAAGAAGGATGGGAAAGAGGGGGAAAAGGAGGATGGATGTAGGTTTGAAATCGGCCGTATAGCAAATCAAGTAACATTTGGAATCCTGGATGCCAAGGGGGAGAACTGGGAGAAGTGCGCTAGTTATAACATTGCGCTGGGATTAGACGACGGCGACAAAGAGGACGGGGAAGACGATACTAAAAAGAACGGGCATGAGGATAGCGCCGACGTAGCGGACGGGGGAAAAGACAGGGGCAAATGGTTTCCCAACCCCAAAGAAAGCATGAGAGGCGAGATCGAGGCCGTATCAGGCGAAGAGGTGGAGACCCTGGCAAGAGAGATTGTGGCATCTATGCTCCACCAGAAGATCTGGGATGCACCCAAACGCTCCACCCATACCTTCTCTATCGAATACGCGCCAATGGATATCTGGGGCGACGGCATCCCCATGGACGTGCGCTGGCTGTACCACGCTATTGATCTTACCAGGTGTACTTTTTGCTCCAAATCCGAATCCGAAGTAGGGAAGGTTGGTCTAAGTCGCTGTGGCAGATGTGGCACGGCAACGTATTGTGGGGACGAGTGTCAAAAGATGGATTGGAAGGTACATAGAGTTGTTTGCAAGATGAGTATGGAGGACAGGGGCACGGCGATTAAGTTGGTGGAAAAGGGTGGGTTGATTAGGTGGGATGAGGAGAAGATGTTTGCGCAAGGGGTGGGAGAGATGAGTGGGAATCCGGGTTTTGAGATACGGCAGGAGAAGAGGAGGAGGGTGAGTGGGTGAACGTTGGCGGTGTATTTCATTTATGAACCGTGGATGCTATAGGTATTTGTAATCTACATCTTCACTGGTATAGCTTCTTTCATAGCTGTGGCGGCTTAACCCCTTGCTGCACCGGCACACTCTGAATGGGCCCCGCAAACTTCACAAGTCCAACATCCGAACTCGTCATCGTAGTCTTATACGTACCGCCCCCGAACGTAAACAAAAAGTTCATTGGGAACCCAACATCGAACGGAACAGCAGAATCAATATCATCAACCTCCTCGTCACTCAGTGCCAAACTCAGTGCTTCAATGTTTCCCTTCAAGTGCTCGAGCTTGCGGCCTCCGACTATCGGATACACGTAGGGGTACTTGTGTCGTATATATGCGAGCGCGATGCTTGTGATTTGCGTATCCTTTGCCTTGGCAATGGTTTCGAGTTTCTTGGAGATGGCGATGTGTGCAGGGGATGGAGTACCAAAGTTACGGCCTTGTTCGTTGGCTTTGCGCTTCTCTTCGGTGGTGAAGTGGCCGCCGCCGAGAGCTCCCCAGGGGCAGAGGGCCATGCCCTCCTCGCGCGCCATGGGGATGATTTCACGTTCAAAGTCGCGCTCTGCGGCTGACCAGCGGCCTTGGTAGACGCTGAAGCCGCGCATGCCGTGGTTTCGTGCGTCTGAGGGAACGTTACTATGATCATATATGAGAGACAAAGTGGTTACTTACATTCGTTCGCTTTGCTGACAACCCACGCCGGTGTGTCACTCACTCCGAGGTACAGTACCTTGCCTGAGTTTACCATTGTGTTGAGCGACTGCATGAGCTCGGGGACACTGGTGGTAAAGTCCCACCAGTGCACGTACAATATATCGACGTAGTTGGTCTGGAGTTTCTTTAGAGACGCCTCAAGCGATAAATGAAGTGACTTTGTGCTGTTTCCAGCATAGTTCGTCTGTAACCGTATTGCTTTGGCAGGGTTAGGATAGTTACAGCTAAATTTAGTAGCCACGACCATTTGGTCTCGCACTCCACGCTCCTTCATCCATTCGCCAATCCAAATCTCCGATTCCTCGGCTTGGTAGTTGTTTGCGCTAGTTGGGTGTTAGCGTTACCATTCTTGCTTTAAGACCCCGGCCGTTTGTGAGGGGTTCGGCAAGTTTCTACGTCAAACCGGAGATCGACAGACTTACGTGTCAATGAAGTTGCCGCCTTGCGCATGGAAGTAGTCCATTATCTCAAACGCAGTCTTCTTGTCGCACTTTCCCATCAAATCCGTCCACGCATCACCAAAGTTCATGGCGCCTAGGCAAAGCGGGGATACGCGAACGCCAGCCGTAGGCGCCATAACGCGGTGGACTTCCAGAGGAGAGACAGCCTTGGGCGGCTCAGGGAATGGACTAGGCATCGTGCGTGCTATGAGTGGTGTAATTGCGGGGGAAGTAGGGAGTTCTCTAGTTCAGAAGGTGTTGCGAGTTTGTGGGTTGACGAGAAGATGGCGGACGAATGCTCCTTTTTATGTACGCGTCGTTCCATTTTGACGTCGTATCATATCTGGAGAACTCAGGGCCCACGTTCAGCGGGGTAGCTATCATGGCAAGACATTCGATGTGGGGAAATGGTCCGTTAGGACACTATCTCCGTAAATGCCGGGCTTACTAGACTGCATGAAGCTTGGTAATTGTATGGTGGTGGTTTCAAAGAGTAAAAAGGCGCATATGGCGTTAGATGCTACTGGTAGGTGCATAGTATGACGATCCGACTTTCCAAGTGCAATACGAGCCTGGCTAGACATGTACAATTGGCAACGGCATCAAGTTATACCTTGTGACTACATCGCTATCCATGTATCTTAACACGGACGAAACTCGCATGTACCCTTAGTTGGTTTGATTTGATCTATGCCGTAACTGGAAGGTATAGTGGATAGATTGTTGTTGCATAAAGCAGAATACAAGATGTGCAAGCCTAATCGGCAACAACACTGAATCTCTAGTAATGATATACAAGTGAACCTTCGAAGGGTATCCGCAGCAGGCAAGACTCCATGTAGATGCAGCAAAAACACGACCAATCCCCAGTAAACGAGCACGAACCCACGACCGACTAGTTCTTCTTCTTTTTCTTCTTCCGGTTCCTGCTCTTCTTCTTGACTTCCTCGCCGCCACCGACATCCACTTCAGGCCCAGCAGCTTCAAGTCGGATGTTTCCATACTTTTGCCGTATCTCCTTCTCGAAATCATCCTTTTCAAGCCTGAATATGGCCATAGTAGCCCGTGCATCTTCTACGGAGCTATGCGCGCCAACCTGTATCTCTACTCCCAACAGCTTTTCCGCTAAGAGCTTCAAACCCGGTGTCCTCCCTGGAATCATGGCCAGCGCTCTGAATTTGGAGAACTTGGATGTATCGCGAATGAAGCGCTTGTCGTGTTTCAAGATGAGCACATCGAGATCGTTCTTCACCGCATGGCCAACGAGTATGCGACCTGCGAGGAGGATCTTGATATCGTTTCGTACTTCGTCAAAGGGTCGCGCGACATCTTTTCGGAGATGTCTGGGCTCGATACCGGAGACGGCTGTACGGTAGTCGGTGACCTGGACTTGACGAGGTACCTGGACGTAGGAATCGTAGATTTGGTGTCCGTGAAAGTTGACCAAGGACACACGTGCGAGGGCCGAATCGCGATTAGGCTCTGGACCTACGCCAACCATCTCACAATCCAATGCGACATACTTTCCGGGAAGCGCTACTTCTGATACGCCTTCGTTCTCGATGTCGGGAAAGTCGGGGTGGGGTGTGAGAATGGAGGCAGCAGCGGCAGCGTCTTTTGGGTCGCTCAGAAGCGGCGTCTTCTTCAGGTTGGGCATGGAGATGCTCTTGGAGAGGGATTTGGTGTCATGATGCTTGACCGATGCACCTACAGATGCGGGCTCCTCCATCTTTTGTCGCTTTCTCGAGGGTAGAGGTTTGCGCTGTGTGTTTTTCACTGAGCCGTTTACAGCGTGTGCAAGCTCCTCTCCGTGATTCGCATTGCCGGGTTGAGGTCTCTTGCGCTTGAGTGAGGACTGAATCTCGTCGTCGAACTTGTGGTGCTTTGTAGGTGTAGCGGGTGTCGCAGACTTCAGCCGCTGCTGCAAGATCTTCCAGTTGCTGGAGAGGCTTCCGGGGTCGATTGGGGCCATTTTGTTGTCAGCTGCCCGGCATAGCGGTGTGAAGTCGTCGTGTCAATGGCTGTTGAGGAAGTTGGCCGTTTGTCCTTGTCCGCTCAGTCCCCGCGAGCAAAAGTTCAAACGTCGCGCTAGCACATTCCAGATGTCGGCAGAAACGCGACCCAAGCGCCGATGATTAGGCGGCTCAGCCATCGCGACAAAGAAGTGCAGCATCGCCGACTTCATCACGACAACAACTATTACAACGTAGCACAAAATTCGCGATAATCAAGAATCAGGCGGCGCACAATCATGGCCCCCCGTGAAAACTCTCACGAGCCCTCTGGGACGCCGGCACCAGTGGAAACGGGCTTTGCCACACTGGCGCAGCTGAGGTAGGTGCGAAACCATGCGCAAAGAACAGGAACATGTACTGATGCGTGGCGTGCAGGGTCGGTGTGAAGGCATGGGTTGAAAAGGTATCTTCAGTCATCTCAGCCAACTTCGCGATACGCGACGCGCTTGCCGGTTGCATGAACATCAAGACCACCCACTAACAGACCACAGGATGGCGAGAAGCGCAAAGCTGAAATACTGTCCATACAAACGCGCCAAGGCAGGCCAAAGTTTTATGTTCATTATGAAGAGTTCAACAAACGTCTCGACGAGTGGATCGAGGCCGAGCGAATCGATCTCTCGCGCGAAGTAGAATGGCCTGCGCCAGAAAAAGCAGACAAAAAGAAGGGCACTGCCGTCAAGGTCGACAAAGCGCCGTCAAAGTCTGACCAGAAGAGCTTGAAGCGTTCACGTAGCAAGCTCGATCGCGAAATCTCAGGAACACCAGAGTCGACATCTAGCAACTTGCCAGGCAAAGCACCGAGGCCCTCCAAAGCAGGCGGCAAGGAGAACCAAGAACTAATCGTCACCAGCGAAGTTACTGAAGGTACGCCAAAGCCGGAAGATGAAGAGATGGACCTGGTTGATGTGCAGGATGCCGCTGCTGCTGCCAAGGCCATGCCACCCCAGGACTATTCAAGAGAAGATGAGATTGAGAAGCTACGAACATCCGGATCCATGACACAGAATCAGACGGAGATCTCAAGAGTGCGGAACCTCGAAAAGATCCAGATGGGAAAATTTGAAGTCGAGCCATGGTACTTTTCGCCCTACCCTATCGACTTTGTCGACTCGGACGTAGTCTATATATGCGAATTCTGCCTCTCTTACTACGGCGAGGTGACACAGTTCGAGCGCCACCGCACAAAGTGTCACCTCCTCCACCCGCCCGGCAACGAGATCTACCGCGATGATTACGTATCTTTCTTCGAGATTGACGGGCGACGGCAACGCACATGGTGTCGCAATCTCTGCCTACTCTCCAAGCTCTTTCTAGACCACAAGACGCTCTACTATGACGTCGATCCCTTTCTGTTCTACTGCATGTGCACACGCGATGAACACGGCTGCCATTTTGTGGGCTATTTTTCAAAAGAAAAGGAATCTGCAGAAGGCTACAACGTTGCTTGTATTTTGACCTTGCCCCAGTACCAACGGAAAGGCTTCGGCAAACTTCTCATCGACTTTTCCTATCTCCTGTCCAAGCGTGAGGGCAAGCTCGGCTCTCCAGAAAAGCCCTTATCCGATTTGGGTCTTCTCGGATATCGTGCGTATTGGCAAGAAATCCTCGTCGACATTCTCATGGAGCCAGGACGTACAGAAGCCAACATCGAGGATCTAGGAGCTGCAACAGCAATGACCACAAACGATGTTCTTCATACCTTGCAAAATCTCAACATGCTGCGGTATAGTAAGAATCAGCACGTCGTTGTGCTCACCGACGCCGTCATCGCACAGCGTGAGCGACAGAAAGCAAAGGAAAAGCTGCAGGGGAAGAGGAGCATTGATCCCGATCGGTTGATTTGGAAGCCACCTGTGTTCTCTGCTGCAAGCCGAACATGGAACTGGTGATTTAGACACCACCCTTTTTGGTTCGGATTCTCGTGAATTTTACTCTGTTACTTTGTCCTAGTTATACCCCAAATTCATAGCGTACTATCATTCTTCTTCTCGGTTCTAGACTTGTTGGTCATATTTCACAGATGTCCATACAAATGAGACCGGGCTTTCCGCAATGAACAAGTCGGAGAGGACATATGCAGCAACCCTGTGTGCTGCCAAACAAGCTTACCTGGTCCGCGATGGCCCGGCTCCTCTGGTCAGCAGTCGTCTGTATTTGCCGAGATGCGCCCGTCTTGGCATCATGCTTACATTCCATCGCAGATTCGTTTCCGATCAATTCGCGATGTGAATCTTTTGATCTTTGGATGCATCACTGATCGAACAGATGTGATTTGCGGGTTGCGCCCACTCTCATATCTGAATCCCACGAATACCTGCAGATGAGAGCATTCTGAAACGGACCGAATTTGATGTTTACGAGCTGAAGTCATCATGCTTCGGTTCCATAAGTATCTCAGACGCTTATATTCTTGACTCCACGGCTCACGGCATCTGCAAGAAAATCTTCACACAACTTTCATTTAGCCGGTGCCCTCGATTCAGCTCGTAATACCGACTACGACCGTGGGTAATCGTACAGCTTGACAGGGACACAGAATTTGTTGGCGGCAAGACACAACATTTGAGTACTGCATGTGGGTATTAATAATGACATTCGTAGAGCCCCAGCTGACAACTCATGAAGCTCAGATCATTGACTGCACAATGTGGAATACCTCAACACCAAGACTTTTCATTTCGTATGCCCGACCCCATACGAGTGTTGTCACGAGATTGCCAACAACCCAGGATACTACTCGCGGTCGTCCCCGCCGGTTCATCCAGTCGCCTTCATAAGCCGGAATTGCGATTCTGGTTAGGTTCCAATGATGCCAATCTTATTTGTTGATGTGGGTGAGACGGTACTGCAGGTGTTGGCCATCGATTACCTCGTAATAATCCTTCGGGGTAACAAAGATGATAAATCCGAAAGCAACGGTGGTGTTGAACACCGAGCGCTTTCGCTATATAACATCAGGCAGACACCTGCTCCAGGCCATCATCCACAAAGACCACCTACCATACAAAACACCTTTCAACAATCCTCCACCTTGAGATCAAGATGTATTTCAGCACCATCGCCACTGTCCTCGCTGCGACCGCCGGTCTTGCCAGCGCCGCAACTATCCAAGCACGCGGCAACACCGCACCCGCAACCCTGCCCGCTCAAGGCAACTTCATCTGGAGGCTCACCAACTTCAAGGGTCACAGGCCCAAGGGCACATACTATGACAGCGTCAGCTTCGAAGTCTACTCTACCACAGAGAACAAGCTGTTATTCACTTGCTCTCATTCTGACGCCGGCCCAATGGATGAACGCACCTACTTTTGCGATATGGGTGTCAATGATATGACATTCAGTCTCAACCGCGACCATGGCGCGGGTCGTGACTTTGGCGGTATTGCTCTTCTGGGCCACCCCCTGAGCGACAAGGAGTAAGTCTTTGTTTGGCAATTTGCCGGGTCTTCATTGCTGTTGCGATATATGCTGATTCTCTCTATAGTATATCTCTTACCGGTTCTTCTTACATTCCTCAGGTCTGCAAGCTCACCGGCCAGGGCGACTTGGACTTCGCGTGCACCGGTACCGCTGACGCATATATCAACATGGTCAAGTTTATCTAGGCTATTTGATGGAAAAGGTTCGATGGAGGCCTTCCTAGCGAGAGGGACGTTACGTGTTTTGAAGTAATAATCTTCATGTTTATATTTCGGAAAACCTTTGGTTCCATGTAGACTTGGAACAAATGGCTTGACAAGTCCCACCATAATTACATCATCAAGCTGCCAATCTCGACTTGTCCATGATGTGTTTTGTTGTCCTATGTTTAGCTTTACGACTGCAATAACGTACATCCTATGCGATTGATTGATTGTGTAGTCGCCTACATTGCGCTGCCACAATTCATCTTGTCATTGCCAGTCCATGATGCGACGCCGTGATCATGAAGCCTGAGAAAGCTTTACAATCAACACCAACAAAGATATTCCTCTAGCCTGCGCCTTGAAGAAACATCAAACCCGCGCAAAAACGAGGAGAGGCGGATCCACGACCCATCATCATGCTCGCGCCGCCTGCAATTCCCCAATCCCACGCGACGGACCCATCCGCCCTGGCGCCCCACAAAAACAACGCGGCCGCCACCTCTCTCCCACCAAAATAGCCCAGCCCACCTGCACCTGCATACACACCCTAGCCCACAAAGTTTCGCGCAAACCACAAACTTCCCCCCTCGACGCGAAACCCACTGGCAGCTGAAACCCATCCCATACAGCCATGTATCCCTGAAACGTCAAAGCCAACATAATCCACCCAACCTAGACCTTTCACGTGACACGCGAATTTCGGGGCGATTGATCATTATAACACCTGTCAGACCCGACTTTGCTTTCCCACGAAAAAAAAAACTACCCCGAGGTAGACCAACAACAACGAAAGAGGAAACGACAAAAGGAAACAGCAGACAGACAAACCTTGAACTAGCGCCATGTCGTCGTCGTCGTCGTCGTCGCTACTTACGCGTGCTAGAGATTTGGCGTTTAACCCGGAGCATACGAGATGGATGACGCCGCTGCTACTGATCGCTGATGCGGCACTTTGTGGTGTTGTTATTGAGAAGATACCTTGTTAGTTGCCTTCTATCCCATCTATCCATCCACATCCACCATATCCGCATCCCCCATGCCATCTCCATCCCCAGCCTAACCACTCCCGGCAGACACCGAAATCGACTGGTCAACATACATGCAACAAATTGCCATTTTCCTCAAAGGAGAGCGCGACTATGCCAAAATAGCAGGCGACACTGGACCTCTCGTGTACCCAGGCGCACACGTCTGGATTTACAAGTATCTCTACGCGTGGACGGATGAGGGGAGGAATATAGTGCTTGCGCAGTATATTTTCGCGCTGGTGTATTTACTTACGCTTGCGGTTGTGATTCAGTGTTACAGGAGGGCCAGGGTGAGTTTTGCGAATCCCATCTTCCAACTCTGTGTTTTTCCTGAACCGGGAAGATGGGTGGTTTGGATGGTTTTGGTGTTGTTGCTAATGAAGGCTAGGTTCCACCATACATCTTCCCTCTGCTTATTCTGTCCAAGAGGCTACACAGCATTTTCGTGCTAAGATGCTTCAACGATTGTTTCGCGGCTCTGTTCTTTTGGCTGGCAATTTATTGTTATCAGCGCAATCAGTGGCATATTGGGAGTGCGCTGTATAGCACCGGCTTAAATGTCAAGATGACTTTGTTGCTACCGTTACCGGCCCATTGGGATTATCATGGTGATGAAACTTGGGGGCAGGGAGGCGTTGACGCAGGCTATGATTATTGGGCAGGTCGCGGTATGTGTATTTCCATTCTCTGGAGAATTGATTGCTAATTTTGGTATCTAGATTCTCTTTCGGCTATCCGTTCAGGAAGAGATCCTTATCGTACTTTCCCGCCGCATTCAACTTTGGCCGCTCCTTTCTCTACAAGTGGACCGTTAACTGGCGCTTTGTCCCGGAGTCCATCTTCCTTTCTAAGCCATTTGCCCTCGGACTGCTCGCCCTGAACATCGGCCTCTTGTTCGTCTTTGTGTTGACCCGGTGGATCAAGCCCTCGAAACGCAGCTTCCGTGGATTCCTCAAACTCTGTGTGCCAACCATTGAGCCCCGCGACCAGGACACCATGGCCAGCAAGATTACCCCAGATTTCACCACGACCACGATATTGACGGCAATGACTGTCGGTCTGCTTTGCGCGAGGAGCCTGCACTACCAGTTTTACGCGTACATTGCGTGGTGTACGCCATTCTTGCTCTGGAAGGCAGGCTTCAACCCGGTCGCGGTGTATGCGCTATGGGGCGCGCAAGAGTGGGCATGGAACGTGTATCCGAGTACACCTCTTAGTTCGGCAACGGCAGTCGGCGTATTAGCGATAACGGTCGCGGGAGTATGGTGGGGAACGAGAAAGGAGTACGAGGGTGTGACCAAGGGAGTCATCGAAGACGACCATCCCCACAAAGAGTGAGCGTGCTGTCATATCACTCTTCATCCGAGTCCGAGGGCGGCATCTTTCCGACCGTGGATTCTTCTTCATCGCTATCCGCGACATACGTAGATTTCTTTGCGAACTCCTTTGGCCTGTACAACAGAGTATTAGTATCTTTGTATAAAAGAGCAACACACGATATCCATATACATACCAGTAACTCATCTTCCTCCACGCCTTTTCGTCCCTGACTACGTTTACAATCTCTCCGTCTAGCTTATTCTCCCTGTCCGCCAACGCGGTCGTATCGACGACGACATAGCTGCCGCGCTTTATCCACACGGTTGAGCGGAACTTTGCCTCAAGTTCTGCAAGCACAGGCTTGCCGTCTGGAAGCTCAGCAGCATAGATGTTCTTGCCCTCGGCGCGTGTGATGCGCGCAAGCGTGTGGTTGGGAGGCAGGGAATCAGGCGGTGTGACGGTGCTGTCTATGGTGGCGAGAACAGCGCGCTTCGGTCTTGCCATTATTGGAGAAAGATTAGAATATATGCAAGTGTGGGGTAGATGGTGGTGGGTTGCGATAAGTGCTGGTGCGATGCGATGATGGAGGGGCGCGAGAAATTTCGGGAACAGGAAGTTATCGCCGAGCCGAAAGGGGAAATTCGGGCCGCCTTGACGTGCGGAAACCTCGCATTTTCTGCACCGTTGGGGTAACAACGCTTGCTCTTTAGCTTCACGGTCTAGACTTGGGCCTTCTCCAACCAGCGGATCTGTTACGCTTTGCGAACAGTATGGTGATTATTTTTGGATAGAGACCGATTAGACTCGTCTATGTACACCGCAGCCGTCGTGAAGCAAAACTATCGTGTTGGTAATTGTCTTGCATGTCCACTACTACTGCAGTGCGAGCACCAAATGTCTGGTCCAACATGTTTGATAGGCTTGTCATTGAACCTAGTACTGTGGATTCACTCACACGGCTTACCATGCTATTCATGACTATCATCGGCAATCTATATTATTCATCCATCTCCACGGCCATGTCCCTGATGAACTGCCTTTTTAAGCACCTCCGACCCTCCAGCTGTGAGCTCGGTGTCGGCAAACCTTCCCAGCTTTCCACCTCGTATCCCATCGTTAGTCGTTCTCCAAGTACCTCTTCTCGGTTTTTCGTATACCTTTTGGTGTAAGACGACCCTCTATTCGAGGACCCTCAGTCAGCAGTCGTCTTCGCGCTCGCCCACCCTCCATCCAAAATACCAGCACGCGAAACACCGACGCAATGTCGGCGCTTCACAGGTTGTTTGATATACAACCCTCTTCCAGCATTGCCAATCCCGAACCCACCTACCAGAAGAGCAAAGGCAAAGTACCCCACACACTCAATGATGTGGGTATACTGCCCGAGCCCGTCGAGCTGAACGACTTTTCGTCTAGCAAGAATGATGGCGAAGGTCGGAAAGCTGCGTCGGGGCAGGACATGCAAAAGGGCTTTCAAACACCGAGGACACCGAATGAGCTTGAGATGAGTCGGCCGCCGACGCCGAGTCGTGATGATGCAGTTGGATTGACACGGACGTGGAATGGTGATCGGATGACCAAGTGGAGGATCTTGTGCTGTTGTAGCATTTACTTTTCTAATGGGATGAATGATTCTGGTGAGTAAAACATAAAACAAGAAGGGGCATGCTCACGGCATAGACACTGCGAGTATGGGTTCAAGTGAATTAATACTAACTCCCAGACAGTTGTTGGTGCTTTGATCCCATACATCGAGTCATACTACCACATCTCGTACGCCATCATGTCGTTGGTTTTCGTTACTAACGCTGTCGGCTTCATTTCTGCTGCGTTCTTTACAAACATAATCTTGGGGAAGTTTGGAAGGGCGAGGACGTTGATCTTTGCTGAGTTGATTGGACTATCTGCCCATGTCGTTCTCGTTTGCACACCTCCTTATCCACTGGTAGTTACGGCGTAAGTTCATAGTTATCCCTGTAACCGATGAATTGCTGACAAATAAAGCTTTCTTCTCTTGGGGTTTGGCGCTGCCATCAACCTGGCTCTAAATAACGTGTATTGTGCGAACACTCATCCACCAAGCGTCATCCTGGGTCTTGCACATGGTAGTTACAGCGTGGGTGGAATTATCGCACCCATCATCGGAACAGCCATCGTGTCAAGAGGCATTCTTTGGTCACGCTTCTACTTCCTTACCGTCGGCTTGCGATTTTTCTGTATCGCATTCGCGGGATCAACATTCTGGTCCTACACCGAGGACGCCGAGGAGTCTCTTTTGGAGCCTACTTCGACCAGGCAAACAGCTACAGAAGACGCAGCATCAAAGTTCAAAAACCTCAAACTTGCCCTCAAGAACAAGGTGACCATCATCGGAGCCATCTTCATTTTTGCGTACCAAGGTGCCGAAGTCAGCATCTCAGGCTGGTTTATCTCGTATTTGATCAATTACCGTAACGGTGATCCTGCAAAGGTCGGATACGTTACGGCTGGTTTCTGGGTAAGTGCACGTTTTTGACGGTATTGAGAAAGTTGCTGACCTTTTTCTTAGGGCGGAATTACGCTGGGTAAGTTGTCTCTAGGCAGCACTAGTGAAGTCGCTAATCTTCCTAGGACGTTTCGTCCTCACTCACGCAGCACCAAGGATAGGCGAAAAGCTCTTTGTCGTAATCCTCACATGCGGCCTCGTGGGTCTCCAACTCCTCGCCTGGTTAACGCCAAATTTGATCGGAAATGCCGTTGCCGTGTGCTTGCTCGGTCTGTTGATGGGCCCTATCTATCCATGCGCGCAAACCATTTTCTCGCGCCTCATGCCTCGTCACGTCCAGACAACTGCAGTTGGCTTCATCGGCGGAGCAGGTAGCTCTGGTGGTGCGGTGGCTCCTTTCACGACCGGTTTGCTTGCGCAAGCCTTGGGAACATGGGTGCTCAATCCGGTCTGTCTAGGCATGTATGCGGTGATGTTTGCCTGCTGGTTCGCCTTGCCCAAGGTGCGCAAGCGGACAGAATAAGACGCTGGGATACCCCAAGGGAGGGCAGTAACACGTCTCAATCGCGTCGTCACGATTCGATTGCACATGTCAGCTTCAACTGTATCTCAGGTCTGGTAATCTACCAACTTTCAAAGGGCGGTACCCTTGGCGCTTATTCACACCGAGACAGGTATCCTCGTCAAGGTATTGGAATGCGATACTCGGTGGCGCCTGGGTCAGCAAAAGGTGGGGCACAACGTCATTGTACGTCTCCACAGCCAACAACCACCAAACATCAAAGCAACAACGTCATTATGTTCGCAACGACAACTACTGATTTCGGACTCCGCGCGCGCCGATATCTTCACATGAACGCAATGGTAATCGGAGGTCTGGAATATATAACAAGTAGTAAAAGTGCTCTTTGAATAAACCATCCATTAGAAATAATTCCTCCTCAACTTTCCCGAGTGTCTAATTTACCATATCAATACTGGAGAATAGAAACACATCACAGACATGTCGGCAGCACAAACCATCCAAGTCCTCAGCGCAGCCACGGCACTCATAGCATCCGGCGGCATAGCAACTCTCACCTTCTTCGACGTGCCTGTCCTAAAATCACAGCCCGCGTCCCGCTCCCTACCCATGATACGCTGGCTCTTCTCGCGTGGCTCCCACGTCTTCCCCACCGCCGCCGCAGCCTCCACAGCCGGCTTCCTCTACCTCACCTACACCTCTCTACCCAGCTCCGCCTTCTCATCTGTCTCTGCCCTCGCCTCCGCCGCCATACGCGGCCAACCCGGTCTCTACCTCCTCGCCGCCGCACTCTCAATCAGTATCGCGCCGTGGACGACGCTAGTCATGGTACCAACGAACTTTGCACTCATCGAGAAGAACGAGGAGTTGGGCGGCAGTCGCAGTACAAAGTCTGCGCGGTATCGCCAGCAGGAGGGAGAGAAATCTGGAGAGAAGAGCGCGGAGGAGAGTGTGGAGGGGGAGGGGGATATTAGCCAGTGGAGGGATTTGAGTGGACCTATGGAGAAGACGGAGAAGGAGAGTAGCAAGGAGATGGATGAGGTGGTTGATGGTTTGTTGGAGAAGTTTGGGAAGCTGAATCTTGCGAGGGCTGTTATGATTGGAGCTGGGGGTGTAGTTGGGTTGGTTGCGGGCTTGGCTTAGGTGTGGGTGTAGATTTTAAGTTTTTGATGGTATATGTGTGGGTAACAATGGATTGGTTCATCTCTCCCTCTGTCCTTCCCTCCCCAACATCGTACAACAGCATTGGTAATAGGATACATTCGTAAAATTTCCTCATGAAAATATCTTCAGAGCGTAAACATCAAATCTAATGTTACCTACGTAAACGTGTGCAAGTCAGTGTCTCACAACTGGCATGGGCGTGATAATCTTTTATAACGTCACGCTCATCATCGCCCGATTTGAGAAAATCATTGCTCCTCTCAGAGGGTGCAACATGACTGTAAATGTCTAAGTCCCAAACATCAAAACCATGGAATACATGGGGAGGGGCTGTGCTTCTGTACTGAACATCTCCTTTGTTTTTCCGCGATTTTGGATATGGTGTTGGACCTCCTTACAACGTCCTGGCGTCGGCGAGCGATACAGTGCGAAAAGATGATATATATGGAAACTTTCATGATTGATGTTCAAAGAAATTGGTGAGAGATGGCAGACGTGGTGTTTCCGTCTTGCTGGGAAAGTAGAGAAGTGTGCTGAGTCTGCATAATGAATGGCTGTTGGAGCCTGTTTTTCTGAAACAAATTGTTGAACGGGTCTCACAGAGCGGGTAAAAACAGTGTACTGGTCTATGAGAGGCTAGACACGGGATGAACGAGGAGAGATTGAATACCGAGTCATTGTCAGCACAACGCTCTGCGCTTCCTACGCTGTATCGTGCGTCATCTCATACTTCGCTTCGCTGATTGTCGACAGTCTGTTACCAGTGCGTCTTTCCCAGCCAGAAACAATCTCGGACAGAGAAATACAGAACAGTCTTTTTCCCCTGAAAAGACTCTGTGGCCAATTGAAAAGCGGATGTCGGACCGAACACCGAGTCTAACGCTCGTGTCAGCATTGACAATTCGGCACGGTCCAGACCTCGAAGCTCTACCGAGAGCGCCATGACAGTTTCAGCCGGAGCAATGAGGATATTCAGTAGAGCGAATGGAGCGATCCACCTGGCATTTCCACGAACTGTCTGTCTAGGAACGCCGGACCCGTCTTCTTTATGCCTAGGTACACTGCCACCATAAATCTCTGTGAGTTGCCTTCTCGTGTTCGGGCTATATTCCCCCACTGGATATTGAATCGCCATCCAACACGATAGATACGGTCGTTATGTCGCGCATGCGGTTATGACACTGAAATAGATTTGGCTCCGAATATCCCGCCTTCTACATTTGTAGTTAGGTGAGCTGCGCTGTGAGCCAATGATGATAATGTAAACCTTGGGGTAAGTATTTTCTACTCTGTAGATATCCGTTTTCGCACTCAGACAACTTCAACCATGACGACGACGCTCCAACTTCGCGATCGCAAGAGATCATACCTTGTACAATCGCATCGGGCGCAATCTTCAGCCGCTTTTTCGGGCTGAAATGACCGCAGTAGTGGTAGCATCCAGGTGGCTGCCCCTTCTCTTTGAGTGAGCGCAGAGAAATATTGTGCATCAAGGCTAGTCCTTTTCAAGCTATTGGTAATGTGGGGATCGTAATGGATTGCGCCAAGCTCAGCTGTGGCGCAGGGTACATGTCAGGGGTGGGTAGTCACTAGTATGAGATGGCCGCAAGGGTCTTCGGGAAGGGCACTTAGGTGAGGGGAGCGGCTTCTCACAACATAGAGCACAGCTGAGTACAATTGATAATTGAGCAGCAGCCTCAGATAGATGGAGGGCAGCATAAGGATTGATATTAAGATTGTCTAGATATTGAATGGTGGGAGAGCATGTCTGATGTAGAGCCAATAGGATACTACTTCTTGGAGGGGGCCAGCTTGGCAAATCCAAGCCTCAGTTTCTTTTCGTCGTTCATGTCGTGAAGCACGTACTTGTCCTTGAAAAGGTTGGTACCGAGAAGGCTGAAGTCAACGCCACCCCCAATCTTCTGAAGGCCACCATAACAATACTTCTTATCGTCATCATCAACATATCCCAAGTTCATGTATTTTCCGGGAATGACCTGCCTACTGCCTGAAAAGATAAAGGTGACGTCGGGGAGGTTTTTGGCTATGCATGGAAAAACATACATGTCCAGGTCGTCGTCGATCTTTGATCCTGTAACTTGGCTCCAGTAATCGGCGACGATATCCGGGTCGGTGAAGGAGATGGAAGAACTTGTCGTAAGATGAATGAGCATACGGCGTTTCGTTACTGGCTTTGACCCGACGGCGAATCCATCTCCGTAGAACCTCCAGGCACCCCACTCGTTATCATCCTCTACAGGGACGTAGACAAAAGGAGAAGCCATCTTCCGAGGAGAAACTTCGCCAAAGTCGTATGAACTGGGACAACCATGTCTCAAGGCGACAGAAAACTGTTTCTTGGAGAGTTGGGGCATAATAGTTTCGAAAAATGTGAGTGATCTCTCAGGTTCAATTGAGTTGGTATAGCCAAAGCCAATACCAACTAAACCATCGCTACTCGATCCCACAAAGCCTTCATAGACGCTCGTTGCGGCTCCTATTTCTTGTGTAGTTGTAATGTCGCCGAGCTTGACTGGAAGATGATATTAGCATACATGATGCCTCAGCGTCTAAGGTAGATAGTAGCTCACTCTTTTCGGTATAAACCTTGCCGCTTAGATATGAGGCGTTGCCGCTGTATGAAGCATCGAAGGTATAACCCTTCTTCTCGTGGGCCGGATTGACCTCATAAAAGGAGTGATGTTTGAGATCCGATTTTGGCTGTAAAGAAGAGAACACCCAGCTCGAGGAACGTTAGCTTGGAATTACAGGCGTCTGCAGTGGGTAATCCTTTTGGGTTTCTTACAATTCGGCAGTTGCAGTACTAATCTCGACATGGAGCGTTTTGCCACCAATGACAAGAGGGCTCAGAAACGAATTATCAAATTCATCAGATGCTTTAGCGCTGACAGATCCCGTGAGTCCTCGTGTACGTAAGGCAGCTTCGATTTTGCTCGCTCTCTTCTTGGCAGACGCAATGAGCGCTGCAGGAACAGGCTCATTATTCTCTCGCTTATACTGAATCATCTGCAGCGCGGTGTTGATTGAGCGTTTGGTATGATGCGCTTCATCGATGGAGAAGGAAGACCTTTCGTCTATTTCAATGTTCATGTCAACTGCGGCTCATTGTAGTTTCATAAAGTAGGAATTTGTATTGACTAACCAAGTGGAACCGGGTTTGCAATCGCTGCGCCGGTAAAGACGAGAATCGTCGCGATTTGAGCGAGGGACAGCATGGTGACGATTAATCCTACGTTGGCGGAGAAAAGGACAGTTGGGGGTGACAAGAATGGATACCATGAAAGATTCACGTTCATCTTATAGAAATCATCTCATACCAACATTGTCGCCATACGGTGAGGTTAATCCTGGCAGTAGATCTCAGGGGGCATCTAGATCCTGCACCCAGTCGTTGTTACGGGTGGTTACGAGCGTTTACGGGCCTACTCGTAAATAAGTCTGTGCTTTACGAAAGGTCTATGATTCCCATTTGTCATTTGATGATGCCGGCTGACATGTTGGGCGCAGCGACTTTTTTAGAAACTTCTCGAGCCATGCCGCCTACTCCTTTCAAAAATCTCCCGTACGAGCATTGTTCTCAGAAATGATGCCACTCGGCAAGTCGACTTTTCCACATTGAGTATTAATCGCAAGCTATGGCCGTGTTGTTGCTCACAGAGACGGTGCAACCCTGTCTGCGGCATAATCCGCAGCTCCTTCTGCATCGTTGATGCTGCTGGCACCTCCGCATTCATCGAGCGAACAGCAATTCAACGTTATCTATCGAACACCCTCGGGTCAACCAAATTTGTCTATATCGCGATCACTCGTTGATGCGCAAACGAACTCCGTGAGCACCCCCCAAACCCCCCCCGAGCCAATTTTAAATTCTCGGGCCACTTCGTGTATACTGCGCTAGTGAAAGTGGGTGAAGGCCCGAGTTTCACCAAGCAGCCCCCACTGTAAACGGCAGCACCACTTACGCATTTGTTTGCATACGACGCAACGAGCGGTATCATACAAGACACCTGGTTGCAGCATTCGATTCGACACGATATGGGTATTACTTGACATCATGGCCAAGCGACCGGAAAAGCCATGGAGTAGGCTTCACATGATTGTAACGATGTTTGATTGCGATATCAGAAGCAAAGCAAGACGGTAATGGCTGCGCAGCTTCCTCGCGCGTACATGTTGAATTTGCGCAATAGTTAGCGCCGTTGCAGAATAATTAAATGCGACCTCTTCCGCCTTAGCGTGCCGCCTCAGCCTTACCCCCCGCCCCTCCTCCCGGATGAAGATCACCTCACCCCCATGAAGATCACAGAAGCCTTCTCCAGCAGATCTGCGAGCAACGACCCCATCTGTAGACTCAGCTGTAACGAAACCTCAACGCGTATACTTGGCACAAGCGACTGGTAGAACATATAATCAATACTGCCACATTTGGTGATAAGGTGTATACTTCGCGCGAGATGCGCGCGCGCTGAACCTTACTGCACATGCAATGATCGTCAAGAATTAGCTCCTGCAACAGGAGAGTGTTCAACTCCTCAATTCCATAGCCGATGAGAAGAAACAGAGTCAATGGTGGCAATCCGCTGCTACCCGAGTCGCCGGACCAGTCAGGTTCAAAAATGCCTGAAAGGAGAGGACTTATTACGCAAAAGATAAAATCGGTAAGATTTCTAGACAAGAATAGGCAGCTGCCGGTGCAGCTTCTGCAGGACAAGTGTGAGGCAGCCCTACGAGCGATCGATGAGTCTGTCGCGCCCAAGGCAGCGGACAAGGAGCAGCCTGCCATTGATCGCCGAGGTCAATAAATGACACCAAAAATGTACGATCACCTAAAAGGGTACGAAATATAGCCTTCAGCCTGGCTACATCCTTAGAGCAGACGGTGTTTGTTAAAGTGAATACCAGAGTCTGTCACTACTGAAATAGCTGCTCCGCCCACAACAACAACAACAATAACGGACTCATGTAGCGGCTGCCGATAGCTTAGTAATCATGGGTAAGATGTTTGCATTGTTTCCGGCCTCAAGATATAACCAAATTGGGTCAAATGGACTGTATCGCGGAGTTGGTATGCGTTACTTATTAGATGAAGAACCATTGGTTACCCAATCTGACTAAAGATCTACTGAACCTTTTCGACTTGGCTCTCTTGTGTCAACATGTGAGGGGCCACAAATCAATGCATAATATCTACCATGACCAGGCATCGGCCCAAGGGGGTACCAGTGCTTTCTCGCTCTCTAGTTCCGCCGTGTATCTTTCACCGCCCAGTCTCATGATCAACCAATTCCACCAATGGTCTTTCGGGCCAAATTTCAACGGCGTGGTGAAATCCCAATAATCCGGATACCAGCCTGCAGTCTCCCAGTCCAATAGAGCTGTAACGTGACCGTTCAAAACCACAACATTGTGATGCTGGAGATCGCCATGAGTAAAGATAATTGGATGTTGCACATTCCGCAGTCTTTCGGCAATTTCAACCAGCTCTTCGTACTGTTCCTGAGATTCGAAACTGCGGCTGGAGTTAGAGCCAAAGAGGTGGTTGTTAAATTCAGACTCAGATTCACATGGTCCGACTGCGTTATCGGGGACGCGTATGCTCCTTATTGCCGTACCTAACACGGAGCAGATCTGGTATTTTCCCCCTGGGTGTTTCCATTTCCGCATGGCCTGTAGGATGCACTGCAGTTCTGCGAAAATGCTCTCACGTTCGTCGTCATTCATGCCTTCCCACACTGTAAAGTCACCCATGTCCTTTCCCGGTATGCGGGTCATGATTACTGACATCGGGGCCCAAGGCGTGTCGGGATGATCGCCGTATGAGATAATCTTCGGTACCGGAAAGCCCGCAGACCGTGCCATCATGGTTGCCGCTACTTCTTCAAGCCGCGTGCCGTCTGACCATTTCAAAACCTGTCCAAATGGAAGAGCAACGACCTGATTATTGAATGGAATGCCACATCATCGGCAATAGTATTGCGAGAAATTTCGAAGGCAGCAGTGAAGGAATCCGATCACTCCACGAATACTTGCAGGCAGAAGCCGCGGCGTTGGTGGAATCGATGACGCTAAATCGACAGACCCAAGGACTTGATGAGGTCACGTAAATGTAGGCAAGAGAATTTCAGGTACAAGATACAGAAGCCAGCCCGTCATAGTGGCGTTTTTGAAGAACAAGTAATGTTTGCAGTGGAGATGTGGCAGCTGGGATGTCCTAGAGAGGTTTGCCTGCAATGATCTGCGCGTGAAGATTACATGTAGGATCTTTGGGAATCTTTTTGTTGTTCTAGTAATTTATTTTACATTTCCATTCTTTGTTTCTGTGTTCGTTGCCTGCACATCAAGTCCGCCCTTGTCCAGGAGCTGCGCGTCACCCTTTGTCACTAGTATATCTGGAAATATGAGATGACAGTGCAGATCGATCATATACAGAGCATATAAATACCTCGGTGCTTATGAATGATAGCGTGCCAGCGTAGGTTTGTTCGCGTGTCGGTAAAAGGCTGGCTTGCGGTTGTAGAGTCACAGAAGCTATCGTTGGAAGATTGTGGAGTTACTTACGTACTCGACCCACTCGACCCCCACCACTCAAAGCGTTTTATGCACGAGCCACTGTGCCGAGAAAGATGCACCATCACACTAACGGAAATCAGACTAGCACTGCAGTAAACGCTGGGGATTTCCAAATCCGGCTTACATGAGCTGATGTCTTTGTCTTCGTGATTGTACAGGTTATTCAAAGTTGGGTGTGTCATCTAGATGCCGATGAGACTATCAGTTATGATTGTAAACCTTTTGCATCATAAGCTGTCAGAACCAAACGTGAAGAACGAGCTTAATAAACCATCGTTTTCAGGAACTTTCACATGCGGCATGAAACAAGCTGTGCATGTGGTAATCTCATGATTAAGATGTTTTTGGTCTTCTAATCTTATTCTGATATCGCTCGGATTTTTTTGGTTGTTGACGCGGAACTTCTCTGCTCTGGTGTGATGGTTTTCGGGAAATGAAAGAAAATTCCTAACGACGTGACAATCTATCCAGATATCTATAAATATAAATAAGTGATATCGATGCTTGGTAGCAGAATTTCACAACGCGTCTATAAAAGAATACAGAAGGCAACATTCTGTTCTTAGATAGAATCATGTGATAACCGTATTTTTCTAGGTCGGATTAGAGAATCAGGGCAGTAATATGTACATGCATCCTTAGGGTGTTGACAAATGAGATTATTATGTATATACCTCATATACGTACTCAGTCCGAAGTTGATGTGTGCTACATGATTACATGAGCATCGGCCATGCTGGGTAAACTTGACCAAGATACATACATGAACCCGTACACATCATTATCTGTATACGAACACATTGACACCTGTGTGTTTAACAGATGTTTATTCCGACATCTTAAATGTCGAAGCCCCCCGGATAAAGTTTCGGTTCTTTATATGCGTTCGGTTGTTTCATGGCTCAAAATCCTTACTATAAGCTCAGGACTTTGTCCAAAAATGGCTCCTTGTCTCCCCACCTTGGTTTGAGACTGCTTTCTGTCTCTCAGATGTAAGACGGTTCTAACGTTGTCTGGGATTTTCATACATAGAGAGTAGGTATATAGGTGCGTACCTATCTAAGGCACCTATAGTAGCTACTTCATTACTCTACTACTCTCATGCCTATCTCACGCACACAGGCATAACTACAGCAAACCTTACCAATATTATCATGTCTCTCTGCACTCTTAAAATCATTGATCTTCATAATGTTCTTTTCCTCCGACCTATGCCGCATGCGCCAGACGATTACCACATGTGTCTTTACGTACACAACGATGATGGTGGAGGCACTAGATATCAAGTCAAACAAGAGGGTTCTGGATGGATTGCGGATCATGCAAGGACTGCTGGTATCTTCAACTCATTCTTACTTGTCGGTATGTTCCAAATTACGACAATCCCCTCAGGTCATGAGGGCCGTGTCGATCAGCAATTGAGATACTACGATTCGTCACTTAACAGCTTGCCCAATATAAGCTGCCGTATATGGCCCCCTGGAGTCCTTAAACTGCTCCATGAGGAATTTAATGGCGAGAGAGTCCTTAAGTGCGCCGATCTGAGCGCATTTGAGACAGAAGTAATTGCCTGTGGGGACGCCAAAGCCGGTACCACGCTCTCGAGCCGCCAACCGCGACCAGTCGCAGTATCGGGTTTGTCTTCTCATCATCCATGATACATTGAATTGAAACATATTTACTGATCTCTCTCCACAGGATACATACACGGATGATCTATTGCATAAACATTAGGGCAATGGGCTACCGTTTTCTGTCCCTCACACTCGCGCCTTTCTGTATCTCATTGTATCATACTGTCATTAGCATGGGGATGGTTCTAAAAATCGCCAACTAAAGATGCGACTGTGTTTTTGTCACACCAATTTTATATGTACAATTATAATAGTTGATTAGCGACGACCTATAAATCATCTCAACCCAGCTGAAGAAGGGCGAGACTATGAACCACGTGTGTTTGCAGGTTTGAGATCCTTTGATCGATCAGCATATCTGATCCGAGCAATGAGCCGAACTGCCAGCTGTCAGACCTTGGTCTTAGCCACCCTCCGCCCCGCACCTCCGCCCCGCACCCTCTCCACCTCCAATCCAACTAAACAAATGTCTAAGGCTATCGAGATTGAGAAGTCAGGCCAAGGAGGGGGCGGAGTGAGTAAGACCGAAAGTAAGACCGAAAGGAGTGGTTACAGCGGGTTCTGTCTTTGCTAGGCACCATTTATGTTCAAGGCACTAAAGATCGTGTTCATAGCACTAAAGACCATATGAAGGCTACAGTGTAACCCGCCAAGAAAAGACCTAGTTTATATAGATTAATGTGAATCAAGCTAGCCAGTGAGCGTCCAATCACAGAGAGTACCTGGATGACCCCTGCTTCAAAACCCTGAAACGCTACTACCCGATATACCCGTGAACAGGTGCGGATCAAGTTTAGTGGCTGTGTTCAATCCCGATGAGGGTCAACGTGTGACTGGAATAGTTTTTCTCTTTTTTTTCATGTACAAAAGCGGAGGTCTTTGTGGATGAGTACTATGATGTCACCTGGTGGCAAATGAAGCCTTGGTTCAATTGGATCTCAACCTTGGTTCTCAACTCGACAAGAGTAACGTGGCAGTGCGAATCGGTATGCGAGATCGGAGTTGTTTGTGGGCACCCAAGCGCCCAAGTGGAGGACTGAGAGATTGAGAGCTATGCGTGCTACGCAACGGAACGAGCAAAGCCTTGATCCTAGTGGAGATCGATGGAGTAAGAACAGACCAGATGATGAAACAAACTTTAACAGCAGCCGGTCATCATCATGCCGCAATCTCCTGAGGCCGTAAACCACATGGCGGGGATGCGATTGAAACATGTACAGTGCGTAGAACAAAGAATAAGCACCGTGCTTCATGATACGGTGGTACAAAGTCAACCCAACAAGCCACCCGAAGGTACTGCTGCCAACGATCCAAAAAAGTGAACAGCGACCCCCCACATCCCGATCGTACTTAAGACCAGTAGGTATCTTAATACCCTCTCCCAATAGGATTCGTTCCTACAGGGAAGATTTCGTTCCTACAGGGAATACACACTGGGGCGATGGCAACCAAGAAACTACCTGAATGGACGGTTAAATTGTTTACATCATGATGAAGGATCGATATATTAAAATTGATATTAACGGAACGATGTTTATGTCTAGGAAAACGTGACAGGTTAAGCACGTGCGCAGGGTAGTGAGACACCAATGTGGCTTGGTATGAGCAAGGGGCTGCTTGGTATCAGGTTTCCGGCACGTTGCCAAGGCGAACACCACATTTACACAGGTCCAACTATACGTCACAGCTCGCGATAATTTAAGATAGTATAATGCGAGGTGAACGTTTCGGCCTTATTCTGGACATGGAAACATCGCGATTGACCGACGGTTGTGGTATAAGAGAGGGCGTGGTTACGATCAGGAGAAGGGCATCGACAGAAGCACAGTTCGCATCAAACAGCCTACCAGTCCTCTTCGACTCTATACTACCTTTCTCTTTGACCTGGTGTCTTTTTCTTCAAGATTGAATCTTTCACCTCGACAGCTCAACCGCATCCGTATGTCAATCAGTAGACCCAGCATCTCAAAAACAATCCCCTAACAGCGCAGCAGCACCAACCGCAACAATGAAGTTCCAGTCCAACATCATGCTCGCTCTTCTGGCTGTAGCCCCAGCCGCCGTTTCCGCCGCCGGCAAGATCCAAGTCGAAGTCCGCTACTCCAATGAAATGGTCGACGTCGGCAACCTTGAACTCTTTGCCGAAACATGGCAAAAGATCTACTCCACCGAGGGCAATGGACGTAGCATTCTCTCCGACACGGCCTACACCACCAACGCCAGCGCCTGCGGCTCCTGGTCTTCAAAGGGCGACCGCGAGGTGCGCGTCAAAGTCAACGGCCAGTGGGGCAAGATCCCCGACCTCGGACCCAACGACTCCCGCGACGCCCTAGTCGGAACCCTCAGCAAGGTGCTGGACGAGGTCTCCAAGGGCACTGGCTACAACGTCTTCTCCAACTGCTACGGATTGTCGTGGCAGGAGTCGGTCCCCATCTGGCCTGGCCCACACGCCTGCGGAGGACGCAACCCCACTGTCAGGCCCGAGTGCATGTGCGACATTGGCACCGCGCAGTGCGAGTTCCATGCCTGGGGACACAAGGTGCCCTCGTCCATCAAGGCAAACTTGTACCGCGACGGTGCTTTGTTGGCCGACACTTTGAGCATTGACTTCACTGCCAACGCCGTGGCCAAGGATGAGGGATGTGGTATGGTTGGCGACATCGCAAAGACTTTGGCTGCTTACATTCCTGGTGTTGGCAACCTTTTCGTTGCTGGTGTGGAACTGAACTGTGCCTAAGGCGCTTGCTCCCAAGAGTTTGGGCAAACGAGGATACATTACTTCTGAACCTTCTATGTATATATATGTAACACGACAATGAAAGGGGGGGTAGGGGTGGAGGGTGGAGGGCATTTCTCTAGTCAATTGATACACATCGCGCAAATAACATATCTACTCGCGTATTGATGTGCTTGAAATCGGTATACTTTGGTGAAGAGATCATATCCACACAGTGCTGTGTATGCGCCAGCGGAATAGCCTCATCCGTCACAATATGCCCATTCATACCCGCCAGATGCAACAGCTTGAAAATGTACAAACAGTGAACAACGTGATAGCCGTGCTCAGTGTAGACACGACGGGTGGTAGTCAGGTCCTCTGGGGCAATCTCCTGAGTGGCGTTCAGATCGTAGTACCACTTCCAAGGGCCGTACTTCTCGAGGAAGATCTGAGATTCATCGGGCTTGAAGCAGCGGGGATGTACCCAGCCGAAACTCATGAGATCCCATATGCAGCCCAACTCTTGGGCTTCTTGTGGTGAGTTGCCGCAGTGCTCGACCACGTGCGATCCGCCTTGGTAGGTTGGCCATAGTGATACTGTGCTTCCTGGCTGGCGGTGCTGGGCAACTACGAGAATAAGGGCTAGGAGGCCAAGGGTTAGGGATGTAGATGCGACGACGAGTGCTGAACAGAGCCGTGAACGCGGAGTGCTGGGAGCTGGGGATGTGTAGTCCGTCTTCTCATCTGAAGCCGAGAGAAAAGGCCGGTCTTCCTCGTTGCCGTTGTACGGTGGGCGTTGGTACCCGGATTCGAGTGAAGGTGTGTCTTGAAACAGTCAGCTTACTGCAACTCCTCATTGGGTGGTGGAAGTGAAGTATGTGGGGGTAGTGTCGGCTACTTACAGCGAGACATCTTGCTCATTATTGCGGGCAACATGTCGGCGACTTATTTTCCACCAATATTCATAAGCGGGGCAATTATGTTCGAATACGAATGGATGTTATGAAGCGTTTGGAGTGTCACTTTCTTGGCTGGATAATGTGAAAATGCAAGGAGACTTGCTATATATTCCATGGCAATCAATTCTTGAAGCGAACCATAGCAGTACATGTCCTCCAGCGGCGAATCCACGCCGCTCCATTGTGTTGTTGCCGCCCCGTGAAGTTTTCGGAGGCATGCATCAACAAGTCCGGAGCCGGAAACAAGCATGGCGGCCCCCGGTCTGCCAAGTCGGCTTCAAGCATGCCACGGACCCGGAGTTTCGGTTCGACACAGGGACAAGCGAGCGTGTGCTGTCGGCTGATGACCAAGTCAAGGAACAAAAATAGAGCAGAAAAAAACAGGCCGCAACTTGGCCTGCAGATCCTAGCCCGAGAAGATGGCAGCATAAAGGAGGCATTGTTGTTGCTTCTAAAAGTGGGCAATCGCAGCACGCAGCATAAACTCGTACCCAGGACAGTTCATGCAACATCCCTGTTGACACCTTGTGACTCGCAGCCCCGCTACCAACCCCGCCATCCAAGTGGGCAAAGCTTGGGAGCAACCATCTAATGTAAAGCTCGTATGATCAATCATCTGTCTGATAATAGACTCTGCGCGATATGGCAAACATGGTAAGCTTCCCGTCCTAGCACCGGCTTTCCCGTCTAACCTTGCCCCTCAGATCTACACGGTTCGACCGGTGAAGCCTGCTGATTCAGCAGGCCTTGCAGAAACTATGATGCGCGCCTTCTACCAAGATGCACATTGGGCCTCGCTCTGGAAGGGAATCGTGTTGGATAGTATTATTTCTGATTGTGCAAGGCGTTTACCCTGGAACCTCGTCAAGACTATTTCCACCAAGCGGCATCGCAAGATTGTGGAGAAGATTACTGGCAATATCGTTGGCTATGCGCGCTGGATAATTCCAGAAGCATGTACTGACGAGTGGGCGGATGGTATCGTGGTTGAGACTGACTCGGAGTGTCGCAGAGTTTACGAACACGACTTTCAGAGCGTGACTGAAGACGGCAAAATCCGGGGCCTTGACCATGCAGTCGTGGATGAGCTCAGCGAGGCGATAGAAAAGGCAGAAGCCAAGGTGCTGGATACCGGCGAAAAGCTTCTTGGTGAGCATCTAGCTGTTACCGTCAGCGTGCGTGTACTGGGACTAATCACCTCACAGCATTGGATTACCTAGCCACACATCCAAAGCACCAGAGACTTGGCATCGGCTCCATGCTACTCGCAGAAGGTTTGGCATATGCGGATAGGAATGGGCTAAAGACCCTGGTAGTTGCCAAGACACCGGGTGTCAAGCTGTACCAAGATCATGGTTTCCACATAGTCGACAAAGTTGAGCAAGAGCGCCCCCAGTATGGATGGTCAGAGCCATATACAACCACGATTCTCATTCGGCAGCCCAAACCCATAGAATGAGAAAAACACAATGCACCATGCTGCCTTTACTCGAGTGATTAAATTATGACTTGCTGTATGTTTCTTCATATCAATGTTCCGGTAGCGAAACCCAGAATTTTGCAAGTACAGACAAAAACTCAGATTGTATGTTGGAAAGACCACAGTCCCCTGGGCCTAAATCTTGCAACGTCCTCAAGCCCGCAAAAAGCACAGTAGCGCGCCGTTTGAAGCGCCGGACGTATTCAATTGATTGACGGGTAGCTACCGTAGCGGGGCTCGTTGCATCTTCCAGCCGAGAGCTCATGTCGCTGATCAGCTCATGGGCGTTTCCCAAGGTTAGGCAGCATTTCGCAATGATCATGTTTGGAGGGCAATTCGTGCAGAGCACTAGCTTCTCTGCCGTTAGGAGAGCAGATTGTATGGCTTCGAGTCGGTCAATGTATCGGGCTTCGGGTGACACGGTGGAGATCTTGTCTAAACAAGCCAGCGCAGATTGAGAGCATGTGCAGTGACACGATTCTTCCACGGGAGATGTAGATTCATCTCGCATTATGGAACATGCTTGCCCGACATCTAGTCCTTTGGCGCAGTCAACAGCGTGCCTGCAAGTCTCGTCAGTATCAAATCTCGGGCTTGTCTCCCGACTTTTCGATATTGCTTACATCTCGATGGTAGCTGCCAAGGAAGCTCGTGGAGAAGTTGACAATTCCATACCCATATTCCCAAAATTGAAGTCGAGGTGACTACCTAGGCTCTGTGGGGTTTGTAGAGATGGACATGAGTCATCTCGATGGTTGGAATAATTGCCTTGTCGATCCTCCCGTAGCTATAGCGCTCGTCAGCTATAGCGCTCGTCAGATCTAGCCTTTCACTTGATGCAGTGAAGAGAGAACATACCGATGCGGTGCTGACCATGTCCATATCTCTCTGTAACATCTCTCTGCTTAGCATTCGATTATGAGAGATAGGTCTCGGACTCGCTCTCTTATCAGACGTCGTAGTGCTCTGACTTTCATTCGTGCTTGCGTAGTAGCCTTCAGCCTTGAATTGGGCGTAATCATCCATCGAAAACGGCGATACTGCTGTATGTTCTAGAGGATATCGCATAGGTTCTTCCGTGGCAGATGGAAGCAGCTCCCAACATTGTTGTGAATCTGGTAGGTTTATTGTCTGGTCTGCTTACGTCAGTCTACTGTATCTAGTTACTAGGCTCGATATGAGATAAGCACTACCTGAATAGCTTCTGTCGGGCTCTGGAGAGGCACTGCCGCAACTCCTCACTTCTCTGGATTTGGCTTGTGAGGTCTGCCGGCTTGACTTCTTAGGTCGACCCATCCATTTGCCCAGGCTGTATGTGCACAAGCCGTCTGTCATTCGACAACGTGTACAGCCGCTCGGCTCCATTGTGCACTTTACTTTACATCTGTAGCATTGATCGCACGCTTTCGAATTGGTCTTGCCGCGGGTAATCTTGTATGCTTGCATTGCTTCGACTGAGTGCAAGTACGGCCAATAAAAGAGGACGGATTTTTGCTTTTGATAGCTGAGGGTAGTGCTTACCATGGTCTTTATAATTCAAGTAATGTGCGAAAGTAATACGAAATGGACCGTATACGAACGGTAATAAGGCTGCTCTGCAGGCGGTGAGAGCAAAGTGTGCATCGATGGCGCCATTGCAGGGCTGACTTCGGTTGGTTATGTTACACAAGGCGATCTCCAGCTGAAGCAGAACATATCCCCGGCTATCTGACTGCATGACGCAGGCAATACACCGAAGCTGGCCTATCATCTAGATTGCGAGATATATGGATGATCATCGGCCTTACTCAAAGGGGGAATCTGACCACGTGTTGGGACAACATCTCCGACTGGTTATGATTGGATAAAAGAGCGTAGAAATAGATGTTGGTATTCGATTACCAAGACCATTTACATCTTTTCTGTCCGCGAAACCTGCCCAACGCCACAATAGGGTTATGTAAGGGTTTACCCTACCGCGGTATAGACTTTTGCTACTCGGTAGGTGCCGCAACCTTGGGAGATCACTATGCTCGTATAGGCTACTTGAACCATGGAACTTGATCGCTGTGCGGGAGATTGCTTTCACCCAGCCAAGTTAAATTCTTTGTCGCGAAGATCATTTGTCGCGTTTCCCGTGTCTGGGACCGGAAAAGTCTTTTCGATCGTGGCTTCTAGGGTATGTAACTGTCTCATGAGGCTAAGGACAAGCTTCGTTAGCTTCGTAACGGCGTTCGGTGTGGGGGTGATGATCCCGAATCGGCCACATTGTTAGATACCTATCGGGGTATATGCCAGCACAACACTCGATTACTGATCAGAAAGATGCAAGGATATGTGATGGAAAATTCGGAGCAATAGCTGCACGGGCGTTGCAAAGGTAGATACATACGTCATATACGAAGTAACTCAATCTGTATGGCGTCGATCACAAGTTGGTTGTTGGCTTTGCTGACTACGCCTCAAGCTACTGTGGGTCTTTCAGGGGCGCCGTTAGCAGCACTCGAGCACAGACGCAACTTCAGCAGCTTACTTGCCGTTACTGGACGGACGTACACGTACAGTAACACCGTAACATAGCTACAGACAAGCTGCAAGCTCGTGTACATTCCCGGGAGGTATAGCTGCCATGCTACCGAAGTTCAGAACCACGGAACAATCATAGGCTGTCTGCACTGACCTCCCTGTGGCAGTACCATATCGTGTTTTGTATCTTGCTACAGTCCAGACAAGCCTTGTGAGGGCCGACTGCGGCTGCGAGATCGGTTTGAGATGCTGCACACGTGCACTCATGTGTGGTAAGCGCTCAGATGCTGTACTGCACATGCCGGGACGGATACATCCACAGCTGAGCTCAGTCAGCCTTGGAAGTTATGACACAGGAGCTGTGTAGATTACAAGCGCTTAAATGTCCAGGTGTCTGGCTAAGAAATAGCAAAATGACTCTTCTCACAAGATGACGGGTTCTGCCGTGCCCTACAGGTGCCAAAAAGTAGACCGGCAACGGCCCCGCGAGTTTCCACCGGGTTGACATGGGTGTGGAGAGTTTGAAGGTTTCGCCCCCGCTCCGAAAAACACCTCCGAAAGTTGGAACGTCCGGTCATTGCTAACAAGCGTCGATTATCAAGGATTTTACATGCCTGCATTTTACATACCTGATGTTTTTAATCGATGCGCGTTCGCGCATCGAGCGCTCGTAATATGCCATTCCAAGCAATGTCAAGCGTGTCATCCTTACCCAAGTACTCCCAAGTTCACCACGATGAAAGCGACGGCGAGGTCGAGGATTCAACAAGATCTCGAACGCCTAATAAAACCATCAAAGCTTTAGTTATCGCAGCGCTGAGCTTGCTCATATATGGCATCACCCTTCTTCTCTTACTTTCTCTCGCCATCCTCCTCACTCTGATACTTCCTCGCATCCTCCCAAAACTAGGACTCTCATGCGACGCCTCATCCCAAGGACACTCAAAAGCCTTACAAGCACCCGCTGGCTACAAAGCTGGCACCGCAAAGCTCTGTGGTAACTCTCCGACCGAGGCCGAGGCCGCAGGCTGCGTCTTCGATCTCATGACGGTATCCTGGCTGCCACTGGAGTGCTACGATGGCGAGCTTACGACGAAGTTCATGGAAGAAGGACCTTGGAACTTCTACTTGAGCAACTCGACAAGGCCGGAAGCGCTTCCGGAGGAGCGGACCCAGATTCCCTCGCTGGAAGCCATCAGCAAGACGACAGAGCTGATGTGGACTGATCGCCGCTTTCATGTCTTTCACTGCATCTATGGCTGGAAGATGATGCATCGCGCAATTGAACGGGGGTGGAAGATGGAGAGTTCATTGGCAACTTATCATCATACTGAGCATTGCTCGGATACATTGGCGAATACATCAGTACCCTTGGAATCGGTAGTCACAAGGGTTGAGATTTCCTATCCTGCATGTTAATCAGAACCTTGTTGTATAAGTTGTAGATCGGATGGCATATCAGATGGAGGTTCGGGGTCATAATACCGATCGCTCGTGTACACTTAGAGAAAAATGTCATAAACACCTTCAAGTGACAGCGGAAGAATGTGCCAAACCAAGCATTTTGAGCTCTATCGGCCCAATGCGTGAAGTGAGATCATAGTTTTCAGATCTATGTAGAGATTCATGACGTGGGGCACTTGTGATAGCTATCAGACTCAGAAGAAGGAACTTCTAACAATACACAGCACAGACTATGCACTAAGTAGTCATGTGACCAGTCTGGTATCAGCACATCTCGGTCTCCGCGTTGCATCTCCACTCCCTTAGACCATGCTTTGGCGGGCTTTGTCGAAACTGGTGATGGAATGAGTTGAAAAATGTTCTCTTATTACCCTACTTTATTGATTGATTCGTCTAATGTCAGGTTATGCTCCTACGCAGTCAAGCCGCTATCTCTAAGATCACCTCAAATGTCTCCCCATCCACGCCGCCACGACCGCCATAATACCTGCAAACTTGAAAGCGAACGCGGCCGGGTCATCTCTCTTGGAGATCTCCATGAGCTTGAACAGCACAGTGCACCCCAATGCGGCGCCAATCTGCGGCAAGGAAACGGCCATGTTGTGAATGGCCATGATACCTGCCGTGGTCTCATCCGTCAAACTCCCCATACCCCCCATATCCTTCTCAGCGGAACCATCGCCCCCATCCCGTTGGGCCTTCAGACTGGCAATCTCGGTGCTAATCAGCGCGTACGGTGCCCATGAAGCGACGGACCAGGCAATGCCAAGTGCGCCGACGATGATAGTAGCGGCGGGCACGGTGTAGACGAAACAAGTCAGAAACATCAATGCAGCGAATAGGCAGTGTGCAAGATACCACACACGGCCAAGCGAAAGCCCGCATACTGTCACTACCGGCACGTGGTTGCCGTACTGGAGCACCGAATTGCGGGCGAGGAGTGGTAGAATGAGCGACGAAGCGAAGGTGACACAGGCGAAAACGAGCGAGGCGCGGGTCCCCGCATGCTTAGCCATGTCGATGAGGCGAGGGTCAGCGCTACCGAAGATTTCAGGGTCGAGGTGGACGTGTTGATCGACGACGAAGGTCTGGTAGACGTAGGTGGTGGAGTAGTACAGCACTGAGAACCAAGCCGTGAAGGCGCATAACTGCACCTTGCACACCTGTCTTGTTACTGGCGGCAGATTCCCGGCGGTTCTCCAGAGCCGTGCGAACAGACTCACTGCTCCATGGCGCGCGTCAACTTCCCTGCTGGGCTCGTCCGATACCAAAGCGCATGCTGGTGCGATAGCAGCGCCGAGTGCGACTACCGCAAGCACGCATAGCGCCTTGAACTTGGTTTCACCCAGTACCGGCGCCCATGCCTCGACGTCAGCGAAGGCGGATGCTGAAATGGCCACAGCACCCAGCCCATTGAAGCGCGCACTCCACGCTGCTGCCATGCTCTGTTGGTGCACGGGGCAGCTGTCGACGATGAGGGCACGCACCCCGCTCTGTAGCGGCTGGATGGCGATATTGAGCGCACAAACCCAGAATGCGACAAGTATCTTCGTCAACGCGCTAGCCTTGGGTGGACCCATCGCATACATGTGCTTATGAGAAGACGACGTGCTTGTGAGCCAGTGTGATATATCTTCAGCACATGCGAGACCGAGTAGCGAGACTGAGACGAAGCTGGCACCACCAGCGATATATGGCTTGCGCTTTCCCCATGGGTGCCGAGTGCCGTCCGAGAGGGCCGCGAAGAGCGGTTGAACCAGCGCGCCACTGACAGGTCCTGAGAGCCAGACCAGCGTTGTGATCGAGTTCGGTATACCAAGACCAGTCATATAAGGCGTACCATAAGACATCATGATCAGCCAGAGCACTTGGATGCTGGTAAGGACTGTCAGTTGCGTGCAAATGACCATGTGGGGGGGATATCTTGCTCACCCAAAGTTTGGTAGTGTCAGCACAAGCAGTCTCCATCTGCCGATAGAAGGTGTGCGTTCCTTATAACAGCCAAGCGTGACATCTGAGCTGTTGTTGCTACTGCTGCTTCTTGAACTGCTTGCTTCCATCTCCAGATCGGTCATGTCCATGGACATGGATGGTCGAGGAAAGCTACCCTGCATTGTTTTGGACATGTCTTGGTATTTCTCTTTGCCATAGTAAAATCTGCGCAGGTGTAGCTCTTAAGTGGACACATGGTAGTCGTTAGGTTGAAGTTGAACTCGTCAGGCCGACAATGGTAGTCGGTGTCGTCGATCGCCGGTGTTCTCGGCGCGGACCCGATTTTCCAAATCCGGAGACTAACCCCGGGGGCAGAACCCCCCTAGACCAACTTTCGGAAGCCATCACCACTAACGTCTGCATTTCGACGACAACCTCTTCCGGATACCATTACACGCCGTCGGGTACAGACCTCCGCTTTGCACGGTCCGGATGATCTTGCTTTGCCATGAATGTATCGAACAGGCCGCTGTAGTCCTGACGGCAATATGGCTGCCAGGAAGGTATATTATCCATCTTCCTCGAGTAACTTGGATTCAAATCAGCATCAGCTCCATTGAGTTCTCAGCTTTTCATCCAGCAACATAAGCCAATCCCCCATCTACTGAAGAATCAGTCTTCGCCACAAACACCAACCACCACAATCATGAGGTTTTCCAACGTCATTAGTGTGGCCTTCATGGCCACCTCAGCCGCCTCTCTTCCTCTCAGCCCAGGTAAGCCATAGTCTTGCACGCGGCCCGCTAGAAGAGAATTTCTCCGTGCTAACACTACAGACAGCCGGATTGGCTCTCGCTCCTCGTGAAGGCCTTGACAGCCTCATGCGCCGCAATGCGGAGCCTGAGCCTCAGAAGCTCAAGGTCGACAAGCGTGAACCCCAGAAGCTCAAGGTTGACAAACGGGAGCCCCAGAAGCTCAAGGTCGACAAGCGTGACCCAGAGCCTCAAAAGCTGAAGGTCGACAAACGGGAGCCTCAGAAGCTGAAGGTTGACAAGCGCGAGCCTGAACCCCAGAAGTTGAAGGTCGACAAGCGGGAACCCGAAGCTGAGCCTCAAAAGTTGAAGGTCGACAAACGGGAGCCCCAGAAGCTCAAGGTCGACAAGCGTGACCCAGAGCCTCAAAAGCTCAAAGTCGATAAGCGTGAACCCCAGAAGCTGAAGGTCGACAAGCGCGAGCCCGAAGCTGAGCCTCAAAAGCTCAAGGTCGACAAACAGGAGCCCCAGAAGCTCAAGGTCGACAAGCGTAAGCCCCAGAAACTCAAGGTCGACAAGCGTGAGGCTGCTCCCGAACCCCAGAAGCTCAAGGTCGACAAGCGTGAGGCTGCTCCCGAACCCCAGAAGCTCAAGGTCGATAAGCGAGAGCCCGTTGCTGAGCCTCAGAAACTCAAGGTCGACAAGCGCGAACCCCAGAAGTTGAAGGTCGACAAGCGTGAGCCCCAGAAGTTGAAGGTCGACAAGCGCGAGCCCCAGAAGTTGAAGGTCGACAAGCGCGAGCCCGAAGCTGAGCCTCAAAAGCTCAAGGTCGACAAACGGGAGCCCCAGAAGCTCAAGGTCGACAAGCGTAAGCCCCAGAAACTCAAGGTCGACAAGCGTGAGGCTGCTCCCGAACCCCAGAAGCTCAAGGTCGACAAGCGTGAGGCTGCTCCCGAACCCCAGAAGCTCAAGGTTGATAAGCGAGAGCCGTTGCTGAGCCTCAGAAACTCAAGGTCGACAAGCGCGAACCCCAGAAGTTGAAGGTCGACAAGCGTGAGCCCCAGAAGTTGAAGGTCGACAAGCGCGAGCCCCAGAAGTTGAAGGTCGACAAGCGCGAGCCCCAGAAGTTGAAGGTCGACAAGCGCGAGCCCCAGAAGCTCAAGGCTGACTAAACACGCTACCGCGAAGGAGATACCATGTATCCAATTATAACGACGGTCTTGCAAGCAAGGGAAACTGAAATGAGTTACGAATCGAGGGAGGAGGAATCGAGGGACTAGAATAGTGAATGCGGAGTAATTGTTTTGTTATCCAACCCCACATCTTGCCAAAAGTCTGAGAAAGCGTGACGTACCTATTCCAAGTCTTTATCGTGCAAGCAGAAACACTGAGAACGACCACGACAGCTAAATCCCTCCCTACCAAAGCATCAACACATACAACTTGTTGAACTCTTCTTCCGTAAAAGGCACTCCCCTCATCCTCCAGTCTCTACTCCTTCCACAGACCCACTGTCAACCCCCTAAACCTCTGACTTTCCTTCCTCTTTCCTCCCCCTCCCCTCCTGCAGAACAGCCATCTTGAGATAAACTCTAGCAAACCGCCCCTTCCCCTCAGACCATAACGCCTCGATATTCCCCAACTGTACCAATAACTCACAATGGCAACACCTTATCACGAGTCAATCCAAGCCTCTCAGCAAAAACAGGCAAGTGTACAACTAGTTTCTCAAATACACCACATCTAAACGAACGCATCAACTGATCAGACTTACCCCGGACCTGGATAGTTGGCGCTGACACCGCATACACCCTCAGACCATATAACCAACATGTTTTCCATCAACCCGACTCCCACACTCAGCAACGGTCCACTCGGCAGCTCTCCATTCTACATTTTATAGTACAACCGACACCAAAAATACGCTCTCAGCCACGAGACCTCTAACCCGTCCCTCGAGAGACTGGAACAACATCACGTGCCACCCATCTCCCAGCTGCGAGATAACATCTACAACCATCTAACACACAGCGTAATCACAAGCCGCTATAAGCAACTCCACTCGGGTTATCACCAGTTGTCGCTTCTCTCCTAGCCAACAAACGACACACAAAACAAACCCCCCACAACCACGACGACGACAACCCCGTAAGCAACGCCACCACCCCCAGTCCCCGCTAATAATCTGGTAATAACAATAATGTCACACAAGCCAGACAGACAGACATAATATCCCATCTACCAGCTCACCTCGCCATCTCCAACGCGACGGACAGTTACCGCGATAACGCTGATGTGAGAGGACGTCAAGAGTGAACTGTATCCTGAAAAGCTGTCTACGGATCTGCTTATGGGGTGTAGTTATTGTCCTCCTGTCCTGTTTAATCTTTATCCCACTAGACTTTTAAAGATGTGGCGGGGGTTTGTGTAGGGGGAGGTAGGGTGGGGGGGTGGTTGGGATGGGTGCGTTTTGGACGGCGGGGGTTTGCGGCTGTATTGGAGCTTTTGTAAAATGTTGTGTTGCACATTGTATCGTGCCCGTTAGTTTGCAGGTGGAAAGAGAGGATTAGGACAAGATTGATCACGGGGATTGTTAGGTGAGAAAAAAAAGGTTACCAAGTTAGGGGGATATGGAACGAGATGCTACATATATAACCCGTACACGACTCGGATGTCACGTGAGCAACACTACTGTTAATTGTGTAATAAGTGGATTAGAAGAAAAATACCTATCGCATATCCTTCTTTCCATTCTTCCATTGGTAAGACAAATTCTACAGAGACCAAAAGAAGAAGAACAAGAACAGAAAAACCTCCTCTTCTCTCCCATATATCCTCACACCTCATCACTCCCCCTCCCTGCTCAACTAAAAGTTCATCAAATCCCTCCCAAAAAGCGCCCTCTTGGTCCAATCCATCGCCAGCAAGCATCTTGTCCTAAAACTAACGCTCTGAGCAAAATACACCCCCCTCTCCAGAGATAAACCGCCAGCAATCCACCACTAAGCCCATACCCATTGTAATCGAAAATCGCCGCATTCCCAATATACGCCAGGGAACCTAGATGTTTATACTCAAACGCCTTGTACACGGCATCATCCAAATCGCCATAATCCACATTATTCATTGCTAGCCCGGGCGCAGCTTGAGCAATTTTGTTGAACTTGCGGCCTAGGTACTCGCCCTGTTGGTTTGCGCGCTGGGCGGTGGCGGGTAACGAGGTGAGCTTGGAGTCGATTTGGAAGAGGAGTTCGCGGAGTTCACCAAAATCGAGGGTGCCGGATTTGTCCTTGTCATATTGTTCAAAAAGCTTGTCGAGGCGACGGAGGTGGTTGGCAGCTTGAGGGAAGCGCTGCTTGACGCGTTTGGCGATGCCGCGCCAGTCTTGGTACGAGATTTGGAGGCTCTCGGGGTCCTTGCCTTTTTCCCACGCGGTTGTGCGGAGGAAGTTTACAATGTGGTCGGATACGTTGTTTTGGACAGTGGCGCAGTCGCCGATGGCATAAACATCACCGAGGGGTGAGCCGTTGAGGCGGAGATGTGTGTCTGTTTCCAGGGCGTGTCTGTTATTTTGTCCGTCGAGTTTGGCGGCGAGACGCTTGCAGAAGTCGGTTTGGGCAACGCCGGTTGACCAGAGGCAGAAGCCCATTGGGATTTCCTTGGTGATTACTTTGCCGTCGCCGTCTTTTTGCGAAAACAGAATCTTGTCAGCCTGTACCTCCTTGACGCGCGAGTTGGTGAGGATATCGACAGAGTCGTGTGCGAATCGCTGCTCGGCGTATTGAGACAATGCTTCTTCGTAGGTGTTCAAGATGTGGCTGCGAGACTGGATGACGTGGACGGAGATTTCGTTGCGCAAAAGTCTTGGGTACAGCTTGCACAAGTCCTCGTTGAGCATGTCAAAGAGCTCAGCTGCGAACTCTACACCTGTCGGTCCACCACCGCACACTACAAAGGACAAGAGTCTTCGTCGCTCCTCGTCTGAAGTTGTAGGCAAGCATGCGGTTTCGAGATTCCGGACCACTTGGTTTCGGATAATTCTTGCATCGCTGATGTCCTTGAGGAAGTGGCAGTGTTCAAGTCCCTTTACGCCATGGGAGTTTGTTACAGATCCAACACCAACTACCAGCTTATCGTACGGTACGTAGAACCGTTGCTCCTTTCCTTGTGCGTCCACGGCCGAGCATTCGATCAGCTTTTCGGAAAACTCAACGTCTTCAGCCTTTGCTTTGAGGAAATGGCCATGTACCCTTCTGACAATCCGGCGGACGGGCTCGACGAGCGATCGCAATTCTAGGGTTCCCACTGTGGCAGACGGCAGCATGGGTGTGAAGAGGAAGGTGTTGGATGGCGATATAACAGTAACGTGGTAGTCATCCTCGTTGAGTTGCTTCAATAGTGCCACGCTTCCCCAACCTGTGCCCAATATGACCAGCTTCGGCTTGTGTTTGAGCTTCTTATTCTCTGGGTTTTCATCATCATCGACAAAATGCTCGGCAATGGGCAGGTTCTTCGGTCCGCCTCTCCGCGGGCTCAGGGCGAGCTCTGATACAGGTATGTCGGTCGCAATTGGGTCGTCGTTGTATGTGTAGGCGTCGTAGATGAAAAAGGCCACAACGAGGACACTGCTCACTGCAACAAAGGATCCGAGAATCGCAGCGGTCCTGTACGCAGCGCGTACAAGTCGCGATCGCGGGACGGGAATTGGCTTCGTTGAGGCGGCTCGTATCGCGGTGGAGGTGGGGGATTGTTTGCTCAATCGTGAACTTTGTATGGTAGCGCGGCTCAATGCGGAAGCTGGGGATCCACTGCTGAAGGATGTCCGGGACTGTGAGGTTGTCGTCAAAGGCAATCTTCTGCAGACCAGGGACGCTCTGTGTGTGGCATTGTATCCGCGCGATAACGTCGCAGCCTGTCGTGGCAGCATTATGGCAGGTTGGAGCTACAGCGGAGTAGCTGAGGCTGTCTGGGACGCACTAGGAGAACGGGTTTGGGCGTATTCTCGTCGGTATCGTCGACCTCGGAACGTGTGGAAAGGAAGGGATGGCGTGTTCGAGCCTCTACTATAGCAATTGACGGCCAATTGCAATATCAATGTTTTGATATCATAGAAAACAAAGCGCGAAAACGTACAGACTACTTTATACCATGCAAGTCACAGCTTTGTGTGGGTAGGGAAGACGCGGGAAGAGTTGGTGGTATGCTCAGCGTTACGTCACCTCGCGATCGCCAAACCAAGCTTCGCACCGGTCCCCTGTCAGAAGCTCGGGCTAGTTTGGAAAACACCACTGTATGTTTGGGGAGTCCACGATGCACATGGCTTACAGAATGACATGTAATCACGTTTCTGGTCATTCATCATCCCGTAATTGTAGCAACAAACGCCAGTTGTCACCGTCTCACGGTAAACCTTCAAAGCAACATTTCTCGCTCAAAGTGCAATGATATAATAGATAGTAGTAGTACAACGAACTTTGCCATTTCCATCACTGGCTATGAATGTGTGCCCCACCATTTCGTATATACAACACCCACTCATCTGTTGCCAACTGCTCCCTAGCACGACCACACACCAACGGTTCCATTCCTGCGTCCCTCGACGAGATATCCATCTTTTATTCTCACATGCTCGATGATAGAATGCGTCGACGTGTCTTCCTTGTCAGCTCCAGGACCACAGTCCCAGTGGCGTCCGTCCATCTTGTCGTAAACCTTGACAACGTCTACACCGGCAGCAGAGACAATACGACGTGAGTCGAACATCATGCTGGTGACGGGGTGGTCGTAAGCGTAGGCGTCTGCGATGGCGCCGGTTCGGAGATCCCAGATCTGGATAAGGTTAGCAAAGCACGTGTAAAATATGGATAGAAGAACTTACGCGAATACTCCGGTCGGCGCTACCGGTGACAAGGTGGACATCATCAAATTGTAGAGCAGTAACAGGACCTGTGTGACCAACGAGACTTCTGTGTACTTGTCCACTTCGTAGATCCCATAGTCGTACCATGCCGTCTGCAGTACCACACGCAAGTGCGGCATCGAAAACCTGGATGGCGCCTACAAAGTCGGCAGAGGTGTCGGAAGAGCGTCCAGTCTGTCGCCATGTTGTGTTTGTGTTGTTGGAAGCTGTTGCTTGGGCGGCGGCCCAGAGTACGTCGAGTGTCTGTACACATCGGCCCTTGACCAGATCCCATTGCCGCAGGGTCTTGTCAGCGGAGCCAGACACCAAGGTGTCGCCGCGGAAGTGCAGCGCAGTAACTTCATCTACGTGTGATTCGAGAGAGAACATGGGGCAGTCTCGCATGCTAGTCGAGGGGGGCGCAGGGGGCGCATCTTCCGAGTTCTCAAATGCGAGACCATCGTCGCTTTCTTCTTCTTGCTTGTTGATCCTGTTGTCGTGGGGCGCGTATTCGGCTTTGCTCAGATCCCACAGCCGTATCGAAGCGTCCATTGAGCCTGTTGCCACAATATTCTCCTCAACCTGCAAACAGCGTACCGAAGATAGGTGGCCCTCGAGCATTCCTATGCATCGGCCAGCACTCAGATCCCACACGCGGACGGTGTCGTCCAGCGCTGCCGTGACCATGATGCCCCACGGCGCATCAAAGTCCATGGCCGTGATGGCGTCGAGGTGGCCGGGCAGTTCCTTGATCTTGGATCCCGACTGGAGATGTTCGTGTAGTACGGGCATGGACATGCGCTTGGAGAGACGCTTCGCCTTGCTCTTGGTCCTGGGCGAGGACGGTATCTTCTGGTATATCGACTCGGACATGAAGTCGCTCTTACCCTCGGACTGCTCCTCGCTTGTCTGCGAATTCGCCGTCTTGGGGGCGAGGGCGGCCTCATCGTCGAGCTCCTCCTGCAGGTCCTCGATCTGGTTGTCCACGGTCAACAGGTCCTGTTCGAGCTCGCCCTCCTCAATCTCCAGCCCGGCCAGGCGGTCGAGGACCATCTTGCGCATCGTGTTCAGGTTCGCGATCTTGTTGTCGATCTCGTGGATCTCGGCCACGCACATGTGTTTCCGCACGCCCATCATCTCCAGGCGGTGGCCCATGCTGTGCCGTTGGTTGCGCAGCTTGCGCATCGACGGCGGCACATTGGCATCGTCGTCGTCGTCGGCGTCGGCGGCGGTGCCTATGAGGCGCTGGCCGCGGGCATTGTGGCGACCATGCTTGGCCTGGTGGCTGTCGGGCTTCTCAGGCAGCGAGGCCTCGAAGCCCTGGAACAGCGAAAACTCGCTATTGTCCTCGGGAATGTTGGCGAGCAGGTCGTTGGGGATGTAGGCGAGGGCCCGCTGCTGGATCTCGGGGACGGATATGCGCGAGCGCACAATCTCGCGGGGCGTGGTTTGGGCAAAGGAAAAGACGGAGCGCTGCATCAGAGGACGCCTGAGCTCGCGGTGCAGCTCGCCAATGGCGTTTTGGTAGTGCTGCGAGACTCCTTCGGCGCCGATCAAGCTGCCAGCCGTGGCCGTGACTTTTTTGCCAAAAGCTTGCAGATGGCGGGTCTAGCGAGCAATTAGCATCCGATTCACTCTACACATGGAAATTGCGGTGGGGCTACATCTGGGAGCGAGTCGATGAAGCTTCCTTCGTCATCGTCGTCGTAGCGCTGCTGGTGGGAAAAGCGCGGTGGCCGTGGGCTGGTGGACCTGCCGCGCCCTGGTGATCCATTGCGGGCGGTTGACGAGGCCATGCGGGCAGAGTCGAGGGGCAGAACAGAACAGTGCACTCAAGTTACGAGCTTGACTCTTCTTAGCTCATCATCTTCTTATCTTTGCATCGTGCAACAGAAACAGAGACGTCACGAGGCGGCGAGGTACAACGGGCGTGTTTGGTGGTGCTGGTAGCTGGTACTTGGTACTGGTAGACACTGTCTTTGGTGTTGTTCGATTGATGCATGAATGTGGACCACAAGCCATTGGCACCGCCTGCGTCATTGCTAACCAGTCAAACAACCTCCCTGTACACAAACCATGGACGCCGCCATTGACCTCTCCGACGCCTCAAAGGCCCTCGACTTGGCCAACATTCGCTTCCAACTCATGTATCACGCCCTTCACCTGTGCGCACCACCCAAGCTCCCCCCCAGCTAACCGCTACCAGCCGCCTAGAGGACACAATCACCTTTCACCTGATCGAGCGCGTGCAATTTCCCCTCAACCAGACCATCTACGTGCCTGGCGGTGTCGACATTGGCGAGCCCGACGTCAGCTTGTTCGAATGGATGCTGCGTGAACAGGAGCGCCTGCAGTCGCTCGTGCGCCGCTACCAGTCGCCCGACGAGTACCCATTCTTCCCCAACGTGCTCCAGACGCCCATCCTCAAGCCCCTCCACTACCCGCAAATACTACATGCCAACAATGTCAACGTCAATGCCCAACTGAAAGACTGTTACATCAACCACATTCTCCCTGCCGCCTGCATGCAGACGGACCGTGGGGATAGAGGCGAGTCACAGGAGAACTACGGCTCATCTGCCACGTGCGATGTCATGACCATCCAGTCCCTGTCGCGAAGGATCCACTTTGGCAAGTTTGTCGCAGAGGCAAAGTTCCAGCAAGAGACTGAGCGCTTCGTCAAGCTGATCAAGGATGAAGACCGCAAGGGTATTGATGAAGCCATCACCAACGCCGCTGTAGAGAAGAAGGTTCTTGAGCGTCTGCGATTAAAGGCAAAGACCTATGGCACTGACCCTGATCTGGGCGCCAATGGCTCGTCCAAGGTCAATGCCGATGCCGTCGTTGCCATGTACAAGGTATGTTCAATCTCGTATATGAGTGTATAGCCCTAAAACAATTACAGGACTGGGTCATACCCTTGACCAAGCAAGTCGAGGTGGAATACCTCATGCAGCGCCTCAAGGGCACGCAATGGGAGTAGATTTCAACCTTGATAGATGATTGTCTAGAATACACCGTTGATACCCACCCCATAACCACTTTTCTCTCTGCTCAGACATTTGCTTCCACCGCCCCGCAAATACACTTGTTCGACATGTCCAATTTCTTTCTCAAACTCCACGCGACTTGTTCCGCGAACTAAGACACGCTCGTTACCGCACATCACTCAAGTTAAGAAGACTATGATACATTCTTGGATTATCCGGCAACATTCCTCTAAAGATACAGTTACCCGACGCCCAAGTACCAAGACAACATTACTAAGCTCCCTTATTTGCTCCGCGCTTAGTGGAGACCTCGGATTGCATGACAGTAATGTAGCTTAGATCAAGGTGGTTAGCGGAAGTAAGGTGACAGAACGGTATTGCCCGCATGCAGCGTCTTAGATAGGAGGAAAAGAAGAAGTGAAAAGTTAAGTAGCTCTGAAATTCTCTCTTTCTACAATAGTAGTGCATATAAAGTTGTGTGTTTTGTAAAAGTTAGCTTGTGCGCGACATCCCGTTCGAGTAGGTAGGTAGGTAGGTAGCATGACTCGTCACATGTATACTCCACCTGCTCTATCTCCAAGAGTGGAGATGTGATGCATCTAGAAAAGCTATAATAACCGAAATTCACAGTTTGACGCATAGGATTGAATTTTTTGTATACCGATGATGGCATTTGAGTAAAACCTATAGACATTCCACGTTAACGTTGGGCAGAAGGCTTCGGTACACCTATGGACAGCACCAAACATAGCAACCATTCGAATTCTACAGAGAGATTAGTAGTCTTTTCATAGGCACAAGTATCAAGAGTCACTTACACATTTCCCACCATGACAGAAGCCCATTTGAAGTGCTTTACATTTATCTACATTATGCCATTCGTTTGGAATCAACCAGCTGCAGGTATCCTTTTGTATACAGGCCTATGTGTGTAATACTTAGCTTGACTTGTGCCAGAAGTTAATAAGGAGAGAGACTTACAGACTGGCTACTAGTACACGTGGTTAGACGTTGACAGTTTTTGTGACCCTTGTTACACGCCGCCAGGGAAGCGAGACAGAGTAGACCAAGCATAGACATCTTCATGGTGGCAGTTGTTGAAGAGAATCTCAGAGAATAATCGACGATGCTGGGTGAGTGTTCTGAGATATGAGGTATGGGAAGAAGCAGATGAAGGTGCAGAGGACGCGGGAAGCGAGTGATTAAGTATGTAAGCCTGGGAACTCAGCACTGAGCAAACGGGTTCCTGCTAAACCCAGAAGGGCCTTGTCAACTTACATCTCAGCACCAGCCCCACGTCTCCAACGTTGGGGAAGATATGTAACGAATCAAATTCGGGCCCAACAATCATCTTTATACGAGTTTCTACGCGAGCAATCGTAGCTGATGAATCCGTGAGGCGGTGTGGAATTTTCCGTCAACGACTACTGGACGATGCGCAGATTTTACTTTGACGCAAGATGGTACTGGGTATCAGCTCAACGAATCGCGCAGATGTTGTCTACACACTTCACGATTGCGGCAGCTCAACCTCTGCGCTTCCAACACTTTCCCTAACCCGTGAACTACGGAACAAGCGAAGAAACGTGATTGGAACAACATCTCTACCCAACTCCACATATATACGTACGTATGTGAAACTGTTTGTATGTCTCTAAGATACCCTTTTCCTCACCGCCATTTTACAGTACCCGGATGCGAAACAGCAACATCACAACAAGGCTCCCGATAAGATAAGACTTAGATTCATCATAGTATGCATTCTCCATCGACGTATATTACTTAGCAACAAACGACTCCATGTATCAACATACCCCCAGACTTTCATCCCCATTCGCGTTTCCCAACCACCAAACCTAGGACAAAGCAGATATTCAAAGTAGACCAATTAGCAGAAACTTATGGAACAGAAACGTTCTAATTCCAAGGAACGAGACTAGTCTTAGGCGAATATAGCGATATTCATCACAGCCCGACGCACGAAAGAGAGAAAAACAGCCCTCATCTTCTCACCAAAAAAAACGATAACGACACCTCGCGTAACCCATACATACATATATAACTAAGACCACCCCTAAACATTCCACCATAAACATTCGAATCCAATTCCCTTCCGCGGAGCACACGGGTACTACTACAACCATCACCCGATCATTCTTCCCGAAATAACTCCTGATACGTTATTCTCGGCTACCCACCTACAAAACGCCGATACCCATGGAAACAAAGGGCCGGCCCGATGGCGCATATAAGACTACAATCAGGCTAGGCTTACTCGGTTATGTACGTGGGCAGCAGTAGCGAGCGAGCTGCATGCATATCGTATTTCCGCAAATGTCACTGTTGCGAAAGCAGGGGGGGGAGAGGAGCATGGGTAGGAAAAAGATTGGAGCAAGGGGATTGCCACGTGGCATAGCCTACCGACATGGGATATATGCATCTTACTTGCAGCTTGCATTGTTGAATTTGGTGTCGTGTCGTGTCTTATATATTGGTATCATAGACAAGGAGAGGGTACCTAGATATGCACGTACAGGGGGTGAACACATCTCAGCAGAAGAAGAAGAAAAACGAAGATTTCTCGATGACATGTAAACCCAAACAACGGTGTAAATAGGGGGGAGATAATAGGAATGATATGTACCGTACGGGATGAGAAAAAGACCGGGTTTTCTCGTATCTTCATCTCGCTCGCTAACGTTAATACCAATCGTGCATAAGCGAATCGCCCCCTCCCATCCCATCCCATCCTAGAACGAGCTATTCCTGGAACGAACAAACGAAACAAGAATAGTCTACGGAACTCCGAGGTCTGTACGAGTAAGTACCTGGCTACAACTTTATACGTGCATGTAGTCATCTTCCCAAGATTTCCTTGATTGGCTGTGGAAGAAAAGCGTCTTCGCCATCACTATGTCCTCAATTGGCTGTGGAGGGAGAAAAGAGGGGGGTAAAGCGGCGTAATGTAGACGACGTAACGTAGACGACATAGGTGAGACGTGTATGTGTGTGCGTATTTAAGTGTATGTATAGTAATCACCGCCGTCTCATGTCATGTCAAGTCGAGTTGAATCATGTCAAGTCAAGTCCAATCATGTCCTGTCAAACCAAGTCATGTCAAGTCAAGTCAAACCAGGCCATGTCAAATCAAACCAAGTCAAGCCAACCCAAATCAACCCACACCAAACCAAATGAACAAAACGATCGTCAAGCCGAAAAGAAAAGAAGAAAAGAACCCCCCACACGGCACACGGCACACGGCACACGGCACAAAACAAGTCCCCCCAAAAAGAAACCTAAGCTGCCAATATGTGGAAACGAAGCCTTTTGTACCCATAGAAAATAGATAATAGATACACATAAACATACATGGTACATTCACTATTTCAAACTACACACACACACCTACATACATATATACATACATACATACATACATACATACATACATACCCACCTACATACATACCCACCTACATACCCACCAACACACCATCTATCCCACAAAAGCCTAGACGATATATGTATAAAAAAAACTACCTACCCACCTACCTAGCATAAGCTCCCAACTCGCGTTAAACCGGCAACAGCAATAGTACCTAAGAATAGAAAGACGTGAGGAAAGCATGTTAGCAATCGGGCCTATTTGGGTTACTTGCACTCGATTGCCTATAACTTACCCCCCCGGTTCAAAAGGGAAACAAGACCGTTGTAGCCCGCGGTTATATAGCGCCAACTATGTGTCTCCGTCTCTCTCTCTCTCTCTCTGCCCTGATTGATCGACGCTTTTTTTCCTCCCCTCTTTCATTACACACATACATACACAGATTATGCGCCATACAGTTCGGGTATGGGGCTTGAAACGGGCGTTGCATGCATACGTAGTGTACATGTGTGCTGACAAAGCCCGTGTTAACCCAGTGCGTTGTCGCAACACCAAGGCGATGAAGAAAACGGGGCCTTTGGAATATCCATGTCACCATGACTGCATTCACGAAGCATTTACGAAGAAGCCTGTATGTTTGGACGTGTGTCTGTTGAGAGATACTACAAAAAGAGACAAGCCGCATGCAATGTGCGCTGGCAATCTAGATAACACACAATCATAATGGAGGTGCGGGGGGCGCGACGCGAAACAAACTATGAACGGATTGCATGCGTCTCGAGTTTTAACCGCCATGGGGTGTGTGACGAGGCAACATGGGCGCGTATGGGAAGGCGGCAAGGATTGTTGCGAGGGAGTGAGTAGAGAGAAATTATGTTCATAGAAGGTAGGTAAAAAAAAAAAAAAGTTAAACAACCCTAGAGAAATTGTCAAAGGAACAATGAAATATCTTTTGACTCCCAGAAGCATGCCGCACCGCACCGCATTGGAAGGCCTCGCAAGGCATGCCAAGAGGAGAAATACAATGTACCGATCAGAATGCCATGATGAAATCGGTCTAGATAGATGTTTGCGGATTACGACATTGACCGCCAGATGGGAAAGACGGAAACTTGGATGCCAGTAGTGTAAGGGGAGTGTGTGTGATCGGAGGCGCATCCAGCAGACGTGAATCCGTTGACCCCGTAATGCGAACCCAAGTGACAAAAGTCAAAAAGAAGAATAAGAAGTAGAAGAAGAAGCGATGAGATGGCAGAGGCCGTCAAGCGGAGGCGGACGGGCAGTACGTAATAGTGGTATCGCGTGTTTTCTTCTGCTGTTCCCAGCAGCACCGCCAATGGCCAGGGCGGGGGTGACCGAACCGAGCGGTGTAGGTATCTCTCTACAGCGTACGCAAACAACATGTGGTAGCTGTCTCCTTGGCCTTACATTACTACGCAGCAGCATCCCTTCTTCTCCGCCTGGTCATCCGTGTCAAACGTCGTCTTTTGAGGGCCGTTGCCGTTTGAGCCAGGGGCGCCTGTGTATGATGACATTTCCTTGTTATATCTGCGGATCTCGCGAACGATGTCGTAAAAGGCGTTGTCCACGTTGATGCGCGATTTCGCTGATGTCTCGATGAACTTGCAGCCAAAGTTCCGCGCCAAGGTTTGGCCCTCTGTGGACGCGGGTCAGTATTGGCGCGTGTGGCAAAGGGGGTTGTGAGACATGTACGCACCTTGTGTCGAAACTTGCCTCTCGCCGTCGAGATCGCACTTGTTGCCGACGACAATCATGGGGAAGTAGTCCTTGTCCTTTACTCTTAGGATTTGCTGCTGGAATGTCATAATCTCCTCGAAGCTCTGCCTGTCGGTTATCGAGTAGACGAGGAGGAAACCCTCTCCTGTGCGCATGTACTGCTCGCGCATGGCCGAGTACTCCTCCTGGCCGGCTGTGTCGAGAACATCGAGCAGGGCAACCTCGTCGTCGATGACACACTGCTTGCGGTACGAGTCTGGGAACATGTTAGTGCATGTTGAAGGCGGCGTCGCGTGTCCAAGGCGTTACTCACCCTCAATTGTCGGGTCGTACTCGTCAACAAAGTGGCTTTGAATCAGCTGGATAGTCAAACACGACTTTCCGACTCCACCACCGCCGACGACCACCAGCTTGTATTCTCGGAGAAACTAGGGCGGGTTAGCGACCGAGACGGCGAGGGTGAGGGGCGGCAAGTACCTTTGAGGCCATTGTGAATGTGAGATGTTGTTATTGTGGCCGACGCGGACGCAGAGGCAGAGGTAGACGAGCGAAGAGCGCGGGTATATTAGGGTGGTGGTAGTAGTTGAATGTTGGGAGGGAGGATGAGGCCGAGCTCAGTCACAGGCAATTGGGGAGGCGGGAGGAAGGAGCGATGGACGGTGCTGAGGACGATCAAGGGAGGCCTGCGTGTGGCGACTCGGCGACGATGCGACGACGCGCAAAGGCAACGGCGCGATGGACGTGCGTGGTGGTTGTGGTTGTGGTGGTGGTTGTGGTGGTAGTGTAGTGGTTGTGAATTATGAAATGGGGCCAGGCTTCTCTTGGGTCGAGATGGAGAAAGGGAAGGGGACGGACGGACGGACTGGGAGTGGGACTGGGGGGGGAGAGGGAGGGAGAGGGACACTGGATGGTGGAGAAAGCAGCTTCACCCGGGTAGTAAAAACGAGCTTGTAGCTCCGGTCGCTGGTCTGGGGCCTTTGAAGGAGGAGGAGGAGGCTTGGAAGGGCTACTAACAGCACATGGGCTAAAGAGCACATGGGCTCTGACTGGCGACTGGCGCCCCCCGTTAGCGCTGTGCATTGGCCGACGCCTCCAACGAAAGAGGACGGACGGCCACGACGAACAGCGGCCGACGACCCACGACCCACCACCCTTGGGGCTGCTGCAAGCCCGTCTGCAAGGCCTGCACAAGCCCTGCAAGGCCCTGCAATGTGAACGTCTTTGGCGCAGGAGAAGTGGCCAAACGCCCGTCGTGCTGGTCCCTCGATAGCTTAGTCGCCGTCGCCGTCGCCGTCGCAAACACTGAGCCAGTGCGGGCTTCGCGGCAGCCGTCATGGGCATGGCCCAAAAGCGGCGGCATTGTCTTGTCGAGATATACCGCCCGACGCTTCCATGCGATCCCAGCGCCCGGAGCCATGGGGCACGGCGTGCACACTGCCCTCCCGCGAACCACTACTGTGCACAAGGGCACAAGGGGTTCGGGAAGACAGGAAGGGGGCGCGCCAAAGACGTTGACATGTACCATACTATGTAGTATGTAGCGTCGACAGCCTACAGCCTACAGCCTACAGCCTACGGTACATCCAGCCTACGGTCACCGCCGTGACATGTGACCGTCAAGACGTGCGGCCGCAAACATGCAATGCACCATCAAGCACATCTAACACGAGCGGGGTCGCGCGGGTGCCAGGGAAACCTCGACAACCCCCATCCACTGTACCGCTTCCCCATCAACATCATCCTGCCGAGAACCCTGGATCAATGTCTTGGGTCCCGCACATCACTCAAGTCGTGACACTTGATATTGGGAACCTGGGCAAAACTTCAACTTCAACTTCTTCTTCTTCTACGTCTTCTTCTTCTTCTTCCTCCCAGTCGCACACACCAAAGCTTCTACAGCCCTTCGAGAAGCAGTCTAGCAGAATGCTACCCCGACCCTGCCTCGGCCCTCTCGGCCTCTCCCTCTTTTAGAGTTTCTGATATGACTACAACCATCAAGTATCGCTGTCAGCTCTCGCCCGCTACGATTCCTTGTCAGACGTATTACTGTCGTCCTCGCCTTCTACCTTTACTCGCTTCCCCTGGACCGCCTTTACCACTTCAGGCACAAGGCTTTCCATATACTCACGGTCGCGACCAACAAGCGTCACCGTATTGTGATCCTTGCCCCATCGTGGATAGCTACCAATCTTGACTCCCTTGGGCTCAGCCTTGGCTGCCAGCTCCGTCAGATAACCGGCAACGGCGCTCTCCGCCATTGGCGTCGAGATGAGAATGCGCAATACTCCTTTGCCCTCTGGATCCGTCAACCTGGGCAGGATGCGGGGCTTCAGTCCATCCAGCAACGATTCAAACAGCCGAGGCACCCCGGGCAGAATGTGGACGTTGCCATTCACCACGCTAACCGGCACCCACAGCGCTTCGTTGACAAACACAACCTGGTCCTCGTCAGGTACCGCGTCGTCGATTGGCAGCTGCACCATGCGCATCTTTGCTGTACGCGCAGGAGAGTCGACGTTCCAGTCAAAGTCAGGCTGAGACTTGTGGGGCTTGGACAAGCGCTTCATCCGCTCAAAAGCCGCGTCATGTAGCTTCAATGGCAAGTCAAACGCCTTGGCTATCGACTGGTATGTGATGTCGTCGTGACTGGTCCACATTAGCTCAGCGCCTGGCTGGTGTAGCGAGCATCCTCAACTCACGTCGGACCAATCCCGCCACTGGTAACCACCATGTCGTAGTTTTTCGACATGCGTTGCACAGCTTCGACAATCTCGCCTTCATCATCGGCAATCACCTCTATGCGCCGCAGGTTGATGCCCAATGAGAAGCAGAATTTGGCAAAGTATGCCTGTGAAACATTAGCTGAGCTGCCATTAGCAATCGCTTGAGTCGTGTACCGAGTTCGTATCGACTGTCTAAGTTTCATGTCAGCTGTCAATACTTGCTATACGACACTCGCCCTAGTCGACTGACCTTTCCCCCAAGCACTTCGTCTCCGATGATTAGGCACGCCGCCGTGTTGATCAAGCTCTTTTGTTGTGCTGAAGCCATGACTGATGACGTTATCGATTGGCGGAATGAAGCCGCGGGTCGATGTGCAAACTTGGGTAGTGGACGAGACAACTGTCTAGCAACCTGGTTTACTCTTGCAAACATGGATCCGGAGACGTGTCTCACCACAAGGACGTTTGAAAATGCCGAGAAAAAAGGGCTTCCACAAAAGTGAAGGGTGCATGAGATACGCAGGTCAGTAGATGCAGGTGGCGGGTCTGGAGCTATGCCACTAGCGCCACGTCCTGTCCGAGTCCCCCGCCAAACCCCGCTACTGTATGCTCACAGCCTTACACCACCCTTGAACGTCAGCTCATCACCGACAACGTCCGTCTTGTCTATCCTGCTTCACCATGGCAAGTCCATCGTCTACTGCCTTTGTCTCCTTCTCCATAGCCCGCTAATGCCTCGGTCCAGTCCTCCGAGTCGAGGCTCTACACCTTCTCTGATGAGACCAAGACAAAACTACGCAAGTTTCGCCTGGGAACAAGTCGCGCCAACGACCCACAAGCAGTCATCTGTACGCCCAAGTGAATCCTTTTTTCTCATGCCTACGACTGCTTTGTGCGAGCACTGCACCTACCGCCCAACGAGCTGTCGTATACAATGGCGCTGATGCCCTATGCGTCCCAGACGAAATCGATAAAAAGACGCTCGAGGTACGGCCGGTAGACGATGAAGTCTACTCGGACGTGCAAAGCCTCGCCGACGAGCTTCCCGACCATGCTCCGCGATTTGTGCTTTTGAGCTACCCATTGACACTCGTACGCCATGCAATCGCCTCTACATATCGTGGACACACACTGAGGTACACAGGACTCGGGTCGGTTATCGGTGCCATACGTCATGCTCTACTATCTCCCGATAACGTGCAATAGCGAGGTCAAAATGCTCTACGCCGGCGCGAAGGAGCTCATGCGTAACACAAGCGAGGTGGGAAGGATCATCGAGATCGACAGCGCGGAGGACTTGGAAGAGATTGAGAAGCTGCTCAAGGACCACGTATAGGAGGTTGGGCTGCCATTGCCATTTGACTAAAATCTAGAGTGATGCATCCAACCCAACCTCTTGGTGCCGACCCGGCATCGGATAGACGAAAGAATTTTCAGAGAAACAAAATCTTTCACCGATCAATGAAGCATTTTGCAACCGAAATTGCGACAACTTGCCAATGGCCTATGCCACGAGCAAGTGCCCCTGCTAATGCGTGCGATATTGAAATGTACATACAAAGCCGGACGAAGCCACCATCTGATGATCCGTCCGTACCCCAACAACGCTCTGCTCTTTCAATATCACGCAACTACCAAGTTTTCCTTCCAGAAGAACCGAGCCCGTCCCCCTCGCTCGTCTGTTTCATAGAGATTGAAATTTCTCACAACCGAAGCCTGCCCCCTTGTCCCCTTCGCCATCACACCATCGTCAACCCGTCCCATAACTCTCGCGCTCGCGTCGATCTCCGGGATGCACATGCAGGGTTCGGCTGTACTGCCCCGTTAGGCGGGACATATATGACGGATATGTGGTTTTCTCCATTACCATCTGTATGTACACACGACTACATGTTAGTACTACACGCACTTGACCCAAACCCCACCTACTCCCCCCTTCAGCCTCGGCACACATGACATTTGCGATATGGGTTCATATCGATAGTAGCTCCATATTCAAGCTACCGCTACCTTCCCTTTTCAGCCACATGGGAACGTGGGTACCTTTTCTCGGGCATTTTTTCCTGCATATGGGGTGTGGTATCCACAGGCAATCTTGGGTTGCACGTTGTGAGGCCACCCGCTAGCCAATAACCAATTAGCGCAGGGGCTGCGGGCTGGGGAGGGGGGTTGTTCACACGTGCGTGCAAGTGCAAGTGCAGGTGCAGGTGCAGGGGCGGGAAGTCAAGTGGATTGTTCAGTAGTGATATAGGCAGATATTAGTGCTAGTGCTGGGATTTATTAGAAAAAAAAACGGTCTGGGCGTTCGTCTCATCCTTGGGATGGGTGGGTGGAGACGGGCCTTGACACGACCGACATGACACGACGCGACACGACACGACGCCGCTTTTAAGGCGCGTGTTCGTGTTCGCGTAGGTTCATGTGCTCGTCGTCTTGTAAGTCTGTATGTGTGCGTGCATGTATATGTAGGTATGTCACTGAAGGTAGGGGGGAACTTTTATATCTGTAGCAATACACGTTTTGGGATCAACCTCATCGCCTCTCAAGCTCAGGCTTCGACAAGGAAAATGTCACTACAACGTTATCGCATACCACCCACGCACCCACGCACCCGCGCACGCGCTCGCGCAAAACCTTTATCTTTCCAAATCACGTAACTGCTTATCCTTGAATACCTTTTGATACTTTCTCTCACTACGCCCCCTTCTTGTCCTTGTCCCCCCCTCCCCGCCCCCGTGCCTGCGAAAGGAAAAAATCTACGAGACGCTACCATGGCTGCAGCAGTCCCAGTAACTAGTTACCAGAACCAGAACCGGTAGAAAAAGAAGAAGAAGAAGAAGAAGTGATTTGGAATGCGCCGGCTTGTGTATAGTAATAGTATAGTATACTATACTATACTATAGATCCTAATGACTAACCCAAGCTCCGTCCCGAGGTCCGCTTTCCAAATCCGGGGGTTTCCTTTTCTGAGCGCGGCGGGGGGTTGCTTGTTTGCGTTTTCGATTGTGGGTTTGGCGCGGGGCTTGGCGCGGGTTTGGGAGGAGAGGAGGGGAGAGATACGTTTGGACATGGAAGGGGTTTGAAAGGTCAAGGTGTGTGGAGGGTTAGAGAGGAATTATATCTAGGTACGGTGTTGGAATGATTACGAGTGTGTGTATGTGTGTATATTGGCAAGTGGGTAAGTGGGTAAGTGGAGACCTTTAGAAGAGTCTAGTTATAGAGGTGTAGAGGTGTAGTCTAGATTTGAGTCGAGAGGGAGTGTTATTGTATCTTTGTTGTAGAGGACGGGACTAGAGAAGTTGGGGTAGAAGTGGTGGTAAAACTTCTTTATGTGTAACTATGTGATAGGGAAAGAGTAGAAGACAGGAGAAGAGAGACGTCTTACGAATTTAGCCATGTTAAACCTTTCTCGACAACGTAACAAAGACATGGCCTCGTATTTAATTTTATGGAGAAACAATACACTGTATTCCTACTTGCACTATTCAGACTAGATAAGCCAACAGCACTCACTCATCCCCCACCCTCAGACTTAACCCCCTCCCCCTCCTTGTCCCCCATCTTCTCCTCCCTCTTCCTCAACCTATCCCACTCCCTCTGCTCCCTCAAAAAACCCTCCTTCCCCACCTGATACGCCTCCTCCCCCCTAACCCTCTCCCACACCCCCCTAAAAACCATGCTCGCCTCCCTCTTCTCCCTCATCCCCTCATGCCCCTTACTCTTCTCCAGCTCCTCGCCCGTACGCTTATCGTACTTTCTTCCGCCCGCATGATTCGCATACCGCATAGCGCGCGTCATGCCCATTTGCAGAAACTTGCGCGCCATGTCCATGCCAACAAAGTCGCCCGCGTCTCTGTATTCGATGAATTTGGCGTAGATGTCTGACGACGACTTTTCGGCAATGGGCGCGGTTTTGAAGCGCCAGAGGGGGAGCAGCTCGGATTTGTAGGGCTCGAATGTTAGGACGCTTGTTTCGCCACGGCCGATGCGGTACGCCATTCTTTGGGCTTTTGTGAGGGGTTTTGAAGGCATGGTCGAGGTAGTGGATTTGTGAGGCGTGTGGTTTGGGATGGAGTTTGTTTGTGTTGGGGACATGGGACGGTGATTTGCGAGGTTGGATGACGTAGTGCATTCACGCTATCGACACGCGATCACGTTTTCTTTGTTGCGCACTGTCTTTAGAGCACTGGATGAGTCCATGTTTCCAAAAGCAGACTGAGAGGGGAGTTTCTTAATAAAGAGAAATAAAATGCGTGCTAATCGCTGGATGTCTTACACCACGAGCGGGCTGGTCCTGTCCTGTAGCCATACGTTTGAGATGGTTGGTTTCAGTATATACATACGCATGCGATATATACAGATATTGGTATGCAGTAATGCTGTCGCCTGCCAGAAGAAGCGTCGTATATTTCTTTGCGCTTCTGTCCTGTCCTGGTCGCACCTGGTTCGTCTATATGTACAACTGCTTTGCACCGAGCGTCCTGTTATTGGTTATCGTCCTTTCCCCAGGGCTGACATATAGTCTTCTCGACTCTTTGCATAATGGAAAGCCGTGGCTCTCCCTCGTCGCCCTCTACGCCTAGTACTTGCCCGATCAGCCCACCAGGCTTCGGGACCGGACACTCTCTCTTGGCCGCAAGTTTCTCCTCAAGCAGGAATTTTCGCCGCCTCTCCTCTCTCATAATATCATTGCATGTCTCGTCTTCTGGTAATTTCCGTCTCCTTCTCCTCCTTTCTCCCGTGGGATCTGCGGAATCGGCAAGCGTGCGTGGGTCCACTGGACACGGAATGAGATGTGGTGCAGCGACAACCAGGAATGAAACCATGAGAGTTGTAGTAAAGAGCGAAGTCGTCATGCGCGACCGCGGATGGAGGTGAGGAGGCATTTTTGTGTGCGAGTGAGAATTAGAGAGCGGATTGCCGAGGCATTACTGGGCCTATTAAGATATCAGTCGCCTTTCGTAGACTCAAAGCTTCTGGAGACGGGCATACTATGCCAATTGGTGTGCCTCGAGCAAGCGTGGATATGGGGGAAGGCGTAGACGCGGGGTCGGGAGTGGTGATGGACTTTTGGTGGAGTGAACATTGACGACGACAGCCAAGCTAGCGGCACGTCCAAGACCCCTGCTTCGGCATGCCCGCAGTGGGTCGCCCAGTCCTGGACATCACATTCACACTGTCAACCAACAAACGTACCCACGGCACTATATCGTTTGCCAAATACAGTCTTGAATTCGAGAGATAGCACTGTAAGCTATTACGCGACTATCTGATTCATACACACTTGCAATCTACACCGCACCATACGCGTACCGCCACCAGCGACATAATTCGCGCCGACGACTTTCTACCCTCTCAATAGCTATCAGCCTAACGGAACGATTGAATAGCCGACCGTACCACAAAGAAATTCGCTACCCTGAAAAGCCCCGTGCGGGCACATAGCGCATACCCGCCACAATGAGTGCAGGTGGTAGCGACCTCGACAAGTATGGATACACACTCAGTTTAGTGGGAATCGCGCAACGCAAGGGACTGACGTACATGGCAGAGCCATCCAGCAGCTCCGCGCATGTCGTCCGATACCCGAGAATCAGGTCCGAGAGCTATGCTACAAGGCACGCGAGCTTTTGATCGAAGAAGGCAATGTGGTTGGCGTGGATGCGCCCGTGACGGTAGGCGTTCCGCCAGACTCATATCATGGGTACAGCTGATCGCGTGGGCTTGATAGATATGCGGTGATATTCATGGGCAGTTTCATGACCTCATGGAGCTATTCCGCGTCGGCGGAGATGTGCCAGACACAAACTACCTATTCATGGGTATGAGATAGCTCTTCTCGCGCCACCAAACGCACCCGCTGACTACGCTACAGGCGACTTTGTTGATCGCGGTTTCTACTCACTCGAATCTTTCCTCCTCCTCTTGTGTCTCAAAGTCCGATACCCAGACCGCATAACGCTCATCCGAGGCAACCACGAATCACGGCAGATTACAACCGTATACGGCTTCTATGATGAATGTCTTCGGAAGTATGGAAGCGCAAACGTTTGGAGGTAGGTTTTGGATATACCATGCATCCTTCTGAAACAGCGCTGAGAATCCCAGGTACTGCTGTGAAGTCTTCGACTACCTAGCCCTCGGCGCCCTAGTCCAAGGAGCTGCGACATCTCTCCAACCCACCGACGGACCCATTGCAGACAGCAGTAATGCCGACAGCATGCCTGACATTGACCAGGATATCGAGATCGAGACTCTCAACGCCAATGGCGAGATTATGTACCGCTATGCACGGAAATCCGACTCCCAATCCAGTGCTGCTTCTCAGGTCAGCGCAAACATGGGTTCTTCTTCTCCTGTCGCCCCAACACCTGGACGTGTCGGGCCAGCCGGTACGGGCGCAACCTCGTCCGCCAACGGCTCATCTCGCAACGACACAGGAGCCATTCTATGCGTACACGGTGGTCTATCGCCTCTCGTGGACTCTGTTGATAAGATCAGACTCCTTGACCGGAAGCAAGAGGTGCCCCATGAAGGAGCCATGTGCGACCTACTTTGGTCCGATCCCGACGAGATTGACGGTTGGGGTCTGTCACCGCGCGGTGCAGGCTTCTTATTCGGCGCAGATATCGTCAAAACATTCAACCACAAGAATGACCTTAGTCTCATCGCACGAGCCCACCAACTCGTTATGGAGGGTTTCAAGGAAATGTTCGATTCCACCATCGTCACCGTCTGGTCAGCGCCAAACTACTGCTACCGATGTGGTAACGTAGCCGCCATCCTCGAACTCGGTGAAGACGGCTCAAACGCTGGTTTCCAACGAAGATCGAACGGCGACAGAGCAGGTGGTGGCGGAGGCTGGGTCCTAGGCTCCAACGTCGGGCCGAACGGCGAGCGCAGACTTAGCTCCATGCTCAACGACGGTTTCCAGAAGAACAGAGATGGCCCCGGACGAAGGTATCGTGTCTTTGAGGCTGCGCCCCAGGATTCCCGTGGTATGCCGGCTAAAAAACCGGTGGCCGATTACTTCCTTTAGGACAGTAAGACTTCGCGGGAAAGCAGGGATAGGAGCGTTAGGAGAGAATTGGGTGTCATCAATGGCTGTCTTAAAGAGGACGCTGTGCGCGTTCTGTATGACAGGGCTGTTGAGTACTTTCTTTGAAGAGGGTTGGGCGTTTTTATGGAAATTGGGGGCGTGGTCTGCTGTTGCTCTTCAGTTGTAAAGATTACAAGACTTGAGTGGATACCCATATAACGAAGTATTATACTAACTAGTATTCATGTGTTATGTGGTTGACGTCTCGAGCTCCCTCTGCTCCTTCCTGGAGTCGAACGTTGATGCCCACTTCTACACAATAGCCACATTCGCAGCGTCCATGAACATGAACATGAACATTTCACACACCTCACTCTAATTTTCTATGGTCCAGCTCTCTCTTAAACCATTCATCTACCTATACCCTTCAGCACTCCCGGAACCTTGACAATGCCTGATCAGGGCATATACAATACACGCCAATCTCAGTTTTACCTGTCAAACATATTCCCAAACACTATCCCACCGTGAACTCCGGATAATCCATGTCACTACCATGGGTCGCCTTCGACAGCATCGCCTCACTGGATGGCGATTGCGCCAACGGAGCAGAACCAGACATTGCGGGTATCGGCGTACGCCTACCAAACTGCACGACATGATTGCCCAACTAACAAAAATCCCTAGGTCGTTCTATCCTTCCTTATCGCCAGCTTCATGACAACATCCGCCTCAATTCTTGCTATGCTGCTCGACCAAGCCTTTGATTCAAAAGGTCACTTCAACCTTCGTGCGCCGCTCACATATTTCCGCGAACACTTTGTTGAAAACCAGTGGAAGAAGCACTACGCTTGGCGTCCATTCCTCGATCCTCTCATCATTGGATTTGGAGACCAGCAGCTTGTAACTGGCTATGCTGTTTTACTGACTGGATGGATCAAAGTCTCTTTACTTTCCGACTCCCATTCCTACTATACAGACATGCTGACACAAGGTCGCAGGTCGCGCAAGCAACTTTTCGTGTCCAATCCGCACACTTCGTCCTCATCCTCTACATCTGCGCCTTATCATCCTCATCTCATCTCGCTGCGCTCATCACACTCCGCAAATACTTCCGCAAGTATAAATTCATAGCTAAAGTTCGGATTGGTCTCGTTGTACTCTTTGCCGTCTTCTTGCTTGCCAGCATGTTGGCGACAATCATCATGCCACCGGTACTCATTACAGATGACAAAGGCAAGGAAATGGGACCTGGGAGTCATTTCCAGAAATTTGTCTTTCTGGCATTACTGTTGCTCATATTCATTGGAGTTTCTACCGCGCTGGTGTGTATCTTACATGATCCTGATGACCGCCGCCGACGAGACTCTCCTGCTTCTCTCCCGTCCTCATCTTCTAGGAGATACCTCATACGATATCTTATCCACCGCGTCATGGATCCCGAGAAAGCAGAGAACGGAATCAGCAGATTGTATTTGTATCCGGCTCGGCTTGGATGGCGACTTGTGTGTCTTCTTTTCCTTACTCCTAGCGTCGCCTTTGTAGTGCAAAATCTACTTGCGAACGTATCCGCTGTATTGGTGCTTACGCAGAAGTTCGTAAAGCCAGAGGATCAGGGGAAGTTCTGTGGGCTGCAGGGTGATGAGGAGAACGTATGGGGGTTTGGTCAGATGTTGAGTGTGGTTATGCTGTTGTTGCCGGTTCTGACGGCGGCGCAGACGTATCTTGAGGCGAGGCATGAGATTTTTGAGAGCTGAAATGAATTGCTCATATGAATGCTGCTATGGAGATCAAATTAGAAATTGGTGCCTTATGTCGACAGTCAGTATGCACTAAAACTACAATCCAGCATACATCCATGTACACTGAAATCGCCCCTTGCTAACATTAAGCATATATGCTCAGAGAAAGCACCGCCGGACTAACCACCTCCGGAATTTCCAGTCTCTAAACTGAAATCTTGGAATAATCGAGGTTCCTAAGCCCCCATCCTCCTGCTAGGTTGACTTCCCCCCTACAACTTCGCCTTCGCCTTCACCACCACCCTCTCTTCCAACCACCTCCCCGCAAACTCCACCGCAGCCTCATACCCAAAAACCCCCAATCCACAAACCACCGCCTCCGCCCTATCACTCAAAAAACTCCTATGCCTAAACTCCTCCCTCTTATACACATTACTAATATGCACCTCCACAAACGGTATCTCCACACCCGCCAGCGCGTCCCGCAGCGCTACACTTGTATGCGTGAAAGCGCCTGGGTTGATGACGATGAAGTCTACATTACCGCGTGCAGCGTGTATGCGGTCGATTAGGGCGCCTTCGTGGTTTGATTGGAAGTGGAGGAGCGTGAGGGGGAGGGGAAGGGAGGTGCATTTTTGGGTGAGGGAGGTTGTTAGGGTGGAGAGGGTGGTGGAGCCGTAGATTGTAGGTTCTCGGGTGCCGAGAAGGTTTAGGTTTGGGCCGTTTAAGAGGAGGAGGGTTGGTGGCATGGTGGGCTGTGGAGAGTAAAGATTGGGATTGGTTGGGCTAAAGGGACATGTGTGAGGTTTGGACTTGAGTGGTTGATTTAGTTGTCTTTTGATGCTTTTCAAGTAGTGAAATTCTGATTATATGACCGGTGTAGCTATCTGCTTAGCAACTACTACTACATTGTTATGGTCCATTCCGACATTCCGATGACTTTCGGAAACGGAAAAGTACTTACCCCTCACCACCACCTTACCACAATGATCAGCCTTCCTTCCCTGTACCAAACAAGATCATGTCCCACTTCACTAAGAGTAGATAACTTGACTTTTCTCCGTGATTATCCGATGCGGCTCCAGGCGGCAGGCTCTACGCGCATTAGCATGGTTCGCGTGGGACGCAATGGCGTTGGCTCCCAAGCAACCACCTTCTGTTTACACACTGACATGCCAATACGATGGTAGACATTTCAAGAGAAGAGCTAGATGAAATCTACGCGTTTGCGGTACAATTGGGGAAGGCGGCGGGGAAGATGCTCATGGACGCAGCGCAGATAAGAATCGATGGCGGGAGCGATGTGAAGCAAGAGAAGGAGCATATACAAAAGGAGAATGCTGTCGACCTAGTTACAGAAACAGATGAGAATGTAGAAGCGTTTATCAAGAAGCAGATAGCGGACAAGTATCCTTCACACAGGTACGTAGCTAGGAGACCACGATACTAATCCATAATGACTAACTAAACCAGATTCGTTGGCGAAGAATCCTACAGCAAAGGCTCCTCACGCGACTACCTCATCGACACCTCACCAACATGGTGCGTCGACCCACTCGACGGAACAGTAAACTACATCCACCTCTTCCCCATGTTCTGCGTTAGCATCGCCTTTATCCACAAATCTAAACCACTCATCGGAGTCATCTACGCCCCCTTTACCAACCAATTCTTCTCTTCGTGTGCCGGCCGCGGCGCTTTCTTCAACGAAACACAACGCTTGCCCTTGATGCGTAATCCGATTCCACCCATGCCGGAGAAGGCGCCTAGTGGGTGTATCTTCAGCTGTGAATGGGGCAAGGATAGGAGGGACGTGCCGGACGGCAATATGCATCGCAAGATTGAGAGTTTTGTGAACATGGCAGCTGAGATTGGGGGAAGGCAGGGGAGAGGTGGTATGGTACATGGAGTGCGTAGTTTGGGTAGTGCGACGTTGGATTTGGCTTATGTGGCCATGGGTGCGTTCGATATTTGGTGGGAGGTGGCTGCTGGGAATGGGATGTTGCGGCTGGAATTGCGATTTTACAAGAAGCCGGGGGTTTGGTCACGACTGCGAACCCACCGGAACACTGTGAAAATGCGCATATTGAAGAGGTTAGGCTGGGGAGTCGACTGTATTTGGCGATTAGGTGAGTACAAATTTGTGAGAGGAGTATCATAGGGAGCTATGCTGACAGTTGAACACAGACCAGCGGGACCATCCGAGACGGAGACAGGACGACAGAGCCAAGAGAGAACAGTAAGGGAAGTATGGCGACGAGTACGCAATCTAGACTACTCACGCCCCGGATCATAGCATTCCCATGCATCGAATATCCAACTCATAACCCACGTCTGAACATTTTCTATTACTATCTACAACTTCGCCTCATTCATCTTCTTCGCAATAGCCTCCTGAACCTCTACCACGGGCAAATCCCTAACCTCCCTCCCTGTCCAATACCGATCCTGCTCCAACCCCTGATATATCAACGCCTCAGTCCCCAACACTACCTGCCACCCCGCATTCTTACTCACCTCTGCAATCTCCGTCCATGTCGTCGGGTGATAGCACATCTCCAACAAAGCACCTTTGTGTTCTTTTTGCAGAAAACACTCCAGCACTCGCCTTGCCTCAACCTCCGCAGGCGTCGACGGTGTGAAATTAGGCACACAAGCTACGATGGCGCCCACATTTTCTAGTTTCTGTGCTTGCTCGACGGTGGCGACATGGCGGAGGGATGAGCCGTAGCCGCGGGCTGTGCATTCGTTTATTACGGCTGTGACTTCTGCTGCGTCTCTGTTTATCTATTACGTGTGTCAGCAAAGATCCCTTTCACCCCACCATCTCTCTGTTTTGGAATGACAGACTCACCAGATAAATCTCCCCGACACCCATCCACTTCCTCAACGCATAAACCGCACTCCTCGCCGCCCCACCCCCACCCACCACAACTGCAGCCCTCCCCTCATACACCCCCTTCTCCACATTCGCCCTAAACGCCTCTCTAATCCCCACAACATCCGTGTTCGTCCCCATATACCGGCGTTTCCCCGCCTCATCCTCCTCAATAAACAGCGTATTTACAGCGCCAACATCGCGCCCTTCCTCCGTTAAGCCGTCGAGGTAAGGGAGGATGGCAACTTTGTGCGGCATGGTTACGGAGGCGCCATAGAATTGTGGATGTTGGATTAGACGCAGGAAGAGGGGTATGTCGAGGGATTCTAAAGGGTGTTGGGCCCAGGGGAGGCCGAGGGAGGCATAGACGGTGGCGTGGAGGAGGGGCGACATGGAGTGGGTTATTGGGTGGCCGAAGAGGTAGCCGTGGCGGGTTGGGAGAGGGGTGTCTGGAAGGGGGGTCGAGTTGGACATTTTGGGTCGTGTGTTGACAGGTCGTGGCGAGATGTAAGTGGTATTTGAACGGTTTGAACGGTTGAAGATATGGGTGTTTGAATATGTTTTCTGATTGCTTCGATGGTGATTGTAATTGCCGATTTTAGATGAAGCTTCTCGATCTTGACTTTGTCAGATATCTGAGAGCGGTGGTATTACGATGTGACCTGGGGCATGTGATATACGTTGAACAGAAATTACCACTCAATGGAGTCGTCGCGCAACAAGTTAATTCGACTCTGAAAGAGACCAAGAACGTAATTATAGGATGGCACAGGTAGCTATGGCCTAAGGAAATTTGCGTTTAGAACAAATTTAGTACACTCCCAGGGCAATCAACGTCGGTATACAACACCGCGGTCCCCCACCACAGCCATCAGCCACCTCCATCTTACCCACAGCCCCAACCCCCCCCCCCCCCCTTCAGACGCGTCAAAACACCGGAAAAAGTCATATCGCGCACTGTGCAAACGACGCGACTCGGCCCGATGTCATCGAAGAAACTAACCCAGCACACCACCCATCCAATCAGCACCTTTCCTGCCACCGACCATGCCTCGCGTATAAATGCGCTTCCGGTCCCGCAGTGCACCCGCATCCGTAACGAGCGCACTAGGGACCATGCGCTGCCGTAAAAATTCAACTGTCACCACGGCTACAAGGCAACAAGGCCAGGTGCGGTGGTGCGCGTCGGACCCGGAGAAGATTTACGAGCGCATTCCATGCATTCATCCAGGGAAAAACAAAGAGCCAAGTCCCGTCAGCAGCCCATCGAGTTTGTTTCGCTAGCGGTGCCAATGACTTGGTAGCGGGAATCTTTGCTTGACTGTTTTTTTTCTTTGGTGTCTCCCCTGGGCTGGTTCTGTGGCGTATTTTTTCCTCCTTCTCCACATACTCCGCAAAACAGCACGTTCATTTTCGCGGGGTCTTTTCGGAGACGGGGAGCGAGAGCGGGGGGGACGGCTTCTATATAGATGTACGATTGCGTCTTCGTTTCCACTTTGTTCGAACGTTTATTGTTTCTACACTTTTTCGTCGCGCGAGACTACGTTGTGCGCGACTTGGTTTAGCACCAACTCCTTGCTATAATTCTACGGTGCTGCCTATTTACCTCAATCGAGGCGGTCGTCGGTCTTGGAGAAGTTCATCATGGGTCTTCTTACCCTCGTCGAGGATCGGCCTACGCCAAAGGCTGTGTACAATTGGCGTGTGTATACGGCGGCGAGTGTCGCATCGTGGGCTGCTTGTATGATAGGTTACGACAGTGCTTTCATCGGTACTACCTTGGCTCTTCCGTCTTTTGCAAAGGAGTTCAAGTTCGCAGAGATGAGTAAGGCTCACCTTGATTTGACAAAAGCCAATATCGTGTCGGTGTATCAGGCGGGCGCTTTCTTTGGCGCGTTTGGGGCGTATGCTTCGAGTCATTATATTGGGAGGAGGAAGTCGCTTATCCTCTGGGTTTTGATTGTAAGTTGCTTTGAAGAGAACTTCTGTATGAGCATGGACTGATTGTGTTTGTGAATAGTTCATCATAGGCGCTGGCATGATGCTTGGTGCTAATGGTGACCGCGGTCTCGGCTTGATCATCGGTGGTCGTGTCCTAGCAGGCCTTGGTGTAGGTGGATGCAGTAACATGGTTCCGATCTACATCTCCGAGCTATCACCACCAGCCGTACGTGGTAGATTAGTCGGCATTTACGAGTTGGGTTGGCAGGTGGGAGGCCTTGTGGGTTTCTGGATCAATTATGGACTCGAGCAGACCATGGCACCCTCCCACAAGCAATGGATCATTCCTTTTGCTGTACAGCTGATTCCTGCTGGGTGCTTGTTGATTGGCGCTATTTGGATGCGAGAGTCACCGCGCTGGTGCTTATCAAAGGGCAAACGCGAACAAGCGCTCAAGGACCTATGCTGGATCCGAAATCTTCCTGAAGACCACCCGTACATCATGGAGGAACTTGAGGCTATAGATGCTCAAGTTGAACACGACAGGATTACCGTTGGTCCTGGTTTCTGGAAGCCATTTGCGGCGCTCAAGCAACGCAAGGTTCAATACAGGCTATTCTTGGGAGGAATGCTTTTCCTCTGGCAAAATGGTAAGTAATCGCACAAAAGACACACAAGAGAGGAAGATCTCTCGATACACAGAACATTTACTAACATCTGACCAGGTTCCGGTATCAACGCCATCAACTACTACTCTCCCACAGTCTTCAAGTCTCTCGGCGTAACCGAAGGTTTTCTCACCACCGGCATTTTCGGCGTCGTAAAAACAGTCCTAACGATTGTCTGGCTCTTATACCTGATCGATCGCCTCGGCCGCACCAAACTCCTTATGCTCGGTGCTCTGGGAGGATCCCTCTGCATGTGGTACATTGCGGCGTACATCAAAATTGCTGACCCAGCAAACAACCCAACCAAGGACGGCAAGCTTTCCTCTGGCGGCATCAGCGCAGTTTTCTTCTTCTACCTCTGGACCGCGTTTTACACACCTTCGTGGAACGGAACGCCGTGGGTCATCAACAGTGAAATGTACTCGCAACAGGTATGTACAAAGATCTCAAAAGATACACAGATTAGTTACTGACTGGCTCCATAGACTCGTAGTTTAGGCCAAGCGTGCGCCGCGGCGAACAACTGGTTTTGGAATTTCATCATCTCACGCTTTACGCCTCAGATGTTTAGCACCATGGGTTATGGCGTGTACATGTTCTTTGCCTGCCTTATGTTGCTGTCGATTCCTTTTGTGTAAGTGTCCGTCCATTTCTTCAATACCCAGATTGAGATTGTCGCTATGGTTCACTAACATCCAATAGCTTCTTCCTTATCCCGGAAACAAAAGGTATCCCACTGGAGCGCATGGACGAGCTTTTCGATATGCGACCTACGCACCGTGCGCACCCGCAGCTTTTGGAGAGACTGAGGGAGAATGAGGATGTCAATGTGGTTATTCGGGATGAGAAGGCCAAGGGAGAGCATAATGAGATGGCTTAAGTGCTGCTTGCAGGCTTCGGTCTGGGATAGACGCAGTAACAGGCACTGGTAGACTCTGTGCATAGCATACACGTGTCGTGCTGTTTGATTTAGATTATGAATTGAGATACCCATATGTCCTCACTCACTATCTTTCTTTTCCCGTACTTGGGGACTTGAGGTCTCAGGCTTAATTCGTAGTCGTGATAGTAAAAGTCATTGGATACGTTTCTTATCTCTACCTCTAATAACTGCCAAAGACTGTCCCATGTTGGACGCTATAGATGGCTCTTCCTCAAAGATGGAGAGTGCTGCTACACTTCCCATACACAGCAGGTCACGTGGCCCAGTACATCGGCCACCACAATACATACATCCAAAGCTCCACCATATACAAAAAATCCTCCTACTATACGCAGTCTAAAAGAGTACCACACAGGCGTCTACAACCCTCCCCAGCCCCCGAAAATCGCAATTACCAAATCGGGTAATATCCACCACCCATCGATCCCAGCAATAGTTTCTGACCTTATTCGGGTTTGTGCTTCTTCCCTCGTATTCCCCCACCTTTCTTCGCACACCCCGGCACCAACCCCAGAAACCAAACTACTTACCCAGCGGCACACCATCTCAACCTCCGCCGATCTCGCATCTCGCCCTGGAGCTGCCAAGCCACCCAGAGCCTCTGGTTGAATCGTGGCAAGCACGGGTGTAAGGACTTTTCCCTTGGGTTTAGCGTCGAGGATGGTAGCGTCATAGGCGAGCTTGCGCTTTGCCAGTGCTTAATGACGGACGGTACTGCACGGTTACGAAAGGCGTGTCTTGGTGGAAAGTATGGTATTAGGTCTTTTCCAGAGTTATTCCTGCGTGAGGGAGGGTGGGGTTGTGGGAGGGTAAACGTAGCGTGTGCGGCTGCGCGGCATAAGGCGGGAGGTGATCGAGATAGTGTTATGGATAAGGGTGGATGGGCGGTTGTGGACGGTCTTTGGATGAGTATAGGTTAGGTAAGGAGGGTATTTGATAGATGGGTATTTTGGAGAGCAGCTTCTTTCTTGTTGTCTATCAGTTTAATCTACTTGTGTGAACTATTTTGTCCCTGAAAATAATTCTTCAACACTTCTTAAACACTTGTTCATACATCAACTCTCATTACAGTAATCACGATGCCGTGCCGTCCCGCCATCTCCTCCATGTCGCTAGGTCGGTGCTACGCAGGTCACAGTCTAGAGCACAAGCTCTCCATGGCCGCGAAGCATGGCTTGGAAGGCATCGAACTCTTCTACGAAGACCTGGTCGATCATGCTGGTTCCGACTCCCCGGCTGGTCTACTGGCCGGCGCTGCCTCAGTGCGAGATCTCTGTTCCTCTTTAAGCCTCGAGATTGTATGTCTGCAGCCATTCATGCACTACGAAGGACTACTGGACCGACAAAGACACACCGAGCGGATTGAAGAGATGAAGCTTTGGATCAAGCTAGCACATGTTCTCGGTACAGACTTGATACAAGTCCCTTCATCGTTCCTCTCACCTGATCAACTCTCTTTCGATATTGATCTAATCGTCAGCGATCTCCAAGAGGTGGCGGAGCTGGGGCTACAACAGACACCAATTATCCGTTTCGCATACGAGAGTCTGAGTTGGGGCACAGTGGTGGACAGATGGGAACTATGCTGGGATATCGTATCTCGAGTCAACCGGCTAAACTTTGGTATCTGCCTCGATAGCTTCAACATCCTAGGCAGGATATACGCGGATCCAACCTCGGAAACAGGCATGGTACAAGGGGCCGAGAAGGAAGTACGGGAATCTATAGGTCGACTCGTTGATCGGATTAAACCGCACAGGGAAAAGATATTCTTCATTCAGATCGTTGACGCTGAACGTCTTGCACAGCCCTTGCTTCCTGGTCACCCGTTTTACAATGCCAAACAACCAGCTCGCATGTCCTGGAGCAGGAATTGCAGGCTCTTCTATGGCGAGACGGAACGCGGTGCGTACCTGCCTGTTAAGGACGTCGCACATGCTATCATCAAGCAGATTGGGTTTGATGGCTGGGTCAGCATGGAACTATTCAACCGTGTTATGAATAGGACAGACGGGGCTATAGTGGAAGAGTTGGCGGAACGCGCTGGGGCTGCGTGGAAAAAGATGCGATGCGATTTGGCTGTTGACACGGGCGTAATCGATCGCTCAGAGCGTGGAGATGGGCCTGAGCATTCTATCAGGGAGCCTGAACTTGCTCGTTTATGAAGGCTTGGACGAAAGGAACTACGCTTTTGCCTGTGATATGATCTTTATAGCAATCTAGATACCCTTGTTAGTGCCTTAGCGCACAATTAAATGTAGTATTTACTCCACACCTCGGGGTAGAAATGTAACCGTTGACATATATTGGACCCTCTCTTCCTTTGTATGAACTGATTTACGCCTACGCATCTCGAATACAAGAAATGAAATTAAAACTCTGCACCGTTGTCGTAAACAAGCACGACTGAGCCTTAACGCATTCCCCCTCTCAGCCAGCCTCGTAAAATGAGTTGAGTGGAAACTGTGGAGAGTCCTCGCTGTTGTTCATACCAACTTGAGACGATGTAGGCATGAAGCGGCTCGGATCTGCTGCTAAAAGATCGGCCATGCTCACATTCGATGAGAATCCCAAGTTCTCCATAAACTGTGGCTGATTTTGTAGTTTCTTAGCACCATGCTCCGAAGCAAAATCATCAAGAAAGCTTCCTAGATCACCGGATACCAAGTTATGATAAGGATCATTCGGGTCCAGGAATGTACCACTAATTGCGTGATCGAATAAATTTTGGCTAAGTGGTGGTGGCTGTTGCACTTGCGCTGTGGCGCGCACGTCTGGTAGCATGTTGTCGAGCAATGCGGATGTTACAGCCTGTTGGTGGAAGCGCTCTGGGAATGATCCGCCAATTTGAGATACGTAGGATTGAGGTGATGTTTGTGTTATTCCAGACGTGCTAGGTGAAGCATCTTCGATGGAGTGCGGTGTTGTTTGCAGATTGTTGATTGCATCTTGGGAGATCTTGGAGGTCTGATCAAAGGCCACCAACGATCTGCACATCCGAGCGTGTGTTATCTGGTCCAAAGTCAACCCCTCACTGCTTCTCTTAACCTGCTGTAATAGACAAGCAATGATAGGAGGAGCTCGTGAAGTACCGAGCCGCTCAAGAGTACCCAATACGTCTAATGTTTGCTCCAACCAGGCCTGAGAAGGGACTAGCGCAAAAGCAGTGACGAGATAAGTAAGTCGTAGCAGCAACGCAGGTGGTGTTAGAGGGGTGGCAGCAACGTCTTTACGGACGTGATCAAGTTTTTGCGGTAGCGAAGACTTCCACATTTCAAGGCGGCTTATCATTTCATGAAGAAAGTTCGGTGCCGTCTGCCGCCGTGTCGTACCCTCTAGGATATCAATGAGTTCTAGAGAAGCATTGAAAGAACTCAATGCTAGTGTTGGCGAATTCGATTGCCGGGATGCGCCTAGACTAAATTGTCCGCCCCAGGGCTGCCATTCTTCCATGCCGTCATCCTCTATCTTTCCTATCCATGCTAGATCTGCTCTTTTAAGATATGGGCGACGTTTCAAATGTAGAGAAAGCAAGCTATCAAGCACAAAACAGCTCGACAAGACGTTTTTTCGGCGCGGCACAACCACCTCCGATGGCTCGGTAAGTGTGAGGAAGATCCGCAACGCGGCGCCAACAAGTTGCCAAGCAGCCACAAACAAGCCCTTACCAATGTTGAAAACCGAAAGATTGAGGAGAGCCTTGACATGATCAAGCTCGAATTTCCCCAACTCATTCGGAATGAGAAGTCTGGCAGTGTTGTAAAGTTCCTCGGGTGACACGTTTCGACGATGCTCATCCAGAAAATTGTAGTCATCTTGAGTAGCGCCAATTGCAAAAATGCTCCACATTTCAGCATGACTCCCGGAGCTGGACATGTCACAAGAAAGAGCTAGTCCCTGCTCAGGATATGAGTAAGATAGCTTTAGAACTTCCAGCTTGTCTGCAACAGGAAGCCAGCATTGTGTATACGTGAAATATGTTTCAATGATTTTCCAACATTCTGAAGGCAGTGGTGTAAGCTTTGGTGGGCGCGTAGTCTCCTGGGCATAGAGGTCAGGCAATGATGGTGGAGCCATTATGTTTGGCATGAACCCTGTACTGCTATTCCATGAAGTCTATCAGTGTTAGCGCTAGGAACATTTTTCCTTTTAAAATCTTACCGATGGATACGATTGAGTATCTGCAGTCATGCGGAGAAGACTTGCATCCTCCGTATCAACCTCGCTATCCTCATCAGAACTTGGTGGTCTGTCGTTTCCTGTCCCTATCTGCTCGCCAGATAAAGCCTTGGTAACTTCATTGCAGAATCTGCTCTTGTTCCAGCTCTTGTGCAATCGGTTGGACTCTTTCGTGCCCCTCGCAAGCAACATGGTATTGTTTTGGGCTAACTGATTGCACGCCAAGACTTCCATTTCAGAATTCTGTTGAAAGATATAAGCCAACGTCATCTCGAGGCAGCGTATATATCCAGGCTGTAATCCACGCTTCTTGGGTGTCGAGGTGTAGGTACAGGTCCGCTTGTTCTCGACACATGGCATGCAAGTCGGCTGGTTTGCATCACACTTTTCGCGAGCAGTTCGACATTGGTCACAGGCCCTTGAGACCCTAAATCGTTTCACCGGCCCATCTTGTGAAGCCAAACGGCGTTTTTCTTGATTTTGCGATGGCATAGGAAGTGCTTTGCGTGAGAAAAGCACCGTGACTCTACCAAAGTCCTCGCCGGCAGAGGAAATTGACGTTTATTCGGATGCTGCGTGTCTAGACATGATCTAAGAACGTTCCTCACTGACGGAACCATGGGCCGGGTAGTGTGGGGAAAGCTGGAGAAGCAGGATAAAGTTTTATCCCGACTAAAAGCGGGGATCGCCGCTGTCACGTGGCTCGCTAAGACACCGTCGCTGCCAATGTCACGCTCTGTCCATGCCGTGGACACGTCTTGGTCACGATCTCGAATTGTAATACTGTAAGCCATGGTCTCTATAACGGCTGGCACCAAACGCACATTTGCCACCATGAGTAGCGACAGCAGAACGAAGGATGGTCGGGCTTCACTACCGACGCCGTCTCCGCCGGCATCCAAACAACGAAGTTTACCAAATTCGGCAAGGTCAACACCAGGACCTTCTCAGTATGAGTGCCGGAGAATATTCGACCCGAGAGCATCCATAGTGCTTCTCGGGATGCATGGAACTGGCAAAGCAACGTTGGCCATGATGGCCTCAGTAGCCACCCAGAGAAGGGTAATAGATATGGAGAGTATGTTCCAGAGTGCAACTGGATTCTCAACGACGGTATATCGGAAGCAATTTGGATCATCAAATCGGAGTCTCAGACAAGAAGAAGTTCTCCGCGATACACTCCAAACTCACAGCAAAGGCGCTATCATTGTCTGCAATGGAAGCTTTCCTTTAGACAATAGCAGCCAAGCCCTGATTCGCGAGTTCTCAACATCGCACCCGGTCATTCACATCACACGTGATCTTGCAAACGTGCAAAAGTATCTCGACACTGAAGAATCCAAAGTCCGGGAACTACTCGCTCTTAGCACCCCGGTATTCAGACGGTGTTCCAACTACGAGTTCTACAATATTTCCGAAATCAACGCTGCGCATCTTTCTGTTGCGCCTGCACATCAGCCATCGGTTCCGGCTTTCCTAACTCTCAAAAGAGCAGAGAGGACCTTTTTCAAATTTCTGGCTCTAATATTGTCGCCTCAGAACACGCACCGCAAGCTCAACAACGATGCACCTACGCTGGACCCAGGTCACTTTCCGCTATCCTATGTCGATTTGGAACGAAGAAACTACACTTGTGCCGTTCAAGTGCAGCTTTCAGATCTTACGCCCGAGGACGTCGACATTGAGGAAATAGAATTTGGCTGCGACGCGTTTGAGATTGTCGTCAAGCCTGCACAACTCACGGCAGAGTATGCAGAGGATATCAGCAAGAGTATATTCAGGGTCAGGAGAAGTACGGTAACTCCAATAATATACCACGTCATGCCGCCTCCGGCAAACTCGAGCTATTCGACGACATCGTACCTCGCAAATATATGGTATGGCTTACGCATGGCACCTGAATTCGCCACTGTAGACCTAACAATGGACGAAGAACTCATCCGAGCGATTATAGCCTCAAGGGGCTCGACAAAGATTATCGGTCACCTACATGCAGCAATGGACTGGTATGATGTCTTCTGGCTCGAAAAGTACGACACAGCAATGCGGTTGGGCTGTAGTTTGGTCCGCTTTACCCGCCCCGCCAACTTCATGGACGACAATGCTGCCATTCAATCCTTCCGTAACACCATATTTGCAAAGTCTCAACGAATACCAATGATATGTTACAACACGGGACGCGCAGGGCGTCGCTCCGCTTGTTTCAACAATATTCTCACTCCAGTGATACCCGAAAAGTTAAGGAAGAGAGCGGATTTCGAATTCAGAGCAGAACAAAACCCCGAAACTTCATGGCTTACCGTAACGGAAGCTACACATATCTTATATGCCTCTTTTACTTATGACCCAATGGAGTTCTACATCATCGGCGCAGCAGTAGGCTACAGCCTGAGTCCAGCAATGCACAACGCTGCCTACCAAGCTTGCGGCATGCCCCATCACTTCTCCCTCCTCCAAACCACCACCCTAGACGAAACCGTCCGCCAACTACTCCACGGCCCAAACTTTGGCGGCACAGCAATCAGCCAGCCTTTCAAAGTCTCCGCCATATCCCTCACCCACACCCTAACCCGTCACGCCCGCGCCATCGGAGCAATAAACACCCTCCTTCCCATCCGCCACCTCAACACCGACGGTAGCATCCCCTCAGCCGACGGCGTAGAACTCTACAAAGAACGCAACCAATCCGGCCCGGTCAAAGCCCTCCTAGGAGACAACACAGACTGGATAGGCATCCGCTCGTGTATCCGCCGCGGCCTCTCTCCCGCCAACGCCGTACACCCCTCCACAACTTCCGGCCTCGTCATCGGCTCCGGCGGCATGGCACGTGCCGCAATCTACGCCATGTTGCAACTCGGCATCAAGCACATACTCATCTACAACCGCACGCTTTCCAACGCAGAAAAATTAGTAAATTACTTCACTAACCTCACAACAAACCCCACAACAACAACTCTCTTCCCTTCCTTCGTACAATCCACATCCCCACCCACTTTCACTATACTCCCACATCTCACATCCCCTTGGCCCCCCTCCCTCCGCCCCGCCACAGTAATCGTCTCCTGCATACCCACACACCCCCTTGCCAATGAGCCCGCCCCACACTTCACCCTGCCGCGCCATTGGATGCAGAGCCCCTCTGGCGGCGTAGTCATCGAACTCGCGTACCGCACGCTCAACACGCCGCTCACGCAGCAGGTGAGGAGTGAGGCGGCGGGCGCGTCGTGGATTTGTCTAGATGGATTGGATTTGTTGCCTGAGCAGGGGTTTGCGCAGTTTGAACTTTTCACCGGGAAGAGGGCGCCTAGGCGCGTTATGAGGGAGGAGGTGCTGAGGTGTTGGACGGATGAGAGGGGGGTTGGTTGTCCTGGGATGGTGAGGAGACGGTTAGATGATATGGATGGGCGGGAGCCATGAATGCGGGGTTGGGGAGGTACTGGTGTTGTTGGTTTGGAGATGTGGTCTGGTCGGTTAGTGGATGGGCATGGTGTTTTGAGTCGACGACTCTGGCTGTGGAATTGGAAACGACACGTGAAAGATGTCAGGGCTTTTTTGCTCGCGCTTTTGATTAAAGTTGTATGTTTCTTTGTGTTGACAACATAAGAATTCGATACTACCCTTTCTAAGCACTATAGTGCAAGATGCAATAAGTCTAGACCAACATCCTGGGTATCAAACACATTCCCACTCCTCACACTAGCCGACTCTTCGCCTTGATCTTCTTCGCCAGCTTTTTGACATCTTCCTCCCCTTCCCCAACATCCTTCTTACTCTTCTTCATCTCCCTCTCCACCTCAACTTCCTCATCCTCATTCCCTTGCTTCCGTTTCTTACGGCCCTCCTCCAATAGCGCCTTCATAGCGGACGTCTCCTTGAACCTAGGGTTCGTTGGATCGATAGCAAACTCATGGCTTTCATACAGCTTAGCGAAACGCGGATCACTCGTATCGACCTTGAAGTCATCATCAATGATGGTTGCATTCTTCTTTGCTTTCTTGCCCTTCTTCTTGGCCTTTTCCGATTTGACGATTTCATTCATGTTGAAGTGGCGGAGTTTGGAGTCGTCTTCGTCGGCCATGAGGAGTTCGAGGTTTGCGCGCTCGGCGGCGGCGGCTTGATCTTGTTGGTCTTGCTCGGCCCTTTTCTTGGCCTTTTTCGATTTCTTGGACTCGGGCTTGGAGGCCTTTGCGGCTTCTTCGGGATCCGAGGCGAAGAATGGGTCGTTGAATGGGTCTTCGTCGTTTACTTCTGCTGACGCTTCTACTTCCTCCACAGCGGGCGCATCGGGATCTCGGCCAGCCTTCTTTGCCTGCCATCTCTCCTTGCGTCTCGCCTTCCTTTCTCTCTCCTTCCGGATGTATCGCTCCATTGTTGTCTCCTGGAGAGGAATCTCATTCTCAAACACGTCGCCATTGCCTGTCTCGTTGGATAGGCCTCCTGTAAAAGTGATCTGCATCTCACTATCCGGCTTGGGGAAGTCGCGGTCTCGCTTCGCTGATGCCTTCTTCTTTGTCTTGGATGATTTCCCAGAAGACTCTAGTCCTAGAGCTGCACGGAGACTGGCTGCCTTGTCTTTCTTCGCTGCCTCCTCCTCGTCTTCGGAAGAAGAATTGTCCGACCCCAGATATGCTTGCAGTTCGTTCTCATCTATCTCCTTGCGCGAGAATGCGCGCTTCTGTACTTCCTTGCGAGTCGCATCGTCGGCGTCCCAGGTTAGCTTAACCTTTGAGTGGGTGAGTGCGTCTGTGGAAAACTCGTTCGGCTTGTAACCGTCTGGTAGCTTTGCGCATTCGTCGTGGGGATCTTGGTCAAAGGTCGTGCCGTCAGGAACAAATCGTAGGTCGAAGAAGTTTGCGCTAGTTAGGTACTCGCGGCCGTCGAGATTGTCGTAGATGGACTTGGCGACGTTTGCTGAGGAGCATGTGATGACGGCATAGTAGTATCGCAGCCGGTCGAGCTGGTAGGCTCGCAACTTGGTCGAGTCGAATTCTTCGCCAGTATCACCCCCCTGCAAGTCGGCCTTTGTTTGGTCCTCGTCGTCGTTTTCAGAGGAATTGGACTCGTCGTCCATGGTACTCATGTTGTTCTTGTCTTTATTGGCCGTTGATGCGAAAATCTCCCTAGGCGGACCTTCGATCTCTTCCCGCTGTAGACGCTCCATTCCAAACTCGCTCGGGTATATGACGACGTTCAGGATTCTCCCATCTGCCGGCACAAACGAGTTTGCCACGGCCATGATGTCCGTCGCTCGTATGTTGTCCCAATCCATGTTCACGGCAGCCAGGCGCGCAGAAATATCGCCTGTGGGGACTTCATTGTCGTCGCCGGCAAGTTCAGTCTGGTCTTCCAGTTCGGCTCCATCCTCTTCATCGCTGGAGCTTTCGTCTGATGACGACTCAAGTCCACCGTCTCTGATGGGATCAAAGCCTTGTTGTTCCACCCGCTTCATTTCCTTCAACACAGCCTTGTCACGCTTCTTCCCCGCAGGACGCTCGAGCTCTGCTTGGTCATCTTGTTCCGGGTCTTCATCGCTATCCACCTCGTACAGCCTCTCAATTGCCTTCTTGCCAGCCTCTTTAGAGATCTTGCGGCCATACTTGTCGACTGTGGCCTTGTTGTAGAAGTCTGGATCGCTTTTTAACCGCGAAAATCGAGGATCGAGCTTGGTCTTGGTATGCTTCTTCGAGGGCAGGCGAAATTTGGGATCGGTTTCGAAGTTTGCGAATCGCGAGTCGCCTGGAGCATGTTAGCGGGCCGGTCGCCTATCCAGTATACAACTCCACAACTTACTAGCAGGAGCGCTAGACTTTGCGCCTTTTACCGGTATTGTTTGCCGCTTCGGAAGAGGCATTGTGGGGGTTTGATGCTGGGTAGTTGGCTGGCGTGCTGCGGCGCGAAAACGAATTGGAAGCTGCGGAACTTTTCTGCCGGGCGGTGACAAACCGGCGTTGACAAACTCCCATTGGACACTGGCTCGGGAGTTTTGGCTAAGCAAGGATGAAGACGCTGATCCGGGGAAGGCGCGTCACCTCTCCAGAGGGGAAATGCATCACACGATCGGAGCTTGGGATCGTTGGCCTTCTCAACATTTTCCCCGGCTACTCGTATACCTCCTCTCTCTCTCTCTCTCTCTCTCTCTCTCTCTCTCATCTTCACTACAATACAACCATTCTAGCCCAACCAACTCAACCAACCCACCAGCTCACCAACCCAAGCTCCAGCCCAACACAATGCCATACACCAGACTTCTCACGTAAGTTGCGCAACGACCTAAGTGCCTGAAAGCTCCCTCTCCAGCTATGCTCTTGGCTGACATCAACACTGTACACAGCACCCGCAACATGACTCTGTTCTCTATAGCAGCACTAGGTACTGGCTACTTCACTATCAAGTCAAAGACACTTGCCGAGAAGCAGCAGGTACGGCCTGCAGGTGACTACGCGGTAACAGTCGATAGGTCGGGTACGTTTCCCCATCTCATGTCCAAGCCGTTGGGCTCACCAGTACCTGAACCGTCCAGCTACGACATGGTGTCGCGTACCTAGCCCAACGTAGCTACCCTTCGCGTAACCCCATGTGCTGACTAGAGTGATAGGCGGCGGCATCTAACCGTGCAATTCATTTTCGCACCTTCTTACCGACAGCCCGCATCTCACGAATACGACAGGAACGTGGGGAAGTTCATATACTGTATCGCACGTACCTAGACCTCAATCCAAAGGGGCAACCCTCGTGTCCAATGCTCCCTCTCCCACTACCCTTTCGGGTCGCATCTCCTGCATGCAGTACTGCTTATTGTCCCGGGGTGAACAACCGTACGAGATCAACATGCAGCAAGTCAATCACAATATTAGCTCTCTTTCCTAGCTTGCACGCCATCCGAGCTTTTGTGATGCATGAACAAATTTCCCAAACCAGGATCCTCACTGCAGCAGTGTTGGTACATGGGCTCAAAACAGCTATATATAGGGAACAACAACAACCAGATCCACGATGGGTTGGCTCCATTTGCGCCAACATGTTGTCTGGTGTTCAAAGCTCTTTCTTACTCGGGCGATCCATACCCGTTGCTCAGCCCCCATTGGCCGATCTGCCCGATGCTAAATATAGCCCGCTCAGCCTCTGTCACAACTCGGAAAGCAACGGCCGGTGCGGGTGGCGCACTTTGACGATTGTCGGAACTGTCAAGATCAATGCTAATGCAAACCGACTGCCAACATTGAATGGGCAGGAGGGATGCTTCATATTCAAGACCGGCCTTTCAGCTATCCAGCTCAGCCTTCTGAGGCGGTCCTGTCAGCTCACCCGTCCCCGTATCGAGCCAATAGAGTTTCATGGCATCAGCAATGACTAGAGGGCATCTTAGAATACGGGATGTGGGACTCCCGCTCGACGTTACGGTATGATTATCGCTTATAGAGGGTCCATCCGCCGGATGCCAAAACCGTGACTGGATGCCAAAGGCCCTATGACCCTGCCGGAAGATCCTCTGACCTTTGAATAGCCTTTCGGCCGTGGTCTTATACGAACTTCCATCGTCACCCGTCTCCTTCGTGCATTGCTGACACGTTCCCGTCTTTCTTTCTTTTTTTCGGTCGCATCATCTGTTTCTTAAACTTTCCCATGCGCAACAGTTGGCAACATGGCATACCATAACGTTGTAGAACCGGTCAAACACAAAAGTCAGCAACAACAAGAGACCAAGATGCTACCTTTGGCAAACACAATAGCAGCCGCTACCCGCATTCGTCAACTTTTTGAAAGCAAAAAGCTTAGCTATGGCATCTTGGGGGGCCTAGAAATGCTTTGTTTGGGACATCAGCGCGAATTGCCGGGTCTGCATATCGCATATGAAGACAAGGACTTGGATCGCATCAGAACAAAGCTTCAGGCAGATCGACGGTACGCCAGAGCTGTTTCTCGCAATGACCTCAACTGACCGCAATAGCGTTCATATTCCTGACGGCATGAACTCTTTGATTCCGACAAAGTTACTAGTTCAGACGGGTCCGGCATATCTAGACACAGGATGCACCCGTCCTGGCACTGTCGAAGTTTACTTAATACCTTCTGGTAAGTTTTTCCTGGATAATACGCAACGCCGTCTTTCTCATTATGCAAAGGCTCTTACGGGACCCCACAGAGTGGTACACTCGCGAACAACACCACGCTACTGAGCCTCAGGTCCGATGGCATCTTAAAGACATACAAAGGCTTGAACATGCTTTATCTTATGAAGACAATGTTAGAGTATTGCACAATCGCGGACTTGACCTGGGAACCTCGGAAAGATATCGTTTTTTTGTGTCAGCACTATGGAGAACAAGTCCAGTCGATCCGCAGTCAACTGGATGCGGATCTGATACTAAACACGTTTTTACGCTCGTCTTTCTTCAGTCGACTATCTTTCGAAGATCAGCGCAGGTGCTATCAGGTAGTTCGAGCGCAAGATCCGCCGCCGCTTGTCGCACAGATTCCTTCTGTAGGACAGTCAGACTTACCGAGGCCGCGAGTCGATTCCCATACCGGACCTCCAACTGGTCTCATGAACCCCTCACACGCTCAAAAGGCCGTACCATCCAAGAAACACGCCACATACCACAGATCCGAGCCTCTTGGGCCCGCCATAGCCCCTGTGATGCCGCCGAGTATTCCAAGCTCAACTCAAGATTCTCGTAACCGATATCGGCGAGTAAGTAATCTGGGAAGAGAGGGCCAGCCCGGAAATACCCCACAGGCTCGGTCTATAAGTATGCAACACAAACAAGAAGAGTCAGCTTTGTCGAACAATCCTCAGCACTTTGCGCCACAAACCATGGCAAATGGCAGGGCCAGCCAGTGTGGACCTGGCATGAGCCCTCAAGCTAATCAAACTATGCGGTCCTCTTCTGCCGGTAACCCTGGATATCTCGCATCCAGGATCTCTACTCAGCCAGGCCTTGTCACTAATCCCTCTTCGTCCCAACAATCGCAGCGTCAATACCTTAGCTCGCCACCACAAGTTCCTGATATACCTCTCTCATACAGCCAGCGACAACAACATATACAAGAAGCACAACAAAGACTATGCGGTGGGACAGTACCGCAGCAGCCACAAGTACAGAATATTCCCATCACAAACAAACCGTCACCACTTCAACCACGGCACGCGCATCAACCCCCACAACAAACCTCCAGAAAACCTATACCAAACCCACAACCCACAGCTACCAATCAATCCCATCCCAAAACCAACACCAAGCGAACAGACTCTGGCTCCGGCCTCCAACTCGTCGGCCCCCAAGGCCTCTGGGCGCCCTCTCCTCCCATCCTTGACACGCTTGGCTTTCCACTCCCTCCCTCCACAACAAAAACGGCAACAAACACCACAACTACACACGGCTTTCCTCTTCCTTCAACTACAACAAGAACAACAGCAAATTCCACCCCAATAATCGTATCCGAACTCCCCGCCCCAAGCCCCCGACGCCTCCCCCGCCAAAACTCCTCCACCATTCTCGCCGAGCTCTCTGCAAACATCGACGACGCCATAAAAACCGCCACGACGCCCCCTCTCTCGCACTCCCCACCGCCTCATCACGACCCATGTTACAAACACGCAGCGTCGGGGTCAGTGGAGTTGCCCGCGAGTTTGAAGATACGGTTTAGTACCTTACCTTCATCGGTTGCAACCACTACTACAGAAAGCACTAAAAACGCCGGTACAACAGCAATACCGCCCCTACCCCTCCCTGGAACAAACGCAAGCCGCTACTCCCAAATCCTCTCCACGCCCTCGTCCACACCCGTACCAGCATCCACACCAAACGTAGGAGACCTAATGAAATCCCTCGTCAACTCCCCAACGCCCACAACACCCCCACTCACACCGGCTCCACTCTCACTCTACAAAGCGTACCAACCGCTACCACCACCCGCCAGAGCAGAGTCTTGGGACATGTTGGGTTCGGCAGAGTTGCCAGCCTCACCGCCTGTGTCGCCGCCCGTCGAGGATGCATGGATTGATGTGCTGGAGTTGGCGAGGGAGTATCAGATGGAGATGCCGGGGTTTGAGGACGGGTATGGGTCTGGTTGATGGGCTGCGAGGGCGAGTAGGTTAGGTGAGGTGGTTGATTGGGCTGCGAGGGCGAGTAGATGGTGTGGTGTTTTATTCAGTGACATTCTGGCAGTGACAAGGGAAGGAGTGAAGGGAGTGAAATCTTTTTTTATCCCTTTCGTTTCGTTTTCGTTTTTTGATTTGATATTTTTCGCGACTGGGATGGATTGGCGGACAGGACAGGCCATGACAGAACAGGACAGGACAGGACAGGACAGGACAGACAGATACCCACATTTTCCTTTGTCAATCATATGAAACTTGTTCGTTATAGTTATCTTATATACTTATTTATATAACTTAATATCTAAAGAAAGAAATCGTCATTTGAAAACTAGAAACAAAAGTGCCAGCCCGAAAAAAAAATGTTACGGTACCGTACTGTACTATAACGAAGTATACTATAACATGCCGTGATATACTACGCCATTAAAGATGGGGTATTATTACAAATAGCACCAATTCCATAATTCACAAAAGACCACCACACAAAAGGCAAGCAGAACACAAATCCTGTCACATATGATAATATCCCAACATATTACAGTCCTACAACGGTACCTCCTCCATCATCTGCATCGCGCCCTCCCTCCCCACCGTCAAAATAACATCGCCGAGCGTCTTGGTCGAAAATCCTGCCTCACTATATCTAAAGTAATAATCCCACTTGCGCTTAAACACTTCCGCACCCTCATCGTCCATGCCCTCGCCAGCCTTTTCCTTGATAAGCTGAGGTTTGATGACGTCTGTCCACTTTTCTAGGAACTCCTCTCGCCAAAGCCTAAGCGCCTTCGCATAATGCGGACCAATGTTCTCGATGCCATCGACAACAAGAGTACCACCGGTTGCCGTTTGAATGGCAGCGACGAGTTCGGAAACGGCGGGAAGATGACCGCCGGGGAAAATATAGCGGCGGATGAAATCGTCTGATTTGGCGTAAGCTTCGTAGCGGGCGTCGGGCATGGTGATGCATTGAAAGCAAGCGATGCCACCGTCTTTTTTGAGAAGTCGGTCTATGCATTTGAAGTAGGTGACTAGGTATTCTTTGCCGACTGCTTCGAGCATTTCAATGGAGACGACCTTGTCAAAGGGGCCGTCTGATGGGATGTCTAGGCTGCGGTAGTCGCAGAGGAGCACAGTGATTTGCGAGGACATGCCCGCGGCGCGTATGCGTTCTTCGGCGAGTTCTTTTTGCTCAATGGAGAGTGTGAGGGAGGTTACTCGGCAACCGGTCCGTTGGACGGCGCGCATGGCGAAACTGCCCCATCCTGTGCCGATTTCTAGTACATGGTCTGTGCCTTTGATGTGTGTGTTATCGATGAAGCGGTCGAGCTTCCGCATTTGTGCATCGTAGAGGGTTTCGCTCGCGGAGTCGGGGTGTGATTTTGGGAGCCATACTGGACACGAGTAGGTCATGTCTTTGGAGAGGAAAGCGGCGAACATCTCGTTAGAGATGTCGTAGTGTGCTTGGATATTGAGGCGCGCATTCTTGAGGTTGTTGCTGCCTCGTACTAGGCCGGCGAGGCCTGAAGAGATGGCGGATGTGAAGGTTGAGCCGTTGGAGAGGTAATTGCGGTTTAGGATGAAGAGCTGATATTGTGAGCTTGTAATCTTGTCTCCTCAATTGTAAGTGCTCACCTCGAAGAACTTGGTCAGGTCTGGCGTTGTGAACTCTCCCAACATGTAGCTCTCTGCGAAACCCTGGATTCTGTCAGCGATTGCAATCGACTGTTGTAAGCACAGATTCAGACATACCATATCTGCGAAAAGCGCCAATCGCACCCAGAACTTCTCATCGCGCACGTCTAGAAAGGCAATTGGAAGGCCCTCTTTGTCAGACCCAAATGCAGCCGAAGCTTTGCTCGAGCCGCCCTCGAACAGCACGAGCTTTCCATGCTTCAGGTTCTGGAATTGCGAAAGTGTACCATTCTTGCATAAGGATACGAGAGGTGCCCAGGCTTGTGATGTAGCTGCGCTGAGTATTGAGCCTACAGCTCCGGTGACTGGGCTGTAAATTGCCATGTTTACGAAGAATCTCTCGTGAGAATTCAGTTTTTGTCGCAAAGCCGAAATAAAGCTTTCTGAGGGAAGCTTAGTTGCTGAGTTGCACGCAAAAATAACTCTAGGGGCGGAATAAGGCGATGTTGTGTTGCAATGGCTCGGAAAGTGATTAATGCAGAAGAAGCTTGAGGAGTGCCAGCTGGTTGTAGAGAGCAATTAGCGCATCAATTGACAAAAAGCAAGGTGTGAGAGGTATCGTGAACGCGTCCAGAAGCAAAACGGCGAGGCAAATGAGCAAAGGTAACCTTTGGCCATGACACATGGCACCGGAGTTTATTTCAAAGCCCAGTCAGATTGCCATTCCATTGCCCCGACATGCCGAAGACCGATGTGGTGCATCTAGTTGCGCCGTCTCAAAGCCACGGGAGTTGCTTTCTGTCCGAGGTGCAGCAAGAGCGATTAAACTTTGCCATATTGAGTGATCTATGACGCCGTCGAACCGCCTAAACATCGCGAGCCGTTGTAGATTGACCATACAATGCTCGCAAGTCGGCATTCGTGGATGCCGCAGAAAGCGTAACGGCTCTCGGGTAGTCGTATTGATTCCTGTTTCTGGCATCCCAAACACTTTGCCACCCGTCTGAGACGTGAAGCTTGGTGGGCGACGCAGAGCCGCATTCCAGGGTCCACAATATTATCTTCCGGATGTTATGGTGAGGGGTAAGTTATGCAAGGGCACAACTAATGTGTTCCAGGCATCCTGGGAGGCCTCGCAAGCTTTGCGATTGCAAATCTAGATGGCGTCCATATCGACTTTTGGGTGCATTTTGCGCCGTTGCCGCAAGCCACACGGTGAAGGAAATGTGATGGGTCATTTGTCAGCAAGTGCTGACGGCGGAGGTCCTGGATACCAGCTACGGAGTTCCGTGGTGTGGACACTACAGCAGCTATAGCAAGTAGGGCGAAGAATGAAGATGATGGTGGGAAACTGGGGTACAGGGTGGCTTTAAGCGCTTGCAGTTGTGCAGTCACTGCCAACCTGTCGTCATCGTGAGCTTTCGAGCACCCGCAACAGGAAGCGCGGAGGGGTCCGTGCGCCCGAGGGAACACGCTACGGCGCGTCGACGCGTGCACTGGAATTCACCTCTAGCAACAACTTGCCCGATTTGTCAGGTATCGCAAACGACATCTTTTCTCTTCTGACCAACGAATTCGCTGCCCACAACCACGGCCATGCTCTCCATCCAACCCTCCAAGCCGCAAAAGGCCACGCCCAATCTCCTTCCCTTTCGCATAAACCACAATGGCCCCATAAACTCGACCCAACAATACTGGAAGCCAAATACCGACGAAAAAGGCACACAGCACGCCTACTTCCGCGGACGCCACCTCTACGGAAAGTCGATTCCGCTTCCCGAAAACTACACCGGCGCCGTCCTACACATGACCGAGAAGCAATTACCACAACAACGAGCACAAGCACAGCCTTCGCATGACGACGACGACGAGGATGGTGATGATGCCGAGGTGGAGGAGAGCATGCCTGTAGAGGTAAAGATTGCGGAACAAGTAGGCGAGTTCGACGAGGTAGTCATATGGGGTCATGGAGGCGAGATAGATGGGAATGGCGATATATTTGTCAAGGGGATAAAACGAGTGGATAGGATTTGCAGAGAGTATGCATGCAGATGAGGATGAGGATGTAGGAACGACAACGGAGCAGGAGAGCAAGAGGACAAATTAAAACTGGCTACACACACCCCAGGGCGATTACTCGAGAGATAGGATGGTGTCGTGAAGATACACCTACAAAGCCAGAGCCAGACGCACACCACACCACAATCGTCGTACAAAACTCCTCCCATCACAACACAAACTCCCAATACCTACCCCTCCTCCACCCACATCCCACTCGGAACAACATGAGCCACCACATCACTCATAACACAAACCCAACGCAACGCCTTTTGATCCCCCCACCGGCCCCATAATCCTCTTCACACTCCTCCACTCATCCTCCCTCCGCTGCGCTACCACATGCAACCTCATGCACCTATCCCACGCCACCACAACCCCCATGACGAGCTGTCCCAGCTTCGCCTTGTGATACAGGCCGCTGGCCGCATGGCAGATGATAGTGGTTGTCCAGGCTTTTTGACCGCCCCACAGAGATGAATTGCGTGTTTGAGTAGATTTATCGCGCGCGCGCGGGGAAAATTGCATGTTCATGCGCCAGTCGGGATGTGCGGTGGAAGTTTACGGTTGTGAAGTTTGTGGGGGGGGGGGGGGGGGGATGCCGAAGAGGCGGGTTTGAGCTTTGTGTGGCCGGCGATGCGGTAGCTGTTGTGGATTTCGTAGGGGGCGTTTTGGGTTGGGCGGGAGATGGGAGATGTGTGTGGTGGATATGGGCGAGGGGCTGTCGGGAGGTGTTGGTGGTAGGTAGTCTGCTGCGAGGAGGCCGAGAAGGAAATTCGCATTTTTTCGTACAGGGATATGGAGATCTATAGGCGAAGCAGAGAAGATGTAGGAATGTCGATATGTGTAGGGTTGTTGGATCAGGTCGTGGAGAGACGCGCGACGCCATCAAGTGTTGTTTCGTCCGACCCAAGCAGTAGCAATCACCCTCACCTTCATTCCTAACCCCCCACCCTCCCCAGACCCTTCCATCCTCCGTATATTGCTCTACTCGTCCTCGCTCTCCCCTTTTCTCTCGCACGCAAACACCACACCCCCCCTTCCCTCTCACCCAACCCTGACCTGCACGCCCCTCACCCCCCCACCCCCCAACGCACCCATCTCATATATATCGTAGGGCTGATAAAACAACCCGAGTTCCTGGGTTGGACATAGCCTAAGTACTTCCGCACGTACACTCGCAGTTGCCATGCGTGCGGGCCATCACCCTTATACCGGTACTTTATTACTTTTGTGTTACGCGCGCGGCGAACTCAACTCTGGGTTCAAAACATCCCGCGCCAGCCCTTCCTGGTTCATTTCAACGCGAAACACACAACGGCGCGGGCATCTGCGCAACATATCGCCCTTGGCCCCCCTTACCTAGATTAAAATGATCCGATTATACCGGACTCAGGGTTGGGTTGGGGGGTGGAGCGGATGCGAACGGGATGTGCGTGCGGGGATGGGTTGGGTTGATGGGGAGGGATGGAGTGGGTTAGGGTGCCGGTGCACGGATGTATGGTTTGGGCGACTCCGTGGTGTGATGTTCATGTGGGGTGTGATTTTCACATGCTTGATGTGTTGTTTCTTTTACGTCGTCGTGTTGGGGATTGTTGTTCGTGATATATTCCGTGTGTCTATGTGTATGCTTCATTCGACGATTGTATATCCTCATCGCATAGCGCTCCCATACACCACTCAGAGCTTCGACTCGTTTTCGCCCTCACCCTTCATGCCGGTGTCGGAGAAATCCACGAAGCTTTCTTCGCCGTTGAAATGCCTAAATTTGCCACTCGTTAGTCACATGACTCCCGGATGGTATGCGTTTCTCGCAAATCGGTCAAGGGTGGAGTGGGTTTCGGGATTGTGAGGTATGACGCATCCCACCAAATACTTAGATACAAAGGTGCTCCGTCGTCGTAATGCATCCACGGGACGTAGTTAGGCTCTGGCCTTGCACAGTCCTTCCTGGCATGCGGGAAGGACCTGCACGTCACACCACAAGGGCCATCCCGACACCGGTGCAAGGACAACATAGGAGCAAAGAAAATATGCACTTACCAGCCTCTCTCGGCACCCCCCGAAAGATAAGAGGTCTCAGAGTTGAGCACACACTCCCAGTTTCCCGCCACACCCTTTTCGGGATCCGCCGAACGCCTAACAAACTTGGATAGCCCCGCCGTATAGCAGCGGAAGTCCTGTTCATCAGGGTTCTGTGGCATCTGGCCCGTCAGAACACGACCAGCTGCTATGATAGTGGCGGCATGGGAGCACAGCAAAACGCTCCTGGGCTGGTCTGGGTCCTTGTCGAGTGTCGCAACGATATGGTCCAGAGCTTTCCTCACACGCTCGTGGAGTTCGACAATCATCTCGCCGGTCGACGCAGGCAGATGAACAGACTCATACTCTGGATCCAGATTCTGAAAGTGCTGAGTCAAGAGTTCGAGATGAGGTGGTGTAGGATGGGTGAAGTGGGCGCGACCGAAGAACTCGCTGTGGTGCCATATCAGCACATTTTGCACCCCCTTGGTATCACATGTTACTGGCCAACATACCCAATTCCACGATCGATCCTGATCAACCCCTTAGCCTTGCCCTGTTCAAATAGCTTGTCGCTAAACGGCTTTACCGTCTGGAGACAGCGGTAGAACGGACTCGAGTAGATGCGATCCACAGGTGGCTCAATATGGCTCAGATAGTCGGCCAATTCCTTGCTTTGATCCACACCGTGGGATGTCAGCGGTGGGTCAGTGGGTATGCCAGTCGGTGTCTTCATCGAAGCCGTGTACACGCCTGTTTGAGGATCGACGGACCAGTTGGCGCGGAACTACATGGCGCACATGAGCGGTTAGACTGCATGGGAATGTCGTGAATGAATGGTGAATGGTGGAGATTTGCATATGGCGGGAGGGGAAGGGGGAGGGGAGCATGTAAAGGCGGGGCTGGAGGATTGGTGGTTTCATGCAATCAACATGGAGAGCCCGGATATGTCCGATGAAGATGGGATAAACATAGAAATATATGAATGGTTTGTAAAGTAGCTGCCGGATGCGGAAGAGCCTTCCCCGGATTCTCTTGTAGGTGCAGCGGGTGGAGTTGTGTGCAGGACACGGGTAGATGTGCAGACGGAGGTTGAGCTTGATACGTACTGCATGCCGGACAATGTAAATCACCTCTATCATGGTTCGTCTTCGGCGTTTGTCAAGTATCTTTGTGAGGCTGGTTGTGCTTCGATGACGAAACTTCAAGCTGGAGGTTTACTGCTACTGTACAGACTTACCTCGGCACGTTTGCCTATTCGAGCGACTTTTGCTTTGGTATGCAGTTTTTCCGCGTGGAAACTTGTTCAGAGCACATTGTTCAGACATCAAAATGTGTTTGCAGCAAGGTTGGTAATTCATTATAGTAAGTCAACCGAAGTTTGCAGCGATTTGGTGACTTGATCGTGTTACTGTAGTGTCAGCTCTAGATGGCAGTGACAAGTGCATCGTTGCTCCCATGACAGCCGCGATTCACTTGGTTGGAATATAGTCTGTTTCACCAGCCGTTTACCAGTCATTACCAGTCGTTTACCAGTCGTTTACGGATCGTCGCCGGGAAAGACCATGCGTAGTGATTGCGGCAATCTCAGCGTTAACTAGCATCTCGGTCGAACCTTTACCCCAACCCCCTTCCCCTCCGGTTACGCACCACTCACCGCAATCAGGTCTCATTCATCGGTGAAGGCTAATGACTCGGCCCTGTTCATGCAGCCTAGAATTTTACTTTAGCGGCCCAAAACTTCTCATGTATCATGTACCACTTCTGCAGGACGCAGGATGCACATTCTGGTCGTGGTGCAGGAACGAGCCAGCTTTTGAACGGAGCGCAGCATGAAGATGCAAGTCGCAGTACGTCTGCCCAAGCGCGCCGTACGCATGGACGCTCGTTCATGTTTACGTCTCTGCTGGTTGGCCCAGATGCTGCTCACGCCACTGTCAATGCGACAACAGCAACGTGCTTTGACATGGGTGTTTGGATACAAGGGCTCGTAAGGTTTGCTCGGGAGTTTGAGGGTCCTAATAGACGGCATATTGGTGAAAAGTTCAACGGTCAAGAATCATGCCTGCCCATGTCTGTTATTGCACAGCTGTCGCCGCCGATTTCTCAACGGCAAATGATTTTCCGCGTTCGCATCATGTCGCAAAGTGAGGCTTAGTAGGTAGGATCCATTTTTGGTGACAAGATCGCTCTACTGCAACTGGGTAGCGGTAGAATTTACGGAACGGAAGGTAGCCCTGGAGTGCGCTAAATGCTGGGGCTTCTGAACCCGTTCAAACGCAACGTGGCTGCGTTAGTTAATTGCGGGGTTGGCGATAACTTGACGACCGGGCGAGTGCGTACGGATCGAACTGGGGGTACGACCACCATCTCATCTCAATCGTAATATCTGGCGTCGTGAAGCCGCGGTACGCCAAGGGTCAGTGAGATTCAACAGTCTTCACTGGTGCGAGCAAACCAATCGAGGTCGACTTTTGACAGTTGTAAGCACCTTGATACTCCGTCAAACATTCCGCACGTGTTTAAGCATTCACGGACCTGCCGACTTGGGTCATTGTGAAACACGATCCTGGTGAACTGCAAGCCATCAATGATCAGCGCAGAGCCTGAACAACTTGCCGTTGCGCCGTAGTGTCATCCCAGGCCGAACATGAGACAGGGAGGTGTAGCGCAAGCAAAGAGACCTGCTTCCCGCGCTTGGAGCTGATCAGCGCATCCAACTACTTGCGCAAGCGAACTAGGTGCCAATCTGTCTCCATAGGGTTGGCGACGTGACGAAAACCGGATCCCATGCAAGTGCGCGGTGTGGTAGTAAGCTTCTAGCGCAATGAAAGAACTCCGGGCGGACCCGACATGGACCGTAGTAACGCCGCTTCTCGGATCCGGAGCGAATGTCTTGTAGGTTTTGCCGTAGTTAGCGCTGGCGTGTGCATGTGTGCTTGGAGGTGCAGAGAAGGGCCTTGTGGATCTGTACCGAGCCGAGTATACCGGTACATACTGCTGCGTCAACGATACCGCCCAGACAGTCATGGATGCGGCAGAAGGGTCGACGTTAGGCAACCAATACATACTGATTGCCATGCCGACTTCTCTTTGCTGTGATGCACGGAGCTCAACTACCAAAGTGGAAAGGCAACCATGCTATATCTCAGGGCTTGACCACTAGCCCAAGGGTCCTTGAAACCCCCAACGTGCTGTAAACTGACATGCCCAGGATAGCATCAACGTCGGTCTAGGTACGCGAAGGCGTTTCAAACTTACATATACACGGTCCTCGACCAAACGCTTGCTGGCTAGTCTAAGATAAGCCACTGTGACATGCGCAGTATGCGTGAGACTATCCTCCTGTCAGTGCCGTGTGGTCTTGGAGGCAGTGGATGCCCAACACCCCCTAAAACAATCTCCTGCAGCATTGCTGGGGATGATTCGTATGCAGGAACCGTGTTGCTGTCACGAGCGATATTGCCTTACACAAATATGACGCGGCAGATGGCACCCCAGTCAGCCTGCCCCGGAGGAAGATTCTGCGAAGCTTTCAGATAGGACTAGGAACAATTTTTTCCTGGTCTAAGAAAAGCGCAACCAATCATGACACGGCTTAGGCGAGATTCGCGGTGCATTTGACGCACCCACCTTGGGATAAGCTAGAAGCAGAATGCTTCTGGAAGCTCGAGCTCACCTTCTACGTCCATTTCCGCGGCGGCTCACGGCGGCGCCATGCGCTGCCGTGATAGCTGCTGTCTACCCACTCGATTCTGATTGAATATTTGTCTCATGTTTCCCCAAGCCCAAATCTCACGTGTGCTTGGGTAGTTGGTTGAATGACACTGGCTCCATCGATTGGCTGTCGGTTGCTCACGTGTGCCGACCTATTGGCTAGGAACTGCCGGGCTGTATCAATGCTCGGCGAGCGTTGTGGTCGCAGCCATCACAACACCCATGGGTGGGCTTCAAACGTAATGTGTGATCAACGCCAGGGCACATCGTGGGGTATTGATGTCTTTGTGGCCATGGACTCTAGCCAATAGTCTCGTGCAGGATAGCCACGCATCCCACATCAGAGCCACAGCCAAGGCGACGTGGGAATGTACAAAAGTAATTCCTCACAATGACTACCAAAGCAGCTGAATGTGGGATGGCATTATCACTCCCAGATGTATCGTGTGTTGTACATACGTACGCGACGGGCCGATTGCTCAGACCAAGCTCGCTCGCTCCCCCAAGGGTTCAAGCCTAATCGGTACCCGGCGCCAGGCCGGCTTCGGTGACGAATTCATATTACATTAGGTTACCCGAGCGATATGCAGTGAACAACAAGAAGCAGGCACTGGGGCAGGTAAGACCCGCGCTTATAAGCACACGGGCTCGACCTAGGCCGTGGGTAGTCTCGCCAATATAGAGACTAGGGAGTAAGAGGCTGATGGTGCCAAGGGATAGAACATGCGTGATGACGATTGAAGCTGACCAGAAATGCGGAGAATTTAGCAGGTTATTGTAAGTACATGCAAGCGTGTTAGGGGGGGGCTTGGGCTTGTGTATTGAAAGGAAGAAATATTACCGGCGACATGGCCGGCGTACAAGGGTTGCGCAATCGAACGTGCCGGTTACTTTGGAGTGCTCTGCAATGGGAATCCATCTATTTCCTCACTGTTCTTGCTGTGGGTGGAGAACTCTCCTTTCTTTCCCAGCTTCGTCTCCGTGACCCATACGCGCAATGCTATGAGGTACCTGACGATGAGAAAGATGATGATGGCGGCGATCAGGATACCAAGAATGTAGCCTGCAACAACACCGGACGAATGTGTTTGAAGATCAAGGAAGGGATACACGTAGAATCCCTGAGTTGCGTGTGTGAGATATGCCAGGCCAAGATAGAGGGCTAACAGGAGGATGACCGGAATCAGGCTCAACCAAGGCAGCCGTTCGGTGCGGGGGAAAAAGATTTCAAAGAAAGCATATGCAGAGTTGAGGGCATGTTGCGAAGTGTTTGACCATAGGGCAAAGGTTGTAGGAAAACGACTCGCCAGAAGTCCCCAGTACACGACTAGTTTGTGTCAGTTCATAAGATTATGAAACGAAATGCAATCGTGTATTCAAACATGTACACGCCGTTATGTCGCAACTTACTGGTCACCAACCACGGATATACTACAATGGTAGAGTAAAACATGCTATGCGCAATCTGAGCCGCCTTTGGCCAGCGTGCCAAGAAGGCTTCTCCGGTAAGCCAGTAGCTACCAGTATGCACAGCAGAGAAGGCATAGTAAAAGGCAAGCCCCCAATACGTCAAGACGGTGAAGAAGGAGAAGGAACGCTGCGATTCGGCGGACCTGCCATGGGCCCCATTCCATCCAAAGATGGTGAATAGAGTCGCGAAGGCGTAGAGCGCCAATAGCGCGCGTATACCGAAAAGGACGCCTGGTGGGAGGATCCAGGACGTTACAAACCGCGTGGGATTGAAGGGTCCGGTGTATGGTGCCGTCATGCGAGGGCCAATAGCCATGTTGCGAATGCTTATTGAAATCCCTGTCGAATGACACGAGGTTTCTCCAGACCTCCGGAGAGTGCCGATAGCGAGTTGGGGTCCGTGGGAGCAAGTGATGTGTGGATGACGCGACAGTTGCTGACGGTGATGATGAGCGACGCTGGCGACGCTGGACGATGGCGGTAGTGCAGCGTTGGTGTCGCGACACGGCGACAAAAGTCTTCCCTTTGCCAATCTCGGGGGCTGAGGCTGAAAGAGGCACTTCGAGTCATGAAGCCGGCGCTAACGTCACGCTAGCGGGCCCTGTCCGCCTAGGACGGATGCGGCCTAGGCTCGGTGACAAAGAACCATCATGACCCGTGCCTCTGTAATGTTACGAAACTATCCCCGTCTAACAATCCAGCCTCTGGACCCGTCTCTGCCCCTCCCACGCTGCAGCCCTGGGCGGGCGGCGAGGCATATTCTCGCATCCACCCCTACACTCCTGCAAACGCCGAGTCGCTAGGATGAGGCCTGCAGTGCGCTTTGGGCACTCGCACTGTCTCTTGCGCCTATGGCACACATCCATCTGGTTTAAGACGAGGTGATGCCATCATGCTCGAGCATGTCCTACCCAGAATGAACAAGCAACTAAACATCGGCTCATCGAAACATCACATTGCCCAAGTTTGGTCACCACGTCTGCTTCGTGCCCATCAGCACCCTCACCCTCACCCTCACCCTCACCATCACCATCACCATCATCACTATCATGGCTGACATCAGAGTTTCTGTATGAGATATCCCACCGTTTACCAACAAACACTGCTGACCAGCCGTAGCAAAAGGCACAGAATCTTGCTCGCATTCGAGACAACCAACGTGAGTACAGCCATTTGTTCACATGCAACGCTTAAATGTCCGGTCCATCGCACCTCTACCTCTCGCTTGTACGACGTGGTCACTCCTAGGAACCTTTGTTCTCTAGTCTAGTCTCTGCATCATCACTGACAACCCTTGACCAGGCCGCTCACGTGCTCGACGCAAGGAATACCTGCAAGAGCTCGAGGCAAAGTTGCGGAGCTACGAACAGATCGGCATTGAAGCCTCGTCAGAGATCCAGAGTGCAGCCAGGAGAGTTCTGGATGAAAACAAGAAGCTCAGAGCGTTGCTCCATGAAAGAGGAGTGTCCGAGTCGGAAGTCGTCGCTGCATTAGGGGGCGCATCAGATCGGCACTACGACCACATCACTGCAGGACCAAGACTGAACGCCATGCTTGAACGCAGAATCGCCACCAACAACATGGTTTCCTCGACGAGCTCGCCCATGACTTCACACACCAGAGCAGCTTCCATGCCTCGACACATTCCGTCTGTTGCGCCTATTGACGTCCCACAACCCCGTCCAACCGCCTTCAGCTGCAACGACACGCCAAGCCCCGGGTCTATGTACTCGAACATGAGCACGCCACCACCAGTGTCCTACCCTACAGCTTTCTACACCACGCCCATGTCTCCGTCAGCCGCTGAGATCAAGTCAGAGGATTCCCAATATGACTACCCCTATGAGCGGTCTTACAACAACGCTTGGGCCTATACAAGCGACTATAATTACACTGCAGACCCAGCCTCCTACTACAATAGCTCGTCATGCGTCGATGCTGCCAACATCATACGCACCATGCGATCGAATATGGTCCCAGAGATGGATGCCAGTTTGGAATGCCGCACGACTGATCAGCACTGTTATATCAACAACACAGTTGTTTTCGACATGGTGGACAAGTACGCGCAGAAGCATGCCACAATGTGAACTATCAGAGTGGAGCTTTAGGATACAAGCAGAAAACCCACATCGAGCAAAGCCGTCTTTGCGATGGCACAAGGGGCCGGCATCAGTTGGCGCGACATACAAGTCGCAAGGCGTGTCGCGGAAGACAATGCACTAAGACGCCGACAGAACTTACCAGATGAAAGGGCAGGTGCGTGCAGCGCTCTGCATCCCTGTCCGATAGACAGACGCAGCAGACAATGTAGCGCCGGATGGACAGACCAGCATCTAGACCACCTCTCTCGACATATGCCGACGGTACGGCGACTTTCTTTCATGTTGTAATGAAATCGCTACGAGTAAGACGATAGAAGATATGCATTCAGTAGTGCGCAAAATAGATCTGCTCATTCAGAAACTCAATCATCTTTGTTCGAGCCTCCCGTGTGATTCTACCCATGTGCAAGCTAAACCTAATACAACGTAATTATGAAGTCTTCTGTTATGCTTGATATTTAGGCATTCACTGCGCCACCTAGACGATTCATGTTGTATCTGATTTTTATCAACGGCTCATCGATAGGCATAAGCCATGCTGCAAACAGACGTTTCCCCATTGGCCATGCTGCATATATGTATGTACACTTGCTATGATTGTGGGTGCTGCGTTGCTTCGCCTTGCACACTGGGGGTTCTTTGTTCTGCATGCCGGCCAGGCCAGCACGCAATACGTAGACAAATCCGGCATTTCGCTATTGTCCTCAAGGAACAAAGGCATGATGCTCCAAGCACTGGTATGCGGTTTATATTTCCCGTGTTTCTTTCGAGCCTCAACCTCTGATCCTTCAACTTGTGGTCCTTTGGCACACCTGCCTCACGAGTTGGATCGCCCCACTTTGTTGCATCGCTAAGACAACCAACATGTCGTCTAAAGAGAAAAACCGCCGCGAGTGGCAGTAACTCGGCTGGAAAGCAACCAGATCCAAAAAATCCCTCGGGGCCATGGCAGGCCAGTCACTGTCAACTGGGGCATACCCAGACTCAAGACCAAAGCCAAAAACAGGCAGGGAGAGCGTGACCATCGCCACGTCACCGCATACGCTCGGACATTGTACAATCGGCCACCCGAAGATCTCACACTTGAGCAATCTGTTCTCCCGGATGCTCAGCTTCGGACGCCAATCTACCAGAAAGTCGGGGCCAGGGACTTGCCCAACCCCGATCCAAATCAATCAAGTACATCATTGCGCGGCTTGTTCAACACTATTAAAGCAAGGAGTGTGCAGGGGCTAGGAAATCCCTATCAAATCCACAATCTCAGCAGACATTTTGCGGACGAAAATGCAGATGAAAACACTGCGCTAGTTCTATCAAGGGCGGTGGACGCAGAAATCTTGGTGTTGAACCAAAATCGACAACTGGAAGTGTGAGTGGGACTGTCTGATGAATCCATGACATACTGACCCATGATAAGCACCGTGGGCGGAGAGACCGCGCGTATCCAACTCATCCGCCAAGTGCCAGCTGATGAGGGCGAAAGACTAGGATATTTCATCGAGTTACCGAGGAACACTTCAGTTACCGTCAATGGCAACACGTATACGAACAGTGATGATCTGCCTGATTCGCCCTTTTACATTGGGCCTCTTGAAGGGTATGCGGTGATTGAGCTTCTATCGCAGCCTGTATTCTTCTTTAGAGATCAAGCGAGCTTGAAGCATACGGCTTCACACAGAGCTGCGCAGCAAGATGAGATTGATCGTCGCGACCAGCGTGGCGAAGTTCCTGTGGAGGATACTGAGGTGCGATGGCAATTGATGGATCCCCCAGGAGGCAATGACCCACCCGTAGTCCCACCCGAGGTGTTTTCTCGGATGAATTTACAGATGACGGAGAGCCGATAGAGGACGTCTGTGCCTATACGAGCCAACGCCTTCCATCGGTTGAGCAGATATATCGCTACATTGATCTGATTCCTAGAATCCTTACCGCGGTCAATTACCGACAGCCTAGAGAATCAGGCTTCAGTTACATCAGGGATGGATGGACTTTCAGGCCAGGGAGAAACACTTCTATTACACACGAACAATCACCGTTCACACTACTTAGTCACTGCACAAATCGACTCAGGGAACTTGAGTGTCAGAATCATAGATCCGATGGCATGGAGCGCTACAACCGAAGTTAGACAAGCTGTCTATCAAGCCGCGTGTGAGTTGATAATCTCTGGCGAATGGTGGCGCCACCAATATGATAGTGCAGAAGATATGGCGATGCCGGAATATGCGGTATGGGTCCCATGCGCACAAGCCACAACAAGGGAAGCAAGCTCCACATATACCGTCTTGAATGCATGGGCTTTAGCCATGGGTCTTGAGCCTGACCCTGCTTTTACACCAAGCCAACAGCGCGATGAGGCATTCTTCATCCGAGCCCAGCATCTCTTCAATCAAGCGCTCGAGGAAAGGTTAACGTGGAAATTGCTATTCGCCTTTTTCCGCTGTACCGGATTTGTAAAGCGACCACAAGGCGCTGAAGACGATGGAAATCTCAATCTTCCTCCCGTAGCACAGCGCTTCGACCAGAGCAAACACTCTTTTGAAGAGCTGGTCACTCGCCAGGTTCAAGCCGACGAAGGTGAAGACCAAGACTACGTCGTAGAGTATCATCCATTGGGTCTCGAAGACGGTATAGCGCACAACGCCGAGTTTGCATGGGATTCTTTGACCGATGTCCAACGAAGTGAAGTCGTCCACCTTATTCGCGAAGGCCAGTGGAACCTGCGGGACACAGCAGATCAACTTCGGGACCGACTTGAGCAGCGCAACACACCTCCGGGAGTTGATGCTCCACCTGTCATATCTGGCAACACAACACCTACGCCGCCTGAAATCCCGCCATGCGAATACCTGAGACAGAGGTTGAATGAGTTGCTCGCAGACGAAGATATCGCAACAGACCTTCGGGATCTCAGATTCCGAGCCTCAACTACCACCGAGCTTGGAGCATGGCCGCTCGGTGAAGAAACTGCCATGTATGTTTACGCTGTTCTCATGGCTATCAATAATATACAGGGTCCCGAGGAAGGCTTCAGTGTCGCACCTTACGAATCAACCCAGGCTGCTTCTTTAGGGGAAGTTGCCGCTAGGGGCATCCGTCCCGGCCGTCCCTTGATCGTACCCCATATAGAGGAAAATCATAATGTCCTCTTAGTCATGCAGTTGGAAGAGAAAGCTAGGCCCGCCATATATGTTCTCGACTCTTTGTACCACTATTACAATCGTGACCAGCGCACGAGGATATTCAATGACGCTTGGTTGGCTCTCGTCAACACCGACTGGTTTATCGATCATTTCAACAGTAGACAAGACTTCGAAAACCACAAGCCACAATCGGCGATATGGGTCAAAACTGCCTCGCAACCTGGCACCAACGAATGCGGATACTACAGTGTCCTCAACGCTTGGGGCATAGCACTAGGACTAGAACTCGACCCACATGTAACAATCAGATGGACAGATGAATTCTTTCAAACAATGCAAGATGTTCTGCATCTCGCTCGGCTCGGATATGCAGACTGGAGACTCATCCATGCTTTTCTCCGGTGTCATGGCATTGTCCGGGATGGCGTTGTTCCAGAAAACAGACGATTTCCCGAAACCTACAGGACGGCAGACCATATGGAACTATATGGCGATTTGGGCATGTTGAGAGATATGGAAACAATGCATCGACAGGAGAATCCGCCAAATCGTGCAGCTCAACAGGTGAACCGTGTCCACCGTCTCTGGGGGCAGGTCCATAATGAACAATTCCGTTCGGATAGATGGACTGGAAAGTCACGGACGACTTACGTACCACGTCTTCAACGTTTGGGTCGCTTGCAAATAACAGATTCAAACACAAACTTGGAACGTGCCTGGAGAGAATGGGAGCTATACATACTCGACCAATTTCAGGAACAAGTACCAATACAGGAGACGGCTTCGGCTAATGTAACGGCGTTCCGGACATACATGACTGAAACGTATACAACGGCCCACATTCAGGCTAGTCCTCACGATTGGGCTAGTGACGCAATCAGGTCCTACAGACGTATGATGGAAACCGCCGAGATAAGAGATCGCTTCTTCGGAAATCCTCGCGCGACGGCATACATGGACCCAAATGCTCCTCTTGACTATGAAACGATGAACCTAGCCATTGTGTCAGTACTGGAAGCCATCGATACCTTCCAACAATCACCAGAAATGCCGAATCAAGATTTTGCGGGGGGCTTTACTTTGACCACCAGCACGAATCTTGACTTGGGTGCATATACCAATGATTTCGACAACCCACCATTTCTTTCCCGCCCACGCAGGACCTGGCTCATGCCTCTTGTAATCCCCGGCGACGACCCCGGCCTAGTCCAATGGTGCAAAGACAACAAACAAAAACGCGTCAGCGGCCACGGCCAAGCTCACACCTTCCTTGCCCTACTCCAAGAAGAGCGTGAACAAACAGGCCACAAGTCGGGTCGAACACACTACAAAACCTACCTCTTCGACAGCTCGCCACGCGTCTTCAGAGACGTACGCTACTACCTCCATGAACGCATCCAAACAATTGCCCGCCACCTCCTATGGACCCCACACCGCATCAACACTCCCGGCCGCAACAACGCCCCCGAACCGCAATTCGGCCCCCTAGAAGCCTACCCCGTTGCCCAGCAATCCCCGGGCGGCTGGCAATGCGGCTACCACACCATCATCAACGCATGGATCATAGCCCTCGGCCTGCACCCCGACCCCAAGAAGCTCTACAGCGAAGCAATCTACAACGAAGCCTACACGCTCATCCAAGTAGCGCTGGCCGGTATCCTCGACTGGCGTACTCTAGCCGCTTGGATCACGTCGCGCAGCCTATCACGTGAAACGGACTTTTCACGTATGCCGGAGCACCGCCGCTTTTCCTACACAGAGCCGCAGACGAATGAGACGGAGTTGGGGGATAGGATTGAGACCGTGTATGCGTTGCAGGATGCCTTGTTGAGCAGTCTACCGCAGGCAGCTGTGCCGTATCTTAGCGATAATAATTTTGACGGTACAGCGGGTGGCCAGGGCAAAGGCCAAGGCCAGGTGAAGAAGGGGGGTTTGAATAGGGCGGTTGATGATGGGGATTTGGTGGGTTGGACAAGGAGGGGGAGTGGGAAGCGGAAGAGGGGTGATGCAGGGCTGGAGGTTCTGGGGAAGCCTTGGAAGAGGCAGAGGGTTAGGGGTGATGTTTTGGTTTTCCTCGATGTGTACTAATTACCTGTGTTTGTGATGTTTCCTTCGAGGTTTTGTTCAAGGTTTGGGTGCTTTTGTTTTGTAGTCTTTGGGTTTACGATATAGAACGTTGATATTTAATTGATCGTTGTCTTGTTTTAATCACGTCGGCTACTATCCCAACCCGAAGCTTGGTATCTGCAATAGTCCCCAGGGAGCGAGCTGGCTGCCCTAGATCCCTGCATACGATGGAAGTCGTAGACATGCACGATTGATGATATCTGTTTCACTCATGATCCAGGGAAGGGACAGCGGGCGCGCCCACAACTTCATCAACGAGGTATACGACGCCGGAAACCATGTTCTAGATAAGTGTTGTATCACCCCTAACTCATACCCAATCTACCAATCATCATAATAATCCGAACCATACCAACCCAAACCAAACTACCACCCTCCGTCGTCTCATCCCCGTCATCATCTTCCACACCACCCACCCTATGCCACCTATCCAATCGCCCCTCTGCTTCCACGACAACTCGTCCAGAGTCTTGTCCCAGTTGAAGTGGTCCCGTCGGCGGTGACCAGAGAGATGGAGAGAGAGAGCCTTTGCTAGCCATCAGAACGAAACATCCAATGAATATTTCTCCTGACCAGCTTACCAGGCACATTAATAATAGTAGGGACACCACCCTCCACCCAGCCATAAGACGCGAGCGAGGTACGCAACCTCAGTAATCAGCGCATGAGCACGATCCAAGTGGTCAACTCAAGCCAGAGCAAAATTACCGTAGCGATAAACTCCACATCTCCTACTGGCAAACTGGAAGAGATATCCCCAAGAGCAAAGTAATAGACTTGAGATGCCAAAAGACGCTGATGAGATAGATTCCCTGATGACAACAACTTCCTTTACGTGTATATCAAAGGGGATGCCCGCATTTACTTACCCATCAGTTAAAGTTTTCTTTTCTCCACAGCCTGGCGTTGGAAGAGGAACGGGAGCTGGCATCTCGCTGTTTGGTGGGGAGAATGCAGCGCCTAGTTGTGGGATTCTACCTCGTGTAGCCTTTTGTCACGGCCCCTTGGTGTCTCTTCCGTCCACGAACATTGATGAAGACAGAGTGTTAAACACAAGCGCGAGGCTGCTGCCTGATAAGCGCGCAGGCCACGATGAGTTCAATCTTTCTCGAATGGATTCCTCGGCGCGTATGGGTACCACATTGATTTTTTTTGATAAGAATACATGGAGAGTAGGATATGTCACGTGAGCGGTCTTGGCACCAACATACGGTTTTCTGACGCGTGAAGTACAGTCGCATTATGCTTAGGCTTGTAGAAGGGAGAACTTGACCAACGTAGAGGGGGAAATCACATAAGCGGGTGACACTGTAAGACCATGGATACATGCTATAAATGTGATGATGATGATGGATAGTAGGTGTACATATAACCACAATGGCCGCGACCTACGTTCCACGCCCCTGATGCTTTTACCAAAGAAATGACTAGAGCTGGGGGTATCTCTCCCTCTCTCCCAGAGGAACTTGCACACGTGATTTCTCTCGCTCGTAATGCAATTAATACCTGCCCATTGAAAATGAAAACGCCCTTTTGATGCTAATGAGCCGAACAATGCAATACTAATTAATAGGTAAAGTGGCTGTTTCCACTGTACTCCATGCCCGTGTCGTCGCCGAGGTGGTCGACGTGCATGAAATCGTCAATGGAAAATGATGATGGGTCTACCAGGCCATTGCTCAGACCAATGCCCATGCCGTTGTGTAATTGATGTGGCTGGGTGATGGATTCGCTCGGTGGGTCCATGCCCTCGATGATGTGTGTTGTTTCGGGTATAGAGGCACCGAACGCGGCGATGCGGTCAGGTTGGGATATGCAGGCCTTACCTGTAGCCTCGCCTCGGGAATTCATCCAGATGCCGTTGCCGCCTTCGTTGTTCTCTACCGCATCCATAAATGACTGCTGGAATAACAAACTAGTCTCGTACCAACGGCCCTTGATGTCGTTGATTTCCACCTTACAAGAGGGCTGGAGGAGCTTCCACCACGCTGCTGTGCGTGTCTTGGGGACAAGTATGCGATTCCTCCATACCATGTCGTGCACCATCCTCGAGGGGATGTTGTTGTTTTGCTGTGGGGGCTTTGGAGGAAGGTTGGGATCCGGTGCATCTAAAAGGGCATAACCGTATAGGTCGCCGATGAGGATCACCTTTGTGTTTGTTTGGTTGACCAAGCTCTGTTCGACAATGTCGGTAATGACCAGGAGATCGGTTCCACTACCGACGCGCAAGCGGACAGCCTCTCCTCTCCAAATCTTCTCAGCACCCAGAAACATACCGTTATACTGTCTATATTGATTACCCTTGTCGTCCTTGGAGGTCTTGAGGGGTTCGAAGAGTGTATAGGTAGCATCGATAGCTTTGGCTGCTAAGATGGAGGCGTCGACTGAGGCAATACCTTTCCCACCCTGACCATCGATGAGGGCTTTCCAGTCGGTATTGCCATACTCGTATTGCGGGTTCTGTTGCAGGAAGGGGAACGTGCAAGCTGGGGCAGACCAGGCAAGCCATGGTTTGACATGGACGTCCGACTGAACGGTTTCTGTAGGAGGCGCTTCGAACGGATGTGACAGAGGCTGGATCTGATATGATCTATCGGCAGGATTTGCTTTGGTTGACCATCTTCGTATAACAAGTCCAAGACCCCAGGCCGAGGTCTCGGGTCGGAAGAACCAAACGGCCTCGCCTGTGCGACAGAGAAATCTGTTATATGTCAAGTCGACCTGCTGCTCGAGGGACCGCGGCTGTGGGAGAGGAGTCGACTGCAGAACCGGTGGTGCTCGAATCTGCTGCGGGGTAGGGGTGGTTACAGGAACAGGGGCGGGTGTAGCTGGTTTCGAGATAGGACTAGGGACAGGTGCGCTTGTTGAGGGTCTTCGGACGGGAGGCTGGACTGTCGGGTTCCGGAAAATGCTATTGACATTGTTTCCTGTGGCTCCACTCGAACTAATTTCTCGCTTGATCGGGGGAGCCTCTTGCTTGACTTCGGCCTTGACTTGGGGCTTCTCGACGTCGCCTGCTGGAGAGCACATCTTGCATGTGCAGTTGACCATGTCGCTGTTCTCGTCCGTGCAAAGCCAGAGCAGATGCGGAAAGAACTCGACGGGACTTCGAAAGCGCTTCTTGGGGCCCTTTGGGTAGCCGTAGAGATAGGCGTCCTGTCTGTCGTGTCCACCGCCAGAGTGATTCTTGACCGTCTTCACCTGACCGTCGGCCTTTGTCTTGATGTGCTCGTATAGGACGTAGTTTTCCGGAAACTCCCACAAGATGCATTGCTGCCATCTGTCTGTCGCAAATCAGCCCATGTTCTGGTAATTCCACCGCGCTCTTTCCTCACCCTCATACTGCTTGCCCCCAATCTCTCGCAAGAGCATGCCACCCAACTTCTTGCGCCAGTCCTGGTGTTTCGGATCGTCCTTTTCGATTAAACGGTAAAAGTCTCTCTGGCCGTGCTCGTTGGGCGACATATTAAGCTGCTCTTCGGTCGGTCCATTCCTGAGCGGCCGGCCTTTCATGTTGACAATGTGCTGGCCGTCCGACTTCGAGGCGAAAATTGGCCAGAAGGGCGTCATGGGCTGTTGTGCCATAATGGGCGACGGTGATGCGCTCACTGCGCGGGGTTTTAGGGAAGATGGTGACTGACAAATGTCGAGGGGTCGTAAAGTGTCTGGGTGCCCGTGCGGACTTACACGTCGGGGGTAAGGCAGGCGCGTCCTAGCGCGCCTGCTGACTTCGTGATTTCGCGCCCCGGTAGCGACGTAACCCAATCTGTCGCAAAGTGCTCACTCGTTCACTTCACTGTGAAGTGTTCGGGCACTGCAAACACTCCTTAGGCATGCACTTTATCGTTTTTGGCTTCTTTTCACCATCATCGTTTGCGCATTAGTTTTAGGCTTCCGTTTTAGCTGCCTGCTCCGTCGCGTTTCTAAGTTTGCTTTGCAAAGTCGCGTTTTCGACTGACATTCGCTCCTCCCTTCCCAACTCCAATTCACTCGCGATAGAACCTGACACTCGCTCTAATGGCGTGCCACCCAACTATTACGCTGGCTTCGCCCCAGCCTATCACACCACCTACTAAGAAGCGCGGCGGGCAATACCAAGATCTTTTGGCCCAGTTTGGATCCCAGAGATCCGCACAATCGGCCACAAAGAGGAGGCGCATCTCTGCACAGCAGGAGACGAATCAGGGGCGAACAATTGCCCTTACCGACGCCGCAAGCAAACCTAGCCTGCGTGGGCAACCAACACCAAACTACGCCCTATCCGATTCATCCGTGAACGACGACACGCCCGACCACAAGCCAACAACCGTACCCAGGAGGAGCACTCGTGCATCCTTAGGACGAGCGAAGCCAGAACCGCCTAGCAGCGAAGACGAGCTGGCGCCGTCAGCTCGCCCCAACCGCAAGACAAGCGCTAGGATCTCGGCCTACACTGAGGAATTGAAGATGGAGCAGAAGGGGCTGCGTCGTAGTACGCGCGACAGGAAGAGCACGATTCTAGAGTCGGATACTATGCCGTCGCCGTCACCCAAACGTCGCCGCGCACCGCCTCCTAAGCTCGATACCGCTCGCACCCGTCTACGCGACGAAATCGCAAAGAACACCAAGGCCAAAGCCAACAACTTCCTTGTAGCCAACAAAGACCTTTTCCTGCCACTTCTGCCCAAGAACAACACGGTAGCGAAGCTGGTCGCTGAGGGTAAGGCACAGCCCATTGTTGGGTATGAAGAGCTCACAGAGCAACCCAAGGGTGTCATGGCTACTATGAAGCCCTACCAACTGTCTGGTCTTTCGTTTCTGGTCCACCTGTACAACAATGGATTCTCTGGTATACTCGGTGACGAGATGGGTCTAGGGAAGACGCTGCAAACTCTGTCACTGTTTCAGTATCTCGAAGAGCTCGACCAGAAGAAGGGAGTGACTTCAGAAGAGTCTCGTCCCTACCTCGTTGTCTGTCCTCTTAGCGTGCTCAACTCTTGGGTCACTGAAGCTCACAAATGGGTACCCCAGCTCAAGGTTGTGCGCTTCCATGGTGCTGCAAGCGAGCGAGACCGGTTAAAGAGGGTCGCGGTCGGTATGGAAGACATGAAGGGTAACGAGACTACACGTGCTCGGGACCGGAAGGCTTCGCGCAAAGCCGGGCAGAAAGTCTCCAAATTGTCCGGGGGCCAGGGATCCGATGCTCCCAAGATCATTGTGACGACTTATGAGACCTTCCAGGCCGAGCAGTCCTGGTTCAAACACTCATTTGCCTGGCGCTATGTAGTCCTTGACGAGGGACACAAGATCAAGAGCAGCGTGACCCAGATATCCCACTGCGTTGAAGAGTATCAGCGCCGAGTATCGACTCATATTGACCGGTACCCCGTTGCAGAACAACCTGGCTGAAATGTGGTCCTTGTTGACTTGGCTTTACCCCCAAGTCTTTGACGACAAGACTGCAACGCTGTTCCGGGGAGTCGTTCGATCTCAGCAAAGGCAAAGCAAACAAGCAGACCATGACAGACGCTCGTCGTTTGCTTGAGCTGATCATGTTGCGACGCATGAAAGACTCTCCATCTGTCAACCTTGGCCTCCCACCCAAAGAAGAAGTGTTGCTTTACGTGCCGCTCACGCCATTGCAGAAGTTTTGGTATACACGCCTCCTCACTCGCATGGACGACGGAATACTCGACGAGCTTTTCACCGACGGCATGTCAAAGGAAAAAGGCGCTCTTGAACAGGATGCCAAAGAGAATGAGCTACTGCAACAGATGGAGAAGATGGACAAGGTCGTCGGCCCCGGTGGCGCTGAAGGCGACTGGGAGGAGACAGCCCTAATCGTGAAAGAGGCACTATCAAAGGAGCAGGCCGACTCCAGTTCCAACAAGGGAGCTTGGAAGAAGCTCATGAATCTCGTCATGCAATTACGAAAGTGCTGTTCACATCCGTACCAGCTGCCGGGCGTGGCGCCTGATCCATACTACCTTGGCGACCACATCATCCGTGCCAGTGGCAAGTTCATCTTACTAGAGAAGCTTCTCAAGCATACAGTTTTTGCGCAAGGAAAGAAAATTCTCATCTTCTCTAGCTTTACTCGCACCCTCGACCACTGCGAAGATCTTTTATCTCTCATTAGCAACCACGGTGAGCGATTCAAGTCTCTTCGTCTGGACGGAAGCACTTCCCGTGCTCGTCGTAATCTGGACATTCGCCTTTTCAATCAGAAGGGGTCTGACTACAAGGTCATGCTTCTGTCCACTCGTGCAGGCGGCTTGGGCATCAACTTGACTAGTGCCGAGGACGTCATCTTTCTCGATGAAGACTGGAACCCACAGATCACTCTACAAGCAGAAGCTCGTGCCCATCGGATTGGACAGACAAAGAAGGTGACCATCTACAAGCTCTGCACCCAAGGTACTGTCGAAGAACAAATGATGGGTCGCATCCGCAAGAAGCTATATTTGTCCGCAAAAATCACCGAGTCCATGCAGAGCATACACGGCAAACAAGCTCCGGAGGCGAAGAGAGGACGCCCTTCCCTTAGCGAAGATTTGCCGCAGATGGACACGACGCAGTTGAAGACACTTGTACGACGAGGTGCACAGACCTTATCTCATCCCGAAATCGATGTCAAGGAGATGGTGTCTTGGGACCTTGAGACGATGATGGCCAAGTGTCGCGACAAGCCTGCCGACATGACCGATTCTGCGACACATTCCGAGGTTGACGAAGACAAGTGGCTTTCAACAATGGAACGCGTCGAATGCGCTGTCTTCGAGGGCAAGCGCCATCAGCGCCAGCTCGACACCAGTCTTAAGGCTAGCACGTCGGTTGCGAACATACTCCCTGACAACATCACGCGTGAAGATCGTCGCAAGGGAAAGAACACTACAGTCATGATGGATGGCTATGCTATCAGCAAAGAGTCGATGAACTGTGGCGACTGGGAAGCAGTGCCGACATTTGCTGGTAAAGACCCTCGTCTCGCTGAGCCAGTCCGCGACAAGCGACGTGAGTTTGGTCACGAGAATCACTGTCTTGAGTGTTTTGAAGATGCCGATTCGGGACACATGGTCGAGTGCAAGAGCTGTCCACGTGCCTATCACATTGACTGTCTGGATTCGCATTACAAGTCCAAGGTTAAGGGTCTCAGCGGCTTCTACTGTTCACAGCATAAATGCTCAGAGTGTGACAAGTCGACCAACGATGCCGGAGGCCTCATCTATCGCTGCCGTTGGTGCCCACTAGGCTTCTGTGAGGATTGCCTTGACTGGGATCAGACCGAGCTCATCGGTGAAAACCTACCCGAGTTTGAGGTAATGGGTGAAGAAGCCATGCCAGGCGGATTCTACATCAAGTGTCCCACATGCGTTGAAACAATCGCTGAAAACAAGGAACACAAGGAGTGGCTCCAGAACATGGAGAAGCAATACGAGGACAAACATCACATCTGGCAGCAGAACCGCGAGGAGACACAGCGTCAGCTCAACGAGCGCGACGCCGCCACCGAAGCGTCCACAAAGAACGACACCAACATCCAGGCCAACAGTAACCTCCTCGGTCTCCCTCAGCTCGTCGAGCCCCCGGTCAAGCAGCAGAACCACATATATCTAGATGAGGATGACGACGCTACCTCTCCACCTGCTCTCACCGATACCTCACTCCCCACCCCGGCACTCGGTGATCCACGCGTCAGTACACCAAAGTACACAGAGCCCGTACCCACCGCCACCACCACCACCACCACCAAGAAGAGCAACAAGCGAAGCGATCCATTTGGCGAGACGCGCGAGGAGAAGCGGGCTAGGCTTGACGCTCAGGCTTGGACTGTAGATGATGATCCGCTCATGAGGGGTGGTATGTACTAGGAGATGCTATCATGTGCTGTGTGTTAGGGTTGCGCATGTGAAGGAGTTTATCTAGGCAAAGCGCGTTTTACAAGCAGTCACATAACGAAAGAGGCTGGTTGTTATCTTGCGTGCTTGTATCTGCCGGGCTCATCTGTCTGGAGAGGCGTTACTGAAGGTCCGGGTTCATTTCTTCTGCTTTCTTTACTTCATCGATACCCCTTAAGGTCTTGATACGTACGGGCATCCCTTCGTTGAGAATGCAAATTATGGTTTAATTATTGAGTGGCTCGTATATGTGCGCGCTTGGGGTGAAGTGAAGTGAAGTGTTTGATCAAAGGATCTAATATGTGTGCATATCCAGCTTCATTCCGAAGCTTTACAGTACCGCCTATAAGCAGACGCCATCGCGGAGGGGCGCGTAGTACGTAGAGCTAGTCAACTTCTGACCATGGTATGGTAGCAGAATAGTATATATCGTACACCTCGCAACGCGCGGGCCTGACAACATCCTATTTCTTTCTAGCTCATGACACGGGCGCGCCTACAATAGATTGGCAGGTCAATACTAGACTTTCCAGCAGCGCCGTACCCATCGGCCCGATTAGTGCCATCCTCAACTGTCCCAAAAAAGCCTGTTTATGCTGATCAGGCCCCATGCGGAATCGAAGTAATCGCAGTAGGTACAGACCTGCGTTCTGGTGCTTGATCGGCATGCTATTCACGCAGGCGATGAGGCAGGGCTTGTAAAGTACCTCAGAAAACTCGCAAACGGACAAGGCGGGTAATCAAGAATCTTTTTGCGTCACTATCCAGATATAAACCTGGCAATACCTGGGTTACACGCTTCCTCAATCGCGACCAAGACATGCTTATCTTAGCGTGGACAACGACCCCTACGGAGAGCGGCTGCCGCAAACGCCTCCCCCTCGTAAAGGTTTACAACCTATTCTATCCACTTGACAAAACTACTCTTTTTGACCACCTCTCTACAAAGATCTTGTAGACTCACATTCGCAAGAAGTAAGAATACCTCGAGATCCGCTCCAATCTCACGGTGCATCCAATTCTTTAGATCGGTTGCCACAAATGAGTCGATGCCGTATATGTTGATAGGCTTTGTTCCGTCAATGTCTTCTGCGCGCACGCCAAGTACCTGCGCAACCTTTGCTGAGAACCATTCCGTGACCTGTTCGGCCGCTTCGTCGATGATGCAAGGTCGAACGGTGGGCTTCGAGCGAATTGAAACTTTGTCCTAGGCGACTTCATCCTAGTAGTCGTTGCAGGCAGGTAGGAGCTCAGTTGCGTTGGCTTCATCACCGATGTAAGCTAAACGAGAGTCAGTGACCCTGTCCGTCATGTTCAAGCAAATATGCTCTACTACCTCACTGTACAACCCGAACACCTTGCAACGATCCGCACGGAGTTAGCTGCAATCGACCTGCACAACTGCAAGGCTCTACAGCAATTTAGCCACTTGAATGCGTCGATATACGAAACTTTGAGACTCAACCCAGCAGTTCCATCAGCGGGTCTCAGACTGCCACCAAAAGGGGTGGATTGGTAATTCAGGGTACCTTCATTCCGGAAGGAACATCAATAGTCACTCCGCAGTACAGCATGCTACGAGATATGTAGAAAGCTTCGCGTCTTGACTTGGAAAGGAGGTCCCTGGTTTGACATGTTCTTTGTAGATGCACGTAATTTCCAGTTGCCCGAGGCGTTTATACCTGAACAGTTCACCAGCAAGCCCGAATTGACCATCAATAAGCTTGCCTACGTACCCTGGAGTACAAGTAAGAGACTAATTCATCTTGAAAGTCACAGTGGAGACGTTGAAGAGTATGGATGATCAAAACTTCCGATAGGCAAGATGTCCTGTCTGGGGAAAAACCTGAGCTCGATGAAAATCCGTGTAGCGGCCGCGTTATTGCTGACAAGCTTCGATGTTGGTTTTGCGCCAGGTGAAGACGGCACAAGGATGTTTACAGAGGCGACGGACTACTTTACGAAGACGCCTGGGCCACTGAACTCGGTTCTGAAGAACAGGAATCAGTAATAAGGTACCGAGTTTATCAAAGGCAGCTCAGATACATTCGAGGACAAGGATGTCAATGGAACGATTGCGAAGCTTTCTGCTATCATCCAGAGGAATGCCTATGCATAACTACAGGCTGACGTTATGCTCAGGACAAGTGGGATTCAAAATCTTCTCTTGACCAAGAGGCGCAAGAGAAAAGTCTCGTGAGAACGCGAATTAGCCTTGGTAGACACAGCCGTTCTATAGGATCATCTCTCGAATCAAATTCCCGCAGTAGCTTTTGCATAGATATCTGCCACTAACGCAACTTGAAGTGGAAACACACGGGCTTGTGTATGAAGTATTTGAAGCAAAAGTGTGGAGGGTTACAAGCCCGCTGGGGTGAACTTTTGTGAAATGAAATGCTGAGCACTAAGACATTGAACGGCACACCATATCATCATCAGTCCTTAACCATGATATTGCAATATAACTATAAGATGAGCTCGTGTTATTTGGGGCCAGGCGCAGAAGGCATCGTGCAGCTGGTCCAGATTGCAAGTGGCCCTGTGCATCTGGACTTCAACTGCCTGTCAGTTCATCCGCGAAGGGAGGCGCTTCGCGGCTAAGGGATTAGAAAACATCCTCTGCAGCGACCGCAATATTGCTGAAGGCCCACAGCAGCATCTTAATCAAATTTGTGGTACTGTGACGGAGAACTCGGTATCTACTAGTATTACATTCGTTAAATGCCGTACGCTGGCTATTCTAGCTCCACGTTGAGCGACTCAGTGCTCTCGCAGCTTGGCTCGCAAGAGCTTCTCGTGTAGGAGTCAGACATACATTTAGTCGTTCTTCTTTCCAATAAAGCCGCCATGTCTAAGTCCAAACGCGCTTACCGCAACGACGACTACTGTCCCAGCGAATATCGTCCAGAAGGCTGCCCGATAGCCTTTCATCAAGGCGTCTTGCTCTCTCTCGGAGGCTGAATGTTCGGTGATGCTCGCAGCGATAGCCGCCGTGACAGCCAGACCAACAGAGTTTCCGAATTGGCTGACTTCATTGAACACGCCTCCAGCCAGCGATTGTACCTCTGGGGGAAAGGCGTCCGAGATGACGAGGTTCGACACCGTAAACAAGACTGGATATTCATTAGTGCCATTGACAGTAAGCAGGAATGAGGGTGGATAAAGTACCGTCGGGATTCACTGGTGATAGGAATAGCGCCCAAAACGGTGCTAACCAGTAGTTCTCGCCAATATCCACTGTAGCCATCAATGGCGGTGCTATCATGGTGATCAAAGCAGAGACCACGGCCAAGTATTGTATTTTGACTCGCGCAACGAGATAGGCGGTCACAATGTTGGTTGCGATTCCCATGACGACGTGAGGTAAGAAGCGGATGGAACTTTGCAAGGCAGAGACACCTTCGACTTGTTGGAAACTGGACCATATTTTGTTAGCAATGGGGGCCTATAGTGCGCGCGCTCTGGACAACTGTAACCTACTAGAGCGTTGTAAAGTATTCGATGCCGTTGAGAGATGCCCAACAAAAGAAGACTGCAATGCACACAGTCCTAAAGGAAGCTTGACTCCAGAGACGATTGGGTATAAGAGCTGGCTTGCCTCGCGCAGTCTGGTAATGCATCCAGAACGGAAATGAGCCCAGAAGGAGGAGTGAGACCACTAAGATGGCGATTGAAGGAGCGCTCTTGATGCTGGTGTAGGAGGATGATGTAGTTGCCAGAACGTAGAACAACAGACCAAGACCTGCGCTCATTATGATAGCTCCGAGCCAGTCTATATCCTCGAGAAGCTGACGCGTCCATGGCTTGTTCGAGGGGCGGCGGACAGAGGGCAAAGACCAGATGGCCGCGGTAGAAAGACAAAAGCTGATAATCGTCATCATGTAGTAGGCCCATCTCCAGCCAACAGTATCCGTAAAGATGCCACCCAAGACCAGACCTAGAGCATAGCCTAACGGTTGTCCCATCCCATTCATGGCAAATGCCGTATTGCGCCACTTGCCTTTTGGAAAAGTGTTCGTGATGAGACTAACAGCCGTGGGTAGACACATGGATATGGCGACACCTTGGAATGCACGGAACAATATGAGCTGAATTCCGGTCTGCGCAAACCCTATGGCAAGTGTAAAGGCAGTGTAAAGGAAGGCGCCAGTGACCCAAACCAGCTTTGTGCCTATTGCATCTGCGGTCGCACCAAATATGAGCAATAGACATCCTGCTGCCAAGGCGTATACTGCGGCGGGCCAGAGGATGAGTCCCTGCGGGAGACCCAGGTCCTGTGCGATCCTGGGAAGGGCAGCGATAAGAATGCCAGATCCCATGGTATTCAAGAAACTGATTCCAGCCAGAGTTGCAATCTCTATGACAGATTGGAGTCGAGATACTTTGCGAGCAGGGCCAGATGATGGCTCAGCATCCGCCGAAGAATGATTATCATCGGCGTTGATACTTTTTGCACCAATTGCGGCCAATGGAGTCTCATCAGCTTGCGTAGCTAGACCTTGTAACTCGATACTGATGCGTTCAGAGTTGGCACCATGCGAGGAGGCCCCTCGATGGATCAAAGGATCATCTGTCTTCGTTTTTATAGTCTGCATACTGACAGACCCTTTGCGACGACCGAAGGAGATGAGAGTATAGAGAGACGAATGTCGGGTTGGTCGAAGGCCTGATCGTGGCAACAAAGAGACACCGCCTGTGGAGTCAGAAGGTGGCTGTCTTCCACTCCAGAGCCCCCAGCTGCCCAGACATTCTTGGATGAATGCTCAAGCCGGGATTGGGCGCGGAGCGAAATTGCCGACGGCTTCGCTGCAGATAGCGCACAAGAACCTAATCCGCTTCCGGGGAACAACGACTGCTTTGACGCCTCGTACGCAAGCAGTGGGAGAGATGCAGGGGCGCCCTCGGTTCCCGAAGTCGTTTGGGTGGATGACTAACGACTAACACGTGCCATAACTAGAGGCTTGGCATGTCGCAGCATATGTACAATGCGGGAGCGAGGTTGCGGCACAGCACGACCATGACCATGATGATTTCGGGTCGTCGTACATATGCGGCGAACGATGAACAGGTGCCTCATTACAATTGGATTATTTTCAAATTTCGAAGAAGCGCCATTGGCTCATGGCAGGATACCCTAGTCTATCCAGCCCGTACTGATCTCAAATTGAGCATGCAAGCTATCTTTTTTGTTTTCAAAAGGCGGAGGTAACTAGAGCGTTCAGCTGAGCTTACAAGCCAGGCAGGCCTCATCCTATAGCCGACGGCTTCGCCGCATTCCGCCAATCAGACACTCCTCATCTCATGTATTACCATGCGGAATCAAGCCATGCCATGTCGTGCCACGGCTTGCTTATCGAGATCTTTCTAGGATATGACGTCATAAATCTTCAGTAACACCACGTACTCCGCGGGAAAAACGCGACAATTCCTTAGCAAGGTAGCGCACCAAAGGAACAAATGTGTCGCTTTTTTCCCGCTGGTGCCGATACCATTACTGAAGAGGGAAGGTGCTGAGAGATCGCGATGAAACGATGGGTGCACGGCGTTGTCCACAATCCCACGGAGATCCTGATGGATCGATGGGCGTTGTCGAGAATCCCATGTCGATCCTGATGAATACATGGGCGTTGTCTAGAATACATGCATTGCCGTGTACGGAAAATTTGTCCCCCAGTAAAGAGGCTTTTGTGGCATTCCAAGTCACCTCGCCCTCGCTATCTGAATTGGGTAGCTTCGCAGAAAAAACACAGATTTGGGTAGCTCACTGTGTATATCACGTCAGAGGCGTATACATGGCAAAGAAAAAATCAGGCAACCATCCATTGATTTGTGTGTTTACGGTGGTACGATCACAACTTTGTTTCGATCTGTATGTTGGACACTATACAGCCTAATATTATGGTTTCCAATGACCAGGTCAACTCATTCACCTTCACTGACCACTTGCCTAACTAAGCATGGCTCAAAGTCAAGGCAACTGCTGTGATCAGGCACGTAATTGATCAAGTCAAGTTGGACATTCTGAGACCTATTCATTTGCTTGTCCGAAGTTCTGCCAAGTCGGTCGACTATACCGCGTCTCATCACAAACGACAGACCATGCAGAGCTGCTAAAGGAAGTTGTAATGCAAAATAGGCACTGCATCAACTCCAAGAATCAGCATACAACGTATAACTTACGAAAGCAAGAATTTTTGTTCCCTTTTACGTTTTCATCTATAATGCATGATTCTTTGAACGGAATACTGTGTGTCGAAGACTTAACTAAGATGATTTCTAGGCAAAACGCCATAGACTATGAGGCTGCAGATACCCCTGGTATATTCCCTTGTATGTGGAAAGAGGCGGCAGATTGATCAAATGTATGATGGAGCTGACGTGCGTAAGACACTGCATGTCAGCTTCACGAAACAAGAAACGTGATCGAGACAGTGATGCGGTCTCGTTGCCTTGATGAAAGGTATCTAATTGGACGCACTAAGTACTGGACGCCCAACCCATAGGGAGGCCTGTGAGGATACTTAAGGAACTAATCTCGCAAGTCATTCAAGCACAGTGTGTCTTCATTTGATTATATTCGCATCTTGATCTCAGCCTTGTACAATCGATATTCTCCGGAAGATGTCTCCTCAGAAAGTCATCGTCGTTGGTGGAGGGCCTGTTGGAGCTCTCTCTGCTTTGTACGCAGCAAGAAGAGGATACGAGGTTGAACTGTACGACCTTAGAGATGGTGAGGCCTCTCTTAGCCGCGAACACGAGGCTCATGAAGCTGACCCACTTCCAAGACCCCAACTACGGAGACCCAAATGCAAGACCCGATATCGCAGTCATACCCCTAGCTCTTTCGGAAAGAGGCATACGAGCTATTGAAGGTGCTGGCGTACCCGGACTCCTTGATGAGATATTGGCCAATTCGAGGCCTATCTACACTCGGTTGATACATATGCGGAACAAAAGCGGGGGCCACAAGACCATTCCAATGATTTATGGCCCGCAGGGACAAGTAATCCAGGAATATCTTGCTCGTAGATTCCTACAGTTGTACTAATCGAACCAGTGTTTGCACACATTACCAAGGGAGAAGATCACAAAGCATGTCATGTTAGCCTTGATGAAAGAGCCTACAGCAAAGCTCTTTTTCAACCATCGACTAGCCTCGTGCGATTTTGAGAAGAAAGTCGCTACCTTCGACACAGTGATCTGGAAAGGGAAGACTGAGATAACGAAGAAGGATTCAAAAACACACGTGGTAGAGGATGAGCCGAGAGTCAGTAACACGTCGGGCGAGGGAGAGAAGTCTCCATCAGTAAAAGAAATCTCTACTTCGAGTACTAGAACCGTCAATTTCGACTTCCTCATTGGCGCTGATGGGACTTACTCAACAGTTCGACAGTTCATGATGCGAAAGCTTCACATGGACTTTTCTCAGCAGTACCTCGATGCGCTCTGGTGCGACTTCTTCTTTCCCGCTGCAGAGAACGGAACATATCGCATGGACTCTACGTGTCTGCACGTATGGCCTGCAGACGAGAGTATCGTCATGTGCCAGCCCGACTTCGTAAGTTGTATCACCATCGCGCACTACACGTACCCATCGCTAGCACTGACACACGCACTCAGGATGGCTCTTTCCGCGCAGGAATGGTATGCGCGACAGACAAGGTGCGGTACTACGAAGCCAACCCCGACGAATTTGCCGATTTTTTCGACCAGAAATTTCCAGGAATCGTAGGCCCGCTTCTCTCAAAAGAAGAAATCACACGCCAGTTTGTTAAAAACCTAAAGATTCCACTCAAATCCGTGAAATGTGGGAAACTGGGTTACAAGGATAATGCAGTGCTTCTAGGCGACAGCTCTCATGCCATGACGCCATTCCATGCCATGGGAATGATCACTGGACTCGAAGATGTTCGCATCTTCTTCCAAGATTTCCGAGATCCTCGTGTCGCTGCTGCTCAGCCTTTGGCAGAAGCAGCCGAGACGTTGCCCTTCTGCGTTCCTGGTACTGTTCAAGCATACTCTGAGTTTCGATTGCCCGATGTGCACGCAATGGTAGACATGGCAGCTTCTCACTACCATGAACTGAGAATTGGCGTTCGGTCTGCTTCGGCGAGAGCCAAGAAGATCGTCGAGGCGTGGTTGAGCCGTTGGGCTCCATCGTTGGATTGGACAACTACTTATGCGAGGATTCAGTTTGGACACGAGAGGTTCACGGCTATTCGGGAGAAGGACGCGCGGCAGAGCAGCATTGTGAGTGCAGTTCTTACCGGGTCAGCATGTGTTATGGGGGGTGGAGCTTTGGCTTGGATTCTGAAATTCTGACACTCCTAGAGAGGAGCTTTGGGTATCTATTTAGTTTCTAATTAGTACAAATTTATGGCATGCAGCATCTCCGCAGTACAGAGTAGTCTGATGACCAACATACCGACTGTTTGATTTGATTTGACATTCCATTCGCCCAATGTAGCTGCCTTGGTCCATGTGAGCTGTCACTATGTATGATATCACGGAGGAAAACCGTGCTTTCCGGCACAAGCCTCGATCCGGGTGAAAACTCCTGCTCCGATGGATGACCGTTGCCCTTTCACCACTCAGTCTACAATACAATAAGACCTAGCTATGCGCCTCAAGCGAGTTCCAGCGATTGCTCTCATCCACATAGGTCGTCGGCATTCATCCCCACACACAAGCCCGCTTCCGTAGATAATAGTATGGTCTATATCAGTCTTCTCGTGTATGCAAGACAAAACATGATGGCGCGTTTTCAAGCCGGTCGCGGCTAGCCGCAGTCGCAATCTAGCTTTGAGTATGCGGGCGCACACGTCTTCGGGATGGGTGGTCGACGCTTGTCCGTGGAAGTAACAACGCCATCACCGAGCCGGCCTCTTCACCATGTTGTCTGTACCGATATTACTGCTAATACGTGCGGCTGGGCGTAACTCTAGTCGTGCGCTCAATCGCTGAACCATCAACTCCAGCTACAATGTAGTCGATTCGATCCGTGGCCCAGTTCGGTGGCTCCCACGCCTACGACAACAGGAAATCGCGAAATATTCTATATAACGCCTCGCGAACAGTCTTAGCAAATCCCAAAAACGTTCTGGACGCGTTATTAATGTCGAAAACACGCGTTTTACCTGCTTTCCGGGTTTGCGCAATGATGGGACGGTACCGAAGCAGCGCGCGCGCCTGGGCCTTGAGTTGCGCAACATGTTGCAGACTACATTTGTGCTAGACGTGTTATGTGAGATTTTCTTTGAGGTGACCGCTTATAGGGAATCTTGGAAGTCACATGGCGTCCTATAGTACCTAGGTATCGTACAACAGTCAAGGGTTCATGTTGAGTTCGAGCTGTTGGCGGCGCCTGCGCGGTCGGTGGGCTGCAGTCGGCCCGGACCCCAACATCCTCAACCTCCTCAGCCTCCGCCCTCGCAATGCCTGCCATAACCTTCGCGATACCTGCTACAACCCTCATTGCCTATGCGCTAGACCGCTAGCTGGCTCGGCAGTGGCAGCGGTAGCAGGCTGTACGCCTTTCGCCCTGAGTACGATAAATACCACTCATGGAGCGAACGCACACACTGCACCTGAGCACGAGAAAAGTCTGGTCATCCGCTTTCTGCATCAATCAACCTTCAGACCTCGTAATGGTACTCAAGCAATGGAGTATAAGTAGAATGTCTAAAATTCATCTAAGAAACAGAACTATCTAACTCCTCGAATCCAACATAGAAAATTGAACATAGAAAATTGATACAAGTCGCTCCACCGCCTATACCCTAGACGTTCTCTTTGGGCTCCATGATGAATGCCGTGGATGTAGCAGCAGCAGCTACCATCAGAAGGAGGATGTATAGCCCCCAATGACTCGCAAACTTGTTATGCGCGCGAGGAGGTTCATACCATGGTGCAGTCAACTGGGTCGGGACAGCGGAGCCCAAAACCACCGCTCCCAAGGCCTTGACCATTTGCCCAAATCGCGAATGATCGATAATTATCTCCACACTCAACTCCCCATAGCCCAGTTGCTGAAGCCTGGTCACCAGAACCGCCGCTGTAACCAAATCACCACCCAGTTCGAAGAAATCGCTGTGGTAATCCAATGACACGGTCTGTTCTTCGGAAAGACCCAAGATCTCCTGCCACAGAGCTGGTAGTCTGGCCTTCTCCTGAGTCTTCTGTTGGAAGCCATTGACGCCGTTCATGTGGCCGTTTGTGTAGCCGTCGTCGCGGGTCAGAGGTAGACGCAGCCCGCTTTCACTCCGCAACACCTCTCCTACACTCTTGCTTTCGTCCTCACCAATAGCTGCAATCATCTCGCAGAGCAAATTGAGGACAGCTTCCCATTTCTGCGTTTCGATGACGATGTTTGAGCAAATCATCGCCACCTCCATCACGTCACCACCCTCTTTCGGCGTGGTCTTGATTGCTACATCGGCTTCATCAGCTTCTGGACACCAAGCACCCACTTCTCCTGCTTCAGTTGTTTCGTCGATGTTTTGATGTTGGACGATACTGCTGAAGCGCGTGTGTTGTGGCCAGGAGGTGCAATCTTGGACGATCGTTCTGGTGCCGAGGGTGGCCTCGAAGGGGTAACTAGAGGCGTGCTGGTTCTGGATCTGGCGCAGAAGATTGAGGATCGTGGTGGTGTTTTCGAGACCTACTCGTACGGGAATGACGTTGAGACAAGGACCCATGAGTGCTGTGAGCGATGGTGGCCGGCCGGAGACGACGTGACCGAAGGTTATGTCATCTGACGAGGACAGACTGGAAACCGTGAGAGACCAGGCGAGTTTCAAAATCGTGGCAAACGTTATGCCATGTCTGGATGTGATAGCTGACGGGGTCGGAATGGTTCTCGTCAGCTGGGTGTTGTAGATGTTCTTGTACGATGGTGTTTCGTGCAGTTGCTTGACAATCGGAGTCATGGTTGACCCGCTGAGAAGAGATTGCCAGTATGCCGTGGCTTCCAGTTGTTTAGCTGGCGAGACTGCTTGTTCCTGGAAGTATGGTGCCATCGACGAGATTGGCCCCGCCTCTTGACATTCCAACGCTGTTACCAACGAGTTCAAAAGCTGCGGCAGACAAGAGCCGTCATACTGCGCATGGGAGATGCGCATGATCAGCCTGAATGAAGCCTTTGAGCCAGCTTTGCCTACCACGAAGAATTTCAATTGTGGATCAGCCATGACAACTGGACGCTCAGTGTCTTTTTTGCAAATATGCATGGTCGAAGATTCGATATCATCTGCGGCCTCATGCCATTCGATCTCGTACGGGAGGTAACGAAGCACCGTCTGGACGATATCTGCTCCATGCACAGCGAATACTGTACGGAGAATCTCGTGCTGAGCCACGAAAGTATGAAGAGCAGCAGTGATCAGCTTGGTCTCTGCATCTCCATCACGGTCCAGCCAGAGGTAGTTTCTGAATCCACGAGTCTTCATCAAGCCATGTGCAACTGCATTCTTCTGGAAGTCTGTTGCTGGTAGAACGTCGATGATGTTCTTCTCCGAAGTCTGGATCTGGGCCGCCAGCTCTTTCACCAGCTTGGATTGTGGCTTGTCCGTGATAAGAGAGAATGGCTTGTAGGGAACAGCATCTTCTTTTTCCTCAGAGCGTGTGCGTCCGTCTGCGACCTTGGCCATGTCTGAGAGAGCGGGACTTTCGAAGAAGTCTGTGACTGACAGTTGGATGCCCTTCTTCGCAGCCGTCGATACCAGCTTGATAGCGAGGATGGAGTCGCCACCGATTCGGAAAAACTGATCTTCGGTAGCAATAGTCTCGGCTTCCACGCCCAGTGTTTGAGCCCAGAGCTCACGGAGAGCGAACTCTGCTGGAGTTGACGGTTGTTGTTTCTTGTCTCCCAACGAATTCTGTAGACCATATTCGAGCAACTGCTCCCTGGTAAGAGATGAAACTAGTTCCTTGAGCTTGCGGCGGTCCGTCTTGCCGTTCGTTGTCAGCGGTACCCGGGAAATGGGTATGAAGTAGTTCGGTAGCATATAGTGTGGCAAAGCCCCTGAGAGCGACGTTTGTAATGCCACGAGGTCTTCCTTGATAGGGTCCAATGGAAGAACATGAGTTTCTTCAGCTGCGATAGCGCTGGGTTGGAGGTATGCAATCAATGCAGTCCGACTGTCAAGGCTTTCTGGGCGAGCCGAGTCAACGACGACATGTCCCAATGTAGGAAGCCTTGCCCGGATGGCGTGTTCGATCTCGCCGGCCTCGACTCTCTGGCCGCGAATCTTCATCATGGTGTCTTTGCGTCCTACGAAATGAATAGTACCGTCTTCATTATAACGGACCAGATCTCCAGTGCGGTAGAACCTTCTTGGCTTGTCGCCTGCCTTAGCCCAAGCAGGGTCAGTAACGAATGCAGCGGCTGTCTTCTCTTCGTTGTGCAGATAGCCTCTCGCGACGGTTGGTCCTTCCAGTATCAGCTCACCCGTGCAGCCGATAGGCACAAGCTTGTTATGGTCCGAAGGATCCACGATCCAGTTCAAGACACCAATGGGAGAGCCAATATCAGCTGGATCACTGGAAGCTGTGGCTGGCGGTGCGCCTGAGGAGTAAACTGTCGTTTCTGCTGGTCCGTAGCACACAATAAGGTCCAGGACACTGTGCCATTTGGCAATGATGGCTCTGGTGCTAGCTTCACCACCAAGCACAAGTTTGCGAAGGCTAGGAATACCCTCAGCGGGCAGCAGTGATGCGACTGTGGGGGTCAGGAAGGCCCAGTTGCATTGGAATCGGTTGATGGCGCCTGCGAGATCATTCAGACGCTCATCATCAGAAGGCACACAGATGCAGCCACCTCTTTGCAGTGTGGTGAAGATATCGGCCGCTGAGACATCGAACTGGTACGCGGCGAATTGAAGAAGGCGAGTCGATGGCCCGATGTTCCAGGCTGTTCCATGTGCCTTGCTGCTGGAGCAAAGACTGCGATGCTCGATGACGATTCCCTTAGGGAGTCCAGTCGATCCTGAAGTAAAGAGAACATAGGCTGGGTTCTGGGGACTGATGGAAGGTAAAGCGGTGGTGCTTGTGAGGGGAAGGTTGGAGAAGTACTGCTCGTCAATAGCGATTGTCGTGAGGCCAGCTAGCGTCTCGAACTTCTTTGCCAAATGAGAAGCTGCCAGCACAAACTTTGCGTCGGCATCTTGGAGAATGAGTTGGAGACGCTCGAGAGGTTGAGCCGGGTCCAGGTTGACTACGGCACCACCCGCCTTCATGACGGAGAGTTGTGTCGCCACAGCCCATATGGACTTCTGGAAACACAATGGGACTAGGACTTCTGGGCCTACTCCGTGGTCCTTGGTTAGTCTTCCAGCTAATACAGTTGTCAATTGATCCAACTCGGCGTAGGTGAGTTTTCCGTCCCATGCATCAATGGCAAGTGCATCAGGTCGTAATTTGACTTGCTCTGCGAAAACTGCGGGTACAGTTGACTCAAGAACCTCTGGGTATGTGTTGTTCCATTCCAAAATCTGACTCATTTCATCGGTAGTGAGCATGGTGATGTCTTCCAATTTTGTCTTTTCCGTAGCTTGCTGGAAGCTTGACACGATGTGCTCAAAGTGACAGAGCATCCTTTCGACCCGATTTTGTGGGATAATTGTCTGATCAAATCGGGCTTCGACGTGAACATCCTTTTCATCAAGGCTGCACTCCCAAACAAGCGGGTATGTGTCGAAGTTCTTCAGAGGGAGAGCCACTTCTTCCGCACCAAGCAGCTCCTGTGGTTGAATATCGAACCTCTGCGCCATGGGTTGAACAACGAAGAGGTTCTGGAACTGTATAGCTGCAGCAGTGTCTGCGTTGATGTTGGCAATGTTTCGCAGACCAAAATGCTCAAAGGGCATCATGTCTGTTGTCTGATCCTGCACTGTCTTCAAGAAAGCCCTGACACTGGTCTCTCCCGTAGGGATACCCATACGAACAGGCACTGTTGTGATGGTAGGGCCAACTATCTCTGTGATCTCGTCAACTGGACAGCTGCGACCAGAAAGTGTGGTTCCGAACACAATGTCGTTGTCTTCGCCGGCGTCAGAGTATTGGGCGAGCACATATGCCCATGCTGCTCTCAACAACGTCGCTGTTGGCACGTCGGATTCTGGTTGTAGCTGCATTGCAATTTTTTGATGCGCCATTCCATCAACTCTGTGTCGGTGAGTATGAGTAGCCGCAGGAGGTTCCGGGTAGGCAATGATTGGCTTTCCGCCTGACAGCGACTTTGTCCAGTACGTCTGTGCTTCTTCATGGGTGGTGGAAGTAATGTATTTGACGAAACTGTTGAAGCTGGGAACACGCTTCGGTACGTTACTTGTGTAGAAGGCACGGACTTGATTGAGGATTAGTGGTAGAGTCCAGCCGTCGTAGATGGAATGATGTGCTGTCCAGACAAAATGGCCATCTGCAGTAATCCCATAGCGAGACAATGGCGCCCCAAAGGTAAAACTTTGCTCTTCGTCTTGGTCAAGGTACTCTTGGAGGCTGGAAGCTGTACGCCACAAGCTTGTGGAGTTGTGCTTGAGCACGACCTGCAGTGAGCGTGCGTCTAGACCCTCAACAATTGTCGTACGCAAGATTGGGTTGTTAGCAACCGTCATCCCCCAAGCATCCTTGAACATTGGAATGTCCATCGAGGCTGGCAAGCGGAGTACCTTTCGCAGAATGTAAGACCCAGGATTAAGGAGCGAAAGTGCCATGAGACCTTCTTGCAACGGCGTGCATGGGTACGCATCCTCGACATCGTCTGGAGATAGCTTTCCCTTTGCTGCAATGGACGATACAGTTGCGCTCCCGTGAAGAAGGCTAAATGGAGCAACTGTCTCGCTGCCACTGTCGCGGCTGGAGGTCTTACTGCTGGACACAGCTGCCATGTCTGACAGAACAGGATGTTTGAAGATGTCTGCCACCGTCGCTACCCTCTTCGATGCAAGCACCATTGCCGAGATTGAGTCACCGCCCACTCTGAAGAAATTGTCATCCGATCCGATGCGAGAGACTGGTATCTTCAATACCTCAGACCAGGCGAGAGCGAGAGTTTGCTCAGCTGCAGTCGTCAACGGCTTCTTCGAGCTTTCTATTTGTGAGTACATGCGCAGGAGTTCCTCTTGAGGCATGCTAGATATCGTCTCACGGAGAGTCCGTCGGTCAAGCTTTCCGGCAGTGGTTGTTGGCATCTTGCTGACGGGAATGTATAGAGCCGGAACTTCATACGGTGGCAGTGCTGCCTCGAGAGCCCTCTGGAGCCGCACAATATCGTTCTGTACGGATTCGGCTACCGGCAGGAGCAGGTCTTCTCCTGGAAGTGACTTGTCTTTCTTGTCGAAACAGAAGAAAGCAGCGAGACAAGCTTTGTCTTGCAGACCACCCGGGAACACGATGTCCACGCAGACACCACTTGCTTCTGGCAGGTTCTTCAAGGTATGAGTCTCGATTTCAGCAAGCTCGATTCTCTGACCACGTAGCTTGGTCTGCTGATCAGCTCGACCGAGATATATGATTGAGCCGTCGTCATTGTAGCGAGCTCGATCGCCAGTATTGTATACTCTCTCGCCTGGAAGGAAGCCCGGGCTCTCCAGGAATACACTGTCGGTTTTGGTCTGATCTCGGAGATATCCGTCAGCAAGCGCTGGTCCAGAAAGATGAAGCATTCCCACGGCTCCCAGAGGCGCAAGCTGGCTAGGGTCGTCCGGGTTTACAATCCAAGTTTGGGAGGCAACTCCTTTGCCTAGGACGTCGTTCCGGTCCGTTGCCCCTTCAAAAGTCTTCATGACTGCAAACACGCCTGCAAATTTGAATTAGTCTCACTCTAGCATTGGGTGAAAAGTACTCACAAGTCTCTGTTGGACCGTATCCATTCATCAATCGAAGTCTGTTCGCCCATGTGGCGATATTATCTGTCCCAAGAGCTTCACCTCCAAGTATCAAGGTCTTCATTGTAGGAATATCCTCCGGCTTGACTATGCGTACAACAGATGGAGTCATGAAGGCGGTATTGACTTGTTTCCTGTTGATGAAACCGATGATGTCGCTCATCCTCTCGTCGTCTGAAGGGAGGCAAATGGTTCCACCATACATGAGAGTGGTGAAAATCTCCAGGATACAAGCATCGAAAGTAAAGGCGGCGAACTGGTACATGCGTGTGGCGCTGTTGCAACCGATGAGGGCTCCGTGGTGGAAGGTACTGCTGTTTACTGCTCGATGGCTCAGAACGACGCCCTTAGGTACACCACTGGTACCAGATGTGAAGAGACAGTATGCAGAGCTCTCGGGAATGACAGCAGGGAGAACAACAGGAGTCGAATTCGTATCCAAGAGGGTCCCAGAAGACACCGTCAAGACGTTGTCAGCCAGTATCTGCATTCGCTTCGTGTTTTTCTGCGATGCCAGTACCAGACGGACGTCTACAAGCTGCGAAATGATGGTCTTCAGACGGTCATCCGGATGGGCCATATCGAGAGGAACATAACCAGCTCCGGCTTTCATGATGCCCATCATAGACACGATGGCCCAGACACTCTTTTCAAAGGCGATGGGAACAAAGTCGCCGACCGTTACTCCCTGTTGCATGAGTTGAGTTGCAAGTATGCTGCTCTTGAGGTCGAGCTCGCTGTATGACATCGTACCCTCAAAAGAGTCGATAGCAATAGCTTCAGGGGCACGCTTGACCGACTCGTTGAAGACCGCGTGGACACATTTGTCAACTGTTGCAGGTATATCTGAGTTCCAGGAGAATATCTGTCTGCGGTCTTCGTCGCTTTCCATCTTCAGCTGTGAAACTGGTGCCTGTGGTCTATCCAAGATGGAAGCGAGGATGCTTGAAAGGGCGTTGCTCACACTTGCTGCCTGGGCGTCGGACAAGATACTGGCAAAGTAGCTCATTTGCACATGAATCTTGCCAGCATCATCAGAGATGCTGACTGAAATCGGGTACTCCGTTGGATCTACACCATCGATGTAGCGAAGGTGTAAGTCGCCAGCGAAAAAGTCTTGGTGCGGTCGTCTTTGGAAGCTGAGCACGGTGTTGAACAGCTTTTGGCCAGACGATAGACCAAGCTCGTGCTGGATCTCAGCAAGGCTGACATGTTGGTATGGCAGAGACTGCAGGTACTCGTCCTGCAATTTGTCCAAGGAAGTGATCGCTGATTGCTGTGAGGTGGCATCGAAGTCAATTGAGCAGACGAGCATGTTGATGAAAGCTCCGACCGCTTCTTCGATTCCTGCCACAGGGATTTCTCGACCAGATGCCAAGTATCCGAAACAGACTTGCTCGTCTCCTGTGAAGGCTCGGAGAACCTTCGCCCATGCCAGTCGGAAGATGCTTGCCAAAGTAACGTTGTGCTCTTGGCAGAAGTTCCTTACCTGAGAGGCTTCAGGAATCTTTACCTCGACTTGGCGAAGAGGACGGGTTTCTTCAACCTCAGCATTTGAATCTACGATAGTCGGGAAGTGGCATGCCCTGACACCACTCAACTGGCTCTTCCAGAAGTCGATGGCAGCAGCTCGGGGCTGCGACTGAATGTAGCCGATGTAATCGCTGTAGAGAGGACCAGGGTTGGCATTTGTTGGGTTCTGATAAGCTTCCACCCAGTCGGAAACAAGGATGGACATCGATGCGCCATCCACCAATGCGTGGCTGATCTCGAGCTTGCAGAGAGTAAGGCCGGTATTGGTGTCGTGCAAGATCGACAGGCAATGTGGCGGCTGGTCTGGGTTGAATACCTGTGTCTGGGCATTCATGTAGGTCACTGCATCTCCTTCGGGCTGGTCTAACAGCTTGACCAGGGGAGAATGCTCCTTAAGCAGAAGCTGATCGTATGGACGCTCAGACAGACCCTCCACAAAGACGGTCCTTAGCACCGCTTGTCGGTCAACCACCATCTGCCATGCCTTGACCAGTCTTGGAACATCGATTGGTGCACCACGAACGGAAGATACTTGCACCACCATCTCAATGTGGTATGCGCCATCCATGCGGTTCTGAGTGAGCAAGATACCTTCTTGCATCGGAGAGCAAGCGTAGATATCCTCAATATTGTCAACAGGTGTACCAGACGGCTCGAAACGCTTCTGGAGCTCTTGAAGGCTGATGTACGATGTATTCTGCAGCAGAGGAAAGTCTCCTGGGGTCAAGAGCCGTGGCGACTGCTCCAGTGTGGAAATCATGTCGTCAAGTGTCTGTTGGTACAGTTGTACCCAGCGCTCAATCTGATCGATGTGTTTCATGTTGCGGTTGTAGGTGAGCGAAACATGAGCTTTGCCGTCGAGGACGTATGTGTTGATATCGATCAGCGCGAACCGGTTGACTTGGGGGCCGAAGTCACCTTCGTTGAAGGGTATGATCTGCAGAAGACTGGCGTCTTCACCGGATGCGGCTTGCTGTTCTTGTCCTTGGTATACTCCCAGATAGTTGAACAAGATCTCAACCGGCCAGTGCTTGGCAAATGCAGCTCTACCTGCTGGATTGGACACCGCTGAGTTGAAGTAAGACCAGCCTTTGCGTGGCAAGGATCGTCTCTGGTCTTTGAGTTGCTGTACGGTGCCTGTAAGATCGTGCTCAAGAGGTGAGACATGCAGAGGATACATGGTAGTGAACCAGCCAACTGTCTCTGTGACATCGATTCGAGAGCTATCCCAGGACTCTCTCCCGTGACCTTCGTTGAAGATGGCCGGTGGTGTACGCGAGAATGCTTCCGTAAAAGATGAGAATGCAGCAGCCAGTAGGATGTCCAGAGCCTCAGTCCTCATAGATGAGTGGCAGTTACGTAACAGTCCGTCGGTACTATTGGCATTCAAGGTGAACTTGAACTCTGCTATATCGCGCCTGAGGTTCTGCTCCCCCTGCATGCCCCAGTAGCTGTAGTCGGCTGCTGGAAGCTCATGCAAGAGAGCAGATTCAGGAGTGAGATGTTGAGCGCTGTAATCAGCCTGGGCTTTAATCCAAGAGTGGAATGGGAAAGGCTTGAGGGCGGGTAGTTGTGATCCCTTGACCGTCAGCAAGTCCTCGAGCTGTCGAATGATGATCCTCCAGGAAACCAGGTCAATGACCAGGTGATGGGCTGTAAGGAACAAAAGCTGTTTTCCGGTGTCTTCGATGTTCAGTAGCACGGAAGCGAATACAGGTCCGGATTCGATGCAGTGCTGTTCTTGTTGCTTTCGAGCAATTGCGCGAGCCTCTTCATCCGAGTCAACAGCGTAGCTTGCGAAGTGGAAACTTCCTTCTACCTGCTTTGGAATCATTTGAGTCCAGCTTCCGTCTTTGTCGAGGGAGTATCGAGCTCGCAGCAGTGGGTGGTACTCAACGAGTTGCCGTAGAGCGTTCGCCACTTCATCTGCGCCCTGCTTGGCAGTCACAGCAAGCAAGAAACTCTGATTGAAGTGGTTTGCTTCCGGCTCCCGGGAAGACCTGGCAATGTCGGAGAAGTAGAGCTTTTGAATAGGCGATAGCTCAAAAGGAACGTCAACCAGATCCTCTTGCTGTTGGCTTTGGGGTTGATCCGATTTCTCGGCGGCCGCTGCGAGGCTGTGTAGGCTCTTGGACTGCATGATGGCTTTGACTGTCAACCGCAGGCCCTCCTTTCTGCACTGGACGACTGTGCCAATGGCTTGGATAGAATCTCCTCCGAGATTCAAGAATGATTTGTTTAGATCAACTTGGTCCAGTGGTATGTTCAAAACGGTGGCGATTATTCGCTGGATCAGCTTAACCTCAGGGCTGAGATTATCCTGTTCCACAATGGCCCCTTGAACTGCAGCTGCTGTGGTATCCAAAGCTTGCGTGTAGGTCTCATTCGATAGCGTCTCGACCCAACGAGCAATAGTCACACGATCGACCTTCTTCGACGGCGTCAAAGCCATTGACTCCACAATGAGCCAAGACGTCGGTACCATGTAACCGGGCACACGACTGCGAAGCTGTTCTTTGATTTCTTCGGTCTGCTCGGCTGCCGTTTTCGCATTTTCCGGAGAGATTGGACGCAGCTCCTTGGATACCATAGTCCTCTCAGAGAATTGTTGGAGTGCGACGACTGCTGTAAGCTTCCGTTGGCATATGCCCTTCTTTGGCACGAAGATGACCGCAAAGCGGACAAGGTCGTGGGCAGCGACATTACGTTCAATCTCAGGGCAGTCAATTCGTTGTCCGTTCAGCTTGACTTGTCCGTCTTGTCTGCCAACAACTACGACAGTGCCATCCTCGTTGTATCGGACCAAATCTCCGGATCGATACAGGCGGGTGTTGGGGTTGTCTTGTATACGCCACGGCGGAGGTGGAATGAATGCTTCTGCACTCTTCTGAAGATCGAGGTAGCCGCGGGAGAGGATCGGTCCCTCGATTAGGAGCTCTCCTGTTGCTCCAATAGGAGCCAATTTGGTTACATCAGAAGTGTCAGCGATCCAGAGAAGAGAACCATAGCCTCCGTTCCCTTTGTTGATTGTGGTGACCGGATTTCCATGTCCAATATCTGCCATAGTGGTCCATACTGAGCATTCGGCAGGACCAAAGCTGTTGATCACCCGTGCATGACCTTTCCAGGTCTTGACAATATCCTCTCGAACGAGCTCACCGCCCAAAGCCAGTGTCTTGAGGCCGGGAATGTCTGCGGGAGTCAACAAACTTGCCATGGAAGGCGTAAAGAACGACCAGTTGACTGCGAGACGGTTGATTGCTCCGGCAGTGTCATTCATTCTCTCGTTCTCAGAAGGGATGCAAACACATGCACCCAGTATCAATGGTGCCCATATCTCTGAGTTGGCCGTGTCAAAGGTATAGCTTGCAAATTGGAAGACACGAGAGTCAGATCCCATGCCCATCTCAGGGTTGTGAGCGACGACTGAGCTGAAGGAACTGTGGGTAATAGTAATGGCTTTCGGTCGGCCAGTACTTCCACTGGTCGTGCATATGAAGGCTCCATTATCCGGCAAGACCATCTCACCAGGAAGCTCTGAGTGGTCCTGAAGCTGGGCTAAGAGAGTCTCATCAACAACTGTGACGGTCTCGATGACAGCTTTGAGCTTCTCAGCATAGAGTTTAGAGCCAGTTAGCAATAAGATCGGCTCGGCCTGTTCAATGATGTTCCGGTGATGCTGAGGTGGATGGGCAGGGTCAATGGAGAGATATGTGCCTCCTGCTAGAAGAACTGCGAGCATTGATACGATAGCCCACTTGCTCTTATCAAAAGCAAGAAGTACTTTCTGTTCAGTCGCCACTCCATTGTTTCGTAGATGATGAGCAAGACGGCCTGCAACGGAGACAAGCTCTTCATACGAATAAGAACCATCCCAGGACGCAATAGCCGGAGCACTGGGGCGTTCGACCGCTTGACGAACAACTTGTGCATGGATAAGGTCCTGAGCCGCCAGTGGAACTACTCCGTTCTTGTTCCGGCGCAAGATGATCTGCTTGTCTTCCGGAGTAATGAATTCCAGACTGGTGAGTGGTGCAGCTGGGTCTTGCAGCATATCAGTCAAAATCTTTGAGAACGTCTTTCCGATCCTCGTGGCTTGCTGAGTTGTATAGTACGTCGACATGTAGCTGATATTAGCCTCAACGACTGCTTCACTGGCTGTGATGCTGACACTGCAATCATATTCTGTCGGGTCGTAAGATTGTACACATTCAATCTTGATCTCGTTGCCGTCGTCGTCTGTTGAAAGTGGTCGCTGGATTGATAGTACCGAGTTGAATAGGCGTGAACCTGCAGAGGCGTCCAGAATGCTGTGCTGGATCTGGCTCAGCGGAGTATGCTGGTGCGCCAAGGAGTCTAGGTAGTCGCTCTGCGCCTTTTGGATTGTGGTCAGTATGCTGTCCTTGTTGGATGAATTTGCGTCGACACGGCAGATCAGCATGTTGATGTAAGGGCCTAGAGCGTTCTCTAAACCATCGAGCGAGATGTCACGGCCAGATGCAAGGAAGCCAAAGACAACATCGGGGTTGCTGCTGTACGCCCGGACAACAATGGCCCACGCAGTTTGCAGGATACTGGCCAAGGTGACTGCGTTGGCTTTGGAGAATGCATGAAGCTTCTTTACAGTATCAGAAGGAAGGTTGACCTTGACGTTCTCCAGAGTGTCTTCGATGGGCGCACTCTGGTCAAGCAAGAGCTTGGGCATGATGCAAGGCTCAACGCCTTCAAGGTACTGGCTCCAGTACGTGAGAGAGTTCTCCACCTCGGAATGTTGCCTCTCTACCAGCATTGAGATATAATTGCGGTAAAGCGGTGCAGGGCCTTGCCTTTGGTGTTGATACGCTGAGACAAGATCTCTGAGAATGATGGCCATCGAGGCACCGTCAATCAATGTGTGGCTGATCTCAAGATTGAAGTATACCTTGCTCTCTGTAACATTCTCATAAACCGTGAATCTGTGCAATGGAAGACCGTCTTCATAGTCGATGGGGTTGGTCCAGGGCTGGTCTAGAAGTGCCTGGTAGTCGCCTACTTGAGCCTGTCTAGCACTGAATTGTTTCAGCACAGCCTGGGTGTAGAGAGCGCTAACATCGTCATTGCTTGCGTTGCTTGTCTCGACGAACACAGTCCGGAGGATGGCATGTCTATTGACGACCTGTTGCCATGCCGCCCGCAGCCCCTCAACAGACACTTTGACGCCTGATTTAAGTGCAGTCGCTTCACAGAGCGCAAAGAACTTGTAGTTGCCACTTGCCTGGGCCTGTGCAATGAGCAAGCCTTGCTGCATAGGACTAGCCGGATAGGCGTCTTCCAAGTCGTCGGAGCCTGAGTAGCCAATTTTCTTCACGTCCTTGTCGAGGGCCTCCAGTGTGGCGTTTGCAAGCAAAGCAAATGGCTCATCACTACCCATCTTCCTGTTGGGTGTAGATGATATTGGGCGGGCTTTCTTTGCAAGGTCTCTCAGCGACTTGCTCATAAGAACGTCCTTGACAGTGACAGACAGCCCGTTCGTTCGGCATTTCGCTACGGCTTGCATAGCCTGGATAGAATCACCGGCCATTCCCACAAAGCTCTGATCCATGGAAATCTTTGACTGTGGCTGCCCAAGAACGGCGGCGACGATGCCTTGTACAGTGGTTTCTGTCGAGTTCAAAGGGGCTGATACCTTGGTCTGCTCCTCAGGTTTCGCAGTTGCTAACCCTGGGATAGAGGCCATCTCTTGAACATATTGCAGCACACGAACGCGGTCTGTCTTCTCGTTCCGGGACAGAGGCAATATGTCAAAGCAGAGCCAAACCGAAGGCATCATGTAGCCCGGTACGCGCTTGCCCAGGTACGCTCGACCTTGTGCTATCTTGTCGGCCGCTACCGAGTTGTGTGAAGGATCGATGAGGCGTATCGTCTTCGTGTCTTCCTGCGCGGTGGATGATTCGCGAAGAGCAATAACTGCGACTAATCGCTCTCCGAGTGGTCCACTTCGAGGGTACAGTACAACTGCATTGGCGATGCTGTCGGAGCGGAGGATGTTATATTCGATCTCTGCCATCTCTATACGCTGCCCATGAAGCTTGATCTGCATATCCTTTCGGCCCACAACGTTGATACTACCATCGGAGTTGTACCTGCACAAGTCGCCGCTGCGGTATAGCTTCTCTGTGGAAGACATCTGCATGCCTGTCTCAACCATCCATCGAGGCGGTGGGATGAAAGCTGCTGACGTCTTTTGAAGATCGTTCAGATACCCGCGCGCAACGATAGGTCCTTGTATCAGGAGCTCTCCGACTTCACCGACATGACAAAGTCGGTCCGGGTTGCCAGCGTCCGTGACCCACATACGCGCTCCCAGGCCAAAGCCGATATTTCCAGGCGCGTCTGTAGGGGTGACAGGAGAGAGACCAGTTGAGTATACACTTGTCTCTGCTGGGCCGTAGATGTCGATGAGGTGCAGTTTGTCTGCCCAGGCCGCAACGTTCTCCGCCCGAACTGCCTCACCTCCCAAAGCGAGGACTTTAAGGCCCGGGACATCTGATGGTTCCAAAAGGCTGGCTACTGATGGCGTGAGGTAGGCGATGTTAATGTTCATACGGTTGATGACTCCAGCCAGGTCGTCCAGGCGCTCCTCCTCAGCCGGGATGCACACTGTTGCTCCCATCTGAAGACCTGAGAATGTCTCCCCAATACTGACGTCGAAAGTATATGAAGCAAACTGAAGTATGCGTGCTCCGGGTTGATTGTACTGCATGATGGGACCGTGTGCTGCAGAGCTGCTCGCCAAAGCGTGATGCTCGAGGACGATTCCTTTTGGTTTGCCGGTTGAACCACTCGTAAACACAACAAAGCAAGGATTGCTTGGTGTTGGTCGTATCCAGGTTTTGGGAAGAGTAAATTGCTTCTCTAACAATCCATCAAGGAGGGGCTTGCTGATTGCCAAGGCCTTTCCGACCAATTTGTCGAAAAGATGGATGTACTCAGGAGAGGTAAGCGCCATCTTGGCATCACACTGTCGTAGCAACTCATCCCTTCGCTTCTCAGGGTGTGTGGGATCCATTGCGACACAGGCTCCTCCTGCTTTCAACACCGCCATCTGGGTCACAGGAACCCACATGGACTTCTTGAAGCAGAGTGGTACTAGAGTCTCCGGACCGACACCTAGCTCGCTAAGGTAGGAAGCAAGGAGAGAACTAATTGAATCGAGCTCAGCATAAGTCAGGCGGCCGTCATGGGCGTCGATGGCGAGGGCATTAGGCTTCCGTCTTGCTTGCTCAGAGATGATGTCGTGTATGCGTCGCTTATGATCTTCCCATACCATCTCGTTCCATGAGAGAATCTGATGCTTATCATTCTCGCTGAGAAGATCGATCTCATTGAGCCGCTTTTCGTGGTCTTGAACGATGACCCGGATCATGTTCTGGAAAGTTCCCAAGACATTGCTTGCCATCTCGTCACTGACCTTCGATGTGTAATGGCGGAAGCTCAGGTGAACATCGTCTCGAGCGACGGCAATGTTGACCGAGATGTCGTACTCGGTCAAGTCAACTTCGTCCACAATCTCGAAAGCAATGCTGTTCTTGCTCGCCTGGATGATGTCTCCCAGCGCGCTTTGCAAGGACAGGACGGTGTTAAAGAGAGGCCCACGGAGTTGAAGCTCGTGCTGGATATCGGCTAGTGAGCAGAGCTGGTGAGGCATTGATTTGAGGAAGGACTGTTGTACGGACTCCGCAAGCTGGAGAAGGCTGCTGGATGCAAGCTCACCCAGGTCCATTCTGCAGACCAGCATGTTGATATATGCACCGACAGCATCATCAATGTCTTGGACGGGGAGATCTCGCCCAGCAGAAAGGTATCCAAAGCAAACGTCTTCGGTGCCGCTATAAGCTCGCAGAGTCATGGCCCAGGCTAAGTGAAGCAGGCTAGCAGGAGTGATGTTGTGCGTTCTGCAAAAGTTGTGCAGTCCGAGACTTTGATCGACTGATGCCGTGAGTTCATGTAGCTCATTTGGCCCATGAGAATTATCGTTGAGGACTGGAAAGTGGCAAGTAGAGATACCTTGCAGGTACTGCTTCCAGAAATCCATGCTCACGGATCTGTCTTGTTGCTGCAAATAACCGACGTAGTGTGAGAATCTTGTTGTGCGGGTGAGATCCAAATCACCTGCGTACGCAGCACTGAGGTCGCGGAACATGAGCAGCACAGATACACCCGTCAATCAACGCATGGTCGACAGCAGCCATGCAGTACAGATGCTCTCCCGTCATATATATGACGAAGTCAACTCTAGGTCTCTGACCTTTGTCGGCATTGGCAATGGTGTATTGATGAACAGCGTGACGGACGTCGGCCTCGTTACGACATGAAACGATGCTGATTTGCGGCTCAACAGTCTTGAAAACAAGCTGGTCGCAGGGTGAGTCATCCGAAAGGCTGGGAGTGAAAACGGTTCGCAGTGATGCATGTCGGTTTGGAGACACTCTTCCATGCGTTCTTGAGGCGGTCGATATCCATGCTCTCTCGCCCATGCGGAAGAGTTGCCCGACACAAGATCCGCAGCTCGTAACTGGCTGACTCTCGTTGTTGGCTTAGCAGAATGCCTCTTTGCATTATTCCGAGAGGATAGACTTCCTCGATCTCTTCCGCCTGTACGGGAAGATCAGGAAGAATTTCGGACTCGAATCTTGCGAGATCGTATGAGATAGGGTATGTCTGGAGAGTGGTCGCAGCATCACCAGTCCGGGCCCTCTCAGCCAATTCTGACAGTGACTTCGACGCGAGCATGTCTTGCATTGATACGGCGATGCCCGCAGCTCTTAATCTCGAAAGTAACTGCATACCCAGAATGCTGTCAAGGCCGTTGTGGATGAATGAGCGGTTGAGACGAATGCTGGAGGCGGGCACGTTCAGGATCTCGCCGCATGCCTGCTGAAGTATCTCCTCGACCGGGCTGGCGGGAATGACAGCGACCTCAGAAACATCACCGGTGACAAGGTTGTAGGTCTCGTCGTCTATGCTGTTGGTGAATTGGGTGACGGCTGAGCGGTTAAGTTTTCCAGATATTGACAGAGGAATTGAGCTCGCAACGATCCAGAGCGAAGGAACCATGTAGGCCGGCAGGTGGGCGGACACATCTTGCTTCACCTGTTCGGCAGTTTCAAAGTGGCCCTGGAGAAGTTGAATTCCTTTTTCCGACTCCGGTTCAGGAACTGTGCCCAATGATAGCACAACTGTCAGCTGGTCCTTGCATGGTCCCTCGCGCGGCAGCAATACAGCAGCTCGCCTTACAGCCTCATGCTTGGCGATATGATGCTCGATCTCACCGAGCTCTATTCTCAGCCCACGCAGTTTAACTTGCGAATCTTGCCCCTTCCTACCCAAGAAATGGATTGAACCATCACTGTTGAAACGGGCAAGGTCCCCGGATCTGTACATCCGTCTGGCTTCCTCAGACCCGGTTTTGGGTAGCCATGGGAAGTCGTCGGAGACGAACACGGCATCAGTTCTCTCCGTATCTTTATAGTAGCCGCGGGCAACGATGGGCCCATGGACAAGGAGCTCTCCTGGACATCCAGGTGGCACTAATCGGCGATGATCTTCTGGATCCACAATCCATATCAGGGCACCAAGAGGAAATCCGATGTTGCTCGGGTGTGACTCCGGGGAAAGATTTGGAAATGCAGTTGCTGCGACACTGCACTCAGTCGGTCCGTAGCCATTTGCAAGCTGGACATGGGTGGGTGCCCAGGTCTCCACGTCAGCCTTGCCAAGCGCTTCGCCGCCAAGAACCAGGAAACGAAGTGTCGGGACCATGTCAGGGGTCATTAACTTCACCAAAGACGGCGTCAGAAACGCCCAAGTCACACCAAACTCTTGGATGCAGTGAGCTGGTCCCCGTGAACGCGATGCGTCTCCAGGGATACAAACACATGCACCGGTGATGAGTGAAGTCATGATCTCAAGCAAGCTGACATCGAAGGAGAAGCTAGCTAACTGCAAGACACGGTCCGTAGCTCGCATTCCACTGGCCTTTCGTTGAGCGTATGAGCCGGTAAGAAACTGGCGATGCTCAACACAGCAGCCCTTGGGTTTACCGGTGGATCTGAGGTGACCGTTAGTACGTACTTCCGATATATGGCTGTTCTAATAGCTTACCCCGAAGTGTAGATGATGTACAATGAGTTGTTTGGCTGGACGATTGATGTCAGTAGTGACCTGTCGGGAAGGCTGTCGACCAGATGAGAATTCACCACGAGGACTTCTGCACCTGTCCAGTCCCAGGCATCGGCGTATTGAGGTGCTGTCAGCATGATTTTGGCCTGTACTTGATTTTGAATCTCTTGAAGCCGAGCTGTTGGGTGGGAAATATCGAAAAAGAGCATGGTCGCGCCTGCTCTGACCACCGCCATCATCGCCACAACAGCCCAGGCGGACTTTGGAAAAGACAGCAGTACAACGTCTTCGGGACCAACAGACTTTGCTTGTAGTGCCATTGCTATCTTTCGCGATGCGCTCTCAAGTTCCGCATAGGTGAAACTCGCATCGCTAGCATGGATGGCCATATTTGTTGAGGTGTAGTTTGCTTGGTCCTCGAAGAGCTCGCCTACACATCGATCGACTGAGGCCGGCGCCACAGCATTCCATTCGAACAGCTTCCTAGAGCTGATGGGGTGGAGAACCTGGAGCTCGGAGTAGAGAGCCGCGGGCTTCGTCATGACTTCACTCAGAACCTGCTGGAATGTGCTGACTATGTCGGCAGCATGGTCTTCTTCCAGACATGCCCGTGAATAGATGAGCTTCGCCTCAGCAGCGTGATTTGATTCGTGAAGATGCAGGCAGATGGCCATATCATCTTCTTCTGTGGGGATATCGGCGTCGAGGATTACCGCCGTATTGCAGAAGGGACGGCCGTTCGATGCCAGGAATCCGGGGTTGCTGTCAATGTCCGACACCTTGAAGTTTTCACTTTGTGCCAGGCCCTCTCTCAGCATGCTTCGAACTGTATTTACAGTTGTGTCTCGTTCAATCGCGGTCGAGCACAACCTCGATCGGCCTGACTGACTGGTCAATCGGAAAGAGACTGAAGCGTTTCCAGTGAACAGCTGCAATACAATGCTCCATGCTGTCAAGACGTCCAGGCGGGTTTCCTCGTCGGATAGATTCCGGTAGTGTCTCTTCAAGATGTCAAGAATAACGTTTTGCTCCGAACGGCCAGATCGTGCAACGTTGTTTTCGATCAGGGAAGGGAAGTAGCATGGTGTAGCATCCTCTTTCCATTGCGCCCAGTAGCTTGCGATCTCTGGCTCGCGGGCAACTTCAACTTGGTGAACCATAATGTGTGATTGGTAAGAGATGAGTGGATGTGAATGAAGTGTGAATAATGGTTGTAAGTTGGAATGAATGAGGTTGAGGGTCTCAGGTATGGTGTAGTAACATCTATCATGTACAAAATGTGTGCTCTAAGCTTAACATAAGCGGTCATGACACGTGCCGCAGTCGCTCTCTATTCCCAAATCCCGTAAGCGAAGACGGTCCTTCTGGGCTGAAGTCAAAAATATCCGTATTAGGTTCCCTAGCGCAAGGCGAGGCTTTCCCTGCATGGTCATCGGCTGGTAGACCGCCGCAACGCCCCAAGGATGCGGCTGGGTCGTGCAATGACCGGGATATATCGAGTAGGATCATTAGTGTCTGATGTAAGATGGATCAGAAAAGTAAGATCCACAAGGGCTGCATGAGGTGTGTGTGTGTGGGTCTGCGGGTTAGGCCGCCCGTCGGTCAGCACCTATTTGGGGAAGCTTATCCTACGGGTACCGAGGCAGCGAACATGTCTTTTCATTATGCATGCATGTACCGGTACTACCTAGACGATGGATCCACTAGGGTCCAGACATGTTCTATTCGGGTTATGGCTATGCCTCATTACCAACACTTTCACAACTTGCTTCACGTCACATGGGACCGCGGTGCGTAATGCCGTACCCCCAGAAGAACGCTGTGCTCCTACATGCCTAGTTGGCACATTTCCTCCACGAATCACGGAATACACAAAAGTTGACACTATCGCGAATGTAGAGTTTTTAGTGGCGAAGAAGTCAAAAATTCAATTACAGTCTATAGGCGCGGCTAATCTAAATCCCCAAATCACGACATCCCCATGGTCGGCACAGTCATTGAACGGTTTTGCAACACTGGTCGCAGTTCAGTCACATTCTCAAATACCGGCATGCCCTCCGGCATGACACGTGGCGTGAAACGAAGATGTGGTCCACTAAGTCTTGTCAGAAAGTGCTTGTAATTGCTGGGATTGTGACTTACTCTTTCGAAGCAGTGATGTGATCTCGCAACTTGAACTCGTCCTCGATGCCCCATCGTTTGTCGGTAGCTTGTTGCTTCTCAGGATCGAACTCAAAGTCCAGAGTGTAGACAGCATATGCGACTGCGAGGGTCAACTCGACAAGGGCCATATGTTTGCCGACACAGCTTCGTGAGCCGACAGAGAAGGGACAGAATGCTGATCTTGCCGCTTCAATGCTTTTCTTGGGGGTGCCCTCGCTTTCCAGCCATCTTTCTGGGCGGAATTCGAAAGGAGACGGGTAGTATTCCGGATTGTGCTGGATGGCGTAAATTGGGACGCCAAGATCCACACCGGGCGGGAACCATTCTCCGTTGACAGTGGCGCCGCCCTGCAAAACTTCCCTGTACAGCGACGCCCCAGTAGGTGGCGACATCCGCAGGGCTTCTTCAATGCAAGCCCGTACGAAGACGAGCTTGCTCAACTTCGGGCCGATGCGAATCTCCTCTGCGGAGCTAAACAATGATCTGACTTCATTTTGAACGCGTCGGTAGGCTTTGGGCGAATTTGCCAGGTAGAAGAATGTGGCAGACATGGCAGTTGACGAAGTATCTGAGCCAGCAACGCACAACGTCGTGCTTTCCGCAAGCACTTCCTTGGAGCCAAGTTTCTGGCCGGTAACGGGATCGTGAGCGTTCTTCAATATTGATACAATTGTAGTCGTGGCCTTGGGGCTGCAGTCGGGCTTCATGACTTTGTCGACCAGTCCTCGAACAAAGTTCAGAAACTGGTCGCGAGCCTGAATTGCCTTGGGAAACAGCCAGCGGTCAATGCGAGCAATTCTCGGAGTCACAGGGCTCTGCAGAAGTACGCTAACGCGAACATTGGATCTAGAAAGGATCACATGGTCAGCATAATCTCCCTGCAAATAGTTCAAGGTTGCGACTAACTGTTCAATCGCATCAGGAATGGCACGGTTCGCTGTCGACCCCAGCAGGTTGTACTGCATGCCGAACACAACATCGGCCATAATGTCAAAAGACAGGTAGTTGAACCAGCTTGCCACGTTTTTCGGCTCATCTGTGCCTGAAAGTAGCGCGAAACACTTCTGGATGTGGGCCATGAGTGTAGGCTCGTGGAACCGTACAGCTGCATCCGACAGGCCTTGTGAAACGATCCGGCGGCGACGCGCGTGCTCTTCCTTATTGATCATCGTCAAGGTATTGGCGGCTCCATGCCTTAGGACTCGGTAGTTGGGACTGGGGATATGTCAGAATCTGCACTACCCACGCTAGGAAGAGTGATGCTCTCACCTTTTCTGGAAGCTCTTAGCACCACTTATGTAGATCTCCTTCAAAGCTTCGGCAGTGTTGAAATTGAGTTGGTTTGGAGAGTACCGCACGATAGGTCCTTGTTGATTTTTAGCTTGCTTTCGATAACCACGTCGGAGAAAGACATACCATATCGTTCGTGTTGCCGCCATAGATCAATGTGAATATCCCCTCTCCATGCATGATATGCAGCATAGAGGTCCGTAATTTTGGCAAGAAAAGGACCAGGATACTTGGAGAGAGGATGCCAGTACAGGCGTCGGATGCAGAATACGATGGCCTGTTCCCTGTCAATATGGTCCCAGTGACGTGGTACTGGTAACAAGCAATTAGTTCAACATACTGAGATGAATTCCGAACAACGCGCATAGAAGCGCTGCACGCAAGAGACTGTACATCAATGCCATGTTTGTCTGGGTGAATGCAGGTACAATGAATTGGAGAACGAGAGTACGAAATTTGATTTGGGGGGACTTGGAGGCTCTCTGAAATGATTTCTAGGTGGTCTGTGCCAAGGCGGAAGGGAATACACCTGGTTACCGGTAAGGCCCGCACCTGCAAACTTAGCAATCCTCATCAATTGCAGGTTTAGCTACAAATTATATCCTCTTCCGCGTTAGACGTATGCGGCTCATTAGCCTACCGTCATCGCTCCTTTGGTGCGAGACTGCCTTAGGTAAACTGCGGATAGACGCCGGTGCATGGGCCTCTGCTGTCATGGGCAAGTAAGCGCAAGTGAGTAAGATGCGTGACTGCATGGCGTGCAGCGTGCGACCTGCATGCGCATGCACGTACCTGTGCACGGACTGCCTGTTCCTAAGATGGAACCGTTGTGGAATCGGAGTAAGCCAACCGCTTACAGATGGGGCTCTTTTTCTCACGGCATCCTACAGTCGTTAGTTGGTGATTGTGGCTTCACCCCTGCACACGGATACAAAACACCATTTTCATCAGCCCCCACCTGCTGTGTGCAGTCAAGCGCTCACCACCAAGGATCAAACAACGGCATCACGAGTTAGTTATCAGCAAACATCAGCTAGCACCCTGCTAGTAATTTATCATCAAATTATGCGGCCCCATTCGCTAGCGACTGTACACCAAGGCCACCTGTCTCGGCTCGCACCATACACCAGTTAGCAGGCAGACCCGACCCATCAGTGTGGCGTACATTATCATTGCTATTAACCGATCGGAATGACTATTGTCGGGTTGAACTACGGTTACGCACAAGGCCTACCATCGTCGGAGCGAAGACCACTTCGGATAATACCAAATGCAACAATGTGGAGCGCTGACTAGGATAGACTGTTCTGACATGTGGCAATGTAAGCGATGGAATCATGTGCCTGATCTGATCCAAACCCGCGGGGCGGCATTTTTGGTATGAAGGATCAAGCGGCTGACTACACTTTGTGCTTGTTCTCAAAGCGTACCTTGTGTTTCCTGATTCAACTTACCGGGAGATACACATGCTAGACTTTTTGTCGTCGAACCCACTGCTCACAGGGCTTCAACACACTAAATCTTCAACATGACAAACACTCACAGAAACGACGACGAGATCGCCAGGACGGTGCTCATTGAGCTCCTGGCCTACCAGTTCTGCTTCCCAGTGCAATGGATCAAAACGCAGGACCTCATACTGGGCTCGCAAGACACAGAGCGTCTCATCGAGATAGGCCCTACAACCACCCTGGCGAATATGGCGAAACGGACAGTAAACCTCAAATACGCCCACCGGGATATGGCCCAAAACACCCAGCGGCAGTTCTTGAACTTTCAGCAGAACATTGATGCCATCTCATACAATGAACATATTACGACATCAGACGTTATCCTGGAGCAACCCGCAAACATTGCTCCTCCGGGAGCGGAACACAAAGACATGTCTACCACCATCACTGCAAGCGCCCCACAGATACTCCATGTTCCGATCGAACCACTTCAAGATACACCCGTCAATCCCATCGAAATCATCTCCACAGTCGTAGCAGCTGCGTTGAAGAAGCCGATGGATGCACTTGAAATGAAGAAATCTATCAAAGCATTGGCTGGCGGTCGCTCTACCCTCCAGAACGAAATCATCGGAGATCTTGCCGCAGAATTCGACACGATCCCCGAGGGCGCTGAGGACTTACCACTCGAAGGTCTATGCGCAGCAGTGCAAAGCAACTTTGGAGGAAAGTTGGGGAAGAAGTCTTCATCTATGGTGGAGAGACTGGTGAGCCAGAAACTGCCAAGCACTTTCCAAACAGCAACTGTCCGCAAGCACTTGAACGAGAGATGGGGCCTAGGACCAGGACGTCAAGACAGCGTTCTGCTCTGGGGTATTACGTCTCAACCCGGATTCCGCCTCAAGGATGACGGCGAGGCCAAAGTGTTCTTGGACGGTCTCGTTCACCTTTACGCCAAGAAGCATGGCCTTAGTCTACCAGACAGCAACTCGCTTTCTGTCACAGTTTCAGTTGAAGAGACGAAAATCAACTCTGAGACTGTAGCGCTTCTAGAGAACAAGCAAAAGTCGGCATGGCTCGAGCAGCTCCAGCTCTACTCGAATCTACTCGGTCTGGACATGCACGCATCAGAAGCCACCATTGATGCACTTCAGAAACGGGTATCAGACTTGGAATCCGAGTTGGATGCTTGGGCTGATGAGCATGGCGAATTCTATGCGTCTGGAATACAGCCAATGTTTGCGCCTCTGAAGGCCCGAACGTACGACTCATGGTGGAACTGGGTGATGCAAGATCTTTTGTCTTTCGTTGCTCTGGCAGCGACAACGGAGGCTAGCGAAGCCCAACTTGACCAGCTCAAAGCGAGGATCGTCAGTCGAGCGAATGATCGTATCGTATCTACCCTCAGCTATCTGGTCTCTGCCACAAGCAAGGAGTCGCTTGCTCGCCGATTGTCGACCCTCTTGGCAGAATGCAAGGGTGCATTGGGTCTGCCTCCATCTATCCGCCATATTGGTCCTTCTCTTGCCCCATCTACAATAGTTGAAGAAGATGGCAATATTGTGGTATCTGAGAAGCCCAGGCTCGGCGATCCACATGCCGATGACCAACTGCTCAGACTGGGACGAAAAGGCGTCGCTGGTTGGCAATTCGATGAGGAGCATTCCTCTGTCTTCCATGGGTTACTCCAGGGCACGAACGAGACTCGGCAATCCTTCGCCGAATCAACAGTACTTGTCACTGGCGCTGGCGAAGGCTCAATCGGCTGCCAGATTGTTGCCCAGCTTCTCAATGCCGGTGCAGTTGTTCTCGTGACTAGCAGCTCATACTCTCCAAAGACGACACGTTTTTATCAAAAGCTATACGCCGAAAACTGCGGGAAGGGATCAAAGCTGATTCTGGTTCCATTCAATCAAGCCAGTGTACGCGATGTTGACGCCATTGTGGACTACATCTATAGTAAAGACGGTCTCACCATGGACCTGGACTATGTGGTACCATTTGCTGCAATTTCCGAGAATGGCCGGACTATCAGCGGTATCGACGGAAGGTCTGAGCTGGCTCACCGTGTCATGCTCACGAATACACTTCGTCTTCTTGGCAATGTGAAGCAGCAGAAGATGAGTCGTGGCACAATCACGAGGCCGGCCCAGGTCATCCTTCCGCTTTCGCCCAACCACGGCTCTTTCGGAAGTGACGGTCTCTACGCGGAGTCTAAGCTAGGGCTAGAAGCTCTTTTCGAAAAGTTCCACTCCGAAGACTGGGCAGACTATCTGCTCGTTTGCGGCGCAATCATTGGCTGGACTCGCGGCACTGCGCTGATGTCAGACAACGACACGGTAGCTGAAGGCATCGAACAGCTCGGTATCCGGACATATTCTCAGACGGAGATGGCATTCAACATCGTATGTCTGCTGAGTGAACAGGTTAAGTCACTGTGCATCGACAGCCCGCTGGTCGCCGACCTGAGCGGAGGTATGGGAGAGATTGTCGATCTGCAGAAGGCCACCGCAGATATTAGGGCCTTGATTGTTGAGCAAAGTGAGGAGCGTCGCGCCCTAGCGCTCGAAGCTTCTTTTGAATCATCGGGTTCCAATGCTGGAACGGATCATGGATCACTGGCAAACGTTCAGTTCGCCTTCCCAGAGCTACTTAACTGGAAACACGAAATTCTGCCTCTCACCGAACAGCTCAAGGGCATGGTGGATCTGGACCGTGTTGTGGTCGTTGTCGGCTACTCCGAAGTAGGTCCATGTGGCAACTCTCGCACAAGATGGATGATGGAATTGGATGGTCCAACTCTCTCAACTGAATGCTGCATTGAGTTGGCGTGGACAATGGGTCTCATCAAGAGCCATCATGGTGTTGTGGATGGCCAGCTATTCTCAGGCTGGGTCGAGAAGGACACAGGCAAGCCCATTGCAGACCACGAGATTTCCACGAAGTTTGGAAATTTCATCCGTGAGCACAGTGGCATCCGCTTCGCCGAAGCAAAGCGTGGCGCTCCAGGCTGGAAGGGACGCGAAGTTCTACACGAGATTGTGGTATCAAAAGACCATGACCCGATCGAAGTCAGCAAGGACGTCGCTGCACAGCTCAAGCAAGCACACGGAGAGAGCGTTCACATATCTGTCGACGATGCGACGGGTCAAACGAAGGTGGTTTTACGAAAAGGAGCCAAAATCGCGGTGCCCAAGCTAATTGACGGGAGCCACACTGTCGCTGGCCAGATCCCAACAGGCTGGAATGCTGCGACGTACGGAGTCCCACAAGATGTGATTGAGCAAGTCGATCCAGTCACTCTTTTTGCTCTTGTTGCTACCGCAGAGTCATTCCAGTCAGCCGGCATCCTCGACCCTTTTGAGCTCTACAACAGCCTCCATGTAAGCGAAGTGGCAACATGCGTTGGTGCAGGCTTTGGTGGCATAACAAGTATACGTGAGATCTTCCAGGAACGCTTCCGCGATATGGACCCTGCGAACGATGCTCTCGCGGAGTGTTTTATCAACTCCAGCAGTGCCTGGATAAACATGCTCCTCCTATCAGCAGCCGGTCCTAATCGAACACCCGTCGGCGCATGTGCCACCGCGGTTGAATCACTGGATACAGCTTGCGACCTTATTCAGACCGGAAAAGCAAAGTTCTGCGTCGTCGGTGGATGTGACGACCTTCTCAAAGAAACATCCACTGAGTTCGCCAACATGAAAGCCACAATCGATCCTGACCAAGACGCAATGAACGGCCGCGATCCCACAGAGATGAGTCGCCCAACTACATCGACCCGTAAGGGGTTCGTGGAGTCTGAGGGTGCGGGCATTCAGCTTGTTACAACTGCCACCGTCGCGCTGAACATGGGTCTTCCGATTCACTGTGTCGTCGCGTTGTCTTCCACTGCAATGGACAAAGCCGGTCGCTCCCTGCCTGCCCCTGGACGTGGAATCTTGGGTACGGCCAGGCAGAGCACTGCCGAGTTTGACTCACCCTTGATGAACATAAAGTACCGCAGAAGAGCTCTACATGCACGAATGCAACAAGTCGAAGACATGCGCGACCTTCAATTGTCCTACTTGGATGAAGAAGTTGAACATTTCATGAAAGACCCCACTGTCAACTTCTCAATCGACAAGTATCGCCTACAACGCGTCACGGACATTGAAAACGATGCACTCCGAGACCAGAAAGAGGCCCTTGACTTGTACGGGAATCGATTTTGGACTCATGACCAGCGCATTTCACCTATACGCGGTGGACTTGCTGTCTGGGGCCTGTCAATAGATGATATTGACATGGTATCATTCCACGGCACGTCAACAAAAGCGAACGAGAAGAACGAAGCAGCTGTGGTCAGCGAGCAGTTCAAGCATCTCGGTCGAGCGATAGGAAATGTTGTCCCCGTCGTTTGCCAAAAGGCCCTTACCGGTCACCCCAAGGCAGCCGCCGGAGCTTGGATGCTCAATGGATGCATCCAAGCCATGCACGACAAGAAGATTCCCGGAAATCGAAATGCTGATAACATTGATTCGGAGCTTCAGAAGTATGAATATCTCGTATTTCCAAACAAGACTGTCGAGAGGAGTGAAGATGTCAAGGCCTTCTTACTCAACTCGTTCGGTTTTGGCCAAAAAGGAGCAATGGCAATTGGTGTCAATCCCAAATACCTGTTTGCTACGCTGAAGCAGGAAGACTACGCGCTATACACGGAGAAGCGACAGTCACGAGAAAAGAAGGCAGTTCGAAGGTTTCATGAAGCTATGCACTGCAATACTGTCTTTCGGGGAAAGAAGAATGCCCCATATTCCCAAGAGGACGAGACTGCTGTTTTGCTGGATCCGGCGTTTAGGTTTGGGGCGTGAAGGAGGCGTTTTAGGACCAGAGATTTGCATAATTTTGACTAGATTGATTTATTCATTTTCATACAATTACATTCATTTGCCTAGATCTCATGAGCATAGAACCCAAATCCGAACGTGCATGTGAGACTAGCATACACGTGCTTCGTCTCATGACCGCGCTGTAAAAATGCGGGTTCCATCAAAAACGCCTCTTTTTCGAGGCATCAGGCGTTACTGATCACAAAAGGCGTTCCCCAAAAAGAGAGTAGCCGCTCATCAGCAGGCAACAGAATCCGCTGACCACATCCTAAGCCAGGATTAACTTAGCACTTGGAGTCATACCACGATGTAACACCGGGACGCCACAATTTTTCCACTCACATAGACGTCAGCGGTGGTACCAAAGTTGGATGCCTTCCATCCTGAGGGGCCTAGACGGCTATTATTGCAACTGAAGGATTTTTCACGAAGTCATGACTTTCACAGTTTGATCTCACATCATAACGCCACATGAAGGCTCAATCTGGTCTGACAGGTACTACTGCGGTTTGCCTTCAGTCAGAAACAAAGATCAGGATGGGACGGACCCAGTTCCGATGCGTTATGCAGGTCAGATGCGTGGCGTGGTAGGCGCAAGGCACGCAATTCCACATGTTTGTCTGACGCGAGCTTTGGTGAGCTTCGTCTAACATCCCAATTTAGGAGTCCAAGCGCCGACCCTAGCCCCCTGGCCGCCTCGTTAAGTAGCCCCCCAGTAGTGCCCGCATAGCTTCAAAAACGCCAACAACGCTATCTAAACACGGCACCCGGCGGAGTGGAACCCAAATACGGCAATTGTGGTCCTGATCCAACTTGCCGTCTGGCCCAACTTGAGGCTTCGGGTAATCCAAGACACGGCCCAGGTCACCAGCTATCATGGCATATTGACTGCTCTGTAGTCCGCAATCGCCGTCATGGAGTACTTCTTTCCCATCTCTGTGCCAAAGTTTTCGAACTCCAGAATCAACACAATGGACTCCGACATGTCATTTCACTTCGATTCGTCATCCCCATATTCACTCTGCCTGGCATCTACACCAGGGCTCAGTACGTTCGACACGGTTAGAGTACCAAAGCTTGGCGTACGACTGGCACGTCCCCGAGATACTACACGGCCATGTCTTCCAGTTATGGGAGAAATTCACAGCGGATCTTCAAATCAGAGCAGGTGGCATTGCCGACCCGCCTGCTTCTGTACTGGAGCTGTTATCCCAATTTTTACTACACGTCATACGATACGAGCAGGATGAACCTCAAGGCTTGTTTCAAACCGACTGCCTTGAGCTTCTTCTGGCCCAAATAGAATGTGACTTCCTTGGAGACTCCAGCATCCAAAGCGTCGTCTCCAACCTTCCAGGAACCGCTTTACAAAGGCAAAATGTCATACAAGCGTATGTAGCCGCCAACCAACATATAAGGCGTTCAAGCTTGAGAACGGCACCAAGGACTGCCGTCTTCGACCAAAGCGCAAGCCGAACAACTCGCACCTACGCCATCTTTGGAGGCCAAGGAAATACCACAGACTACCTCCAAGAGCTGCGCGCTCTTTTCGATACATATACACATGTTATCGATCCAATACTGGCGACTGCTGAGGACACACTGCGGACCTTTCTTCGGGACGCATCCTCTTCCCGCCTCAAGCATTTCAAACATGGCCTAGAGATCTCACAATGGCTTCGGAGGCCTGAAGGTGCTCCCTCGAAGGATTACCTACTATCTGCACCTGTCAGCTTTCCTCTGATAGGACTGTTGCAGTTTGCCACCTATGCCGTCATCTGCTGGTCGCTCAAAAAGACACCAGGAGAAGTGACGCATATCTTCAAAGGAATAGCAGGCCACAGCCAAGGCGTCGTCGTTGCTGCCACTCTTTCAACGACCACAACATGGGAGTCGCTCCACCAAGCTCTTGTCCAAGCATTGACGGTGTTGTTCGAGATTGGTGTTGCTGCTCAGGAAGCGACTTCTGATTTCGATATTCCGTCTTCCGTCTTGGCGGAGACTACCAATGCTGGCGAAGGATCTCCCACTCCAATGCTGAACGTCGCAGGGTGCGACTTGAAGCGCCTACAGTCCTACATGGATAAGGTAAATGGTTTCCTCAATGAGAGCCAGCGAGTCTCCATCGCACTCATCAACGGACGAACAAACTTTGTCGTAGCCGGACCCACACTCTCCGTATGTGCTCTAGCAAGAACACTACGCCGGCTGAAGGCGTCTCCAGAAGAGTTCCAAGACAAGAAGCCGTTCTCGTCAAGGAAACCGGAATTCTCGCTCCAGTTCCTACCCATATCAGCACCCTTCCATACTCCACATCTCAACATGGCAGTTCCCGGCGTATTAGCGGCGCTGGAGAGCGTTAAAATATGTCCAAGCAGTTTCAGGGTGCCTGTCTACCACACTCATACCGGTCATGATCTCCGGGAGTCTACAGCTGAGAGTATCGTCCCTGATCTTGTCAAGATGATCTTATGCGAGGTAGATGATTGGCCCTCATCGACTGGGCTCAAGTCTGCAACGCACGCAGTCGACTTTGGCCCAGGTGGCTCATCTGGAGTTGGCTCCCTGCTGTTGCGAAACAAGGAGGGAACTGGGTTGAGAGTGATTCTCGCTGGACTGGCTGAAAGCGCTTCCGCTGAGTTTGGCGATATGGCTGAGCTTCTGAGTGTCAAGCCTACATTCGGCGCAGACTGGGTCGAGAGATACTCGCCACGGCTAGTTCAGACCGAGGGAGGTGTCCAGATCCGGAACAAGATGACTCGCCTCCTCGGCCTTCCACCTCTCATGGTCGCCGCCATGACTCCGACAACAGCTTCGTGGGAGTTTGTCAGTGCCATCGTCTCATCCGGATATCATGTCGAGTTTGCAGCGGGTGGACTTCACACTGCGGAAAGCTTCACCGATGCTATTAAGAGCCTTGCTGGTTCTATTCCATCCGGCAGGGGTATCTGCATCAACATCATCTATGCCAGTCCTCGCCAGGTGCGGTGGCAACTTCCACTCATCCGAAAGCTTCGTGTCGAAGGCTTCCCAATCGATGGTATCACATTCGGCGCTGGTGTCCCTTCGACTGAAGCTCTGAGAGAATACCTGGACATCGGCCTGAAGTACCTGTCCTTCAAACCCGGATCGACCTCTGCAATTAGCCAGGTCATCGCCATTGCACGCATGAACCCAGATGTTCCGATTGTATTGCAATGGACTTCCGGGCGAGGTGGTGGCCACCATTCCTATGAAGACTTCCATGACCCAATCATCAAGATGTACGCCAAGATCAGGCGATGCGACAACATCGTACTGCTTGCCGGAAGCGGCTTTGGTGGTGCCGATGATACCTACCCCTATCTTTCAGGAAACTGGGCTTCGCGATTCAGTCTTCAACCAATGCCATTCGATGGTGTCCTATTCGGCAGTCGGATGATGGTCGCCAAGGAGGCCAAGACTAGTCAAGCAGCCAAAGAAGCAATTGTCGCAGCTCCCGGTATCGATGATGAAGCTTCATGGGAGCAGAGCTACAAGACGCCAGTTGGCGGCATTGTCACAGTCAAGAGTGAGATGGGTGAGCCCATCCACAAGTTGGCGACTCGTGGTGTTCTTCTCTGGCGAGAGCTTGATGGAAAGATCTTCAGCATATCCGACAGGGCTCAGAGACTGGAGAAGCTGCTGGAGATGAAGTCTTACATCATCAAGCGTCTCAATGACGACTCTCAAAAAGTCTGGTTCGGAGTTGACAGCCAAAGCAACGCTGTTGACCTAGAAGACATGACATACGCCGAAATTCTTCGTCGCCTTGTTCAGCTCTGCTATGTCGCGAAAGAGTCGCGCTGGATTGACAAGGACTACAAGCAGTTGACGGCAGACTTCATTCGTCGCATGTGCAGTCGGCTCCAGCGGTCTGCGCCACCAAAATTCGATCTAGAGCAGCCTATACAGGTCCTGGAAGAGGTGTTCGCATTCTGCAAATCGGCAGACAAGGTCGTCGCATACAGCGATGCTCGCTACTTCCTACTTCTCTGCAAACGCCAGGGTCAGAAGCCACCTCCATTTGTTCCAGTCCTCGACGAAGACTTTGAAACATGGTTCAAGAAAGATTCACTCTGGCAATCGGAAGACCTTGCGGCCGTGGTGGATGAAGACGCCCAGCGCACTTGCATTCTGCAGGGCCCGGTGGCGGCAAGATATTCTACCAAGATCAACGAACCGGTAGCGGAGATACTGGGCAACATTAGTCAACAGCACATCTCAAGGATACTGAAAGAGAATTACGACAGTGACAAAACACTCGTGCCAGCGGGTAAACCAGCGACCTGCTTCGGAGAAACATCATCCCTTGACGACCTCCCAGAGTGCTGTCGTATCAGCCGCCAAGGATCCGAGACAGCTATCTACATCAACGAGAGAGCGTCACGAGATCGACTACCACACATTGATGACTGGACCAAGGCACTTGCTGGAACTGACCACACCTGGCTGTTCAGCCTCCTCACGTCTGAAGACGTCGTCCGGGACAAGATGGTCATCCCCAATCCCATCCGAAGAGCGATTGCTCCGCTCCCTGGCATGCGGGTTGAGCTGTTCGATGCAGCTTCATCGTCGGAAGCCTCTCTCATCGTCTACGAGAAGGCCTCAAGTGCTGAGCCATCATTGGAGATCCGCAAGGAAGGCGATTTGATATTCGTGACAATGTTTGTGCACGAGTCTGTAGGAGCATCCATTCTCACCTTTTCCTTCCGCTTCGTGTATCGCCCCGATACTCCTCTTCATCCTATCCACGAGATCAGTGAGGGCCGTAACGAGATGTTGCAGGACTTTTACGATGGACTGTGGTTTGGCTCTGAGCGGTACCAGACGGAGTCAGTTGCCTCAAATCTTGACCTTTCGAAGCTCGTTGTCGAGAGCCAGCCAACCAAGATATCTCCACCCTTGGTGCAGGCTTTCATGGACAGCATTGAGCAGCCAAATCAGTCCCGCACGCCCAGGGCAATGTACCTTTGGATCATTCCATTGTCGTGGCATGGGAGGCCATGATGAAGGCTACCTTCGCCGGCGCCAGTGGATGTGACTTCTTAAGTCTTGTACATCTGTCGAACAATTTCACTGTTTTGGACGACAGACCTCTTGATGTCTTCGACAGCGTTACTAGTACCGCTGAGATCAAGGCTATTCGGAACCTCCCAGCTGGACGAGCAGTCGAAGTCGTGGCTACCATCACCCGCGACGGTCTTCCAGCAGTAGAAGTCACCTCAGAGTTCCTGTTCAGAGGCACGTACACCGACTTCAGCGTCTGCTTCGAGAGAAGAATGGAACCCAAGATGGTAGTTACCATCAATCGTGTGGCCGATATTGCTGTTCTTCAGAGCAAAGCATGGGTGTCGTTTGAGCAGGGCCTCGACTGCAAATCTCTGCTTGGTCAAAGACTCGTTTTCGACTTGCATACTCTCGGTCATCTTGCATCTGCCACGACCTATCGCAGCATACAAGTGTCTGGACATGTGTTCATCGAAGACCCTGAGACAAAAGTACTGCGTGCGGCGGGAGAGGTGAGATACGAATCAACGAGTCCAACAAGCAGCAATCCGGTAATGGACTACTTGAATCGCTGTGGAACCCAAATCAACGGCCTCAATACACTTCCAACACCGCAGCCTCTTGGAGAAAAGAGCTCTCTCAGCATAACAACGCCTCTCGACAACCATGCCTACTCCCGTGCTTCTGGTGACTTCAACCCAATCCACGTCTCTCAAACAGTCGCGAGATACGCCAATCTACCTGGACCCATCACCCACGGCATGTACACCAGCGCCGCTGTGCGCCAGGTCGTCGAGAAAGCCGCGGGCTGCAGCGACAGAGTGCACATGCGGTCGTACAAGGCTTCGTTCGTTAACATGGTCCTACCTAACAGTGTCTTGGATATTCAAATTCATCACACTGCCATGAAGGATGGCTTACGAGTTCTGTCATTCCAAGCCATCCACTCGGAAAGCAAACAGGTAGTTCTGGAAGGCGAGGCAGAAGTCGACCAACTGCTCACAGCATACGTCTTCACCGGCCAAGGAAGCCAAAAACAAGACATGGGCATGGACCTGTACGCCACATCTGAAGTCGCACGACAAGTCTGGGACGAGGCCGACAGGTTCTACTCAGAGACATACGGGTTCCTGATTAGCGACATCGTGAAGCAGAACCCCAAGCAACTGACCGTCTTCTTTGGCGGAAGACGCGGCAGAAAGCTCCGGGAGAACTACATGAAGATGATGGTCGAGTCCATTGATGGACGCCCAGAACGCTTCTTCACATCCATAACGCCCACGACGCCAAGTTATACCTTCCAGCACAACGCCGGCTTGCTCTTCAGCACCGAGTTCGCCCAGCCCGCTCTCACCGTCATGGAACGCGCTCAATTCCTGCACCTGAAGAGTCAAGGACTAGTCACCTCAAGCGCACTATTTGCCGGCCACTCACTTGGCGAATACACATCTCTCAGCACCATCGGCGAGATCATGCCTTTCCAAAGCCTTCTCTCCGTCGTCTTCTACCGCGGCTTGACGATGCGAAGTGCCGTCAAGAGAGACGCCCAGGGCCGTTCCAAATTCGCAATGGTCGCGGTAAATCCCAGCCGCGCCAATACCACACCAGCCGTACTTCTCAAACTTGTGACAAGCATCGCCTCTGCTCTGCCCGACGACTTGCTCGAGGTTGTAAACCACAATGTCGAGACTCAGCAGTACGTCGCTGCTGGTACTTTGAAAGCGTTGGCGTGCCTGGGCGACGTCATCGACTACGTTGCGAAGAACAGGAAGCTTTCTCCTGGAGACGTGGATGCGTTTGTCACATCGCGAGCTGCAGGTATCACGGATCAGATGCCTGAGCTCAGACGCGGAGTGGCTACTATTCCGCTGGAGGGCATTGACGTGCCTTTTCATAGCAGTTTCTTGCTACCCAAGATGCCCGCTTTCCGTCGCGTGCTACAGCAGTATATTGAACCTGGGGCTATTGATTCGAGACGGTTGGTTGGGAAATATATCAGCAATGTTACTGGAAAGCCATTTGACATTTCATACAAGGGGGTCAGTTCATTGCAGGGGCTGACTGGAAGCACGGTTTTGGAGCAATTGATGGTTGAGATGGTCGCATGATGTTTGGAGAGTGGTGGAGAGGTTGTTTGATTTTCATACAAGGGAGTTTTTGATACTCTGGTTATGGCGTTCTCGGTAGTGTACATATTGCTTCTGGGGTTCTTTTGTTTATAGAGTTCTTGATAGTTTATTTGCCAATTCTTTTTTGATTATTTACCTATCTATGCTGCTCATATTCCAAAATTCTTAGATTCACTAACTTTACACCGCAATGAACATCGAAATCACATCTTTCAAATGACACCTATTGACACGGCAAAGGTGTCGAATATCACGGTCGTTACAACGAACAGAGTAGAGTAATATTTAATTAGTACTAAGTAAGAGCTTAGTAGAGAGATCTCTATATATAAGTGCGAGCTAAGCGAGACGCTTAGCCTAGCTAGTAGCCTAAGCGTTTAGCCTAGAAAGCTCGCTAGGCTAGCTATACGCCTATATCTAAATACTAGCTCTTCTTCTCTTTATAACGCGTATAGTTAGCTCCTAAGTATAATAAATCTACTCTAATCTCCTACTCCTAGAAAAGTATCTAGTTTCCTCTTTTATCTAGCTAGCTTAAGTACTTATAACCTATTTACCTCTTTAAGTATACCTATATACCTATCTTAGATACTACTCTCTTTACTTATATACTTAGTGCCTTTACTATTACAGTTTACCTATCTTTATATATAAAGTTTAAGCTTATTAGTATTAATTAGATACTCTAAAGTAGAGTTACTTACTACTTTAGTTATTATATTTACTAAGTTATCTCTACTATTAATCTAATAGATATCTATAAGGTTACTACGCTTATATACTTTACATAATACTATAATATCTATTATAAGGCGTTTCTCTTTAGTAGTACTAATTTAATAAGATAGTTATATAAAAATCGCGAATTAGTATATATATTATAGGGACCTTAAGAAGAGATAGTTAGTCTATAATTATATTAATTATAGTACTAATAGCTAGTATAATATTAATACTATATACTATTATATAGATCTCTAATACTAGAACGCTCCTTATAATATTTTATATTTAGTTAAGAATTAGTAAATAATATTACTACGTATCTTAAAGCTGCTATCTAAGGATATAACCTTATTACTAAAATAATATATTTCTATTTAGAAGCTTATTTCTTATTATTAGTAAATAAGGCGTCTACTATTATATATGGTTTAGGTCTTCTATCTTAAAAGTCTTTTATAATCATCTAGTATATTTTTCTTTGCTATTCTTCGTGATTTATCGCTAGTTATGTAACTTCTATCCTTAGTTACTAAATATAAACTTGTATAATAAAAGCTTACCTTTATTATATTTAGTCGATTATCTCTTTATACTTACTATTATATATAAGACTTATATTACTAAAAGTTTAACTTCTTACTTACTTCTTCTATTATAAAGTAATAACGCTATTACTACTAAATTATATTATATAACTAATAACTTAATAGGAGTAGTCTATATAAAGTATTATTTATCTTATAAAATAAACTCCTTAGTTTCTCTATTATAAACTATTATCTAAAGACTAAGTTATTCTAGTTTATATACTAATAATAAAACCTATAGATTCTAGCTTAGTAGCCTTAAGATCGAAAATATATTTTCTATATAGATGTTGGCATAGTATATATATAGTACTAATATATAACTATAGTAGCTCAGCTTAGTAATACTATCTTAAAGTTTTACTAACGAAGTTCTATAGAAATAGTCTACGTAGTGATATAAGTAGTTCTATATAAATAAATTAGAATAGTTATTAACCTATATATACCCTATTAATAGTTTAGAGCTATAACTTATATATATTTAGATAATATATAAATAATAATCTTTCTTAATATTAATAAATAAAGTAAGTAAATAATACTCTAATAGTACTAGATTCTTCTATATAGTTTTAGATATAGTTTTTACTTTTTACTTTATTATTAATATAGGACTTAAATTTATCTTACTATACTTAGCTAAATTAAATAGTTTAAAGTAGAAGCGATAAGTAATACTAACATATTTCTATTCTATTATATCTTAAAGATTTGGAGTATTATATCTTACTAGTATATATATCTTAAGTACTATAATATCTATTCTTATATTACGCGAAGTTAGTAGCGTATATCTTTAGTCTATTTTTAGAGCTTTTAAGGTAGCTACGTTTTTAGTATTATAGTAGCTTTTCTTAAGAATTAAACTTATTATTATTACGCTAATAATTACTATATAGCTTTATTACTATACTATTCTTTATTAAGTTTATAAGGTTTATAGTATTATCTTAATAATATAGCTAATAAAATAATATAGAAGCTTACTTATTTACTATAAGTAGTAATAATAGTAGTAGTCTAGTTATTTTTAAGGCGATAAAGTATATAGCTAGTCTATCTAAGGCCTTCGCGCTATATCTTAATATTACTTTATAGTAGTAGTCTAGTACTTATATAATAATATTTAGTCTATTATAGGTACAGAGAGCTTTATTAACCTATTACTTTACTTTAATTTTCTAAACTTCTACTATTACTTTATATATTACTATTACGCGCGCTATAATTAAAAGAGATAGTAGTAATATTTAGAGAGGCGTAGATAAGTGCTAAATACTAGTAGTATTAGTATAAGTCTTTTAGGTCTAGTAGTATTATTAATAGCCTTAATAGCTATCTAGAAGATATATCTTTTATTATTATTAATATACTAATATAGAGATAACTTTAAATACTTATTAGATAGTAGTATAGTAGCGTTTAACCTTACTAATTATTAATAGGCTTTAACTAGTACTTTATAGACATCTATTATTATTACGTTAGTATTATTAATAAACTCTTTACTTATAAAGTTTATACTAGCGTTAGTTATAATAGTATTAGGTAGTCTAATATATATATTATCTATATAGCGTAGCGTCTAGGTTATACTTACCTTTATATCTCTTAAGAAGTAGTAGCTTAAAAAGTAGTTACTTTATTAATAGTATAGAGGACTAGTTTCTAGTTATATATATAATAATAAGAATAACGTAGAAGTTAAAGTTAAGGTTTTTATCACGTAAGTAAAGTAGAATTAGCCTAGTACTTTAGTAGTAATCTAGTACTAATAGTAGAACTTATTAATTTTATTAAGTAGCGTTCTATTAATATTATTATAGCCTACCTTTACTAAGACTTTATAGAGGCGTATAGTAGCTAAATATCTAAAATATTAGTAGAGCTACTAAAGTTCTTCTTTAGTAAGATACTAAGTAGTAGTTTATACTTATTAGAAGAGCTATAGATACCTCTACTTATAAATAATTAGATATTCTTTAGACTAATAGATAAGTATATTATTAATATTATTAAAGTAGATACTATAGCGGTCTATTTATTAAGATAGAGTAGAAATAGTATATTTATAAGTATTATAGTAAACTTAATTATTCTAATAAGTATCTAGATATTAACGTTACTAAAGAAGATATACTCTAAGTTCTCTCTAAATTAAATCTAGTATTATCTTATAGTAGACTTATTAATCTATAGAGGTTAGATATAGTATAACGCTATAACCTATTACTTACCTACTATAGATACTTTAGCTACGCTAGTATCTAGTATAATACTCTAGAACTACTTATACCTATACTATAGTTAAGTATAAAGAAGTAGCTTACCTCTTTAGTAATATTATTACTAGTATATAGGTTAATTTTTATAATAGCGTAGAGAGTAGTAGTATTATTAAGGTTATATACTATTATTTCTCTATTAACTATACTATAGGTAGTAGTAAGGAACTAATATTTTATATTAAGCTAGTTATTATTAAAGAACGTATTAAGTTCTTTATCTATATTACTATTATTATTATTATTATTAATATTAATACCTTTAAATTATATAAGAAAGCTTTATAATCTATATTAATATTATAGGTCTATACGTACGTTTAGTAATATTATTATACTTTCTTTTACTCTTCTCTAGAGTAATAAGTTAACTAGTAGCTTAGCTTATTATATATATATTATTTCTTATTATTAGTGCTATATATTATTATTATATTATAGGCGAGTAAAGCTATATTAGAAGCGGGATCCTTTAGAGTTATAGCTATAAGGTCCTTTACCTTAGCTTTATACGCTATAGTTACGTAGTCTATTACGTTATCTAGTGTTATTATAGTTATATTAGTAGTTTATATAGAATGCGTCTTTACTTAGATTAGACTCCTTATAGTTAAACTATAAGCGTAGATAGTAGCGCGTCTAGTTACCTATAGTATTACGTAGTTCTAAAGCAATAGCTTTAAAAGTTAAAGCTAAGTAGATAAGAACTACGCTATATACTTTAACGCCTTAATAGGTAGAAATAAGTTAGTTTATAAGAGCTCGCTTACTTAGTCTATTCTATTAGGTTATTACTTAGTATAGTAGCTAGAGCTTATTAATAACTATATTAAGATACTAAGTAAGTATCTTATTAGAGTTATTAGCAATAATATTTTTTAGTATAATAGTACGCTATTTACTTAGAAATATTTAGTAGTTCTTACTTATATAAAAGTACTCTCCTAGTTACTTATAATACTTTATAGTCTATAAGTAGGCGATATAGTTATAGTAGTCGCTAAGGCCTTACTTTTAAGTATAGTAGATACTATACGCTAATACTATATATCTATTATAATACTAACCTTTCTATAGTAGTCTTAAAGATAACTATCTTATTATTAAGGATATTATACTTATTACTACTAAACTTCTCTTCCTTACTATATACCTTTATAAGGTTAGTAAGGGTAGTTATTTTTTAAGTAGGTAAAGCTATATAGCTTATTTAAGTTCTAAATTAATAGGTTACTACTTTACTAAGTTACTCTAGCTTATTATACCTCTTCTACTATTTAGTAGTACTAAAGTCTAGGTTAAGTTATATAATATTAAGCTTATTAATAGGCTAGTTAGAAGATTAGGTAAGAATAAGAATATTAATAGCTATTATATAATAGTATTATAGCTATTCTTCTTAATATAAATACTTTAGTCGCAAGTATATTTTTAACTACTATATAGACTTATATATCTATTATATTAAAGTAGGTAATAGACTATTCTATAAATATCTCTTAGAAGTCTTAAATAAGTATAATATTAAAGTCTCTATTATCTTTAGTCTATACTACTTAGTTAATAGCTATAGTATTTATCTAACTAGAGATAATTATATTAGTTATAAGATTAAGTTAGGTATTAGTGTACTTATTCTTATATACCTTTAGGTACTATTACTAAGTAATAATACTTATAAGTATAGTTCTAGTAGTATACTTATAGATTATAGGGTTACTTATAGGTCGCTTATTATAGGTTTAATTATAGTAGAGTTATTTACTATTAATTTTATTAGGTTTTATATATAGTTAATATAGATTTTTAGTTCTAGATCTCTTTTAAACTCTATTAGCTAAAATAAACGCTTATAGGTAGATCTATTCTTTAAACTACTTAATATAATATAAGGTTATATAAGTTATTTCTTTACTTAGGCTATATAGATATAGTGCTAATAGGCTCTCTATATATAGATCTTACTAATCTATAGTTCTATTAACTACTAATTAGTATTAATATAGTAAGGTATTAAATATTATAGTCGTTATAATAAATAGAGTAGAGTAATATTTAATTAGTACTAAGTAAGAGCTTAGTAGAGAGATCTCTATATACAGGTGCGAGCTAAGCGAGACGCTTGGCCCAGCTAGTGGCCTAAGCGTCTAGCCCAGAAAGCTCGCTGGGCTGGCTGTACGCCTATGTCCAAACAACACCATATGATAACAGTGAATGGCTTCATCATTCTCACCTAACACAGCGTCCACCAGGTCATACCTCAGACAGACGGTGTCTAATGACACTTGTGACCTAACAAGTCTCAGGGGCTTTTTTCTGCCTATAGTTGCCTGAAATAGCCCACAAGGTTCTGATGTAAGATGCACAGGCGGATGTAAGTATTTTGGTAAAGTCTCCGGAGGTACCATAGCCAGTAGACCAAGCTTAGTAAGATACCCAGCATGACCCATGCTCGCGTGATCATGTGACATCTTGCCTGACCTCGTCCGTTTCTGCCTCAGGCCGTGAAATACCAAGACAAGTCGAACCCCTGTCCACATCCTGTATCTCACTCCAGCAAGATCACGCCATGACGGAGGCTGAAAACGCTACATCAATCTAGATGGTTCGCGTCCAGGTATAGCATCCCCCAGAACCTCAACCTGGGCCGCACACATTTAGATCTGGCATGAGGCCCGACAGTGCGCCTTAACCCACAAGCCATGCGAACATGGCATATGCTGTACCTCGCTCAAAGGAACGTAATCCTCCATCTAGGGACACACGATAATCCAGCACGTGGTACCGACCGAGTGCGACCGACCGGGTGTGTCCCTGCAAGCCACAAAAGCAACGAGACCCTGATCTGACGCTACCGTTTTTACTTTTGCATATGCATGCAGTTTTCACAAGCTTTGTGGAGTTGCAGTCATGAACCCGAAACGGAATCCCTCCCCGTTGTAGCCGCCGGCCGGCCGTGTCCGTCCCGTTGCAGGCGCCGTTCGGTGTCCGAAGCCCTTGAGGCAATCCCTGTCTCGCATAAGCTTCATAACGTAATAGAAAGCTTAGCTTTTGCGCCATGTCGCCAACTGCGCCACCACGGCCGCTTCCTTGCAGCCGCTGTCAGATTTCATCTTTGCCTTGCCTTGATGAGTTTTTCCGTTTTTGCTAATTTTTCCGCTTCGGTTATCTGGCTCGTCGCCGCAAATGCTTGTTGGCGGCTTGGGGCGCTGGGCGGATGCTGGCTGCGGCGGGCGGGCAGATCACACCTTGGGCAAACAAGCCACTACTACGGCGCTGACAACGTTCGGGTACTACGTTTGCATATAGAAAACGGCAGTACGCTTTCAAGATTAGCCTGTCAGATTAGCCTGAGATGAGGTGGAAACATACCATGTGTCTTCGCTTTGGAAGCATCACATGACTTAGCTGCCTCCACATCTCGCAGCAAGCAACCTGTCTCGGCCATGGTTTGGGAACACAAACACGTGGTAGCTGTATACCCACCCTACCAAACAGAGTCAGACTTTAGTAGGATCTACTGTTCCCATCTGCCGACCCAGCAAGCAATCCATCCCAGTCATCTTCGGGAACCCAGGCCGGTGGATGGCCTGCCATGCATCCACCTTACTAAGATAGTACCTGACAATCACTTAACCACCTACTATGTACAGATGGGACAAGCAATCCGCCCCAGTCATCTTTAGGAACACCACCCGGTGCATGTCCTACATCCTACATGCAACTCACACGCTAAAGATGGTAGGATTCAACCTCCATCACCACCCGCAGACGCCTCAAGCAGACCCTTCACAGTCAGCTTCTGGAACAGGACCCCGTGGGCCCGGTATATCCACCTTTCCCACTAAACCCATACCTAGCATTCACTCCATCAACGCAGATGCGACAAGCACCAACCCGCCCCTAGTCATCCTTTGTCGGAAAGGAGAAGGAAGCACAACCCCGTTGACGCCAGCAGGTGCGCCGCCGCCGCCCCAGTCATCTTCTGGTAACACAACCCCGTGGACGCCCTAATTTATCCACCTTTTACAAACTAGAATACTCTCTTTGATACACCTTGTACACACAAACACGGCACACATGCTCTAACACAAGCCACACAAGACGCAATTTGTATCCAATACACCCCCAGACCCATTTATTCTCACACTCGCGGCATGAGTCTGTTCTGGGAGATGCGAAGGAAGACGGGAATATATGGATCAGGAACTGTCTGAAGGAATGGCGGCACATGTTTGCAGGGACCGTCTGACAGGAGGACAAGGGGCTTGCAGAACGCGGCTGAGCTGACTGGGCATGTGTGACCTGCGTGTGCGTGGAGAAAATAAATTTGCCAGGGTAGAGAATTTTTTCTCTCTCTCTCTCTCTTCATGCAGGGCTCATGCTCGCCGAAGTGCTGGTGAGATCCTGCGCCAGGGGCTCGAGACGGAGTAAGACGACCTGAGGCCGAGGACATGTTCGGTGGGGCCTAGAAGAGCTGCTTGCGATGGATACGGGGAACCGGAGCATGATGCTTTTTGGGCCTTCACGGAGCTTGACGTTAGGTGGCCGAGGAGATGATGGCAGACCTAGATGCTGTGTGTGTGGCCTGAATTATGGGATGAGGGGCGGGTGAGATGGATGCTGAGTGTACTGCTGTGTACCGGTATGTAGCTTGTACGACTAGCGCGTAGAGGACGGTATTAGCACTTGTGAAAAACGACGCGAGAGTATCTTTGTGGTTGAAGACTTGAAAGACTTTTCAAGCAACGGGATTGAGAATCAAGGTTTCTTAGCATTTTGCTTCCTTCAATCTGTCCAACTTGTTCAATTCCAAGACGTTAGTAGGCAAGCAAACCACAAACCCTACAAGCAAACTACACTTCCAAACAACAACCACAATGGCACCTCCTCCAGCCCCCCTCACAACCATCAACTGGGACACCCTCACCCTCAACGTGCACACCGAGGCAACCCCCTCCCAGCCCATTCCCGCCCACGTGGAAACAACCTTCAACCTCAGCACCTCACAATGGACCCAGCCAACCCTACACGCATCGCCGTACCTGCAAATCCACGGCCTGTCGCCCGCCCTAAACTACGGCATGCAAGCTTTCGAAGGTCTCAAAGCAACACGCCACACAAACAACACAATCACCCTTTTCCGCCCAACCTTCCACCACCGCCGCCTCACCCACTCGGCCGCTACAATCGCCCTACCATCTCCCCCTCTCGACACCTTCCTCTCAGCGCTCAACCTGCTCATCCGCTCAAACGCGCATTTATTGGGCCCGGCTTCTTCCTCTGCTATCCTATACATCAGACCCTTGTTGATTCCCACCTCTCCCCACCTGTCTCTCACCCCGGTGCCTGAAACAGTCACCTTGGCGATTTACGCCCACGCGGCGACTACGTACCTCGGCGTCCGTCCTATCCCCGCGTGCATCTCGACGACGTACGACCGCGCGGCGCCGCTGGGCACCGGTCACGCCAAAGTTGGGGGAAACTATGCATCTGGCATTTTGCCCGCACAGGCGGCCATGAAACGCGGCTTTCCCATGCAGCTCTTCCTCGATGCGCGCACGCGTACCGAGATTGAGGAGTTTGGCTCGTCGGGCTTTGTGGGCGTCACGGCGGATGGGACGGTTGTGGTGCCTGAGAGTAGACAGGTGATTGATAGCGTAACGAGTGATACGTTGCAGAAGCTTGCGGCTGACGTGCTGGGCTGGAAGGTGGAGAAGAGACGTGTTGCCGTGGAGGAGTTGGCGAGTTTCAAGGAGGTGCTTGCTGTTGGCACTGCTGGTATGTTTCTAATCCCCAATCCCCTTGTCTGCGCTGCAACTTTTTGAGGTTCCATGCTGATTCGTGGTCTGTAGTTTCTATTCTGCCCATCTCGAGCATTACGAATGAGGAGACGGGTGAGAAGTTTGTGTATTGTGAGAATGGCGAGACGGGGCCTGCGGCGAAGAAGTTGAATGAGGCTATTGGGCAGGCGATTAGGGGGGGTTGACGAGGATAGGTTTGGGTGGAGGTATGAGATTACGTTCCCGGATGAGGCTGAGGTTCAGGTCAATGGGCATGCAGTGACTGCCAAGGATGAGGTCGAGGTCAAGGTTGAGGAGTTGCAGCAGGTGGATGATGTTGTGTAGAGTAGTAGCTGTGTTGATTTTTGCACGAACCGGGTGGTCGCGGTATTATAGAGTAGCGGTGATCGTAGATCGTTACGAAAATGATCTTCCTTTGATGATGCGCATTCTAGATGGTCAAGTGTTTAGTCTGAGATTGAGGTGGAAGAAGCTTTGTCATATGGTCAAAGCTTGGCTCCTACGTATAACCGGAAGCCTGTATTGAGGGTAAAGGTGGTCTTGCGGGCGCAAAGTTGGAGCTTCCCGTACTTAGCATCAGCAGCAACAAGATGAGATTCATTCGATTTTCATCCTTTCACAGGCTTGGCCAAAATGGGTAAAAGAGCGAGAGTTGAAAGCTTTACCATGTTCAAGAGCAGTCTACTTTGTGGGAATCATGATTGTTTTTCAATTGCTGATGCTTTTCAAATGTATTTTTTAACTAGTTATCTGACGTGCCCGACGCAGCTGACCCTGCAGCTCATCCTGCACATGCCTTCGCCCTATCTATCTATGAGGCTCTGCCTACTTTTGTGTTGACTCGCTGTCGAAATGGGGAGCTGAGGGGCTGGGGCTGTTTCTCTTCAGCTCCGGCGAGGACGGTATGCAGTGTATGACGGTGCCTCGGGACTAACTTCGCGATGGTTGTCAGCAGCTGGTGGGGGACGAAGACGGAGTCGCTCTCTAGCGTCGGGAGAAGGTTCACGAGATGATGCGTCCATGAAAGGGTTGACCTGTGAGACAGCAACACGGCCTCTGTGATTCTTTTGGACGGGTTGCATCTCTCGGTTGTCTTCCAGCTCCGAATCGTCTGCCAAGGGGTGGTGGTGAGGTCCAGCGTGGCCGACCTTGCCGTGGCAATCGTCGCAGCGACGTTTTCCACAGCAGCAGCAGAGATGTCGGGACAGCCATGAGCGCGGCATCTTGGCGTCAGGGCCATTGATGAAGCGACCAGGATGGACAATGTTCCATACGAAAATAGCCAACCACATTGGGGTAGACTCGAGGACGTACAGGACGGGCTCGTTACTTGGAAGAGGGTTGTTTGTGCCCAGACCGCCAGAGAACTCGGCAAGGCGGTAGATGATGCGAATGGTAATGGCCAGCAAGCAGCCGTAGAGTGCCCAAGTCACCCATCTCCAGCCACCAATCTTGTCCGCAGCCAAACGTCCCACTCGTTCTGCCTGGAGCTGATCACGGTGAAACTTGATGACCAAGCCCGTGAATAGAACAATGAAACCCTCCTGCATGCCGATACCGCCCATGTATAAGTTCAAGCCCTTTCTTTGTGACTCGGGAGTTGCGCCTGGACCGGCCATTCCGCCGCCGATAAGCTGAACGACAAAAGAAACTATGTCGAGGGTGACGAAGATGAGAGCGAGGGTGGAAGGCGAAAGATACCACACTTTGCGGGTGGGCGAGTAGAAGTGAACAATGCGAGCGAAGACCATGTATGCAAAGGCGTTGACCCCTGGGAAGAAGATGTTAGAAATGGAAGAGATGGTATGTTTGAGCTCGACACTTACAGATGGGAGCTACCAAGACCAGGATTTGAGCAACTGTTGCAATGCCGGCAGATTGTTGGTTCTTGGAGCCAAGAGCGCGGAAAACATAGGCACCAGTCTCCCATAGAGAAGCCATGATGATGACCCAGCAGAAGCCATTGCGGTACACAACTGCTTGACATAGGTGCGCGATTGTGAGCATGCCAAACAGAATGGAGAAAACCACTGCAGCGGCAAAGTTTGGAGAGTAGACCCAGAGCGCATTACACGCCTCGGCAGGAACGTATCCATCACGGCCGGGAGTTGCGTACGCGCTGAAACCAGGGGTGCATGTCTCAACTGGGAGGTTGAGTGAGAGGGTTGGTATGTTTGGCTCTCCAGGGAGGTCTAATGAGAGAGGCGGGATACTGGGAGCGTAGTTGTCATCGCGGCGAGAAGGTGGAGTAGCCAGAGGCGGCGGGGTGATGGCAGCTCGAGCGGCAAGTGCTAGAGAGGAAGTGGGGGTGGGTGAAGCAACGGAAAGGAGGGGCAGCAACAAGGCGCTGAGGAGCGGAAGTGACAATCTCATCGCATGGGCGGCACAAGAAGCAGACGTGGATGTGGATGTTTGGATGTGTAGTCGTGTGGATGTGTGGAGTATGGTGTTGTGGTGTGTGATGTGATGTGATGTGACGATGTGAAGAGAAACAAGGCAGTTGTTATTGATACAGGCGTGGGCAGTGCTGTTTTGGTAGTCGTGGACAATGAGGCTGAGTGCGACTGTGCCGTATGCTGGAAAGGCGCGTTCGTCTATTCTGTGCGACAAACACGCCCCGTCGCCGTCCTTTGTCCCAATCGGGTTGCTGAGACGTGTACGTGTATAGTGATGGGGCGGATGTGGCTTGCATGGCGTCTAAGCCCTTACAACCTTAAAAGTACGCATATACGCTGTCAGCCACCACTTTGTTATGCTTATTGCTGTCAAGTTACGTGAAACCCATCTAAAATCGGGCGCGAGAGATGACAACGAGTGAAAGGGTTCATGCCGTGCAGGCGTGGCTTGCATACGCTTGTCCGAAAGCGTGCCGGATAAAATCTTGATTGGTTTGGCGCTCTGATGGGGTTCGGTGGCTAAGCAGGTCAAGTCGTGTACCGGTATCCATGGATGGCCCCTTGATGATGCCGCACCGGGGTTGTATGTTAGAGCAAATCCTCTCAACCAAACTTGTAACAAGCGAGGCTTGGCAAGGCCGCCAGCCCGCCCACCCGTTAGCGTTAGCGTTAGCCAGCTGACATCCATCCACTACCAGTACTTAGCCTCGGTCACCCATCCCTGTTCGACAATCCTTTGCCAGCCGCACATGAGCATGATGATGATGATGATGATGCTCCTCGTCCTCCGACACATTAGCCCAGGCCACATGGTCCAGAACGATACCCCCGACGCTGACTGTACGCCCGTTCCTAAGGCTCCATCTGGGGCCGGCGAGGCGACCGCCTGATCAGGGCAGTGCAGCAGGGAACCATTCAGTCAGATCCATAGTGCGGGGCGCCTTAACCACGCCGTAATGTGAAGCAGCAGAAGACAGTCAGGGAGGCTCCCAGCACCCGCTACCAGCACCCGCTCCCAGCAGTCCCTGCAGCAATCAAGTCACTGCAGCAACCATGCCCCTTTCTTGTCCCATTCACGACGAGAATGCCTTTGGCCCGGTCGTTGTAGCTGTTCCGGCCTGCTACAATGGATTCGACTTCACTCTGCTGTTCGAGGAAATCTTCTTCTCTCTAGTTCCAAACGCTATACTCACCATTCTTCTGATATCCAGAGTGTTTCAGCTTCAGAGAAAAAGACCCTGTACATCCACCACCAAGAGACTTGACCAGTATTGGATCAAACAAGTCAGTACTCCACTCACCCCAGCATGAACTTCCAACTTACTGACCCTTGCTGCAGATAGCACACATCGGTTTCATCCTCATCAACTTGGTCAAACTCATCGTACTCTGTGTTTCGGCTCCGAGGACTTCTTTCTCCATCCCCACCGCCATCGTTAGCTTGTTCGTGGCACTATGTGTGCCACTCCTGACCCATCTGGAGCACTACCGGAGTCCCCGGCCAACCTCACTGCTCTCTCTGTACCTCGGACTTGTCCTCCTCTTTGACATTGTCCGCACCCGAACACTATGGGTCATCCAGGACAACCGGCCGTTTGCCATCACCTTCTCCGTCGGAGTCGGTGTACATGTGCTTCTCTTCCTGGCTATCAACATCTGCTCCAATGCAGCCACCACTGACCAAAGACTTCCACGTGAGACGAGAGCCAATGTCTATACTAGAGGACTGTTCTGGTGGCTGAATCCGCTCTTCTGGCTGGGCTCCAAGACAATCCTCGACGTTCCGCATCTCCCAGCCATTGACATAGGCTTACGCTCGCCGGATTTCTTCGACAAAGTATGGGAACAGTGGTCCGACTTACCCCTACGCACACCTGGCGCTCTCCTCAAGCTTCTGTTCAGCTCGCATAGATATCTCATTCTCGAGGGCGTGCTACCTCGTTTGGCACTATCTGGCTTCATCTTTGCACAACCCTTCCTACTTTCCAGAGTTGTGTCCTATGCTACTGCAGCTCCTGATGCCCGGGTGGAAAAACAACTTGGGAATGGCCTTATTGGGGCCACCGCCTTCATCTACGTTGGCTTGGCTATCGCTAATGCCAACGCTCAGCACAAAACATACCGTGTCATCACCAAGCTACGAGGTACCTTGGTCTCTCTCATCTACACCAAGACTCTGACCGTATCTGTCCCGACCGCACAAAAGGGGTCCGCCGTCACTTTGATGAGCGCTGATGTTGAGCGCACTGCTACCGGACTACGTTTCATGCATGAATGCTGGGCCAGCTGCATCGACATCGGTGTTGGTATCTACCTCCTGCAACGACAGCTTGGACCAGCATCCGCCGCACCTGGTGTCGTGTTTCTGATTTGCAGCGTAGTTGGTCTTCGAGTCGCTGCAAGTATGGGACAGCGGCAACGTCTCTGGCTTGAGGGGATTGAGAAGCGCATCAAGGCAACATCCGACACGCTCGCCGCTGTCAAAGAAGTCAGAATGGGTGGACTGCAATTCGTCATGGAAGAGAAGCTGCGCGAACTCCGCCAAGAGGAGATCAAAGCATCTCGCAAATTCAAGAATGCCTTGGCCCTCATCGTCTGTCTATCTTATACCACCGCAGCCATGGGACCTGTCCTCTCGTTCGGTATATACTCTCTCCTAGCCAAGAGGAACAACACCACGCCCGTCACAAGTGAAATTGGTTTCACCGCACTCTCCATCTTCTCGCTGCTGCGGACCCCCATGGCTATGATCCTGGATGCCATCTCCGGTCTTGTCGCAGCAATTGGTGCTATCCAGCGAATAGGAGAGTACCTGTCTGCCGATAGTAATCGCCGGCCCATGTCGTCGCTGACTTTGGAAACGTTGTCCATCACCACCAAAGAGGACGCCTGGTCGCCCATATCTGATACTAAAGAAGTCATCACCGCCTCAAACTTCTCAGCTGGTTGGAGCGAAGAGCAAGGCTTTGTTGTCCGAGATGCCACCTTTTCTATCACGCCAGGCTCTTTGACTTTCATCGTCGGCCCAGTCGGCTGTGGCAAATCCACACTACTTCATGCAATGCTCGACGAAACCACTTTCAACCAAGGACATCTCCTAACAACTCTCAACAGCGCCGCATTTGCGGGTCAGGCTCCATGGCTCATTAACGATACCATTCAGAACAATATCGTCGCTACTAGCACACTTGATCAGCGCTGGTACGGTTTGGTTCTTGACGCGTGTGCTCTTCGTGAGGATATCGCCCGCCTACCTAACGGAGATCGTGAGATTGTGGATGACGGCGGCTCGAATCTCAGCGGTGGTCAGCAAGCCCGCGTCGGCCTTGCTCGAGCTGTGTATTCCCGGCGGTCCGTTGTTTTCTTGGATGACGTCATGAGCGGGCTTGATGCCACTACCGAAGAGGTCATCTTCGCCAGTCTGCTTGGACCTGAAGGCCTACTACGGAAGAGTGGTACGACAGTCGTATTTGCCACGAATGCTCTGCATCGTCTGTCTTCAGCAGATCACATCATTGTCTTGGCTGCTGACGGCACGATTGCTGAACAAGGTCCTTACTGGAAGCTAGCATCTTCAGTCTCAGCACACGTCCAGGCCGTGAAGAAGGACGTCGGGCACATTGATTACAGGGCCGTCACCCTAAGTGTTCCTTTGGAAACCCAAACAGCCACGGAAGTTACGGGGCAGCAGCGTCGCACCGGAGATTTTACCATTTACAGATACTACGCCCGACATGTTGGTCTGTTCAATCTCGCTCTTTTCTTCTTCTTCGGAGCTGTCTTTGTGTTCTCCCTCATCTTCCCGCAATACATCGTCGGATGGTGGGCAGCGCACAATGTTGAACATCCACACGGCAGATTGGGTCTTTATCTCGGAACGTACTTCGGCCTCGCCTGGATCGCCATTGCAGGGCTGGCAGCAGGATGTTTGGTGCTTATCATCAATATGATGCCGCGCGCTTCATGGGCCTTTCATAATGTGCTTTTGCGGACCACCCTTGACGCACCACTCTCCCTCTTCGCAGGAGACAATGTTGCTCACCTCCTCAACCGGTTCAGTCAAGATCTTCAACTCATCGATATGGAATTGCCGCTGGCTCTGTTCAATACCTCAATTGAACTGCTGTCGACATTTGGCAATCTCATCGTCATTGCGGTCTCATCTGGCTATATCGCTGCTACCATGCCAGCAGTATTGCTCGTCTTCTTCCTGCTGCAAAAGTTCTATCTCCGCACCGCTCGTCAGCTTCGTCTCCTCGACATTGAAGCAAAAGGACCACTCTTTTCTCACTTCTTAGAGACACTGTCTGGTCTGGCCGCTATTCGAGCGTACAGTGCCCAGCAAGACTACAAACGTCGATTCTTGGAGAGACTCGACTTCTCACAAAAGCCGTTTTATCTTCTCTATTGCGTTCAACGCTGGCTCAATCTTGTCCTCGACTCTGTTGTCGCAGGAATTGCCATCGTCTTCATCGCAATTGCCGTCCAAACCAAAGGCCACATTGCTCCAGGTCTTATCGGCACAGCACTTGTTAGTATCATCAACTTTGGTGTCAGCACCAAAGCTCTTCTTGAAAATTGGACAAACCTCGAAATGTGCATCGGTGCAGTCTCTCGCATTCGCACGTTTGCTCTCACAACCCCTTCCGAACACCAATCAACCGAGATATGTGTACCCCCGCCTGACTGGCCCTCTCAAGGCCACGTCAGTTTCTCCAACCTGACCGCATCATGGAAAGACCGCCCAACCATCTCCAGCTTCTCGTTAGAGGTTTCTCCCGCATCTAAAACCGCCCTTATCGGCGCCTCAGGCTGTGGAAAGTCCACTATCCTCTCTTCGCTACTCAACCTAGTCCCCCAAACCAGCGGTATCATATCTATAGACGGCATCCCACTATCCATGATTGGCCGCCAAGCGCTACGTGAGCGTCTCCTCACGTTACCTCAAGCGCCTTTCCTGTTGCCACATTGCTCGATACGGAAGAACTTGAACCCCTTTGACCTCCCAAGCATATCCGATGATGACATCTACGACATCCTCGGCAAACTAAACATATCGACGCTTGTAGCTAACCTGCCCAATGGGCTTGACACGAGTACCTCGGATGCGACATTCTCCATTGGTCAGAAACAGTTGCTATGTCTTGCGAGGGTCGTTCTTCGACACCAACACGGCGGCGTAGGAAGAAAACTCTTGGTCATGGATGAGGCTACTGCGAGTTTAGATTTTGAAACTGACAAGGTTGTACAAACGTGTGCTTAGAGAAGAGGTCTTTGGACATGACATGACAGTTCTCGTGGTGGCGCATCGTATGGAGGGTATTCGCGACTTTGATAGCTTTGTTGAGGTTGGGGAGGGGGGAAGGATGCGAGATGTTTAGATCGACTCTGCAGAGAAGGAGGAAGTAGGTTGCATTGGGGATAGATTTTGTGTAAATGTTGCGTTGCAGATTTTGTAAATAGACTTTCTTTCATGCTTTTCTAATACAGTATCACGGTGTTCTTTTGAGAGTTTTCTGTGGATTCTTACCTTGGGGTTTGAGTGAAAACGGGAGGGGCAGGGTTAGTGCACGTTAGCTTACGCCAAGCGAACGAAGCTACTGGTACACTATCCAACATCCAGCTAGTGTTCCCTACAACACGACAACATGAAAGCTCGATCTCTTCGCGCCATGAATGTATTATGGGCCATCATGATGGCGACGGCGTTGGCTTCAACACCAGCCGTACAGCCAATGTGTGTCATGTATCTGACAGGGTGCGCATCCCAACCTCCATCTGTCCCTCCCAGCTCTTCACTCATGCATCGACAGCCAACACAACGTGGTACCAGAACTATCACTTGTATCCGATGTCACGCACGTTGAGTTGGCGTTCATATCCACGTCTCTTTTCAACAAACCTGAGCCTTCCTCCACTTGGCCGCTGTTCACGACCGTGGACACCGTAAGATCGCAGTTCGCCCCAGGCACAGTGGTCATGGTTGCGATTGGTGGCTGGGGCGATACCGCAAGCTTCTGCGAGGCAGCAAGGAATGACTCGTCGCGCAAACGGTTTGCACGGAACATTGCAACGATGATTGATGATACAGGGGCTGATGGTAAGTGAGAGACGTTGTATCCATTGAGCCAGCTGTATAACGCGTACAGGTATTGATATCGATTGGGAGTACCCCGGGTAAGCACCTGCCACCCCCCACCAATCCTCAAGCTCACAATTTTTTGCAGGGGAAACGGCGAGGACTACAAAACCATTCCAAACTCTGAACGAGCCTGGGAAATCGACGCATACCCCAAGCTCCTCTCTGAAATCCGCGCGGCCATCGGCCCGTCTAAACTCATCTCGGCAGCCGTTCCCGGCCTGCCACGTGACATGATGGCTTTCACCCACGAAACCGTACCCGTCATCAACAAATACGTCGACTTCTTCAACATCATGACATACGATCTGCTGAACCGGAGAGACAACGTAACAAAACACCATACCGGTATCCAGCTATCCCTAGAAGCCATAGACGCTTACATTAGCCGGGGTGTCCCACCCCACAAGGCCAATCTAGGCTTCGCATTTTACACAAAATGGGTCAAGACGGACCCTGACGGCGGCTGCGATGTTAATCCCGTAGGCTGCAGAACCCAGCTCTTGGAAGATCCTGTCACGGGAGCGGATATGGGTAGGACTGGTGGTTTCTCCTGGCACGACAAGGTACCGGAGGATGTGGCCTTGTCTCTTCGCAAGGCGTTGGCTAATGGAACGTATGATGCTGAGGGTGGCGGGTACTACTATTGGGATCGCGATGAGGATAGGTGGTGGACTTTTGATACACCCGAGGCTATCAAGCTCAAGTTCCCGGCGGTTGTGGAGAAGAGGTGGCTTGGGGGCGTGTTTGCGTGGGGGCTGGGGGAGGATGCACCGCAGTTTAGGCATTTGAAGGCGCTTCTCGAGGGGTTTGGTGGGTTTGTAAGAAGGAAGAGGGCGGAGCAGGTGGAGGTTCGGTCGGAGTTGTGATGGTTGGGTTGGGTTGTTTGATGGAAAGAATGCAACGGTGTTGAGTTGGGAAAGGGATGCTTTTATCTCTTATCAATAGTGTATTGGTGTTGTAGATTCGGTTGCTATTCTGTTTAAACTGACACTACTTTTTCCACCACAACCCCCCACACACACAAGCACTCATAGTCCACAAAACCCCCATATTCACTCCCACATCGCCTCCTTTTCCCTTTAAACCGACCTATCCCCACCATAACACAACACACTATATCTAAACCTGTTATCTTTATATCTCATCTAGGAACCGCACACTCAGCGGCGATGTTTTCTCTCTCTCTCTCACACTCTCTCTTTCTCCACTCACACACACCCTACAACTATCAGATTTCCCCACTCGAAATTTCTTCAATATTAGATCAAACATATCTAACTATATGCAAAAATGTTAGCGAGATGTATCCTTTTTAGATACATGGAGCAGTAGCAGTAGAGACAAGGGTGTGAATAATGGATTGGGTAATGAGAAAGGGGGTTTTGGAGGGCTGAAGCTGCGGGATAAGCGGGTTGGTTTTCTGCTGTACGCGTGGTATGAATGGAGGGAAACAAACATACTGGGTAGCGTAGTAGGTGCGCGGGTACGGGTAAAAAGGGTTACATTAGTATTGTACATGTTCAGGATAGGTTCAGTGGTACTCGGTAAAGAAACTAGAACATAGATTTTACATATTTGCAAATAGCGTATCAGTGGCACAGCAAAAGATCGTGTGGAAGATGCAAGGAAGGCCGACGCAGTGGACATAGATGTAATCACGTCAACATGGGCTCTGCAGGAGTGATTTAAGAGATGATACAGGTCCAGCCTACAGAGTCAACTCGCCGAGGGCTTGCGGGATCTATCCAGACTGGGGCTAGGTCTGATAGATACCTCTTGTAAACGGTATTCTGGTAGCTGCCCTGCTCTCGACGAGCACGAGCTTGAAAAGACGAAAGATTTGGAAGAAAGATTGAGGAAGTATTCTTCTTGAGATATGAATTATTCGACAGGAGAGCTAGACTACCCTGTACCACACTCACAGCGTGTGTTATAATAATAGCAGGGAGATTAATAACACTAACATTCACGTGCGACTATTACCCTCCCAAGAGAGGTAAGAGTGAGAAAGGCTCGGTAGAGCTCTCGTCAATATCATGTGAGCAATGGTTCTTCAAACTGGTACGCCAAGGATGTGTACCATGGTACTGTAGAGGAGAGAAAATGTCCGCGCGCACGCGAATATCTCCATGTCCAATACCTCGCAAATTCAAAAGCGGCCCGCCCAACTATCAAATCAAAGAGCTTCGGAGTCAAGCGCTCCCAAGAGACCAATTACGGCAACATCGACATGAGCTTTCTCGGCCCTTTGCTCAGCATGAACGGGTCCATGGCCCTCGGCATCTTCTACTGAGATATTACATGGAAGGCAACCGAGAATACGTTACCACACCAACCCCATCTCACATCATCTTAACACTCCACATTCCCCGGAAGCTTAACCGGTTCCATGTTAACACAACTTCTCTTCTGTATTACAATCGGACCGTGACTGCTATCCAAGTCATACTCTTTCTGTACATATGTCGCATCATGTGTGTTTAGTTTAGCGTTATCGGCGATGTCATTCCGGTCGTGCAATGTGTACTCAAGGGGTTGTGTGGCGTCTTTCGTGGGTCTAGGCTTTCGGCCGATGAGTACTTAGTACACCGAGGATGGTTAGGCAGGTCAGCGCCATTGCGCCGACGATTTCGCCGACTATGGGAACGATCTTTTTTTGAGCGGCATTTGCTGGGGGAATACGGGGGTGGTGGTAGTAAGTCGGGGACGATGACGGAGCTTGAAGGACCGATTTTGGGCGCTGGGGTTATTAGGGTAGCAAAGGAAGAGCTTCGAATAGTGCTCGAAGATGATGATGTTACTGTTGTTGTTGCTAAGACAGCTTTTGGAACTGCAAAGAGGGTATACCTAGTTCTAAGCGCAAGGTGGGCCGAAGTCGGGCCGAAGTGCTGAGCAGCCGACGTCCCTACCCATACTCACGATCCGACAGATAGTGAGATATAGATATTGCATCTGTCACTCCAAATGGTGGCCGGTTGCGCAGTACTCGACTTGCAGAGACTACCTGCATAATGCTCAACAGGGTATAGACCGAGAAGAAGACAAGTGCAAGCCTAGAAACGAATGACTACGCGGTGAGGACCAAGGCTACCAGAAGCAAATTACAGAGGCACTCCCTGGGTACTTTGGAGACTGTACCTTGGATAATTATGGCGGCGCTTTCCCGCGGCGCTTTACCAAGCCGCACACATAGTAACATGTCTCTAGCCATGACTGCAATTGTGTAGCGCTGTAAGGTGAATGATCTCAAGGCGGTTACTCAACTTCGCCAGCGATCTGATCGAATTGATCGCAGAGTCTTTTGGACGTGTCGAAAGTGATGACGTAGATCATAGTCTTGAAGTCGTCAGCCAGTCAGCGCTTGTCAATAATGCTGGTAAATCTGACTGGCCGGGATAGCGCCGTGTGCTCCGCGAAACGCCCGTAGGTCGGCAATCACTACCATTATCAGTCTATCGTAGCCGTGTTCTCGGTAGGATTAAGGCACAGTTGCCTTCTTTCGCGCTCGTCACGTTCAACTCGCAGCTATGAACACTACAGTCTTCGGAGTGGCTTGTCTTGTTTCCTTCTCGCCGTCGCCTTGTTCAAAGAAACCAAAACTTCTTACTTGTGGGCGTTGTCTTGTGCGCATACGACGAACTCTTCCGGGTCTGCTGTATTGCTCAAATTACCCCGGCCAGAGGCCACGGTACCTGTCCTTGGCGTGCTGGCTAAACCGAAGAGCCGCCATCTACATAATCTGCCAAAAGCTCTACTTCGCTTTTCTCCACGATTTCTCACACGGCGAACACCCGGAAGACACTACTATTAGCCTCTGATGGCAAAGTTAAGGAGCATGCGATCGCTTCTCCAGGCCATCGTATTGCTTGCAGTTTTCCTCTCTTTCATCGCAGGATCCTCCTTCTTCCGCTACAATAATCACACATCGCTATTACGAAGCTGGATTACAGATACTCACTCAACGCACTCCGCTGTCCCAGATGTCCCCACCCAAAAAGGGCCGCCAGAGGCTCCAGAAGATCCGTTGAGAGAAGTAAATCTTACACTTCTCGAACAGACTCCACGATACCTCCATGCAATCATGGATTCAAAAGACACGTCATTTCCCCGTCTTGAATGCCCAACACCAAACCTGGATCGATATGCGTACCTCCGCGGAGGCTCCTCGAGGTCTTCCGTTACCGGGGAATCCCCCAAATACTTTTTTGCACTAGATTTGTACAAATGCGTAGATCTTCTACCTCGCTTGATCGGTTCAATTGTGGAGACAATCAAATTTCTGGGTCCTGAAAACTGCGTGCTTTCCATCGTCGAGGGACGGTCTGATGATGGAACGTTCGAAACACTAAAAGAGCTGCGCTCCAGCATGCAGCTTCTGCGGGCAAAATACATTCTCCAAAACAGCGACATCAACCCGTTGGCCCCAGGAACAGACCGTATCGAAGCCTTAGCTAAGCTGCGGAATCTAGCATTGGACGACCTTATCAAATATCCAGAGAGGTACCATGAGGATACCACTGTAATCTTCTCCAATGATATCGCACTGTGTATGGAGGACATGCTCGAGCTGATTCATCAGCGCGTATTCCAAGGCGCTGATCAGACATGCGCTATGGACTGGGCCTATGTCTTCGAGGAGCCAACCTTCTACGACGTCTGGATAGCGCGCACTATGACAGGAAATACTTTCTTTCACATCCCGCCGGACGGGAACTGGGACTCTGCTTGGAACCTGTTCTGGAACGACGAAAAGACGCGCTCACGGTTTTCACAATTGAAACCCTTCCAAGTCTTCTCTTGTTGGAATGGTGTGACAGTGTTCACGGCCAAGCCGATCATGAAGAGAAAAATAGCTTTCCGCGCGCACAAAGAAGGCGAGTGTTTTCAGGGCGAGCCAAAGCTGTTCGCGAAGGACATGTGGTTCCATGGTTATGGAAAGATTGCCGTGGTGCCGAGCGTCAATGTCGAGTACAGCGATGCTGCTGCAAAGAAGATCAAGGCGTTGAAAGGATATGCGTCGGAAAATGTGGCGAACGAAGGCGATGATGTCAAGATCGAGTGGGAGGCTAAGCCACCAGCAAAGGTGATATGCATGCCAACCCACCAAAGTCAGACTTTTATAGATTGGGATCAAGGACTTCGGGCCTAATGGTCCAAGTACGATTATATGTTCTTTTCAACTAGGAGTAAGTATAGGATATGACACCCAACAATACCCAGCACTTGGCAAAAGATCTGCCGAACTGCAGTTTGGGAAAATGTAAAGTTACATGAAGTCGATGGTGTGTGTTGAGACTTGTATTTTGTCGTGATAGGTAGATAGTCTAATCTTTTGTCAGCAGGGAAGATTTGCACTCACATACATGACTTGGACATACCACATCTCAAGATGCGCCGACGATTATACTCAGAGCGCAAACTTCCAACTTCATCTTCCCCATCTCGTCCTCCCCATCGGCTTTCGTACCTGAACACCGTCAGGCTCTGCCTCCATAACATATTCTCCCGCTAGAGGGACACCCTCCAATCAAAGAAAATCCAAAACACCACACACTAACCAAACAGCCCACCCCCACCACCCCCCTTCCGTCCCCCCTTCCTTGCCACCCCCTCCAACCACCTCCTCAAAAACGCCTCATCGCGCATATCCTCCGGCCTCACAACCCTCCCTTCAAACTGCGCCTCCTGCCGACTAAACGCTAACAGCGTCGGCATACTACTAACCCGATATGTCACCGGCAAATCCCCAATCAACGTCGAATCCATCAGCACCTCCGTGAACCCCAGCCCTCCCTCGCTCTCTCCCACTTTCTCGTCTTCGATGAGGCGCCGAAGGAGCGGCTTGACGGTTTGGCAGGTGGGACACCATGTGGCGCTCCAGAGGGTGACGAGGGGGAGGTTATTTGCGGCGCAGAGGAGGGTGAGGGTGTGTAGGTCGGCGGGTTGTCGGATCGGGTCGTAGATGCGGTTTTTAGAGGCGGGTGTGGAGGTGGGGAAGAGGGTGAAGGCGCGGGTGCTGGTGCTGGTGTGGAGGAAGGGTTTTAAGGGGAGGCGGAGAGCTGGGCGGAGCATTGTTGCGATTGGGGTGATGCTGGCGTTAAGAGGTGGTTTTGGTGGTGAGGATTTCGCGGAGAGACGCGTTGAGGCGTGTGAGGGGCTACGTCATTGGTTTGCCAAGACGCTAATGAATCGAGCTGTCTGCTTTCACTGCATCACGAAATTTTGGGATTATCACTGTTCAATATATGTTTGTAGAATTGGAAGTCATTGTATGAATTGCTGCCCAACTCTCTTGAGATGAATACTTACCTGTTTAGCGGAGATGAAGCCAATCAGCCAAACGAGAGATAGGCTCCGAGATCATCATCAACAGACCACAAGTCCTAACTTTGGCATAATCTCCCACAGCCTTCCCTGCATGCAATCCATTCTGACCATGACATCCAATCGCCTCACCATCACCTGTACCCTTGCGGAATAAATGTTCAAGATCCGGTGTCACACAAGCAGAATCGACATGCTCCAACTTCGCCTTCGTGATGCTACGCCCCGCTGGTCGACGCGCTGTACGCTTCTGAGGTAGACCGCAGCGCAAGGGTTTATCGTTCTTCCGCGTGAATAGCATTCTCTTAATCGAATACTCAGGCTTAACGCGTCGCGAATACGGCACTGGGTGCATGGGGTGATCCTCGTCCTCAGCTAATTGCCAACAGTGCAGACATCCATCTACGTAAAAGTATCGCTCTTGAGTAGCACCATCAGCTGGGTTTAGAGCGTTATCTGCGAGCTGATTGATCTGTGAATACGGACAGCAAAGCTTTGTTAGTTTCCAGTAACAGTGTGGAGAATGTGGCTTTGTGTCCTCCATTGTCTCGAATCGGGCTACGTCAAGAGCGTGTATCTTTTCGTATCGTGAGATGATGTCGGCTGCGGTAGTTGGTATTGAGGGTTCGCCTGGTTCTGGGGAGTACTCCTCGTCCTCTAGTGGATGGCCCGCGTATAGGCCAAGATGTGCGGCAGGCCAAGGCTCGTGGTCGACGATAAGGTATTGCTCCCAATAATTTCCTCGCAACCGCTTGATCAGGTAGGTATCCGTATTTCGAATGATACTGGGAGATCGAAGGTAGTCGAGGCGCTCAGTCAGATGCTCCCATGTATCCCTACAAAACCACTGCGAGAAATAGGTCGTGGGAAGTGGAACCGCGATAGGCAAATCGTGAGTGGTATTCGATGGACACGCATGATCCCATTCCCGCCAGCATGTTGGGCCCTCGAAATCGGTTCTTGTGAAGAAGCCGCCAATGGCGAATTTCTCCCAGGAAACACCAGCTTCTGGATACTTGTCAGAACCTTGAAGAACGGGCTCATGGTACTTACAAATACTTGGCTGCCATAGTGTTACGCAAGCATGTGCTAGCTCGTGTATGAGAATCATAGCGAGCTGCATGTTGTTCTCGAGCTTATGACTACTGGAAGTGTGTTGACGAAAAGCTTCCGTGTATTCATGGACGGGGAGAAAGATATTATGAGTTACCGTAGTGCTCCATGGATTGTACCATACACCTTTAGGATAGTCGGGCATTCGACATCATGGCTGCATCTTCGAATCTACTGCGAGCGAACAGAAGATCAGGTTCGTGGCTGCCTAGAAAGCCTTCCATATCTTCTTCTACCCGGAATGCAAACTTCACTTTGTCAGCGACCAGTCGCAGTTCGTCTTTTATCTTTTCGAGTATGTTCGGATCGTGCTCCATAGGATCCTCTTCAACGCAAACCCACCCGTTCTCGAAGCCGGGGTGGCCATACTTCAAGTGAATCCAGAACTTCAACATATAAGGGTGGCTTAAAAACATGGACGCCAATTGAAAAGCTGGAGAAACTTCCGTGTACCACTCATCGAACTCATCAAATTCTACCACCCAGTTGGATTTGTCGAATATTGGGTGGATGTCGTTATTAAGCATCTCGTGCTCACTTGGCGTCGAGTCCACTAAGTAACCATTTTGCTCGTAGAAATCGTCGTAGGCGCTTTGACGGTAAGGATCTACTTTATCACGACAGATCTGAGGGCGATACACTTGCCAGTAGAGCTTATAAAGTTCGCGCAATTCCGGTGTTTCCCATGTCAAGGGGCCCAGTGGGGTAGTCTCGATGTTATGTTCCTGCATTAGTCGAGAGTCTCATGCGGTTGTAGATGTAGTCTGTTCTGTAGCTTTGATAGTTAAACGGTAGAATATATACCATAAGCTCAACTGTTACCGACACTAGAGAAGTGAATGCACTATAGGCAAGGATGCATAACAATGTACATTGTGAACGAACTTCCCAATACACAATGTTTCTGATATCTGCTTAATCGTACATCACCAATGTCAGTGTTGGTAGATCATGTTCTGAGCCGGTAATCCCAGGATACAGATGCAAATCATGTATAGATAAGGTCTTCGCAGATGATTTGACTCGATTGAAACGTCGATGGACAATGAGAGTAGTATGAACAATACGACAAAGAGTCGCAATAAAAGTAAAATTTATGTATAAGCAAGTAATTGCGGTCGCAGTATAGCGTAAGGATGACAGATCGTATATAAAATATACCCGGATTTCACTCCAAGTACGAGGTAGGAGCTTAGCGTACTCCTTAGTTACCCTTGCCGGAAATGGTAGCAGTAAATGGCTCCGCAATAGAGACCTGTCCCGCGGCCTTGACATCCAGAGCGACGTTGTTGTTAAACTTCTTCGTCTCTTCCGCCAGCGTAGCGGCAACGTCCTGACCCTGAGCTTGCTGCGCTTGGAGCTTGAGGACGGTAGCCATAAGCTTCAGAACCTTGTTCTTGATCTTGCCGTTCTGTGACCATGGTTAGAAATGCATAATCCTGACATACATCGTTTACATACCTGAATCTGGGCGGCCTGATCGCCGGTAGCAGCTGCAACTGCGGGGTTGAAAACTTCCTTTTCGGCATCGTTGGCGACCTGATTGACAGTGTTCAAAAAGGTCAGGTCTTCACTGGCGATATCCTTGAGGTTGTTGACGTCTAGTGCTTTGAAGACCGCGGCAGCTTCGGCTTTGGCATTTCCAGCCTGACCGCCGGAGATGGATATGTCATTGTAGGTCGTATCCGCAAACACCGCGGCGCTTTGTCGTGCTTCAATTACGCGCTCATTGGGTGTAGGCGCAGCAATAGAGAGAGCAGCAAGCGACAGGATGGCAAAAGACTGGAAGTACATGTTTACGGAAGTACGTAGGGACTGTAGATGTTGTTGTTTGGAGAAGTGAATGAAACAGCACGGCTGAAGCTCGGAATAAAGGATGTAGAGTAGAATTCACAGCGTCAAGCCGGAGATGTTTGCAAAACGAACAAAGGTGACTGAAAACGCTTGATGATAGTAGCAAACTTAAGATGCAGGTTTACAATGCGTTCTTATACACCCGCACTGCAAGGCGCTAATACTCGCGAGCAAGATTTTCGAAGCTCTAGTTTCGTCAATGCCGTGAAAACGGGGCTTTGCAGGGCCTGAGCGCCTTTTGAGGCGACACCTTGAATGCGAGCGAAGCCTAGGGCTTCATGGTCCGGTCGCATCAGCGCCTAGTGACGGCGGCTGTCGAAAATTGATCCACGAGTAGAAGACGCTGACAGGAGACTACAGGCGTTACGTGCCACCAAAACTCCAATCGCGGGACCCTGGAATTGAAGTTGTTGCTGAACAGTCAGGTTGTGAAACTTGTCGAACGTCAAAAGTCGCAACTCTAGCGCCGCTTTGCATGAGCTCGACGGAGCGGGGCTTGTCAGAGAACTGTCGCAATTCCAGAAACGCTCTAGTTCCCGCCGCAAGGTCGAACGGTGGGTATCTCTAGATCGAAGTCTAAACAAGAGGATGGTGTTTGATCATGGGTGGGGCAGGGGTTGTGCAGGCACTCTCAGGTTGGTGTGGGTGCGCTAGCGCCATCTCTTGATTACATAAGTCAGTACATGATACCAGCGTGAGGAATATCACGTCAAGCTCCACCATCCCGTCCATTCAACATCACACCTCTCTTGTGCATGCGCTCTTCAACCATCCTCTTACTGTACACCTTCTTAGTGCTTGAGCTCCCACTGAACAAGTTTTCAGCCTTTCCATAGACAGCATCAGTGTACTCGATACTCGGCGCAGACCAGTCCAGAGTGAACGCACTAACACTAATGCTACCCCCACCAACAACCCACGTCTCTCCAGGAAGGCTCGTGTCCCCGCTGTAGGCTGCGTTGATACCTGCAGCGACGGGATCGACATTATCCCAGGTGAATAACCCAGTCGTCTCGTTGAACACGGCAACGTCCGTGTTTGCCTGACCAGTGAGTCGGGACTTGACTACTGGAGGCATGGTACCGTTGATGAGGTCGGGGATGTTGATGTTGACGCCATATCCGAGCGGAAGGACTTGTTGCCCCTCGGGTGTGTTCTTGATGAACTCATTGATGATTTCGAAGGTAACCTTGGCTGCCTGCACGGCGGGATGAGAAGCGCCTGTTACATTGAAGTACGGCACCGCCTTGTTGCTCGCACTGGTCGCGAAACCAGGAATGGAACGTGATACGGCCGCGATGGTTGCGCCTACTGTACCGCTAAGTGCCATTACGAACGGACCGAGGTTTGTGCCGTAGTTCGGCCCGGCAATGAACAGATCTGCTGTCTGGTGCCACTCGGGATAGTATCGCGGAAGCACATAGTCAAGGGCAACAAAAGTACATGCCGCTGGTGTACCATCATAGTACCATACGTTATCGTCGGATGGATCGCGTCCTACTGATGGTGCACCTGCAGGAACAATGTTGTACTGCGATGGTACTGTAAGGTTTGCTGACTCGGACCAGATGACGGTAGTGCCTTTGCCAGACTGCTGTTGAGCGGGAGCGACAATGAGAACTGAGCGAGAGTCAGCGTTGAATGTACCTTCCATGTCGAAAGACCACGAGCGTACCATCATGACCAGCGCCCACGAGCAATTTGTACAATTCTCTCAGATTTCCACTACCAAACCCGTCGTCATTGCCCATCAGGATCTTGGCGGCATCGGAGGACGAAGCCAGCCCCAATGCCGCAGTCAGCGCAGTGCTGAGTTGGAAGCGCATACTGGACGATTGACCACGACAAAAGCTCGTAGTTGGGAAATTCAAAGATGTACTTTCACAATGGGCAAACAGTGGTTTATATTGCCTATCTCCAACTACGCCGCGTGCCCAACTACCTAATCCAGCATGTAATAGCAAGTACTACGATGATAGTCGCTGCAGGAACAGGTTCCAACTCCACGATCCGGGGTCCCCGATATCGCGGTGTGCTCTCACCAGCGGTCAACTCGCGTGTTCATTTGATGCTGATAAAGGATGCGCCGGGTGCCTCACGAAGCTATGCCGAATCAGGCAGGAGGAATGCATCTGGCAGGGATAAGAGACGGGTATGTATCGGAACTCGGCGCTCGCGAGCAACGGGGAGATGGTCGGGATGAAGTAACAGAATACACAAAGGTTCAATGAGTCCTATCCCCCGATTAGATTGTAGCTGAGGATATGACAGTATAGATTGATTTTTGACATTGTTCAACCGAACATCCTCTAACACGAGACCGAAGCACAAAACTATCCGGGTATCCATCTTCGAAATCTACAAACTTGCACCACCCCCTCTACAACTTCGCCTTCACAGGCGCAAACGTACTCCCATGCCCACCCCCAAGCGCCTCAACAAGCTCATCCACCTTCTCCAACACCCACGTACACCCTTCATCACTAACCAACCACCTAATCCCCTCCTCACTCCCAGCCTCTGGCTCCTGCTTCCACGTCCCATCCTCCCACGCCTTCCGCAACCCAAACACATGACTCAGAACCTGCGGCCCCACACCCTGCTGCGCCCTCAAACAAGTAATCGCAATCAAGCTCGTCGTGATGCGGCCGACAGTCGCGCCTTCGTTGCGCGGCGGATCGGTGAAGAGGCCGCCATACTCGCTGTTTATAATGAAGACGGGTAGGTCTGGGTGTGCTTCACCTAGTTTATGTTCGAGTTTTGTTTCGAGGGGGCGGTAGATGGCGTTCCAGAGGGCGCGGCCGCGGGCGTTTATTTGCTCGACGTTTGAGGGGGAGGGAAAGCGCGTTGGTTTGGTGTTCAAAGAGGAAGCGATCGAGGAGGGGAGTTCGGCGCGGAAAGCGTTGAGCATGTTGATTGTGCGGGGGATCTGTGGGGGTTGTTTTGTTAGAATGCGACTGACTGGTTTGTTGTGGATGGGTGATACCGTACGCCATTGAAACCTATACATTTCAGGCCGATTTCGCGCATAAATTCTGCTATTGCTACTCCTTCGCTTTCTGGCTTCGATTTACTTGACGTGTTGTATAGGGTTATCATTGCCTCTGGCGAGTTCATCGTCATTGTCGCTGCAGTGGAGATGCCGAGCCATGATGGGCGCCCGAGTTTCCGGTCTGTGGCTTCTTTTTCTATTTTACTGTAGATTGCCTGGATACGTGGGGGTGCTGGGACGGGACCTGGGCGGGAATGTGCGGCGTTGATGAGCGACTTCAGGGCTGGGGAGAGCTTAGACATGGTGGGCGAATGGGGGGACTTCAGCTAAGAATTTTGAGGACCCACGGTTGCGCAATTAGGGACGGCGCAATGCGAATGGATGGTAGGTGCAATTTGCGCGTATAAGTAGGTTGTGAAGTGGTAGAGTTGATGTATATAAAGTCAATGTGCTTGCGATGACGCGACTCCGACGCCGTTCCGAGGCTCATTGTTCGGCTGTTTTTCAGACACCGCGCGGATTCACTATAGGTGGGGCCTCAGTGGAACCACCCAGTATCCAACGTCAACCATATCCGTACATCGGTGGGCAGAGCTGCTGTAACAACTTTCAGCGACAATCATGAGACATCCAATATGAGCAGATTATTAATAGCTACCGGAGCGGGAGTAGCTGCTGCCCTCAACCCCTCCCGCGTTTGCCAAGCATTTTGACGCCACCAGCTGAACATCCAGGCCTCGACTACCAGTTTAAATCATGGTGCACTCAGCTCGGCAGACCATATCTCTGGTATTGGATGATTGGAGCACTCCGACATGGCGAAAGCATGATTTGAATACTTGAATCTGCGCTGAAGCAATTTCGTTGACCCTTCACTCGCACCCACCACGCTATTCAGCCGCGCGACACACAAAAAAACATTCTTTAGATATCGAATCCTACATTATGAACTCGCTAATTACACAACCGTTGTATACTACTTTACATGATGAGAAACGGGAAATACGACTACTTGATATCCTGCCCAATCTCGACGATTCACAACCTGTGCATTGTCAACTGTTTGCCTACTCACTGGAAGACTTGAATGATGAGTACAAGGAGTTTCTCACTGAGAATTCGGCCACGCAAGGTATTGGGCAGCACCCAAAGCAAGAGTGGACAAGCTATCGACTATCGCACAGGTTAGCGACTCAGGCATCACTCAGGCGAATGCAAAGCACTCGTCCATCACCAAACCTTTACCGCTTTCAATGGGGCGACTTTGCAGCTCTTTCTTACGTTTGGGGCGAAGAGTCCAATGCTCGAGAAATCATCGTTAATGGTCATCCTGTGTCAGTGACGGCGAACCTCGATACGGCTTTGCGACAGTTTCGCAAACAATGGGAATTCTCCGGTCACTTCAAACTATGGGCGGACTCGCTATGCATCAACCAAAGGGACTTCATTGAACGTGCGCATCACGTCAGAATGATGCGGGATCTCTATGGAAGTGCTTGGTCCGTCATCGCCTGGCTAGGAAAGGAAGAGCACCATAGTACTTCGGCAATACAGCTGCTGTCGGATCTCGCTGCCTTCAAGGACGCTGGTTGCGTCGATGAGATGAAAGCACATTTGGTCTCTGATCCTCTATCCTGCGGTGTACCCCATTGGCCGGCACTAGAATCCTTGATGAATAGGCCATATTGGACACGCTTGTGGATATTCCAGGAGATCGTGATTGGCGGTGCCGCGACGTGGTTGCGATGTGGGAATGCCACTATCAACTGGAAAACCTTCTGCACTGCTGTCTCGGTCCTACAAGAGCAACTTTGGTTAGAAAAGGATACATGTCTTCAGCTGGCTGCGTCAGTGGCTGGTGTCAATACGGAACAGATATGGAGGACTAAGAGCCTGCATCTTGTCTATCAGGACCTATCGCCTCTGACGCGGCAGATCTCCGAGAAAAGAATCGACTTCAGCTTTGAGAGGCTACTGGATCTTGCCAACTCCGGAAATTGCACCAACAGCAGGGACAGAGTGTACGCTCTCATTGGACTCATGTCTCCTACCATCACCCATCGATTGTCTCCAGACTACAAGATACCAGTTTGGAGGGTATACGTGGAAGCTGCGAGGGTCTTCATTCAAGCGGAACAGAGCCTTGATCCACTCCGCGAGGGTAACCCATGGGGTCCAGCTAAGGGTCCGTCTTGGGCAGCAGACTGGGCCTGGCCTGGCAGAATCAGATGGACACGTCCCCATCAGCATGTATGGGGTCCAGTACACTTATTCCCCCGTGACTTGGACAATACGCGACATCATCCCTATCGAGCATCCGGAGATGTCCCAGCTAACGCGAGGCTTTTGAGAACTGGTATCCTTCAGTGCAATGGTTTCGTCGTCGATACTATCTGTGGTCTCTCAGCTCGAAACATTGGCTACTTCGAGTGGTCTAGGTCCAGCATCGTTCGGCAGTCGCAATGGAACAGCGTCTATGGCGACCGCCTTGCCACATCCGAGGCATTATATCGCACTCTTGTTGCCGATAGGGCATCAAATGGCAATAAAGCTGAAGCACGTCATGCTGCAATACTTCATCTTCCGCACACCTTCGAGCTAGCCAAACCACAGTTCGCACAACGAGGATGGGCCTTCCTTGGTCGACAGGAAGGCTACTACTTCCGCTGGGAGCGATTCCGGTCCGCCAATTGGGACTTTCTACTAGGTGAAGACCTTCTAGACAGCTTTTTCAGCGATGATATCCCGGCAGATGCTTCTGAGTATGATTTCTGCGAAGTATATTCGTGTTCTGATCGTAGCGCAAAGAAGCGAAGGTTTATGACAACAATGAAGGGGTACATGGGCTGGGCGCCTGATAATATATTTGGCAAGGAAAATGAACAAAGTCGTGCTGGCGATCTAATAGCAATTATTTTCGGTTGTAGCACGCCTCTCGCCATTCGCCCTTGTGGAGACCGCTTCCAGGTCTTGGGTGAAGCCTATGTTCAAGGCTTGATGGATGGAGAGGCTATTGATGCACTGCGAGAGGGAAAACACGCAACACAGAGCTTTGTGTTTTGTTAAGCTAGCTAAGCAGAACCGAAATCAGGGTAGAAAGAAGGCTTTGCTGCATTGTACGAGCCGCAACGTCAGTGACTGCTTACTATCGCTGGCGTGAACAACATGAGTGTGTTGCTGATATGCGAAGCCATGGGACCATACAAGGGCTCCAAAGTTACGTAAGTGCACCTTAGTCCGAATCAGGAAACGCCTCCAAGGCTAGATAAACCCTGATTGTCTAGGCCTTCTTCCTATCACTACCAGCACTTGTTCAGAATGTCAAACATGCACCTCCGTCTTGCAAAGCCGTCCGATGAACCAGTCATTGCCGACATGTGCGCTCGAGCGTTCAAGGATGAAGACCTCTTTACTCGAGTAATCCACCCCTACCAAGCCCAGTATCCCAACGACGTAAAACTCTTTTGGCACGATTGGGTGCGCAATGCTTGGGCCAACCCACGAAACAAGATGATCGTTGCCGTTACAACAACGGCCGAGGGTGGTGAGCAAGAAAAGGTCATCGGCGCAGCAAGCTGGCAACGCCAGGGCGACGACGCAGGTGCGCAAAAAATCATCTCGGAATGGACTGATCCCGGTTCATTCCCCGCCTTGCATTCAACACACAATCGCGCCATGGACCCCTCAAAGAAGAACATCCTGGCCGAGTCCGCTCCTTACACCAAACACTACTGGGAGGGTTCGTGCGCAATCAATTGGTACCTGGAGCTGTGCTGCGTGGATCCAGACGTCAAGGGTCGTGGAGCGGGGCGGCTGCTAGTGCGGTGGGGCTTAGATCGTGCTGAGCAAGAGGGTATCAGGGCGAGTGTGATGTCGAGTGAAGGCTCTGATGGGTTTTATTTAAAGTGTGGGTTTGATGAGGTGGTGGGGAACGCAAACGAAGGGGAGGGAAACCCGTTGCAGAAGGATAATGTTAAGGGTGGGAATATCTTGTTTATGTGGGTCAAGGATGGTGAAGGGATGGAAAAGAGGGCGACATAGTTGTTGTGATTGTTGTTCAAGAACGCGGGCATGATCCTGCGGTCACTTCTGGCTAGGTCGCTCCATCTTACGATGATGTTACATATCCTTCAAGATATGCATTTAATTGACGGCCCTGATGTATGGCCTGATACAGCTACTCAGGCAGGCACAGTAGCCCTGACCGATGTGTACCAACTCTCCTCTTTATAAGTTTGCGTTTTACTTCGAACCGCACATCCCTTCTCAATAAGAAGCTCTTGAGTGCTCTGCTGACCCTTCCGGCCAGATTCTTGCGTACTCTTGCACTGCGGACAAGCTAAAAATGGGAAATGTGTGGCACGGTAAGCTTTGGATGAGAGACTACTGTACACCTTCAACCTTGGAGTGGAGAGCGTTTGTTACAGCCCTCGGGCTTTCATCTCACTGGAATTATGTCCCTGTGCCTGTGAGCAGAAAATACACCCATCTCGTATTGAGCGAGCTGCATGAGCCAACATTGGACAGTTTGTTGTAGCCGAAGCGCGTTCTGCAAGCGAGCTGTGTTAAAAAGGCATCCAATGTTAGTCGCATGTCGCAGAGGACGCAAAGGAGTGAAGTTGCATCGGCTCGAGCGCCGCTTCCCCCAACCAAACGGCGCGCTAGCCTCCCGTGGGATTTAGCCGGCCCGTCCCATTTACCATGAGCGCTTCTCCACCCCTCATGTCCTGCAAGTGGATTATCTTGCAGCTGGCCTTCAGATTGAGCAGGCGGTTTCTCACGTCTTCCCAGTGCTATTGAGCCAGGTGCATTTGCGCCATTTCCCCAATCCTTCTCTGGTCTTTTCTGTGGTCGTGGTGCTTGGTCGACACTTCAACATTCGCACTCATTCCCGACCGATTTCACTCTTCGTATTCGGTTTTTTTTCTAATGTCAGACCCAAAGAACGAGGCTGCTGCCGTGGCCCAGCCTCTCGACAGCGAGTCACAACAGGATGGCATCGTTTCAGAGAAGAAAGGGACCGCTGGCGATCAAAAAGATATGTATCGTATGGGAAAGCAGCAGGAGCTGCGACGAAACTTCCGGTTTCTTTCAATATTTGGATATAGCATGGTATTGATGGCGACGTGGGAAACCATATTGACGTGAGTATGTATGGGCATTTGGTCTGCGCTGCCTGACGTTCAGTAGAACTCTGATTATTCCACTAACAAATGGCGGCACTGGTGGCGCTATCGTCATGTTCCTCATCACAGCGGTGGGCATGGGCTTTGTCATTGTCTCGATGGCGGAGATGGCTTCAATGTGCGTGGCGGCCCGTTGTTGTGGTTCCTCCGATACGAGAGAATTGCTAACTAGAAGGAAGGGCTCCTACATCCGGAGGACAGTATCACTGGGTATCTGAGTTTGCATCCAAGAAACACCAGAGGTTCTTGAGTTATCTTGTGTTCGTTGTCCACAGCATGTTCGCAAGCATTATTGCTGACCACATGTCAGCGGCTGGCTCTGCGTGCTAGGTTGGCAGACCGGAATTGCATCTATCGCCTTCCTTGCTGGCGGTCAGGTCCAAGGACTTGTCATCCTCAATAACCCAAATTACGTCCCCGAACGATGGCATGGTACCCTCCTGGTTATTGCGGTAGCAACGTTCTCCATCTTGTTCAATACGCTGCTAGCTCGTAAGCTACCACTAGTCGAAGGCATCGTCCTAGTCCTGCACATCTTTGGTTTCTTCGCCATATTCATCACCATGTGGGTTCTGGGACCGCGCAGTCCACCCAAAGAGGTTTTTGGTGGATTTCAAGACAACGCAGGATGGGGCAGCGTAGGCCTGTCTGTGTTGGTGGGACAGCTTTCACCCATCTTCTCTCTCTTAGGTGCAGATGCTGCAACCCATATGTCTGAAGAATTGAAAGACGCCTCATACACACTTCCCCGCGCCATGATCTGGACAGCGGTGGTCAATAGCAGCTTAGGTTTCCTCATGCTGGTAACTTTTTGTTTCTGCCTCGGCGACGTGGATAGCGCCATCTTATCGCCCACAGGGCAGCCCCACATCCAGATCATGTACAATGCTACCCAGTCCATCCCAGCGGCTACAGCTCTGGCATCGATAACGACTATCATGGCAGTGTTTGGATGCGTCAACAATGTGGCAACATGCTCGCGCCAGCTCTTCGCCTTTGCTCGCGACCACGGTGTCCCCTTTAGTGCCTTTCTCTCCCGAGTTCGACCAGGTTGGGACATCCCTCTCAACAGCGTTCTTGTATCTTTTAGTATTGCCGTTGGGCTCTCCCTGATCAACATCGGCAGCACCGTGGCGTTCAGCTCCGTGGCGTCGCTGGGCACATGTGCTCTCCTTTCGTCCTACATCGTCAGCATCTCATGCATGTTCATCAAGAGGTGGAATAACGAACCTCTCCTGTCATGCAAGTTTTCGCTTGGTCGCGCTGGTATCTGGGTCAATGGTGTGTCCGTCGTGTACTTGTGCGTAGCGTTGGTATTCGCCTTCTTCCCCACATTTCCGCACCCAACACCTGACCTGATGAACTGGAATATTCTGATCTACGGCGTTGTTGTGGCATTCTCGCTTATATACTTCTTTCTCAAAGGGCGCAAGGTGTATGTTGGGCCTGTTGAATATCTTAGCAAAGATCTTTGAGCGGGAGGTTGAGGTATCTCAGACAGTTAGCATACGCAACCCGATGCAATTCCGGTAACGCGCCAACGCGAGAGTGCCGAAGCATGATTTGCTACGCGACACTTTCGCGAGAGGCACATCTGACATGACCAGCATTGTGTACAACGCGTTTGTGTCGAGTTCTGGCCATGCTTCGCGTTCTAGTACACGTCGGGTAAACCCCAAATCCCCGTAACCAATTAGCCGGTATATTGTCGAGCAATTGGGACGGGCCAAGAGATCTATTCAATCAAAACCCTTGCGAGCGACTGCAACTTTCGGAAAGATCAATCTCTCGGGCCACTATCAAGTCCTTTGCTGCATTGCAAAACCTTCGTTCTCGGTATATTGCTTGACTTATTATGGCCGGCAATTGATGGGGTAATGGCATCAAAAATTATGCGGGCTTTCATAAATAACCTGGTGAGCACATCGCATTGGAAGATTGTTGCTTAGATTTTCATTGCGACTCATACTTTCTATAATGGCGCTTCGTCTCGTCTCCCTTTTCCTGACGATCGCATTCTTAGCTGCATCTGCGCAATCGCGAATCCTTTTCCAATATGAGCAACGCCAGCTTTCACGAGAAGTCGTGGCTTCGTTCCCAAAAGACGAGGCACGACTCTTCGCATTTGATAATAAATTCGAGACCAAAGCTGCCAACCTTACAGCATGCAAAGTCGACCCAGCCCACGACAAGTGGCCGGCAGAGTCAGGCTGGGACAAGCTTGTGAAAAGACTGAGCTCTCCCGATAACCTCATCATGACTGTGCCACAAGCATCGATATGTTACGGCGATGATAAAGACGATGATCAGTGCCAGCAGCTCTCCCAAAATTGGACAAATTCGTATACACACATCGACGATCCAACGGAGGTTCTATCACCAATATACCAGGGCTTGACATGCCTGCCACCTTCAATCTACGACAGCGGCGGTTGCACCCTTGGCGGATATCCTGCGTATGCGGTCAAAGCAACGTCGGTTCTCGATATCCAGAGTACAATGAACTTTGCGCGAAGTCTCGACTTGCGTCTCGTTGTGAAGAATACGGGTCATGACTTTTCCGGCCATTCCACTGGATACGGCGCAATTAGCATATGGACGCATGCGTTGAAGGATATGATGATGCTTGAAAACTATGTGGATGAGTCGGGGTACCGAGGGCCGGCTATCAAGGCTGGGGCTGGTGTACAAGCTTTCGAATTGTACAAGTTTGCTGACCAACATGGCTATATGGCAGTTGCTGGTGAAGGCCAGGTAAATATTGAGTAGACAGGCTTGTCGATACATTTACTGATATCTCCCAGACTGTAGGCGTGATGGGTGGGTACATTCTAGGTGGAGGCCACTCACCCCTTAGCTCCATTTACGGCATGGCTGCTGACCAAGTTCTTGGATTCGAGGTCGTTTCACCAATTGGAGAATTTGTGACCGCCAATTCGACAAGCAATAAGGAGCTTTTCTGGGCGCTCAAAGGTGGCGGGGGTGGCTCCTTTGGCGTAGTGACGTCCATTACCTTCAAAGTCTACAAAGACATGCCCATCACTACCGCGACATGGAAACTTGAAAGTTCCAAAATCGGGAAAGATAAGTTCTGGGCCGCGACAAAAGCCTTTTTCGATCGAGCCATCGACAACGTTGACGCCGGAGCATACAGCTACAACCGCATTGCTCCCTCCGACGATGACTTCACATCAACGATGCAGCCATTTTTCGCCCCGAATAAGACTGCCAGTCAGCTGAACACCATGCTCGCCCCATATCTTTCCAAACTTACAGCGCTCAACATACCCTTCTCTCCCAAGGTCACCGCATACCCCGGTTTCTACAAAGCATGGCTCGCGCAGTTCCCGCTAGAGCCCCAGGCAGACATCAGCTCCTACGTAGCCTCGCGTCTCTTCCCACGCTCGAACTTCGCGACCGAAACAGGTAGAAACCTTACCTTCAACGTGCTCCGCCAAACTGTCGAAAGCGGACATCCGCTCCTAGCTTTCAACGTAGCCCCTGTCCTCTCGCCGTCCAATGCCCCCAACGCCGTAAATCCAGCATGGCGAAATGCAGTCTACCACATCATCACCAGCACCTCCATCAGCCCGGATTCCTCCGCCGACGAGAAGCTCGCCGCCCGTGACTCGCTGACAAACGGCACGATGCTGAAATGGCGGAATATTGCACCGAGCAGTGGCGCGTACCTGAATGAAGCGGATCGCATGGAGCCGGACTGGCAGAGAAGTTTCTGGGGCGACAATTACGGTAGGTTGTTGGCGCTGAAGCGAGACATCGACAGCAAGGATTTGTTCTGGGTTGACAAGGGCGTGGGGAGCGAGAGGTGGAGGGTTGAGAGCTTTGATGGAGTGCCGGATGAGAATGGCAAGTTGTGTCCTGTTGTTTGATGGGGTGGTGAAGCTGGGGTGGGGTGGGCGGGTTCATGGTATGCGTCACTTGTACCCTTGTACCCTGTCTTCCCACCATCTGAGCTGGGTAAACGTGTTGTGGATACGTGGGGGTAAACGAAGGCGGCCTGTTCGTCATTTTCAACTACGAGATAATGTTTTCAAGGGCTTGTACAGGACCACACCAACGGACCCTGATTACAGTAGAAAGATGCACTCCGACAATCGTAGCTGCTGTCGAACGGATCCTTTGACCGCTTGGGTGCTCTTTTTCGGTGCTTACATCAACCTTTGGGTGATAGGTGTTTCTTGCAAGCGTTTCTCAGACTTTGTACTCACCTGAAGGTCTGCCTCGCACCGTACATCTGACTGCAAGTGCAAGCATGACGTTCATCTGGTCATCTCTCCCGCTTCTCCATTCCAAAACCCTGGTTGATTTAAACCGGTTAATATGGAAAATGGTTTCGTTCCTGAATCTTATCGCCACCACAGACGGCCCGCTTATTTCCCCCGAAAGCTTAATCCCGACCCGACGATCTCAAACGATCGGAGTGGCGCTCGACATTGACCACTGACGTCCGGTAATACCTTACTCACGTCAGCGAAACAGCTGCGGATCGAGTAATGATAAACATATTGAATTTATCCTAGTTCCAGCACACTGCATGGGTAAATTGAGCTCATCATGATCATGGCGTTGTCAGCATTGAATGGGTGAACGCCGATGAGTGGTTCAATGCTCGGAGGACTTCGTGTTCATGGTTAATCCGTGATCTATAAGAATATCGCGAAGGATGGCCTCTTCCACACCCACAGGCATATCGATTCGAGAACCGTAACTATGGTTGCAAGTCTCCTCCTCCCACTCCTCTGCGCCAGTGGAGTAGGCGCCCAGTATTTCCCACTACCATGGTCTTACCCCATGAACGAGACAGCAGTTCAAGTCACCATCAATGGAAATGTCCGACATCAGACAATGATGGGAGGTGGATGCTCGGGAGCCTTCAGCGTCGCATGCGATCAGACGGGACGTAAGGGACTCTCAGCAGCAAATCAGCAGCTCGTTAGCGACTACCTTTTCAGCGAGAATATTGGAGGTCTATCAGTCCTTCGGAACCGTGTTGCCTCAAGGCCGTCAGAAGGCGTCCTAGGCAGCTGTCCTGAGACACCTTCATCAACCTTCAACTACACCGGTCTAGGAACAAACGACTCAACTGCCGATAGCTGCCAGTTGAGACTGACACAGCAAGCCCTCATCTCCAGCCCCAATCTGTTCATCTACGCAGACGCCTGGTCCGCTCCAGAATGCTTCAAAACGGACTTTGCAGACAAGAACGGCGGCTTCATCTGCGGCGTTCGCGGCCACAACTGCACACACGACTGGCGCCAAGCATACGCGGACTACCTGATTGAATACGTTGACCAGTACAAGAAAAAGGGTATCAAAATCAACATGATCGGCGCCTACAACGAACCCGACTTCAACCCCGTCAAATACTCCAGCATGGACTCCGATGGCTACCAAGCCGCTGATTTCCTTAAAATCTTCTACCCGACCGTCAAAAAGTACCGTAAGGATCTGCAAGTCGCATGCTGCGACACCACGGGTGCTCGCCAGGCACGTACACTCTTCTCTGAACTGGAGCAAGAAGGTGCAGGCAAAATGTATGATGTAGCTACCTGGCACAACTACCAGAGCATGCCCGAAAGACCGTTTAATACGCTAGGTCAACCGAATATGCAAACGGAGTGGTCAGATGGCTCTGGTGCTTTTAACACGACGTGGGATACCACTGGTCAACTGGCCGAGGGCTTACAATGGGCCATTTACATGTAAGCCCAGTTCCCCACATCATCACCCCCACCCCATCTTTTCCCCATACTGACATAACCACAAAGGCACGAAGCCTTCGTCTACAGCTCCACATCCGGCTACCTCCACTGGTGGTGTTCCCAAGACACGCGCGGCAACGCTACGGGCGACGATGCCATCCTAATTCGTCTCCGCGGCGACACTTTTGAAGTATCGCGTCGGCTGTGGGCGTTTGCCGGTTTCTTCCGCTTCGCGCGCCCCGGGCTCCGTACGCATCGATGCTAGTAGTTCCATGGAAAATCTCAAGGTAACAGCATTTGCAAATACGAATAGGACGGTTGCTATTCCTGTGATCAACGAGGCGCATTTTGAGCGCATGGTGCAGATTAATCTGCAGGGTGTCAAGATAGGGAAAGGGGTTGCGACGGCGTATTTGGCGGATAATGAACATAATAATACGATGGTGGGGAGTTATCAGGTTGGTGGTGGGGGGTTATTGGTGAAGGTGCCGCCGAGGAGTTTGATGACGTTGTTTTTGGAGTAGGCTATGGGATTGGGGTGACCAAGTCAACATTAGATAATTAATTGATAGACTTGGTGGTTTGGATGTTGAAGCTGCATTGAACTGTGAGAATGGTTTGTTCATTGGGAAAATAAGCATGTTGAAGGTTTACTCGTGAACGAAGATCTCGCTGGGAATCTGGGTTGAAAGGAGAAGTGTTATATTGGCTATATACGAGCCGACTGGCCTTCTGAATACATCTTTTTAGGTATCCCTAGATTTTCATCTTGATGAAGAAAGCTTCCATTTCGGGGCATGGAATCGCAGATACATCTGTACTTTTATCTGCTGGGAGTTTTATTTCAACCTCCGACTGACAGAATTCTCTATTGGACCCACATGGGACTAGCCGAGATAGCCTTACCCTTCTCTACCCCACGTTATTGCACGTTCCCGGAATTAGAAAAGTATTCTGGTTGTCCAGAATATCCATCCCAGAGCCGGTGCTGTTTTCCGTCTTGTAGTTTTTCTCTTTGAAAGCCTTGGCTTCAGCCCCAGTCCACTGATATCGTACGGCTGCTTTAAAGTTGGCAAACTGGAGGCTTAGGTACGCGGTAACAGAAGCCCTGATCTCAGGGAATCTATTAAAATATGGTAGAAGAAGCGTAGAATAGTGTGTAAACACTGGTGATTGGAGTCCAGACTTAATCTCAAGCTTTCCATGCCAGGTCCCTTCTAGCGACATTATAGAATCGATTGCGAATAAAGGGCCTGACCCAAATGCGATACTGTGAACATGTTTCGCGAGATCCACGGTGTGGGAAATATTTGTGATCGCCTGTAGGGATATAAACCGAACCTGTGGGTCGCGAAGAATTGTGCACCGTAGATGTAGTAAGACTTTGATCGAAGCCTCGGAGAGGCGGCGGCGAAGTTGAGTAAGGCCTCGTTATCCGAATGACGCGTGACGTTTTCGACAATCTCAGTTGTAAGAGACTGGACACTAAAATACGACGTAGACATTGAGCGGGACATTGTCGCTATCACCTGAGATCTACGTCTCGGCTTAGACGATACGATATGCACAAGACTTACCTCTGAACTTACCAGCGGCATCCAGTGTGTTTGGAGCGTCAATTTCAACAAGAGCCTATCATCTTTCGAGAAGGACTGCGTGGCTGGCGTGGGTCATCTCACCGATCTGTGCATCGCTAGTGCAGCACGAACACCCGCAACTTTCGACTTTTGCTCATCTGTCAGCACAGTCGTACGATTTCCCAGTTTGCACACACCTGAACACGCAGCAGAGATCGAGTGGGCGCAAGGTATAGGATACTATGTACGCACAGAGCAAGTGTGTTGCTAAGGGCATATGCATAGCAGCTGCTGAAATGAGTGGTGTCAAGAGTAGAGCGTTGCGCGTTCAGATCGTTGCAGATATAGTGTACGGAGTAACTATGGAACGCGACAGAAGCCATCCCTCTCATGATGCAATTTGCCCTCACCATCGACAAATCGCCCAGCTGGACGCCCGTTGATGTAGTTGCGAGAGCAGTGGCAGAGATCTCGCTCAGCGACGCAGGGTCTGTTGTTGCATCAAAATACGACAACGACACGTTTGGTCCGTCGAGGACGTATGAAACGTGCATTGTGTGGGCCTTTTCACCGTCGCTGTATAGCGCACCCGTGCTCGACGTAGGCTTTGTGTAGACATTGGCAAAACCCGCACAGATTCCTACGTCCTAGAAAAAAACTTGTCGTGGTTGCTGAACTTCGTGGTTGCTGGACTTGCACTACTATCTGTTTGGGGATCTCGCAAATGAATGTATCCATGTCATCTTTTTGGGCCAACGCCCCTGTCGGACACTCGCGCTTTCCTCCCCATCTCCTCCCGTTCCAGTGCATATCGCACCGCAGCCAAGATAGAAACCCCCAAACTAGAAGTAAATGCGTATCGATCCGGCACCATGGTGCACCGTTGTGTGAAAGAAGACGACATGCTTAGTGAGGTCTGCTACTGCCACTGTTCGTCTGCCAAGTACATGGAAAGAATAGCATAGTCAATATAATCGGCCAGTGGCTCAAGTAACGATATATTGTCATAATTGTCCAACTACCACACCTCCAGCACCCTAACGATGGCCAGATTGCCATGATCCACTCCAAAACATCGCCCAAGCCCGCCAGTCTTCCGCTCATCGTCACCGCCTCATATTGGCTTGACACAAGGCTTTCCTACGCTGTGTTCTTAATTGGAATCGGGATCGCAGTGGCATTGGCATTTTCCAAGATAGTCCCGAAGGGCAGTGTAGCCACCTTGAGTGCTGCACTACATAATTTTTAGTTTCTTCTGTACTAACACCCAAGTTGAATAATCAAACTTACTTTTGCTGCTATGCAAAGCTGAGGGCAGTCCTTATAATCAGCAAGGCAGTTGGTACCTCCCTGTTCGTCTGTATTAGTAAAGCTTGCAACGAGGTGCTGTATGTACATACACGAAGGTAATCTGGGGCGCCACGGCAATTAGCATACGCTGCAGATACGGTGCCGATGAACGGCAATGCCATGATAATGATGTTGAGAAGACGAGCGTGCATTGTAGCGGTGTTGAAGTCTGCGAGAAGACGGCGATATGTGTAAAGTGATGAGAAAAGCTGTGAAAGTTGCGAAGATAGTGGTATCGATGGTCTTCTGCAAGGACACAGCTTGAGATATCTTATAGAAGAGTTGTTTTAGAGATTCTAGACTGGAATTGATAAGTGCGCCTGACTGCAAGGGTGTTGGGGTTATCCTTGGTGGGGTCATTGGTGCCGGCTTTGTTAACCTAATTGTTTCGGATATCTTGGATAGTCACCGTCGCATATCTCCGAGAGACGGGCCGAAAAAAAGTAATTTTATATTATCGATTGCTGGGCATCGGTTTTGCGCGCGGGAAGCATATATCTGGCATGTTATGGTTCATTGAGGATACAGCCACCTACTTGTACGATGGAGAGCGACGGCATGAGCCTATTCCGCTTCTCCTTCGATCGTTGGGAGTCCAGAAAAACTGCAATAATCTCTCAGAGAGAGAGTTCACTGTTGTGTCATGTAAGATTATCCAGCGATCATCTTCATGGGTGTATATTATGTTGATATTAAAGGAGTCATATTTCCCACGAAGGACCACAAAGAGTGAAAACAAGTTATCTAACTTAGATAATAGCATCTCTTGGTACACTTTTGGCCATATGAATTGCGTTCGTATTCACACAAGTTAGCAGTCCTGCTAAGGGTAGCGCTGACGTGATGGGAAGCAGGAACGCAATGGTGGCACGTGCAACTAGGTACCTAGGCCCGAAGCGTGTAGGCTATGACTAAAGCCCTAGAGCACCTACAACAACTGACTTCCAACCGGGTTCTCGGATAATGGCATGGTAGCCGCGCTGCCGGTAAGAGTCACACACGTTGTAGAAGAGAGCGCACCGCAACCTCATAAAGCCACAGTCGTGCGCATGTAGTACATCATGTTCTGCAGAACGGATTTCTTTACTAGCAGGTCTTGCACAGTCAAGCCAAACGATGCCCTAATCTTAGCGCAGGATAGAAGGCACTCTTTTCATCTCGTCTTTCCTCTTGTTTGCGATCACCGTGTGGCATTACCCTAGCGAGGCATAAACGTAGGTCCTGCCACTCGAAAGCCCCGCCTTGATATCATGGCAGTGACGCGTTCGAACATGACCAAGCAACTAGCTCGTTGTCTCTCGCTTTGCAGATTAATGCCTCGATCAATAACTTACCGAGTATGGTCTACAGATTATAGGTTGTGTTGGTAGGCCTTGTACGATCGTACGTGGTGAATAACATGCAAGGGTCTTCTGGTGACTAGTGTTGGTATTCGTTCTCTACAAACGGAGGTACTACGAAGATATATACACTTGTACACGTACTGTGGGCCGAGGTCGGGCCGACGTCCCTACCGATACTTATGGTCCGACAGGTTGACTATTATTCCATCGCTTATAACACAGTGACGATCCCTCACCATCAAAACTTTCCCTAACCGATGCCTTCTCTGTCCCTGATGAAAATGCTTATATCCGGATTCGCAACTTCTTAGCCAGAAATAGTGGAAAATCATGGTTTATTTTACTAGATCCCGACTGCTGAACATCCACCTCAGGCATTAACCTGGCGTTAACTTGCCTTATGTGACTATAATTTTGTAGGTTTCAATACAATATCATAAGAAGAACTGTTCCTGCCTAAGTTTTGGTTCATACTCTATACCTCACTTTTGATTCTCTTGTGAGTTATGACTGGCAGAAGCTCGACGTTGAGAACGATGTGTCGCATGTTTATCTTAGAGCAGCCTCAAAGACGATGCTGTACTGTCGTAAGCGTTTTCATTCCCTGTTGCTTCCTGAAGCCTCACTCAGATTTCGGGGTGCACAGGTCATTCAATATCGGTGTCAGATGGGTCAGAGAGATAAGCTTTCATCTGTTTCTGGGCACACACATGCAGACTCATGGCCACGATCTTGAGGAGGTAGTCCTTCCTTTGATCGAAACAACAGTGATCACTATCTTAGTCTTTTTCTTCCCCTCGACTATTGAAGATGAACAGCCTTGCGCTAATCTTATACGATGCCTTTTTAATTCGTAGATGTGATGGGCCACTGCCCATCTGCCCCCACGCCAATATGATGTATGGAGCCTGCACACGCATTGTGAAGGTGAATTTGTTCTCATTATCAGTACAGTCACTTAGTGTAATGTTCAGGTCACTTCGAAGGTGTATTAGCATGAGTCATGTGCATTACGTGTTGCCCTAAAGATTTATTGAGTTCCTCCTACAATGTCGATTATGAATGGATCTTGGCCGCACGAGCAGATTACTGTACTCTTGAGCAACATGCACACCTCATTTTAGTAACGCTAATGGATAGGTATGATATTACTGCGTTAATTACTTCTGTTGATCCGTCATAAGAGACGCAACACAAGGTTCAGCGATTCGTCGAATGCAGTAAATTTCTCTACTTCTATGCGAATTCTATGACACGATAGTAATTGTTCTGGGGTTATCTTTTTCATAAAAAGATAAGGAGGCAGGTAGGCACATTCCAAACAAGCTAGATCTCCACTTTATCGTGGGGATCTCCCATTCCCCTGGCACACCGCCGTGCCGCTCCTTGCCTTCCCAAACAGAATACCGGCCGAGCCACTAAAATATCCTGGCACATACGCGCCACATTTCTGATCCATCCAATACGACTGGTGGTCCAGGTCCTCCCTTGTGTACCCATAACTGTTCCAAGAGTAGCCCGTGTTTTCGCACACGTAGACGTACGCGCCATTATTGTTGTACCCAAAGTATGGAGGCCAATCACTCCACTGGCCAATTCCGATGGGGCTGCTCTGGAGGCGTTCGCGCAGCTTACGTATGCCTTGATCAACGCCGTTGCGGTCGAGAGTGCCGGGCCAGCAAGACCAAGTGGGTGTGTCACCGCCTGTACCTTGGCGCGCCTGAAGACCGGAGGCAGTGCTCGAGGTGGGGGCTGAGGTGGGAGTGAAGGTGATGTTCGAGTTGCTGTCGATGAATTGGAGCGTAGATGTCCCATCCGGGTTGTTATAGCCTGCGAAGAAACCTTCAGGGAGCTCAGGGATGGCTGGCTGGCTGTCGGTGGCGGGAAGAGCAATAGCTTTGGTCGTGCTTGAAGTAGCCAGGGCCAGGAGAATGGGGCCAAAGGAGCGCATAGTGCTGGAGTTGTGTGACTGCGAATAAGATTGGAGTCTTTGGTAGTGAAGAGGCTGTGAGCTGTAGAATTGCCCCATGAATAGAGCGGACAGGAGCTGTTCTTATACATTTGGAGCATCTATTGAGCTAGTGACATTCAGGTAGTTCGAAGTTCTACCGGAAACCTCACCTGCAAGATACGCTTAGGTACTTCGTATACAGGTGCGCGCGCAACAGTCTAGTCCGTATTCAATGCACACACGCATAGTATTCTTTCTTGTTATTTTCTAGGATTATCTCTATAAGCCTCTTCTGAACACTTCTATTCGCTTGAGGTGCATCACTTGCTCAGGTCAATTAATATCCCTACATTCACACGGACTTTTCCAGGACTTCCAGCGCACAGTCAGCTGTTACCTTACCTAAAGGTATCGAGTACGCGTTCGATCAAAATCTAGACTTCTCGTATTTGGCCGCCTTACTTATTTACGGACCTTGGTTGGACTTATGGCTATAAAGAGATACTTGGTTGGGGGCCCTACCTTGGTATTTATAGTGTTGGAAAATCCAAAACAGGGTCGCGAATGCTAGCCTTCTTATATAGTACTAGTCGTACGCCCTACCCCGCTGCCGTATTTACTTACGTCCGCGCCATGGTACATGAGAAGCAGCGTGCGTCACTCGGCTGCTTCGGAAAGCATTTCCAGGTGCTGTGGACCCAACACAGAGCTTGATTCCGTACCTAGCGCTAACATCGTCTCCAATACCTAGATTGTAACTACATTGGGGCTTGAAATGTTCTCAGTATCTAAAGATAGTAACAGTATGACCTTATGCAGAGAACACTATGTCAAGACATTTTCAAAATCACCGTACATTAGGAATCACAACAGGCGATCCTCACGTGTCTTTACAATATCTGTACGAAAATGGCAGCCCTAAGATGTATGCACATACCTATCGAGCCCTCAATAGGGTTTTAAGCCAATCTCCGACGTATATAGGTTAGCAGAAATTATCAAAGGATGAAGGTTCATGATGATAATGTTGCAAGCAAGAGACGCGGATGCCCGGCGCGGGGTATATCGGCGCTAAAGTCCATGTAGGTAGAAGTCACGTGTATTGATCCCTGCATAGAGTGTATGGAGCCAGCGCCAAGACAGCTCCATGGGCTGAAGAGGCCAGAGCGTTTTTCGCGTGGCCTTAGTCGGTGAGGTGATATAGACAAGCACTGACGACCTTAGCACTTACATTTGACCCGTAGTGGCGGTGCATCGTCCAACTCAACTCCAGAAGCGACGCGTGCATTACCTACTTAAGTATAGATATGAACACTTCTTTCTCAAGATATCGCAGCATAACAAACGCGTTTACCTTATCTCTTTCGACACGCCGATGGCATCGCCCCAGCAGCTACGCCCGCCGACGCCGCGCTTGATTAAGAACAATCTACGCCACTCGCACTGTCATGGTCGTGGTGCGCGTGAAACGACACAGAGTCAATGCGGCTTGACTAGAGCAATGCCTGCTGTTATCTTCGAAGCTATCCCAGTTTATACACTGTGTGTGCTAGGGAGGAGCTTGAGATACCGACTAATGAAGACATTCCTAAGACGGCATTAACAGCCAGTGTAATGGCTATCTTTCAACCGGGCTCCTGCATAATAGCATAGTAACTACGCTGCTGATAAGCGTAATATATGTTATAGATAAGAGCGCACCGCAACTTAATGGAAGCCTAGTCGCGCGTATGTAGTACTCAACTGGCCTGAGATTGATAATCACGTGATAGGCGTGAAATAGTACGCCTAATTTTTTTACACTCACAGCTAAGCCCCCAGTCAGCCTACGCGACGTGCTTTGCGACACGTCACTTTCGCGTAGTGTTTGTGGTCCCGTTTGCGTCTGCATGAATATGCTCGTGCGTGCTCACTAACGACTGCTCTAGCATTGGATACTCTCCAGTCCTTCCAGAACAGTCCAAACTCCCATCGCTTGTTTGAAAGCTAGCGTAACGCGCAAATTTAAGTTACGCATTGCACGCTGTGCCGGATCAAACTATTCTTGCCTCACACGCTAACCCGCACACTTTCTTCGCAACAGGCTCCCAAGTATCGTAGAACCGGATCACTAGGCGATGACTACTCTGAATCTCTCATCTATCACTTGTTTGGCATCCATAATGAGCACTTCACCAGTCCACGCGCCGATGGCTGTGCCTATGGGTTTCGGCGCGCAACTGCGTGCACTTCAAGAAGCGCAGCGCGAGCAGACTGAGCGTATAGAGATGCTCGAGCGAGAGAACGCGGAACTGAAGGAGTATAAAGACAACGCGGCTGCTATACTTGATCGCGTTCACGCACTGGAGCAGTACAACGCGTATCTCGCCTCCCGTCGCAGGGAAGTAGTCGGCCAGCTCAACAATCTCCGCACACTCCACCAGGAAGCCGACAGTAAGTGACTGCAGTGAACAATGTGCATGTGAAGAACATGTTGGATTTATACTCACCATGCATAGACGCTTTTCAGATGCGCACAGTCGATATCCAACCGGACGACCTCGAAGGTATGCTGGGAATGTATGGCACCATGGTCACAACCGCAATGAACCATCACCAGCGAGTCCTGGGACAGATGCGTATGAACGGCCAGTTTCCACCGTACACAACGCCACTTCAGCACTCTCAGCGTATGATCACGGCTGCACCATATCACAACCCGTATCCATCTGCGTACAGCCAGTATGGCTACTGCTACACTCATAGCATGCCCTACTGTTGCGTCATCTGTGGTAAGTAACTGTCAGTCTTTCTCTTTATCCATTTGTTGACATTGTTTTGTGTAACTCAGGCGTTTCTGAGAAGAGACCCAACTCATCTTGAGATCGCTTCTGTATCGCGCAGATATCGAAAGCCTTGAAATAGGCTAGGGTATCAGACTCCTGTTATGTAAACGACGGTCTTTGACCAATAAGGCCTGTCGATGTTTTCATATTGTATACGCTTCTGCCGCCGCTGGAGTTGTTTTGCAATTGGAAATTGGCATGTAAGATTTGAAACGTGGAAATTCAGGCAAAAAATGCTGTATATGACGGTCGAGAGGTAGTATCTGACAGGACCCACTTGTGCTGGCCTAAACCCATGAATGCTTGCGCTTTGGATTTTGAGAGTAATGCAATGTATTACAAAAAGTACCTTTCTGCAGCCATTTGACACATATCCACTTGACCTCAAGCCATTAATAAAACATGGTGATAGATACGCGACAGCATTGATGTTTAGGTACGTGGCCCGTACGACTGGAGTGAACAAGGCTCAAAGAACGACGCCTTCTCAATTACTAATCAGGCTAGCCTCGCATGCACGCCCCGAGTCTCACCAGCTCGCAAGACTCCACATCCTGTTTATCATCGATATTCTGCTACCATCATCTCAGCTGCCCTTTCTGCAATACCATATACCGCTGTTTGGATGTGCGCGGATACTATCATTGGCATGATACTTGCATCTACAACCCTCAGATTCTTCACGCCATAGACCCTCAACTGCGGGTCCACGACGCCACCGTCTTTCTTCGGCAACATCGCACATGTGCCCAGGGGGTGGTAGAACGTTCCCACATTATCCCTGACGTATGTTTCCCATTGTGCATCCGTTTGGGTGCTCATGCCGGGGTCAAACTCGGAGATCCATACGTCCTTGAACGGAGCGGTGTTTGACAGTTTTCGCGTGTACTTTACGGCTGCTTTCAGGGATTCCAGGTCATATGGCGTGCTTAAGTATCGGGGGTTGATGGGGGGTGCAGTCGAGGGATCAGAGCTGTTGATGTGGACTGACCCTCTGGCGAACGGATGCTGCACTCCAACAAGAAGCGTCGCGTACTGTTTGCCATAGCCCAACGTACCGTTTCTTGGATAGCCAGCTGTTCCTGTGTATCCGTCACTGAATAAGACTTCGAGGTCGGGGGCTTCAAGGCTGGAGTCGGTAATCAAGGCAAGCTTCTTCTCGTCAACTACGTTCGAGTGGTTGGCCGATTGATTCGCAAGTTGGACCAACTCTTTGTCGTCCCCAAAGGGCTTGCTTCCATTTCAGGAAACCATAGCAATTACCGGGCGTATTGGTAGAGTGATGTCTGGTTTCGCTTCCACAGGTCTAATTCCAATGCTGCGCGCGCTGCATCGTATTTCAGAACATCCACGCCAAGGATGTCGGGCTTGAGCTCGTACGTGGTTTGAGTGCGGATATGATCCTGCAAGTTCTCCCCCACTCCTGGTAGCTCAATTAATTGTTCGATACCGGCATTCTCCAAAACTGCTTTTTTACCTATACCGGAAAGCTCCAAGATCTTTGGAGAAAGTAAGCTACCCGCTGAGATCACCACTTCCTTCTTGGCTGTGATGATTTTGCCGTTTGTGAGGACAACACCAGTCGCTTTGGATCCACTCTTGTTAAGTTGTACCTTTTGAATGGTGGTATTGAACAGGATAACGAGGTTGTCGCTAGCTCTTGCAAGATAGTCAGCCGAATAGGATCGTGTATGATTGGACACCCGGTACATAGCCGGTTGGTACATTACGCCCAGACTGCTTCCGTTGAGCGATTCGAGATTCTCCTGCACGCCCAAGTTCATCAAAGTCGGTACACATGCCTGAAGCTGTGGTGGTGGGTCTTCAGCCAGAGCAACTTGAATCGGCCCTCCGTACCCAACGCCATCCGTTCCATACTGTGCCGACCCATTTCGGCGTTGAAAGTTCTCAGACTTCAACATGGCTGGGTACATACTCTCCCAACCCCAGCCGGGGTTACCAAGCTCTTCCCAGGCGTCGTACTCTTTGACTGTGGCGCGATCCCAGACCATCAAGTTGAGGGCCGAACTTCCACCGAGAACTTTTCCGCGGCGGTGAACTATCGTTCGGTTGTTTGCAGCGGGCTGAGGTACTGTTGGGAGGCTCCAGTCGTATACCGAGCCGAATATTGAGCCTCGTAGGCCGGGAATGTAGATCCCTTCGACATTGCGTCCGTCGGGGCCCGCTTCAACTACCAACACGCAGTATTGGGGTAGAGATTGGCTGAGCCGAGTCGCCACTACACTTCCTGCCGTCCCACCTCCGATAATGATCTGAGCTGATTATCAGCGAGACAGTTTTTGCGTTAGGAAGGGGTCAATACGCACAAAGTCAAAGCTATCATCTCCCACTTGGCAACTCTTCGCACTCGTGCTGGTGACGAGACTCAAGCCAGCAACAAAAAAGAGACCTAATTCAAGATGCATAACGTATAAACCGTTCTATCTCTTGTAGTAATGAACGATACTAGTAAGTGTGTGGATTGTTCTGTGATGAGGGATGCGCAAAAATGACCTTCTGAAATTCCGGTCCTACTCCCAGATGCCTATAAAAGCTTTGGAGCGGAGTAGCTACGTCTAAAGCGGTGCTACTTCCATTACTGTATCTCTCCCAGTACACTAAAATTGGCAAAAAACATACAACAGCGGGGATTCGCCAGTGGTCACCCACCTGACTACTAATCCGCCGGTCACAAGATTGAGTACCGCTGAGCGGACGGGAAGCGCTTTTTCCTTGAACCTATGGTCGTATGTGTTCGGAGGAGCGCATGAACGTGCATATCTTTTGATTGCACTGCATACAGATGAGCGAATCAAATGTTTCAGAAACATCTCGGATCGGCTGCGGGATTGGGGGAGAGTATCCGATATGCGAACCTTTAGGTGCCAAGACCCGCATCTATATATATTTACTTCTACTATAGCCTTTTATAAGCTCAGTACCACCGATGCCGTCCTCGCGCTTTCCGATGCCTTGCCGCCTGCTGCCTGCCGCTAACCCCCTCCCTCCCCCTTTTAGCCGTGCACAGCGAGCCCTTAGGGAAGCGTACGAGCGATGTCGATCGCGGTAATAACCTAACGTCTCTAAGTTGTCAGATAAGTAGCACCTATTGTGGTAGAGGAAATAGGGATAATGGGGAGCCGAAGGGCGCTCGGACATGGGGATCGCGATATGGATCGCGACGAACATCACTCAGAACAACACAACACCACATACAACTAATATAATTTCTAATACCTGCATCGAGCACGTTTTTCTGTGGGCATCCGCTCCACTACACTATTATCTAGTAGCTCTCACGTTGCGACCTAAGAGCTCAAGACTGGTCAGGTGACATAGGGGTATGATGCGACAAAAAGCAATGTGACGGGAACACGTAGCAGCAGACAGGCACAATGAACAGCACAACAATCAATCAACCAGAATCATCAATATCTATCACATTTTACCATCTTCATCCAGTATTCCATCTACAGTCAATGTCTGACAATCTGATGCTTCTATACTTTAATTAGTTCTTACATATACTAGCTTAGACTAGCGCTCCTAACTTCTATACACCGCCTTTATCTGCTACAGTGCTCTTGTCTGATAACTTCCTTCTCCTACAAATCTACTCCATCGCCAAAAATTTCCAATTCCTTCTAGATACACTAGTCCTGACCACTACGACGTCTCCCTTACCAACCCTACGTTTTTACGTCCCTAAGGTTAATATAATGCAGCGGCCGTGGCTATCTAAAGCTGTAAGAGTCTCACTCATATCAGAACATAGATTTGGTGCAATTACAAAGCATTTGCAGTGCAGAGCGTGTAAGAAGCTCTGCGGAGAATAAGAATGATTGATTGATTGATTGCTTGATCGTTGTTTAACGCCCGTATATAAGTCTACCTAGGGACATTTAGGCAGGCACCGCCGGAGACTTTGCGTTGTAGGGAAACTTCGTGGTGCCTGTTCAAGTAGTGTAATTACATGTCGTAGGTAGAGGTCCGCAAGTTGACTCTCAGCTCCCTTGTGTTGTCGTTGTCCGCGGAGAATACTACAACAGGGGGGGGGGGGCGCACAGGCCGCCTAACTAGTTATCGTGCTTGAACATCAAGGCGGACGGCAACATTTGAACTAAACACGCGAAATTTGTTAGTACTAAATCCACCCTCAAATGCCAAAACTCGGCGCTCAAGAATAACATACAAAAACTTCACAATCCTCATTCACATCACACGCTCCAGCGACCCAGGGGCCTGGACGATTTTTCGGCGACTCTTGTAACACTGGCCCGACTACCTTGGACCCGACCCAGCAAGTGGGTGTGGGCCACCCGCACACATTAGTGTCTCCACACCACCCTACCGCGCTATGATCGCGGCATTCTCCATGCCGTTCTTCTTGTTGGCACGCGCCCATGGCGATAAGGAGGATGAGTGGGAAAGCTAGAAGGCGCATCGTGGTGTGGTGGTGTAGGCAGGTAGGTGACACGTAACACGTGATATGTTATCAAAACGAAAGTATTGGGGGGGGATGTAGTACAGTAAGGTAAGATGTTTACTAACGTATAGGCTGTCTTGCCTTTTTTATACTTGGTCTTTTCCCCGCAATACCTACCTACTTTAGCGGGATTTTGTAGATCTGCGTTAGATATTAGGCTCTAGCACGACGTAAGACCGGAGTACAACCATAAGGTGCTTACTTCTCCTAACCGTGCATCCGTATTCTCCACCTACTGTAGACTTATGAATCTTCGTACTTGGTCATAAGACGTTAGAATCAGCAACTGGCGCAATCCTATTAGCTGACCAACTCCCTTGGCCGACATCATCAATATCGTATTGTCTAGTCGCAACATTTCTCGTGCAGTTATGAATCAACAGATGTTCCGCCGACGTCCGCAAAGGGTAGGTCTTATGGTTCGCGTCCCACATGGCTTGCATAGGTTTCGATGATTCCATGCTACGCCATTTCCGCGCTCAACCATGTAACTTGACGGCTTAAAGTACACAGTCTAGTTAAAGGCATTGGGGAAGAGACGATAAGTTTTACTATTAGTGGCCAGCTCTCCAGGTTATGCTGTCGCGATTGCCATCACGAACCATTGGAGCGAACAGTCCTTCCACATTACTCTTAGAGTCTGCATCAATCTCTGAATGTCATTATTCCCGATCAATCAACGCAAAAGTGCTCTAGAAATACTAGAAAACCCCCCATATTCTAACTCTCGGACCTGGCAACCCGTGGGGGTTTTCCCCCACTTTCATCTTCAACGTCCCTCTGAGAAACGCTGGAAGCGCTTGTCTCGATATGTGGCGTATTATCCAGCCGCACATCTACCATTTCACCCTCACTCTCCTCATCGCCGGTCTCTGCGCTATCCCCAGACCCCCCAGACCTCCGCGAAGCACGCGAAGCACGCGAAGCAAGCCTTCTGGTCTGCTCCGGCGGCATAAAAATCCGCCCAACCTTCTTCTTTCTTCGATCCTTGATGCTGGGCCGAGGCGATGGAGGCACGTCTCTGTTCTCCATATTGAATAACGCCGATGGACGGGGTGATGGTGGTGCTGGATTGGAGACTGTGGGGCGTTCTTGCAAGTGCTTATTGTTCGAGTCCAGTGACGTAACCCTTGAACTCTCCCACGCAAAACCTTCTTCCGATGACGAATTAGATATGTTAGGAGGTAAGAGAGCATCGGTGTCGATGGAGGACTCGCTATGCTGAGATTGCTGCGGAGAACCCTCTTCGTCATATCGGCGCTCATCTCCTCGCATAATATATCGCCACTCTTCTTCGCTGAGCATTTTCCGCGGAAATTCCTTGCCGTCATCTTTAGACATCCTCTGGTAGATGAACTTGACCTCTTCCTTTGTGTAATCCGATACGCCGGTTTCGGTGCTAGTGAAGCGAGTCATGGATCGCCTTTTGCCGCCATACTGTTGCTTTGCAATTTCTACGACGCGATCTCGATCTGGTGTCCAGCGCGGACCTTTTAAGAGATGCCATTTAATGTCTGGAGGGTGTAGGTTGGGATGTCCATCTCCGTATTTCTCTTTGTGCACGTTTTCCTTTTTCTGTTGCAGGTCTTGCTCGCGCTGCTTCACGCTTTGAAGTAGAAACTCCACGTCGTCTTTCTCGTCTTGCAGCAATCCTCTTTGGAGTAATTTGCCTTTCTCATCCGTAAAGTTGGGTACGTCGAACTTCATTGCAGCTGCAAAATGGGTCATAGCACCCTGCCAATCCTGTAAGCCACCGCAGCCGCGTCCGGCCCAATATTCGGCCCGCGCTCGTAAGTCGTCACCTCCTATGGCCTCGGCTATGTTTCGTGCTTTGATGGCAAGGTATCGTATCTTTTTATAGTAACGATCCAGCTGGATATCGGAGTGCGGTTTCCAAGGTTTGCGCTCCATGCATCTCACGGTAATGTAGAGCAATTGGCAGCGAATTAGAAAGTTGCGGATTTGTACCAGTCGCATACGGGTCCAGAAAGCATCTTCTGGCCTTAGGTGAGTCGGGAAACCATTTGCAAGGTCCTTATCTGCGATATCGGATTCATGATCGTTAACAGAGTCTTCCTCGTATTGAGATGGGCTGAGGAGTGGCGATACACATGCGTATCTCTCGTCTTCCGTCGCAACCGGTGGGATACTGTCTACCCACTCTGAGAGATCCATGAGATGAGCATCGTAAGTATCAAGCATGTTTGACGGCTGATTAGGGTCCATGGACATATACGTGTGTGGTAAGCAAAGCTTTTTTGTAGGCTGGTATGTAAATAGGTTGATTTAACTATCACCAAAGATCATAAAACTGACAGTATCAGGTCGATTACTCCCGAAGCATACTCGGTTACTTGAGTTCGAGTCTCGTTGTTCTTTCGGTATATCCTTTGTGTGGATGAGCGCCATGGCAACAAAGAGTGCCAAGACTGCCCAAAGCAGTTTCTCAATGAACCTCCCATGTCCGAATAGTGGACAAAGAGATTTCCCGAATCAAAGAATATTCCTTTGTTATTCTAGTCGAATCTTCCATTACAAGGCAATGAATTGTTCGGAGAATCTGACCTAAACTGGATGTTGTTCTTCGCTCTTCGACTTCACCCAACGGTAGGGTAGTGACATTCGCCTCGCTTTCGCTGCAGCGCGCTGCCTAAGCTGTGTACTCACACGCCGGCGTTTGCTCTGGGCATTGTCAGGAGGGTTCAAAGTTATAGCGTAGCAAGGAATGCTGTACCTCGAATCCCTTCTCCTCCAAATGTGCAAGCAAGCCCTCCATGGTGCGGTTCTCATCAAAGCCCGACCGACGCTTAGCAAAGCGCAGTATATCCAGCTCATCATCTTTCGACCTGCGAAATTCACTAGCTTCAGTAGATAGTAGGCCGTCGTCACTGACTGTGCTGGACGCTTCTTTGTCATCACGGAGCCTACGCAGCTCCTGATACAGTAAGCTACGCTGGTATTGTATTCTCGGCAGGAAAGTTTCCAGTTCGGAAATACGATCGCACAATTCCACAGCCTCGCTACAAGCAGCCAGCGCATCGAAAAGTTCCTCGGGGCCAGAAGCTCGCAAGACGTTGCTCTTCAACAAGAGTCCTTCCGCGCGGGCTTTGGAGCTCAGAGGACCGCGCAGTAGTCTTTCAATCTCGACTAGGGCAGTACCATAGTTTTTCTGGGCAGCGCACTCCTGCACCCGCTTGAACAGTGGATTTGCGCATCCATCCGATGGTTTCCGGGTGCGGTCGTTATCGTTCCTCCTAGGTGAGAGGATAGTCGCTGTGCCGAAAGAACCACTCAGCTTGTGGTCTGCGGCGCCATCAAAGGTGCTGTGAAGGTAGTTCTCGCTCTGGCTTGATATAGCCTGTAGTCGACGCTGCTGTACTCGTTCGTTCGCCAGCTCGGCTTGTGTGGCGAAGCACACGTCCTGGAGCTCGCTGAGGCGGGTCGTCTGGGCTTCGAATGCAGCGCGGTATTGGAGGGCAACTGCGTGCCAGGTGTCTCTGTCCACTTTGAGATCGTGCACGATCTGTTCGATATCTGCAAGGTTTTCCATGATGGTGAGCGACGTTGTAGTAATGCACAAATCGATATGCGTGGGGTTGAGTTTGTGGTCAAGATTGGGCGACTCGTCAAGTGTTGACCTGGTGAAATCATTTTCCACAGTTGAGGCAGTTACAAGCCGACGAAGCGTGCGCATGGAGGCAAGTACGACTCCGGCGCGACAGTTGCGAGTATGAAGTCCATACTCGCGCCTTCTCAGATATTGAAGCCACCATGTCTCGATGCTTCGACAAACCTCCACAAGCCTGCCTCCTGTGCAGCCTTCTTGACCGATGCCACCTCGTCTAGGTCAACTGGCCGGTTGATATCGGCATATCTCACTTCCTTGTTGCTTGCGGGAGATGCTTCAACACCACCCGGCTCTACAACCTCTTGGCTTGCACGACCGCGCCTCTCCTTACCCACATGTGCGCGCGGAAAGTATTGTTCCATTATATGTACCATGACGTCCTTTCCCAGTTCGTTTGCGAGCCACCTAACAATTTCCTTTCCCTCCTCCTCCATACCCGGCATGACCAGATGTCGCACAATCACACCTTTCTTGGCAATACCATCAGACGTAAAACAAAGATCGCCGACCTGTTTGTGCATGGCCTTGATGCTCTCCATTGCCACTTCTGTGTAATTGTCCGCCTTGAGTAACCGCTTGCTTGACGTGTTACTCCACACTTTGAAGTCTGGCATGTAAATGTCGATCAGGCCATCCAGTAACTGTAGGCTTTCGAGCGAATCAAACGACGACGTGTTGTAGATGATGGGTAAGCGCAGGCCGAGCTCACGCGCGTGTAGCAAGGCCAAGACCACTTGCGGAACCACATGTTCTGGTGTGACGAGGTTGATGTTGTGAACACGGCCCACATTTTGCAGCTTCATGAACCATTCGGCGAGCTCTTCTGGTCTAAGATCGAAACCATTCCGCGTATGAGAGATGTCGTGGTTCTGGGCACCGAGTCAGCATATATCCCTTATGATGAGCAACCTAGATGGGCTCACCTGACAAAAGACACAACGGAGATTGCAACCACTGAAGAAGACGCTCCCAGAACCGTTGTGTCCCTGGATGAAGGGTTCTTCGCCGAAATGGGGGGCTATCGTGCCAACTTTGACCGTCTCTGCCCCGATGAGGCACACGCCCGTCTTCTCGTAGCGGTTTACCCCGCAAAGTCGAGGACACAAGTTGCAGTTACTCAAGTGCGCATACGCTAGTGAACGTTTCTTAGACGCGTCTATCGATGAAAGTAGTTGGTAGCGTGGTATGTAATCGTCTAGGAGGAACGGCGGCGCGAGGTAAAGAGTCCGTCGCGATATGGAGATACGAGTCGCTGGTGCAACTGATCGAGGCTTCAGGGCGGGTCGCAATCTGGATAGAAAGGCCATTTCGCCAAAGTCAGTATCGTCATCTAGTTTATTTGATCGCCGCCTCTAGATGCTGCATGTCCAGATGAAGATGCGAAGTTGCAGAGGTTCGGAGAGCTGCAGCAGTGAGGTGTGACGTCAGCCCCACTTGCCGAGGTTGGAGGTCCCCACATCAGACATGTATCGTCAAGATCCAGACATTCTCCTGGATCAATCATTTCTTTTCTATAGAGCGTTATGATTGGAGCCCATTATATTACATTACCACGGCAGCTATGCCTTAATACGCATCACACGGTAGATCGTCACCGTCTGGGCTGTAACGCACCGGCCTATGTACCCTACTCTCATACATGATCAGGACTCCTGTAATACCACGTTCCTTCACTACTCATCATAGCTACCGATAGTCAATATGCCCTTTTCGTTCCTGGTAATGATGTACCGCAGGTTACGTTTCTGAACAACAAAGGTCGTCTCACCAAGTCAGCCACATGGTTGCTAGTCGCTACCACTGGAAGATTCCGGTCTACCGAAACCATCACCAAATGACACACGGCTACTCGTCGGGTACCTGATAATGCCTCGAATAATGTACCATAGCTTATCCGCACGCAGACACGCGAGTGACAGTTTTCCCCTGCCATGGTATCCAATTATCAAGAACCTCATTTCCTGCACAATGGGGTAAAACCACAACATCCAAGTGCTGCGCTTTCATGTAGGTATTACAATGTTGTACAAGTTCAACGAATGGCTCCTTCCATATTATTCACACCTAGACTGGCAATCGAGCAACACGCAATTTCTCAATGTAACATTCGCGGCTGCCTATACTATCCGAGAGAGTCACCCAAGTCGTGCAAGACTCCCTCTGCCTATTCCCAAACGAAAATACGAAGTCGAGTCCGGGGCTTTCTGTACCCCACTTATTCAGTATAAGGGCCCGGTGTGTGAAGCATCAATTTCCGTTAAGCCAGCAACTGCATTTCGACAACTCGATCAGGCTGAACTAACCACCTCAAACTCAACATGCTCTTCCTCGCTCTCCTTCCAGTTCTTTTCGGCCTCAGGGTCTTCGCAGATCCAATCGATATCCAATTCCCGCACATGCTCCTCCCTCTGAAAGAATCTCAGCCAAACATCGCTTTCAAGACCCAGCCCGACGCCATCGTCGGCTTCAACGTAAAAACTCTCCCACCTCAACAACCATATCCAGCACACACTAACCTTGCCCACCAGAGCTTAACCGGAGATGAACAATGGACAGCCGTCAACTTTGACGTGCCCGACCACGGCAACACCCTCTGCCATGTAAACTTCCACATCAACACAAACACGGCCAAGAACGCGCCCATCGGCCTCAAAGGCCAAGCCCCCTTCGCCATCAACATCTCCCGTATCGATCCCAAGCTCGTGAACGGCGGCACTACCTGGAATAATAAGCCAGCTACCATTGAGCACGTTGCGACCTTTGTTTTAGACAAGAATCTTGGTGCTAGTGAGATCGTTGGCAAGTGGTTCGCCTGTCCGAAGGGTCTGGCGCAGTTTGTAGTTCATCCGGCTGGCGAGAGAGACTTGGAGACGTACTGGTATGAGCTCGACTATAGCAAGGCTGATGGGGGGCCGAATGGTATTACTCTTGAGATGTTCGCCTAAGTTCCAGATACTGGGTGTTGCATAAGCTAGTGGCCTTGAACTTGTTGGCTGTAATCGTTCGGGGGCGGTAGGTTTGAACAAGAGGATGCCGGGGTAGGGTGTGACCAGTATGAAAGAGTGAGACAAGTTTTTTACTTTCAAGTTTTCATAGCAAAGCCCCCTGAGAGGAATGAAATTCTTATTTTCCTGATCACTTCGCGTGTGGGTCGTCGGTCTGGTCCACGGTGGTGGAAATGGCGGGTGTTTTTCCCAACCATCCCGCCTATTGGCAGAGGCCTCAATTAAAATCTTGCGGCTAAATATAGCTGCGAGACTTTTCCTGACAATCCTTTTGACTGACTTCAGCCATTTTGGTAACTTCTTTCCATGTAAAGCTACGACCTTTGGAGGCGATATCCGTCTTGGGGCCGAAAGAGCCCTGCAAAGATGAAGCGGCCCACGGCAATGTGACCAAAAAGATTGAGTGACGTACGACAATTCCATGGGTCGCCTTACAGCACATGACCAGAAAGCGTAGTATTCAATGGTGGGCTGTAACGTCGATGTCCTGATTGGCCCGCATCTTGAGTCAGTTGGAAACGACGATCTTTACCGAAACTGGAAACTTTCTCTAGCGCGGCTCAGATGCAGCGCGCATTTGTAATGTATGGAGAAGGTAGCAGTCTGAAAAACGTATAAAGATTCCTCGCAGAATCCACGTAGCCATGAATCTCAACAGGACAGCTCCTTCGTTGCCTTCTCTCTCTTATCATTGTTTGCAAAGACCCAGTTAGCAACTCAAGATGACTACTCATTCCGCGGTTGCAACAGTAGGCATCAAGGCTCCGCTAGCCATCATCCAAGTGCCAACTGTGACCCCCACAGGCCAGCAAGTCCGTGTCCGCGTTGAGTGGGTGGCTTCTACCCCCCTCGAACTACATCAAAACGACGGCGGACTCCTGGTAAAGCATCCTCAAGTCCTCGGCGACAGCTCAGCTGGTACTGTAGTGGAGATTGGACCAGATGTCACGCGCTTGAGCGTTGGTGATAAGTTGTTTGGTTTCTCATGGAGGACCCAAGCTGAGAAGGCCGACCAAGAATTCTGTACCGCGGATGAGTGGATGTTTGCAAAGGTAAACAACCAATGTTCCCGATACTCGAAACCATGTGCTGACAGAGACTAGCTTCCAGCTGGCTTTACATTGACTGAAGCTGTCACGCTCCCGAGTAGTTTTGTAACGACGTTCCATACATTGAAGACAGACCTGGGGCTCGAGACACCCTGGCCAAAGCCAGAGGGCTACACGCCAAAGTTTGCCGAAGACGCAATACTTGTCTGGGGTGGTTCTTCGTCTGTTGGCCAATTTGCGATCCAGATTTTGCGATACTATGGTCACAAGAACATCCTTGTCACAGCATCGCGCAAGCACCATGACAAGCTGAAAATGCTTGGTGCAAAAGAAGCATTTGATTACAACGACCCTAGAGTAGTTGCTTCGATCCTCAGGGCTGTTGGCGACAAAGGTCTTCCTCTCATCTTCGATTGCATCGGCAGCCAGCATGGAAGTATCGCTCCTATCGCGAGGATGGCGAAGGGCGGGTCGAGAGTTGCGATCTTACTGCCTGTCATCGTGCGCGATTCGAGCAATACTGTGAATCCAGAGTACAGTATGGACGTGTCGCAGGCAGCAAAGTGGGCTGAAGGTGTTGATGCGAGAGGCGTGAGGACGCACTACTACCACCATGTAAGTATCACCGACATGGATCCTCAACGATGGGCGGCTAATGATTCTAGGATGAGTTTTTCAGGTTGCACCTCCAACCTGACATGATGCACGCGTTCTTGAAGAATGGCATAGTTACACCACAAAAGCAAAGGATTGTGGAAGGAGCGACATTGCTTGAAAGGGCACAGAAGGCCATGGATATGCTGAGGCGCAAGGAAGCGAGTATGGAACGTCTTGTTTGGAGGATCAGCGATGTGTAGGGCCTGCGCAGTATGCTAGAGGCAATGAGTGAGGAGGATGACGCGAATGCCCCGCTTTGGCCTGGGCCGTGCTCGCGGACTTTCACCATCACCCATCTATGCGCCAAGAATGCGGACTCAAGTCTATTAGTAGCGTACATTTGTTTCGAATTTATTTGGTTTGAAAAGTCCCAAACACAAAAGGTGCGTGAAGCCGATCGCGATACTGCCAGCTCTCAATCTCTTACGTAATCATCACCAGACAAAGCATTCTACCCTTCTTTGTTCATACCCCTCGCCCTAGGCTTGATGACGGTGCTCAGGTTAAACATAGGTATATCTGGTATCGGTAACTTCATGGTTGCAATAATCAACACAAGTAGGAAGTAAAAGCCGCACACGCCCGCTGCAAAGAAGCAAGCACTGGTACCAGTAGCTAGCTTTGTTCCGATGACGACATTGCCTCGGGAGAGATGAAAGAAAGCTCTCGCGCCTAGCCCGAATCCGATAGTTGCGAAGGCAACGATGGGTAAAAACACGACATTCACTCGTGGAGAGCCAAAAAGGAAGCAGAAGGTCAGAAGACACATGACAACAAGGTAGAAACCCATGCCTAGTCAGTGAATAGCCTGCAGTCTTGAAATCCATGTTTACTCGCCATAACTAGCCAGAAGCAAGGATGTCTGGTTGGAACCTCCAGGGCTGCCAGCACCACTTCCATCGGGGGTTGAAGAACCCTATTGCATTGAAAGCAGGGACAAACGTTGTCGAGTACGCAAAGGGGTGTGCCCCATATCCGAAGAAAAAACCATGGGAGAGGTGTTGCCGAGGGAGAAACTCTTCGATGCCAGCATAAGATAGGAACATGTCACCAAAAAAGATGCCCACTGTACCTGTGGCGATGCCGAGTCCGCCTGAGCCTTACCAGTCCACTAAGAAACATTAGTGAACCAAAACAGAGACTGATGCTTTTCGAAGCACACGACAACGTACTGAATGTGCATGCAAGTGGCTCGGCATCAACGGTGAAGCCTAGAACCCCAATTGGTGTAGGGTTACCACGGCGTCAGCGTAGATCGCCCGCTACCTCTGTCTTCGGGCTCAGGAACAGACGCTCGTAGAGCTCTGGTGTAAGGGTGACGGTTTTAGCGAGCTCATAGCGAAGCTTATCTTCAGAGTTATAGTGAGTGTTTGGGGGCCCGCGTACGAGATCAGGAGAGTAGCTTCGGCCTGCCATTGTGAAGAATGCTGGTGAAGTGGAAATAAGACACAATAGATGATCTCGAAAACAAGCCGCAATACCGTGAGCGTATGTTTCCATTTCCCAGTATATATGTTTTATCGTGAGCCTGTAGCCGGGGTACAAAAATATCATACGTAAGTGTGGGCGGAGTGCTTCCGTCGTTCTGGCGTCATTTTCTTGACTCCGCACTTGGGCGAGACCACAATATTGCCGTATTTCCATGCTCTGATAAGTAGCGCGTGGCTACTGAAGGAACTGGTGCAGCCTTTGAAGACACGGAGGATTCGAAGTAATATGAACAAGAAGTGCCGCTGATCCATGATGTTGAGGATCTTGTATTTTAATCTGGTGCTGTTTGAAATGATAGACGAACCGCAATCCGCGTCGGCTTCGGACAATTCGTCGTATAATACAAGTCGTAGCGCGTTGGGGAAAAAATCAAGAAAACAGAACAGGAAACTCGCGCGAAAATCTAGCGTTCACCATATCCACCAGAAGCAGGTGGGATTTGGCTTTCCAGAAGTACGCTGCTTATCTCAAATAAGCTTTACTGTACGGGCTTGTTAATACTTTGGTATATCTCAAAACTGCCTAAATCATGTGTCCCCCAGGTGCGCATTACACATCTAATGTATCCACCAATACCTGCCTTGTAATAAACTTGGCCAATTAGCCAAGCTCATGAGCGCTGTTTCCACAGTCGAAAGCGACACCCTGCCAGGCTGCCGACGAGCTCAGTGGGAAATGCGACTGTCTAGGCTTGCGCCAAGTATGAGCGCGAACATATAAGCTCTTTCGCGCGTTTTGAGGCTCTTGGCTCTGACCTGGGTACAGGCTTAACTAAGAGAAATCAGGGCGCTATCTTCTGTCATACCGACTCTTGTTACTGTGGCGTTGGATCGTATTGTCGCGTCTATATGGGCCCGAAGCTGGCCGGTTTTCTTCTGTCTTCTCTAGTTCCTTGGCTCGAGACGTGTGTGATATTGTTTGGTGCAAGACCAGCTTCCTCACACTAGCGAACGTTGTGAGCAAGCTTCGTACTACTCTCACATTCGAGTATGAGGTACGACTGCTATCCGGAGTCGCTACGGCTATAAAAAACGATTTTTTTCTTCATAGACTCGTCTCCAGTAAGGAAAATTATTTGAGCCGTATGGCAATCGCTAGCGGATGGACGCAATTGTAGGTGTGGCTAGCCGTCATAATAATAATCTTCCCAGCTGCGATAGGATCATGTACATCGCGAATGCGGAGAGACCAATTATAGGATGGCGGAGGCCAAAACACTACTAACGAGTATGGTGGGAGAGGTTGAAGACACCCCTGGGTAGAATATGTCAGCAGTCCTCGGTCTGTGTAGACACTTGCATAAGGCCCGACGTAATCCTTCTCCTTGTCAAGGGTTTTGCTCAGCCGCCGTATCTGCTCGTGCAGAACAACTGCATTGCTTCTCATCTTTCCTTGCGCTACCGTGCGACAGCGGTGGTTTTGGACTGCTGATGCTTTAAAGGCATTGTCATCAATGTGTTCATGGTGTAAGTAACCTCAGCGAATACTGCTCGATCAAAGACAGTCACCAGAACTCGAAGTGTACTGTCCGACACAACTTGCCTTGTCTGCAGCACGGGCGGCCGCACTCGAGATCTAGATGCTGGACCAGCTGCATACGTAGATGATTCTGGTTTGCGCGTTGTGTCGGTGTTTGAGGGCGGTCGTAAGGAAGGGTGTCAAGCGTCGGACGTATGCGAGGTCGTATTGCCCCGCTAATCTCCGAAGGCCTTTGAAGCGATGCCGCCTCCCGATGTCCACCGACTAACACCACAGTTGACGTCTCCATCCATCCATCACAAAAAGCCCCCACGCTACTTTGTATGATTCTCAATGCGATAGCACAAGAAGCGCGCGGTACGGATAAGTATGACGCAAAGAATGTTCCTGCAATATTGCCAACCCGGTTGGTGGATAGCGCCACAATCTCGTTTCCGTCTTTTGCATAAGCCTCGGACCACCTGAAACCCACCCTACGCTCCCGACCGTTTCAAACCAGGAACATGGGCGCTTCATACACGGTAAACTATTCGTCTAATCTACTGTCTCTGGTTAGATACTACCCGAAGCAGTTTGGCTTCCTGTCAGCAGGCATAGTGGCCGCTGTCCTAGAAATATACGCTTGCTTGGCACGCACTATTTCCACATCGCCCTGCTGTCACGTTCATGCCGAGTCAAAGTGTAACTGGTGGATAAACCGTATCAAGCATGACAAGTGGGTCCACGTCAGGTCGTGTCGTTCAGGAACGGCCAGAGGTGGGCTTCGTTTTGAATCGCGAGCACAAGGAGCCCACAGAACTGAACGAACATGTTTCGCATGTTTAATGACACGGCCCACATGTTGTAATGGCAAAAGGAAGAAGTCGGTCTCGCGAGGTCATATATATGTATCTCTTGCTCTCTCATGCTCCTTCCCTCCACCACACAACAGTCTCTTCACTTCCACTCTCGGCTTCTTTGTGCATCTTAGGTCTGAGACCTCACATTCGTTCTTTCAACATCCACGTTCTTTCATCACATTCTTTCACAGAAGCTAGGCTTCCGTCAATCTCTGCAGCACCCCTTACTCTTCCGAAGAAACCTTCGACAACCACACAATGAAGTCTTTCACTATTGCCGCTGCCATCGCTGGCTTTGCTTCCTCCGTCGCCGCCCACGGCCTCATCAGCTCTCCGACGCCCCGTAAGGCCGGTGCCGGCCTCAAGGCTGCTTGCGGTGACCAGGTGTTCAACACCCAGAACTCCGATCCGTACGGCAACGTCCAGGGTTCCATCCAGAACCTCCAGGGCAGCCACCCCGACTGCAAGATCTGGCAGTGCAAGGGTGTTCCGTTCGCCGACAAAACCGAGGTCTTCCAGTACACTGCTGGTCAAAAGATCGACATGAAGATCGAGATCCACGCGCCTCACGATGGTTCTGCCAACGTCTCCGTCGTCTCAACCTCCACCGACAAGATCATCGGCAAGCCTCTCATCAGCTGGGACAAGTATGCCTTGACCTCTGTTCCTATGGCACAGCATCCCGAGTGGACTAGCTTCAGCATAACCATGCCTGATGTCAGCACCGAGTGCGCCAAGGCAGGCGACTGTGTGATCCAGTGGTGGTGGGATGCACCAACCATCAACCAAAGCTACGAGGCTTGCATCGACTTCACAATGGGTGGTGGCTCTGACTCTGGCTCTTCGCCCTCCACTCCCGCCAACTCTACTGCCCCTATCCCCGCCGAGCCTATCGCTTCTCCTGCCGCTAGCCCCGAGTCTGGCTCTGGTTCCGACTCTGGTTCCAACACTGGCTCCGGCTCCAACACTGGCTCCGGCTCCAGCGTCCCCAGGACCTTCACCGTCGACACCTTCGTTGACTGGCTCCGCACCAACGCCGGCTCAAGCGCCGCCCAGAAGGTCCGCCGCATGATCGCTGCTCAGCGCCCTCACCCTCGTGCCTTCGCCGTCTAAACGTCCAGGCGGTCAACAAGAACGGCATATATACAGAAAGGAGGATATTGTTTAGTTGTACACTGTAAGAGTTATGGTTTGATTCTGTTGTAGATATACACTTCAAAGATGCACATTGTTTGCTCGCCTCGTGCTAGAGCTGTAATAACTTTTCCCCAAACTTACATGTGATGCCTGCATAATGTGGTGAAACTTGACCCTTAGTACTGTTCACGTCTTTTGTGCATCACTCCATCAGAATAAATATTTATTGAATAACATTCATCAAGGTATACTATTAGAATATCCTAAGATACGACATATAACTCTCCTGTGCGCTGTACTATCTCTTTGGAAATATGTTTCTATACAACACGCTACTTTCAGCAACACCTTTCCTCCGATTTGTCTCCACGAAGAATTCACTGCGTGCTCTCCTACCCCTACTTCACAGGAGGGAGTTAGGTCATGCCACCATGGCGACGACCCCGAATTTTGCGGCGCTTTGGGCCTGGCGATTCAATGGGCGTATCGAGCTCATCATCATCTTCTCGTACCTTACGCTTTCCCTTCGCGGAGGGAGAGGCAAGCAAAGAGGCTTCCTGGAGCACGATAATATCCATGTCAGCCTGAGGAGATTCTAGCTCAAAGTTTTCGAAGTTGAATTTCATGAAGTCAGGGTTCTTGGACCAGAAGTTATCCCAGTCCCAGTTGAAGGGCTGTTGCTCGGAATTATTGACCCCCGGAGATCCATTATCGGCCGGAACTGCTGGCTGTGATGGGGATGCATATTTCTGAGGTACATATTCTGATGGTGTGCGGGTTTGTGGTTCATAAGTCAGTTGTTTAGGGTCGACGGTGTGTCCATCTTGATGGTATGGTGGTTGTGGCACATTGTCCAGAGTGCCGGCATAGATTTCATACCTCGGAGCGCGATACTGGGATTGATGTGGGACATCCGATGCGTCCCAACGACTATATGTTATGATCTCTGGGTCTTGAGCGGTAGCAGGCTCCGTTAGTTCACGGTCCGGCTGTTGTACAACATGAGAGCCCTGTGGAGCTGGAGTATCTCGGGGTGGAGCTACGGCAGAAATATGTTGTGCTGAGATTGGGGCTCGAGCAAACGGTGTTCGAACAGCAGCAGGAATATGCTGAGCTGCTGGAGGGGGTGCGGGCTGTGAGGGCACTGGTGCGTCACTCTGTTGCGCTGTACCTGGAGCAGAACTACTTGATGCTGGTACTGGAGCGCGAGATTGTCGTGTTCGAGTGGGAGCGACAGTGGGAGCCCCTGCTGCGCGACGACGGCGTGCTAGAACCGGAGCGGCAGTGGAAGCGTTAGATGTGGCTGTATGGGCAGTCTGTGCCAGTACGTTGGACCCATCGCCTTTACCATTGTTTGTTTCATTGTTGTCTTCGCCAGGGATCTTAGTACTAGACCTCAACTTCTCGACATCCTTTAGAGCCTCCACACCCTTCGCCGCAGTGACCTTCTTCTGCAAGTTGTTTCTCTTGTTTGTCACTTTGGAGTCGGAGACCCGGATCGGGCCATACGCCAAAGCTGCCATCTTCTTCTCTTCGAGGTATATCTCTTTGCAGATGCACTTCCAATTGCGCAACGCTACGATAACTTCATCCATTCGACGAGTGCAAGTAAGCGCATGGTCCTCAGGCGAGACGAGAGGTCGGAGCTCCTTGCCGCGGTATCCATTATGGCACTGATCCATAACCTGTTCAAACAGACACCGACAGGCTGCTTCGATGTCCGGGGCTGGATATGCATCGGGAGATCCGCGGGTAAACAGCTTCTTCCCTCTGAAGTCGGCGTTGTCGAGTACACCGTTCTGATTGTATACCGCTTGCATCATTTGTGCGATATAATTTTCCTGGTTTGCCCTGACTGTTGGAATGGTGGAGTCATTCTGGGGTGCTAGGACTGGTGCGTGCAGGGGTCGATGACGCCAAAGCTGGGCAGCTTGGTTGTTGTTGCTGAAGATGAATCCTGTAGGATTACCATTTTGGTCAAACTGGTAGGGGTCCGCCAGAATTTGTGTAGCGCCGGCGGCGACCTGAGCGTTGTTGATGTCATTGGAGTTAGACATGGTTGCTTAAGGGGGTTTGTTTAGTGATGGAGGGGGGTCTAAAAGTGATTGAAGATTCGATTGCGCGGAGAGAAAGTTGATCTTGTGGTTGAGTGCGCAAAAGTTGTATGCAACTGTACTGAGAGTGGAAGAAATCTGGGGGTTCTGATATGGTCACAGGTATAGCACTAGTCCAATACCAGCCGCGTGCTGTTGCGGCTCAGCCCTTTGGATTGAGTGAATACTAAAAAAGATTTGCTCTCACTGTAAAATGGTACTAGCCATATTCAGCTATACGTGGTGAAAGGCTCATGGTCTTGTTAGCCCAGCAGTAGGCATTGAAGAGCCAACCTTCACTACCGCGACAACCGGCAGCAACATCTGACGTATTTTTTTGAATCGATTATATAGAAAGCAGAATCCTAGGAGAAGACAGGGGATCGTCCACAGAAATTTAACTCGGGGCATGTGAGTCTACAGCCCGTGAGGTATTGACGACCTCAAGTACTGTCCACTGCATTAAGATATCCAACAGAAAAGAATTTTAACAAGTGATAACTGTGGCCCAAGTCGGAGCTAATGGGAATAAATAACTTGATAGGAGTTCGAAGCATAGTACGTATCTTTCAACTTTGTCGCAGGGAATTGGTAGTAGATATACCGAGGCTTCCTCATCCGGACGATGGATTGCTTAGGTCGTTGTCATTGATATCAATTGCGATACAAAACGTTAATTCAATCACGAAAATGATTGCGTCCAGCATATAGCTCTTTGAAATCCCAGATACTCACGGTATGAAGCTGGACAGGATCCCGAAAATTAGAAATTGAACATCTTCACTGTCTCTTCTCGTTAGTCAAGAGCTCTCCATCCATGCACAGCACTTTCCAAATCTATAGCAAAATATTTTGGCTGGTATGGGTGTTGAAACAATGGAATGGATTTCTTGCCAAAGCTAGACTTGGAGGATGAGTGATCGATCCTAACGGAATAAGGATGCTTCAATGAGAGAAGAACTCGCATTCCAAACGGAATAGTACTTCTCTAGCTTCCGAGCAGGAAAAACCTCTGTTCTGCTCGGTGTCCAGGTGGTAAGTCGTAGTCAATGACCATCTTGACTTAGTGCTTGCTATACAAACTGCGTGACGCAACCTGAGGGGGCGGGAAGCTATACAAGATCTCTATCAAGATCAGATCTGGCAAGATACTGTTTGTATCGGCAAGACCCAAGCGGTCTAGTAGAAACGTTTGTCGTTGATGTTTGAGTGTTCAATCGGAAGGCGCGCGAAGTTCCGCCCCCACCCTCGCTTACGTCATCAGCAGCAAAGAAACGCGACGCGTCTCTGCACTTGACATCCACTCACTCCACATCTACTTACGCACGAACGATCTGTCCTCAAAGACACATCTCTGAACACTTGCGACATCAATTATGGTTTATTAAGAGATAATACACCTAGCAATACTATACATGATAGAGATACCGTTCCCACAGTGCCGCACTGGCCTCTGTCGACGACGTCCGACGTCTGCGCCGGTATTGAAATAAACAACATTACCCAGAAAAGCTATACAGCAACACCCGAATCCAATGGGTATAGTAAAAGGAAATCCACCCCGTCTAAACACACGGCCGTGTTGTACAGTAAGAGAAGTAAATAAAGATATCCGGTTGCCACGCTACCCAGGTGGTCAACAAAGCTCAGCGGCCTTGAAATCAAGGCAACAGCAAGAGCCAGAGGATTTCAGACTAGAACGGATGGGAATAGTGGGCCACAGTATTCTGGAATGAGCAAACGATAAATCAAATGGTGGGTCACCGCTGATGCGGGCTCTCCGGGGGTAGACCATTGTGTGGAGGTTGCTGTACACCCCGTTGCTTTTGCTGTTGCCAGAATATTTGGTACTCGTTATCGAATGCGACATCATCTTCAGAGTTGGATGGGAGACCCTCTACGTCGCAAAGGCTCACACCCATCTCCGGATGATGCGCGAAAAGGTTAGCGTTCTCTGGGGCGACACTCGTGGGAAACGTAAAGACATCATGCTGCCATTCTTCAATTGCTGGAAATTCCGAAGTTCCAACTGGATTCATGTTTGGATAGAGATCATATGGGAAGTCGCCCACGGCAGTGGTGTGTTGCCATGAGTTGAAATGCTGATCGGGATGGGCAGGCTTGACATTGCCAGGCGTGGGTGAAGCGGAGAAGTTGCTATAGGGGGCGGTGGACGGCGAAAAAGGGAACTGATCCAGAGGAGGAACAGAAGGAGTCCACATGGTCGATAGTGTCTGCACGCGGGACTGGGGGGTACGAGGAATTGCTTGCGACAGAACAGGCGGCGACATCAAGCTCAGTTGACCTTGACTGAGCGAGCCAATATTTGGGTGTGATGAGGGCTGCATCGTTGGTGCGCGAAAGGCCGATGTTGGAGGACTCTGGATGGACCGCTGCGTAGCCGGAGTGATGAAGTATGGCAGCCTATTCGGCTCGTATGGGCGCTGCGGAGGTGTGTCTCGCGGAACCGGCACCTCAGCAGACGGTTGGGTTCGTGTCTGTCTAACCCTCGGTCTCTTCACTGCCCGCGGGTTGTCATCAGGCACTTCGGTGCTCCTGGCATTTGGACGTTTACTATTACCCACCCTGTTCTGGTCTTTTCGCTTTGAGTAGGCCTTTGGTGCATTGACAAACATGCGGATCTGCCACGCGGAGCTCATGACGTTTTCGCATATCGACTTCTCTTGCTGGAGCGCAGTAATGATGTTGTCCAAACGACCTGCACAGTCGATGTCTTTGTCATCATCTTCACCCTTACGCTCGTCGTTAACGTAGTCGTTCTGGTGCCATCCGCGGAAGCCTTCTTTGACTTGCTCGAGCAAGCAATCAAACACCTTGTGAGCGTATGCCTCCACTAGGTCCGACTGGTAATGCGGTTCGTGAACCCACCGCTTCAGTGCAGTGGACTTGGCGTTGTCCCTGGCGTAATCACCGCATATCATCGCGTTGTAGATACGCTCTACATGCTCCGTGCGGTGAAGCTCGATGTCTGCAATGGTCGGGTCATCTTCAGGGTCTCTCCAAGGCATGCGACCAAAGCGCATCCTGGTACGGCGGTACAGTTTGGCATCGGCAGAGTCCTTGAAGCGACTAAGAAACGGACCATAATGCCCAGCCGCCTGCGGTGGTGCACTGCTGTTTCTCGATGATGGTTGTGGGAACGAGGACATGGGTGCAGACATGGGAGCTTCGACGGAGAAGGACCTACGATGCATCATATAGATCTGCGAAGATTCCGCCCTCCTGAGTTCTTGGTCTTGGCAGGGTGAGCTAGTGTGTTCAACGTCATTCTTGATGCCACGTAGAATGGTGTTGTTGCTCGGGAAGGCGAACTGCGGCGACTGCGCAGAATGGTGTGGATCGTACGAGTTCGGTCTCTGCTCCTCAAGTCCGATGTTCGGGGTGGTGGGGTGGCCAAAGTTGTTTGCATGCCCAAACTGCTGGCTGTAGGGGACGTGGAATCCACGCGCGCCCTCGAAATCTCTGGCTCCACGTAAGGCTTTCCCAAAATAGCTGTGGCTATCGTTGTTATCGGAGGGTGTGTAGAGATGTCTTTCAGGGAAACTACCCCCCGGGTCGGGTTCGCTTTGACGGAGTGATGTCTCCGTGTGCCTGGGGGATTTCTTCATATATTCGCTGGTGATTAGGGGGTCAGAGATGATGTTTGTGGGTCAGAGTTTGAAGAGAAGAGAAGAGTAGGAGAACATATAGCAGTGCTGAAAACGGAATGACATGTGACTTGAGACGACGTGAAGAGGAGTGAGCGATCAGGTGCGAGGGGTACATGTCAATGTAGTGTCGTGAAGAGCAACACTTATACATTTCGACGAACAAGGCCGACGATCGCCGTACAACCTCGCTGGAAGCGGGTATCCATGGCCTCCAATTCACTGTACATACCTCGTGATTCCCCTATGCGTTGGAGAACGTGGGGCTGACAGGCTTTTGGTATGCGTTCGCGATAGCCGCCTCCGCATGTCCCCGCGCGTTTGGTTTATTTGCCCTGTACGATCCACCTGCGTGTTTGAACGATCTCCTTACTGCGGTATCGCATCCGCCACGCCTCGGCATGCCGCGACCGGGACGTTATCGGAATCGTGTCATGTACCGTGCTTTGGATACCGGAGCATTGTGATTTGCTGGGAGCTCTCACCAGACCTGTCCCGTTGTCCCAGCTCTTGGTAAGTCTGAAGCCACGTGAAAGTCTTCAATCCGATTTCCGCCTGTGACTAATTTTGAAGTTTGGGTGGGCTGTGGATCGCGAGATGGTATGAGGGATATCGATTATGGGCAATTTCATGGGCCACTCATGTGTCCGAACAGCGGACCTGACTCGCTGTCACCTTGTTCGAGCGTACCTAGATATCATGGCGAGTCAGCTCTGATCTCCAGGCATGCTTCTTGACCAAGGGTTACCTTTTGTGAACTGTCCGGGAGATCGCCATTGGTCTTCTGAGGACCTCGGGGCCTAAGCCGCCGCATTGTCGCTGTCATCGTTAGCTGTACGGCAGAGGTGAGCTGTCTTTTGTTAGCCCATGTCATATCTGTAAAGCTTTCGCAATCACAGCAACTTGTCTCGAATCTTCATTACCTGTGATTCGAGTCTTTAGCCATTCGAACTCTTTGCCGTCAACTGCGACATGGATGTACTGAGCCCCATACAATTGCTCAGTTCGCGATATGCCATCACACAGGTAAAGAAATGCGCACCTGTAAAAGAGTAATAACTTTGAGAACGGCAGCTCCAGCTCTCCGATCAGTAAATAGTATCTTCTGCTATTGTTCTGCTATTGTGTTGTTTGCATCATCACGTGCCCATGAGAAGCCTCGAATCCTCACCGCTACTGCTACACCGGTTCCGAGAAGAGCGTTACTAGACTGGCTATCGCGCTCCATAGTAACATAGTTTGTTTGCAAAAGGAATAACAAAGTGTTGATGAGCTTTGATATAGGGCTCTCGTTTGATTTACTGGTTGCGTTCACCAGATCTTGCCGACGTCTGCTCCGATCTTTTTGGTGGGGAAGCACCAACCCCGAGGTTTCTCAACCACCTTGCCAACTTTTGTGGTATGTGGTGTGATGAGCGAGGTAGAAGAGACGCACAAATTGCCGGGTATGGCTGCCACATTGTCTACTTGCACTTTATCTGTTACAAAGCAACATATAACATTACGCCCTGCTGTATAGCTCGGGTTCGCTGAAGTGACACTAGATGAATCTTTGAAATCCTTCTAACCATCATGCGAAGTGGTAGTGAAGGGTACCATCATCGTCGGCGGCATGTTGGAATGTTTGAGAAGCATGACTCAGATGGACACTATCTGTACCACTTCCTGGTGATGGAGTTGCAAATCTGCGACAACAATGACTCTACGGCGTGTCAAAGATGACGACAGTAGATTTTAGACAATACTGACATATGAGTATAATGTAAATGTTGAAATTCGTACACAGTATCGTTGTGATAGGCGTCGCGTTTACCGACACTGTCAGTGAGGTGACATAAGCTTGGGAACGTTAGTTACCGCACCCGTGGCGGGTCACGTGGAAGGCTTGCTACTGGAAGTGCGATCGGCACCTTCAACCCGAGATATAAGTAGAGACACATGTGTGCATCGCCTCCTGAACGGAATACTACCACACTGTAAGATGGCCCGGGGATGGAATTGGCACGTCGCTAACTACATCAAGTATCATGGCGTAGCCCAATGTCGCCCAGTTCCGCGTTGTGTCGCTAATTCCGCGCCGTGCACCAATGGGAGTCTGCAAGAAGGGCTTCCCCGCATTGGCTATTGTCGACCTCGAATACCGAACATGCCGACATGTATGCGAACCAAGAGATGGAGGAACTAGAGGTTTATTTACGAAGCGCAATGCCCCAAGTTTCTGTACACATGTGTTGTCGACACGCTCTTGTTCCTTGAGCAAATGTATCCAGTCTAGAAACTACCTAGCGAAGCGAACATCATGATCTCCACCATCATCCCACTACTATCTTCGCAATGGGAACATCACCCAATTCGCTCTCTTATCATATTAGTTGTCCTCGTTCCTGTATCGTACCTCATTTTCAATGAGTACGTGCGATATTCGCGACGCATCAAAGGCTTCCCTGGGCCGCCAAATTGGCCCGTGGTTGGAAACATCCCAGATATCAAGTACAATGCTGCGCAAAAGTATATGGAGTGGAGCAAGAAGTACGGAGGGGTATATCAAGTGCAGCTGGGCAATGAACCGGTAATTGTGGTCAACACTGCAGATTCTGCGAGGAAGCTCTTTGGTGGACACAGTCAGGCATTGAGTTCGAGGCCGGTGTTGTGGACATTCCATAAGGTAAGAGGATACCCAGTAGGTATGAGACGATGACTGACTGAAATTTAGGTCTTGTCCAATACTGCTGGTACGACAATTGGTACCTCGCCTTACAACGATTCACTCAAGCGAAGGAGAAAGGGCGCTGCTTCCGCGCTCAACAAACCCTCGATTGCGACGTACATCTATCATCTTGACCTTGAAACTAAGGATTTCGTCAAAGACGGATTTGAATCGGGAAAAGCTGGCACCGTCGGCGTAGATCCGATGCCCATGATTGAGCGTCTTTCTCTCTCGCTGGCCTTGACTCTCAACTGGGGAACACGTATGGGTAGCCGACATGATCCATTGTTCCATGAGATTTGCGAGGTCGAAGCAGCTGTTTCCAAGTTCAGGAGTACAACGGGGAACCTACAGGACTATATCCCCATTCTGAGACTTAACCCCTTCAGCCATGGTACAAAACAAGCAAAGGATTACCGAAACCGAAGAGACGTGTACTTGGCCAAGCTGAACCGTGATCTGGACGAGCGAATGGCAAAGGGCATTCACAAGCCATGTATCCAAGCGAACATCATCGAAGACAAAGAAGCCGCGCTGAACAAGGAGGAGCTGACGTCAATCAGCTTGACGATGCTGTCTGGCGGTCTCGATACCATCACTACGCTGGTGCAGTGGAGTATTGCGCTGCTTGCCCAGAGACCAGAGATGCAAGATAAGGCGATTAAGGAGATCAGGAAATTCTACTCCGAAGAGGAACCGCTCGCCGATGCGTATGACGACCAACAGTGCAGCTACATTGTGGCGCTAGTCAGAGAGTGCCTTCGATATTACACTGTACTACGCCTAGCTCTTCCACGTAGTACCGTCAGAGACATAACGTACGAGGGCAAAGTCATTCCAGCTGGTAGTACATTGTACCTGAACGCGTGGGCGTGCAACATGGGTACGTGATCCCCTTATCTTTGCCCTTTTTCCTGCAGGTACCAAAGTGAACACGAAAGCTGACTACTCCAACAGACCCTGACGTTTGGAGCGATCCAGAAGAGTTCCGTCCAGAACGCTGGCTCGAGCAGCCCAACGCGCCGTTGCACACCTACGGACTGGGTTACAGGATGTGCGCAGGATCGCTGTTGGCGAATCGCGAGCTTTACTTGATCTTTTTGCGCTTGCTGAATAGCTTCGAGCTTGTGCAGGACTCGCAGGTGGATGTGCACCCAGTACGAGGCAGCTCGGACCCGACCTCCCTAGTCACAATGTGCCATGCTTACAAGGTGATCTTCAAGCCGCGAAATGAGCGGGCGCTGCGCGAGGCTTTGAAGGCGGCGGATGAGCGATTGGCTGGGAAGGAAAAGGCGTAAGCAGTGACATTGCCGTTTGTGATATGGACACTACGTAGCGGCTGCGAGAGATGCAGATTGCAATGCAAACATGCAAAGACATGGTACTGAAACTCACAACCACATAATTTGTGCCTTGCAGTGATGCGAGTGGTCATGGAAACGCTGAACGGTCGTTGAACGAAAAAGTAATTAGTTTGGGACGGCAATAATTACGCGAACTCCGGTAGCAGCAGGCGGGGACAGCAAGCACCCTTTGGTTCCGCGTATCAACATGTCTTCCTCCGCATTCCAAGCTCGTTCATACGTGCTTACATTCGCGTCTTACTCGCGGAAGCGTCGGGCTATCAACTGACTCGAATCCAAGTAATCAGTGTTTTCCGAAGCTTACCTCGTATGCGCCCATCACTCTATGCCCCTCGACACAACCAAGGACACGCGACACGCTTCACTGTAATCCGACAATTTCACACAATGACCAGTTCCCCTGGATGGTAGCGACGGGCGGCACCACAAACAGTCGGTGGTTGCAAGAAGGCGCTATACGCGGCAACATGTTCGCAAAGGCGCTGCTTCCGGGAGACGAGGAGTTGGGCAAGAAAGACGACGACCACAAATATAGGCCAGTGCGACGATCTGGCTGGGCGATATGGAATCACGCGTTTCGCTGGCGACGGAGACGTACACTGCTGGCTCTGGCGGGTTTGTTCGTCGTCTACTATTACCTATTCAGCGGCGTCTCGCATGAGCATGGAGAGGTGTTCGAGGGGAACTCTCGATACCCGCTGGGACGGCCCATCTCAACCGTATATGAGAAACCGCAGACATACAATAACCCCGACGACGACGACGAGCCCACGGGGCCGCCACCGGGCATGCACCACCCGAAACATGGAGAGTCGCCCCCTCGCGTATACGGTGGAGATGTACGCTTCTACCGCCTGGCTACATCGCTACGAGCGACTTCCTCCTCGTCAGAAGGTTACGAGAACATAAACAGGAACATACTTTTTGCCATGTCGAGCCTCAAGAGCGTGGCGACGCTTCTACCAATGGTCTGCGAAATGTCGCAGTGGAATAGGAATTTCGTACATGTGGCTTTCATGGGTAGGGAGGATATACCCGTGAAAGACTTGATACAGATCAACGGGATAGATCGGGAGAAATGTCAGGTTGTGTGGCATGATGCGCGACCGGACTATACAGAGTATGTACTACCACATGGCTTCAGGCATATTGAAACAGCCCCACATGGTTCTTGAATACAACTGACTAATACTTTGTCCACAGATATAGCAGCGACGCGCGCGCTGAGTCTGCCGTCATTGGCGCCATGACTCATATACAACGCTATCTTCATCCACAGGTTGCCATTATAGATGACCCATCATCTGAAGATGACTTTTTTACCAACGGCATGCGAAGTAAAACTGGCAAAATGGGCGTCCCTCTCATTGAAGTGCCAAGGGATAGGGTCGAAGACTTGATGTGGCTGACCAGACTTGACGTGGGATCGTTAAAACATTGGCATGACGCCAGCGTAGATGTGCTAATCCAGGTACCATCGCACTCGTCGAGCGTTCTACGATTGCTCAATTCAATCAAGGAGGCCGACTACAGTGGCCTGAAACCGCCACGTATTACGTTAGAGTTGCCCGCTGAGCTAGATGTGTCTCTAAAGGAACACTTGGAGAAGTTTGAATGGTATCATAGTGGCGGATTAATCCTCAGACGGCGTATCTTGAGCCATGGTCACAACCAAGAAGAGTCGGCGATACGATTCCTCGAGCTATTCTACCCTTCGAGTACTAGCAATTCGCATGTATTGCTGCTTTCACCCCAGGCGCAGCTATCTCGTCAATACTTCCACTTTATCCAATACGCGCTGCTGGAATACAAATACTCGTTCTTCGGCGACTCGGATAACGCAGGTCTCATGGGTATCAGCCTCGAGCTTCCATCGGTGCTTTTGGATGGCAAGACGAAGTTGAACCTCCCATCAACTGGCGACATGCACACAACCGGATATGAGAAACGATATCCCAAGATGAGGAGCTCGCCATTCATGTGGCAAGCGCCCAGCAGCCATGCGACACTGTTCTTGGGTGACAAGTGGACGGAGCTACATTCGTTCTTGCGTCATCGCGTGGCCAAGCACCACAAAACAAAGAAATCGGCGCTGCGGAAGAAGCTAGTATCAGAGACACTACCGGCATGGAGCGAGTACATGCTTGAGATGATGCGAGCACGGGGTTACACAATTTTGTATCCTGCGAAACATTCCCGTCCCTTCGTCACTATACATAACGAGCTATACTACGGACCCGAGGAATTCACTACATCACCTACTGTAGACGACCAAGAATCACCAAGCGAAGTGTTCCTGCGTGCTAAGGGACAGGTGGAGCCTCCAAAGTATACAGAAACAGATGTCGTGCCAGGCTCAGTGCCTCTCCATCTCGCACTTCCCTTCGACGGCGACTTACCTGAGATCCCACATCTCCCCCATCTCCTCTACGACGGCCAGCAGATCGACCTCGTCAACGTTTCTACAATAGCAAAGACATATGCGGATACATTCCGAGAAGAAATTGGTGGGTGCCAAATTCCCAAAGGCAAGCACAAGAAGAAGATTGCAGGTGAGGCAGGAGACCTATTCTGCTACGGGGATGAAGATGCGAGCGATTGGGAGGATGACGAGACGCGGGAGGTGGAGTTGTTCGATGCGCCGATAGATGATGAGTTGGAAAAAGTTATTGAGAATGCGCTGCCCAGTGCGGCAACATCAACATCCACTAAGCAGAGTGCAATTACGCGGCCTACTGCTAAAGTTGGAGACTTGTAGGAGACATGCAGGATGGGTTGTATTCTTTTGGCTATTGTATATGTTTCGGGGACTTACCCCATGGAGAATTGGATTTTGAATTTGGGCAAAGGCGTTGGGAGAGAATTGAAACCCAACGCGTTGTTTGGGCTTACTCAGTGTACAATCAGCACGTGACGATGCTAGGCGAAAAGCGGGGCTTAGCGTGTTCTTGTCGACGCTAGCCCTCTTTGGTGATGACGCGGATAGCGATTAAGTAGCGTAGCGTTGGTAAATTTTGGGATCAGTGGAGAATCTTCAACTACCACGGGAGGCAACTCGAGTGCCACTTCACCACCCACCTCTTTGCGCGTTCGCTCCCTGCCCATTCGTTTCCGGCGTTGTACTCTTGCTGTCTCCTTGTGGTGTTGCAGCATCCTTTTTCTCCTTCTTTCCTGTTTGATGCGATACCCATAGATTATTTACCACGGTCTACGTGCACAATGCTCCCAAGAGTAGCAGGACGGAAACTGCGCAGAGATGCGTTTAGGACGCCGACGACTCTAAGCGACCAATTGACGCTGCCATGGCTCTGCCCTGCGCTGTCACGAACGAGATACTACGCCCTGTCAACAGCGGCAACAACAAAGACACACGCACCCGACTCGATAAGACGACCTAGGGAAAAGTCACATGCCCTGTCCTCACGGCATGAGACGCGCTCCCTCGCCACGTCGGCCGATTTGCAGCCACCGCCGCCCTCTTCGCTCCCCTTCAATCCCTTTGCTCAGACATGGGGTCGCCACATGCCGTCGCCCGAGCTCTCGCGGCTGCCAACATGGGATGGGTCAAATCCTCTCGTCGTGCGCGACTCGTTGGCTGCGTCGCCCATAATGCGAGCGAGAGACGGCATGGCAAATGATCCCATCGAATTGCACCAAAGCTTATACGCTTGCCTGCGCGTTGGCCGCGTAGACCGGGCGGCCGTCATCATCGATCGCCTCATGACGATCTACAAGGCCGATGCCGCCGAAGTGGTGGATGCACACAATGTCTATCTACAGACGCTACTCGAGATGGGCCAGATGGACCCCCAGCCCGAGGCACTGACAAAGGTGGAGCATTGGTACAAGACCAAGATGCTCCGCGCAGGCGTCCCGCCGAATGCCCAGACATTTGTCACGCTCATCCGGTCAGCCATGAACTTTTTAGTCGACGATGCACAGGAAGAGTCGATACGGACATACATTGTCGCAGCCCGCCAGCTCGGCGGGGACGTCTTGGAGGCCATCAACACATCGCCCGACTTCTCCGACGAGGAATGGGACCTGCTAATCCACATGCAACCAGAGTCATTTGACGAGCCCCCACCTGTCGAAGAAGTCCAAAATCTCCACATCAACACACCCTCCAGTCGCAAGAACCTCATCGAACATGGCCTAATAGCACATCCCGCCCAATCCATCAAGCCTGTCCCACAAAAGGGCTTGGGCCTTGACTCTTTGAAACATGCCCTCACTCTCTTCGACGATAATGAGCGCGTTCCGTACCCACATGACATGGAGGGCACGCAAGAGGAAAAGGATCAGGCGTATGCATACGCCCGTCAGCTGCAAATGGAACAAGATGGCATGGACGCGGCTGTCAAGAGGTGGAAGCAGGAGAACGAGAAATTGCAGGACCTTGGAGTTCATGGCGTCATGAATACCAAACCAATACAGGCCATGATGTACAGCTGGTACAAGGCCCTAGTACCGGCTTTCAAGAAGCGCATTGAGCATGCCAAGAAGGTTTTGTCCGAGTCTGCCAAGGACATGATGAAGGAGGAAGTCAACTCATATGGCGTTTGGTTGGAGAGGTGCAAACCAGAGAAGCTCGCCGCCATTACCGTTGCTCGCACCACTCAGGCCGCTGTGAGAAACAAAGGCGAAGACAACTCGGCCCTCAAGGTTTCATCGCTGTCCACTTCCATAGGCGGGGAAATCCAGGACTATCTCGACAGTGAGTCACAGGCTCGACGGGATGCTTTCCTCAAGAAGCAACGAAAACAGACTCGCCTAGACTTATTCAGCAAGCTATCCAAGAACCCTTCGGTCTCGCAAACTGAATCGGGACAAAGGGAGTCAATTGCAAGCCTTGACAGCTTTGAGAAGACCACCATACCCCTTCAGGCTCGGACCAAGCTCGGGGCCATGTGCCTGGAGAACCTCCTCTCATGTGCCACACTTACTGTGACCGCAAAAGATCCGAGGACAGGCGAGGAAAAATCTCGTAGCATGGCAGCATTTCACCACCAGGTTGGCTTTCATCAGGGCAAGAAGCTTGGCTTCATAGTGCCTCACCACGAAGTGTTAGCCAAATTACGGACTGAGTCTGTGCATAGCATTCACAATGTCAGACTACCCATGGTTATTGAGCCAAAGCCATGGTCGAGCTTCGAAGACGGCGGCTATTATACCATACCCCAAAAGGTAGTTCGTCAGAAGGGCGGTGACTCATCTCAACGGGCATACGCCCAGTCTGCGATAGAGAACGGCGACATGTCCAAAGTTATGGCTGGCCTCGACGTGCTCGGCCGGGTGCCTTGGCAAATCAACGCTCCTGTCTTCGACGTCATGGCACGCGCCTGGAACGCTGGTGAGAGTCTCGGGTCTCTCATCGGAGAAAAGGCTGTAGCAGCTTTGGAGCGCCCCAAGGAACCTCCAGCCGATGCGACATATCAAGAACGGGCCAAGTGGGGCAAGGCTCTGAAAGAATATGATAACCACATCGGTGGTCTTCACTCGCAAAGATGTTTCCAAAACTTTCAACTGGAGACAGCGCGGGCATTCTTGAACGAGAAGAAGATCTATTTCCCACACAGTGTCGATTTTCGAGGCCGAGCATATCCGATTCCCCCTATCCTCAACCACATCGGCTCTGATGTCGCCAGAGGTCTTCTCAAATTTGCGCATGGCAAAGAGCTTGGCACCGTCGGCTTGCAATGGCTAAAGATCCATCTTGCCAATCTCTACGGGTTCGACAAGGCTAGTCTGCGAGAGCGCGAACAGTTTGCCATGGACAATCTTGACGAGATTCGTGATTCAGCAAGCAATCCTTTGGATGGCCGGCGATGGTGGGCCAAGGCGGAGGACCCATGGCAATGTCTGGCATGCTGCATAGAGCTCAAGAACGCCCTCGACTCGCCCGATCCGACTCGATTTTTATCACAGCTGCCAGTACATCAGGATGGAACATGCAACGGACTCCAGCATTACGCAGCCTTGGGAGGCGATCATGCCGGTGCTCGTCAGGTCAATCTTGAACCCTCGGACAGACCGCAAGACATTTATACAGGTGTTGCCGAGCTCGTCAAGGAGATGGTTAGTAAGGACGCTGCAAAAGGTTCAGAGCTCGCAAAATTCGTCGATGGTCACATCAGTCGAAAGGTCGTCAAGCGTACAGTCATGACGAACGTCTACGGAGTCACATTCATGGGAGCCAAGGAGCAGGTGCATGATGAGCTACGCAACATCTTCCCCAAGTTTGAGCCAACCGAGAAGGTCAAATCGCTTGGGAGTGTCGCTTTGTACATTGCGTACGCGATCTTCGAAGCTCTAGGCAAGATTTTCAACGGTGCTCAGGAAATCCAATACTGGCTGGGTGAATGTGGCGAACGTATTACCACATCCCTAACCGAAGAGCAGATACAGCGAATCCATGATCGCTATGAGGGCATAGACCCCGCTAAAGAGGTGTATGATTCCAAGTTTACACCGCCAAAGAAGCTCACAGCATCTCAGCTCACCAAGTTTAACAAGAGCATGGAAAATTTTACGACCGGCATCATCTGGACTACACCGCTTAGGATGCCAATCGTACAGCCCTACCGAAAGGACAGCGTCCAGAAAATTAGGACCAAGATCCAGGATATAACTGTCTCGAAAAAATCAGCAAAGGATGAAGTCGACAAGCGGAAGCAACTTCAGGCATTTCCCCCCAATTTTATTCACTCTCTTGATGCGAGTCACATGTTACTATCTGCACTCAAAGCCAGCGAGATGGGCCTCGACTTTGCGGCCGTGCACGACAGTTTCTGGACGCACGCTTCTGACATTCCGAATCTGAACGTAATACTTCGGGATGCCTTTGTGCGCATGCACTCCGAGGATGTTGTTGACCGTCTGGCCGCTGAGTTCACGGCACGCTACAAAGGTGCTTTGTACCGGGCGAACATTCTCGCAAATTCAGAGCTTAGTCGGAAGATTATCAGGTGGAGGTATAACAACCGTCGTAATTCAGACACTACTAGCTTCACACCAGGTTACCGCCAGGGGGAAGCAACGTTCGAGGAGGTGGCACTTGAGGCTAAGCGTTTGAAGCTGCTGAACAGCAAAGATCCCGAAGAAAGGAAAATGGGCAAGGAGATGGAGACACCAACTAGCATTTGGCTCGCAAACCAGGATCCCAGGGCACTTCACTCCTATCGTCTTAGTCTTCTTGGTGAAACCAAGGACAAAGAATCATCGGATAGGCAGACAGAGGTCAGAGACAAGGTCTTGGGTGCCGAGGCAGATGCGGTGACGGACGCGCTTACCACAACCGAATCCACACTCGATCTTGTAGAAGAGGAAGCGGAAAACCTTGGAAAAAACCCTCAAAGCGGCGGCATCACCACCAAGAAAAAGTCACCCTCTCGTGTCGCCGCCGACAAGACAATCACACAGGTCTGGATTCCCTTGACATTCCCCCCTATCCCCAAGAAGGGTGGCTGGGATGTCTCACGACTTCGCGAATCACAGTACTTCTTCTCATGACTCAGTCCAGCACTTCGAGGTGATGCTGAACGCGAATACTTTTCCTCAATGGATAAGTCGCCGATTGCAGCGACAGAAAATATCCGCCGGATCAGCATATTACCTAGGGATATCATGGAATGTGGCTGGAAGGTCACTATCACCCGTCTCGCATGGTGGAGGCAGACAAAGCCAGGAAGCTCGACACTTGCAGGAAGAGCAAGGAAAGAGGGTGAAAAGAGAGGGAGAAAGAAACATATTTATTACTGAACTTCACGATGGGATTTGAGGCGTTTTGTGGTATGATTCGAAAGTTTGTTGTTTTTGCATCGCGTGGTGTTTTGGCATTTGGATTCCCCGTCAGCTTCATGAGTTGAACCACGTTGTAAGAAGAGGAAATACCTCATGTATGTGTATATGTTAGATACCACACCCATCTACGAGAGATTTAGAACATGAAAAACTTGACACATTTAAGGCTATCCTCTGGAAGGTTTTGAGCTGTGAGTGGAAGGGTGAAGGGTGTTCAGCTGGCCGTGCGGGGTCGTGGCACAACAGGAAACCGCCCCCATAGCAATATACCTGAACCTCCTGCCTACACCACTAAAGTCCTCCTACACCACTGATAGTCCTGTGGTCATCAATGCATATGCTGCGCCGCACTTAATCCTTAGAGTGCCCGACGATAAGGCTACAACATCGGTGACCAAAAGGAGGCATTGCGACATGGGTATCGCCCGGATACATGGATACCCACGTGGATAGTACAGCCACTATGATCTCCGCGCGAGATTCTCAGATAAGTCTAACTTTTTCCGGAGTGTGTGTTTGTATCACAAGAGCTGAGATCGAATACCCAGAATCTCACCGGTCAAAAGATGAGGCTCAAAGACCGTTCTGGGACATGTCCCGCGACAACATTTACCGCATGTCGTTGTACGCCCGGCAGGCAGCCACTCCAACAACGATAATGCGACGCCACCAAGCCAGTGTCTGGCAGAATAAAACCGAAGCACATCCGCAGTGGGTCCTTGAGTCGAAAAGAACGATGGTAGTATAACTCTTATTACTTGCCTCTACCCATCATGGGCATCAACATCGACCAATGCGCCCGAGATTTCGCCTCAAACCGTACGCAGCAGGACCTCTGGGGTTGGAAAGGTCCCATCGTTGGTGTTACCTATAACCGCACGACGCAAATCTCTCGAGAAGGCTGTCTACACCTTTGCGGCACAGGATACAATGCCTACCCCTGGAAGGACATCTCGGGCGTCATAACAACCTGGATCCTACCCGTCATCGGCACACTCCTCCAAGCGCCTTTTGAAAGCAACTCTGCATGGCGTACTCTTCTCGCCATAACGCGCTGGGTAGGCTCGCCCATTGCGTCGCTGTCGTATGTATTGTGGAATATCAAGGTTTCTGCCAAAGCAGCTTTGATGGTGGATATGGCGGTTAGGTACGATGAGACACCGGGGCGGGAGACGCATTTTGGTAGTATGCGCGATTCGATGTATTTGCTGTTGGTTATGAATCAGTATACGCTTACGCCGACGGCGAGATTGAGAGAGCTGCAGAAGGGGGCGGAGGGGTTGTTGAGGATTACACTGTTTGGCAAGGATTTGAAGTTGGTTGGTACGAGTAGTGGAAAGACGTTGAGGGAGAAGAGGAGGAAGTTGGCGAGGGAGGTGAGAGAGATGAGAAGGAGAGGGGCGGTACCTGGTACGTCTGTTTACTACCTTGTGTCTGCTTCTGCTGACTTTTATCTAGTGTTTGTATCGATCATGTGGTTCCTCTTCGCCTTTGCACTTTCCATCCAAGACTCCTTTATCCATCTCGGCGCAAACTCAACAGCCCACGATCTAGCCCTCGGCTGCCTACTCGCCTGGTTCCCCATCCTCATCCTCGGTTCAATCGTCGACCGCAATCCCATTGCAGCAGACGTCATCCGCAAAAAGCTCAGCAAGCTCGTCGACCAGGTCCATCGCTCACTGCGTGACAGCGAAAACCGCGACAAGTTCATCAGCACCTTCAAGGATCAAAGCGATTACCCCGAGCTCAAACTTTGGATCGAAAAAATCGCGAATGTAGATGAGCACTTGTATTCTCAGATGCACGACTTCTTTGTCGAGTTTGCGGGCCAGGCACGTGTAAGATGGCACTACGGTGCCGCTCATGCGATTCTATCCGATATCGAAAATTGCTATGTTGCAGACAAGGGTCGGAATTGGCTCGCAAACGAACACGAAGCACGAGCGAGTTTGGTGCTGGGTCCCATCAACGACGATGGTCTCGTGTGGTTTGACCTCCGTGAGTTCTGGCAGATCTGGACCGCCATCATCATCGTCGGAGGTAGCTGTGGTGGCGCATTCATCTTGAGCTACTTCACCCCAACCGTCGGTCTCGGTTGCCGCAGCGGGGGTTATACAATCTTCTTCAGCGTCTCGCTCGGACTGTTGATCGTGGAAATGACGGTTTGGCTTTTTTTCTCGGCCGCTTGTGTGGAGCCTGCTTTAATCAAGAGGGCTGCAAGCAGAATACGCCGGTACTCGTCTACATTCTCCCAAGAAGATAACCGTGTGATGAAGGAATGGAAAAAGCTGAGACACAGAGTTGTGTGGGTCCTACGTACCATTGGGAATTATTTTCTCATTGGTGTGGTAAGCGTTACTTACCTACTCACCCCCTGGCGCGATAGACACAGTTTCGACAATGGAATACAAAGCGATGTGGAAAGCCTAAAGTGTTACTGGAGCGATATGACACCACAGACCAAATGGGACCTCTTCTTTTTCCGCCCCGTGGAAACTTTCAACACTATATGGCTCGTAAGCTCCCCCTCTCCCTCCCCATCCCCACCCCTAACTCACCCACCGCCTAGATCTACATCGTCCTCGCCCAAATGCTCGGCTGGTACCGCACCTGCGAATGCATCACCAGCCACTGGGCCGGCGGCGGCGGCTACGTAGACTTCACCGCGCAGGATACAGCCGGCCCGTGGGTGGCGCCTTACTGGACGACGGGGGCCGTCCTCACGAGTACCGTCATGGGCGGGTCGATGTTTTACATAACCGTGGAGTGGTGCCAGCAGTCTTTTTTGTCGACGGAGAAGTATGGGGAGGCTATGGCGGGGTTGAGGCGGACGAGAAGGTGGAGGAGGGCATGGCGTGGGTTAGGTGGGGGGTAGGGGGCGTGGTGGGGTGGATGGGGAGGGGGGTCGAGAGGATGGCGTTGAAGTGCGGGTTGGTGAAGACGGTGCAGAAGACGTTGGTGTGGTCGAAGGGGGAGGAGGGGGTGGGGAGGGAGAGGGTGGCTGCGACGACGATTGCTCCGGCTGAACTCATGCACTACACCCCCAACCTCAACTCCAATTCTAACCACAACGACAACACCACCTGGAATCCCATAAACCAACCCAGCCCCTTCGTTGAATGCACCCTTTCACCACCTACCCCAGGTATATCTCACAGACGCAACGAAAGCGACGCTTCATCGAACCCACTAGATCCTCTGACTCTGCCCCCGCGACCAAGCGAGGATTCTTCTTCGCCGTTGATACGGGTTCCTTCGCAGGCGGTGGTGCAGAGTGAGGGGGATGCAAGGGGGAGTAATGAGGCACGGAGTGGGAGTGAGGTTTGACTGAATTCTTTTCAGTACAGTATAGGGAGAGCACTATGTTATGTTTTTATTTTACGCTACAGGGCGAATACTCGTCCATGTTACCTATTTCCCTACCGTTTCATTGCCAACCACAAACTCACCGCCGCCAACCCGCCCATCGCCCCCACGACCCCAACACCAGCACAAACGGTATAAGCGGCGGCCTCACACTCCTCTTCATCATATCCGCAATCTCATTTTCCAACCGCTCAGCCAGCTTCTCCTTTGAAAACTCGGCTATAACTCTCTCCTTCCCCCACTTCCCCATTTCCTTAAGCCTCTGTTCGCCATCCCCATCTTCAAGGGCGATGCGCATGACTTCTGTCCAGTCTTGAACTTTGTTCACGTCGCGCAACCAGCCGGTCTGGCCACTGATGACTGTTTCGGTGGGCCCGCCTTCGTTGGCGGCGAGGACGGGTGTGCCGACGAGCATGGCTTCGAGAGGCACAATGCCAAAGTGTTCGTGGAGGGGGGTGTACACTAGGAGACGGGAGGTGGATAGGAGTGTGGCTTTGAAGGCGTTGGGAACGGAGTGCAGAAAAAGGACGGATATGTCGTCTGGGATGCTTTGGGCGGTGATTACGGTTTTGGCGGTGGCGTGTTTTAGTTTGAGGGAATCAGCTAGGTCACATAGTTCGGTGTAGGTTGTGACGTTTTCGGCTACTCTGGGGTCATAGCCGCCTGCAATGACGAGGCGTGCTTGGTCGCGTTCTTGGGACGATAGGCCGGCGAAGGCGCGGATGGCGAGGGCTACATCTTTCTTTTTCTCGAAGCGGTTGATGCTGAGGAGGACCTTTTTGTTCTTCCATAATGGCGTGGGCTGGTCGGCGGACTCGCTCACGTTTGTGTCGACGCAGGGATATACGACGCCAGGCGAGCGATGCTTTAGGCTGGGGAAGGCGTCGCCGAAGATGCCTTTTGTGAAGTTGCTGTTGACTACGATGGTGTCGCTACAGCCGGTGCTCCAGCTCTCGAGCCAATCAAAGGGTCCACGGTATAGTGTCTTGAGGAGGCCTCCCTTCTTTGCGAGTAGTTTGTCGGGGAAATGGCAGTAGAAGATGACGCGTGGGCCTGGTTGTAGCAGTCGTAGAAGCGGAATACCCGCGCTAAGCTGGTCGACGAAGAAGGCGGAAGGCGTGAGACGTGGAAGCTCTTTGGTAAACAAGGCGATTTGCAGTATCAAGTGTACCTGGCGTAGGATGGCGCATAGAATGGCGAAGCGACCGAAGATGGTAGCGGGGACAATCGAGTTTCCGCGCACTCGCACGTCGAGAGTTCCTTTGCGTCAGGGTCAGGGTCACGTCTCAGCTGTTTGGACAGGCATGAGCGGTGGGTGGCCGGAAGGTAGAGACAGAAGAGGCTTACCATCGCGGGCCTCGTCGAAGCAGTGTTGCGGGTCGCAGTGCGATGTGAAGATGGTGACCTTGTGCCCGCGGCTCTGTAGACCAACAGCGGCGTCGATGACTAGACGCTCAGCGCCGCCAATGCCCAGGTCCGGGTGGAAGAAGACGACGTTCTGCTTCTTTTCCGTCATCATATGTGGTTCGCGTTCCCCATAGTGCTGTGTGGTGTTGGAGTCGCATATCGGAGTCGGAGGTGCAGTCTGCGGGCCCACGTAGCCCTTTCCGCTTTCGTCGTAGTGCCGAGGCAGGCGCGACGGGTGCAGGGTGACCTCCATCGTTGCACCTGATGCGCCACACACTACTCATGCTATTGCACCTCGTTCCAAGTCTTATCGCATAAGTTCATACATGGCCTAGTAGGCAACGCTGAGTGAATAAACTATATTGCACACTCGCAGCTTCCAACATGTCGGTTGCGCGGTACTACCCATCTTGCTCAGCGCCCTAGTTCCATCATCATACCACGCACACATCAACATTCACCATGGGTCAGGGCTTCTCACTGACTACCCTTTCGGCTGGCTCCGCTAACATCGACGTGCCGGAGCTGGCTGATCTGCAGTATGAGAAATCACTCGGAGCAGCTCGGTTTATGAAAGCCGTCAGAGCCCGACATAAAGATGGACTCGTCGTCGCTCGCGTCGTTATGAAACCGTATGCTCAGTTTGATTTCCAAAATCATGTCAAACGCCTACTCCGTGAGCGCTCATCAAGTATCTGTCTCCAAGGGCCCCTGCTAAATCCCAACAGATGAACGCAAGGTGCTAGCAGATGTACCGAATGCTGTTGCCTATCATCGTGTCATCGAAACTGCCGCTTGTGGTTACTTGGTCCGCCAGTACATTCATAGCTCTTTGTATGATCGCTTGAGGTAAGATATGATCAACTATCTCTTCTTTGCCTTGCTTAACTCAAATAGCACACGCCCATTTTTAGAAGAGATTGAGAAGAAGTGGCTGTCATTTCAGCTCCTGTGTGCTGTGCGAGACTGCCATGCCAGGAACATCTTTCATGGCGATATCAAGACCGAGAATGTCCTGGTCACTTCCTGGAACTGGCTATACCTAGCTGATTTCTCGTCTTCGTATAAGCCGGCCCATCTGCCAGAAGACAACCCTGCCGACTTCTCATTCTACTTCGATCTGTCGGGTCGTCGAACCTGTTACCTAGCGCCCGAGAGGTTTCTGGCTGCCGGACAGCAACCCGAAGGCGAGGGGGATGTCAACTGGGCCATGGACATTTTTAGTGTTGGTTGTGTCATCGCCGAACTCTTCCTCGAAGCGCCCATCTTCTCCCTAAGTCAACTCTTCAAGTACCGACAAGGGGAGTATAACCCTGAGCACTCCCATCTCAGCAAGATACAAGATTCTAATATACGAGAGCTGATCCTGCACATGATCCAAGTCGATCCCAATTCGAGAATGACTGCCGAGGACTATCTCACGCACTGGAAAGGGAAGGTGTTTCCGACCTACTTCTATGGCTTTCTGCAGCAGTACATGTACTCCATCACTGACCCATCGTCGGGTCGCAAACCTGTTACGACTGGTTCGGAGCATTTGGGGGAGCCCGATGAACGCATAGATCAGATTTACAGCGACTACGACAAGATATCCCATTTACTCTCGACCGAGGAAGGAAAGGAACTTACAAAGCCTGATTTCTCACCTCCCAAGCCGAACGCGAAGCTGTTCCCTCTGTTTGTGAACATACCAAACTACCAACACCAAGCTTCTCCAGCAAAAAGCTTGGCAATCGATGACGGCAACCTAGTTTTTCTGACCATCGTTGTCTCTTGCCTCCGGGGTACAGCCAGAGCTTCAGCCCGCGTTCGAGGATTGGAGTTACTTCTAGCCTTCTCGGAGCGTCTGACAGACGAAGCAAAACTGGACAGAGTCATACCATATGTGGCTCAGTTGCTTGTCGACAAGTCGGAACAAGTCAAGATTGCCGCTCTACGTACGTTGACGCAGATCCTAGCTATGGTCCAAGTAGTGTCTCCTATAAACGCCTACATCTTCCCAGAGTATGTTCTGCCAAGGTTAGAGGCCTATCTTCCAGATTCCTCTACCAAAGTTGGCCCTCTCGTCCGGATGCAGTACGCATTCTGCATCGGTACGCTAGCAACTACTGCAGCCAAGTATCTAGATATGATTCAGGCATTGCGCGCTGAGGGATCCTTGCCAACTGCAGACCCTGAAACGGAAGAAGACATGTCGTCATCAGCACACCAGAACCAATTCGACTCGGATCGCCGTATACTGCTTGAAGCTTTTGAGAAGCATACAAAGGCGCTCCTCACTGACCAAGATACTTCTGTTCGGCGAGCCATGCTCCGGTCTGTTTCTGACCTGTGCGTCTTCTTTGGTAGTCCCAGGGCAAACGATGTTGTCCTTAGTCACCTCAACACGTATCTCAATGACCCGGATTGGATGCTCAAGTGCGCTTTCTTCGAGGGAATTGTTGGTGTTGCTGTGTTTGTCGGAGGTGCCAGTCTGGAAGGATATATCCTGCCGCTCATGGTACAAGCGCTGACGGATCCGGAAGAATTTTGTGGTGGAAAAAGTCATTCGAGCACTTTCATCCATGGCAGAACTAGGTCTCTTCCAACGCTCCAAAATTTGGGAGCTAGTGGATATTCTCGCACGGCTCACGATGCATCCCAATCTCTGGATACGAGAAGCAGCTGCCCAGTTCATTTCAGCAGCGTCCAAGTACCTGTCTGTAGCTGATACGCATAGCATCTTGGTTAACCTCATTCGACCATACTTGAAGGTCGTGCCGTCAGAATTCTCTGAATTACGAATTCTCGAGTCTTTGAAACCCCCAATGTCGCGATTAATTCTTGAGATGGCCTCTAATTGGGCACTCCAAACTCAAAAAGGGCAGTTCTGGGTTGCGGTACGACACCAACCAACATTTACCTTTTGGGTCCTCGGACGACAGCCTACCAACAATATCCGGTCGTGAATTGGATCAAAAGGTGCTACAGCGTTTGCCGAAGAATGAAGAAGATGAACTGTGGATACGGAAGCTTCGTAATGCGGGCATGACCTCAGAAGATGACTTCAAGCTTGTTGCACTGAGAGACTTTATCTGGAGAGTAAGCCATCGTCGACGTTCGGATAGTATCACAACGCTGTCCACAAAGTTTAATAGCATTGTGACGCTAAAGGATCTCAATGTCAAAGCACAGACTGTGTTGTTTGACGAAGATGTCCGTCAGGTCATGGAGCAGACTAGAAAGCCGGGTGCGCCAGAGGAACATTTGCCACCTCGTACGATCAAGGATGCCTTGCTTGATGCATCGACTACCGAAGCTGGGGGTCTATCTGATCGCATGCCACATTTTGAGAATCAGGCTGGACGTTTGATCCGCGAAGAAAGGGGTATAACTATTCCCTCTCGGTCGAAAACGTCATCTTCTGAAGGACTATTTGGGATGGAATCACCACCATCCGAATCTGAAGCGCGAAGAAGTTCTCTGAATATTGCCAGAGGGCCTCATTCTCCGGTAGGGTCAGTTGGTTCGACTGATATCTCAAGTAGTCTTCGACATCGAAACAGCGCACTGGGACTGCTCGGTAAAGGAGAGAGCAAGGCCCTGGCTGAGATTGGTACGACGTCTGCAAATGCTTTTGGAAAGGTCGATGGCACCCATGTGCGTGAATCTTCTCGGTCTCGACAGCCACACTCGCCTCTTACACTTGATCGGCGTGAGCGAAGCCCCTTGCGGGTCCGCTTTCGAAATGCACACAACTATACCGGCAATGATCCAACTATACTCAAGTTTCTGGACTCTATGCTTCTTGAACGGTTCCCAACAGATGAGATTGAGTTTGGTCCACGCATACAGCCTCTCATGCGAAAACAACCTATCCGGTTCAAGGACGCCCACCAGTCACCTGCAGGTACTCCTTGGAGGCCAGAGGGTACGCTCGTGGCGAGCTTTGGGGAGCACGCAGCTGCAGTAACCCGGATTTTAGTCGCTCCAGACCAAAGCTTTTTCATCAGTGGGTCAGACGATGGCACTGTAAAGATATGGGATACATCACGTGTCGAGCGGAACATTACCCGTCGTTCCCGGCAGACCTACCGACTTGGAGAGGACGTCAAAGTCACAAGTCTAGTTTTTGTGGAACAAACCTACTCATTCGTCGCCACCGGCAGTGACGGAAGTGTCCATGTAGTGCGAGTCGACTGCATCCAAAGCCAAGATGGTAATGCCAAATTCGGTCGACCCCGACTCCTCCGCGAATACCAACTTCCAAAAGGCGACTGTGCAGTATGGTCCGAACACTACAACGGAGACAACAGATCCGTCCTACTACTAGCCACAAACACCTCCAAGATCATCGCCCTGGACCTACGAACCATGGAACTCCTCTACACCCTCCACAACCCCCTCGACCATGGCACCCCAACCTGTTTCTGTGTCGACCGAAAAGCCCACTGGCTCCTCCTCGGAACCTCTCACGGCGTCCTCGACCTCTGGGACCTGCGCTTCAAACTCCGCCTCAAGGCATGGGTCCACCACGGCGCATCTCCCATCCACCGCTTATACCAAGTACTCCTCCCCAAAGCCAAGAAGACTCGTCTTTACATCGCTGGCGGCAGCGACCAGGGCGAAGTCACGGTCTGGGATTTCGAAAAACTCGTCTGCAAAGAAGTTTACCGCACGGGGTCTTGTAAGGATATTGGAAATAAGAGTACCACGCTCATCGACCTCGATGATGAGAAACCAGGCGGTATGCTCGGTCGCTTCGCCACAAGCGTTGAACCAACTGCAAATGCCAACGCGGACCGCGGCGTCCGCGCACTCGCTGTACACACACAGGCTATGGATGAGAAAGGAGAGGGTAAGCACACTTTCCTACTTACCGCAGGTCCGGACTGGAAAGTACGGTACTGGGACACGAGTCGCGCGGAAGCTTCCATGATTGTAAACGGCCTGGAAGCAGACGAAGCGAGGCCAACGTATACGGCGTCTCAGCCTAGTCCGGAGACGATTGTCGTGTCGGAGCGATTGCAGCAGCCGGTGGGTGCGACGGGGAATGGGAGAGAGAGTAGGGTTAGTACGTCGAGTAGGGGGAAGGCTGGGGGTAAAAGTTCGAGATCTGGGGCTATTGCATTGCAGCAGCAGACTTTGCTGAAGAGTCATGTGGATCGGATATTGGATGTTGCTGTGATTGAAGTGCCGTATGGGATGGTTGTTTCTGCGGATCGGTCGGGGGTTATTAATTTGTTCATGTGATGGGTGGGTAGGAGGGGAGTATGCATGGGGCTGCTATAGTAGAAGAGAAAGATAGTAGCATAGTCAAGTAAGCAAATATGCATTCAATAAATCCCATGAACATGAAACCGTTTCCATATTGCATATTTCTACTACATAATCCCAGATAAACGTTCATCAATCCAGTTATACAACAGTTCACTCGAACATCCCACGCACACCCTCACCCTCACTTCCCCTCCATCGCTACCTTAACACTAGGGACCTCCTCCCCCTTCTCCAAGATATCTGGCACCGGCCCAACAGGTGTAATGGCAAATCGATTAATCTGCGCATGGCTCTTTGTATAATGTTTCTTGATATGTTCGAAATTCGTCGTATCCTTGAAGGCGGGATAGTCCCAGTACAAATGTCTCATCCAGCGGTGAATATGCGGGTATCCGCTCCGTATATCGCGGATGTTGCATTTGAAGTGCTGGACGTAGACAGGATCGAAGCGGATGGCGGTGGTGTAGAGACGGATATCTGCTTCTGTGACGTGGGGACTGGAGAGGAGGTATGGTGTGCTCGATTTAGCCAGATCGGATTCTATGCGGTCGAGAGACTCGAAAAGCGTTGTTACTGCTTTTTCGTAGGCTTCTTGTGTTCTATAATTTGTTAGCTCTGTCTTTATCCCAGCCAGGCCGTGCCAGCCAACATCCAACACCCACGACGGGGATAGAGGGATAGAAATGGAACGAAGAAAGAGGGGACATACGTAGCAAACCCCGACTTATAAACCCCATTATTCACGCCCTCATAAACCCAGCCATTCATCTCCTCAATCTTTTCCTTCAACCCCTCGGGGAAAAGCACAACACCCTTGTACTTGTCCTCGACCAATCCATCAAACGCCGTATACATCATCCTAATAATCTCCGCACTCTCATTACTCACAATGCGCTTCGTCTTCTTATCGTACAGCGTCGGCACCGTAAACCGGCCTTCATAATCCGGGTTCTGCTCAAAGTAGATGTCGCGCAGGTGTGTGTAGTCGGGGTGTAAAGGGTCGGGTGTTGTGTTTCCGGAAATGGACTCGGAGGCTGGGGCAAAGTGCCAGCCTTTTTCTTGCATGTGCCAGTGGACGCTGGTGTAGGATATCAGGTTCTCGAGACCTTTTAGCTGACGCACGATTAGGGTGCGGTGGGCCCAGGGGCAGGCGTAGGAGACATAGAGGTGGTAGCGGTTTGCTTCGGCGGGGAATTCGGCGGATGGGTCGGGGGAGATCCAGTTGCGAAAGATGGAGGTTGAGCGTTTGAATTCGCCGGATTTGTCGTTGGGGTTTACCTGCGTGGGTGTTAAAGTTGGTGTTGGTCCGGATTCATGACTTTTTTATGGCTCTCTTTTTCTGATATACATATTTTTGCATAGGATGTCTCTACAACTTACCCAGTCAAGAATCGACCGCCCCTTGTTATCTTTTTCAGGTGCTTTATCCATAGCTGCCAACTTGCTGAGTACAGAAAACTGTTGTCTTCGTTGATGTCGTCCCAGTATCCTTGCTGTCGTCGCAGGCAAAATCTTATAATTCACTCCTAATCGCAAAGCACGGGAGAAGAACATGGAACAGTATTCCTCAAAAGCTGCAAGGCGACCTCGAGAACCTATATAGCTGTCATTGACAACTGCGCAACTATGCCGGATCCGACAACGTCATCGCGTCGTCTGGGACGGCTTGGTTCCGATTTGGTGGGGCAGACGTTCCGATGGCGGGAGGGGGAAGTTTACTCAGCATTGCGCGAGCTTGACTAAACCGTTTGGCGTGACGAAAATGCTTCAAAGGAATGACCAAGCAAAGCTGGAAGGAGCTGGCAGGTGATAAGTGTGGGGAAGTGGGTTTGTAAAACTTGGAAATGCGATTAGTTAGTGTTTTGGACTTTTTTCTCTCTCGGGTATCTAACGCGTTTTTTTGCAAGGGTTATAAAAAAGTCTCTACATGTACATGTCGCAAAAATCTCGACCCGATCAATTACGCCTGTAACCTGTATTTGTACAAGCAATTCCCAACCCAAAAGCGTGTGATGTGTGCTTGGCTATTCAGAGAAGAGCAGCCCCAACACTTCCCAGTGTCTGCTTCGTCACATCATCTCTTACCTGTCCCACCTTCTTGGCCGAGTCCAGAATGGCACCCTCAATTGCCTTGAGAGCCTCGACCAACTCACGTCGCTGATCGCGCGGTGCGCTTCGGCTGCCAGTCAACTGCTGAGCCTTCTCTAAAGTACCAGCTTCCATGGTCCGAAGATGTGCCTCGATTTCGCGAATCTGGCGCTGGTACACATCTAGTGTACGGCCAAGCTCGTCGGTGCGGCGGTTGAAATAACCCATGAGGTCGACTGGTTTCGTTGGGTCATCGTCGTCGAGAGCGCTGGTGGCCGGTGTCTTTGCGCTTGAGGCTGTGAGGTTCGTGTTGTTACGGTAATGGAATTGAGCTGGTAGTCGCTGGTTTTCAATAGCCCGGAAGCTGAGTGTCGCATCTTCCGCGTCCTTCTTGACAAGATCCTTGAGGTAGGCAATATTCGCGGAATCGTTATCTAGGCCTACTTCGACTGTCGAAAGTCTGGTCTCGATGTATGCCACATCCGGGGCAATGGTAGCAATGTCAGCCTCGTTCTTGGGCATCGTCTCGCGGATCTGGCTGCAGTAGTTGATCTTTCGCTGTATGCCTTCGTCGAATTGCTGGATCAAAGTTTGCAACTCGGGGTGGAGATCGTTGAAGCGCGTCGTTCCCCGTATCGAGTCCAGGGTCATCTGGACCGGCTGTGCACTTGCATTCATCTGGTTTCCTCCCAATGTAGAGCCACCCAGTGTCCCAGACCGATTCTGCGTGTTCATGCCACCAAACAAACTGTTTTGCTGCTGCTGTGGCTGAGATTGTTGCTGCGTCGAACCGAATAGCGAAGGCGCCGAGGTTTGATTTTGCTGATTATTTTGCTGATTGGAAGTAGTGTTGCCGAATAAAGATGGGGTCGCTGCTGTCGTCTGTTGTGTTGACGAGCCGCTAGGTATGCAGTTAGCCTTTGTGTCACCGCAACCGGCCTCCCTTGCTTACAATAACGAGGGCTTAGCTTGGGTACCGCCAAAGAGACCGCCCGACTGAGTGGTGTTTTGAGTCTGATTCTGCGTGTTCCCTCCTAATGCGCCGCCAAACAGACCTCCGCTTTGGGGTTGCGATGATTGCGCCGTCGATGAGCCGAAGAGTCCTCCGGTTGCGGGTGCCGTAGTCGCGGGCTTGTTACCAAACAAACCACCTGAAGGTTGCGACGTCTGGTTCTGACCGCCGAACAGTGATCCCGACTGTGGCTGTTGGGTCTGTTGGGTCGATCCAAAGAGGGCACCACTGCTCTGGGGCTGGCTGCCCTGCTGATTTTGAGTCGCATTATTGTTGCCACTTGATCATAGTCAGTATCATGTATTGGAAATGAACAGGAGTAGGTGTAGTTTGCAGGGCGCGAACATACAATAGACCACCACCACCGGTGTTTATGCTCAGCGAGTTTGATCTTCCAAAGCCCGCCATCTTGTCTCGAGCTTCTCTGCAGATTCTACGCGCCGTGTAAGTATTTCACGCGGCGGTGAGTTTGCAATGCAGAAGTTGGGCCTGTCGTGGTAGCGGACCGCTTGTTTGGCTGCGCGCCAGCAACAACGGGCACAGGCCAGAAGCTTAGAACGCGTTTCCCGCTCGGCTAAACCTTTACCTCAAAGAAGCTCCAGTTTGTCTGCAAGCACATTCAAGACCCGACACAATTACGATATCCTTTCTCTTGATAAACCAAAGCTCCAGGATAAACAATCACATCAATTCAAGTTTACATTCGCAAAAGCTAGACCGTACAAGGAGCTTGCGAAGAAAACCAGCGAGCGCGCCGCACGACTCAACACAGAACAATGGCAGACGAATCCGACGACGATCTGTACGGGGATGAGACTACGACACAGCAGAAGAAGCAGATAGCAAAAGAAGAGGAGGCATCCAGCGGCGACGAACCCATGGACGAGGAATCAGGCGACGATGACGATAGTGACTCGGTATGTCGCAAACCACATACATGTACAAATCCCCCTCCAAGTAATCTAACAAAGCTCCAGGATATCGACATTATCATTGAAAAGGCACCTGCGCCGGCCAAACCCACAGCGTAAGCTTCATCCAAGCTATGCAACTACCCATACGCAAAACTCACAAAGCCACCAGTTCCCAGCACACGCAACAAGAATCCAAAGCCATAAAAATCGAAGCACCCCCCCTTTCCACTACCCCCTCCCAACAACAAGTCCCTACAAGAACCGTACCCACAAGCAGCGGCACCGTGCCCCAACTCTCCGCCTCGGCCCTCTCAGGCACCGCATTCCCCGCCCAGCGCACCTCGACCATCGACGTAAACGGCAACCCAATCTACCCACCGCAGGGCAAAGAAATCCTCTCCATAGATATCGATGCGAATCTAGCCGAGGAGCAAAAGATCTGGCGCCGACCGGGTGAAGACCAGTCTGATTACTTCAACTACGGTTTCGACGAGTTCACATGGGAGCTATACAGGCAACGACAGGTCAACATGGCGAATACACTGCAAGGACAGAAGAACGACATGGCACAGATGCAAGCGATGATGGGCGGAGGACCCATGCCAGGAATGCCAGCCATGGGCGGAGGACCCCAGGGAAACGCTGGACCAGGTGGTGTGCCGCCTACTGGACCTGGAGGAGGTGGCGGCGGCGGCGGTGGCATGGGTGGTCCTGCTGGCATGAACGAACAGCAAATGCAAATGATGATGCAAGAAATGATGGCACAGGGCATGGATCCAAGTCAAATGGACTTTGCTTCTTTCATGCAAATGGCAGGTCAGGGTATGGGCGGCTTCCCTGGTGGACCGGGTGGACAGCAAGGCGGAGGGTTCCCACAAGGACACCAAGGAGGAGGTGGACGGGGTGGACGAGGAAGGGGAAGAGGATGGTAGTGCACAAGCCCCAACTCCATTGTTTGGGTCCGGATGCCACCATGGCGACCGGGCAGCTCCACGGCGTTATGAGTATATTGCTACGATACCACATGGGTTGGGAAAGCAGCCGCTATGGCGCAAGTAATCCGTTTTCAATTCTTTTTACAGATCATATTTGTCTGCGGCCTGTCTTTGAGTGCTGTTCCACGACGGACGTACTTGTAGGGCCTATCTTTGCCAGCCTACCCAATGCTACAAGTGCTCCACACATATGCCTTCTCTTCGAACTAATCCACGTAGCGTATACCAGCTTCTTTGGCGCATAAATGTTGCGCCCTTCCTCCGCTACCCGGCATATATGCGTGTCAGCGTAGTCGTAGTCCGCCATGTCCCAAGTTGCAGGCCGTTTTCTCAACTCATCCAGCTTTCAGTCTGCACAAACTACGTCTCCCTTGCACTTCCGCCCTCTAGAATATGCGCCGGTATCCGTCCCTCGGCAAAGTCCTTCTCCAGGCTTGCCATTTCTGCCAGACTGCTCGCGTTGAGGATAGCAGCACGCATGCGCTTCTTCTCGTCGTCCGTGTAGATGCGTTCTTTGCCCGAGTCGGCGCCGTTTGCGAACGTGGGGACGACGAAGCCTTTGGACTTGTTGTTTGAGATCTAGAAGGATTTAGTCATCGCAATCCAACTTCACGTGTGGGAGAGCTTCTCTCACATCTTTGGCAAGCTCAGTCGGCTCGTCTTCAGTGCCGAATAGCTCCATGGCCTTCTTGCGCTCGACGTCGCGTATCCTAGTGAAGTCTAGGAAGCGCACCGAAGGACAGCGCCAGATGACCCAGTACCGGTAGTTCTGCATGTAGTGTTAGCATTTCATATGCCACCAGACGCCCATCCTAAGCGCTATACGCTGCAAATTCCACGCCGGCCAAATTGTCCTTTGCCCATGCAACACCAGCTCCTTGCTGGCTCAAGTAATGTACTTTTTGCCAAAATCAAGCTCCACAGTTTTCACAGAAAGTAACAAAACGCCTGGGGTACGCCACGCACCTCTTTGCCCGCAACAGGGTTGCCCATCAACGACAAATACACCAAGTTCTTGAACCCAGCCAGCGGATCCAAGTCGGCCAACTCAGCGATCCTGTTCTTCGTAAGGACGAGGGTGCGCAAGTTGGGTATGCTGGCCGCGAGGTTCGGCTGGATGTTTGCAATGCGGTTCTGCGCGAGGAACAGAGTACGGAGACGGGGTTGAAGCGGGAAGTTTGCCAGTTGCGCGATATCGTTATCGGTGAGGTCTATGGCATCGTTGTCCTTTACGCCAATATTAGCAATTATTCTACGAAAACGCTCGGAAGTTAGGAGACAATGCTAAGCTCACTTTTGCAGCACCCATGTTTTCAATCGCAGAGATCTTGTGGCCTAGAATTTACACATATTGATATCAACGAAGCTCTTCTTCAAGTGTAGTATCTGTTCTTTTTTGTACGCACCTCGCAGATCGAGTTCACGCTCCGTGAGACAGTTGATGAAGGAAAGGGAGTTGTTGATTAGGTCGGTAGTTAACCTCATTCTGACGGTAGTGTATAACGCGTAGTTTATGTGAGAGAGTGCGTATATGTGTGTGGTGAGCGTAAAGTTGGATGTGTTAGTCTTGCGCTGTCGTGTGTAATGTTTTAGTGATCCCGGCAGCTTCATTGGAATCTTTGCCAAGCTTGATACTAGCGCGCGGGTCCCGCTTGGTCCAAGTCACCTCCAACTCATGACCCCGCTACTCCCGACTACATACGTATATAAACAGCCAATGCCGTCTTCACTCAATTCTTGTACTCCTGCTGGATGAATCTGAGAACTCTGACGTTGCTGCCAATCAGATGTAAATATATGAGAATAGTTCAGGTCACAACGCAATCTTGGAACGATCCAGATTCTGTCTGATCGGAGCATTAAACTGATCAAGGCTCTACTTGGGATGGAGTTACAACCTGTAGCCTTGTGTCGCTAACAGTGCATAAGTTCACGTAGTCCTCCCATCTAGGGCACGTACGAAGACTACAACCGATTATACTCAACACCAACGAGGCACTGACAGTACCAATTGCACTCACTGAACCGTCCCTCAGAATATTGTGACTTTAATCCTTTCAAAACAGCACTCCAGAGAAAATTCGCTACGTTCCTCTTACTCAAATGCTCAGACTTCTACAGGTGGACTGGTCTCATGGCACACAAGACCGGTGAAGCTACGTATTCTTCTTCTCGGAACCATCGACTATTATACGTTCCCATTCCTCATCATCATTGGCCTCTTCTTGCTGACAGGGCCTACAATTGGATCCCCAGAACGATCCGGTGAACACATCCAAGCCACCAGGACCACGCGCATATGCAGCCTTGCATGTCTTGCATCAGCTCCTCAAATGACTATAATACGATAAGACGGGTCCGAGTGTGATCAGTCAACACATGTCTCACCAAACCACAACCAGCCTTGTCAACATCATCTACCCCCATATCAACCATGCCATCGTGTACAACATGCGGTGTATACTACAGAGGACGAGGATCCCGCTGTGCCCTCCACCAACGCCACACAAACACCTGGCTCCAAGGCCGCCACCACAACAACTACAGCAGCGACTCCACCGACCCCAGCGGCATACGTCCCCGCTCCTCAGTTCATGGCCACCGACAGAGTACTCTGCGTTTTGCCATCGACAACGACGACGCATATCACAACATCGACAGCAACGCTCTCGTATACTACAACACCACCACCGCCCACCTCACCCCCAACCCCGCCGCCACAAAGCCCCTTTCTCTCGCCCACCCCCTTATCCAAGCCTTCGCAACACTAACCCCCATCCACGCCATCGCCTCCATAACCTACACCGTACACCCCACCACAGGCACGCACTCGCTCACCGCCACCGCCAACCCCGAGCGCTCGCAATGCAGCGTGTGCAGCCAGTGGTTTGCCGACGAGTCCAAACTAGCACATCACCAGTGGGAACTCCCCGTCGGATGTGAAGAATGCGGCATTTGTTTGCGAAAGGAGGATGTCGGGGGGCATGGCGCGGGCGTGAGGCATGAGCGGTGTTTTGTGAGGGGGTGTGGGAGTCATTATCGGAGAGAGGGGGGATGGAAGAGTGGGGTTATTGGGAGGCATGTTAGGGAATGGCATGCTTGACTGTGTGGGGTATGGGGTATGGGGTATGGGGTATGACTTGTTTGGATTCATGGGGGTTTGGGATTTGTGAATGTAGTCATAGTTGTGTATTGTGTATTGGATAGGGCACTTGTCATCAATTTCCCTTCTTGCTAAAACTGAACTTTATGCATCGAACTATTACAGAATTACCATCACATCTGCAACATCGCCAAACGGAACGGCACTTACACCCTACATCTTCATATTACACATATCTACCCGAAGAGATAATATAGACTCTGATGCAGATACTAAAGGCTTCGTCTGAACCTAAGCCTCAATGCAAATACACATTCCCACATAGCCGCTTCAAACCCCTATTAACTCCGCCAGCTCAGCCCTAACTTCACTGTGCAGCCGCCGCCTCTTAGTCTCGACTTCCTCCGCCAGCATCTCCCCATTCACAGCCTCACCATCTTCCCTCTTCCTCTTTGCATCCACGCCCTCCTTCGCCACTTCCTTCTCTTAACCCAGAATCGATGAGTCGTCGCACCCCCATCAGCGGCATCCTCCTTGTACGCAATCTCCTCGTCCGTAATTTCCCTCTCCTCCAGCTGCAGCGGACTTAGACCGGGATGTGGAACACCCAGATCCAAGGGTTCATCATCAAGACGGAAGAAAACGCGTTGAACGAATTTCGCCCTGTTGCGGCTACGCGGGAAGCGGTAGCGCGCTGAACTCACATTACCGAAAGGGAAGTAATTACCGAAGAAAGTTTGTTCTTGCTGTTCTTCCACCTCGAGCATCTGCCAGCGCTGGTCTTTCAGCAGCGTAGTCATTTCCCCCTTGCCCCAGTCTTCATAGATATCATTAGGGACGTTTGCGGTCAGTTTCTTGAGATTTGTAAACTGCGAGGCGTAGCGGGCCCAGAAGCGACGCCAGCCCACTATTTCACGTTGCATCAGGGTTTTTTCACCTGGCGTGGGGCGTTTGGCGCTGCGGAGGAAGCCGGAGACGCCGGGGACGTCCGGGGGATAGTGGATGGTTAGTTCGTCGATCATGGAGGCGATGGGCGTGAGGCTGAAGACGGCTTGTGTTGGGAGGAGGACTTCGCGCTTGTTTTCGCCCTCGCCAATGTGACCTTTAGAGTCGCCAAAGTAGAGGCAGCCGTCTAGACCGGATGGGGGAGAGCTGTTTGCGCGATCCCCTATGCAGATACGGATTGGTATTTGCAGCGTTCGTAGGGTCGATACCATGTTCTGGATGCGGGCCAAGACGTCAGCCTTGGGTAGAAAGGTCCGGTTCTGCTCGAGGTTGGTAGGAAACACGTCGCACATCATGGTGTCCCAGACGAATATCGGCTTCCAGTCACATTTCTGGGCCAGCCAGCGCAAGGACGCCTGTACTTCGGGCTTGGATGTTGGGTCGCTTAATGCTTGTTGGGTGTTTTGCAGGGCGTTTTGACCGAAGTGATGACGGCGTGTAGTGACGTTGACCAAGTGAAACGGGTGAAGTGTGATGTTGCGAAGACTGTGGATGGGTTTCATGCTGATGTTCGGATACTTCTTCGAGATGGTGTGAAGGCTCTGAAGCAAATCCTCGAACGAGGCCCCGACACCCTGTACAACGTGGTTCCCTAGACTCATGTGGTCGCGCCCGCAACCGTCAAACGTCTTGTCGTCAAAGGCCTCCTCTTCCTCGCGATGGTGATGTCCTTGGGCTATGCGATATGGAATGGGGCCGATGACATCTCTATCGCGGCGTTCCTCCATCCAAGAGTATAGGCCAATCTCAACCTCCTTGATGCGCGACCAGGCTGTAGCGTCGGTGGAGAATAGGGATCGGTATGGGGCGTAGTCGTGGATTCGAAGTTTGGTCATACTCTCGGGGCAGTACTTTTGCACGCCGTCCACGAGGCAGCACACGCGCTGATGCACCTCCCATTCGTTCCAAGTGCTCAAACAATCAGCAAGGTTAGCATGTGGGGACAATGTACTCACTGAAATCCAGAGTACCGCTCCCGTATCGCAAGCGTCTTCAATCGCGTACACAGGGGAAAGATGGCGCTTGCGACAGACGCACCATCCCGGCGCCTGCTTATCCTAAAGTTTTGCCTGAACCGGTAGTCGTTGTACGAATAGTGGTATTCTATGCGAGAGTGGGCAGTGTAATCGGCCCAGTTGGCGACTTCGAGTTCCTCTAAGCGTGCGAAGAGCTTGGGGCAGGCTTCCGCCATCATTTTCCATGTCCACGTCTCTTCGGGAGTCCACACAAAGTCCTTGATGGCAGATATGTCCAGACTCGTAAGGCAGGGCAGATTCTCTTCTATCCACTTGAAGTCGGCTATGCTCGCCCAATGCGACATGGCCAACTTGTGCACAAGTCGCCTGTTGCCGTCATTGATGCTCTCCATGAAGCTCGTCCAGCGCAGCATACCGCCACTCTTATACCTCCAGTCGCTCATCCTAATGTCACGCACATCGTGCAGCTGTAGGGGGTATCTGTATAGTAGCTGGTTCACAGTCACATTATTTGCCATGCCCTTGCACACGCGCTTCAGGACCCAGGCAGTGTCCCTGTTCAGATAATCCATGACACACTTGAATATGTCTTCGGGCAACTTCAAAAGCAGGCTGTTCTGGCTTGTGGCGGCTTTGGGCTTCGAGTGGTCGAGGGAGTCGCAAGCCGCAGGGCTCGCCTCGCGACTGGACATGAAGTCCGGCATCTCGGGTAAGAGGAAGTCGAAATCGTGAAGGTGTAAGAGACTCATCAAGTGCCGCTCGTAATTCATAAAGGAAACGTCAGGAAGGAAAGAGAAGGGGTGCAGGAGCGGATGGATGCCTGGGCGCAGTAAGTCCCCCGACGAGCCCGAATAGGAAGCTGATCACGGGAAGGAAAGGCACAACAGTTGACATGTATCAAAGTGAGAGACGAGCGCAAGATAAAGGACTACGGGACAGTTGTCGAGCAGCGTCATTGGGCCGGGCGCACCGCGACGCGGCGAGGGCGGCGGAGGTACGTAGATACCGCCAAGAGATGCAGCCGCTCTGACCGTTCCTGGACGCTAGCTTTCTTTCACCCCTCCGACTACTTTCTCTCTGCCTCTGCTCACGCTCTTTCTGGACCTCTACGACAGCTGTTGCAACACGTACCCCACCGCCGCTCCAGTCGCACGTTATTATCGCCGTCGAGTTCTACCTAAAACCCTGCAAATCAGCACAAGTCCGAGGCTTCACCGCGCGCGCATCTCTCACCATGGCCGACGCTCAAGTTTTTGAAGAAACATTCAACATTACCTCGATCAACAATGAAAAGTACGACCGCGTGTCGCGCATCTACGGCACCTCGACGGACAACCAAATCACCATGACCCTCGACATCAATCACGAGCTATTCCCTGTTTCGACAGGCGCCTCACTCAACTTGGTGCTGGCTACAACGTTGGCGCTTGACGGCAGCACAAAAGGCGAAAACGACACCATGTGGAGGAATGTGGGCAAGCAGGGTGTCACGACACTAGCGGATATGTACGACTACGTGTGCTATGGCAAGAACTACCGTATGGAAGGCGGCGATGGTGACACCATGTGAGTTGCATTGAAGACGAGGCTGCGCTGTTGCGACCGTTGCTGACAGGCGACAGAAAATACTATGCTAGTTTCGGCGGCCTGTTGCTGTACATGGAGGGACCACACCGAAAGCTCAGCGGGCTGAAGATTGACGATATCTACATGTTGATTAAGCATGCGTAGTTCCAAGCTTGTCGCACTTGAATGGAAGAAGCAAGCAAGCATAAACGGGCGTTAGGGAAGCATATGTGGTGGTATAGGTATCATCTGGTCTAAAAGTTCGGCACGGCGTCTGGATACCCAAAGGAGTTCTTAGCTCCACCCAGATCTAGTTTATAGTGTAGGAAACTCTAGCTTCCTGTGCAGCCGGCTCACTATCTCGATATAGTCGGGTTCGTTCTCCGTCGTCAGGATGCCGTGTCGGACAAAGAAGTCCAGCACAACCAGCGCGCAGTTGGGCTTGAACTCTCCCTTCCTCATAGCCTCCTGCACCTCCTCGACGGACCACAAGTAGAATTCCTCGACCTCGTCGTCGCAGGGCTTTGGGATCGTGTCTTCTGGAAGTTCGAGATCGTAGATGTATTGAACCTCTGGCTGCATCAAGTTGGTCTCTCCACCCGCCCTCTCATCGCGAATGTACCAGTATGTGACTGTGCCACATGCCTTTGCGTTCGGCCTTACCAGATCCTCCGGCAGTGAAGCCTCTTCCCCGCACTCTCTTACCAGGCTCTCAAAGGGCGATTCGCCCGAGGCAATTCCGCCTGCTACGGCATTGTCCAGCATGCCCCCATATGTCTGCTTTGTCTTGGCACGTCTCGGTGTCCAGATCTTGAGTTCCCCATTTTTTCTTGTGAAGGCCGTCAAGTGCACTCCATATGTGACGACACCAAAGAGCGCACTGGCACTCCGCTCCACATTGAAGAGCAGTTCCTTGGCCTTTCCATAGACAGCGTAGAGCTCTGCACGCCACTTGTCCAGCACCCTGAAGTGGCCCGTTTCCCGCATAGCCAGCAGCGTCAGCTCGACCACTTTGGACCGTTCGTCTGCGTTGCTACCGCCTGTGAGGTATAGAATACGGGCATAATCGTCTACCTCCCAGTTGGGTACGCCACGAAAGACCTCGACGACCGAGGGCAACATGTATCCGAGCGCATAGTTGTGGCCTGAGACGCGCAATTGGTAGTATGTGTTGATGGAGGCGAGGTATGATTCCGAGTTGACGTCTGCGTACGGGAAGCTATCGCATTGATTGACGAGGTCCAGATTCGTGAGCGGCATGTCTGATCGGTTTGCAGGGTCGATTGGGTTATGGAAAGAGAGCCGATGGCGGTGCTGAAGTTTGGCATCGAGTGGACCCGATGCTAGCTGCGCCGCCCGCCGCCCGCCGGCCTATGGGAGAATGGCGGGGGCGGGGCATTGAATTCCCCGGTGCCGCAAGTAAAACTAACTACGATGAAACAATCCGGATTCCAGCATTTCTCCTGTGAATGTGTGACTACATTCTGCATCAACTTTGGCGCCGGGAAAAGGTGAGCAAGAGGCTGCTTTGCTGTGTACGCGTCCTCTTTCTGCTACACGTTTGCAATGCAGCCGTCATGACTTGTTGCATACAATATCTTGTGGAGATTACCGTCTCAGAAGCGCCGATTCCATGTAGGTAGCAGTATAGTCTAGATCGGACTTGGGTCCACAGAGCCGCGTACTACTCGTACTGCATTTAAAAGCCCATGTCCAGAAGCCTTGTTCCTTGCAGTGTGTGGCGTGGTAGGAGGATATCTATTGGCGACAGAGGAGACCACGAATGAGAACAGGGGCGGGTAGTGTTCCCGGTGCGAGTGCTGGTCGCCTTGGGCTAGCAACGCGACATTAGGTTCATCACAGCGCTTCAGCCGCTTTCTTTTTCTTATTAATACTGAAAAGACACAAGCTTCTTGTTTCTACTGCCTTTTGTATACTTCCGGGTATAGCCGAGCTTCAAACGGAACAAGAAAATCTCACAAACCTCAACATACCTTCCGACAAGCGACTTTGCACGCCAACAACAGCCTCCATAATTGAAGCTGAACTCGTCCACCTTCTCTTGTGTGCACCAGAAGTCATTTCTGGGGTCAGATATCTAAGCAACATCGACATGGAAGAAGCCCATGCGACAGTTGTGCTCCTGGTACCCAAACAGCACGTGAAGACTGTAAAGTCAGCTCTTGAAAATGCCGGCCAGCTCGACAAAAACAGCAAGATCACTCCGGAACCCAAAGACGGCAATTCGACAGGATCAAACCTACCTCCTACACCCGAAACATCGGGTGACCAAGATCCCATTCCAGAATTTCCTCAATTGAAGTTTGATGTTGTCCGTGGAGAATATGTCGATCCCTCCACCATAGACAGACAATCACAAGACCACGGAAATACCGAACACCAACGTATGCGCATGTTGACCATGATCTCTTGCCCGGTAGACGATATCACTACCGAGGAATTCCAAACCAGCGTGCTTGACGGGCTCGATTTGCACCACCTTGCCCAAGACATCACATTCTCGTACCAAATGCCGATTCCAAGCTCTTCGTCATCACCAATACTGAAAACTCCAGTCCAGAGAGCTATGAAAGAAGCGCTCTCGAAACTACCAGAAGGCATACTGGCTTCCGTGGAGCTCACACCCGAAATGCTCGTCTGTGACTTCCCAGACGGATATTCATTTTACACGCCTATGCTTCTACTTCCGCACAATGCATTCTCTTCTGAGACATGGACGAAGCTTCTTTCCGCCCACGCAGTAGACTCAACCCTGCTGCAACCAATGTGGCAGCGCGTTGCAGAGTCAGTTGGGGCAACACATGTCGCCATCAACGCACCCATTCCACTTCATACGACAGCACAGGGCCAAGAAAACATACTCCGTAGCCCTGTCAATCTCACTCCGATATTCGGAGACTTTGGCCCGGCACCCACCCCAGACACAATGGCATCTCCCACAACGGCTGACTTTGAGGAAGCTTTCTGGGTAACCACGAAGCAAAATGGCATTCGGCAAACCTGGGCGCCTGTTTACACCATGTTCAGCCGCGGCAACATTCGCGAAAAGACGCGCATCTTGGATTTACCTTCACTCAGTGAACCCTCCGCGGCCGTGGACCTCTACGCCGGCATCGGATATTTCGCCTTCTCGTACAGGAAGAGTGGATTGAATGGTGTAAAACGAGTTCTATGCTGGGAACTCAACCCATGGTCCGTTGAAGGCCTACGACGAGGCGCGAAAATGAACGGCTGGACATGCCACATCATCAAGGAAGACGAGAGCCCGGCCTCGATAGGCTCCAGTGTGCAGGACGTGGACTTTTTAGTCTTTCAAAAGAACAACGAGACGGCTGAGCAGGACTATGCGGCAATGGGCACAGAGCATAAACTGCCCGTCCATCACGTTAACCTTGGATTGCTACCCACTTCGACGCTTTCATGGAAGACTGCTGTTGCTATGTTGAATCAGGAGCTTGGGGGGTGGATTCATGTGCATGAGAACGTCCGAGCTAGTCTAATGGGAAACAGATCTCAGGAAGTAGGAATCGAGTTTCAAAGACTGGTGGATGAGCACGAGGACAAGCTGGGCACGGGGAGACAGAAGAGAGCGTTTGTGGAGCATGCTGAGTTAGTGAAGATGTTTGCGCCTGCTTTGTGCCATCTTGTTTTTGACGTACATGTGGAGAAGTTGGAGTAAGTAGGTGGATCGATTGGGTAGTGATGCTCCACTGCTTGGGCTAGCGTCGTGTGTGTGTGGGTATCTTGGTTAGCTTTGCATTTTTCTCCGATCATGCCTTGATGTCTTGCGTCTTTAGCCTGTATTTATGCTTGGCCTACTTGGGGTGGAGATTGTGTAGTGATTGATTTCAAGACATGTTGGTTTTAGCCTTCAGCTGCAAGCAATGTCTTCAGGCAGAATGCAGTCAAATCCGGGGTGCATAGTAAGGCCCTGGTTGTTTTAGAGGGCAGATTTCTGTGTGGGTGTTCTAATTTGGTGTTTGTAGGATTGCGGATAAATGCTTATACATGAAGATGGTAGCTAAATAGCACAACTTGGAAGTGATGGGCACTCGGTTATGAACTTATCCCACCCACCCTGGGAAGATAAGACTTGGAGTATAGGTTGAGACAACGTCTACGTCGTCGCTTTATAAGTAGAAAGCTGATGTACGGTATACACCTAGCAGGGGTAAAAAATTGACTCACCGATGTCAGTGTTGCATGGGACGGCGCTGTCATTCTCATGCGGTGAATACGAGTGCAGTCGATAGGTACCCAGGTATCATCAGCCTGGTCTTCGCCTGTCTACTTCCGCGGCTGCGTACCATGCCACGGATGCATACAGGAGGGACTTCCCTCTGCGTCCGATTGGAATAAGAGACGCTCCCTCGCAAACAAGACATGCATGTCGATCATACAGACTACAGCGCCTGGCGGCCTGAAACGGGTACTTATCAAGCTCCGTGGCACCACGTCTGGAGAGGTTCGAGAGAAAACGACAGCATCACAACAGGCGGTGTATCAGTTTCTCAAATCACAAGCAGAAGAGGTTGTATTCGGATAGGGACGGAGAGTGATAACCGGTCGTCTTGTTCGTGGGGTTGGAGTTTGCCATCAACCATGTTCCTTGCAAACACACGCCTCACTATTTCTGGGCCTCTAGCAATGGGCATCCGGTACTAGGCATGTCATGGCTGGCCATCAATATCAACTGATAAGATCCCACTCAGCCGTGATATAGGAAAAAACAAACACGGGACTGCTTATCTCGCAAGTAGGTAGAGGCAGGTAGACCTCATCGTACATGTGTGGTAGTGTAGGTACATGGAGCAGAACCCAGAGTACGGTATGCGCCAGAGATGGGCTTTGAGCATCGTGCTGGGCTAAGGACCGTTTTGAAAGTCGTGCATGATGGTCTGGGGTATCGACGTCGCTAATGACGGACTGAAGACGCGCTTTTGTGTGCTCCGGGCCAATAGTGGCATGGGCACGGACCAAGCCCTCACCGCCTCTCTTTGCTTCTGAGTACGATGGACCGCAAAGCTAAACACAAGCAGCCAGCCCAGCTGTACCGTCCTGCAGTGCCCCGCTCACGTTCAAACCATCTGCCCCCTTGGTGTAAAAGCGCGCACGCACACACGCACGCACGCACGTCCTGCCCCGCGACTACTGTGCTGTACTGTACTGCCTCGACCGTCGTGTGACGCGCGCCATTCACTCTCTCTCTCTCTCACCCCCGACAAATCCGGACCTAGTACCCCGCCAACACCCCATCTCTTGACGAGTCGACTTGCTTGACCGGCTGTCATGGGTTTTCAAGAAGGCTGTCCTGTTCGAGCCCACCACCACCACAACAACAACGGCTTCCTCGCCCTCTGCTAAGCCCCGAGCGCGCCTGTATGGAGGCGCCTACCAGATGATCGGACACCTCTTCAGCAGCCGCAAAGGCGCAAACGCGTCGCACTCCAACACGCCCACGGTGCTGGATTCGGCCACCGAAGACTCGCACACGCGCCACCTGCTCTACCCAGAGACCAACACGCTCTTCCATCCAGAGGGCCAGCCGTATCCCCTCCATGGCGCTCCTCTGACGCCAGGCAGTGGTCATGATGGCCCACTGCCTGAGATTGACCTCGAGTTCCCCCGCGACTGCCGCATCATCATCGCCCAGGATGAGACTCCGGCCATGCCCAAGGCGATCCTGTTCGACTCGAAGCCGGCCCCACCTCGCGCCGAACCACCTACCAGTCCGAACACACGCGCGCGACCCTTTGGCGGCGGCAATGCCAGTGGTGTCGGTGCCAGTACTGCAGGTGCAGGGTCCATGGGCGCGAGCCTCCATGCCCGTAGATCTTCGCTGGCCACCGAGCCCACGGCTCCACCGCGCTCACCCACCGTAGGCGCATTTACGCGCATACGCACCCGCGGCAGCTCCATCTCGTCCATGCCAAACATTGACGAGCATGCACAAGTCCAGGCCAAAGCGCAGGCAAAGGCCAAGGAGTCGTCTGATCTCGCAAACATCTGTCTCGACTGCATGTTCGGTAATTTGGCCATGAACTACCGGGGCAACTCAAACAAGATCCACATTGTGCCGCTCGACACCAAGCCAGAGCCTTCGATGCTCAGCACAAGCGTACAGGACGCCACAAACTCCCTGGGTCGCGCCGAGGGTCTTCGCCGGAGAAGCCATCTCGCCAAATCCTTCACCCCCTCCAACTTGCCCACCGAACTCCCCCATAGCGACTCCAGCGAGAGCATGCCCAAGGAGCCCAAGCGGCGGACCATCTTCATCACCCGCATGTTTTCCGTAACTATGCCAGAAGAGGAACATGACGACCGTACACCTACCCCGCAGAGTTCACTTCCCAAGGGCAATGGCTTTCCCTTCCCAGCAACGAGCACAAAGACGGGGCCCTCTAAGCTGCCGTACCCGTCAAACGTACGCAAGAGTCCCATGTACGCTATTACCATCATTCTCCACTTGCCGATATCGCACACGTCACCAACCCTAAGACCGTCATCCCGGAGTACAAATCTAAGAACCCCGGCGCATCTCTCCACATCTGCGCCTGGACAGGACTCACTGGCTTCCTCTCTGGATTCTGACCGGCGTGCGGGATGGGCCTTTATCGATTCCAATCTAGGTGTCGATTCACTTCTTTCGGCCTCGCTGAGCAGCGATGTGGACGACCGGGTCGATGTTGTCGGACAGCACTGGGACGTCATCATGCGAGCTCTCACTAGCCTCCAGCAAGTTGTTCAAGAACGAATTCTGGCGCAGTTCAAGTCGCCAAGGTCGCCCGAAGGCATGTCTACACCCGTAACTCATCACCAACGGAACCAGTCCTCGCGAAACAACCTCCGAGACACCCCCCTCAAGTACCCGCGCAAAGCTTTGAGGCTACAGCCCAACGCACTCATGATGGACAAGGAAATCCAAACCGCAGTAGAGTTGACAGGGACTCGTGTCGTGAGTGGCATGCGGATTCCTCGTGTCATGACGGGCCAGGGCAAATGGGGCGTGTGGCGCGAGGAAGCTCGATGGCTTGGACGGTGGGCGGGTCGACGGGAGCAAAACTTCTTCTTCTTCAACCTTCTGACAGCCTTTCTCGGGAACCACACCGAGTGGCTGAACCTACTCGGCCCCAGGTGGCATCGCAAGCGCCATCGCGAGCAACAAAAGGCAACGGCCGGTGAGAACCTGACTATTCCCAACCGCACTGTCATCGTGTCTCCAGACAAGATGGCTGCACGGAGGCTCATCTTCCTGCTTGCTGCTTTCATGCCACCCAACGCGCCTGTCCCGAACGACACCAGCTATATGCGTCCAGGCACATCGACTTCGCTTCGTGCCTATTCTCAGTCACCTCCCACCAACATGCCGCCATCAAGGCAGCAATCGCTCCGTCGCCAAATCAATCGAAAGGGACCTCGAGGGAAATCTAGCATGTCCAACATCCTGCTGCAACCCCCGAAGACGCAGAGCGTGCATCATCCGCCTGCACAGATTACACATGAGCGCTCTGAATCTGTTCTGATTGAGACCCCAGAACCTCCACGACCTTTCGGACACTCTCGGCGATCTTCAGCACATTCAATCCGCACCAGCTTGTTGATTCCGGCCATGTCTGAAGGACCAGTCACAGCTGGAAGTACCGTTACAACCTCGACAGTTACACCCCAGGAAACAGTACCTGTTGCTCACTTTACCTTTCCCCGGACAAAGTCTTTTGGCCCTGCAACTGACACGCGGCCCGAGAGCAGTGACAGTCTGGCATCTTCAAATTTGATCAGTACCTTGCAAAGAAGTGGCACTGGTCAGACTAGTGTTGCCAGTAACGACTCCAGTAACACCAGCCGGTGGAGTGGTTTCATGAATTTTTGGAGTGGTGGCCGACGTTCGTCCTCTACCGACCAGAGTGAGTACTTCCAGACTACGGATGACGGTGTGGGATATCGTGGGCAAGAGCGGCAGCGGTCGACACTTGAGTTGATGGTACAAGAGCTTTCCATGGATAGGGTGTTTGAAAGTGATGCTATCGACTCTCCGCTTCCACCGGACACATCAGCAGACAACGCTTCGCCTGATAGCTACGCTAATGGTGGATGTCCTGGTGTACCTGCTTCAGCTGCAAGGCCGATTCCTGAGCGCCAAAAGACGTTTGGTGCGCCTTTGAAACTGTCAGTCAATGAGAAGGATGGAGTTATTGATGTCGATATCCCGCTTCCTGACTTTGACTCGCCTCTCCAGTCGCCACTACTAGGCGGCTTTGGATCAGCTTCCAGCCAGCCAGGCTCCAGCTATGGCGAGTCTTCCGTTCTATCCATGCCACACTGTGAGCCAGACCAGCCCGTCAACGTCGCCGGATGGCTAAGTGCATTCCACCCTGATTTCGCTGTACAAGCCATCAAACCCTACCGCGAACTGGAACGCGACATCAAGCGTGCCATGAGCGCCGAACCTACCCCCCTGAGCGCGGCAACGACACCAAATATGGACTCTGGTCCCTGCGAACGCTGGGTCGACATCTGCTCCGCCCTCATCGCCGACACCAGCAACTTCTCCATTAAACGCATCAGCCTACGTCGCCTTGTCAAACTCATCCCAACACCCACATACCAACACTCCGCCATGACACCCAACCTTCCCGGTATGCCCCCGGGTCGCTCCCAATACGGCAACCCTTACACCTCTAGCGCCGTCGTCCCCATGATGAGCGAAGTCCACCTCGCCGAGAAGTTCATCACAGAGCAAATCATGGACTTTGACGCTACACTCATCGACGGCGTTGACCGCGTCTTAGCGCAATCCGGTGAAGTTACTCGTGTCAACTCTGCACATTCCTCGCGGTCTAGTAGCCGCCGGGGTCGTCGCGATACGAGAGCCGATTCTGATGCTGTTCCTCATGTCGAGATCCCGCATGTGGATTGCAAGAGTGTGCTTTTTGAGGCGCTGGAGGTGGTGGTTAGGGATGTTACTGCTGAGAGAGGGGGACGACATGGTTCTGGGGGTAAGGAAGGTGGTGGTGAGGAGAAGAAGACAGGTGGTAAGCCTGGTGTTGGTGAAACGAAGACTGAGAATGATTCTTCGCTGAAGGAGGGGATTAGGCGGTGGTTGAGTGAGGTGGAGTGATCATGGTGGTGGTTGATTCAACATTTGGTGGGCTTGCATGGTATGGTATCCTACCCCGTCTTTCCTCTTTTTTTTATTTCTCTTCTTTTCTTCTTTTCTTTCTTCCTTCAAGCCCGTGGTTCACGGCGTGTACAACATCTTCCCCATTTTCGTTCTCCTTGTTTTTTCTTTTCTTTTCTGCAATCTTGCTGCGTTTTAGCGGGTGTTAGATCTCTTCATCTTTTGGCTCAAGGGAATTTACTTGCATTGGGGGCTTTGCTCGACATGAGTGTCGATGGCATATACTTGCATTTTTTAGGCGCTGGATGAGGCTCGTTCGTCGGTGTCGAGGACCTCGGGGGATGATAGATATATGCCAAACCGCGTGTTTGTGGTGCAGAGTTACTATACTCTGCTGATGCATGGATGTGGATGGGGGTGGTTATGCATGGAGAAGAAGATGCTAGTAATGCAATGATTGTTTAAACAAATACTTGACATTGATGATGTGTGTGCTGACTACTTGCTGGATTTACAGGGGGGGCTGAAGTATGTGGTATGTATGAAGTCTGTGCTAAAAGATTGAAAAACAATAAACTGAACCGGATATATATATACACACACACACATGTCCATAACATCTCAACACCAACGCCCTTTGCTCCACCCCCAAAAACGCCATATAAGCATACAAACACCCGCCCTCCCCCTGTCATCAAAATCATCATCGCAGTCGTCATACACATGCACATCACTACTCATCAAGCACTCCCATCTTCGACCTCTTGGGACTATTCGCCCTACTCTTAATCCTCTCGCGGCTATACGTGCGCCCGAGTTCAAACGCACCGGGCGGGCCCAATCCCAAGCCCGTGCCCTCCCTCACGACATCGCCCGCGGTCCCCGTGCTAAAGTAAAGTGGAGTACCCCCCGCGGCTTCGGTTTTAATCTGCGGCGTGTCCCAACCGCTCGTAACACCTACTTTGGACCCCTCGCTCGAGTCTGAAAGGTCGTTGTCGCTGGAATCAATGTACGTTTCGTCTAGTTCGAACTCGTTGGTTGCGTCGCCGTCTTCAAGGTCGACGCGCTCGTAGTTTGTAGACGGGGATGTATTGCGGAGACCAAAGAGTTTAGCGGGGAAAGATCGACCGCGGCGGCGGTGTAAGGGGTCTTTTCCGTGTTTTGGTTTGAAGAATTTGGCGAGGGATTGGGCTGCTGCTTTGCGTTTTTCTTTTCCGAGGATGAGGCAGAAGATGAAGATGAAGATGAAGATGATGATGAAGAAGCTGGGTATGCGTTGGGGATGCTCGACGAAGAGGCGGTGCCAGTCGCTGTCTGATTCGTAGGGAGTGGGTACGCCGCCCGGGTATTGGAAGTCGGAGGGGATGCCGGGGGCGTTGGAGCCAAAGCCTACGGCTAGGGCTTGTTCGGAGGGGGGCGGGATTTCGCTCGAGGCGTAGAGAACCATTTTGCCGAGCGTCCAGCTTACTTCTACGTCGTTGATCTTGTTTACGGCTTGGAAGGGGTCGAGGAAGCCTTTGGCTTTTGCGTTGTCAAGGACAGCTTTGGTAGTGTTTTTGTTGCCTGGCATTTTTTCAATGCCAACTCGTGGTACGCCGACTCCGTCATGTAGCATGTTGATGACCCAGGATGCCTTGAAACAGACTTCTCGTGCCTTTTCTTCGTCAACCTTGTGACCCCATTTGTTTTTTCTTGATGCCCTTTTTCCATACTCTTCCAGTCCTGGTCGCAGAACTCTTTTACGCGCTCCTGGTAGGTCTTGAAATCGTACGCCTTGTCCTTGTGTCCATGTTCGAAAATCTCGTGCGTTGTATGCCAGAACTCTGATACACCTACGAAATGGTTGACGTCGAAGTCGATGGCAGGTACGTGTTGGCCGTTAATCAGACACGGTGAGTCGGTACACTTCTTCTCTTTCTCGAGCAGTGGGTACGTCTGGTGAAGACACTCCTTAAACTTGCCAGTCCCTACAAGCTTCGCTGCTGCCTTTGGTTTTGGTTCGTCATCGTCATCGTCGTCCGAATCGATAGTTTTGCCCTCTTTTGAAACCTTCACCTTCAGGCCTGCCGGTAGACAAGGATCGGGAAGCTCCTTACTTGTGCTTGAATCCAGTAGGGCCTTGACGTATCGTTCCCGCGCCTGGTTCACACCGAAGCCTAACCAAGTCGTTACAAACACTTTATATTCCATTGGTGTGCCGTCGATGGTTCGTAAGCGCATGAGGGTCAAGTCGTTTGCGTGCTTCTCGGCTTCGGTCGCATTTGGTGCAAAGGCAATTTGAGCTGACGCACCTCCCATGTCGAGGAAGCCGTAGGTATTGTGTCCCTTGCCGTGGTCATGGTCTTTCGGTTGGTCGAATCCGCCAAGTAGGTAATTTGCAGCTATCCAACCGTATAGACCCTCAGTCTCTCCTGGTATAACCTGAACATGTACGTCGCAATCCGGTAGTTGAAACTGTGTCGTACTTCGCGCAAAGGCACACACTTCCTTTAGCACGTCTTTGCGCTGTCGCTCGGGGAGGATACGCATCCCCGCTGTCGCAAGCAAGAAAAGAGGGGTATTCGGAACTTCTTCGAGGGGTACGTATTTGAGCGCATGGCTGAGTAGTTTATCGAGGTGCTCTGATCCGACATGGTGAGGGTGCTCGCCAAAGGTGGAAATGCCTGTGACATGTCATGTTAGTCCGGCCTGCGCCTCCAACTCGACCACGTCCACGTACCAGGATGTATCTTCTTAGTCCACTTCTTGTCGGTTTCTATGACGGGCAGGCTATGTAACTGCGCATCGCTAGCCTTCTGGCGGGCTGCGTTGTTGTTCAGCCAACGGTAAATGTGGACGCGCGTCCCCTGTGAACATGTCAGCTGTGGCCTTGCGGAGAATGCAATGTGAGTTGTAAAGACGTACAGAGGACCCAGCATCCAGAACAACACCATATCTCCCTGCATGTCGAGTTATGTCAGCAGCGGTACTATACTGCGGGCATGGTAGCCAGTGGCCGGGGATTGCGTACACTTTCCCATGTGGAAGGCAAGGAACCGGAGATTAGTATTGGGCAATGCACATGCAGTAAGTCGAGGTTTATATTAGAATGAATACGTCGAAAGGTGGTAGCAAAGGCGTGGCCGGTGGTGAAGAGGAGTAAACGAGTGAAACGAGCGACGTAAAGGGAGAAGGAGGGAGCCTTGGTTCTGTATCAGAGGATTCGAGGAGCGATCAAAGGTTGAGACTGGATGGACCCTGCGCGTTATCTGGCGGCGCCGCTTCCAGAAGGCGCATGGATCAGCCCCAACCCGAGCCCGGCGCAACGTTGACTGGCGCCGACTCAATTTACCTGCGAACAGCCACTCACCAGCCGACGATGACGCCATACACCGTCGCTACGGTTGCTATACACGCCTTCTTTCACTTTCACTTTGATTACCCTAATAACACTACACTCTACAAAGTAACTTCCAGGCCGCTTTGAAAAACGGCGCTATCTTAACATACCACTGAGCGACACTCCAACGTCCCGATAAGGCCATGTGCGATACGAGTGCAACCAACAGTCAAGCCTCTGTACTTCGTATCGCAAGCCGAGGGTCAGCACCGTGCATGATCTCCTTGTCATGCATAAGTAAATATTCCCGCCCGTAGATTAACTATGACGTTTAAGCATCTTGGATACTCTGTAGTAGCGATGGTGACGACGTGACCGGAACCAATAAACGCATCAAAGCATGATACAACCAACATGTCAGATTTAAGAAGCAGTACTATGTATAAGAAAATAGGTCATAAAGGTCATGTGTCCCCGCTACAGCTACCCAATCTTGAGCGCCGTGGGTGGCTAATGATTGATTGGGTGCAACCAAAAAAAGAACCCCACCCATGATACCCCTCCCCTCAATTAGCAAAAAAAGAAATCACATGTGACCTCGAGGCGATTTGAACGCCTAACCTTCAGGATGCTCCAGAGAAACTGGAATCTGACGCGCTACCATTGCGCCACGAAGCCAGTCTTGGTGATTTATTTATGTTTGAAATTATACAAATATATACTGTAATGATTGGTGTTGTGAGCGCAGTAAAGCAGACCCTTGGCAAGGCTCTGCGGGGCACCACCTACCGTCAGTCTTAAGCGAACAATTAAAGCAGTTTCCACATCAGAATTTCTCTCTGCATACTATTGTCACTTGATCATGGTGAACCAAGATTTGAATTTGATGCAGACAGGCCCTGAGAAACCTTAATGGACACGGCATGTCTTTATAAGTAGAATGCCGCCAAGGGCCGATTGTCATAATTCAATTGAAGAGATAACTGTCTAGAAGTGTCTACTTCTAATCCTCTAGAAGAAATCTAAGGAACGCTTTGGCAATGACTACACCATCGTGGGGCTTTCCAACTCGCTCCAACGCATCCTTTGCTTGCTCCTCGTTGAAGATGCCTTGCTCAGCCTCATCTTAACCAGATATGACACAATAGGCTCTGTAAACTCCGGATGACCCTGAACAGAGATGAGCTTGCCCTTTTTGTACATGCCCTGTACCAGACAGCGTGGGGATCCACCAAGCTTCTCTACATCGGCGGGATATTCAAACACAACATCTTTGTGCATCTGATGGATTGACTATCGCAGGGTTAGGCTCCTCATATAAAACCATGCAAGAATGGACATACGAGTGTGTCTTGTTGGAAGATCTCTTTACCCTTTGCGGTGAGTTGTACAGGCATCACAGCAATCTCCCATCCATCATCGCTCCGCCCAACTTTTGCTCCTGCAGCTCTTCCAAGAATCTGGTGACCGAAACACACACCGATAATACGAATTCGATCCTGGTTGAGTAGCTTCTTTGTGAAGTCGACAAGCTTCAGGATCCACGCATCGTTGTCGAAGGAGTTGTGTTCTGCCACCGGTCAACGCCGATACGGAAAATTTACTCAACCAGGAAAAGAAAACATACTGGAACCGGAGATTAAAACAGCATCTATCCTCTCCAAGTCCGGATATTCTTGCGCGGTAACCACATCATAGGCGCTCAGTTCAAGGTCTTGCGTCGGAGATAAGCCCAGTCCCTCGGCTGCGGTTTCCAGCAACGTCTTGAAGATGCGGTCATATCTGCCGTACTTGGCCACCACGTCGGCGGGAGGCGTGTCGCATTCGAGAATAGCTATCCGCAACGGTGTCTTCATCTTGCTAGGTTTTGGGAGTAGAGGCTGGCTGTAGTTGCAACGTGCGAAATGACGTGGGTTTTCCGGTCTTTGATAACGGAAAGCAGCGGCGACTTCGGGGGATACTAGCGCCAAATCCACCAGACGATCGAACGCGTCTCCGACTTTCGTCACCTCGCACCATTTCATCCCATCTATAATAATTCGGTCCGAAGCACGAGTTCATTCATTGTTGATCTGCCTGAACAGCTGTGCCGTTTTTCGCGACACTTAGGTTCCGGTTATGCCTTCACCTGCATCCGAGCGAACGCCACTTCTTCGCGCATCATCGCAAACTGATCAAAACGGTTCTTCTATTAATGCAGATGAGGTCAGAGCTGCGGAGGTAGCGCAACAGGGGGAGGGAGCTGCTCCTCAGTTCCCCGAAACAGGCAAGAGCTATACAAATGGGCAATCTGTGGTAACCGATGAAGATGTCGCAACAACGCAAGATGAGCAAAAGTTGGTACGGTTCCAAAAGAACGGAAAGCTTGAGGGTGTTGGAGTATGGAAATTTAGATGCGTATTTGGTGGTATTGTTCTTGGATACTTTGTAAGTCGGCTATGAAGGTTCATCTATCTATACACTCTGATAGCGAAGAATGAGCCCAACCCATTGATTGCATGGTAGGGGCTCATCATATAGCATGGTAATGGCTGCATGTAAACCTATCAGAGGTCTAGATGAGGCATTCTTTGTTACGGCAGTGAATATCCACCTGTCCTGATACTAACTCATCAATAGATAGCCATGTTCGACTCCACACTGATGGCGTCAAGTCATCCGGTCATAACATCATATTTCCATGCGTCGAATTCCGCCTCATGGCTATCAACAGCCTTTCTGCTTACCTCAACATCGCTTCAACCGCTGATGGGCCGTCTATCGGACACTTTCGGGCGTCGTCCACTGTACCTTGCAGGTCTTGTGTTCCTTGCGGCGACCACAGCATGGTGTGCTTTTGCGCAGAGTATCGGGAGCTTCATTGCAGCACGGGCCTTTTGCGGTATCGGCGCAGCCGGCGTGCTATCGATGGGTAACATTATGACCAACGATCTTGTGAGCATAGAGGTTCGTGGTACGTATCAAGCGTACATCAATCTGTTCTATGGTGGTGGCTCGGCTTGTGGAGCAGCCTTTGGTGGCTTCCTCTGTGACAAGTTGGGCTGGCGGATGACCTTTGCCATACAGATACCCGTACTTGTCCCTTCTTTTGATCAATGCCATCTTCACGACGCCTTCGACTCTGGGCCCGAATCTGGCAAAGTCGGCAGGGTTAGGCATTAGAGATGCCATGAAGGGGTTTGACGTCGCTGGATCTTTCCTGTTGACAGTTTCCGTGGCTTTCTTGATACTGGGACTCAATGTTGGTGGTAACATCTATCCGTGGACGCACTGGATTGTCATTACTTCTCTTCTAGTAGCCCTGGTCACTTGTGGTATTCTTATCAAAGTGGAGTCCAAGGCTGAGCGTCCGGTGATGCCGCTGCCAATGCTATTCAGCAAACCGCGTGGTAACCTTGTCTTCAACAACTTCTTTGCTCAAGTTTGGCATGAACACAATCTTGTTCAACGCACCACTATATTTTCAGGCTGTTGAACTCGAGACTGCATCAGTATCCGGGTTTCGTCTCGCAGGGCCCTCTGTGGCTCTGACTATCTGTGGAGTTTCAGCAGGCTTCATTATGACTGCGACAGGACGCATGAAATGGCTTATCGTCGTAGGGTCACTTGCGATGTTATTGGGGGCTACATGTATGTCACTGATGTGGGATGGCATGCCGAAGTGGCTTGCTACAGTGTTCTTGGTACCTTCTAGTATTGGGTGAGTACTGCCATGAACTGCAACAGACAGATTTACTGATTTTTTGATACAACATTAGACAGGGGTTAAGCTTTCCAGCCACAAGTCTCGCGGTACTTGCAACAAGCACTCAAGAAGATCAGGCTGTTATGTCTAGCACGCTTATTCTTTGGCGTAGTTTAGGAATTGTGATGGGAGTCTCCATAAGCAGCTTGATTCTCCAAAATTCATTGAAGATAAATTTGGAGAAGCTAGTCACAGGTCACAACAAGGCCAAGGTACGTAGATTTCGCAATCTCATCAGCAATTTACTCGAAAGGCTGCTTTACTTGAACACACTCCAGGACTGGAGCACTTTCACAAAGTACAACACGCTAGGCTATCACAGCTCGAATTTCGAGTCACATGTGCATGCAACGGCTTATCTCTTCAAACTTCCGAGCCTACTCTCTATCTCCCGAGTACTCACCTACATGCCAATTCACGCCCTCGATTCATCCCCCAAACCCCCCTAAACTTCAAAGGAAAACCTCATCTGACCAACCATCACCATCACAGATAATCCACCGCGTCCGAAAATCCGTCCACAGCATCATCGACCTCGACCCCAAACACCAAAGCCAAGGTACATACACCCATACACGCATTTGCCTCCCCTTCAAATCGCCACCCCTTACACAGCCTCCAAGACTAACACCCCCATCCCAGTCATCCAAGCCTACAGCCAAAGTCTACGCCTCGTTTTCATCTCCGCTATTGTCATGTTCGTTGTCGTAAACGTACTAGTTTTTACTATTGACCTACCGCGTCTAAAGAAGAAGGAGTTAAGCGCGGAGGACGGCGCGGAAGATGAGGATTAGGGGGGGGGTTTCATGCGAGACAGGGGACGTGTGGTGTGTTACATGCGGGACGGAGCTGTGAGGCTGTGTAGAAGGAAGGAAAGAAAGAAAGAAAGAAAGAAAGAAAGAGAGGGGAGTATAGGACAGGGAGGGTGGACGCAGAGTATTGCGCTTCCGCTGCAAGAGTGTGCGTGTTACACATGCGACGTTGAGTCGCAAGGCAGATTTACACATTCTTACAGGGGCGGCATGGTATGATGGTGAATAAGGCATAGAATGTTTCCTGTCCCAAGGCTGAATTAAGATAAGGTTTCACGGGAACGAGTGAGGCAGAAAATCTAACTGCCGAGATACTTTCGGCATTACAACGTCCACTCCAAAATTTAAAACCTTAAACCTCTATCCCTACTTTTATATATACATCAAGATCTAAGCTCAAGCATCTCACGCCAGCCACATCTGATTCCTAGCACATCTTCGATAAACCCCTCATCAGTAGTAGTGTGACATGGAGGCTTGCGCTGTATCTCCAGCGTCATAGCATCCGCGGAATAACTAGACCGCTGCTTGCGCAGGTATGTAGTAATGACGCTAGTGATACCTAAGAGTGAACTTTATTGTCAGTGAGTGATGAGCATGTGCCAGCATATGTGCAATAGCGTAGCGGATATCTTGTGGTAATCAGACTCGAGGAGTATGGGCATGTGGGCTGATACTCGCCCAGACTAGATGGTGGGCGGGTTTAGCTAGTCTAGTGTTGCTTGCGGTAATGCATACGTCTTTTCCACCCATTAATTCATCCATTCATCCAGACACAAGTATTACAAGCCTGTTACAACATCCCCTCCCACACCAAACCCAGCAAATCGGGTCTTCTCACCCACATCTATCGTACTGTACACAGCCTCAAAGCCAAGACCCTCACCAAGCCGGCTCGCATCGGTTGATCAGGGCCTTCGGGTGGCGATCCCCTCACCTCACCAAACCAGCCCATCCCATCTCGTGACAATCATTTCCCTTGATTCCATGACGTTCCCGCCCCGTAAGCAACAAGATTTTTCGCATTCTGGCCGGAGGCGAGATGTTGGGCTGGAAGGGCTGTGTAGGTAGTACCGTACGTTTTCGGGGGGAAAGGCTAGCCGGTTTCGGGTTGGTGGGTGTGTGTGGGCGGATGAATCCTTGCCCACGACGCCGGTAGTACCACAGTACCCCAACTCTTTTTGCCTAGGTTTAGAACTTTACTTTACTGGGACGGTGGGTGCGAATGAGATAAGTGCATAGAATATTTCAAGTTTCATGTATGGATTAAGCTTGGAAAATGGGCGGCGATGGTGGTGGTGGCGGTGGCGGCGGCGGCTGGAACATGTGATGTATGGGGATTTATCTCGGACGTTGTCGCCGTTACGTGTCTTGAGAAGTTTGCGGTGCGGGTAGTTGCAATACGTGTTTTGGGTTTGGGCTGTTATCTTGGGCTGGATCGAGGGTTGATTGGTTTGGGCGATGACGTTGCATACCTACCTACCCTCGTTTTCGGTGGAGTAATGTGATGGAAGGTTTATTACTCCGTCGGAAGAGGCGTTTCCCTTGCATCCAAAGTGCAGCAAAGGCAAGGGTTCAATAAGGCCCGATATCGTAAAAAAAAAGGCGTACTGCGAGGCAGAATCACTCGCGGAGGGTCACAGGAATGTGTGCCGATCAATGTAACAAGGATAGTGGTATGCTGATGCCGATGATCCCACTGGAGATACGGACGTACTCCAAACAGGACCGAGATGTGCTGAGCTGGATTAACATGGTAAGACTTGTTAGCGTGTCTGTTTCATCAAGGTTGATGGGGCGGATAATTGCCTCGCTGACGGCTTGGGCTTGGTCTTTTCAGGCGCCGAAGGACATGTTGCTTCCATGTATGTTTTCGGCTGTGATGCTGAGATCGTGGAGGGAGCATGTGGAACGATAGTGATTGGTGGGGAAATGGGTGTATACGATTGCGTATCCTAGACATTTGAGCAGTGAGTATACGAACTGCTGCGGAACTCGCTTGCTTGACATGGTGATCTGCAATGCATACTGTTGGCTTACCAAAGTATACAACGTGCATACTGTGATTGAAGGTTTGCTTTGACAATTGCTCTGTTGCAAAGGTGTATATTTTCTTCACGATATCTGATTTGGGAAGCTTCACATCCTAAACGGACAACCAAGCCTGCTTTTCCTTGTTCAGACTAGCAGGACAGTCTGGGAAACTTAGTGGAATCGCTGTCCACCCATTCACAGATGACTCGAATTGACTGGACATCATTCTATGGGATGAGCCACGAAACTCGCAACTTGTCGAGATCTAATTCAGGACAGGGGATACCTCGGCCATAGGTACTGCTATTCTTACCCAGCCGTAAGTATGTTGTTGCTCTCTGCAAGGGCTGAACTGAGACGTAGATTTTGAAGCCCGTATATGGGTTGAGCGGGAGGATCCGGGGTCAATGCAGGTACCACTGCTCTGTAGCGGCAGCAATGGGGGCCAAAAGGTTCAGAATGATATTGCCCTTGCAGAAGTGCTGAAATAGAATGCAGGATCGGAGTTGGTTATGACAAAAAGAGGACGAGGACTTGTCAATACCAAGCAATATAAATCACAGGTGAAGAAATATAAACTAAACTCTCCAAATGCAATTTCAATGGATACGGTTTACCTGAAAAGTCCAGGGGCGCCATCTAGGCGTACAAGATGCAGTGTCACTTGTCACCCAGCTTACAAACATCTGGTGATCTTCTTGTGCGACATTCTTAGAATCGGCGGAGAGCGCACATGTCAAGTTTGTGCTAATTGTGTCTCTGGCATAATCACGTGCAGAAGATGTGCGGTGTTGGAGGCGCAGATTGATTGGCTGCAATTTGACTCTGCAGCGCTTAGTAGGCGCGCCGGCAGGCTGCGATTTCCCAGATTGCAGACATCGGGATGCATGTCAGCAGGCAAAGTTAGCCTTCACTATCGGCAAGCGTCTTGGAATAGACTAATTTGATAGAGCGGGGTATGCATTGCCTATCGTTGATGACGGGCAGAGGGCGACCAGTACAGACTGGCGGGCTTTTTCTCGCCACGCCAATGGAGATTCGAGACTTGAGATTTGCACGCGCAAAAAGCACTGCTGCAACACTAGGCAGCTTTACAGAAGAAAACCAAAAAGTTCAAGGTTGCCATGAACTCTGTGGTTCGCCATGTGATTGCGCCAAGGACCGCAGAAGCGGCGGATGAAGCGCGTCAAGCTCTTGTGTCCTGTAAGCTTCTGACAACCGCAGCTTGGGGATTTGAAGCTTGTATGGAAGCTTGACCGCTGCACGTCTCAACGAATACAGTGTCTGAGGAGAAAAAAGTAGAGTTTGTGTTGACAAGCGAAATGGGACTACGTGGTTGAGGCGTCTGCGAGAAGTGTAAACGGTTGGAGTCGCAGAGACGCCGTCGAAGCTAGGACAGGCGCAACGCGCCCAGCGACCCAAGCCCATGAGAAGCAAGAAACAAGACGCCGCTGACGCAAATGTGGGCGCTATCGAGACCAGGTTCGAGTGCGGGAGAAACGGCCAAGGCTTTTGCGGCTCCTGGTTTCCCCGAAATTGAGGCCGGCCTTTGATCTTCAGGTACGAGTAGGGAGTCGGATCACATCATCCTGGCGAGATGAGCTATGGGTGGTGAAGAGTAATCACATCATGGATAGGACATGGCGCTGCAGGGTCCCGTGTCCCTGCTGCTTCATGACTGATCAAGTTCATCTCTGACTACTCGAGCAGGCATGGCGGAAAAGGACGCTGAGAAGGCGCGCGAGCCAACAAAGACGGACAACAAGTGGAGGCTCTCCACCGCTCAGCGGCACCGCTCGAGGCTGTGTACGACAGGAGGCGGCTGCGGGACTTTCCAAACCTATAAGAGCGACGAGGTGGAAAGTGAAGACATTTGATGTTACGGAGGCATGTCATTGTTGGGCTATGAGCCAAAATCTTTGTATCGGCCAAGGATATAGGGGGAGAAGGGCAGGCAAATAATGGTCGTCAATACCCGCCTCGATGCATTGCTTGATGTGATATAGCGCTCTGACCTGGCGCAGCTTGGCCTCATCTAATGGCCAAACGGGAGACGAGCCGTTTGGAGGGATATGTGAGTGGTGTGGGGGGGGGGGGGGGTGAAGTGTGTTGCTGGCGCGACCACGTAGCCGGCCACCTCTGACCTCTCTCTTTTGACTGCTGCAGACGCGGTGTAGGGAGTTGCAGGGAGCTGCAGGGAGCATGCAGAGGCGGACTTGGCCCCAGACAGATTTGTTCACAGTCGAGTGGTGAGACGGAGACTAGGTTGGTGACGCTCCCGCTAGGTGTGAATTTGTGCCCGGCCCGCTAGCCCGGTTGGGACTAGCAGGTAGGCTGTGCAGTCGAAGCGTCTTGCCCAAGATCTTGGGAGAACAACAAGCCGTGTCCTCGGGCGAGGGCATTTTGGTGTATATTCATGTCCTCGGTCGGCAATCTCCAGCTGCTGGCCGCCTACTGTACAGTACACTCTCTCCGACCAAGACGCTTAGGTACCACATTGCCTCTGTATCGCCACCTAATAGACTTGTTCTGCGTCCCACGGTAGCCTCTTTACCACCGCCACACGTCGACGGCGAATGAGCATGTGCAGCGCCGGTACACTGCCTCCCTCAATCTAGCCCTATTCCGCTCTCTTCAGCTTGCTTGATTCACTCACCTGCTCAATTGCCGTGTTTGCGTACGCGACTTTTCCCAGTAAGCACCTTCGCTCTGGCCGTCGACTATCACGACGCGCTCTCCTAGCTCCCAATCGCCGTCGTGGCTGAGGGACTACGCAGCCTACGCCGCCTACCCAGCCTTGCAAACGCGAGCGAATCTGGCACAGGTGCTAACAAGAGTGGGTTGTACCAGACAACAGAACCCACCGCTGCTACTCGCCTGCTGGCTCCTTCCCTGACACTCACTATAACGCGCCCTCACTATACCAAGCCCGAGACAAGCACCGCCCTGGCTTGATCCGCCCCCCAACATCGACCTTTATAACTTGCATGCACTTTCGCATGCAGTAGTGCTCTACTCATAATCAGCAATCTCACCGGGACTGCACGCCTGACTATTCCTACGCCGACATCCATCGCCTACCTGCTTGCACAGCCTACTTCAGGCCTTCCACTATAGCCTTGAGGGCTCCAGGCTACGAATATGGCGACCGGAAACGCGAACAGCGGTCCTTCACGACCACGGGCACCGACCATCACCATTGACACGTCTGCAACAAACGACCCTACCATGGGTGATTCGGTGGCCCTAGGCGACATCAACGACAACCATAGACCATCTACAAACGCTAATACCGATAATGTTTCGCCGACACAGGCCAGACAGCCTCAGCAAGAGCTGCACAACACCCATTCTTTCGACAGCAGTAGGCCAACGAGCCCGCATAATATCAGCTCGCCAGTTACTGCATGGAACAACGGCCTACTCAACGTGCCCGGTGCTCGCTCTCGAGGCAATTCAATGGACTCTGCGACCGACAATGGCGAATCCAACAGCACTGGCACATATGTCGCGTCCTCACACGGCGAGACACTAAAGGGCGAACTAGGGCCAACTGAAATTATGAATGACAAGGAAGCCCTAAAGCCTGATCCAGGCACAGAAGCAGAATTCGAGGTTGAGAACAACAAGTTTGCCTTTTCGCCCGGTCAGCTTGGCAAGCTCTACAATCCCAAGAGCGTGAGTTTCTGCGCACCAATAACGTTTGACCCATACTAAGTGATATCCCAGTTATCGGCATTTCATGCTCTTGGTGGTCTCGACGGCTTGGAAAAGGGCCTTAGAACTGACCGAAAGGCTGGCTTAAGTATCGACGAGCAGCACCTTGACGGCACAGTGACTTTCGAAGAGGCTACTACCCAGACTACGACCGAATCACCGCAAAAGTCGTCACAGCAAGCTGCTCACACTGAGAATACGCCTACTGCTCCCAAAGAGAACGCTTTCGCCGATCGTAAGCGCGTCTACAGCGACAACCGACTTCCTGCTCGCAAACCCAAGAATATCTTTCAGCTAGCATGGATGGCTTACAACGACAAGGTACTTATTCTACTAACCATCGCCGCCGTCATCTCGCTAGCCCTAGGTCTTTACCAGACTTTTGGTGTTAAACACGAGCCTGGTGAACCCAAGGTCGAATGGATTGAGGGTGTAGCTATCATTGTCGCTATTGTCATCGTTGTAGTTGTGGGGGCTGCCAATGATTGGCAGAAGGAACGACAATTCGTCAAGCTGAACCGCAAGAAGGAGGACCGTACTATCAAAGTCATACGATCCGGCACAACTCGCGAAGTCTCCGTCTACGACATTTTCGTCGGCGACATTGTCATGCTGGAACCCGGTGACATGATTCCTGTAGACGGCATCCTTGTTCAGGGCCATGGAATCAAATGCGACGAGTCTTCGGCTACCGGCGAATCTGACCTGCTCAAGAAAATGTCTGGAGACGAAGCTTTCAAGGCGATTGAGAGACACGACAACCTCAAAAAGGTTGATCCCTTCATTCTCTCCGGTGCCAAGGTCTCTGAGGGTGTAGGATCATTCATGGTCACTGCTACTGGTGTCCACTCGAGCTACGGCAAGACGATGATGTCTCTCCGCGAGGAGAGCGAAGTAACACCTCTTCAGAACAAGCTCAACGTGCTCGCCACATACATTGCCAAGCTTGGTGGAGCGGCTGCCTTGTTACTTTTCGTCGTACTCTTCATCGAGTTCCTCGTCAAACTAAAGGGATCTGAGGCACCGCCTGCCCAAAAGGCCCAGAATTTCCTTAACATTCTCATCGTCGCCATCACCGTTATCGTCGTGGCTGTACCTGAGGGTCTACCACTGGCTGTCACACTCGCCTTGGCCTTTGCTACTACCCGCATGTTGAAGGACAACAACTTGGTTCGCCTGCTCCGGTCGTGTGAAACCATGGGAAACGCAACTACCATTTGCTCCGACAAGACAGGTACTCTCACGCAGAACAAGATGACAGTTGTTGCTGGCACTCTCGGAACCGCTCTCCGCTTCGGCGATAACAAGCTGAAGGCATCTCCACCGATCGACGACGGTACCAAAGGCAAAGACATAGTTGAATCTCCTGTGGACAGCCCCAACGATGTCTCGGCAACTGAATTCGTTTCCACCATCAGCCAGGACGTCAAGCATCTTCTTTTGCAATCCATCATCCAGAACACGACTGCATTCGAAGGTGAAGTGGGTGGACCCGACCCTTTTATTGGCTCAAAGACTGAGACTGCTCTGCTCGGTTTCGCACGCGATTACTTGGGCATGGGCAACGTATCCCAGGAGCGCTCCAACGCCAACGTCGTCCAAGTGATTCCTTTCGACTCGGCTATCAAATGCTCAGGATCTGTCGTGAAACTCAACAATGGCCAGTACCGAATGTATGTCAAGGGTGCTTCTGAAATCTTGTTGGCCATGTGCGACAAGATCGTAACAGACGCGAACAAGGAACTTCTAGAGGCACCTCTGACAGCCGACAACCGCGAAACGCTCGAACAGATCATCACTACCTACGCCTCTCGCTCTTTGAGGACCATTGGCCTGATTTACCGCGATTTCGAGAGCTGGCCACCTGCTGAATCTTCCAAGAACGAGGACGACCCAAACCAAGCTGTCTTTTCGGACATTTCTAAGAAAATGACCTTCCTGGCCATCGTTGGTATCCAAGACCCGTTGCGACCGAGTGTGCGTGAAGCCGTCAAGGACTGCCAGCACGCCGGTGTATATGTGCGCATGGTCACCGGTGACAATGTTCTTACTGCCAAAGCTATTGCCGAAGACTGTGGTATTCTTGTACCTGGCGGTGTTGTCATGGAAGGTCCTACATTCCGTAAACTGTCAAAGCGAGACATGGATGCTGTCATTCCCAAGCTCTGCGTCCTTGCCCGTTCCAGCCCAGAAGATAAGCGTAGGCTTGTCAAGCGCCTCAAAGAGCTTGGCGAGACTGTAGCAGTCACTGGTGACGGAACCAACGATGCGCCAGCGCTCAAGACTGCCGATGTAGGTTTCTCCATGGGTATAGCCGGTACAGAAGTCGCAAAGGAAGCCTCAGCCATCATCCTCATGGATGACAACTTCGCTTCCATTGTGAAGGCGCTTCTCTGGGGACGTGCTGTCAACGACGCCGTGAAGAAGTTCCTCCAGTTCCAGATCACCGTCAACATCACTGCTGTATTGCTTACCTTTGTCTCTGCCGTCTCCGACGACGAACAGAGCTCCGTTCTGACTGCTGTCCAACTGCTTTGGGTCAATCTCATCATGGATACCTTTGCTGCTTTGGCCCTTGCCACCGACCCACCTACGCGCACTTTACTCGACCGAAAGCCCGACCCAAAGTCTGCTCCGTTGATTACGTTGACGATGTGGAAGATGATCATCGGCCAGGCAATCTACCAATTGGTTGTCACTTTTATCCTCTACTTCGCTGGCGAATCTATACTTAGTTACGAAACGGAGCATGAGCGCGAGCAGCTGAGAGCTTTGGTCTTCAACACTTTCGTGTGGATGCAGATCTTCAACGCTCTGAACAACCGCCGACTAGACAACCGCTTCAACGTTTTTGAGGGTATCACGCACAACTGGTTCTTCATCATCATTTTGGCCATCATGATTGGTGGTCAAACCATGATTATCTTCGTTGGTGGTGTTGCGTTCAAGGTCGTAAGGCTCAACGGTCCTCAGTGGGGCTACTCGATAGTCCTGGGTTTCTTATCCCTGCCTGTCGGTGTCATAGTACGACTGATTCCCGATGAGCTTATCCACAAGTGCATTCCCGAGTTCTTCCATCGCAAGAGAACCCCCGAGGTTGTTGTTTCCGACGACGACTACTACTGGAATCAAGGCTTGTTGGAAATTCGCGATGAGCTCGCTTTCCTCCGAAAAGTTCGCGGTGGACGTCTCAGCGCCATCAAGTTCAAGGTCCAGCATCCCAGGGAAATCTTCACCAGATCACGATCCAGCCATTCGCTACCTGGCACTCCGAACAACGGACAGGCAGATGATGGCTCTCAAGCGCCGCCCACGCCTAACAGCCGTCGTCGCACTAGGTCTCGCTCCAACTCCGCCTTTGGCCCGGCCACTGTCATGGCTGGTATCGTTGCCGGCAGCGTCGCTGGTTGGTCTCCCATCGATCGCAGTAACAACGACAATGATTCTATCAAGTTTAGTCGCAACGCGACCAAGCAAGACCTTGAATCACAAGATGGCATCAGTGTACATCCAGACACAAAGTCGATAGATCCTATCCTGACACACGATGCCAACGATTACCGTGGTCCTCCTAGCCAAAACACGGAGACCACACCCAACTTCAACGTAGGGCCATTCTCAGGCAACTCCGATAACAACTCCAAATCGGCCGGCCCTGGAAGATAGTCTTCCACCCTCTTCCTGCAACCTAGCACCTTTTCCCTAGTCCAACTTTTCCTTGTGTCCGGAGGCTCGCTTGTTTCGCGCACTCTCCAACCTATTGTATATTTTAATGCATTGCCAACGGCGTTTTCGGAGTTCAAGTACGAGGTGGCCACCATACATACCCCTGGCACCTCAGTGTTATTGTCCTCTCGGCGCATGGTGGCTGATGACGCGCTCGTTGTATTACTCAAGACTTTTCTTCTTTTCCAGTCAACCGGGTAGAGAATTACATATCCCCGGCATTATGTTTGTTCGCTTCTCTTGAGCGCGGCAGCTTGGCGTAAAAAACCACATTGGGTATCTCAGTAGCGTGGCTAAGAATTGATAAGAAAAAAAAAGCTTTCAAACATGTGTGCATCTGCTTGTGAATGATTGATTATGAGTCTTCGCCTGCTGACTGATCATATACTGTAGGCCATCGCGGTACTATCACGCAATCGTAGGTGTGGAGTGTGTCGGGCTATACTCGGTGGATGTACACCAACGACGTCATACGTGGATTTCCAAGCAGCAAACACGCGGCATCCGCTTTTACACCATTATATAGCCTATATAACCAGACCTTTTGTGTAAGTACCCACAATCAAAACCACTGACTCTCTCAAGCCATCTTCCCACGTCTACAACTACACACAAACTTCAAAATGGCGCATCACATCCTTCTCATCGGCGGCCACGGCAAAATCGCCCAACTCCTCACACCCCTCCTCTTGGCGAAATCATGGAACGTAACAAGCATGATACGCACAGCATCGCAGCAGCCAGCAATTGAAAAGCTGGGTCAAGGCCAACCGGGTAAACTCTCGGTGTTGGTGCACAGCGTAGCCGATGTAAAGACCGAGAACGATGCAAAGAGCATTTTACAAGAAGTAAAACCAGATTGGGTGGTCTGGAGCGCTGGTATGTGATCTTCCTACTTATCTCCCTCGCGGTCCAGTGGAGCAAAATTAATAGTATAACGTATAGGAGCCGGCGGCAAAGGCGGACGCGAAAATACATACGCCGTCGACCGCGACGCCGCCATCGCCTTCACCCGTGCCAGCATCGCAACACCCACGGTGAAAAAGTTCCTCACAGTCTCGTATCTATCCTCGCGGCGCGGCCGCGCCCCCTGGTGGACCGACGACGATTGGGCCACGGCGCAAAAAGTGAATAATGAGATTTTACCGGATTACTTCAAGGCGAAGGTGGCGGCGGATGAGGTGCTTACTGTTCTTGCCAAGGAGCGGGTGGAGCGAGAGGAGAAGGAGGGTGTAGAGGCGAAGGATAGGTTTTGTGGGATTAGTTTGAGGCCGGGGACGTTGACGGAGGAGAAAGCGGGGGGTGTGAAGTTGGGGAAGGTGGGGGCGGGGGAGAAGACGAGTAGGGCGACTGTGGCCGAGACTGTGGCCGAGGTACTGGGGAGGGGGTTAGGGGTTGGATGGATGTTGTGGATGGGGATGAGAGAGTGGGAGAAGCGGTGGAGAGGTTTGTGAGAGACGGGTGGGATGCGGTTGAGGGAGAGGATCTGGGAGAAATGAAGAAGAGGATTGAGGGGTGAGGTGGATTTGGAGTTGAACGATGACCTGATGATGTAGATCGTAGCTTCTTAACTTTGTAACAAATTTGTACTCTGCTGGCCTGTAAATGGAACAAGAGAGGTCTTGGGGCATAGACATGGCAGGAGATTAAAGTATATACTATGTATGGGTAAAAGCTACACCTCCCACTTTTCAGAGCGGTCATGACGACGTACCAAGGCGGAATCCTTTCCAGGATGCTCTGTAACCATTTCGCGCGACTCACGATTTTTATCAAGCCTATCGAGAACAAACCCTACTAGGTCTATAGGTGGCAAATTGGATTCTGCTTCCTTTTTCCTGGTCAGTGCTTCCGCAGCACGCCTTTCTCTTCTTGTTTTCCCTTCTCCCCTTTCCTTTTTCTCCTTGTAAGGCACGACTCTGTCATAAACTGCAGTTGATCAGCATCATGACAATACAAGTTATTGGAATTAGCTTTTGTTGTTACGATGAAGGGGTATAAACAAGAGGGCGACGAGAGAGTCGCAATGAAAAGAATATCATGGATTCCAATTTATAACTCATTTCTATCAAAGATGACTCCAACGGTCAGTCATTTTTTACTGTGGCTTATAATGAAAAGCAGTATTGATGATGCGATAGTATCAGAGATGAAGTCGTGTTGGGAGTAGAGCAGTATCCAAGACAGAGCTATAGTATGAGGAGAAGCACAACAGCGGATTTTTTTACCCGGACACTCCTCATTCAGTATCACTCCATTCTACCGTGATGTCTTGTTATCCGGCCTTCGCATTTGGGCATTTTATAAGATGGAGCTCTGGAGTGGTCTGCAACTAAAAGGCAAGGGCCCTAATCGTGCCAATATGGGGTGGGAGTGAAGACTGCTCATATTGGGCTGGCATTTGCCAACAAGACGCACAGTACTATATATTCCCCTACTGATTCAGCTTTGTATGTGAGTATCGTTGATATTGATAAGTCGTGTACGGTTCGTGACATCAACTTCGAGATGCGCTATCGCGACAGGCTCTACCTAGCGCCTTGGCAGTCACTGTACCTTGCAGGCGGCCCTTGCATGCCAACTCGCGACTCCTCCCGAGGTTGTCATCGCGATCCATCCACTCGCATCGCTGGCTACTCACACGGCTGTTGGATCAAACGTTGGAGACTCATTTTTACCCCGCTCGAACCATAAGATGACGCGACACACGACTTGTATATATGACTGAGCGACATGAAAGTGTCCGTGACCAGAACCCATCCCAACAACACTAAGATTCAATATGTCTAAATCCGTGTCAAATGCACAGCAAGCACGGGTGCAGAAAGTTTGCACCTTGTGGACGCATGATGACAACTTTTCGAGAGATGAGATTGTATTCAACGGCGACAAGTTCCCTGAGCTCCCCACTGGTACTGGTTCCCTGCTCCAAATCGTGGCCATCCATACAGACAACGCTACACGCAATTTTCATGCAGGTCCCAAGAGCGCGCATGATGTGGCGCAACACAAATTCGATGCAGGGCCTAGCAGCAGCAATACACACAGCCATCCGAGAAGACATCGTCGTGACTCGATAACAGTTACGATTGACGAGAATGGTTCGACTATCCCGGGCAGTCGCGATATCGACGCGGATAAGGCATATGTTTTTGTCCCTAAAGTGCTTCCAGCAGACCTCAAGTCAAAGTATCCAAATCTACAGGTAAGAAGCCTCAGCATCAACATTGTACGAAGCTAACAAAGTCAAGGTCTCCATATCCGAAAAGATTGCCAAAGTATTCGGGTTCCGTAATAGGATGCAGGTAGTGGTTACCGAGGCTGATGAAGATATGCACGAAGCTCACCATGTGGAAATTGTATTCCGGGACCAGTATCTTGCGCGCGCGGACATGTGGCGTATGGCCATTTCCGAACTCAGTAAACGCACAGTCTATCGAGGTCAAAGACTACTATTCATGGGTACTATCAAGGCGACGATCAAGCACATCTACATCAACGGCCAATCGGTCCACTCCGGTTACTTCTCACCCAAGTCGAAGCCTATATTTCGCAGCGAATCGGCACGATACACGCTGTTTATTCAAATGTCCAAGGAGATGTGGGACTTTGACACTGAAGGTGCTGGCGAGATCATGTTCAACAAAGTCGTGAGCGGCTTCCTCCCAGATCTCTTCAAAAGATGGCTGAGGATAAACGCACGGCACTTGGTCACCATTATCCTCTTCACACGAATGCAATACGACGGAGAACCTTTGGCAGATCGTCCGGAAGGAACGACAAGCAACAATTACTCTGAACCGCAGTCGGGTAGTTTCAGGGACTACTATCGCGTTGTCGTCAGTGATATGGCCAGTGGTGATTGGATCAATATCCTCTATCAGCTAAAGAAGGAGTTTCGGATGTTCCTAAAGGAAGTCTCTCTCGTCCGCAAGCCGGTGAGGCACATGAACAATGGTGAGGAACAGGGATCTGAGGGAGGAGCTACATACACAGTTGTAGCTGGGAGACCATCCTCGGCAAGTCAGGGAAATATCCTGGAAGCTATCAATCTGGCCGCAGTTCAATTCGCGAAAGATTATATCGACCGCGATCTCGTCCGAACGGGAATCTCTGTCATCGTTGTCTCACCAGGCACTGGTGTCTTTGAGGTAGACTACAATATGCTCAAGTTGACTACAGATACTCTTATTGGATCGGGTATCGGCATCGATTTGGTGTGTCTATCACCAATGCCACTCCATTCTGTGCCTTTGTTCAAATACCGAACACCTAGATCAGTGTCCGAACTAGAAGCTCAAGAGGAAAAGGATCAGTACCCTTCCGCCGGACCGTTACGTGCAGAGGAAGACAAAACGCCCCGTCAAAGCCAGCCAAATTTTGGCTCATTATCACGCGCCTCAGTCCTACGACACGTTCCAAAAGATGAATCCATAGATACATCTGATGGCTGGAGATTCGCGATGCCTTATTGGGTAGACATCTCATTTTGGTCGGGCACATCCGAAGAGATTCTAGAACTTACAAAACCACGAAAGGCTGACAAGATTGTGAGAAAATCACGCAAGAAAGGCCGCATCTTTTCTCTGCGATGTCGCCTGTACGAACTTCAAATGATGGGTGTCATGGAAAACGAGCTGGGAGATATTGCTATCCCCTACTTGGAAGAGGATCCAATGTACCCTCATCATCTACGAGAGCTGTTTGACCCAAATGAGGAGGGTCAACAAAGAGCACCGGTTGTCAAGCCTTCAGCGCCAGGAGCGGGTTCCTACTCGTCAAGGGGCGATAGAGAATATACCGATGACCAGTTGGATGAACCCAGGGCTGCTCACAAAGCCTGGATGGAGGCGTACGACAATGCCGTCTTCTCTACGCTCATGGAAAGGCGCTCTGCAAATCAGCTCCAACTCCATCAGCGGATGCCAAGCGATCAGCTTTCGAGGGGATCTCCTGAGCAATCCAAGAGCTCACACCTGTCTACTTCCTTCCGCAGTGTTAGTACATCTTTGAGCAAAACAGGCCGCCCACCACCAGACACAAGCTTTCCACAGCTCATGCGTGAAAAGTCGAAGGAAATAGAAAGCCAGTCCCCGCGAGGTAGTACCTATCGTTTCTCGGACTACAAAAGCCAAGGGTTGCCACGAGCCGATGTTCTGCAAAGACAAAAGGCCTTAGCAAGAAGCGGCGTTAGTATTGACCGTCAATCTGGGCACAAGACAGGTGGATCCGGTGACTCTCAAGATCACCGAGGGTTCATGAGGTCAACCCCTAGAGATTCCCCTGCTCCCAGTCGAGGGCCCTCGCCTCCAAGACGAGCAGGTCTTCCTATTATCAGTGGCAAGACAGCAGCGCCCGTCAATCCAGAGCTGAAGAGCAGACCTTCCAATTGGTTCTTGAGGCAGATCAGCTTTGGTGGAAAGGCAACGCCGGCGCAGCCTACTCTAGGGGACGCCACGATTGACATCAGTCAAGGCAAGGTGAAGCCCGCAATGTTGACTGTCGAAAAGAATCAAAAGGGTGCCATTGCTGAGAGGTTAGCAAGTACCCGTCACACTTCTGTCGAGAAAGCGTCGCAGCCGATTGCGATAAAACCTGCGTCGCGCGCAGGCCCTTTGTCCGCGGAGTCACTAGCCTCTGACCATGCAGGCCGCTCAGTTGAAACTGTACGAGGCATAACATCCAGTAGACCTTCTATCACTTCCCAGCCCGGTTCAATTGTCCGCGATCCTGGGTCGACATTTCTTCTTGCGGGAGCACGAGGGACGGGGGAACACAAACCGGACCTATCCTCCAGCGGAGGTGCGAGAGAAGCTCCACGAACCTTGTCTCCGACAAGCGCAATCGCACCCTGGGCCGTCCTGGTCAATCCCTGTAACCCCAAGAAGAATGCCATCACATCTAAAAACCAATATCGGCGTTGGCACCACGTATTCCCTAGGACGCTTAGGACAGGTACGGTAAAGTGGAGATCACTATGTTCACCTGCCGCCGTACCGCTCACCCATGAGTGGTTCCCCTCCGTTGATCAGATCGCGACGGAATATAATGAGAGCCCATACAAGATTACGCAGAATGATGACGACGAGATTTTGGAAGCTCCAAAGAGCAGAGAGTCACTCATAAGAGAGCTTATCGCATTCCGTCTCTCTCACGGGTTCCAAGTTATTGTCGGTTCGTCGGTTGCAGAGTTTTCAGGAAGACAGGAAAAGGCGCTTGCCAGTATCCTTGCACCAGATTACATGTCCAACGATGGCGATACCGTTTTTATGAGTGTTGGGAACAATATCCACCAGCTGGTATGTGTAGCCGGAGGAGAGGTAGAGGTACGACGATACAATCGGAAACCTACCACAGCGTTGGAGTCGTCTGCTGGAGTCGACACACCCTTCCCATACAGGCCCTACATTCGTACTGCATTCGAGGATACTTACGACCCACGCGATATTATATTGCGCCCACCCCGGAGGGAGTATAACTGGAACATTATTGATACGTTCTTAGCGGGCTATCATGACGAGTTTTCTGAGGTCCTACGCTTTTGGCGAGCTCGATTCGTGTTGGTACCAGTCGATATACCTGCCGTGCATAGACGACCTTTTCCAATGCAGACAGAAGACTCCGAAGAGGAAATCCGATTAGAAGGCATTCGCAAGCTTACCCAGTTGTGGCAAAAGTTTCGATTCATCACCCCAGAAGAGCGCTATTCCCAGCCCGCCTGTTTGTCGAAGCAGAAAGATCCAAATCCACTCGCTATCGAGTACCATACGCGTGATCCTTCAGCGGTCGTAGCGGCTGGTCCAGATCACACGCTTCTTAACGACAGCGACAGCGAGTTCCAGACCGCTATCTTTTCTGATGCAGAAAAGTACCACAAGTCGAACATCGACATCAAAAAGCTCGCGGAAGATCTACAGGGTGACAAGGGAATTCAGATGCTTGATCGCCGATGGCATCTAAAACTCCATTACAACTGTTTCTTGGGCTTTGATTTGATTAACTGGCTGCTTTCAAACTTCAAGGACATCGAAACCCGAGACGAGGCAGTAGATTTTGGGAATGAACTTATGAGCAAAGGCCTCTTCCAGCACGTCCAGAGACGACATCAGTTCCGTGACGGCAATTTCTTCTTCCAGATTGCGGCGGAGTACAGAGCTCCCCGAAATGAATCTCGCACGGGATGGTTCGGCATGCGCAAGTCGGACAAGTCTGTGCCTTCTACACCGCTCTCAGAAGCGCCTCGCACGTCGCCTCTGCTATCGAAGAACATCAAGTTGCGGCCTGATACCGCCGATTCTTCCTCTACGAGTTCTGGCTCACTAAGAGAGGGTGAGAAGACGCCAACACGTGCTGATGCTAAGCGACAAGTTGTCCTGTCGCGCGTTATGCGTTATGATGTTGATCCTAGGAAGCGTTCATATCGCCCTGAGATCATCTCTCTCCATTATGATCGCCTGCATAACCCCGACAACTGTTATCATATTCGCATCGACTGGATGAATGTTACTGCAAAGCTCATCGAAGATGCTATCGTCACATGGGCTACAAGCGTGGAAAAATACGGCTTAAAGCTAGTAGAGGTACCCATTGCCGAAGTTTCCGACATTGTTGACACTCATCCCTTCCGATCGCCCTATGTGATCAAGCTTGCTTTGCAGCCTCCGCAAGCTCAGCCAGAAACGATGTGGGATTCCACGAGCTTCTCTCCACAATACATGAAAACAGATAGATTCGCCTACCACAAAGCTCTGCTGCGGAAGTTAAACTTTGTGCTGGATATGGAAGCAGCGAGTGCGTTTCCACCGGATGTTGATGTTACGTATTCTTGGGGTAGCCCAGACTACAAGTACACGCAGTTCATCCATCGCAGTGGAGGAGGTCTTGCACAGATCACAGACGAAGGTGACTTCCTTCTGCTGGCAAACCGCCTTGCACACAACCGCGGCAAGGACAACAGCAGAATTCGACATGTAGATCCTTATGAGCACAAGAAAGCAACCACCGATGGCAGCCAAAGCAGCCGTTTGCCGTCCACACCAGCAGTGGAGCGTGGCAACCCGCATCGCAGCCCCTTCGCCAGCCCTCTAGCCCGGCCAGTCCAAGATGCTAGTCTTCTACACACAGCGCTCTCCTTCCACGACATCAAGTCCTCAACCGCGACTACGCCACCCCTCGCTCCAGTAGCCACGGTGACCCCGGAACAAATCAAAGAAGAAGTTGAAGCATTCTGCTCGAATGCCTCTCTTCTCGCTACCTTCTACACCGATGCCTTCCGTCACGCTCCATCACCTTCCCCACGCATCACACCAGTCTCGGAAGAGAAGATACCAAGTTTGGGGCTGCCGCCAGCGATTTGGATCAGGGACGCCAGCCCAGCCACTGGCGGGTGGACGCTGAATAGTACATTTGGAGCATCTAGCGGTATCGCTGGCCGTAGGCAGGGCAGCGAGGGAAGCATGTCAAATATGAGTAAGAGAGGCAGCATTGTGGAGGGTATGGACTTTGCGCCGAGACGGGATGGGAGTCTTGGAAGTGCTGGAGGGAGAAACATTACACGTGATAGTGATGACAGAGCGTAGACATGAGCTGATTCTCGAAGGTTTTTATTTTGGAGAACTGGCGTTTGGTATGATAATGGGAACTTTTACGACGCGAGGCATTCGTGAGCCTGCTGCTATAGGGGTTTCAAATAATGTTTATGCCGCCCACGTGCTTACGCATGGCTCATTGGAAATACACTTTCAACATTATTGATAGGTGCTGCATTTTTCTTTTGCCTCAGAATATTATCTTTGCTACGCAATTTCGAACACCCTTACTCGTCCATGAATTCTTTCATCCACAGTTTTTAGTCAGCAGCGGCGATACTGCTGACAGAGTTAGTTTAGTGATTAGAGGTGTTTCCAAACCATCTTACTCCGAACGGCCAGGTTTTGAATTCAAGGTAAATACTGAGAAGCCATAGAAAGACAGAATGTAGAGCAGAGTTGTGCATTTTCACAACTTCACATGCCCAGACTTCTTGCATCATTTGGTGTATTTTCTCATAACACTTCGTTGTTGATACGCCCTTCTCAAGCAGAGCAACATACAGATTTTTGAAGCGCTTCTCAAGAACATAGCCGGATCGAGTGGGTAATTCTGGCGTTCTCGAGTAAAGATGAAAGTGTTCTGAACAGAGTGGTATTGTAGGAGAGGATTTTCAAGTTCTGGAAAAGACGGAAGGCTTTTATGGTGGTGTCACATGGATGTCACATGACCATACTAGTGCTAGTATATAAAGGTAGCACATACCGGGTTCTGTTCTGTACCCGGTATGCCTTTACGAATGATACATATTACCAATGCCCTTCCAGGTGGCACCGACGCCTCAGACATTAACCCGGCAACGAGTAGATTTGGAACATAATTTGGGAAGTAAAATTTTTTGGTGGTTTCCAAGGGGGGGTTATGATGCAGTATTGTAGAAGGCTTTCGAGTTCTGAAGAAGACGGTAGGTTTTATGGTAACAGCGAGGCGGCAGGCATATTGAGAATGCCAACACGTTTTGACATATATGCCTATCGTTATTCCCCTTTTGAGTATTTTCAGCGCGACGATCAGGTGGTATTGTAAGAGGAAGCTCTCAAATTCTGGAAAATATGGTAGGTTTCATGGTAGTACCGACGGGTGGATGTTTGAACAGTGAATGAGATCTTTGACATATGATGAGTATGAAGTTGTTTTAACTCTGTTTAGCAGACTGACCACTTAATGTCAAAAGAGGATACTTTCAAGTGCTGAGAAAGAAGATAGGTTTCATGATACCCAAAAACGCCGCAGAATATCCAGACCACCACCAGGACTTTTTGCATCCGATGACAGAGTAGATATTTTGAAGAATTCTAGCCCACCGAGCATCTGGTATTAAAGGAGAAAGACTTCAAGCTTTGGAAAAGATGGTAAGTTTTATGGTAATACCGAGGCAGCAGAACATCCAGAAAACGCCCAAGACTTTTCGCATCTGTAGATAAAGTGCATGTTTTGAGAATACGCAGGGATTTCTAGGGACAGAAAGACCACGCAATGCTGGCAGCCTTCATACAGAGTTCGGAGTTTCACTTCTCTCCGCACATTACACGTGCCCTTTCAAGAGTCTCAGTGAAGGAGTAAAGCGAGGGATTTCGAGATAGGGTAGAAAGAAGAAGAGGAGCACGAGAGCGCTGATCTTGTAATGGGTGTAGAGCATTTTCGAGGGTCTCACTTTTCTCCTCCACACATGACTTTCTTCTCAGACATTTTCAGTAAAAAAACACAGTGGAAGGCTGTGTAAGGGAGGTAGAAAGAAGGAATAAATACGAGGCTTTAAACACAAGTGAAGAGCTAGTAGTCAGTCACTTATTTGGTAGGCGTGTTGGCGTTTAAAGGGTTTGAAGTATCAAGCGGGTAATTTTCAGGTATTGGAAAAGACTCTGCAAGCGCACAACCCTATTAAATGATTTGTCTGTGGTTTTTTTCACAATTCGATGATAGTGATGATTTTCGGCTGTTGAAAATCTAGGAAATCAATCTTTCAGGTACTTTTTGGAAGACCCGGAATCGTCTCAGACTTTCTAGGTTTCGCATCTGTTTTTTCTGGCACCAGGTCTCTCATGGAATGACTCAATTTTTATTATTGAAAGTCCAGCCTCGGACTCATCATATGTTTGGTGCCTTGATGATTTTGGAAGAAAGAAAACGTGAGTTTAGAGTTTAGTAATGGAGGAGAAGAGAGAGAGAGAGAGAAGCCTCTTATATATGCACTGCCACGAGTGCACGCTAACATATAGAGCTTCCATACGCTGCAAATACACTATGAATGTTCTGTTTTGTTTTTTCTGTCCATTTCAATGCCATGACTACAACAACAAGGCTAGAGAAAATACATGGCCTCCATCTCCGCCGATTTAGGAATTTTGTCTAGGAATTTTTTCAAGACCCGGCTCCCCAGTCCCACATACAAAAACATGGTTTACTCTCTTTAAGACAAATACAGAAACCGTGTGACGCAAAGGAAGTACAACGCTATCCCAGGGCAAGATTTTCATATAACACAGGCTGATACGTATAGACAGGAAGGACCCTGGGTCATACGTCTGCTTTGCGAGATTTTAGGAGACGTTTCAATAGAAAACTCTCAGTTCTCTAGACACGTAGCTTCCGTTAGAGGTTCCCGGTAAAGTCCACAGCGGGCGCAAGTTTCTAGAACTATGTTATGGTTCTATTTGTATTTCAGACGGTCATGTTCCTGTCTTGTTCTTCTTCTTCTTTTTTAGGATGCAGGGGCAGCTAATAGCTAGTAGTTGGAAGAAACAGGATTGAAAAGGTTATAGAGTGGTTTCTGGAAGATGAGACTTTTTGCAATGATTTTCTTCCAAAAAAAACAAAGCAGCATTGGGCTTTTAGAGTTCTTTCCTATTTCACCCTCCTATCGTTGAGGACTGTAAGTGCTTTAGGAATATTGAGTTTAGTAGCAGCAGAACGGACAAAGTTTTCAGTGTGCCTGTACTCTTATATCTCTCGTGTCAGCCGCCCATTCCTTCTTTCCATGTTTAATTCAGAAATACCGCGAACAAAGTAATTTTCAAAGAAAGCAGAATTCTCTCCTCTCACCCGCTCCATGATAGCGTGTGTCTAGTGTTTTTAGAAATGCCAAGTAGAAAGTTTCTAGGGGTAGAAGAAAGGAAAGAAGGAGGAATCGTGCGAAAGGGTGGGTTTTATACGTGTCACGCTGGGGCTAGGCACGCAGCAGGCACGTGAGCGGTAGCGGGTTCAAAACGGTGGTTTGTCGTTGGGATGTGTGGTTTGGTGTTTTACTACGTATTTTCTGCGCGAGTAGTCGAACACATGGCTGCAGGACTATGGGGATTTAATCGCGGGCTTTGTAGTATGGAGATCATACATGTGTGTTTTGTTGATCATGTACGTAACGTCGCAAACACCAACATGTCCGCTTCATTTCAAGAACCGCCGACAATACGCGCCCCGAGAGACAGCAGCCTCACTTTTTCTTCCTCTTCCTCCTCCTTTCCAACCAGCATAACCACATATTCATCAACCTCCTTTAACAATACATACACACACACAAAATTATGAAACCCCTACAAGGTATCCCCTCCCCCCTTGTCGCGCACGTTTCAGTCATGATGTCATGCTATTGTTTACAGTACGTGTCATGGATCTTGGTTTTGCGACCGACCTCCGTGCGGGGAGTCTAGATGTGGGATGGGTGGGTGCGGCTCGTGTGTTTTGGTGTGCATCTGTGCGTTATTTGTGGAAGTAGGCTCCCGTTGCTGGCACGGTTGCCGGCACACGGTTGTTTAGCACGGTTGTCTGCCGATGTGCAGGTCCAAGTGTGACGTACGTGTTCAATAAATTGGGGTAATAATGTTTTCGATCGAGACGACACGTTACGAATCGGGTTAAGCAAATAACACACATAAGATAGTGAATATATCATTAATTATACCGTTCATCAAGGGCGCACGTATAAAACGTAGCGTAACATAACATACAATCGTTTGTTTCCCAAGATGAGGAAAAAGAAAGTGCATAAATGGTATATAATCGTTGCTCTCACTCCAAGGACGACAAGACCAGTAAACCACAACGGCACAAGAACAACAGCAATGATAGCGACAAGAAAGAAAATCGTCAATCAATTCATTACACCAAGAAGGGAACTAGAAAAGAGAAGAAAAAGGCTAGGATACAGCATTCATACCCAAGCCCAAAAATTCGAATAAAATGGGGTTGCCGGCGACGGCTATATATGCGATGCCTGTTGCGTAGATGTTAGCATGGGAAAGGTGTCGGACGACAAAGGCAAAACGTACCAGTGTATACAATCAACTTTGTAACAACCTCGACATCGTACCGTACTCGTGGCTTCGTAAGTTTCATGAAAATCTCGCGCTTCTCATTCTCCTCCTCCGATGAATTCTGTTGTTCCTCTTTGCGCTTCTTATCATACTCGTCGCCTGCAATGTCTGTGTCACTATCCGGCGGAGTAATGGCGTTCTTCTTTTCAAACCCAACCTTGCCGGTTCCCATCATTTGCTCATACGAGTGTACGCGCGATGCCATTGGTGTAGGAAGCAGGCCAGCGCCAAGGAGCGGGTCACCTTTTTCTATTGTGGGCGTGTTGACGACTGAAGGCGTCCAAGCCGAGTCCTCGGGAACGGCGCCGTCTAGCGAATTTACGCTTTCGCGGCGCCGGCGGTTGCGGTACGCTAGTGTCTCGTAGGCGTCCGCGGCGGATTGGGGACCCACGGAGACGGAGCGTTTACGCGGGTGGGCGAGGTTCTTGAGCATGTGTGGTAGCTCTGACGCAGGTGGGATGAGGTTGTCGTCGTCGGTAAAGGGTTTAATGGACTTGTATTTGGAGGCATTTAGGAAGAAGGCGCGTGGCATGTTCCAGCGAGCCTGTTCGAGGATGCGGAAAATAGGAGGCAGGATTGTGAATAGTGCGGGCTTCATCGTGGCCCTCCAGACAAAGATGACGACTACACCCAGGGCTATACGGATAGTCGCTTTGACAAGACCCATCTCCTGCAGATCAAAAGGCACGGAAGAGGGATATGCGTCCTGCAAAGCAAAACCAGTCTGAGCGTAGTGCCAGGCCCCAATGTTGATGCCTATGACAACGCCAGCGAACGACACACTGTCGTCGTAGCATGGACAATCGTCGGCTGGTTCGGGGTGAATGCGGACCAGGACACAGACGGCCAGAGTTGCGACGAGGATGTCGATATAGGAGCCGCTGAAGACGAACGAGTCCAGCCAGTCACCGTACACGAGTTGGATTGCGGTGATGAGGGCACCCATTATACTGCCTACAATTACATCTAAGAAACCGTGCATGCCGCAGTATAGGCGGCCGACGATGATGGAAAGGGCGTAAAAGTAGAAGAGGGCCTGTAGACCCAAGTTCCAGTTTGAATTGTCCTGCTCGGCCGACTGGCGCAAAGTGTAGATGGCATAAAAAGCGACTGAGACTGCGTTGGCCGAGTGGGACGAGGGGAAGCCGTATTCGAGGGCGGCGGAGCCCGACATGGAGATGCGGGCCAAAGGCGGCGATAGTGGTCTGGGTAAGCAGAGCATGTCCTTGAGGAAGCCGGTGGCGTAGACGCCTGCAGCGAGCATGAAGACAGTCCTATGCACGTCAGACGTCGCACCATGATAATGACAGCAGGCGACCTACGCTCGGCCAATGCTAGTGTACCCGCACCAGAACTGGATGGGCAGGAAGACCATGAAGAAGGTGTGGGTGCCCAAGTTGGCCGTGTAGGCAAAGTACGAGTCGAGTGCGGGCGAGCGCAGCGTGTCTTGTAGCAAGGCAAGCCATGGCGTCTCCCAGCGCACAATGGGGATGAGGCGATTGCGCAGGGCATTCCGCCATTTTGGCAGATTGCTGGCGTAGTGGTCAAAGTCCCTATTCCCGGCGTCCAGTCTGGGGTCCTTGAGGTGGTGGTGATGGTGGTGGTGGTGGGTAGTGTCGGATTCTGGCGCATCATGTTGCGGACACATGGCTGGAGAGCCTATACAAGTCCAAGTCGCAGTCGCGGGCTCGTCGGGGCAATCGCTCGTGCATATCCAGGCGGGTGCAGTGTGGGCAAGCTTGTCGGACAGGTCGGATAGGTGGGAAGGCGGAAGCGCCGTGTCTTTCTTCGTAGGTACTGTACCTATGAGGCTGTGCGCGCGGGCCGGCTGCAAGGCGTGCAATATATGCATGCAATCGCTCGATGGAATTGCAGGTGGACAGGGACAGGCCCGCCTTTCTAAGCAGCCCGTGGCAGCAGCAGTGGCACTCTCACTCTGGCAGCTGAAACTTGGTTCGGCCGCGCTAGTTTTGGCGAACGGCTGATGGTCGCCCATGGGTAGACAAGGTAGCGTCGTTGCCATATGCGACCAGAGCACCGCCAACAATCAACACCCACACTCTTAAGCCCCGACCACTCGCTCCCCACAACCACACCAGCGACAAACTCCCACTTCGCCCATCTTATTGATACCCAATACCCGTCGCCTGAAACTCACGAGAGAGACACCGACACACCTACACAAGAATCAAACATGGCCACCGCTCCCTCGCAAAACTACGACTATCTCAGACGCAAGCAGAGCACAAAGGCCACCGTTCCCAGCATCACGCCTGTTCGTGGCCACGCCCGGACGCCCAGTGAGCGCAACAGCAACGGCACTGTCAGCTCGTATGGCACCACCAACACGCGCGACACTGCCATCACAGAGCCCCCGGCCTACTCCAAGAAGCTTGTCGTCGTCGGCGATGGCGGCTGCGGCAAGACATGTCTGTTGATCAGCTACAGCTCCGGCAACTTCCCAGAGGTAAGCCACCAAGACACCCACACCGCCCAACACTTCCATGTCATGTGACGCTGATTGCGACCAGAAATATGTACCCACAGTCTTCGAGAACTACATCACCCACACGCCCCATCCGCCCACGGGCAAGATGGTTGAGCTGGCTCTCTGGGATACCGCCGGCCAAGAAGAGTACGACCGCCTGCGACCCCTCTCCTACCCCGAGACGGACGTCATCTTTGTTTGCTTCGCCATTGACTGCCCCAACTCACTAGAAAACGTCATGGACAAGGTAAGCCCGACTCCTCCCCACCATCTCGCCCCTTCTTCCTCACTAACACCCTCCAGTGGTACCCAGAAGTCCTGCATTTCTGCCCAACAACACCGCTCATGCTCTTGGGTCTCAAGTCGGACCTGCGCAACAAGAAGAACTGCATCGAGCTACTCAAGACACAGGGCCTAACGCCCGTCACCACCGAGCAGGGCCGTGCCGTCGCAAAGAAGATGGGCGCCGCCTACATGGAGTGCAGTAGTAAGGAGCAGGACGGTGTAGAGGAAATCTTCGACATGGCCGTCACAATGGCCGTCGGCGAGGAGCAAAGGGAGGAAGAAGAGCGCCGCGTAGGTACCGCAAACTCGTCGTCGAGAGGGAACACATCGAATTTCCCTGCAGGAGGCGGCAAGAAGAAGAAGCGCAGCGGCTGCAAAGTCTTGTAAGCATGACCATCCTGGTGTGTTTATCGAGAGGAGCGCAATTCGAGATTCACGACGCTGGACGACACGATCAAGATGTTTAATGACCGCATACGGCTCACCTCCATCAACGGTCCGGACATGTTCTGCTTCCTTCTCCACTTTTTATAGGGAAGCCTTCTCATGTATATGGGCGGCGGCGTTTTTTTTTCCTTGTCCTCTTTCTGGTTTTTTCTTTGGCACGACAACGGACATAGCGAGTCCAAAAGCCCCACAGCAGCATTTCCTTCGTGTATCTGTATCCGGTATTTAGTTGAGCGCATAGCAGGAGCGGGGCTTCACTTTGCTCGCCAAGGAAGTAAATGAAGCAATTTTTTTTTAAATAGTCGACTTTCCATGTAGTAATGTCTTGTAGCCAAGTATGTAGGTAGTAATGTCGTGACTCGCGTTTTCTTCCGTGCTTTGGGTACCTGCATCTTCCTTGCTTTTTATGTCCCGCTGCAAGTCATGGACCAATCTCTTGAAGCCTGTCTGTTGCAAGCGCATAGTCTTCGGAGGTATATGCCATGTAGTCTGTTTAGTCTTTCTGTCGCAATCACATACTAGGAGGGTAGTGTAAAGCATGTAGTCTTTTTGTGTCGTCCTGTTTAGTAGCACCTTCCCAAATAAATGCGCATCATTCTAAGCCTCTCGTTTCCATTCGCATTTGGGTATCGTAAAGTATAGAATAACGCCGTGTTCCGCATTTCCTACTTCCGTTCCTCCGGCACCTCCGTCTCTCCTTCGGCCTCGGTCGCACCTTCCTGAGCACCCTCTGGCTGTTCGTTCGGATCCTTGGCCATGACGTTCTCAAAGTGACTCCAGAGCGATTCGACAGGCGCAAATTCGTTTCCGACCGACGTGACCTCTTCGAGCGAGCGGTTTAGCTTGTTGATATTTTGTAGCACGACTTCTAGACTCTGTTGCGGTTAGTGTCTCGATGCGGTGTAGGATGATTTTCTGGTCACTCAGCATACTTGCGCAATCTCCGTGACCAGCATCTCGCGTTGTTGCTCATAATATGACTTTGGGACCGGCATATCCTCTTTGGGAACGGGAAAGTAAGGTGGTGGCATCTTGACTGTGTTTATTCGGGTTGCTGTACTCCCATCTCGTCGTGTTGATGTTGCGGGGACCTCGGGGGAGCCTTGTCAACCCCGGTCACACTAACTAAGCGAAGCTGCAGAAAAGTCGAGCTCGACCTCATCTCTTTCTTTTCCTCAAGCTTTCACGATGAAACCACACTGAAAGGTAAGCTTCTACACCGCCTCCTTCCCACGCACTATATGATGAATACCCAATAATCTGTCAATCCCCTGACCCACCAAAAGGTGGACATGGAGAACTAATATTGTATTCACACTCTGAACTTTTCTCACATCTACACCTTCACCGCATCTTGCCTTTGAAGCACAAAGCTAACCTGCCTGCCGCTTCAGATCATATCATGGCGTCAGCGCCAGTACCAAAACCCGTCAAGGAACCTTTTCCCATTTCCCTCGTCGCAGGACATTACCTCCTCTTCGATGTGGACGTCATTGCGCACTGCCGTCGCACGCACAACATCTGCGGGCTTCTGGTCGGCACAATCCCGAACCTCAGTCAACAGAACGTTTTTCTGGGCGTACCGCTTGAACTTATGCCGGAAGAGGCTAGGGTTCTCGTCGATAAGGGCGCTGCGTATATCGTGGATGATGCGCAGCTTCATCAGAAGAGCTTTGCGGAGATGAGCAGAGAGGAGAGGCTGCAGTACATGCAGGAGATGGACAGGAGAGGAGAGGAGGTGACGGAGGAGCAGACCAAGTTGGCGGAGATGAGGAAGGAGAGAGCGTTGAGGGAGAAGGGACTGAAGACAGAAAGTAGCATTGCTGCGAGCACAACGTCAGAAGAGACATTGCACGTGGATGACTCTAGTCTCGCAAGTTCCGGTCTTGGATTCATTATGAAGGGATCGAGCTTCTCAGACTGGGCACCGGTACAGACAACCACTGTCAATTCCAGCCCAGTGCGCTCTGAGATGACAAGCTTCGATCTGGGATCCATCATGAAAGGTTCGAGCTTTTCAGAACCTTGGGTGCAAATCAAGCCATCGAAGATTGACTCCTCTGCTGATGAGGTTTCACTCTTCGAGTCGGCACCGGCATCGCCTCCTCCCGAACCCTCCACCAAAGACGCGGCGCCGAAAGGCGTCGCTGTACAAAAGCACTTTGTTACTCCCACAACCTCATACCCACCGCTGCCTACACCTGCAAAGGACCCGGCCGTTCCTCCTCCGGCCGTACCGGACAGCTACCCTCTGTTCCGCTACTTGCACTCCAAGGGCTACTATCACATGCCCGGTCTTCGCTTCGGCTGCCACTACAATGTCTACCCTGGCGATCCCCTTCGGTATCACAGTCACTTTGCCGCGACAGGTTTAGGCTGGGACCAGAAATTCGACTTGCTCGATGTCGTGGGGGGAGGCCGTCTGGGTACAGGAACCAAGAAGGCATATATGATCGGCGGTGAAGACCCCGAGATTGTTGATGATGAGCAGGAGTCTGTGAGGGCGTTTTCCATTGAGTGGGCCGCCATTTGAGTACTGCGAGTATAGACTATGAATTTACGATACAATGCCAGATAGGAACCAAAAAATCACCATTCATGCAAAGTACCTGCCCATATGTGATTTTGTGTAACCACCAGAGTTTTGTAGCTTTGGACTTGATGACATCTTACCCAGCAGTTTGGCATGTGTTCCTGCAGGAGTGGTGTGCCAATAAGACGCGCCCCGATTAACCCCGCTACTCGACCCCACGCAAGCTGCCAAAAGTTCGTGTCCAGACACGACGGCTTGCGCGACGTCGACAATAGCGTTATGGTGTTCCTACAATATGCGGAGCAGCTGCCGACCGGTGCGTATTCTCGCTGTTTCGTCAAGATCGCATTGCTGATGTTTGCGCAGAGTTGCTTCTCATATGGCGCGAGCACCGACTCGAAATTCTGCTTTCCGCCCTGGTAGTGGCAACGATTGCGCGCCTTGTAATTTATTCGCGCGACCGGAAAAGAGAAAAGGTATCACAGTCACCCGTTCCCTTGTCACCTGTCGAGAAACAAACTGTGGAGCTCAAGCCCGAATGGCTTCCTGAATACACTACGACGCTGAGCCCGCCACTTCTCAACGTCGACAACCATGCAGAAGACGACGCGGCCGCGGTGCGTATAGTTTCCAAAGCAAAGAAGGGTCCCAAGACAGTCAAGGGCAGGAAAATACAGAAGAAGAACATAGTGCCAGTTTCGACATTCGACCATAAAGCGGACAAGATTCAGCTTTTGGTCTTCTTCCAGTCACTTTCTGGCACCACCGAGCGCTATGCTGCGCAGTTCGCCAAAACTCTCACAGAATGGAACGCTGGTTGCGACCAGTCGGCTTCCTTTCTAGAGCCGCAAACCCTCGATATCTCGTACATTGAACACGACGACTACTTTATCAGTCCGCCGAAAGCCGACGCAAACGTCAAGTACTTCTACATCATCCTTGTTCCGACCTACAATATCGACACTGTTTTGGACATCTTCATTGAAGGTCTCCAAGAAACACACAATGATTTCCGCATCGATACCGCGCCGTTAAGTGGACTGCTTGGATACTCGGTATTTGGCTTTGGAGACAAGGAAGGATGGCCGACAGAAGAAGAGGGCTTTTGCAGTCAAGCGAGAGAAGTGGATAAGTGGATGGCGAGGTTGACAGGTAGAAAGAGAGCGTACCCGCTGGGAATGGCTGATGTCAAGACTGAGGCTGAAGAGCGGCTACAAGAATGGAGGATAGGCATTCAGGAGGCTCTAATTGAGATCGCTGAAGGACGCGGTCTGGGTGAAGGAGTTCCAGGTAGTGGTGATCCAGCTGAGAGTGACGAGGAAGACGTGGAAGATTTGGATGATGGAACCGGACAAAGCACACGAGTTGACGACGTCGAAGACTTGGGTTCAATGGTAAATTCATCATCAGCGCCAATCCCAGTCGACTTCACAACGTACAAGAAGGCAGCGCCCAAGTCCAAACAAGTCCAGGCTCCCAAGGAAATGGTCCCTACTACTTCTCCTACTCACGCTGCTCTTACAAAGCAAGGTTACAGTATCATCGGTTCACACTCGGGTGTCAAGATCTGCCGATGGACCAAATCAGCCCTCCGAGGTCGAGGTTCTTGCTACAAATACTCCTTCTACGGTATCGCCTCACATCTATGCATGGAAGCCACCCCATCCCTTTCGTGCTCTAACAAATGCGTATTCTGCTGGCGCCACGGCACAAACCCAGTCGGCACAACATGGCGCTGGGTTACAGACGCCCCAGACCTAATCTTCGACGGCATAACAGCCGCGCACTACAAGAAGATCAAAATGATGAAAGGCGTCCCAGGTGTCCGCGCCGAACGTTTTAGCGAAGCAATGCGCATCCGACACTGCGCCTTGAGTCTAGTCGGCGAACCAATCTTCTACCCTCACATCAACGATCTCCTATCCATCATGCACAACCACCGCATCTCCACCTTCCTCGTCTGCAACGCCCAACACCCCGCTCAACTCGCCTCTTTGGTTCCTGTAACACAACTCTACGTCTCCATCGATGCCTCCAACAAAGATAGCCTCCGCAAGATCGACCGCCCCCTCCACCGCGACTTTTGGGAACGCTTCTGCGCCTGTCTTGATATCTTGAGGAACCGCCGATTTGAACAACGCACCGTGTTTCGCCTTACCCTCGTCAAGGGATTCAATATGGCAGAGGAAGTACGTGGCTATGCCGATCTCGTCGAGCGCGCCCTTCCGGGATTCGTCGAAGTAAAAGGTGTAACATACTGCGGCACCTCTGCCGCCGGTTCTGCAGGCCTCACCATGCAAAACGTACCCTTTTACGAAGAAGTCGCCGCTTTCGTCACCGAGCTAGAAAAAGAATTAAACACCCGCGGTCTACAATACGGTATCGGCGCTGAACACGCGCATTCTTGCTGTGTGTTGCTGGCGGATAAGACGAGGTTTCAGAAAAATGGCAGGTGGGCGACGCGCATTGACTTTGAGAGGTTCTTTGATTTGTGGGAAGGGAAAGTAAAGGGGACGAGGGTTGAGGGAGGGGAGGTGGTGGGGTGGAGGCCTGAAGATTATGTGGGGGATGAGACGCCGGAGTGGGCGCTTTGGGGGAATGGTGGGTTTGATCCTAGGGATGCGAGGGTTTATAGGAAAGGGAAGGGTCCGAAGACTGAGGAGAAGATTGAGGGAGAGGGAGAGGGGGAGAGCAAGGTAGAGAGAGCGAAGGCTTTGGAGTTTTGATAGGGTGCGTGGATTTGTCACCTATGTCATGGGTATGAGATGATTCAGTAGAAAAAAAATACCAAACTTCGCGTGTAAATGATTTTAATCTTTGTTGTTCCATGTAAGCACTCACTACGTGTAAGATTTTGTGTACAGCACATGGCGACGACGCAGCACTCGTCGCCTCTCAGCGGCCTAGCTGCTAGCTGTTGTGTACTTTCTTCTCACAGATGCCTCTCCTTCATTTTGTGAGGTATACAGTAGATAAAGATCAAAGTTCCAGATTGTCGTATCTTAGATCTCTGTGATTTCCAAATCAGCGTCCAATGACTCCAGACCCTTTCATGCCCTTTACTTGCCCAGTTTCCTACTTCTTCTTCCCCGACGCCTCCGTCGCAGTCAACTCCCGTATAAACACCTTGGTAACCCCATCCGGCACATCATCCACGCCATCCTCAAAGCCGGGACTAACACCAACAGCGACGTATTTGCCATCGCTCGAAAAGTCAATTGTCTGCACGCTCGCCGGAAACTTTTGATACTGCCGTATCCTCCTCTTAGCAACCGCATCCCAAAGCGCCACAATACCGTCGCCACCGCCCGTAGCGAAGGTGCCGTGAACGGGATGGTACGCCAGTGCGTGAACAGGGTAGACCACATCCTGGCCATCGATCTGCTGTCTATGGCATTTGAAAGCGTATTTACGGGACTGCGACTCATCGGATGGATCGAACCATTCTACTGCTACGCGGCCTTCGATGCTGGAGCTAGAGTAGCCGGCGTCGTTGGGCATGCAGGATACGGCGCGAGTCATGTACTTCATTGAGCTTTCGCGCTGTTGCCAGGGTTCCACTGCCACTTCTTCACCCCCGCCTGTTTTCGCGGCTGTAGCTAGCTTCTCTAGCTCGTAGATGTTGACAGCTCTGCTAGCCATGGCTACGACGAGTTTGGTGGGCGAGGCCGACAGCGAAAACGGTTTCGAGGGCAGGCGCACGGCGGAGAAGTCGCCAGGCTGCGAGAGGTCGTGCAGGTGTAGTGTAGAGTCCCAAGATGAGGAAATGAGTAGGTTGTGTGGCGCGGAGAAGAGTATGTTGCGGACGCCTTGTTCGTGCGTCGACATGATGGTTTGAGCGCCAGTCTCGAGATCGATTCGGCGGACTTCCCAGTCTAGACCGCAGGAGAAGGCTTCGTTGTCATCGCGGCCAAAACATACGTCTAGGACGGGGGCGCGGTGCTCAAACTTCTGGAGCAGCTTGCCGCCTGGTTCGGCGTGCGTGTCGTAAAGGTAGACATGGCGGTCCCAGGATGAGACGAGTAATCTTGTGGGGTTGCTGGCGGAGTATTTGACGGCGGATATGGGCTCAGTCGGGTTTTGCGCAAGCTCGAATTGACCTGCGCTGTTTTTTAACTTTGTGTTTGGGTGTAGGTTGAAGGCATGTGAGAGTAGCTCTATTGCCGCGCGCGCACCGCCGTAAGACCAGCGCAATGGCTATCCTGCCGACGAGACATAGGAATATATAGCAGAAGGAGAATGCGAGCTAAGAAACGAGTAACTTACTTGACATGCTGGCGATATATATCTGTACTTCAAACTTGACGGAAGCTGGAAGTAACGAGGTGAAGCTCCGCAAGATCGGGGGTCCGCAACTAAACAAATAAGATGATGCACGCTAAGACCCCTCCAAAGGTTCCCCGGGAACCACACCACCACTAAACTCCCTTGCTACAACATTGCGCCTTTGCACTTCACTTCACAACCACGACATAGACATGCCGTTCGCACAGTTGGTTATAGGCCCGCCGGGTTCGGGAAAGTCTACGTACTGCGATGGCATGCAGCAATTCATGACTGCTATTGAGCGCAAATGCTCCGTTGTTAACCTCGACCCCGCGAACGATCATACTTCGTATCAGCCAGCATTAGATGTGCGCGACCTGGTCACGATTGATGAGATTATGGAACAAGAAAGTTTGGGTCCGAACGGCGGAGTGCTGTTTGCGCTCGAGGAACTGGAGCATAACTTTGAGTGGCTGGAAGAGGGCTTGAAAGAACTTGGAGGTTAGTATGAGTTGTTGCAGCGATACAATGAGGATATTTTGCTAACATGGTATTTTAGACGATTATATTCTATTTGACTGTCCTGGCCAAGTCGAACTCTTCACACATCATGGGTCGTTGCGGAACATCTTCTTTCGCCTTCATAAACTGGGGTATCGAGTATTCGGACACCACCCAGGGCTTGTAACTTGACGCTAACATCTTCGCAGCTTGTCGTCGTACATTTGACCGACTCGATGATACTATCTCGACCATCACTATACGTCTCATCGCTACTACTCGCCCTGCGCAGTATGCTGCAGATGGACCTCCCCCACCTCAACGTCCTCACCAAGATCGATAACCTCCGCAATTATCCCGACCTACCCTTCAACCTTGACTACTACACCGAGGTCCAAGACCTACACCACCTCCTCCCGCACTTGAACCGCGAGCAAGCTTCCGGCATCCCAGGCCCCACAACAGCCAGCGCCAATGAAACAGCAGACGACGACGACGACGACGAAGAACCAACCTCAAAGTTCTCCGCGCTAAACAAAGCAATCGTCGAACTTGTCGAGGACTTTGCACTCGTAGGCTTCGAGACGCTAGCAGTCGAGGACAAGAAAAGCATGATGACGCTCCTGCGCGCCATAGATCGCGCCGGCGGCTTCGCAGTCGGCGGCGTAGAGGGCGCAAACGACACAGTCTGGCAAATGGCCATGCGCGAAAACGCGGCTACCATGGACGCGCGCGATGTGCAAGAGCGGTGGCTGGACCGCCGGGACGAGCTGGATGAGGAGGAAAGGAAGGCGTGGGAAGAAGAGACAAAGGATATGCGTGATCCTCCTGCGCAGAAAAGTGTGAAAGTACCACCACCAGCTACTTCGCAAGAACAGGCTGCGTCGAAGAAGCAGCCGGAGGAGAACAAAGCGAAAGAGGACAGTGATGATGATATGGAGGATTTGGAGGAGATGAGGAAATTTATGGAGCAGAAGAAAGATTTAGGGATTAATATTGTTAGGAAGTGAGGGTAGGGGTAGATTGGGGGGTTTGGAAGAGTACGCTGAATCCGTGATGCCCGTGGAGTTATGGGCGGAGTGAATGGCCAGTTGATGTTTGGAGTGCAGTTATCGAAGCTTGGCCTAAGAGCGTATTACGGTGAATTCCTTAATCCTAGCTATCTGATATTGCGGGGACGAGTGGATGAAATGGAGTCCTTTAGTGCATCAGATGTATTAGTATTCGTCAAGGTAGATCAAATGAACAAGAGGCTACAAACGCGTCCAACTAGAATCGAATACCTTATGCGTGAGCCGGAACACGCTCCTCTTCCGCTCCTTCAGTCTCTTCATCAAACGGCTGTTGGAAAGACATCCTCGCCATACGCTGCGATGCTTCCTCCACCTGCTCCTCAGCCCCATCTTCCCCAGCCTCAGCCTCAGCCTCAGCCTCAGTCTCTTTCCTTCTCACCTCCTCAACATCCCTCTCCCTGCGCCTCTGCTCCACAGCCTCCACCTCCTCCAGCCTCTCCCTCGTCCTCTCCGCCTCCTGACTCTCCCTCGCCTCGCGGTCCGCCCTCTCCAAGGCCTCGAACTCATCGTCAATCTCGTCCTCATCCAGCACCTGTCCGCCGCTCTCATTAATAATATTGCTAATCTCCTCCGTAGTAGCCATCTGTTCGTTCACCGCATCAACAACACCCTGGACGCCCTCCGCGCCCCCAACTTTCTCGTTGAGGCCCTTGAGTGCCGCGGCGCCCGCGTGCATCGCTTCTACAATTTCTACTTGGTCTGCTGCGTGCTGGAGGTCGTTGTAGACTTGTTCGAGCTGCAGCGCTACGTCTGAGCGTTGTGAAAGGGCTTGCTCTGCGAGTTTCTTGGAGCGGAGCGCGGCTTTTGCGCGGACCATCTGCTTAGCGGCGACGGCTTCGCGGGCGGCGGCTGAGGCTTCTGAGATCTTTTCCATTAGCGGAGGCAGCTGCGCGTGAATTTTTGCCACTGTGTCGCGGAGGTTGGCGATGGCAGCGTCTTCTTGTGTGATGGGGAGGGGTTCGGCTTCATGTTCTGGTTTGAACTTTATGGTTTGCGCAGTGTATGATATGGCGTGTTTATCTCGAGCGAGGAAGACGAGGAGCACGTCTAGGTCGTCTGTTGTGAGCGGTGCGGAAGGGTTGAGCGTGGTGGCGAAGCGATTTAGGAAGTCGGTTCGTGAGAGGACTCGGTCGGCGGTGGAGGTTTGGTCTTTCATCTTTTTGAGGATTTCGTCGGCAGCTACCTCGACGTTTTTTACTACTACAAAGTTTCCGGCTTCGAGTTTACGCGGGGATTGGGGTTGGCCTAGGACGCCGACTTGTCGTAGACTCCATTGGAGTACCTGCCATGGTGAGGGTATCCAGGATGTCTTGTATATGCTCTCTTTTGAGGTGAGAAAGTCTTTCATGGGTAGCATTTCCTTCTTCTTCACTGCTTCGTGGAACACTGCAGGAAGACATACTGGTTGCCCATACTGTGGATGTTGTAGTGCTTGCGCAAGCTCGTTGGCGGCTCGAATGTTGAGTAGATCGTGCTTGGTGCCCTTCTTAGGGACTACACCTGCTCGTGCAGCATCGGTGAGTGCTTTTGTCCATGCTGCAATGTTGGCATGGTATCCCTCTGGATTTATATCGAGTTGTTGTCTGAAGTCGGCATAGAGTGATGCAAGGCGGTGCTGACTACGACAGTTAGCCAAGACTGTGGAAGGGGTGAAGTTGCACAGGGCAAGGGCCAAACCAACTTCTTAAAGGCGTCTTCATGTTGTAATACAAATTCCAGCAGCTCGCTCATGCTGCGCTCTGGAGCAGGTCTCCACTGCTGCGGCGTCTGCTTGTTTGGTTTAGGTCGGAAGAGCGCACGCTTCCGCTTATGACGCCTGAGCGTGGGGTCGTCGCTAAAGATGGAGACGTGGGGGCCGCGGCTGCTGCTGTGGTCGAAAGAGGACTTGCGTTTGAGCATGTGCGCGGTTGAGCGGTATTGAAACGGGGAATCGCTAAGGGTCTAGTGCAAGGCCTGGGTCCGCTAAGTATGTATGTTTACTACTTGATTGCTGTAGTCTAGACTAGACTGTCGACTATCACCCTGTGCGCGTGCGCATGCAGCCTGAGCCTACTTATTCATTGACGCGACGCCTTGTTTCAGATGGGAGACCCCGCGGAAGCCCCTGTATGTGGACTTGACTGGACTGCTTTCTTACATCTGCCACAGTGAGTTGCGTTGTAATGGTGCTCCTGGCCATCCATTTCACTTACATATACCCATAAGAGAGTCTCGTCGCTATATGTATGAATGACGTATAAGCCGTAGCAGTGTGTCCAGATGATGATATGCCAGTTGCAACTATGATAACGATACAACTCAAAAGGTGCACTTCAATCCACAACATACAGTCCTACTGTATACTCACTCTCGCTCATACACTTTCAAACAGAGTTCAACCCTGCCTGAAGCCCAATCACAGCGTGCGGACGACTACATACACCGGTGTCTGACTCCCAAGTTGCGCTCAAGCGGTCGGGCGGACATGAACGCTAGCTTCCCGCCGCCCGCCACGTGCCAAGAAACCATCGCAACAAACGCCGACCTCGAACCGTCGTCGACGCCATCGTCACAATCCACCCTCCACCCACCTCCGTCCCCGCCCTCTCGCCGGGAAACCAACAAAAAGACGCTCTAAACCACCATCCCGTATAAATCTCCCGAGTCCGAATATCCCGATCCAATGCAGTCCCTCCGTGCCGCCGCCGGCAGCGCCTCGCGCATCGTCACCCGCACAGCAGCTCCTCAGCAATCGACGGCTGTCGCTGCTCGCCGCACCTTTTCAAGCTCACAAGTAAAGCGCGTGCAGTACGACCCACCCACCGGATGGCTGTTTGGCGTCAAGCCTGGCGAGCAGTATGAGAAGGAGGGGTGGGAAGGAGCTATGTTCTGGGGATTTGGAGGTGCATGTGCGTTTGGTGTTGTAGCGTATGCTTTCAAGCCTGATACTAGGTATGTGAAATAAATTGAGGATAGAGGGGTGATGGAACGTGGAGGGGGTGTAGATGAAGTGAGATGAGAAACCATGGCTAACGAGATCAACAGCATCCAAACCTGGGCCCTAGAAGAGGCAAGGCGAAGACTCGAAGCCGAGGGTATCCTGCAGGACCCGGATACCGTTAAGAAGGAGTAGGGCCGATGGTTACGGACATGCGAGAGAAGGAAGCCAGAGAACAGGGAGATGGATGCGAAACAAGACCGGCAATAGACGAGAGCTGGTAGGAATTCATCGCGGGAAGTGTACATATGCTAGGGAGATCAAGATTTTGGTGGGGGGTTCCTTCCTTATGTTTTGTGTGCCGCATGGGATCTGCGGAGACTACCATGGGCTCTGTAGACTTTAGCGAGGTGACTCATGGTTTGATTTTATTGTGTTTTTCTTTGCGTTGTTGTGAATAAACGTATGCAATGCAAGTGAAGTGTGATATCACGTTATGCGTACACCGGGATAAGGACGGAGTTAACGAGGCATGCTGGGAGAAAGATGGGATCAGTCAGTCCCCATCTCTGTGGACCGTGCTCTGAGAGTTCTGTATATAAAGTCTCGCCTTTGACACCTTCCTCTCCTTCCTCATCATCCTACTTTTTCTTTCCCTTCATTTCAAAATACGAAAGGTACACAAATGTGAAAGCTGGCGACTGACGCTTCTAAAAACGATGACCCTGCACTTCATGTCTGGGGAAGTTGGTCGGGTCACAAAACCACTGCATTACTATTGTATGTCTGAGAATGTCTGCTGGACGGACTAGATTTGAATATCTCTAGGCGTTTCCCAAAATGTCAAATTGAAAGTATGATGTCTCCTGAAAAGTTCGAGATTTGCACATAAAGAACTTTGCGTGACTTTCCGGCATGTAGAAAACGAAATGCGATGTTTGCCTGGTGTCGCTCGGTGGGTTTGGACTTTTCACTGCTATTGTCGCATGTTGTCTTTGCAGTACCAAAATCTACCAATCGTCACGTAATGGCGCCGCCTTGTGGGTTTGAAAACTACCTACCTCTCCGATTTCTCTCTTAGTATATGATACCAGACACTTAGATGTAAAGCTTCCCCAGAGTTCCCAAAAATCCAAATACAAGCACACCAATTTTGTTACAAAAAGACGATTGAAAATGCAGAAAACAACATAATATACTTCTTGCTCACTCATGTGTGCTGCTGGTTGTCCGAGCGGAGCATCCAACGTGGGTATAAATTTAGTTCTTGGAGAGTACGACTCTTTCTTCTTGTCACCACACTTCCTTCTTCTTGAAACTACAAACTGTCGCGTGATGTTGATATGTAGAGAGAGGAGAAATTTCCCCAAAAAGAAGTTGGTACAGGTAGATGTGTGGGAAGAGGAGCCGTCAAAAACTTTACCTTGTGGAAACATGTACTGCGTACTTTAAAGGTTGAATATACTAAACGATTTGAAACTCCATGAGGGCAGCTTTGTTCAAGTCGATACGCGATTTCGGGGGGTCAAAAGGGAATGGAATAAGTTTATAGAGAGAGCTCGGTTTACAGGTTGAAAACTATGATTGAAACAAAGGCACTGCGGTCCCCCATATCCGGAGGGAAGAGGTGTTAAAAATAGGAGCGCATGGTGTAATGTTCGTTGAAACTGGCAAGTTTCTACAGTTTCTAAAACTTTCAAAAGAACGAATTGGGCAGCAAATGATTCCCAAAAGAATTCCAACCCCAGAAAACGATGCCGCTGATGTCGGGCACATGCCATCATTTTATTCAGTCAAAACTATGCATACAATCACTGCATGCGTGCGAGAAAGACTTTGGGCAGACAGACCAGAGAAGCATTCTATATGGCCCCATGGTCTGAGCGCTGGAGATAGGCCTGGGGTTTGGGGTATAGAAGCTCCGGTTCTGCACTTGAGTTCTTACCTTCACTATTGTTCCAAGCTTATCTGAAAACTCTAGAATCATACGTATTTGGCGCTACTACTTGTGGAAGAGACAGAGGAACTAAAAAATGTTTCTTTTATGCTGTGAGAAATCTATAAGTTGCAGAAGACGTCGGAAGTTCTCTATGTATTGTTCATAGCTCTGTGTGGTTCTGGGGTAAATTACAAAAGCAATGGATACCGCATGATGTGTGGGGAGAGCTTCTTAAGATCGAAAATTCTACCATTTTTTCCGAGGATCAAAGTCGAAAGTATGGGAAAGATTGGTTGAGTAAGCTTGTACCAAGATCGCTGGAGACATGACAGCTCATGTGCGATCTGGAAACATAAAATCGTGTCTAGTCGAATTATCGAACTTGCTTGGTATGCACAGCCCCAATCGTATATAAAACAATATTTGAGGTATTGGTCCATTGCCCTGACCGAGATATACGGCACTGGACTAAATTTCACAATTTCTTTGTGGGAGTATATCTGGGCGGACTCACTGGTTGGATTCAGGACGCTTGATTCAAGTACCTGCACCACGATTTTGGTGGATATAGTAGTATATCTGCGCATGTAAATAAAATTTACATGGACTTTCTCAATTCTCACACCCTACCTTAGCTGGGGCAGCATCTGCTACTCATCAGAAGAACCGTTCCCATCTAGCACTTATTGCACTTAACTAAGTTCGCCAATCAGGCCTCTTTCCAAGACTGCCCTTAAGACGTGCGCGCCTAATTTCTTCTGCTACACGTATTGCGGCTGCGAAAAAGGATACGCTGCATTCGACGGCGGAGATTCTATACACCAAGATTGGCAAGAAACCCTTCGAACCAACAACAGTAAGCATGTCAGACATAACTGTGTCGACGGGAAGCAACACAAGACTTTAACAACAAGCTACAAACAAGCATTGTGTCCAGGCCACGAGCATGTCTACCCAAAAAGAGGCTATGCTTTCGACATTTTCTGGGTACCATGGCATATCATCTTAAATATGGGAGAGGTAAATACCCTGATAAGCCATCTTCCAAGATTGGGTACAAAATTCATACTGGCGACGCGAGTGTTGAGAAGACGGGTAAGACAGACGCAACCTCTGCCTCAAAGTCAACGGCAGAAAGAAGGGGGGATGACGGGGACGGCGAAAGTCAAAAGAGAGCAGAACAAGATACTCAATACTGTAGAGCTGCCCAAAGACAAGAAAGAACAACCGAAGAACACTCTACAAGGCATCTCTGACCTCAAGCAGGCGAAAAATGTACGACATCAACACAAGTTGATGGTTCCTTCCAGCCATGCTCGAGGAAGGAGCCTCTCAGCGCCTGCCTTGATTGGATATCAGTCGGCCGTACTTCTAGCGACGATCAAATCACCAGCCTTTGCCAGATTCATTCATATGACCAGTTGTCGAGCTCTCAAGCATGGCAAAGCCTACTGTCCCCAGAGAGTCTGTATCCCCTCCTTCGTATTCATATACAGCTTCAAGTTACCCACAAGTCCAAAGAGAACAACCTGCCAGTAACGGTCGAGGCAACTCGAATATAGTGTTTGGAGCTACTCAAGCATATCAGCTGGGCAACATATATGCTACTTCACAGTACCAGCAAGCCCAGGCTGCCAGTAACCTAAGACCAAACGCGACTTTATTCATACCACAGCAGCAGTGTATGACTATGCCGGTAAGTTCTATAAATTATCACATCTGTCTTGATCATCGGGGCCTACAAAAACTGACAACTAATCTTATCGCATTAGCATTCTTACAACATGTACCTACCAGCTTCATACGCAATTGCACCAGCTCCGTATACAAAGGCACCAGCCCCGCATGAAACGATGTCAGCTCCGAACATAAACCTCCCTCTTACAACGAAACGACGAAGAAGGCGAAGGAGGGGAGCACGTCGAGCTCAAGAAGCGGTTGAGACCGAGGAGCAGGACGGTGAAGAGCTGCCGGAGGACGCGCCAGTGCAGCAGAGCCAAGACAGCGAGTATATCGCTCAGCCGGTTGGATCGTCAAGCCCAATATATGGCACTCAGCTGCCAAGCGCATGACTGCAGGATTATCTACAGTGATAGTTTGATACCCCTTGGCCGGGCTGTGTGTTCCAAGGGACATTGCGGTGCATTGTGGTAGATAGTAAGTAGAGATCTTCCGTATACTACTGGAAGTTTATAGATGTGAACGTTCCATAGGTGATAAAATCAGAGTGTGGGGGTTACACACGCTTGCATAGAAGCGTTGCTCCAAATGAACGTCTTGATTAGTTCACATTCTTCAATATGTTGAGCGTATCGGTAGCGTGGATTCAGACAGAAACAAAGTGAGCCTGCACCAACTCATACCTTCAATTCTGCAGTTTCCACGGGTATTGGAAAATAAGTGGAGCGTGTAGCCGGGAGGAGACGTGTGAAGGCTGGGAAAGTTGAAGACGCCGCGCTAATCCTATTCTAGTCTAGCGAATGGCACACTCCCTGTCTTGCACCTGCTCAGACAGCAACACGTCGCGACGTTCATCTCCAACTGACTTTTTTCACATAGCTCTTGTCATTGTACACAGTTCACCTCGCTGAAAACCTGGCGAGTCCTTCTAGGTACTCTTTTCTCGGTTCTACCCGGCCGTCAACTGCTGAGAAGTACCTGGCCGACAAGATGCCGGCTGCTGGCTGTCTCGCATGTGAACTCTCGCACTTCTAGCACTCCGACATCGTAACCCGTATGAGCATGGGAGCCACTGATAGCAGGATGCAAGGCGATATCCACCCATCAGACTGAACTTGCGGACGGTCACGTTGCTATTGCGGCTTAATGCTATGCTGAATACCCGGTAGCAGTATATTAATAGCCACCTGATTCGCCCGTTCCTGAGCAATTACCGCCCACTTGAGGGTGTATTGCAGTAGCTTCTTGATCGTCAGCGTACGGTGTGGATTTCATATTGAGTACCCGGAAAACTATATTGCCCCTATATAGCTGATTAGGCTGAACTGGCTGCTGGGTCACCACCGAACAACTTCGAGGTTCAGCAATTCCGCTCACTATCCCATATCTCGGGAAGCCTAGAAGAGGAACCCTCACAATACGTTCCCTGCAAATAATTCCGTTTGTTTAAAAACGAATTTATCTTGTTCAAGGGCGACGTCGCACGAACCCGATCCACAGTCAAGCCGGTCTTGGCGAACCTATCAATCTATTTGTTACGGAAGCCCAACCGAGGATTTGGGTCGATGCAACTTTGGGAAGACTTATGTCATAGCAACTAAGCTTCAGGGACCGCATGACTACAATCCAAGGAGTCTCGTCCCGTTTGTCCCGGAAGCTTCGTCTTGCCTGCTAGGTCTCACGCTTTCGCGGGGTTTTGGATATGAACTGTATTGTCAGAGATCACTTGACGTAAATCTCTCAATACCTCTCATCTATTTGGCACTAGGCGACGAGATCCCGACAGTGCGAAACCGGACTGCTCTTTTGCGTACGTATACACTTTCTTTTGGAATATCACTCGCTATTTTGAGGTCCAGGCCGTTCGGACAAGCATGCTACCAAGTGCTGGATCCACTGTTCAAGCAATGTTTCGTTGTACCGCTCGAAGCGACGCAAGCTAATCAGGGATCTTAGTTCTCGGCGAATCCTTGTTTCCAGAAAGAGATCGTGAGCCTCATGACCTCTATCATACCTAGTAGATTGACTGCTTCATTTGGACCGGAGGATCCTTCTAGAAAATTCTCTCGTGTTTGTCCTGGAACTTGACACGACTGATATATTACTACCGGGTTTTGAAACCATAAGGGTCTTTGGAGCCGCAGCGGCAGATCTCGCATAGTACTCAAAGGCGATCTCACCAGATCTTTGCTTTATGTGTCAACCGCAACAGAGAGGGTAATATACAATGATATTTAGATGGCCCTGTGAAAGGAAGCATGATACAATAACAAATCTTCACGCGAAGATAAGAGTTGGAACAATGAATGCTGATCCACAACTTTACCTTCTCGCATATGAAATTACCCAGTGGTGACCGGATACGAGGGGAAGCTAGGAGCTTGCTGCCAATCACGTCGAAATATCATAGTACATGGTATTGAAGGGCTCCACATATCCCCATATTGTCCGTCCATCGTCTCGTACACTACCTCGTTGAGGCAAAGAGCCCGGAAGCCGTGGCACACAGATCTACGGTAACCCCAGACTACCCCACGAAAGAGGTACGACAAGGTGTACTTCATCTATTATTCATTACTCTGGTACTTCTAGCTGCCTTCTATGCTCCCAATGCGCCGAGTCTCACATCACATTGGTGACAATGGCCTCTAGAGAAGACTAGTCTGCAGATGCTGTGCACCTTGCAATTAACAGCGGCCATATGGGTACGTCCGTAATGTACCATGGAGAACGCCTGGTGGAGGTAAAAATTGTGTATAAGAAGGGACCCCGTCCAGTCAGTGTGCTCAACATCCCACAGCATACTTTCGCTCAACAGCCACCATGTACAGGACACTTGCCCTCACCTCGCTCTCGCTCTTCGGAGCCGTCCGCGCTCAACAAGTTGGCACGTCGACGACGGAGGTCCACCCGAAGATGAACTGGCAGACTTGCACTGGTAAGGGTGGCAACAGCTGCACAACCAAGGCCGGTTCCGTCGTCCTCGACTCCAACTGGCGATGGGCCCACAACGTTGGCGGATACACCAACTGCTACGACGGCAACAAATGGAACGACAGCTACTGCCCAGACGGCGACACCTGCACCAAGAACTGTGCTATCGACGGTGCTGACTACACTGGTACGTTTCGAAGCCTTCCAACGGCATGCATATTTCTAACATGATCAGGTACCTACGGTATCAACGCTGGCGGCAACTCGTTGAGCTTGAAGTTGGTCACCAAGGGACAGTACTCCAGCAGCATTGGCTCGCGTACCTACCTTATGGAGAGCGACAACAAGTACCAGATGTTCAACCTCATCGGCAACGAATTCACCTTCGATGTCGATGTCTCCAAACTGCCTTGCGGTCTCAACGGTGCTCTCTACTTCGTCGAGATGGCCGCTGACGGTGGTCTCGGCAAGGGCAACAACAAGGCTGGTGCCAAGTACGGAACCGGATACTGCGACTCGCAGTGCCCCCACGACATCAAGTTCGTCAACGGCAAGGCCAACGTCGAGGGCTGGGTCTCCAACCCTGCTGACCCCAACGCTGGCTCAGGTACCATGGGTGCTTGCTGCCCTGAGATGGATATCTGGGAGGCCAACTCCATCTCCACTGCCTACCCCCCACCCCTGCAAGGGCACTGGTATCCAGGTGTGCACCGACTCCACCACTTGCGGAGATGGCGACAACCGTTACAAGGGCATCTGCGACAAGGACGGTTGCGATTTCAACAGCTACCGCATGGGCGACAAGGGCTTCTACGGTCCTGGCAAGACTCTTGACACCAACAAGAAGATGACTGTCGTCACCCAGTTTGTTGGCTCCGGCTCCAGCCTCTCGGAGATTAAGCGCTTCTACGTCCAGAACGGCAAGGTCTTTGCCAACAGCCAGTCCAAGGTCGCTGGCGTCAGCGGTAACTCCATCACCGAGGCCTTCTGCACTGCTCAGAAGAAGACCTTTGGCGACACATCATCTTTCGCCACCCTCGGTGGCCTCAACGGCATGGGTGCCTCGCTTGCTCGCGGCCACGTCCTCGTCATGTCCCTCTGGGACGACCATGCGGTCAACATGCTCTGGCTCGACTCTGTCGCCTACCCCGCCGACGCCGACCCATCCAAGCCAGGTGTTGCCCGTGGTACCTGCGCCACCACCTCCGGCAAGCCCGAGGAGGTCGAGGCCAACCACCCCGATGCCACTGTTGTCTTCTCCAACATCAAGTTCGGACCCATTGGCTCCACCTTTGCTCAGCCCTCATCTTAAATATGTGGCTGACTCATCTGGGGCGTTTCCAAACAAAGCTCGTCTGGTAACTAAGAGCTTTGTCAAATTGTTGGATGTAGGGTCGCGGTCTTTCGCTGATCCTGTCCTTTCGCTTCGATTCGTTACTGTATATACTTGGTGGTGGTATGGAAGATGAATGTGTGCATATAGAAAATGAAGATCTTTATTCATTCATTTAAGAGTTTCGATACTCAGTGAAGTGATAGTGTACATGGTGTCATGTGGTCTGATCAAGACTTGTCTACTAGAGTCTTGACACGCGTCTTGTACTCGTCCAAGCTTTTCTTGTACTCTTCTAGGCTTTTCGTGTACTTGTCCAAGCTTTCCATGTACTCCTTCAAGCTTTTCTTGTACTCCTCTAAGCTTTTCTCACTAGTCTTGACATACTTCTTGAGGCCCTTTACACGCTTCTTGAGCTTCTGATTGTCCTTTGTAAGCTTTGCGTAGCTTAAACCCGACTTGACGCTCGTAGACATTGAGTCCTCGTTATGCTCTTGGACGATGATCTTCTTTTTTCGCAGCCGTTCGATCTCTTTATCCTTTGCTTTTAGCTCGTCCAGGGCCCTTTCGGCATCATCGAAGAACTCTTGTGTTTGCTTGATCGTAGCGGCTTGATCAGCGACCTGGACTTGGAGGTTGGCATTATCGGACTGCAGCTTCTTGTACGCGAGGATGAAGGCATCGAGGTCGTTGATTTTCTGTGAAGAAATTGATTGTTAGCATACAGACCTAGTGAATATAGTATTTGGGATTATCATTACTAGGACGTTGTTATCTTGGATAGTGGGGGCGTGCTGTGGACTGTCTGCTGGGTTTGGTGCCCTGCTGCGTGCCTGTGCCTCAGACGGCGGCTTATCGAGTGTCTTTTTACTAGAAGACAGCATCGTAAGACACGGCTGATTTGTTGTGTCCTGGTAGACAAATGTAGGTGGAGAGGTTAGGTAGGTTAGGTATTGGTATAGGTACAGCGTATACGAGCAAACAATTTCTTCGAGGGCTAGTAAACTGCCAAGAGCAAGCGAGTGGTGAGCAGTATGAATTTCACGGTGAATTTGGCAATAGAGAAAGAAGAGAGTGTTCTTAATCAGATTTCAATGTCTCTGTGATTGTGCCTTACAAGCGTTCTTCGCCTAGAAGTTTGACCCGCCATTGATAATCTCTAAATCGTTCAGCCTGTAATTTGAACCTCTCCTCCCCATACTGAAGTTGTTTGGTCATCTTCTTCTGCTTCTCGGACCAGGCAAGATCACCGTTGTATAACCGGTTCTTCTCGCTTGTCGTGTGCTCCAATTTCTTTTTCAGGTTCTCGTGCTCCTCTGCGTTCTTCCTAACGACCACAGCATCAGCATGTGACTTTGCTTTTGCCTTTTCGATCCAGGCTGATTGTTGAGAGAGGTCATCTTGTAGTTTGGCGATTTCAGTCTGTAGCTTCACGTTTTTGGTCTGCAGGTCGACGTTGCTTGTCTCTAGCTTCGCTTTTTTCGGAAATTATCATCTTGTTGTCGGCCTGTAGCTTTGCATTGTCGACTAGTTGCTTCTTGTTTTCGATCTGCAGCTCCGCGTTGTCCGACTGCAACTTTTACACTATCAGCCAGTTGTTGTGCATGATTGGATTCAAGCTTCTTGTACGCTTCCACAAACGCAGTGAAATCGTTGACGCTCTATATATCATGTGTTAGTTCCTGAATCAAAACATATAGACCCAGCTTCACAGGGTTCCACTTACCGGAACATTGCCGTCCTGGGTAGCGACAACTGGCTTCTCACGGGGCTCTTGTTTGACTCTTCGTTTTCTCGGTATGACTTGCTCACTTGACGGTGATGCTCTTACTCGCTCGGGCGGCCTTCGCTGGCGTATCGATCGCCTGGGCGGCTCTTCCTCCTCGGATGGCATCGTGGATGCGACCTCGAGCGGGATGAGCTGTTGCTGATGACGATTTTGTTACGCTACTGAGGAAGGAGAGTAGCAGAGAGCGCTGATTTTCTACAAAGCCTAGACAAACCACGCTAGCAAATAGGCAAACGTCCAGCTTGGCGGTGACGTTCAGATAACGTGAAGGTGAGTGACACCACAACCTTATCGATATCGCCCACACGTGCCAGGGTACGAAACAAGCGTGGACTTGTAGAGTCCTCCGAGTATCTCCACACGGCATAACGAAATCTGGACGAGTACATACCACCCACCGAACCACCTACATCAACTCAACTACTGAACCACAACCACATCACATCACAACTCCCTCTTCTGTTTCCATATTTCTCTGAACTTTTCAGTTTCCTCTTTATTCTTTTCATCCTCTTGTCTTCAACATGTATACCCATTTTGCACTTTTGTTGTATTTTGGGGAGGGTGGGGAGTGAGTAGACCGGGAAAGAAGAGACACAGTAGAAATAATGTGGTAGGAGGAAAAGGCTTTGAACATGATGTATAGGTATATATATCGTGACATGCTGGTATATGAGACTAAAAAAGGCCCAGTAGGAAAGAAAAACACAATCCGGTGAACAACCTCTGCCTATCGAAAAAAGGTGAACGACAATGAAAGAAAAAGAAATACATAGCGATGACTCTCAGCTCTTAGCTACAGTACCTAAACTCCACTCCCAATGAGAATAATGAAAGAAATATAATCTATCTGGTATCAACCCGCGCTCCGTTTCCCATATACTTGAACTCTCAAAAGCGAACTAATATAAACCATACTCCTCCCCCTCATGGCATCCAATCGTGCCAACTGCTCCGCCAAGTTTCTCTGCGCATCTAATCTTTCTTCCTCTCCCTCTTTCTAAACACCTCATCATTCTCTTCTCTCGTCCGCCAGTACCTCGGCCTAGCACTCGATCTTCTAACTTCTATATCCGCATCATCCGGTCGCTGGCTGCGACCAAACGTACGATGTAACCTCGACTGCATGGTCTCCGTCTTTTTCTCATTCGCATTCCCACCTACAACCCCCTCCCCATCACCAGCATGCTCAAACATCTCCCTCACCCCACCCACCCTCCCGCCCAGAACTCCCAACCCCAAAAATCCCATTGGCCCCTCACTCCCACCTAGTCCCTCAGCCGCAACCCCATGTCCCCTCCACGCCCTCTCAAACGGACTCCTGCCCCTCCCCAAATCCCGCCAACTCTGCACCACAAGCCTAACCTGGCCTCCAGTTTGATGCACAAAATCTTGTCTGGTAACCGTCCAGTCCGCACCACAAACCTCGCAGCTTTGTGTAAACGCGTATTTCCAGCCGCGTCGAACGACGTTATCAACGGCGGCCATGAGACCCGCGTGTCCGCAATCTGTGTCGCGGTGACCGGTGAGGGCGTGCGGGAATAGCGGCCATAGATGCTTGAGGAGATGCTTGCTTTGGGTTGTGAAGGATGGGAGAATAATGGCGAAGGAGGTGTGGAGGAGGAAGGAGTTGGATTGTGATATACGGGCGCGTATGCGCAGGGTAGTTGGTACTGGCGTTTTTGAGATGCGAGCCATGGTTTTGTGGTCGTGGGAGAAAGTGGAAAGGGGGATACCATGCGTGGGGCCACGCAGGTGAGCGTTTAGTGCTAGTCGGATGTGGTGGTAGCGGAGGGTGTATGTGGGGGATCCGGTGAGGTAGCTGTTGTAATCTAAGCAGTCTCGCTGCTTTGGTGCCGGAGTTGTTGCTGCTGCTGCTGTTGTTCTTGTTGTTTTTGTCCATCTGGGGGATTGGGGAGTGGTGATGTGGGGATGGTTGGGACTCTCGGATGCGTCCCAGGCGTGGAATTTGTCGCACCAGGCACAGAACCAGTGGCCAGGGAATGCACGTTCTACGACTTCTTCGATTACTCGTCGCTTTTCGAACCGGTTCTTGCTGCCGTCAATGTGTCGCGTGAGTACATCTGTGCCGAGGGCGTAGTAGATGTAGCGACTTGAGAGGCAGAATGAGGCTGCGGTTGCAGTGTCTAGGTATGTGTTGACATGTCGTATCAGCTCAACAGGAAGGCTGAGTATAGGTGCTGCGGGCACTGATAGAGGCTGTAGTTTTGTGATTGTTGCCAGTGAGTCTGAGACTTCTTGTTCGTAGGTGGAATCCATGCTCGTCCTTGAGCTGGTTGGTTCCGAAGCAGAGTCGATAGTCGAGGGACGCGATGATGCCGAAGAGCAGATGCTCACTGAACGACGGAAGAGACCCATGCTGTTTTCCAACTCTTTTTTCTTTCTCTTTGTTATGATGGTGTTGGCAATTTCCAGACGATACTACTCTTCCAAGTCCAGTAGTCCAGTGCTGAAGATGGGTTCCGATATAAAGGCGATCCAGTCACCCGCACACACAGCAGAGCGAGTGCCCAAGATATATGACAAAGGCGTCGAAATTGGAAATTGATAATAATAAACCCTGACTCAAGACTCTTCAAACGTACCAAAAAGCCAATCTCAACCCAAGCCCAAACACGCCGGCCGGCCATCCCCTTATCAGTGCGCACACGACACACACCTTTGCCCAGGCCGACCTACGGGGTAAAGGGACAACAAAGTAACAGCATGACCTGTCATCCAGACCCGCAACCCTGGCGTCTCCAACGGGCTGTGTGACAGTGGCACACGCGTGCGCCGCATCATCCAGGCCCGGCATGTGCCTGGCCTAAACGCCAGGGTTCCACTGGGCTCGTGCTGGCGGTGAAGGTGAGACAAGATCCTTCACCTGATGAGTGGTCCTTTCTCAACCAGGCTTACTAGCTTAGTGGGGTCAGCTTACAAGTCCCTAATCACAACGTCAACAACGCAGGCCGGTGGTGCAGCGCGCCATCATCGGCAACGAAAACGTGTTGTGGCGTTTGGTGGGGGTATGCCTGTCTGCTGCCAGTGACCAACACGCCACTTTTAGCCGTACACACTAACGGTTGACTCGGAGCCCCTCCTAGAGACGACTTGGAAGATTCGAGTTACAGGGGCGACGGCAACTGCCAAACTGCACATGCAGGAGAAGCGGTTTCTGAGCGAAAAGAAGGTTCTAGTTCATTAATAGACGGATGTGGTGCCGTCCGTGTATGGCGCTATGCTGCGTGCAGAAAAGTAGGAAACTTGACATGTCGCCGGTGTGTGCGAACTAGCCATGTCGCGGATAGAAAATGGCGCCCAAACATTCAATAGAGCGGATATAGTACAAATGCGCCTTCTTGTCCCCTCGAAGGACGCAACCCTAGGGTCATGTCATTACAACTTCTGCTCTCCGTCGTACAATCATCTTCCGCTACCCCTAACGAGGGGTCCAACATCTCCGCTAGAAAGCGAAAAAAAAAGGATAGTCTACCGCGGTAGCTCTGGGTTCAGCTTGAGCTGAGGTACTGGTGGGCCGGTTCCCGCTCTCCGTCTCCTTTCGCGCTCGTTGAAGCCCACGGGCTGGTCTAGCTGCGTGGCCTTCCTGAAGCGGCCGCCAACATTGTGTATCCAGTTCTCGCCCTCGTCAGCACCAAGCCAGTACTTGGGCGCGCCGCTAAGCATAACGCGACCGAGCTGACCCTTCCAGCCGCTGCCTTCCTCCTTGCCTTCAGCGAATGGGTTCTCGGCGAGGTCGGTTGCTGACGTTTGCATGTCATTCGAGTTGTACCAGGCAGCCGAGGAAGCGTTGGCAGCAATGTGCTGGCGGAGACACTGGCGCGCGAAAGCCAGCATGATGAAGACAAAGTAGACGCGCAGCGCCCAGAAGCCAGAAATCAGTGAGATGCTCATGATGCTGCCGCTCTGGAAGACAGCATTGCCAAGTCCTGCGCTGTTGTTTGCGCCTTGGCCTACGGCGACGGCGTTCTGACCTGCCTGCATACCCTTGGTGGGCTCGGCGATGATTTCAACCTGCGTGACATTGTGCTTGGGGCTGGTGAATCCCGCGTTGTCCTTCATGCCAGGCGACAGTCCCGCACTCTCGTCTGGGTGGGCAGCGAGCGTGTAGAACCATGCGATGCCGAAGAAGGCTGTGTATAGCGCGTTGATGACCGAGTCGAGAGCATACAGGTGCGCCAGCAGGACAGATTCAAAAGGACTCTGTAACCGGATGTGCTTGTACAGGTGTGTGGTGGCGAGGAGGGCAAAGGTGGAGTAGAGGTACATGGACAGTTGCCATCCATCGATTTTGGCGCCGGTCAGCAGGGCGAGGAGGCCATAGACGCCAGAAGCCTTGTTGATGACTTGTAGAAAGGTGATGATTTCAGCGCCAGTGCGGAGCGACATTTTCTGGAGGAATGTCTGCGGTTCAGAGTCAGCACTCGACATGTCGTATTGCGCGGTGCAGCCTCGTTAGGCGCATGGTGTTTGTTGACCTACCTTGGGGCGCGGGATCTCCAGAATGTGAGCAGGCGCCATCATCGTGGCGGTTGGTCGCAGACAAAGTGTCCACGTGTGCGTGAATGCGATTAAATTGTCGCTATGATCTGCTACAAGACTGCAACTTTGCGCGTATGTTTACGAAGATGACAATGGGAAAGGTGAAAGAGCTTGATTGCGGAAGCGCCCGGCACTGGAGATTTGCTCATCTTCTTGCAGGGCTGAGCTAGGCCCCTTTCAATGACAACGACTCGTGCACCTATTTACATACATATGAACCGCTATCCCGAAGTCTCGGTGGGGATTCCCAGCATATTTAGACCAGAACAGTTTTTCTAATATTATTCTCGTCGCGTTGTTGTCTGTCTCTGCATCAAAGGTAAGGGGCACATAAATGACGTAGCTATGGGCTCAGCCGCGGCCAACCTCAAGGCGTCCTGAAGCTCCTCGGATGACACCATAGTGCATGTAGTTGGCGTGTATAGGAACAACTAGGACAGCGATAACATTGTAATTCTACAATTCTCTTGTTCTTCAAAGTACCCGAATTATATCATGGCAGACTACCACCCTCCAGCACCCAAACTTCAGGAGCAAGACCTCAAGGGCAAAGTCGCGATAGTAACGTATGACTCTCATCGTTTGCAGAAGCACAAAGTAGTCCTTCTATAGTCTATCCTATCTCATCATGCTATTTTGACATTCCATGATTTCGTCTATCAATCCACCAACCTAATCCCACTCAGCGGCGCAACCAAAGGCATCGGCCGCTCCATCGCCCTCTCCCTCGCATCCCGCGGCTGCTCCATCCTAGGCACCTACTCCTCCCCAGAGTCAGCCCACCTCTTCGATACCCTCACCCACACAGTCCAAGCTCTCTATCCCACACCCCAAAATGCCCCCAAAATGCGTGGTGTAGTTGCCGACATCACATCCCTCCCCTCCATCGGCGCCATCCTTACCTCTTTGACTGAGCACTTTCGCGGCCAAAAGCTCAGTATCCTCATCTTCAACGCGTCGTTTAATACACGGCCGCGTCTGGGCGCTGCTTCTGAACACGATATTTCGAGTTCATTGACGGGGAATCTGCACTGGCCGATTATTGTCATGGAGAACTTGGTACGACAGAGCATGTTTACCGAGAATAGCCGCGTTGTAGTCATCTCCTCGGATCGCGTTCGTGATCCGTCACCAGGGTCGGGCTTGTTCAATGCGACGCGCGCTGCTATGGAGTCCCTTGTGAGGTCTTGGGCTACTGAGCTCCCACACGACTTCCCTGGGACAACTGTGAACGCGGTGTCTGTTGGTTTGACGGATACACCCGGGCTACGGTCCTTTCCTCCTGCTGCGATTGAAGCGCTGAAGGAGCAGAGATTGAACAAGGTCAAGGTGGTGGAGGGAGGAAGAATGGGGTACGCCGAAGATGTAGCGGATGTTGTGGATTGGTTGGTTAGTGAGAAAAGTCGGTGGGTTACGGGGAGTGTGGTTGCGGCGAATGGTGGAGCAGAGTGGGTTGGCGGCAGTTCCTGAAGAAAGAGACACTGAAAGATGGGAATACATGCTGTGGTATGTCGTATATGGATATATTCCTCTGGTCGAACACAGTGGTTGTACATGCCTAATGGCGTCAAAATGTCGTAAAACGCCGGTATATGCTCGTGGTATTCATCCGCCGTGAAACAACGCCAGAATGTTGCCGTGTTATACAAAGCATGAACTATCGTACATTCTCATCCACTCGTACTTTGGACTGTATAGCCTCGATATGGCTGATTGAGTAATGCTGGGCCTCCCAAAAAATCACTCACTTTTGTTGAAGGTTTGTGATGCGTCTCTCAGACTATGTCCGAAGCGAATGGAGCTTGCCTTCCGGTAAATAATCAGAGTCGTTATTTGCATCACCGCTCCTCGGCGATATATTTGCGGCTACTTCGGGCTGCTCCCGAGATTCAGAGGCTACGCCAACCTCCTCGCCTACGTCATCGGGAAAATCCATTAGTTTTCTCGCCTTTTCTCTCGCCTTTGCGATTCGTTGTCTCGACTGTTCTGTGAAGGAGAACTGGGTAAGTGTGTCCTCGATCTTATCCTCGACAAGCTTCTTCGTATAATTTGCAAGGCTTCTAGTGGTGAGGACGTTTGGGAAACGGTAGCTAAGCCACAAGTAGCATACAATCATTTTATGCAAATCTTCTAGAGACCGAAGGTACTCGCGGTTGTTGGCAAGCGGCGCATCCATGACGTTGAGTGGTAGGGTTTTGAGGTCAAGAATACCACCCGGCTTTCCATCAGCGATACAAGTAGCGAGCTCTTTCAGAAATTTGGTCTCGTTTGCCTTTCGTGCGCTAACAGGCGCGGCGCAGAGCGTGATACGGTCTTGGATGCTGAGATTCTCGACTAGGTGGAGATTGTCCGCAATCGCGAGCTGGTCCTTGAGTGCACAAAGATGAAAGCGAGGATTTATTTCGGAGATTGTTTGTAGCCGCATCATAATGTAGCTAAAAGGTGTACCAGGAGGGAAGTAGCTGGCGAAGCGTTCAACGATTACAGAGGGGGGGAAAATACCCGCTGAGGTGATGACTTCAGGCTCGCTCTTCATGCCGAATTTCAAAGACGCTAGGTCCTCTCTTTCGAGGGTAGTAGCCCATCCGATTGTTTGCGGCTCAGCCTGAAACGCTTTTTCGGTATCGGGCTGCTTGTCATCGAGGCCAATGACTGGGTCAATGGTGGTATCAGCAACAGAAGCCTTTTCAGAATCTTTGGTAATGGCTTGATGTGCAGTCTTGTAGCGACCGGCGCGACCGGCAATCTGCTTGATTTCGGATATTTGCAGACGTTTTATTTGCTCGCCGTTGCTCTTAGCAGTACTTTCGAAGATCACACGTTTGATGGCACTATGCTTGTTAATTTCACCTCGCGTATACAATTAGACGCCACTCACAGATTGAGGCCCATGCCAATGGCGTCACTGGCGACTAGGTAGTCATAGTCGTTGTCTGGATCGTTGAATAATCGGGCTTGTTGGGCCCTTGTCTCTGGCGGCAGGCTCCCATACACGATAGCACACTTCTTTCCGGTCTTTCTCTCGATTAATCGCCGTAAAGCATGGATACCTAGAACACTAAAGGAGACGATGCAGTCGCCCTTTTCAAGCAGTTCTAGTTTACCATTTAAGCTACGATCCATGGGCTGGAGGGGGGTGAGGCGGTTATATTCGTGGACGTGCACTTTGTCGCCTACGAGAGCACAAAGCTCCCGCATTATCGGCACCGTACGTGCTTCCCCACAGAGATGGATTTCCCTCGCCTTCAGGCCTAGGAAAGCCTGAGTCCATGCCCAACCTCGGTCTTCGTGACTAATCATTTGTATCTCATCTATGACGGCGACGTCGAAAAGAGTGTTGAGCGGGGCCATCTCCACGGTGCAACTGAACATGCGGGCACGAGTGTCATCGGGCATGCGCTGCTCCTCGCCAGTGATGAGAGCGCACGGCTTCCCCTTTGCATTGAGACGTGTGTAGACCTCATGAGCGAGCAGACGTAGTGGACCGAGATAGATGCCCGAATCGACTTCTTCTAGACGCTTAAGAGCGTGATAGGTCTTGCCCGAGTTGGTCGGACCCACATGCATGTGTACGGTCCGTTGGATTTCTCTTGTAGCCGGGTACCATTCAGCCGGATATCTCAAGTCGGCCACATGTTTCTGGTTGTCCTTTTCTGCGGGGGTGAAGCGGGGAGAATATAAGTGGTCGTAGAAAAGTTGCCTTAGTTGTACTTGTACTGCACTCGTAGATCGCTTCGCCCTGTGTGCCAACTCCTGCAACTCAGGCGTCGCCTCCTTGATGGCTTTGTTTATAGACCGCTGGAACGAGAGCCAAGCCTCGTCAAATTGGCGAGTTGTGAGTTGGAGCGTCTTGAGAGACTCAAGCCGGCCAACGTCTTTCTGGACTTGTGCCAATACATGGCGGACGGCCTCGAACGGGTGGATGCTGCGATTGGGAGCAAAGATTTGAAATGGAGCGTTCGGACGGAGAGGGTCGAATTGACCAAGTTTTCGGGGGGGCCTTTTTGTAGCGCCTCGGTATGCGACCTGGGTTCGGGGGAGGAGGCGCTGAGGTTGCGATGGTGGTGAGCGGGTGGCGGAGGCGCAAAAGAGGCACAACGAGTTGCGCCGTGTGGGCAAAGAAAGCATGCCAACGGCGGATATATTACAATTCCACACGAAGAGAAGTTATATGGCCATGGATTACGGCAGCGGCGAAGACTATCGTGTACAGGCAAAGGCGTTCAACATGGACCATGTCATGGGTAGAAAAAGTTGAGCCAAGCACTACGGACTAGAGAATTAGAGACCTCCGGCGGGCAAGGGATCGCGGCCGCAGCTGCAACACGGCCTCTAGCTCCACACACCAAACACGACATGCGCAGCCTCAAGTCCACGCCCACTTGTTTGTAATATCCATTGCTGCTCAACACACGCGCTACTTGTATCTTAACGCGACTCGCCTACTACCTTCACCACTCTTTCCTCTTGCGGTGGTGGCATAGCTGCTGCCATACCCCGCCAACATGGCTTCCATGATAGACATTCAGCGCGACAGTACGAGCACATGATACGTTAGGCTAGGGAACAGCTGCTGACACGGCCCAGTCATTCTCAACGCTATCAAGCAGACGACGCGCGGCGACGTACGAGCAAGACCCCTTCCCACACGCATCCTCGGCTGACCACGTCTATAGTGGAAGATACTCATCTTGGACGAAGACACTCAGAAGCTGATCAACAACGTGGTCAAGGAAGATGACATTCTCAACCTCAACATTACAAGTATGCGACCGCTGCTGCCCCGGTGAAGACTTGTTTTGACTCCTGTAGACATTGAGCGCATCGAAGACCGGCGGCAGACGATACGCGACATGGACGCCATATACATACTCACCCCTAAACCTCACATTGTCGACTGTATGATGGCAGAGTTCGAACAGCGGCGGTACAGGGGCTTCTTCCTGATATGGACAACATGTGGGTATACACAAAGTATCCCCTCCCAGGCTCAGGCTGATGTGCATAGTACTACCACCACACCTCAAGGAGCGCATAGACCGTTCGCAGATGGCACGCGAACAGATTCGAAGCTTCAGAACCGTACATCTCGACTTCCACCCCCAGGAGTCCCACCTCGTCACATTCAAAGATCCCTGGAGCTTTCCCATCCTCTACCACCCCGAGTGCAACAACCTAGTCGTCAAACACATGGAGGACATAGCTGAGAAGGTGGGTAGTCTGATAATGCTGGAACATCGGCGCTGACATGCTCTAGATAACAGGAATATGCGTTGCGCTCGGCGAATACCCCATTATTCGATACTACCGACCGCGAAACCCTACCCACGAGGCCAGTGTCCTGTGCTCTCACCTTGCGCGTTTCGTCCAAGACAAGCTGGACATGTACTCGCAGTTCAACCAAGATTTTCCTCCACAATCGAACCGACCGCGTGGTGCGCTGTTCATCACCGACAGATCCATGGACCTCATGGCTCCGTTTTTGCACGAATTCACATACCAAGCCATGGCTATGGACTTGCTCCCTATACAAGACAGTGACAAGGTGACATACCGAACCATTGTCAATGAGGAGGATCCAGAGGCCGAGGAGAAGGACATGGAGATTTCCGACAAGGACAAGATCTGGGTCGAGAATCGCCATCGACACATGAAGGATACTCTCGACAAGTTGATCAGCGACTTTCAAAAGTTCATTGCCGACAACCCTCATTTCACAAACCAAGACGCTCAGAACGCTGCGGGAATGAATGGACTGAATGCAATCAAAGATATGATCGCGGGATTGCCACAATTCCAAGAAATGAAGGAAGCCTACTCGTTGCATCTCACCATGGCACAGAAATGCATGGAGATATTCCAGAAACACAAGCTACCGGACTTGGCGTCAGTCGAGCAGGTGAGTGTCTTAGCAACCGCCCTGCTGCCCCTACTAATAGATGCAGTGTCTGGCCACAGGCCTCGATGAAGACTATCGGAAGCCCAAGAACATGACGGATCAGATGGTGAGGACCTTGGACGACGAGGAAGTAACGCCAGCCGACCGACTACGACTGATCGCGCTCTATGTTCTCTTTAAGAATGGGATACTACCAGCCGATCTCCAAAAGCTCCTGTGTCACGCACAACTCCCCCCACCAGATGGTGAGGTCATTCGTAATCTCGATCTTCTAGGTGCGCGAGTTGCCAGACAACTCAAGGAGAAGCGAGATGCGCCTCAACCTCTCTTCCCACCTAAGCCAGCGCCACCACCAAACGCCGAAGATTATGGGTTGTCCAGGTTCAACCCAGCCTTGCAGGACATGCTTGAAGAACATGTCCGTGGTACATTGCCACAGGACGTTTTCCCATTTATAAAGATGTCGCCCGACGACGCCGCTCAGATGGCACAGGATAATTCTGCCCCAGCTTCTCTTCGCTCTGCGAAACCCACATGGGCCAAGTCGAGGCTAGCAAGCGTAGAACCCCGTCAACGTGTCATTGTGTTTGTAGCAGGTGGTGCAACATACTCGGAAGCGCGTGCTTGCTACGACGTTTCCAACAAGACATCGCGCGATGTCTTCCTCGTCACATCCCACATGATGAAGCCGCAACTCTTCCTCCGCCAAGTCGGCGATCTTACCCAACCCCGCCGCAGCCTCCGTTTGCCCATCGATCAACCCCAACCAAAAGCCCCAGAGCACCTGTTCGAGAAGCCCGAACCGCCCAAACCAGTACCACCTCCCGCCGGTACAAAGCCCCAAATACCCGGAGGCCTACCAACTGGACCGCGAGTCGCTCCCGGTCCTCCTAATCCCCCAACCGCTGCAATGGCTGCAGTGAATCTCAACTCGTCCAAACACAGTCCTGCGGCGTCACAGAGTAGCACCAAGCCCGGGAAAGAGGAAAAGGAAGAAAAGAAGAAGAAGAAGAAGTTGCACTTGTTTTCTTCAAAGCATTAGTGGAGTGGTTCCTCTTTTTGATGTTGGCTTAATTGCTGGTCGCTTCGTGCGCGTTTTTTGTACTGTTTTGGTTCATAGCGAGGGCCAAGGGGCATCCTTATGCATGGTTCGGCATGGCATGGCATGGCGTTGGGTGGTGTGGTATATGTAACATTTCTGTTTGTTTTGTGTCTTTGATAAAAGGAGGATTCACTGGCTGAGTCTGGGCATTTTGGGGTGTTTGGTGTTTTAGAAGCGAAAGTAATAACAAACTTCTTTTGTGTTTTGGTATTTCACAGAAGTGAGTGTTTTTGGAATGCAAAAGATGGAGTACTAATTCGAAAATTCCCCGATAAAGAGAGACTGGTTTCCGTATGTGTAAGCGTCTTTGACATGCGCAAAAAAAGTACAAATTTTGATACAATGCCTTGCTTCTCCTCCCCCTTCTTTTCTCCAATACTTTCATCACGCACCTATATAACCTTGTTCGTTTTAATCGAAAGCTGATTATGTGATACGAATACTCTTACACACTCACTCGCTACCTGAGTCGCTACCTCATCACCTTCATCTCCCATCCCATCTCCTGCTCTCCTCATCATTCCAATCTCCCATCTCTCCTCTCCCTTGATTATTCCTATCTCCCATCCCTCCTCCCATCCCCTCCCTTCCTACCCAAACCCCGGCGCAGGCGCGTAAAACTCACCCCTCACCCACGCCCGCTCCTCTAACCTTCTCCCTACCAGCCCCCTCCTCTCCACCTTCTCCCTTACAAACTCCTCATAACTGCCATACGGACTCCCCCTCATCTGTGGATTCTGCGCCACCCACGCAAGACACGCTTTCTTTTGTTCCTCTGCTTCTTGTCTGCTTAACTCGTTTCCCTCCTGTTTGACTCTGCCTTCGGCTTTCCATGCCTGGCTGGGGGTTTGACTGAGAGGTTGAGTTTGGATTTGTCCCACTTCCCCTTCCCCTTCCCCCTGCTGAGTCTGAGATTTGGCTTGCGTTTGAGATTTGGCTTGCGTTTGTGCTTGCGTCTGAGATTCCCCTCCCATACGTCCACTAACCCTTCGTCCAGTAACGGCATCTCTTCCCGCTGCCTCACGCGCTTGAGCTAGCAAGTCTGCATGCGCTGGTGCGTGACATGTCGCCGGTTCGGCGTGGCTGCAGCTGCGGCTGTGGTTGATGGGGTGGTGGTGTTGGGCGTAGGGGTTTGTTTTGTTCCGGAGTTTGGAGAAGAAGAGTAGGGGTGCTGAGGTTATTGAGAGGCCGTGTGTCATGGTTGTTTGTGGGAAGGGCTTGGAGGGAGTGAGGTTGAGGTGAGAGGAGGGCTGTGAATGTGGCGCGGTTGGTTGATTAGGTTGCTGAGTAACCAGGCTGATATGACCGTGCTGTCTTTTTTCGTGGTTGCGGCGCCCCTTGCCTTGCTGGATTCTAATATATCGGCTCAATATATATTTGATACTTTTACCCTGACAGCTGAAAGCTGCAAACACCAAATACAGTCCCTAGCTTATGTAGGTACTGGTACTGTGTATTCTTGATGCCGCCTTCTCCCTGCTCTTTCAAGTTATTCGAAGCCAAGAAAAAATGGAACGTTCTCCTGTGATTATGCCGTTGCGCGGCACAACGGGGCTCATATATGATTTCCAAAAAGGCTGTGTTGCAGCCTAGCAGAGAGAGTCAGGGGTCTGCGAGGCGTCAACCGCTAAACTCTATCCAGCATCAAACATCATTGTTGGAAGGCTGCCTATAATGTAAGATCAGAAGGTCACATGGAAAGAGATAAAAGAACAGAGTACAGCACGACGAGGGAGCGTATTGCAAGAACGACCATATAACATTCCAGTAGAAGAAAACCACCTAAGCGCAAAACAAAATCAAAAAGGTATTAAAACAGTGCACCAACGAAGACGAAACAAAAATGCTCACGGACCCCAAACTGCAACCTCTAACTATACTACTACCACATCCTCCCCTTTCCTTTACCCCCAGGCGCGGGACTGAGCGGTGGGAAAGCATCTTCTGCATCCTTCCTACTCTGTTCTTCGGCCAGACTCAACTGCATTGCAAACTCCAGGTCTGACATTTCACTCTCATGGCTCGATCCAGCAACTGCCTTGCCCTTGCCTGGCCCATTGCGCTGAGAGCGAGATGGCGATGCCTTCTTGCCCTTGGCGTACTTGATGGGAATTTCAAAGGCGGAAGGAGGGGTCGAGGCAGACTCGTAGATGCTGGGACCCGAGTTATCGTTGAGCGAGAGACGGATGGCTTCGGCAATGTCGGCATCGAGCTCTTCATCGTCTTTGATAACCGGAGAGGAAGACGAGGCCTGGATGATTGGCTCTGGTATCACGGCCTCAGCGCTTAGTGCCGCGCTCTCTCGTTCAATACGACGTTGCTCCTCAGCTTCCAAAGTCTCCTGGGAAAGCATCGCAGCATATGCCAAAGCCTCCTCTTCACTCAACAACTCTGTACCAAAGCGCCCAGCTAGACGCTCGGCTTGCTTGTGCCGTTCCTGCTCGTCACGCTCCAGTTCGAACTGTTCATTGGCGATGTAATGCTTCAAATTCCCCCTGCCCGTACCAGGGAAGCGCTCTCCAGTGTTGTTGCTACCTCGCTCTGCCCTTCGTAATCGGCGTTTACTACTCCTGTACTGATCGGCTGCAGAAGAGCTGTAGCTCCAGAACCGAAGTTGATTGCCGAGCGACACTGCACCGCGTAGCACCGTCGGATCCGGGTCAAGACAAACGGCGCCAGCAGCAAACATGTTGATACCGACACCCTGAACAGAAGCCTGGGCCTGTACAAGCTGTCGGCGGGCGCGGGATGCATGGCGTGAGTGCAATGTCGTGATAGGCGACATGCTCGAAGCTAGAGGGTCCCAAGCCTGCACCAGTCCATCGTTTCCACCGACAACAAGATAAAGTGAAGTGACACCCAAGCACGATATCTCTGGTGAGTCGGTATAAATGATGCGGACAGGAGCAATATCGTTTGTATATTCCGATGATCGTGATACAGGTGCTCGAATATCCCAGAGCAGTACCACACCAGACTTGGTACCGGCAGCTACAAATCTTGCTCGCTGGCCTGGGATATCGGAAGGAGACGCGGGCTGACTAGCAACAGACATTGGTGAAGCGTATGGCGAAGATGCGGTTGAAGCTGTCGAGAAGCCAAGCGCGGGATCTTCAGACAGGGTCAAGGTGGCAAAGGTTGAGATGTCCAAGGTAGTCGTGGTCACCTGAGTGTTCTTGAAACCTCCAAAGGTGAGTTTCGAGCAGCGCCATTCCTCAACGAGATTTGCTCGTTCTGGAGAACTGCTGGTCGAAATGTACGACGAACTCCGCACACGCGGGGGTGCCTTTGTTAGGTCTAGGGTACCATTGCCTGGTCCACCAAACAGTGAACTAAATTGGGCAGATTGCGGTACAGATGTAGGTGTCGAGGTGTTTGTGATTTTATCTTTCCCGTCCGTTTTGCATCGGGTGAAGCGTTTGATGTTGGCGGTATCTCCCTCCTCCAGTCCACATTCGAAGACAACCATGGCTTCACCAGCGTAATTTCCATCGTCTCCAGCAAAGTCAACTTCAAGTCTGCGGCGCATGTCCCAACCGAGACAGACTTTTCGGAAGTGTTTTGGTGGCTGGCGAAGGAATAGTTGTATCTCTTTTGTCTCTGCAGTAATCTGATCTTTGCTCAAGCACATACCATCCCATGAAGTCCGAGGAGAATAGCTGCCGTCTACTTCGGCATCACTATATGGATCAGGTCTTGCTGTGCGTCGACTAGGCTCAACCAGATTCCAGTAAACGCTCCGACCGGTGAGCCAGCCAAGGTACTCGGTATGTTGCTCAATGTCACCCTTTGGAACCTGGCTGCGGGTTGGGAACTTGGTCAGATAGAAAAGCTCGCCAAGCGCATTAAGGACGACTGCCCAGATGCGGTTCTGAGTATAGCGTTTCGAAGAGTATTGCTCATCCACAGCAATGGCAATGATTGGCACACCAGGGCTAAGCACCCAACGTGCGGTCAGCTCGCCACGCTGTACCCGAGACGAACGAAGACCATCGGTGCCGATGCTACAAGCGGTGACAACTCCAGCCGCAGAACCCATCATCATACCAATCAAGCCCTCGGAGAGAGTTGGAATGGTGCTGGACTTTGCAATCCAAACACTGCATATAGCACCACCATCAATACCGAGCTTTGGTATACCGGCTTCTGGCAGTGTGAAGTCGCTCGGTTCAGCAATGAAGCGGCCACGCATCTCCTCGAGGGAACGATAGTAGCACGAGCCTTCGGGGCAACCCTGGCCATAGATCATGCCGTAAGGTTGAGATATGTCCATGACGTTGGGGCAACCGACTACCTCTCCAGAACCCAGCCCCCATTCGGCAACACCTGGGAAGCGTTCTGCGAATTGACCATAGAAATGAGGGTCACTCTGTCCCCAAGGATCGACCTTGCCAATCACTGGATCGCTACTGGTCACCATACCAATGTCGTCGGCGCCATGAATGAAGCGCGGCATCTTCTTGTTCAGGCCTGAGCCAAATGTGGCTTGTAGGTGGTTGATGATGGTATACGTTTTGGCGTCATATGTGATCATTGGGGTGACAGTCTGCATTTGGGCAGCGCGGGAAGGCGTCGTGGGGACTTGAACGGGTTTGCCCCGAACGAGGGATCGCAAAAGCCTGGTTCGCAGAATGTACTCGCTCCTCCAGGATGCCAATGCAGTAAGCCGAGCAAAGCGTCGCTTCTCAGACCGAACAACAGTGCCATTGTCTTCCTGTGCTGAGCGAAATGCCGCATCTTCAAGGGAGTGTGGGCCGGGGAAGTAGCGACCGAAAGCAACCTGCCATGCGTGTGGGGTAGTTACTACATCATGGAAGCGGCGGGAGACCAGAGACACGGCGGCGAGGTCATTTGGCGAAAGATGGGCAATGGCGTGAATCAGGACCTCTGTGAGGAGTCAGAACATGGCGCCGACTGTATGTTTAGAGGAGTGTGGGATCATTTATACGCACCATTTGGCAGTTTTGCAATAGGGGAACTCTTATCACCAGGCTTCGTATTGGTCTTGATGACCTCAAAGAGGGGGCCATCAGCATGTTTTCGCGGCGAATTCGCTAGCGCATTCTCATATTCGGTAATCCTGTCCCTCGGCGGTGGAGAGGATGATGCGGCAGCCTTCAGTCCATCGGGCTCCCCAGTGTGGTTTTGGTTGGTGGTGTCATCTGGACGCGTCGCATAGACTGCAGACCCACCCGTTGGTGGCTCTCTCCACAGCTCACTCTTGTGAGGCTGCAGAGAGTGCTGCAAGTCATCGCTGCGGCGCTGTCCATGCTGGGAGGTGGGCTCGTTTGTAAAAGTGATTTGTTGGTGGGAAATGTTGTGTGATGCGCTTATAGGCTCTGGCTGCATAAAACTTTTGGGGGCGTTTCGTGGGTGAGGGCAATCGACCGAGCTTGTTGGCAGGGCTCAGTCAAAGTTTATGGGATGCGTGCGCGGATCGGATGGTCTGTGATGTTGGTGTTAAGGGATGGTGCTCAGGTGTTCAGCCGAAGGTTAAGTGACTCGATTGCCGCCAAGATAACAGATGTTAGTGAGCAGGATGACGATCGCCACTTAGACCTTCACGACGCGAACGTGGGGTACTGGCAGAGATTGTACTGGCAAATCGCATTGGTGGCCCCACTGTTTTGCTTTTGGAGGCCATCACAGGCGACCACTCAGTACAGTAATGTATCAAGGTAAATCGGTATGATTCCGATAACTCCCGAACTATCCGCATCAATGCCAAACCAGGTGTATCAACCCTGCACTTATACAAAAGACATGCGAAGAACGCCAAGCTACATGCAACAAATCCCACTCTCTGTTCAAGGTACATATAGTCGCGAGTATGCTGCCACATTCGTTCTGCAGCATACACACGCTGTGTAGTTCTTCGACGCCAGCCCCACCCTACAGTCATCGCACAAGCTCAGGCACCCACACGGCCATACCAACACTGTCCTCGGCGACATCTGGCAAACCACACATTGAGGCCCATCAGAGCCCATACCCTCTGCTCCCGTATCCCAGCTCCCAGCAGTACTCGCGCCTTGTGGTGCCGTTGCGCTTCGACGGTTGAGGATGAGATCTTCAAGAAGTTGCTCTTCTTCTTCTGGCGACATGTCATCGCTGCCACCCATCTTGTACCGTGACGTAGTCAAGATTTTGGCTTCGTCACGCTCTAGCGCCTCCCGGTACTGCGAGCGTGTCATGATTTTCGAGCTCTGGAGATGTCGCGATAATAACTTGGCTTCCTCACGGTCTTCCCTCGTTCGTGGATCGAGAAGCTGAGAGAGGCGAGAGAAATCCAGGGCATCATCCGCCAAGGGAGTCTCTTCCCGGCTGCGTTGGTATGTATCACGCGTGGGCGTTCGCTGGCCATCGTCAATATCCGACCATTCATCGTTGTCTGTCGTGGTAGCAAATGACACCACACTAGTTGTGTCATCGTCTTCTGGAACTACGTAGTCTTTGCTGTTGTCGACGTCGTTCCAGATACCGCCGTTACGCCACCAAGAATACAAGTAATCGTTCAAGCGCTCCTCCGAGGCCTCAGTGTCTGGCTCCGCGTAGAAACCGCTCTGTCCAAGTCTTTCCTTTGCGAATGACTCCACGTCGAAAGCTTTGTCCTGGCGAACTCGAGAACGGTCGTCCATAGTCAGCCACGGGTCTGCCGATGTCGTCTGATAATGCGATCGTCCGGATCGTGATGTTGGAGTGTAGAGCTTCTCCTCTGCATAGCCACCGGCAGCACGTCTTAGCCATCTAGGTCGATAGCTGATGGTGATTTTGGTCAGTGTCCAGTCTGTGATTCTTGCAGCGCTTAGTATTATCAACTTCCCTATGCGGAGGAAGAATTGGTATGCCTGGTAATAACGGCTGCGCTGCTGTAGGGCTGGGTCATGCTGTCCCACCGAACTGGAGGGATCTGTAGGCGGCTTCACACCTCGTGTCTTGCGTTCTTTTGCATAGCCTGACGTTGATGTGCCAGTATTAATGTCAGTGAAGTTGACCGCCTCCACACCTGGCGCAAATGTCTCGTTCTTGAGCTCAGATGGGATGCTGCAGAGTGCTTCGCGAGTCTTTCTTCGTCGGTCGAGGATCTCATGCAGTCTCTTCTTCTCTAGCCAAGTCATGGCGTGCACATTGACTTTGGTTCCCTCATTGAGAAACACAGCCTCGCTGGCGGCAGTCAAAATTACATAGCCCACCTTGAGAATGGTAGTATAGAAGTCTTCGTGCCAGTTGATGGTCAAAGGCGTGATTGACGACAAATGAATGTTGGCATGCAGATTACCATACGCAGCTGCAAACCTTTCCCTCAGTGTCCCCGTCTGTCCTGCAGGTGGAGAGAGTACAGTAATGAGCAGAGCTAGAGCATAGATGAGCCCACATACAGTGATGCCCATCAATATTAACAGATGCGGAATGAAGCCGATGATGCACACTGTGGGAAACCTCAGTATGCCGACATGGTGGTCTGGATCAGCGACCATCAAGGTTAGACGATTGAAGCTCCAAGCGAAAGCTGACATATATGCGAGCCCCCATATGGTAGTAGTGACGAGCCGGTATCTTGAACGCACGCCAAAGATGGCCAACAGGATGCTGGTAAAGTGACTAAGACTGGAAATGAGTGAGATTAACAAAACTTCCGGTGGCACATTGGCCATTCTGGAGAGCTTTGATTTGGACACCATGAGCAAGGTGCCATCTGGCGTGAAGATGGACTTTTGCTTGAAAAAGTGGGTTAGAGCTTCAGCCTCTGCAAAGGCAAGCGAATGCTCGAAAATGGTCATTCCGACTTCTTGGATGGGGCGGCGACCTTGAAGAGCGCATGCCAAAGTATCGATGAACTGACCAAAGCCCAGGGTGAGGAACAGAGGCCAGAGAAGAGCCATTGATCCAGCCGCCCGCGGTAACGAGGGATCCACTGGGAACATGTTTGCAGCCCGGCAGGACTCGTCTGTCGTTTCCCAGAAGAGAACTGTCGATGCCACACGCCACAGAAAGCCGCCCTCTCCGCCAAAGTCTGTATCGAGCTGCCTATCAGCCGCGCCATATTGCATCTCTGACCATCCTGGAGATGTTTGACAGCGAATAGCCCGTAGCACGTTTTGTATCTGGAAAAGGAACATGGCCAGGGGTAAAATGTAAAGGGCGAATCGAAGGTAAAGGCGGTCGAAGGGGAGCGGCACCCGACTACTTCCATAGAAGTGGGTTCGATTAAGAACTATCATCTACGCGCATATCGTCAGTACAGGGCGATGTCAACAGGCCATGCGCCAAAGAAGCTTACAAGGGCAAATGTCGCGATGGCCCATTTTGACGTTATGTAGCTGAACCAGGTGGCTACATTCCTCAGAGCTTGCCATGCCGTCATATCTGCCTCGGCGACCGAAGCTGCTGATGCCACGGCGGCCACAGATTCTTGTACAAAGCTGGCAGTGATGGTTACCGTGGTGTTAGTCAGGTTCGCCGTCGGTTCCGCGATGATGCTGCCGCCGGAGCGCATCATATCTCCAAGGGAGGTAGCTTTGGCGAATAGACGTGGCAAGGCCATGAGCAAGTCCACGGGCGACGGCAGGAACGAGGTTGCGTTGGTGAGCGCGCCGGACGTCTCCATTGTGGACGGTATGCGGCAGTCCGACCGAGGCTATCAGGAGCACACGAGATGTCGAATGATCAAGTCGTTCATCAGGGTTGGTTCATGGTTACTGGAAGTGCAGGCATACTCAGCAGACAGCGTTTGTCGGCTATGGGGAATGGACAAAACAGGCACTGGTTGTCTGTTCCAAGTTTGGTACGAGACCTTGGCCGTCCTGACATGGCGACCCGATCAGCGTGGGGATGACGCTAAGTTTGCGGCGGCCAGCTGCAGCTATCCTTGGAAACTCCGCACGGCTCCCGCGGCTTCCTGGATACGTCTAATCACCGTTTCAGCCAAGTCGCGGTAGACGTGGTGGTGGAGATTACATGCAGACCATCACATATCATAGTACTAGCAGTAGCAGTAGCAGTAGCAGCAGCAGCAGCAGCAGCAGCAGCAGTCGACTATCCTCACACAAACACGACAATCACCATACACATGACATCAATTTCTGTTAGAACATTCCCATATCATAAACACTGGATTTGAACGCCATTCATGCTAGGATGGGTATGATACATGTATACACTCAAGCCATTTATCATCTATGCTGTCTTGGGCTTCTTCGTTCCGTACTTGGACCGCGATGTGATTCTGCTACCAACACCGCCCTGCAACTTGTTAGTCCACAGTCTTGCTTCGACAACAACAAAACTCACCAAATCCAACGCTCCTCTAACCAAATGGTATTTCACACCTGGGCAATCCTGCGCTCGTCCGCCGCGTACCATGACAACTGAATGTTGCTGTACATTATGCCCTAGACATTTCATTAGAAGTAGTCCAGTACCCCTTCCAAACTGACCCTACCTTCGCCCGGAATATACGCCGTAATGACCTTTCCGGTACTCAGCCTGACCCTCGCAATCTTTCTCTCACCCGAGTTGGGTTTCTTCGGCTTCGTTGTGCCTACTTTCAAGCATACACCCTTCAACTCTGGCCTATCCCTCAATTGAGGCGATCGCAGCTTTCGTGCCTTTTGCGCTATCCTTCCTTGCCGCAGAACTTGTATTAATGTGCATTTGTGCGCGCGCGATGACGGAGCCGGTCGAATTGCGAAAGCGGGCGAAGTTGTCTGGAAAGTCGTGGCAGCGATTGAGGGCCGTATCGACCGGACCGGGGCGAATGGAGCCGAAGAGAAGGCTGACGGCCGTACGAGGCGTCGTAAAAATGTGAGGGGCATCGTTGGCAGTTTGGTGGGCTTGCGATGCTGGTCTAAGACAAAAAGTTCGAGATTCAACTTGATGCGTGACTAAGCGACCATATTCCCGCGACACCTGTAACTCAACCCAGTCTTCCACTGCATCATCACGCAATATCTCAGTTGTTTTCGTTGATTGTACAATGAACTGTCTAATCCTCACACTTTTGTATTTTAATCCTTGTTTACTGTCTAGGCTGCTGGAATATGTGCATCCATCGTCTTTGATTCGTGACGCAGCTACGAGCTCATTGGCATACACGCTACACCCTCAATTATTCTAGACCATTACTACTACCCACGTGTCTGGCAAGGCGCGAAAGCAGCAAAACGATATGCTCTTCACTATTCAAGAATGCTCGCCCCTTCGATGAGTACGGAATGCAACTATTACCAAATAGTCGACAATCGAGAACTTCAAATCAGGTCGCACCCACAGACATCCTGGTGGAAAGACAGGATATCAGCTATGTATCTTTGTTTTTGTTCGAGCGTGAGAACAGATGTTTCTATGGCGCATCCAACAAACCCGTTCTCGACTAGCCAGACCAATATGACAGTTATCGAGACGGATATCTAGACAATCTAACATCATGCTCATCATACAGGCGATCAGGGACTCCATCATGTCATCCCTTGCATACCGCGCGTCCTACACACGCCACCTCCTTGGCCAAGGAATGCCTTTCCTCTACCATAAATACACTCAGCCCCACAACCCTTCCTCTGCACCCTCGTTTACCTTTGTTAACCCTCACCTGTCAGCACACACTGATACTCTACACACTCACTTCCATCTTGTTACTAATCAAAAAGCACCCCCAACGCATTTACGTCAAAAAAAATTTGTCCTTATCCCCCTCGCTTCCCCTTGATTTTCACCCCCATCCTTTTGCTTCTTCACTCTTTTACTCCCTTAACCTAACACCGCAACGATGAAAGCCATCGGCTACTTGGTGGCCGGGGCGGCCCTCCTCCCAGGGCTCGTCTCCGCGCTTGATCCAAACTACAACATCACCGGATGGCGTTACCGAGGATGTTACTCGTACGTGCCCATGTACAAACTCCCTGTACAAGGCTTTCAACTCTAACATAGCCAAACAGTGACAAACGCTTCAACGAATACCGCAACACGACCGGCTATCCCTCGGTTGACCCTGCTAACCCGCCTGCCGGCCAAGTCTACGGCACATACGCCTACCCCCGTACCCTAAACGCCTACTTCTACCGTGTCAGCCCCAACGGCGGAGCAGTCTGCACAACCACGTGCGCAAACCTTGGTTTCAAATACGCCGGTACAAATGACAACATGTGCTGTACGTCCCCTCTCTCCCTCCTCCCTACCCCATTCGATCTAACACACAACAGTCTGTGACAACACCATTGCCATCAACGGAACAAGCGCAAGCGGCACCTACACGTACGGACTTCCGGACCCAGATAGCTCGCTCTGCCAGTACGGCTGCAGGTCTAATCTGGGCGAAGCCTGCGGTAACAATGTCAATGCAGCCAGTGGAAACAGGATCTCGCTCTACGAATATGTTCCTCCTGCTAATGTAAGTCCGAGAGGTTTCGTTTGAATGTCTGTGTGCGTATGCTCAAGATTGTGCTTCTGTTGTTCTTATACTTTGTATGCTTGAGAGTGATGTTCGGATCGGAATCGAGGATCGGACGAGAACGTGAACGTGAACGACGTCGAGACGAGATGAGATAAGATCAGGGAGGGGATGATGATTCAAGAAAGCGAGAAAAGGATAGAGAAGGACTTGGATGGGGAAAGAAAAAGAAGGGTTCAAGACATGGTACCGAAGAACTGTGTATAGAGCGGAAGGGATGAGCATATATGAAGAAGGTGGCTAGGAGGAATCAACAAGAGCCAGGAAAGTGTAAACATGGGCGTAAATCGAATTGGTATAGGTGCTGGACATTATGTGTAGTTTTCTGGGAGGTGAGGAGTAGTGTATGATGGTTTGTTGGTAGGAGATGGGGCGGCTTAATGTGCAACCAACCTAAACCTCGACTAAACAATTAACAACCACCTATCTACTTCCCCCTTCCGCCCTACTACGTCGAAAATACCAATTGTTGACAAAAAACCGCAATCAACTTCTCTCAAATCCATGAAATCATCCATGCACATATAAAGAACCGGGTATCAACCGCATCCGCAACTCCAAAAAGCAAACCCCTAAATCAAACCATACACACACACCCTCACCCCAACAACCCCTCGATCTCCGCCCTATCCCCCTTCTCCCCTCTAAACTTCAACCCCGCATACAACCCACCCTTGACAATCTCCTTCGTCTCCCCCATTGTCCCAAAACAACAATGTTCGACCCTGCCCAAGGGCCCCTCCCTCGCCCCCTCCTCATCCTCAATCAGCACCCCAAACCTCAACTTCGTCTTCGCCAGCTCCTTCGGAAAAGGATCTCCACCCAAGCACGCACCCACACTAAGATGATCCAGCGTCGGATTCCTCGTCGTAGCCAAAATACGAGAGAAGAGAACATCACTAGCGACTCCATTCCCATACAATGACCATGCGCCCACAAGGATGAAAGCGAATGTGACTGCGATGACAGCCGCATACCCAATCCAGAGATACTCTTTGTAATACACAAAAGCCATCATGGACCGCGATTTCACACACTCGACATCCATGGGCGCCGCAACAACGAGCGTGGGTTCATTGAGCAGTGTAATCAGTATATCCTCGAAGAAAGCTTGTATCTGCGCGCTGAGATCCACAAGCGGGTATGAGGTCCTACTATTGACAAGCCGCGTCTCCGAGATGTCAGAGTGCGTGACGAGGAAGTTCTGCTTCTCGATGCTGCCGCGGAGGAACTGGCGGAGTAGCGCGCCGAGGGAGTGGTATGTAGCTGCTAGTTTGTACGGCGTGCCGGCGTCGTCTTGGGGGCGGAGGTAATTTTCTGGGGGCGAAGCGGTCCAGTTTGTGGGGTCTTGCGTGTCCCATTTTACGGTTGTGGCGATGACGGGGCGGAGGAAGGTGCGTTGGGTGCGGTTTGCGGTTTGGCGGGGCGAGTAGGACATTTGGAAGGTGTAGTTTGTGTGTTGCATTACACACTTGAACATTTTGGGTATGTGGATGTATTCCCATTTTGCCTTGTGGGGGGAGTCGTCGTCGTAGGGTTGGGATGTATTTATTGCGTAGCCGATCCAGAGGTTGGGCTCGCTTTTCATTACGCCTAGTTCGTCCCCTTCGATGGCGGGGTCCTGGTAGCCGTAGTTGCCTTGGTCGACGTCTGCAAGATAAGTGAGGTTTCCGGTCGGCGCTAGTTGGTCCAGGGTGAAGGGCGCATTCTCTGCTTTTGGATCTTGAACATCGTCGCATTTGTATCCTGGTCCCATGAAGGTGATCGGATATGTACAGTTCCAACCATCTCCACAGAAAATCGAGGATGCGTTCTCCCGGGGCTGCGGCTTTTGCATGTACACGCTGCTAAAGGCCAGGCGACGGGCGGTCTTGGACGGCTGGTCGTAGTAATCGAAATAGCCTGGCTTCTTCCCCAAGGGATCCGTGGTGTTGTAGAAGTTCAAAGACTTCAAACCGGCGACAGTCTTGTCACGAAAGTCGTGTGTGGTTTCCTTTGCGAAGTTGAGGTTCGCTACAGAGCATGTCGCATTCATATCTATTATCCTAAGCTCGGAGGTGAGTGAGGCTGGAGATAGAACAGATGCAAGCGGTATCAGCCTTGGGCGGATGTTAGTAAAGTTGGATTTTTGGAGACCACTCAACCTACCATGAACACACTGCCATGAATGTCGCAAGCTTGCCATTTCTGACCATTTCCCAATTTAAGAAGAATTGTGACGGGTCTTCCGTTGCAGAGAATAAGCCGTCGATGCCCTTGATTGTCATGGCCTTCCGTCTAAAGGTGTACCAGATTCGTTGGCGGTTACACATGACGACGGCTCCCACAAACGTACTCTTGACAAAAAAGGCCAGGGCTGTTCCGTACCTCACCATCTTCAATTGGTCTATAGCTGGCTGTCCATTGAGGTGATTGTAGAACAAGTGGTGGCCTACTGCCGCCGCGAAACCCGCCAGGAACAAGAATATCACCAGCGCTGGTGTGGTCCAGTAGATATGCCATTGTGCCAATTCGCCCGCTCTGCTCGCCACGAGAGCCTGTGTATCCGGATCTGACGACTTGCCTCGGTAGAGAGAGTTTACTGTATATGTAGAATCTCTCGCCGATCGTAGCGACTGCCGGGGGCTGACAGTACCGTCCTGCACCTGCGCATATTGGCCTTTGGTAGGTGTGGCTTCGAAATATCTGTCCGACTGCAATCGAGGAGTCTCGCTAGAAGCTTGGCCGCGCGTATCATATGCGTCTCTTATGTCCAGAAAAGACCGTGACATATGTCCAAGTTCAATAGGGTCGCGGAAGGGATCGTAAGGTTCGTGGCGCGACTCTGGCGATACGTCTCGCGAGGAGTAGGCGGACTGAGGTCCTCTGGAAGTCATGGTGGGTGTTGTTTATGTGTTTATGTCTCCGAGCTACTGTTCATGAGGAACAATACAGGCGTTCAGCGTAGAGTTGCACATGAGGTGAGGTGGGCGCACACAGCTGCTCAACGTGAACACAAAGTGAAAAAAGCTTCGGTTAACACGGACACTGCTGTACAAGTCTCGCGGAGTCAGACAAGGTAAAGGCAGGCGACATAGTCGCCGATAGTAATCCCTGGACCTGAAGTAATTGCGCCAGGTGGAGTCCGTTTGACAATGATGCGGTGATGCGGCGATGCGGCGGCGCCGGGTGAGGGCGCAACTTGACCTGGGCAGTCATTGGCAGGCTATCTCACACTAAGCACTACTACAGCCAGGTGGCTGGAAGCTGAAGACATTGGAGCTGAACGAGTGAAAGCCTAATTCGTTTGCAATATGCACAACGTGCGTGAGATTCAATGGTTCGTGATCGGACATAGGCATGCGGCTCGTTGACAGGCACGTGTGAGAGGGCCCATTGCTATTGCCGCCAAGCTACGCAATTGAGCCTCTACGCAATGTCTAAAAGTAGATAAGATCGGACCAAAGTCGCGATTCGCAAATGGCGCGCAGTACATGGGGCTGTGCAAGTGGTGGTCCAAAGGCGTTCGTATGTTTCATGATTGTTGATTTCCAGGCGAGACAAGTTGGATGTGACTTGAACGAATCAATGAAGCTTCGTCCAGTATGAGATGAAATCCCGTCTTAAACTTGAAAGTGTCGCATATATACCGTAGAATGTTATGGAAAGGTGCGGGGCATGCGCGCGCGAGCCCACGCGACAGCCTCGTGTTTCTTTACTGCCCCACTCAAACTACCCAAGTACTTACAATAGTTATCAGACATCAGGCTTACAAATTCACCAGCACTTCATGGGTATGCTCCAATCGCGAAATTCATCGTTTCCCGAGCGATCCCCGAAAGAGCAGTCTTCTAGTGTCCTGACGTCTCTCCGAGATGCACATGTCGGCAGTTGCCAGGCATACACCATTGCGACGACTTTCATTATCCCCAACTCGGCCGTCTCCGGTATGACTCGGCTATGGACTTCCAGGACTTTGCCACTTTAGATCCACGCTAAGGCCGATGATAGCATGACGGCCATCGGGAGCTCTAACGTGAAAAACACTGGCTTCAGTTCCGTTGTTGCGTCACTATTCGGACCTTTCCATCGTCTGGGCTGGAAAAACATAACTCTTTTCAAAGCAAAAGCCTATGAGAGGGCATCGTTGTGAATGGCTTTCATTATTCCTGATATCTCTCGAGCTTCTCTTATCGTAATTCTTGCATCATCGACCGGTCCGAAGAATTTGGCAATGTCTTGCAAGGGCCATCATCTTCCTACGAGATCATCATGGTCCAATGCACGGTGTCCGGCGCCCCACATGCACATGGCATGTACCGTACGTAAAGAGCAGGCATCGGGCAGGGCGGAACCGTTGGAACGTCATGGAGCTTCGAAGATCATCTGAGTACCATATATGATCATACAATTCTCCTATCTTTCGACAATAATACCTCTCAACTCGATATTCACACATACACATAATGGCACCAACAACAACAAAGGCGTGGACCGTCCAAGGCCAGGATGGCTTCGACTCTCTCAAGTTCAATGAACAGGCCAAGATCCCTGAGATGGGTGATATGGATGTCCTTGTGAAGAGTATGTAGAACCAATTGATCTTCTACAGCAATGCTAACAATCACTTAGTCCATGCCGCATCCTTGAACTACCGCGACCTCATTATTCCCAAGGGCAAATACCCCTTCCCCATGAAGGACAACATCGTTCCCGGTTCAGACGGCGCTGGCACCGTCGAATCAGTCGGCAAGCACGTCACAAAATTCAAGCCCGGAGGTACGACCTTTCCCCAACCCACACACCCACCCCGTCCCTAACAACCCCGCAGACAAAGTCGTCACGCTCTTCAACCAAGGCCATATCGCCGGCTCCCTTGATGCCCAATCCCTCGGTACCGGCCTGGGTGGCGCCCTCGACGGCACCCTTCGCGAATACGCCGTCTTCTCTGAGCAAGGCCTCGTCCACGCACCCTCTAACCTCAACATGCTCGAAGCCTCGACTCTCTCTTGCGCCGCCCTTACGGCCTGGAATGCCCTCTACGGCCTCGAGTCACGCGCCCTCAAACCCGGCGACACAGTCCTAACTCAAGGTACCGGCGGCGTCAGCATCTTCGCCCTGCAATTCGCAAAAGCCGCCGGCGCCCGCGTAATCGCCACCACCAGCTCCGCCGCCAAAGCCGACATCCTTAAAAAGTACGGCGCCGACCACATTATAAACTACAAAGACACTCCCAACTGGGGCGAAGAAGCCGCTAAACTCACACCTGGCGGCAAAGGCGTTCAGCACGTTGTTGAAGTCGGTGGTCCGACGACCATGGCGCAGTCGCTCAAGGCTGTTGCTATCGACGGCGTCATAACGATTATCGGCTTCATTGGTGGTATGAGTAAGGACCAGCCAACGTTTTTGGACTGCTTAAACAATATCTGTACGGTTAGGGGTATCCTGGTTGGCTCAAGACTGCAGATGGAGGATATGAATCGCGCGATTGAAGTTAATGATATTCATCCTATTGTAGATGAGAAAGTTTTTGAGCTCAAAGATTTGAAGGACGCGTATCAGTACATGTGGGATCAGAAGCATTTTGGTAAGTTGACGGTTAGGGTTGCGAAAGAGTAGGATGGTGTATGTGTGTGTAGATAGATGGACTAAAATGAATATAATGATTTAACTGTTAAATTTCTTGCTATGATTTGAAGACGGCGTGATTACATCACAATTGGGCTCTTCACCTACGTTATGACCTGCGTAGCTTTCCTCACATCCACACTAATGCCATGGAGTGTTGTGAACATATATTCACTTCACAATGAAAACCTTCCCCAACCAAAACAGATAGGTGCGTTCACATGTGTGTGTGTGTGTATGATGTATCATTCCATCTAAGCTTTTATACACGAAGAAGCAGCATTACAAAAACTTAACAAACATTGCATCTCGCAGGCTCAAAGGCCAAAAAACCACGCAACTATGCAAAAACAATCCAGCATCTCTGTATCTGTGCTGTGGGGTATCATGTGGGTATCAAGGTCGTCAATCGTAAAAGCCTCATAGAGCGACCGAACCAAACACCTGTGTATGCGCCATTGCCGAAGCAAAAAAGAGAGACACCCATAATAATGCAGCAAGCAGGCAAGTAGAAAATCGAGAAACGCCAGCTAACCTAATCACGCAATGCAGTGTAAAGCAATAATAATCAAACAGTGTCTCGGAGGGGAGGAGGAGATCAAAGCTCACTCAGTCCAACTCAGTTGTAGGGCGTCCGACGAGCAAAGTAGCCGCGATACGCCTACGGGCATCGTCCATGCCGTCGGTGGGGAGGACGAGGCTAGTGTCGTCTCCGCGAAGAAGGGCCAGAGCGTTCAGTAGAGTAAAGACACCACAGTCGCTTCCATTCATCTGCTGCCTGCTGCGCTGAGGTGTATCCTTGTTCCACTCGCTGGGGACGAAGAGGTCGCCAAGCTCCTTCTCCAGATACTCGATGAGTTTGTTGATATATTTCTGTCCGTCGAGACCAAGCGAGTCGAGGTACTCGATGGAGCGATCCTTGGGATACACGGCCAATAGGCGCCAATGTCCGCCATCGCAGATGGGATAGAGAATGAGATGCGCATCCAGATATTGCTTGCCTTTCAGCTGGACCCTGCCAGACCAGCGAGTTGTATCGGGAGTAGTGTACCAAAAGGAAGAAAAGGCATGCACTGGAGGTGCCGGACCCCCGCGCTTGTGCTCGAAACCTGCCTTCTTTTTCTTGGCAGCGACGATGATGGAGAGATACTCGTTGACGATGCTATCGTTGAGCCAAGCTTTAGGGCTGCCGTTGAAAAGGCGAGGCAACAGGGTCCCGAAATCCCGAGCGTAGAGCTTCTGATCAATGACCCACTTGTCTGACTTGAGACCGTTGCTGGTGTTCGCCGCAGCGGTTTCCAGAATCGCAGTCTCTTCAGGTGAGAGGGGAGTGATGAGCGGCTTAGGCGGAGGCGGAGGCGGCGGAGGGGGTGGTGCCAGCGCCAGCTTTTTCTTAATTTCATTTTGAAGATCTTCGAGAAGTTCAAAGGAGATTTGAGACTCCTCAAGCGAATCATCGGAAGCATCAAAGGTATCGTCAGGAACGCCATGGAAACCACCGTTACTGTCTGGGCCGCGCTGTGCTTTTGTTTGGGGACTATTGGTTGCCGATGATGCGCCAGAGGAAGAGGCATTACTGTCATCTGCAATCTGATTGTTGGCTGGGAAATTGTCCCAGACTCCCTTCACGGGGCTGGAGCCGATGGTTTCTAGCGTAGAATCTAGCATTTCGCTGACCCTTTCGTCGTAGTAAAATCGCTTAGTCCCTGCGTACGTTGCCCATTTCACGCCTTTCCTGAGAGGTGGGGTGGGTGCATCCGACAGGAAGGATAGGTCGTTTGTGTATTCGAAGTCCGGAACAGAAGGGTTAACAACGGATTCGGGGGTAGATGTTGGTGTGGGATGGTGATGTCGAAGCATGTGATATGTGGTAGTCGCGATGCATGTCGTCAGTGGGGTTAGTGTTGACTGGCTCGGGTTCGGCCTCGGCAGAACCATTAGCCGAAGAGTCCGTCTGGGCATTGGCTTGTGGTTGGCGTGAAAGTGGATTGAATTTCGCGCCGAGTTGTAGTTTGACGAGTTGACGACGGACAGGTGTGGCAGTAGACATTTTGATGTTGGTCCGACGACCGAAACGCTGGAACCGAGGCTTCAGTCCTACCGGTTCCATGGTTCGCGCTGTAGGAACTTGTGGGTCGTTGGACGAAAACAATGGTTTGGCTAGTGTCCATAGAGTCATTCTTGACAGTGGGTGACAGGTGACGCGGACTGTCCCAGGGTACATGTATGGGTGAGCCAGTCTGCGGGTTGCGCGGGGGAGTCGAGGTGAGGACGTCCTCGAAGGAAAAGTCTATGCTCATGTCGACATCTTCGTCAAACTCTTCGTCGTCGCCGTACAGAGACTTTGGAGGCGTCTGAAGTCCCTCGCAGTCGGATGCAGTGGCTAGCGGTGATTTGGATTGGCTGGTCGCATGCGCCGAGTCGTGCGATTCCTGGGGGCTGAACAGTCTGCGCCACAACTGAGGTGCTTCGGAAGAGGCATGCGTCTGGTTGTGCTCCAGACTACGGCGACGCGACTGGTTTGCACGCGCACGCACTGAGGGTGACGGTGTCGCGACATCATCTGGCACACCCGCGGCAATGAAACGCCTCTTGTTGCCGCCCAATGAGCTGACCACGGGCACAGCCTTGATTGTCTCTTGGCGGAAGAAGCGGCCAATCAGCCTTGCCGGTAGCGCGCACAGGTTCGCGATGGAGGCAGTCGCGGCCCATTTGCCAATGGTGGTGAAGATGGTGCTGCTCCGGGCAGGCGCGACTTGGTCCTCTTCGTCGGAGAAGGAAAAGTCGCCGGGCCATGCACCTGGAGGTCGGATGCGGGAAATCGAGGAGGGTGCTTCTTGATGGGTCCGCTGCTGTTGTGAGATGGTGTCGAGTGCATAGTGTCCAAGATGGAAAGGTACCTGTTGCAATTGGGAGACGCCAAAGCCGTGTACGGAGGATGGTACACGGGCAGGTTCATTCGAGAGATAGGCGCTATAGACGCGCTTGTTGGACATTGTCGCTATTGCTGGTTGCAGTTATGGTTGCGATGGGCAATAGTGACAATGGTAAGGTGGAGCAGGAGCGAAGTCGCGGTTGCTGGACAAAGCCGCCCGCAGTAGCGCGAACAGCAGTTCGTGTTTATGTAAGCGCTGGCCTTGGCACCACCTCGTCGGCGCCGGGGGAACGATTCTCCAGCCAGGCTGGTCTGTATGGGCAGCGTGCCTTATTGATTCACCCAGTATTTCAGAGATAACCCCTGCTGCCACGCCTGCTGTACTGCTGCACGACACACGTACCCACCGTATTCTTCTCCCCATACATTGCAACTATCCGCACCCCGTAATCGCCGCTCGCAGCTGGTGCACGTCATTGGCCGAGTTTGAAGGGCAAGAACAACCCCTCGACAACTCTCCATCACCACACCCGACCACCCCACCTACACCGAACCCGCCGCCCCGCAACCATGGACACCAATATGGAAGACGTCAAGATGCCGGAGCCAATGCAGCTCTCGTCAGCCCCCACGTCGGAGCCGACCACAATCCCCACGCTGGACGGCTGGATTGAGAGCCTCATGAGCTGCAAGCAGCTGGCCGAGAGCGACGTCCAGAGACTATGCGACAAGGTACGCGGCCCGATGACGCGCTCAAAATACCGCGATAGGTGCAGCTTCTGACGCTAATTGTGCATAGGCCCGCGAGGTGCTCCAGGACGAGTCCAACGTACAGCCAGTGGTATGTGCCATTGCCTACCGTCGTAGCCATGTCCGCTCACACGTGCACAGAAATGCCCCGTCACAGTCTGCGGCGACATACACGGCCAGTTCCACGATCTGATGGAACTGTTCAAGATTGGCGGCCCCAACCCGGACACAAACTACTTGTTTATGGGTACGTTTGCGTGCCTGCGCTGCGTGGTTGCATGCTGACCATCACAGGCGACTACGTCGACCGTGGCTACTTCTCTGTCGAGACTGTGACCCTCTTGGTCGCGCTCAAGATCCGATACCCCCAGCGCATCACCATTCTCCGTGGTAACCACGAATCTCGCCAGATCACCCAAGTATACGGCTTCTACGACGAGTGCCTCCGCAAGTACGGCAACGCCAATGTCTGGAAATACTTCACAGACCTCTTCGACTACCTGCCGCTCACCGCCTTGATTGACAACCAGATCTTCTGTCTGCACGGCGGCCTTTCTCCTAGCATTGACACGCTCGATAACATCCGGGCCCTCGACCGCATACAGGAAGTGCCACACGAGGGACCCATGTGCGACCTGCTTTGGTCCGACCCAGACGACAGGTGCGGCTGGGGAATATCGCCCCGTGGTGCAGGATATACATTCGGTCAGGATATTTCCGAGGCCTTCAACCACAACAACGGCTTGACGCTGGTGGCGCGTGCTCATCAGTTGGTCATGGAGGGTTACAACTGGTCGCAAGATAGGAATGTTGTAACGATATTCTCAGGTACGTTGTGTCTCTTCAAATCGTTGCTATTACAATGGCTGACATTTCGTAGCACCCAACTACTGCTACAGGTGCGGTAACCAGGCCGCCATCATGGAGATTGATGAACATCTGAAGTATACCTTGTAAGTACCTCCTTGCAAACCCTACAATATCAGCCCTAACCCACATTGTAGCTTGCAGTTCGACCCTTGCCCAAGAGCTGGTGAGCCCATGGTGTCACGAAGGACTCCCGATTATTTCCTTTAGATGGCCTTTCGACCTTGGCTTCTGTCGCCATCTCAGCACAGGGTCGCATCAGGAAGTCATCACTAAATACACTGTGTACGATCGCGTTCTTCGTGTCACTCAAGCTGTCCATGGAGACAGAAAGTGTGTGACACTGACATTGCCTCTTAGACCAAGGCTCACAATGTCTTAAAAAGACCCGAAAAGCCACACTAGAGACGCGCGGAGATACTATGAAAGGTTGTGATGTAGCGAACACGCAAGCTGATAATGATAGACTCGGTTGTATTGCTTTAAATCCATCCATGCCCTTGCCTATGTCATATTTTGTTCTGTCTCCTGTTGTGCACTTTAGCGCATTCTCATCCGTTGCTCCCTTACTCTCCTGGCCAGTTTTCTACAAGCTCGATCACTTCTGATGCAACCGTGATGATCTGAAACAAACACCCGATTTTATCCCTCCAGCAACGAACATGGGTTTCCACCTAGACGTGAGTGAAAGCGTGGTTTTGGTCCTTCCCTTCCATGACTTAATAGGTCTCATCCAAGCAATCAAAGACTCTTTCTCGATACCAAACTCTCACTCTCCTCAACTCAACTCTCAATCAACTCTCGACCGCTCTCTTTCGCACTTCCTGTAGAAAGCGCCTACATAATGCAAGGTAATGCAGCCGATCAAAACTGGCCTTACAATTCACTCGCGCTGTTTTCAAACAGCCCAGTAACCGAACAACCCTACCCCATGCAACAAACCCTAGCCGACCACCCAAAAGGCAAGGCAATCTGCCTGCTATGTCATGCAATCATCTACGCTAAGATGCGATACACATTTGCCGCTGTCCCCTTTTGGGACTTCCGTGAACACTTCCAGTCCGATTGCCTCGCACAGCCAGGCATACGGACCATGCCTGGAGCAGTCTGGTCCCACGAAGACGATACTTGGACTGTGCTAGATCACGATCCCGTCGTTGGCAACGCGAAAGCTGAGGAATTTGCTAAGCAACTTTTCCAGACTTCAGGACCGTTTGTGCGAGACGATTCTTACAAGGAAGAGTACGGTCGACCTGTACAGCAGCGGTTTCATACCAGCAAGTCATCCAGCTCCGGCGCTCACAAAGAGCGGACCGACTACCTGAAAGATTATCTCGCTTGTAATCTCGACGGCTGGTTTCCGGAGCGAGGGAGATGGACGAAGCATGGAGCTGCGCCGTTTAAACGCCTGACGATACATTCCGACGAGAAGGTGGAGCCTTTGGGCTGGAAGTTTGCCAATCTACCCATGGAGAAGGCTGCCGCGTTGCACATTGTACCTAAGCCTCATGCGTTGCATTGTAGGCAGTTACCCTCGGTGGAGATGGCGAGTTGCATGTATTGCGGCCAAATGGTTCGGGAGAATGGGGCAGGCGATGGACTTATGCAGCATTTGGTTTCTGGGTGCGTGGGTTTCAAGCTGAGGAGATGTTAGATGATTAGGCCGGAGGAGATGAAGTGTGGTGATGGCAAACTTTGAGATGGATATATTAGGAGTGGCTAGGAGGCCTGTGGAAGTTGAATAGGAATGCGGATGTATATTTTGGAGATGATGAGCTTTGTGCGATGTATCATTGGCCCACGGTATCAGTGAGTATAGGATATTGGACGACTGCAGATTTATCATAGAATGTTCGCTATTATAGCTCAAGTGCGGTCCCATATGTATGGCCGAAAGACTATGTTTGCGCATTATGCCTGTTGCTATGGTCTAACACTATGAGGAATATATACTATGGTAGTCATGTACTGACCCAATCGGTGGTCAGACTTGGTTAGAATGATGGCGGTGGTAAAGACGCCAATACGTCTGCAACCACTGTTGTTCGGCAAGAGAAAGCAACATCAAGTTAGCTGGTATGATGGTAACAACAAGGATGCGATAAGGAAGGCGCGCACAGACTTCCCCGTCTTAAGCTAGTTACCAGATGCGCCCAACATGCCCCCCTCTCCTCGTGCCGCCGTTAACCTCTACATAAGATTCCATGATCCGAAATGCCACATCCACCTTCCTTTCTAATGCGACTACGCCTCCAATCATCACGGGAACTAGACGAGGCCGACCCGGCCGACCTTCATTTTCTAGTCGCTTGGTGCTTCTTGGCACGGACACAGCGGGCCTTGGGGTGCTTAACACCTGCTCAAAATGGAAGTTCGGAAGCGCATATCATTTAGTCGGATATGTTAGTTAGAAGTGTATGTATGATTGACGGACCATAAAACATCGGTAGCCACAGTAGTGGCCACGAGCTTTGTCGCACCTGCCTTGTCTTTTTGCATGACGCGTTGGTGATCCAGTGGGAAACGTTGATAGCTTGACGTGGAAAGAGTGCAGATTGAGTGCTACGACGCCTTTACCGGACGTCAGAGAAGTACGTCGTCTCGACAAACTATTCTTCGCAATGCGTCCCTTCGCTCTTCTCGCCGCCTTGTTGCCGCTGATCCAGGCAATCGAGCCTCCGCGAAGGCCACACCAGCCCCTCGGCAACGGTACAAAGCGACTCAGCTACAACGAATCCACGACCTCAGCCTTGTCCCCCAGCACCCGATCCTTTACTTGGGTTGGCACTGGCAAAGATGGCGACTACATCTACACGGCTGCTTCTGGAGACTTTGTCTTTGAGAACGTCGCGACAGGGGAATCGTCGACGTTCCTCTCCGCTGAGCAAGTCCCGAAGGATTACTGGGCCTACTTCATTTCTCCCGATGCAACCAAAGTCATGTGGGCCGTCAACTACACCAAGCAGTACCGCCACTCATACTTTGCCGACTACCTGATCATGGACGTTGCGACTGGCGAGTCTGTGCCCCTAGACCCCGAGCAGGCCGGTGACATCCAGTATGCAGAGTGGAGCCCAGTATCGTCATCTCAGGTTGCTTTTGTCAAGGGCAACAACCTGTACATGTCCACAAACGGTACCATTTCGCAAATCACCGAGAACGGTGGTCCCGACTACTTCAATGCTATCCCCGACTGGGTCTACGAGGAGGAAATCTTCGGCGATCGCTACACGCTTTGGTTTTCTCCCGACGGCACCAGGATTGCCTTCCTCAGCTTCAACGAAACCGGTGTCGGCACATTCAGGATCCCGTACTATATCAACGATGATGCCGAATATGTTCCCGTTTACCCCAACGAGCTCGAGCTGCGCTACCCCAAGGTCGGCACCAAGAACCCGACTGTTGTTATGAACATGCTCGATGTTGTGTCGGGAGAAGTCAGCAACATCCCAATCGATGCGTTCCCGGAGGATGATCTCGTCATTGGCGAAGTTGTCTGGCTTACCGAGGAGCACAGCAAGGTCATCTACCGCGCATACAACCGCGTTCAAGACATGGAGAAATTGGTTGTCGTCGATGTTGAGGCTGGCTCATCCAAGGTCACCCGCGAGCGTGACGGTACTGATGGATGGCTGGAGAACCTGATGCAGATCCGATACATAGGAGCTGTTGAGACCACCAATGCTTCGTACGGTAACGCCACCGAGTACTACATGGATTTGTCAGACATGAGCGGCTGGGCGCACATCTACCTCTTCCCAGTTGACGGCGGTGAGCCAATCGCCCTGACATCTGGAGAGTGGGAGGTCATCAGCGTCCCCAAGGTCGACTACTCTCGCGGCTTGATCTACTACACATCCACCGAGCACCACAGCGCTGAATCGCACATGTACTCTGTGAGCTTCTCCGGCAAGAAGACCCCGCTTGTCGACGACAGTGTGACTGCTTTCTGGACCGGGTCCTTCTCCTCTGGGGGCTCTTACTACGTCCTGCGCTACGCCGGCCCTGACGTGCCATACCAAGAGCTCTACTCAATCAACTCCAGCGAGCCCATCCGCACGATTGTTAACAACACTGCACTCTACGAGAAGCTTCAAGGATACGCTCTTCCCAACATCACGTACCTTGACATGGAGCACCCATCCGGCTACACCCTTGATGCCATGCTGCGACTCCCTCCCAACTTCGACCCCAGCAAGAAGTACCCCCTGCTTTTGATTCCCTACGGCGGTCCCAACGCCAAGGAAGTGCACAAGGACTTCAATCCTCTTAACTGGAAAGCCTACGTCGCCTCTGACCCCGAGCTCGAATACGTAACCCTCACCGTCGACGGCCGCGGTACTGGCCGTAAAGGCCGCGCCTTCCGCTCCCTCGTAACCTCCAACCTAGGCGAGCTCGAGGCCGAAGACCAAATCTGGGCCGCCAAAGAAATGGCAAAGAACGAATGGATCGACAGCGAGCACATTGGCATCTGGGGTTGGTCCTACGGCGGCTACCTCTCCTCAAAGGTCGTCGAAGTCGGCGACCCCATCATCAGCTACGCCATGATCACGGCCCCCGTCAGCGATTGGCGCTTCTACGACTCCCTCTACACCGAACGCTACATGAAGACGCCCACTATCAACCCCGCCGGCTACAACCGCAGCCGCGTGCACGACGCCTCTGGCTTCAAGAAAATCGCCGGCGGCGTCGTTATCCAACACGGCACCGGCGACGACAACGTTCACTTCCAGAACTCGGCTGCCCTTGTTGACTTGCTCATGGTCAGCCAGGTTACGCCTGAGAAGATGCAAAATACGTTTTTCACCGACAGCGACCACAGCATTAACTTCCATAACAACGGCAAGTTCTTGTACAAGCAGTTGAGTAAGAAGCTTTATGAGGAGAAGGCCAGAAAGGGCGATAGCAAAGGGAGTCATCAGTGGAGTAAGAGGGGTGAGGCGAGGACGTGGATTGGGTAGGTGGGCTGAGGGTGCGGTGGTGCGTTGAGGGTGAATACCTAGGTAAACCTAATGAAACGATGTTATGTACTACACCCTTTCCCGACTCGTTGTATGTGTGTGTGTGTTGCGCCCTCCATTCATTCATGTAGCCCCCTGTTACCACTTCCGCCGCTTCCGCCGACTCCGCCGTCAGCATTGTCAGCAACCCGGCTTCCGCCCGTGCGCCCGTACCCTTTCTTGGCTCAATCTGACTGCTTACACGAGAAGCTTGGGAGGCTTATTTGGACGGCTGGAACACGTCTGCTCTGTGTCAGGGGGAGAAAAGGGCGGTCGAGAGGGTTGAGCGGGACTTGTAGCTTACAGGTGGGTGATGGGTGATGGAGGGGCCGATGGTGGGTGCTTTTGGAGTCCGATGAGGGGCCGTACGGCCGTACCCGGTATAAGTACCTCGTCCGTAGTATAGGCAACAGCGCAATACTACCGTTTAAATGATCTATAATCACGTATGGATAAAGGCGCAGATAAATCCTTGGTATATACTTCATACGAGCGTTCACAGACAAGCCAAGGAAGTGCGGTGGTAAATCATGTTCAGAATAATACATTTTTGAAGCCGTTTTCTACTACTACTACTACTAATACTACTACAACTACAACATCATTCATCATGGTAATCATCTCGTCGTCACCTTATCCACCACACTGCCTTATATATACACTTAAATGGCAATCTTTCCTACACCACAGGTCTGGCCGTGATGCGCATGTCCGCCGTCATCGAATCGGCTCAAAAGTCTAGCGCGCTCAGCACCACGCTTGCGAAGCGTGTTGTTCGCCCTCGGGATACCCTCAAACGACACTGCGTACTTGGCAACAGAGTTTGCAATGCTCTGAGTGTTGACGAGGTAAGCGTCGTGAGCCAGGTTGTTGATGTCGTCACAGGCTGCGTGGTAGCATGCGTCGAGGGGCTCACCTGCCTGACCGCCGAAGAGAGTGGCCTCCTGCTCGGTCTTGATTTCCTCGGCGCCGGTGAAGAGGCCGCCGGATGGAATACCGTTCTCAAGGAAAGCAGCGTAGTCGGAACGGAGGGAGAAGACGGAGGGGACGTGGGCAAGGCCACGGCTCTCGTAAAACTCTTCAAAGTCCTTCTCGATCTTGCCGGAGCCGGGTGCGCCAGAGAAGTTGAAGGCACTGCCATCGCCGTCGTAGATGCCAAGGACGTAGTTTGGAGAGGCAATCATGTCAAAATTCAAATATGCGCGGATCTTGTTGATTTCGGTGCTGTTGCCGCCCAAGCTGCCGTTGATGCTTTTCATGTAGTGGTAGGAGCCGAGCAGACCAAACTCCTCTGCGCCCCAGAAACCAAGACGGACAGCGTTCTTAACCTTGAACTTGGTCAATGCAAGACCAGTCATGAGCGTACCGATGGTGCCAGAGCCATCGTCGTTGATACCGGGACCGGCGTAGACGGAGTCGGTGTGGCCACCAAGCATGAGAACGTTGTCGTGATCGCCCTCTATGGTCTCTGCGATGACGTTGTAGTTTGTGCGGTTCTCGCTAATGGCGTCGATGAAGAGGGTGGCTTCAACAGTGCCGTTGCCAAGCTTGGACGCAATGCCTTCACCCACTTCCTGCGTAACACCAACAGTAGGAGTGTAGTCGCCTACGCCGCCGAGAGTGCCGGCAAGGGCTGTGAGGGGGACATTGTTGTAAATGACAGCGCCTGCAGCACCAGCAAGCTTTGCGTTGGCCGACTTGATGGCGAAGGAGCATGTGCCTCGCAAGATGAGGGCGATTTGGCCAGACACATCAGCAGGGAAGTCGGCGACGTTGCATCCAAGGTTGTTGACCTTGACAACGTTGGCGGTGACGTCGCCAGATGGACCGTAGGTCATGTATGCCGCGTCGAGCTCTTCGCCGGCGGCAGTGAACTGTGTAGTGGCGGCAGTGAACAAGTCGGTGAATGGCTGCTTGTACACATTGTAGTAACCAGTCGCCTTGAGTGTCTGGTATAGCCACTCGGTAGTCGCGTTATGACCCGTGCCACCAAAAGCACGGTTGCCACCGGCCGCGTCAGCAAAAGTCTGAAGTTGCTGAGAGCCTTCAAGCAAGTCTTCGAGGTTGATTTGCTTGATCAGCGCATCGGGCGAGACGAGTTGGAGCTCTCTGGCAGTGTTGCGAGGCTTGACAGTAGCCCTCTCAGGCTTCGGGTTGTACTGTGCAAGGGCAGGCGCAGCGAGCGCAACAAATGGAACGAACCTCATCTTGGCAGATATGGATTGGAGGTGAGCAAGAGGAGGCGACGAAGCTGGCGTCCAACATGTCACCAGGACATGGGAGCCCTATATACCTGGCTGTGTGCACATAAGTAAAGTGAGCAGGAAGCCGGGCATTGTGTGCTGCCAATCCATCTAACCGGTACAGGCAGCTGCAGTATCAATGTAGGGCCCACTATCATCCAGGAACCACAAAATAAAACGTCGGGTCAGCAATGGGCGCGCGGGAAACGGGTAGGCGGGTGACGAGTGAGGGCGAAGGCGAGACAATTGATCATGGTTTGCTTGGCTGCGTGCTGCCGTGTTGCTTGGCTGTTTGCAAGAGGAAGGAGGCGCCTCTTGATTGGGAAGGAACAAAACATAGATTAGAACACCAAGCCCTGACCCCCCCAACAGACGTAGCTTGGCACCCCGACGCCACAATCAGCCCCGATGATACTGGAGTGCGATAGGATACTTCCTCCCGCCAGAAACCTCTTCGCCGACGCCGGACGTAATCGAAAAAGCAAGAATGACGAGCATGGCGCAGTGTCATTGGGAAACGTCTGGCCGTGGCCCTAATAACCTGGAATCACGGCGAGCACGAAAAAGCAGTGGCTATATAGCCGAGCCGGCTTCACTCCAATACGGCTAGGTAGGACAACAAGGATCGACATTACACTACATCATAATACCAAACAATCCTAGCAGTGGCTCTTCCAAGTAGACACAGCCATTACATGTTGTATGTACCGGTAGTTCTCCTACTGTGTCTGCATCTTGACAATGAAGACACCGCGCTCCATGGTGTTGATCAAGATGTGGCCGCTCTTGAACAGCGCATAACTGGACCATGTGCCAACAAAGTCAACCGTACCGCCACCTGCCGCGTTGTCGTCTTCTGGGTAAACATCTATAAACATGATTAGCCCAATCTGGATAAAACACACAAGGCGGAGGAGCCATACCGAAGAAGCCGACTTCCTTGACACCAGCACCAGTGGGATCACTGGGAATGGAGCGAACATCCAGGACGCGGAAACCTGTGCCGTAGTTTGATTGGTACGCAAAACCGTCGGCGACATACTGGTTGTGGTCGATACCCTTTGCTCCACTCTTGTAAAGCCCCGTCTGCTTTGGCGCACGGAGAGATGAAATGTCCCAAATGTAGGTAATGGGATGTCCAGGAGCGCCAGGGCCGACTTTGTCGTACTCGTCGTACTCGTCGTCCAGAAGCAAGTACTGTTGGTTCATGGGGTCCAGAACATTGCCCTGGTGCGTGTACGCTGCACCTTCGTACGAGGTGCTGGACAAGATTACGGGCGCTTTCTTGTCTGTCACGTCATAGATGGTGAGAGAGTCCTCGTTGTAACCATAGCAAATCTCCTTGCCTTTGAATTCGGCATCTGGGCCACGGTAGATAAGGCACTGAGCATCGTGCACATAGCCGTCTCCGGATGCACTGAGAAAGACGTTAGTGGGGTTTAGGCTACCTAGGTACTTCTGAATGGTTTAGACTTACCATCCTGGGCTGGTTGGTTTGGAGGGGTCGGTGATGTCGATGAAGATGATACCAGCCTTGCACTTGTCAGTCCTTGGCACAGCACCGACGGCGTAGATGAAGTTGGTCTCCGGGTTAGTCACAACGTTGTGTGTTCGACCAATGGGAAGGCCCTTGAAGTGGCCGACGAGATCCTTGGAGTTGCTGAATGTAACCGGTGAAGCAGGATCAATGTCGACCAGCTTCTTCATGTCGAAGATCTGGATTCCATGTCCTTCGGCTTCGCTGCCAATGATCATCAAGTTGTTCTGGCCTCGAATTTCTCTCCAGGTACTGGGTACAGAGTAGGCTGGAAGGCGTCCAAGGTATGAGAGTTTGCCTTCCTTGGTAATCTCGGCGAATGCAGCACCGTCTTGTTGGCCGATGCATACAAACTCACGGCCGTCCTCTGATGTCCAGCCTGGTATTGCTTAGTGACAATCGCACTCAGGGACAAGTTGGTTTGCTTACCCCATGACGAAGATCCGACACCGCGCGTGCTACCCAGCTCGGCGTGCGACAAAAAGTGCAGGAGATCGATCTGACAAGAGAGTCAACTACTGTAGCTCAGGGATGATATCTTGGCTACTGACATTTTGGCATCGGAAGACATCATTCCCTGTGATGGCGGTACCGTTCACACACTCGACCTTGTCTTTGATCTCGGCATACTGAGCGGAGTTGTACATGCCAGCAGCTTCCTGTCGTGCCCATGACTCCTAATGGATGTTAACTTTGTAACACAAGTAGTAAGGAAGTGTTCTCGACCTTCTTCAGGGCAACGTTGTTTGCGTGCCTGATACCAGAGTCGTAGAGCTCTGCCGCCTTGAAGTCATCTTTTGGCATTTCTTTGGCCACCGCAAGGGCGGACAAGGAAAGAAGGGCGGTTCGTAGAAACATGCTGACACGGATTCAGGAGATGAGGACAAGGCCGATAAGGTTGACATTGTAGGTGCCTTGCACTCTTTTAAGTAGGCAGTATCTGGACATGGAGGTGCGCGATATGCTACCTAGCTATCGCAATGCACGCTTATGGCCAACCTGGCAGGTAGTCACCAGTCCTTCCTCTTCGGATACCACCTTGTACATGGTTACCCATTGTGCAAGGTGGTATACAAGCACGATTGGCAGTCGGTAGAAATCGAGGGCAGCATGCATGCGGAATGTATTGGCGGACAGGGTATAGCATTTACCGTGTTAGATGAGCGGAAGGCTTCTAGTATGGAGTGCGCCACCTTATAGGAAGGAGGCTCCATCAAGCATGCCTTGGCGACAGCGGTCCCCTGACGTAAAGCAGCGCGTGCCCAGAGGCCAAGACGCTGATCGTGTGTGCTTCAACAAGATAACGATCAAAAGCTGCCATCTTCCTTCTGAGCTTTACTGATCGGAGCCTGATTCCATTGCCGACTATTAAGCCGCTGGCGTGGTTGCAAAGATAGAAAGGGCTTTGGATTTGGTTAGAATTTGTTTCAAGTGACACGTGATCTACATTGACACGTGATCTACATTGACACGTGATCTACATTGACACGTGATCTACATTGACACGTGATCTACTTAGCTAGGTACCGGTACACCAACGGATTGTTGAGGACGTTGAGCCGCCGACGGGTGCCTGGAACACGGTCCCACCATTGCGTCACCACTAAACAAAACTCATGCTTGAACAACATTTGGCTAAGCAATACACCGTTTTTGATTCCTTATGCAACCCCACACGTCATTCCATGCGGCAATGGGAATTGCTGGCCTTCACGGATTATCACATGTTTTGCAAGTAGGCTAGCTTTTCTCGGGGGGCTGTGCCCGCTGAGTCTTCATTAATGAGTCTATATAGTCATTAATCGTGAATCTGGTCGTGATGCCTACTACCGCAAAGGCAGATAGGCTTGATCGGATGCTCGTCATGCCCGTCATAGCCGGTGGAAGCTGACCAAGCATTTACATCTTGGCCTCAATCTTCTTAAGGCACTCGGGAAACTCCTTCCAGTCGTACATGATGGCACCGCACTTGGTCTCTTCGGTGAGGAGCTTGGCCATCTGATCCATCTTCTCCTTGCCCTCCTCGATACCGTAGATGCCGACATATCCGATGCAGGGGATGCCAGCGCGCATGGCGGCAGTGGCACCGCTCTTGCTGTCCTCGACGGTAACGGCCTCGGCAGGCTTCACGCCAAGCTGCTCGGCGGCGAACAGGTAGATCTTGGGGTCGGGCTTGGAGGAAGGAGGCGTGAGTGAAGTGGCGGCCGAGTAGACGTGCTCGGGGGGGAAGAAGTGGGCAATGCCAGCCTTCTCGATCGAGGCCACGACACGGCTCTTGGCAGAGGTAGAGACGACAGACATGGGGTAGCCCTCCTTCTTCAGCCAGTTGAGCTGCTCAGTGACGCCAGGGCACTCGACGGCCTTCTCGCTGAGCTTCTTGGTGACAGCGCCGAGCTCCTGCTGGACAAAGTCGTCCATCTCTTCGGGGGACATGGTGAAGTTGTGCTTCTTTTGCAGGCCATTGAGCATACCGCGGAAGTTGTGGCCAACAAAGTCCTCGAGCAGCGAATCGGCTGTGTAACGAGCCTCGATCTTGTGCTTCTCCATGACCTGGTTGGTGAGGTCGGCGCACGCCTCGAAAGCGAAGCGCTCCGACTGAACAAGCGTGTTGTCGCAGTCGAGCATGATGTACTTGGCCTAAACATGTGTTAGCGGGGTACTGGCGGGGTACATTTTGCTACAACATCACGTACCTTGCCCATGGTTGCGGTTGTGGAGTTGAGTTGAGACTTGAAAAGTGGTAGTGGTGTCAATTGACGCTTGGGTATGAGTCTGGTAGACAGGTGCAGTGTGGAGAAGTGGGTAGAGAGGATGGTGTGAGTTTCTGTTGGGAGAGAGTAAGTAAATAAAGCAAAAGTAGCGCTTGCCAGGTGTCAGCGTGTCAAGGAGAGGGCGGTGCTGCAGCGGGGGGAGGGGTTACGTCATTGGCTGCACCAGGTGAGATTGCGTCTTGATTGGCCGGGCCCAAGTCGCCCATCTCTCTCTCACCTTCGGATACCCCACATGGCTAATGCTTGCGATCGCGGGGACGAGCATTCCCCTTAGCACGTGACATTCGTCTCATACAATCAATCCCTCAGTCGTCCGTCTTCCGACCAGCATGGCCAATTCGACGTGTATCCTTACCCGTCGCGCGCTCCGCAACCCGTGTTTGCCTTCACCCCGCATTCAACAACCGGGGGATGCGCTTACCCCCCCGTCTTCCTTGGTGTCCCACAAACCCGCACCAGTCTTGGTATCCCAACAACCCATGCAATTTCTCCATGCTTAACTACATAGTATGTACGTGCTATGAAAAATCCCATCTTCACTTCCTTGAGTGCCTCAATCCCCAACATGGCTTAACGGCCAATCTTCACCCCATACTATAGTTAGTACATGTACTCTTACTCATCTTCGCCTACGTATCTGCCATTCAGCGAAACACTCCCTTTGCACAGTCTTGCCACCGTCTCCTTTAGCCCTTGCTCAATGTCAGTCGCTAGAAGCCTTCCTCTCAACCGGTCATGGGTTAGATTTCCATGTCCACTTCCCCCATCATCTTGTCTTCACCCAAGCTCACCACTAACTCGGACTCGGACTTTGTAAGCTCCGCTATGCTTACTATGGTGCGTGCTCACACCGAAATATGGTCCCGGGGACTACCGGCATCGGGCCGTTATAGGGCGCAGATGATCGCAACCTGCTGGTCCTAAAGGGGCTACCAAGGAGTACATATGTACCGTGGTCGGGGACTTGGCAACCTAAGTTAATCATGAAAAGGAGAGAGCAGAGAGAATCATAGCCCAGCTAAGGCCTTGGCTTCCAATCATAGGATCTAGAATAATATTACAACTTCCTGATAGGTGTTTAGATTAAACCTTCTGGATTGCTACACTCGCTAGAAGTCGTGTTTTGACGACTAAGAACCCGTGCTATGGCTTGCAGTTACTATATCAGCGACAACGCTAATACTATCAGTAATTTTAATGTAAAAAACCCCCTAGGACTAATAGTGGTGGGCGACTACAATGTTTCGTTCAAAGGTTGCTAATCCTACGTCTAAGTGCCACCTCAGACACACAGGACCAAGGATATTAGCAGTTCTAGCTTGTAGAACATGAGATACCACGATTCTATATTTAATTAGCATTCCAAGTGAGTTGTCAGATAACTAAGTAGACAGCGTTTTGTGATACTTAAAAGGGTGGCAGAAAAGAGTAATCTACCTAAACAAGATCACGAGTAATGATCGGTTGTAGCGAGTATTAGACACGGTGTAGTGGAGCGAATGCCCACAGGAACGTGTGCTCGATGCAAGATATTAGAAATTATATTAAGTGGTGTGTATGTGTGTTGTGTCTATCTAAGTAATATTCGTCGCGCCCTAGTATCCCTATGTCCGAGCGTCCTTTGGCTCCTATTATCTCTATTTCCTCTACTACATCCCTCTCTTACTTAAGAAGGAAGGCCTCCTCTTCCTTTATCTTAGCTAAAGGCTCTCTAGACTAAATACTAATAAACTATATATCTCTTTTAAATATCTACTATCTCTCTAAAACTCCTTTAGCTCTTAAGTACCTCTCTAATTAATTTTATCTAAATAAATAAAAAGCGTTTAGCTACTATTATATTTATTTCTCTTTTTTCTATTTTTATTTTTAAGTCTCCTTTAGTAGCTATTATCTAACTAATATCCGCTAATATCTACTAATAAATACTTAAATTCTAGATATTATTTATCTAGTATTTAGAGATCTTTAGTATACTTATCTAAATCTTATCTAAGATACTTCTTTAAGAACTCCTTAAATTCTAAGTACTATTTATTAGTATTTAGAAGCTATTAGCTCTTTATCTAGCGCTTATTCTATACTTAACTAAGAGGTCTCTAGAGTCTTCTAATTATAGTCTAACTAGCTTAGTATTTTATTAGCTAGGTCTTTAGAGCTAGTAACTCTAAGTATTACTTAGACTTATACTACTATTCTTTCTATATCTAGGCTGCTTAATTAACTTAACTAACGCTCTTTATAATAAGTACTTAGCTTTACTTTATTTACTAGACTATCTTTAGATAGCTAGTAGTAAGGAGGATATACTCTTAGACTACTTACTTTTATAAAGCTTCTAATAGCTTCTTAGCCTTATAGTTTTACTTTTACTTTATATATTATTTATATTATTCTACTACGGCTAACTACTCTTATTATTAGTTATTAATACTCTACTTTCTAAGGTTACTTACTACCTAGTTAAGCTAGTATTTACTATAAACGCTTATTTACTACCTAAATAATAATAATAATAGCTTATATTATCTCTTTCTTTCTAGCTATATATTATCCTACTTCTTACCTAAACTTTCTTCTTTTCTAAGTAGCTCTCTATACTCGTCTACTTTACTTTATCTTTACTACTTATATATACTCCTTGCTTTAGCTAAGATACGTTTTAACTACTATTTACCTATTACGCTCTTTACTATCTCTATTATACCTACTATTAAAGTTACTAATAACTTTACTAAGAAGATCTTAGCTTCTAAGAGCCTACTAGTACGCCCTATAAAGCGCCTTAAGCTATTTTAGCTACTTACTATCTCTACCTTAATTATTACTTAGCCCTTAGTTATATTATCCCCTAATAAGACTAATTATAACTAGCCTAGTACTATAACCTAAGAGTAGCTACTAAAGAAGCCTAAGCTTACTATTCTTAAAGAACTTAGCTTTATAGGTACTCTACTATACTAGTACTACTCTTCTAATTCTAAGGTTCTACTAATAGTAAGCTTCTATAAGTTTATATACTCTTCTCTCTTTATCTAAGAACTATTCTAACCTGTCTTTTATATAGTTAAGAAATACCTAGCTACTATTATTAACGTCCCTTTTTTAATAGACTTCTAGAAATAGCTATTCTAGATTAATAGTTCTAGTTTTAGTCTTAGGCTTTACTTAGCTATTTTAGCTATCTACTTAGCTAAGAGCTCTAATAAGTCTTTAGCTTATAAATTAATATAAATTAACTTCTAATTCTCTCTAAACCTTCGCCCTAGCTATTAGACTATTAGTAAGTATTTTAGGTTACTTACTACCTCTAAGCGCGCTATATTTAAGCTTAAAATTAAGTCTTTAATCTAATTCTATATATTTAGTACTAAGACTATTAGTATATTAGTACTAGCTTTAATCCCTCTTTAGATTCTAAATTATAAGTATATAGTTAATATAGTAATAGTAATAAGAAGCTTACGTATAAAACCTATTTATAAGCCTATTATAGTAATAAGTTACTAAATAATAGTATCTATAATAACTATATCTTCTTTAGCGCCTCTTAGATCTACTTCTTCTATTATAAGTTTCTAAATATTCTTTAGATAGACTACTTCTTTTACTAGAAATTTCTACTAATACTTTTTCTCTTGGCTCTATAGTTATACTTTATAGTATAAAGGCTTCTAGCGCCTCTAAAAGTCTATTAGATTTTTTTATTATACTATTATTATCTAGTAATACTATCGCGACTTATAAATCTTCTTTAATTATTCCCTCTACTATTCTTTATAACGATCTATCTTCTTTTATTTAGACGTTTAAGAAAAATATAAATAAGTTTACTAACTACTTATTACTACTAGAAAGAGCGTAGAAAACTACTATAAACCCTTACTATTTTTTAGCTACTCTTCTCTAGATATATCTATATCTAATAGTCTTTCTAATAATAATAACCTAGATAAAGACCTTACTAAGAAGGTATATACTCTAAAACGCTCTTATTACTGCGCTAAAACGCCTAAGCCTAAGTTATTTAAAGAGCTTAATTATACTATTTACTATTCTTCGCGTTTAGCTAGTAGACCTACTATTCTATCTATTATCCTTACTATTTTCTCTAAGGATAAGTCTAAGCGTAATTTAGAAGAAGATAATAGTAATAATAGTAATACTAAAAGTAAGAATATTTAATAGTCTTCTCTTTAGAGAAGTTAGTTTTAATAGTAGCTTAAAGCTATAGAATATACTATAGCTAGTCTCTTAGACTTAGTTATTTATAGAGGTATCTCTAGGTTCGTCTTATAGCTATTCCTTCCTTTATCTAAGTAGCTATCTAAGCGCCTTTTATATAGTATATAGCGTCCCTAATAAATAGCTTATTTTACTTTTCTATTTTATTTATACTCTTATCTAGTATTCTCTAAAATCTTATCTAAGCCTCTTTTATATACTACACTCCTCTTCTACTTAGAGAAGATAGACCCCTCTTCTTCTATTATACTTAAATACTTGCTAAATAGCTCTTAGATATAATCTATATTCTAGAGATATATAGACTTTATAGTAGGTAAAACTATATCTACTCTCTATATTTACTAGAAATTAAAAGATTATAAATCTTTTTATTTAGGCTGTATCTTCTAAAAGCCTTTAGATTCTAAATACTATTTATTTAGTATTTAGAAATCTTTAGCCTACTAATCTTAGTCTTATCTAAAGATATCTAAGGGCTTTCTAAGCTATATCTTATAATTTTTAGTTAGATTAAGTCTTAGTTATAAGCTTTAGATAGTATTCTCTAGAGTTCTCTATCCTCTTATTTCTAACCTTATCTAAGTATCTTTTAGAAGTAAACTATCTTAGTTTATAGTTTTAGGCGTAGTATATCTATCTATATTACTAGTCTCTAGATTATTCTTAGTAGTAATAATATATATTTAGATAGACTTATTCTCTATCTATTTCTATTCTATTTCCTACTACTACCTCGCCCTTTACTATTCTATAGCTTTACCTTAGTTATCTAATATCTCCTTAGCTTTCTAATAGTAGGGTAGTTTATTAGTTTAAGCTCTTTATTATTATTACTACTATAAGGAATCTTTAGACTATCTATTTACTATTATTACTACTTATATTACTTTACTATATACTATTATACCGCTACTTCTACTACTTCTATACTATATCTCTCTTTAGTTCTTACTTAGCGCTTTTATTTTTTACTACTCTATTTTACACTATTATATTAGCGACTATAACTCTCCCGCCTACTACTATACTAGCTCTTTCTACCTACGATAACTACTTAGATACTACGCCTACTTTATTTATTATTAATAAGCGTAACTTTTCTAGTAGCGTCTCTTCTTATAATTACGCTTTTAAGATACTAAGAGTATATACTACTTAGAAGCGTAAATATAATAAAGCACTTTATTTTTTACCTAAGGCTACCTCTAGTGCTAACTTCTTCTTAGATAGTTTATCTACCTTACTAACTACTCTACTATTTACTCTACCTACTTTCTAAGTAATAGTAAGCCTTAGTTATAAGAAGATACTTATTAGTAGAATTAGTATCTAGTCTTCTAAACTATACTTATACCCGCCTAAGGCCTTCTATAAGGAATATATTTTAAGCTAGTATAAGTTTCTTACTATCTTCTCTTTATTTAAGAACCTCTCTAATATTTTTATTATATAGTAATTAACTATTATAATAAGGTATTACTATTAGCCTTCTAAAAGAATTCTAGATATATCTAGTAAGCTTTTACTATAGTAGAGTCCTATTTAGTCTAGTATATTTAGCTATATCTTAATATTAATGTAAACTTTGCTATAATCTTAAGATCTATATATAATTCTTAATAAACCTTTAGATAGAAGGCGAGACTATTAGAGAGTTCTTTAGTCTAGTTAGTACTTCTAAGCGCGTATTCTATAAGTTAAACGTTAATATACTAATATAGTACTATAGCTATAGTATATAGATTTATCCTTTATCTATAAAAGAGGCGAACGACCTTTAGAAACCTAAAGACGCGATATATAATAGATACGCCTCTAAAAAGTATAAGAAAAAGTTTAAGTCCTACTATATAGTCTTCTATAAAGATTTAAAGATACTTTATAGTAGCTATACTAACTACTTCTTTAATAGTAGTATAGTATTTTACTCTATAACTAGTAAGTTTCTAAATATCTCTTAGATAAGCTCTTTTATATCTTATAGCTTTTACTAATTAGTTTTTTAAAATCTTTATATACTTAGCCTACTACTAAAGAGAATTTAGATATACCTAGTAGTTAGGCTACTTTATTAAGTATACTATCTATAGTTCTAGTTAACCTGCGCACTTATTCTACTACTTCTAACTATACTACTACTCCTACTACTTATAAATACTAGTTAGATACTATTATCTAGTTAAAGTTAGGTAGCCTTAATCTACCTTCTAATTACTACTTAGTCTAAGATAAGACGTTTCGCCTATACGCTAAGTTAGTTCCCTTTAAGCTTCTTAAGTAAAAAGATAGTCCTAGCTAGAAAATAGAGGAAGTAAATAAATTATATATAATCTATCTAAAAAAATTATTAGAAAGTAATAACTAGTTAAGCGCGCCCTTAAGATTAAGAAAAATAGGTATAAGTATTTTACTTAGCTTAGAGCTAATTAGGCTGCTAAAAAGCTAGCTACTAAAAAATAATTATATACTACTAAGGTTACTACTAAGCCTAAGTTATCTAATAATAAAGACTATTTAGATAATAAGCTACCTCCTACTCTTCCTATAGAGTTATAGTAGATATAGATATATCTAAGTACGCTTCTATTAGTAATATACTTAGAAAGATACTACTAATATAAGCTATTTCCTTAATTACGCCTTATCCCTACCTAAGACGCCTAAGTCTAAGTTATCTAAGCCTAATATTCTAGTACCTATTTAGACTACTCTTCCTACCTCTATAGCTTCTATAGATCCTACTTAGACTACTCTAGTAGCTAATCTAGCTATTATTTAGCCTATCTAGTTAGCGCCTTTAGCTTCTACTCTTATAGAGCTCTCTACTTTTACTTAGACTACTATTAATAAGTATATAAAAGAAAAAGTATAGAAGAAAGAATAAAAGAAAAAGAAGAAATAGTAATAGAGAGAGAAAAAAGCTACTACTATATCTAAGTAGGTATCTAAGTAGTATTAGTCTTTAATATAGATAGCTAGTTCTAGCGTTCTTACTTAATATATTCTATAGTACTCTACTAAGAGTACTTAGTCTCTTCTAAGGTGCTCTTAATAAGCTTATATACTAGTAGTAGTCTATAAAGTTATAGCTCTTAAGAAATTAACTCTCTACTTAATTATAGTAGCTTTCTATATATATCTAATAGCTTTCTAGTAGTCTTTATCTCTTTATATCTTCTTATAAAAGTAGTACTTAGTTTCCTTCCTTTAGATCTTTAGTTATCTATCTATTCTAATCTAGAGTATTATCTAAGCTCCTTTACACTCTATATCTATCCTACTAGCTATTAATAACTATAGAAATAAGTAATATTTAGACGTATTAAACTCTTCTCTTATTCTTAGTACTACTACTATAGCCTTTCATCTTTTATAGTACTCTTATAATATCTTTATCTTTTTATATATTCTAAAGCTAACTATCTAGCTAAGCTATATTTAAGTATCTAAAATTATAGCGTTTCTCTTTTCCTACTTAGCTACCTTCTCTAATAGAGGCGTCCTAACTATATTTTAGCGCTTATTAATTAAGATCTCTTATACCTATATCTTATATATCTTTATTACTATCCGCGATCTCTTCTAATAGCTATTTAGCGGCTTTTTTACCCCTTTCTAGCTTAGTTATTTATAGCTCTATTATAGTGCGCTAAATAAAACGCTTTAGCCTATTACCTAGTATATAACTATAGAATAGAGTCTTATCTAGTTCTTCTAGATTATACTATCCTTTCTAATAGGTTTTATAATGCGAAATAGACTAGTCTATTTAGAGAGAAATTTAGTAAGTATTAATCTATTAGTCTTATAAAAAGAGTTACGTAGTAATATAAGGTCTCTAATAGCTAATAGTTCTTTCTAAAGAACTTTCGCGTTATTAAAGTAGTCTTTATTTTCCTACCTAAGCCGTACTATTCTATTAATAGCCTCTTAGAACCTTTTATCCTTTCTTTAGAATTACTAAGCCCTTATTATAAGTAGTATTAGGGTATCTTTAACTTCTAACTATAGTAATATTTACTACGTAGGAATTAAAAGCTCTACTAAGAGAATATATTCCTAGCTTAATACTAAGTACGCTAGTATCTTCTACGTAGATTATTTAATAGTTATTTAGTTAGCCTAGAGTATATTAGCTAGGTTATCTACTTAGTTTCTCTAAAGCTTCTTTAGTACCGCTACTATAAAAGTATAACCTTGCTTAATTAGGCCTTACCTTTATAAATAATAAGTACTTAAAATAACTTTATTATACTCTATTACTACTAGAGGTTCTTAACTAGTCCCTTATTCTCTAGTTTACTATTAGCTAATATTTTTAGTAGTAGTTCCTATCTACTAAATATATTATTAATTAGGAACTTCTAAATAGCTTTTAAATTATTTTTCGCTAGCGCTTTAGCTTTTAGCTAACTAGACGCGTAGTCTTAAGTAACTATTAGGTACTTACAGCTATTTAGTCTTAGTAGTATATATATAATATTAATTATAATCTATCTAAAAAGAATAGAAAGTAGTTTTATAGGCTATAAAGCTTCTTATACTATTACTAATACGTATAATTAGTATTTAGAATAAGACTAAATATACTTTTTAACTTATTTATATTACCCTTTCTAGTAATAGCGTATCTAAACTTTATGCTATATACTTTCTTTACCTCTATACTCTAAGTTATATATAGTTCTTTAATAATTTCTTATTACTATTTAGAGTTATCTATAACTTAGCGTAAGGGCCTTTCCCTACTTAGTAGTATAAAGAGATATTATTCTCTAATAGTTATTTATAACGCCTTATATTTAAACTTATATAATTCTAACTTATTAAGGTTCTTTAGGCGTTTCCTAAAAAGGATCTATACTATAAGTTACTAAGATTCTTCTAAATAGCTATTATCTAATAGCTTAGTACTAAAAGAAAGGTCTACTAGGTAGTAACTATATAGAAGCGCTAGAGTTATCTTATAGATCTCCTCTAGAATAAGCTAAGTAGTATTTAGGTATATATTAATAAAGTCTTTAACGTCCTTTTCTAGTTCTTTTAGTAGTTCCTATCTCTTTAGCTTAGGCCTACGCGAAAAGGCGTTAGCTACTATATTCTTCTTTTTTAGTATATAAATAATATTAAAATCCTAGAGGTTTAAAAGAGTAAGCTATTTTATAATAAGTGCTTCTAGTAGGTCTATTACGCTATACTAAAGCTATACTACTAGTATTTTAGTATCTATTTTACTATAAATCTTACTCTATATAAGTAGAAGCGAAACTTCTTTAGTATTAATAGTAACGCTTTATACTTATATTTACTTAAGTCCTAATTTCTTTCTAATATTAACTAGACTCTACTTTTGTATCTAATTAAGTATTAGCGCCTAAGCGTATTAAGCTATATAAAGATAGCGCCTTATTCTTTCTTTAATCTATCTACTACTATAAATATTACTTAGAAAGGTTTGCTATAGTTAATTAAGATAAGTATAGACGCTATATATAGACTCTCTTTAAGAGAAGCTATAGCTAAATACTACTTAAATTCCTAATAAAAAAGAGTATTCTTTCTAAGTAGGAGAAATAATAGTTCTGCGACTATAGTAAAGCTAATAATCTAAATTCTATAATAAATATAGACTTTAATAAATATTAGATATCTTTCTAGTTTATTAGTTTTAGCTAGGTAAGAATCTTCTTAACTTTTTATATCTAGGTACCTACTATTTTGATTAATTCTATACCTAATAATAATATAAAAGTATAGCAGAAATTAGATTTATACTTTAAGATAGTTACTCTAGCCCTCTCTATATCTAAGGACCTAATAATCTATTTAAGAGGTATTTAGTAATATATTAGTAGATGCCTAGCTTAATTTCTTTCTTATATATTATCTTAGGTCCTTTAATATAAACGTTATCTAGGTAAAGTATATAGTAGTTTAGAATATAATCTTAGTAGATTTTAGTTATTACGCGCATAAACTCTATAATTAAATTAGTAGTATCTATTAGTAAAGTATACTACTAAATAAGTCTAAGTAGTGTTAAGAAAGCTATAATATCTCTTAAGTTCTTATAAAGCTCTACCTAGTTATATTCTAAGAAGAAATCTATAAGTAATATAATAGTATAGCTAGTAAACTCTTTTAAGAACTTATTAGAGTTAAGCGGTAGATTAGCGTCTTAGATTATTATACTATTAATCTTCTAGGCGTTATTAATTAGCTAATAGCTCTTATTTTTCTTTACTACTAAAAACTAAGAGTTATAATACTAGCTCTTATAAAGCTCTAGCGTGCCCTTATTAATTTAGTCTTAAATTATCTTAATAACTACTTTCTAAAGCTTCCTTAGAATAGGAAACTAGTCTACTCGCTACACCTTATATAAGATAGTATTAATAACGACTAGTAAAATTACTTTTTAGCTAACTCTTTCTAATTCCCTAAAGTCTTAGGCGAGGGCTAACTTCCTTTTATAGAGTAGTTTCTCTAATATCTTTCTTTCTCTTAGCTAGAGATTTAGTAATATCTTTATTTCTACTAGCTATTTTAGAGTAATCTAAGTGCCTCTTAGGAATAAAGTATACTAAGGTTTAAAGTATTAGCTAAAAGGCGCTCTATTACTATTATAATTTAGAATCTACTTTACCTTAGCTCTTTCCTTCTAATCTAATCGCTTTTTAACCTCTCTTAGAGTTTAGCCTAAGTTATTAATAGGCTCTATCTTCTACCTTTTATATTTATATATACTATTACTTAAGCGCTAATTTATTCTTCTAATAACTCTTTAGGCTAGTTAGAAGTATTAATATTACTTCTACTATAAGGCCTTCTTTTTACTTTTAAGTATCTCTTAGCTAGTTCTTTTATACTAACTTTATATCTCTTCTTTATACTTATATTTCTTTATTAGCTTTATAACTTCTAAGAGAATCTCTTTTAATAGCTTCTTAGTAAAGTTATTTAATAATATAAATAGTCTATCTTTCTCTTACTATAATACACCTATTTAGCCCTTTTCTAAGAAGCTTAATCTCTAAATAAAACCTATTTTCTATAAGTATTAGTCTTTTATTTAGTTAAACCTTCTTTAGCTACTCTATTACTAGTCGTATACCTTATAGGTTCTTAGTTAGGCTTTCTTACTCTATCTATATTCTAACTAAGTTTACTCCTCTATATAATCTATTTTTAGCTAGCTATTCTATCTTATAATAAGGGAGTATTACGCTAGCGATTATACTCTCTAGGAGTTTCTAATATAGGTTTTATATATACTTTTAGCGTATAAATCTAATTACTTTTTATATATATAAATCTTATATTAAACTCTCTATCTTCGCTAAAGATATAGTAGTAAGTAAGCCTATTAGTTATATACTTAAGCCTCGCGTGAGCGTTAGTTAGAAAAGAATTACCTAATATAATAGGGTTTATATAACTCTCTACTATAAAGAAATTAGTCTAAACTTTAATCTACCTAATATATATAAGTATACTCTATATAATACCTATAAAGCTTTATATAGTACTATTAGTAGATACTATACGCGCTAATAGTATACTTTTTAGTAGAGAGATAATTAGAAGACTTACTTTTTCTACTATTACTTTCTTTATTATATTAAGTTCTGCTCTAGAATCTAATAAAGAGAGGAAAGTATTACTCTAAATATTAATTAGAACTTTAGGGTAATCTCTTTATAAATATTTAATACTAGCTAATTAGTTATATTCTTACTAATTATTATTTATATTACCTTTTACTAGGCCTACTTTATAGTCTTCCTAAGATAATATTTACTATATATAACTAATTTAAGCGTCCGTCTAATACTTAGCGTTAATATAGTAGTATTACATAACCTTCTCTACTAAGGCCTCTACTAGTATATAGTCTAGTAGCTATTCTAATAATAGTAAATTAACTTAGATTCTAGGCCTAAAATTCTCTTCTAAGTTATCTTTATTTTTACTTACTAGTATCTAAGCTACTAAGTTAACTTTAATCTTCTTAAACTCTTCTATAGTATATCCTATCTAAAAAAGCTTCTTATAGACTTCTAGTATATTTCTAAGACTATTTTAAGTAGTAGCTTAACTTTAGTATCTAAGATCTACTAAATAATCTTCTAAGCGTCTAGAGCTAGCTTTTTTACTATATAGTACTTTTTCGCCTATCTTTCTTTAGGCTTAGAGTAAGTATCTTTTAGAGTTTTATTTAGCTTAGAATCCCTTAAAGTATTAAGTATATCTATATCTACTAGTTCTAGCGTGTCTATAATTATATAGTATAATTCTTACTTAGACTTTAGTCTATAAAGTAATTATTATCTTAGTTCTTATACCTCCTAAAGTATAGAATATATTTACTACTAAGCTTTTTAAGAATAGTTTCTAAGTATTCTTCTAAATCTTTCTTAGATTATAGCTAGCTAAAAGTTTCTTATTTAGGTTACTTCGCGTAATAGTAGCTAATACTACTATACTATAGTTATACTAGTTAGCTTATAGTATAAAACTCTTTTCTAAGTTAGATTTACTAAGGATAGTAAAAAAGTTCTAGAATTAATTATAGTCTTTAGGTAGAATTACTCTAGTGTTATTAGAGATAACTTAGATAAAAATTATATTATTCTTAATAGGTCTAGCTTCTTAAACCTCGCTTAGAAAAGGTAGGGTAAATATAAGTAAGTTAATATCCTACTTAATCTAGCGTCGTTTAATCTTAGAAGCTATTAAATTCTTCTATAAGTAAGGCTCTAAGTTTATAACTCTTTCTTATAGGTAATTTAGAGTGCCCTAGTTAAGGACTAATTAGTTATTAAGATAGTACTAACCTTTATTAATATAGGCTTAGAGAGTTAGGTAATCCTTTTTCTAATAGTTTATCTTATTATAAACTTAGTAGAGAAGTCCTGCCTCTAATTCTTACCTATATTAGTTACTTTAGTTACTATAACCTATTCTTTCTTAATAGTTCTAAGAGTTATTACTATAGTTTTAATAGCTATTCTAGTCCTAAGTTAGCTATATATAACTCTACTAATATTAGCGCTATAGTTACTAACTACTATTTACGCTACTATACTAGTAGCTTTAATTATAAACTATACCGCTAGCTTAAGGTATATAGCTATATAATACTACTATACGCTTTTAGTCTACTTATTAACCTCTCTCTAGATAATCTAATTAGTTATTAACTCTACTTCTTAAGGCGTCTATTAAAAGTTCTAAGGTTCTAACTTTAGCTAAGCCTTATTTAGCTTAAGCTAAAGTATTTTATCTACTAGGCTATTAACCTTATTCTTAGTTAGCGTTAATTTAGATAAAAGTTATTTCTAAGTAGGCTTTAGAGCGTAATCTTTAAGAGGAATACTTAATATTTAAAGCTTAAAGACTATTATTTATTAAAAAGCTAGTTATTACTTATAAGCTACTTCCTAAGACGCTTTTACTATAGCTAGGTTAAATTCTACCTCTAGAGTAAACTTCTTTACTACTTTCTTTAGATTAAGTATCTTAGTATCTTCCTTTATCTCTAATCGCTTTAAAAGATAGTTAGAGATTTTTTTATAGTTAAAAGATAAGGGCTTATCTATATAAAGCTAGAACTTTTTTAAGACCTTTATTACTTATCTAAGTAGAAGTCCTTTTATAAGATAAAATCCTCTTCTACTTTCTTTAATTATAGTAGCTTTAATATAGTGCCTACTTTAGATATAGAACTCTTATAAATACTTTATAATACTAAGCTCTATTTAGGCCTAATACTCCTTAAGCTAGTACTTAAAGTACTCTATTCTAACTTTCTATTAGTACCTATTATTAGTATAAAACTATTTCTTAAGTGCTTTTTAGAGGTCTTTCTAGCTTTCTATTTATTAAGCTTTTTTAAACTCTTTTATTAACTAGATAATCTTTTTCTATTTATAGCTATAGTGCGCTAAAAGCCTCTTAAGTATTATTTTAAGCGTAAACTTATAGTATAGGCTATCTCTTTATAGCGCTCTATAAATAGAGTAATATTATTACTATTAAATATTAGAATACTATTAGCTAGGTAAGATAGTAGCTATAAAGTATACTAGTATAGCGCTTTTACTCGCTATACCTACTATTATTTAAAAAACCTTTACTATCTCTAACTTATATTACTTCTATACTATTAAAGGCTAGTATAATTTACTAAGCGTTAGAACTTATTATAATACTAAGGACTCTAGTAGATAGATAATTAAAAGTACTCTTACTATTTAAATATTATTATCTAGTATATTTATAGCTACTCTCTTATCTTTCTAAGGCGTTATTAGTAGTAGTATCTCTAGACTAAAGGAGAGAAACTCTACTATATCTAACTATCTTTTAGATAGGTCTAGTATTACCTATTTTCTAGTTTTTTACTTAACTCTTTACTACTACTCTAACTATTACTATACGTATAAGATATATACTAAGCTTATATAAAAAATTAGCGTAATAATTATATAAGTTATAATAATTAATATTACTATTATTACTAAGTACTATTTAGTAGTACTCCTTTCTTAGGAGCGTAATTTTAAGCCCTTTTATCTAGTTGCTTACTAACTTCTCTTTAGAAACCTTAAAACTCTCTAGTTTCTTCTAATAGTTTATAATATTCGCTACTTTACTATTACTATCTAATAGAGTGCCTCTCTAACTACTTATTATAGTTCTCTAATTTACTTTTAGCTATACTCTAGTAATTATACGCCTAAATTTAGCTCTTACGCTTATATAAGCCCTATTTAGCCGCCTCTTTATTCTCTACCGCTTTTTCTATATTATTTAAAGGTTTCTTATATACCCCCGCGTTCTAATATCCTATTATCTTACCCCTTCCTAAGTTACTATTCTAGGCTATTTTACGCCTTATAGTATTCTAATTCTTAGTATCTAATTACCTTTTAGATTCTTATAACTCTTTTACTTTACTTACTTCTTTCTTCTAAGCCTTACTTACTTAGCTTAGATATTTATATATAAAACTCTTTTAGCTCTTCTTAGTCTACTTTTATATTCTTATATTCTTCTATTCTTAAACTTCCTAGATATTACTATTATAAAAGCTTATTAGATAATACGTAATAGTAGCGCTTAGCTCTCCTAAGGGTAAGCTAAGAGTTTAAGTTATAAATTAGTTACTATATATAGTAGAGCGAATGCCTATAGAAATGTGTGCTTAATATAAGATATTAGAAATTATATTAAGTAGTGTATATATATATTATGTCTATCTAAGTAATGTTCGTCGCGCCCTAGTATCCCTATGTCTAAGCGTCCTTCGGCTCCTATTATCCCTATTTCCTCTACTACAACGGAATACTATACGGAGGTATATTTCAAAAGTCCTTTCCCACCCCCTAGTCAACGCACGGAGCAAGTATAGGGGTGATTCGGCCCGATATATTTAATATTAATTAGTCCTACGTACATTTCTGCCCTTCTTATACTTATTTCCTCTATCTAAGTTAATAATCTATTTAATATAGATTAGAATACACTTAATCTAGGCTTATATCTTCTCTTAAGGTAGCTTATCCTAATACTACTTCTATATATAGATAGCCTAAGCTCTACTCTTTAGAGCTCCTTTCTTTATTATAAATCTCTTTATCTAGAACTAGTAAGGCTTAATAGCATTTAAGTTAGGTAAATTACTATATTAAAGTAGCTATACTATATACTCTTAACTATATAACTAGCGTTATATATAATAGTTATAAGTAGGTGCTTTATTCTCTTAAACTAGAGTATTAGGCCTCTCTTTTATATACTCTTTAGTAAAAGAAATTAACTTTAGCTGTATAATAATTAACGTAAACTACTACTAAGTAAGATAACCTACTAAGTAAGACAGTTTCTGCTAAGAGCACTAACTCTCTTATTAACACGATATATCTTAATAATAAAATATATAATTATCTAACTAAGAATTAGAATTTAGCTTACCCTTTCTACTTATAATATATACTAATTTTAAAGCCTTTAACGCGCTATAGAGGCGTATAATATATCTTATATAATATTATCTTACTAATATAATAGAATAACGTAACGCCTTAAAATTTACTACGCCTAATATAAGCTTACTACAACTAAAGAGTAAATAATTATATAATATATTCTTAATCTTAATTTACAAGAGTTTACGCCCTAGCTATATAAGGTAGTAGATATAGCTAATAAACTACTAAATATATATAATAATAAGCCTATAAGTAAGTACTAAGCTAAGCGCTTTATAACGCGCTTAGCTAAGCTTAAGATAGCCTTTAATTAAGCTAAAGATAAGTAGAGAATACTATAAAAGAATTTAGAGATAATTAGCGCGTAGTTTAAGCTAGTAGAGAATATAAAAGCTAGTATAGCGTATATAACTATAATATATATAACTTTAATAAGACTAGCTTCTAGATAAGTATTATTAGCTAATAAAGGTTATTATAGGCGTAGAGAGATATACTTAATCTATGCTTATTTAGCTAGGTAATTATAAGTAAGTAATAGTTATTTAGAGCGTTTACGCTACTAAGTCTTATACTTCGCCTTTTATTATTTATAAAGGACGCGTCTACCTCTTTATATAGTATAAAGAGGTAGATATACTATATAATTAGAAGCTCTTAGTCTAAGAATAGTTAGATAAATAATATACTTAGTTTAGAGTAGTTAAAGCACTTTAATATATATATAAAGGCTAGTTAGGTAAAGGTATATAGGCTACTTATTTTAGATAGCTATAAGAGCTACTTAACTAAGATTTTAAGAACTACTACTTAAAAAATAAGATTCTAACTCTTTATATACTACTTACTTATTATATATTTTTTAACTACTTAATATAGTCTACTTCTTATATTAAAGCGTAAGTACTCTTAGCGTGTATAAGATTTAGTATATAAGTATATCTTCTATATTAATAAAGAAGGCTTTTTCTCTATCTTTAAAGACGCGTTTTTTTATATATTTATAATAGAGAACTATTATAAAGCCTTTAAGATATTAAAACTTATCTCTCTTAACACGTAGATTATATTAGATTATATTAAAGTATAGCTATATACTCTACTAGAACCTCTTCTCTTAGAAATACTATAGTAGTTAAAGACTCTAAGTAATACTTATAAGTTTAGATCTTAGTTAAAGCTAGTACGCGAGAGCTTTACTTAGTCGCTAGTTACTACGTAGGCTAGCTTCTCTTAGCTTATAAAAGGTAGTAAGCTAATACTATACTAAAACGCTTTTTAAGCTACTTAGATCTATAAGCTTAAAGAGTAATTAGTAGTAATAACTAAGTAGAAATCGCGTAAACGTAAGTAGATCTAGTAAGGTAGTACTATAGAGTATAGTAAGATAGTAGCTTAAGTAGCTATAAAGGCCTCTATAGCTACTAAGTAGTTAAAGAAGGCTTATAGTAGTAGTAATTAAGAAAGAGCCTAACTAGCTTTATAGCGCTATAGGAACTATAGTAAGACTAAATATAATACGCAAATATACTAGAAAGATATAGAGATATTTCTAAATTAGATATAAGTATAGCGTACGCTAGCTCCTTATTTAATAGTAATAAAATTAAAGAGTTATAATATAAGTTAGTACTACTAAGCTTTTTTATCTTACTTAGTAGGTTATCTTACTTAGTAGTAGTTTACGTTAACTAGTATTACTACTAATCTATACCTAAGCCCTTACTTTATACTAGCTTACTATTCTTTTTATTCTATCTCTATTAAGGTTTCTTACTAGGCTTTATATATAGACTAAGTCGCTCTATACTATTTTTAAGCTTTTACTTCTCTTTTATTAAAAGCTCTAACTCTATATTTAACTTATTAATATATTTTATAGCTTATTTTCTCTTACTTTATCTTAGGTATCTAGTAGTAATAAGGTCCTTTCTTCTTATACGTAAAGTAACCCTAGAATATAAACTTAGAGTAGCCTTTCTATCTCTTCTAAATATAACTTTTAATAATAGTCTTATTAACCTTCTCTAGACTTTATACCCTCTATATTAGTAAAAGATAATAATAGTAGTCTTATTTATCTAAATAATATTTTTCTAATTCTCTAAAGTCTAATTTATACTCTCTATACTAGGCTAGCTCTTATTCCTTATCTTCTTTATTAACCTAGGTTTCCTTATTAGCTTTATCTTCTTATATTCTACTTTTTTAAGTACTTTCTATACTATAGAGGCTAAGATATCTAGGCTATCTTAACTAAGATTACTAGTAATATTAGTATAGGTTTTCTCTCTACTATAGCGATTCTATCTTATAAGGTTAATAACTTTCTTAAAGGCCTACTATTATTTAGAGGGCTACCTAGTTCTTAGTATATCTTTAATATAGTTATTCTCTAACTTTAGAGGCCTTATAGTAGAATTAAAGCCTCTCTTAATTACCTATATATATATTAAATTAATTATACGCTTCTTAGCACTAGTTATCTTAGTTATCTTTTAATTTATTTTAATTAGCCTTATAGGCTATAATTAAAGTATAAGTAGTAAGATTAAAGATAATGTCGGGACATACGCGTATAGCCAGCCCGGCGAGTTTTTCCGGGCCAGAAGCTTAGACCACTAGTTAGACTAAGCTTCCCGCTTAGCTCGTAACTATATATATAGAGATCTCTCTATCTAGCTTTTACTTACTACTAATAAATATTACTCTACTTTATTTATTATAATAACTATAATATTTAACACCTTACTATATTAATACTAATTAGTAGTTAATAGAACTATAGATTAGTAAGATATCTATATATAGAGAGCCTATTAGCATTACGTCTATATAGCCTAGGTAAAGAAGTAATCTTATATAACTTTATATATATAAGTAGTTTAAAGAATAAACTACTTATAAGTATTTATTTTAGCTAATAGAGTCTAAAAGAGATTAGAACTAAGAATCTATATTAACTATAATAAAACCTAATAAAATTAATAGTAAATAACCCTACTATAATTAAACTTATAATAAGTAACCTATAAGTAACTCTATAATCTATAAGTATACTACTAGAACTATACCTATAAGTATTATTACTTAGTAATAGTACCTAAAGGTATATAAGGATAAGTACGCTAATACCTAACTTAATCTTATAACTAATATAATTATCTCTAGTTAGATAAATACTATAGCTATTAACTAGGTAGTATAAACTAAAGATAATAGAGACTTTAATATTATACTTATTTAAAACTTCTAAGGGATATTTATAGAATAGTCTATTACCTACTTTAATATAATAAATATATAAGTCTATATAGTAGTAAAAATATACTCTATAACTAAAGTATTTATATTAAGAAGAATAGCTATAATACTATTATAATAGCTATTTAATATCTTTATTTTTACTTAATCTCTTAACTAGCCTATTAATAAGCTTAATATTATATAACTTAACCTAGACTTTAAGTACTACTAAATAGTAGAAGAAGTATAATATACTAAAATAACCTATTAAAGTAGTACTAACTACTACCTCCTACCTAAAAATATATAAGAGATATATAACCCTCTATTCTAGTAAACTCTAGTGTTACTACTACGTAATAGAAGGAGTAAGAGAAGAAGATAGAGAATACTATTAATATTAGGCCCTCTAGATAATAAAAATAATAAGCTTATATTATAACTACTTATTAATAAGAAATAAGCTAGAATCCTACTATAATATAAATAACTAAACTAATAAAAGAAAAAGTATCTAGATTAGATAAGTATATCTATAAGTAAAAAGATAATATTACTTATAAACCTAACTACGTACCTACTATTAGTACTATAAATAATATAATTATAGATTAACCTTCTCTCTCTAAAGTCTCTATTACTATATATATAGACTTATAATTTTATATAACTTTCTTATTAAACTTAGCACTACTAAAGAGAAATATTATATAATAGATATTATAATATTATATAAGGTATATAGGTATAATAATCTTATAGATATTAGCTAATTAATAGTAGAGATAACTTAGTAGATATAATAATAAAGTAAGATAAGTTATTATAATAAGATAGGTATTAGGATAATAATAATTAATTATAATATAAATAAATAGGTACTAAGCCTATAAATAAATAGGTACTAACCCTATAGATAAATAAGTACTAAGCTTATAAATAATAGTATTAAGCCTATAAATAAGATAGATACTAAGCCTATAAGTAATAGTACTAACCTATAAGTATTATAGTAAGAACTAAGATAGATATATATATATATATAAGGATAAATAAGTTATATATATTTACGCTAGCTAGAATAGGAAACTAGATATTTTTCTAGAAGTAGAATATTATAGTAGATTTAAGGTACTTAGGAGCTAACTATATACTATTATAAAAAGAAGAAAAGCTAGTATTAAGATATACGCGTATAGCTAGCCTAGCGAGTTTTTCTAGGCTAAAAGCTTAGACTACTAGTTAGACTAAGCTTCCCGCTTAGCTTATAACTATATATATAGAGATCTCTCTATCTAGCTCTTACTTACTACTAATTAAATTACTCTACTCTATTCGTTACAACGACCGTAATATTCGACACCTTTGCCGTGTCAATAGATAACTATAATTAAATTAAAGATAAAAGAAGAGACATAAGTAAGAAGAAAGAGGGGAGGGGAGAGGAGAGAGAAAAAACACGTTATCCTAGAGTGATTCGGGCCGATACCCCTGTCACTGATCTGTGCGTTGATCAGGGGGGTGGGAAAGGACTTTTGAAATGCACCTCCGTACGCTGGGATAATTAGAGGATAGATCGCCATAGAAGACACGAGCCACCTGCGTAGCTTCGGTATCATTCCGTATTACTTACTATCGTCAGCAAATGACATGGACAGTCGGCCTAACCTATTGTGGTGGAGATAGAATCTATTACAACACACTACGAGGCCGCTTGTGCACCTTTATTTAAAGTATTGGTATTTGTTGTGCAAGTAGCACCCAGTGTCACAAAACTTCCTGTAAGAAGAGAGAGACAAACTTCATATTATGGTGAGAAAGGAACAGACACAACCGGGAAGTTCTAGCATAGAGTTTCTGCTTTTCTTATCTCATCTGATCGGCAAATCTCCGGTGCTCTGGGTACATAGTAAGCGCGCCGCGCGTCAGGGAGGAGAAATGCCCAGAAGTCTAGATGTTAGTAGGTCCGAAAAACGTCTTATTTCTCCTATCTGTAATACTTATAAACCCCGAAAGCTCTCACTTTGTTCGTACGCTCGACTCATTCAATATCTGCTCAAAATACAAAACGCAACCCCCTTCTAGTCTAAGATTACAATTACAATTATGAAATTCTTCTCCGCTATTCTCGTTGCGACGCTCGCTACATTGCTAGGCTCTGCTACGGCTAAATACACATGCAAACCCTGTGACAGAGGAGGGGACACAGTCATTGTATGTCTTGGGCCTGATAATTTACAGTCGTGCTTGACAGGGTGTAATAAAAGAACAAACCAAGCTTGCTGCGTATGTATTCTATTCCTCTTACTATACACTACGTTTATACTTATAAATGTAGGACCCTGGTTGCTAGCGCACATCATCCTATTGAATATGGCTATGCTAGGCAATTGAATAAGGAAATCCGAAGGTAAGCTATTTAGTGACAGTGGTTAAGATATAAGTTAACAAATTGTTAGATGGACTATACTACAAGGAGAGTATTGCAAAGAATGCATTCTGCTACACGTTCGGATATTCTTGTTTACTCTGCACCCTCGCTTGCGATTATATCAGTAGAATAAATATTTATTCTGCTTCCCTCCTGTTTTGATTGAGAACAGTCTTATTCTTCTTCCCTCCTGTTTTAATTGAGAATAGTCTAATTAATATTGAATTGTCGAATTACGATCCTAATACTGTTCCTGTGACTAACAAAGCCGATATATTGCACTATCGTGAAGAGGTCTTGCTGCGATCTGTCAAAGCGATACAGAGCTTCGATGCGCATTGCACGTACAAGGTAGGTATAACTCTAGATACCTATAGCGGGTAGATAGTATAAGAATAGCTAGCGTTAAGGATCTCTATTATTAGATATAAAATCTCTAGGGCCTGGAAATTCCTATGCTATAGTCAGATGTTTGCACGGGAGTGGAAGTTGGGGCTGTCAGATTCCCTTGTTGGGAGTGACGATACTGTAAGGAAGGTTAGAACAGACAGGCACGGAACGTAGAATGAGGTTCAGTTCCCTACTCTCTTCTGATTGCAAACCTACGCGTGTTTATGTTTTGGTGCAATCTTTGTTGCAGTATACACACCTTTAAACTTCCGACCTATGGGTCCAAGGCCATGGTAGTATAGGGGCCGAAAATCAGCTATTTCTAAACTTATGCACTCCCGCGGGGTCTCTCTCTTACCTGTGCAAACAGCACGATGCCCCTCAACAAGCGCTTCTACCTACTTCAGCTATCATCTTAGCTCTCTATAACTAGTCTCTGTTAAAAAATTCAACAGCTACTAAGTTGCCTATTCTACTAACATCTACTTAACTCTGTCTCTCTAAGTAATACCTATACAATATATCTCTACCTTTGTAAAAGTACCCACGATGTTAGCCTCGAAACCAATCGTCGTTTCCTTTCTCTATGCCACCTTCTCTTAACGCCACAAAGATACCAATATGCAGCATCGAACCGTGGCTCAACTCCGAAAGCAGGCCCGTGCTAAAGGCCTCAATGTCAGCCGTCTAACTAAGAAATAGGAAGTTATTTACGTCCTGATCGAACAATAAAAGTACGCCAGCACAAAACCACATATTGAGAACACCATCAACAATAAGCGCCGTACCTTCTTCGACCTTCCTAGTGAGATACGCAATGAGATCTATAACTATCTGTTAGACAAGGATAGCCTCATCGTTATACGTTACTAGGCTTTTGTTCTAGTTATGAAGAAAGCTATGGTCTTCCTATTAGCAACACATTATATGGTTACTAAAGCTCGGAAGCCACCACCGGAAAAGTATACAACACATAGTCAAGTCGCCCAGCTCCTGAACATGTCATAGGCGAACCGCGAGCTCCATTAAGAATACTGCAGCTACTTCTTCTTTAACCGTGTATTTCACGTTCTGGGTCCAAACGGCGCCTCGTACACCAGTGTTCTTGACCCAATTAGCCGAATCGCTCGCGCCAGTATTATAAAGCTTGTCCTAGATAACTCAAACTTCTAGTCTTATAACAGTCTTCAATACTGGATGCCGTACCTCGCTGGCTTGCGCACATTCAGCATATTTATGCATCTAGGCTATCGAATTCACGTTATTATGTGTATTCTTATGCGCGCTTATGTCTTGGGTGAAGCTATACGTTGTAAGCGATTTTAGGACCCGTCGGTGTACAACCCTGGGTTGCACACTTTGCCAGCCCTGCAGAAGTTGGAGATCAAGTGCGCTGTCCCTGATTAGAAGAAGCATATAGAGGTATATAGACTGAGAAGGGAGAATGTGAACTTGTGCGGGTGCGGTGCTGTATTGCAAACTGTGGAAAACGCTATAGAAGGGAGGGGTGTTGAGGTTACGGTTAGGGGTGTCAACGCCGGCGCAATACAGCTCATGGACATGGATACGGGTACCTATTACTAGCTGAGAAACAAGAAGATTGTTTGCAGGAGACCCTAAAGTGTGAGTTACGACTATCATCGTTTATTATCATTTAGGCAAGATTTAGTAGGTAAGAAGCAAAGAGTCTTAGGACGCGCTATCTCAAGTTATGCGTCAAAGCGGTTTGCTTTTGGTAGATGAAGGATTCCTCTTCATAGACTTCGTCTCCAGATGTAGTTCCAGGGAGATGTTGGGTGAGTACTTTGTACTTTGTGTATTTATTATATGGTCATGCAGACTTTTCGCTACGCATACAGCCAACTCCAATCACGCATTATCGTACAGATTACGTAGTCGTAAAATCTTTCCCTCCTCAAGCCCCGTCACAAGCGTGGCAGCTTCTATTTCTTTGTGTTCTCCTTAGCCTTATCCGCCAACTTTGAGGCTTCGTCGCTCTTCTTTTGCAAGATCTCGGAGATCTCGGAGACAGTGTCTTTAAGGATCTTCTGCGCCTCATCACCGTGCTTCTGTGCCGCCTCTTGGAGCTGACTCAGCTTGGGTAGAATCTGGTCACCACCGGGAATCTTTTTGAGATATTGCTCGTAATCGCCGAATCCAGAGTCCTTCGCCTTGTTTGCAGCGCTCTTGACATATGACTCAAGGTCACCGGTGTCACCCTTCTCGACCGCGGACTTGACGCGCTGGTATAGCTCCTGAACATTACCTCCCTTCAACGCATCAGCGTTCTCCTCGACGATCTTCTTGACCTGAGGGTTCTTGTCGAGGTAGGGCTTGGCCTGCTCCATACCCTTGTCCCACGCCTCATCCCCCATCTTCTTCAGCTTCTCAACCTTCTCTTGTACAATGTTTCTGATCTTCTCGATGTTCGACGCGCTCATGCCAGTCTTGACGACATCGCTGATCTGCTGCCATGTCCTGTCGACCTCCTTCTTAGCCTCAGGACCGTACTTGTCGCCGTACTCCTTAAGCTTGTCGATGTTACCACCCAACTTCTCCTTGAGCTGAGGGTGGTTGTCCATGATCTGCTGCGAAGCATCGCCAGCAAGCTCTGAGATGCGGCTTAGATGCTTAGTGATGACGTCCCAGGTCTTGTGTGCGGTGACAAGGCTCATGTCGCCGTTGCCGAGGACCTGTCGCATCTCGTCGTATGCTTCGCGCACGATCTGGTCAACCTCACTACCGTGTTTAGCCCGGATAGCGTCGAGATCGTCGAAGGCGGAGTCGACATAGCTCTTTGCGCCAGGGATGAAAGCAGCGTAGCTCTGGGCGGCCTGTCGCAGCCATTGTAATGCCTCGTTAGGCTCGGGTGTCTGCTCCTTGATCTTGTTGGTGGCCGAGCTGACATAGCCCTTAGCAGTCTTGGAAGCCTGAACGACATCGCTGACGCCTGATTGTCTGTAAAAGATGTATCCAACGGTCACAGCGGCAGCAGCGCCAGAGACAGCGCCAATTGCCGCATGTGAGCCAGCACCAGCGTTGCCAGAGCTTGCTGACTCTGTAGACTGGAAACGAGGCTTTTGGGCGCGGAATTGAGGATTGGCTACCCTTGCAGCTGGGCGACGTGCACAACGAGCTGCGAAGCGTGCGTTTTGTGTTGCTTGTCTTGAAAACATTGTGAATCGATAAGATGAAGTCGTCAATTGGCAAAGTTGAGAACGAGTCCGAATGCAATTGGAGAGAATTGGGTATATGCAAATTGGCAATGTGTGATGGGAGAAAGTTCGACAAGGGATCCAGACTTTAAGAGGTCTGCAAACAAAGTACGAGCTCCCGAAGGAATGACGTCGCCATGATGAGGGACAGCGCTAATCTGTTTGCGGACGCGCCAGGATGCAAGGCCACGGTATAGCCCTGGAGGTTCCACTCAACCTTCGTCATTGGAGTGTCAGGGCGCTAAACATTTAAGCTTAACCTCCCCGCCCTTTTAATTTACAAGTGTCAGTGCATCGCAATGGACGCTAGCGAACAGGTTTCCAGGCTCTACAGAGATGTTACGGCTGGACAGGTGGCAAATGAAATTCATGTTACGCACCTAAGTATCTTTATATGTTGCGAACCCCGCTAGATACTGACTTGAACACCTTTCTTCGAAATTCTGTCCGACTAGATAGAGAACACTAGAAATTATGGCAATGTGCGGCGGGGCTGAATTGGTGTAGCGAACCACGAGCAGGATCTTGTAGCCGAGGAAAAAGCAAAAGTCTAGATTTCCATTATCACAGGTGCAGGTCTACATATACGTACGCACCATCCATCTAAGCATCAAATCAATTAGAACACATAGTCATCATGGATACCCAAGGTGGCACCGTACGCGACTACGAAGCAACGTTATAACCTCGTGCCGAGGGAAGGCAAAGAGCGAGCCAACACCAAAATTGCCAATAATGTAAGTCAGATTACGGCATGATAGCCACAGTCATTAAATGATACAATAGTAATAGCTACTTCATGTTCGCCACAGCTATGTGAATATAAGCTCCATCTAAATATTCTTTTCTTACACAGTAGAATGCGATCGTCGGCTAGCAACGTCAATTATGTACACTCAAAACATCATTTTAGCTCTCTAGTTATTGCCTCGGCTTAGTCTCCTTCTGCATCAATCTTGGTGGTTTTGTTTGGCTTACCGTTGTTCGAATGGTCGCGTTTTCTCTTTTCACCCTTCTTCTCGTCCTCTTGTCCAACCTTCTCTTTCAGCCTTCGCTCCCGTTCTCTTTTCTCTGCCTTACCTTCTTCTGCTTTCCTCTCTTCAACTGCTACATCAACGCAATACTCTAAATGGGCCCTAAATCCACCCCAGGTCTCTTGATCCGTGTTCCAATGCTCCCACCTAATACACAGCCACTCCAACTTTCTCACTTCGTCTATCCCTCCATATAAGTCTAGCGCTCCACGTTCGTATAATCGCTTGTTCTCCTTATTCGCGCTAGCGTATGCAGCTTCAAAAGCCTCTACTGCTGGCTTTACCGACGTAGGGGGGATTAGAATGACAGTTCCTTCATCGCCGCCAATACCAATGGCGAAGCAGTCGAAGTGACCGAGTTGTATGTTATCGATGCCGCGTATCGATGTGTAGACATAAGGAAAAAGCGAGAATCCTAAATCCATAGAATCTTCACTGAGAAATGCGCAATCTGCGGTACCAACCTCATCATGGCTGTAAAACAATCCAGAAAGAGGATTACCTTCGGGAAAGTATGCCTTGGATATGCGCAGAAACTCCTTGTAATCCTCAGGTAGTTTCCATTTTTTCCATTGGGTAGCATTGGTTTATCGTCCTCCGCATCTGGTGATGGGTTTTGTGCCAGTCGCTTCTCAAGCTCTGTGATCTGCGCTTCAGACACACCAGGACGTAAAAACGTATCTGGTACTGTGTCCTCAACAACTTTCATCACTCTGCCAGATTCAGGATCTAGTTTGCGTGCTGCGATGTAGTTCTGGTCAAGAACCTGAAGTAGTTCTTGTATCGACTTATCCGCATGAGGGCGCTCCGGTCCGTGAATGAAGCGTTTCTCCATAAGCTTACAACCCTCTTGAACGGATCTTTCCAGTGCTTCTTCGTCTATTTGCAGAACCTTTCCCAGTGCGATATCCTTGAGGATCTTCCATATACGCAGAGATTGTGATAGGTCTAGACGCTTGTCTTGCCATTTCCGGAACTCATACTCTCCTAAGTACTTGTCCCTACCCTTTTCTTGTAGTTGAAGATATAGCTCTGTCATTTCATGTTGCGCCAGTTCTTTCGCTACATCTTCCTTGCCTGCCAGCATAGCAACCTCCACCAATGCTGCAAGGGTGAGATACTCTGTTTTGGGCACATGATCACTATCATCGGAGAGTGCCCTCAAACGTTTCTTTGCGACATCCAGGTCTTCGTCACGCAGAGATTCCTCGAGTATTCTCTCTCGCATATCTTGTGGAAGCCCTTCGATCCAACCTTCAACCACTACCTTTTGTCGCTTCTCGTTCTGCTCGCGAGGAATGGGGCCATTGATGATCCTTTCTAAGCTGGGCTTCTTGGCAAACGATGGGATTGTATCGGTGGTATCCTATGCATAGTATAGGCATCTTAACGTGTCTTCGGCAAACGCCTAGTCGAATTCCAAGCCATGGCCGTACTTCCACAGAGCGCTGATGAGTTGATTCGCATACTCAGGGTAACCAAGAGCAAATAGACCTACAGCTGTTCGCTGAATAGACTTGTCTGAACCGGAGGACTGTTTAGAGGAGAGAAGAGAAGATTTATCCCAGGGGAGTAGTGGTAGAGGTGCGAAAGCCATTGTAGATGGCGGCTTGTAGCCACAGGTATGGCTTCCTCTTGTACTTAAGCTGGAGTCTTGTCTCGCAGAATGTAACCCTCTTGGTTAGCAGATCAGACGGGCAGCAGCCTGATCTGGGGATAGAGTCCAAGGCACCATAGTCGTAAAAAGACAAGCTCAGGCTGCGATATACAAAATGACGTAGCATTTGGTAAACTGAATAACAACGGTTACCCCATGATATCAAGGAGATTTTGTTGATGGTAGAACCTTGCAACGATGTTGGCAAGCAACTTGGCGCCAGCATAGGAAGCGTGGTTTTCAATGCTCAGGATGACGTAACATGGTTTCATTCTGACGCGATCGCGTCGCGTGGCAGCGAGATCGCATCAACCATTGCTTCACTCTCTACACTCTTTGTAGACGTATTCAAGTATCTGGACTAACACTACAACGAGCCAAACGTGTGCGATATTCAGCACACCGATTAATGAGGATTGAAGGAGCTAAAGCTACACCACGTTGATAAGCAGTCGCCTCGGCAAACCCAGCGATCAGCTGAGAACCCTCAGCACCTTGCCATCTCAACAATGGCATCTTCGGAAACAACACCCCTTCTGCGTCAAGAATCGACCACTTCATATGCCCCGGATGAAGAACACGATGAATCGACGGCGCCTCGAAGTACATTTGCGCGCAATCTCGGTGCACTGGATGGGTTTGCGCTCCTGATAAGCATCGTCATCGGCTCAGGAGTCTTTTCGTCACCCGGTCCCATTGACGCGAACGTTCCCTCACCAGGCGCAGGACTCATTATCTGGCTGGTTGGTGGCGTCCTGGCATGGACCGGTGCGCTCACCATGGCAGAATTGGGCACCGCATTTCCGGGTGAAGGTGGAATTCAACCGTATCTGTCATATATCTATGGCGATGTATTTGGGTATATGGCGGCTTGGTCGTGGGTCGTTGCAACGATGCCAGCAACTCTTTCCATTCTTAGTATTGTGTTTGTAGAGTCTATCTACTCCAGCCTAGGTGTGAATGAGCCTGACCCACCTATGACGCATAAGCTGTTGTCACTGCTTGTCCTGGTCTGTGTAACGACTCTGAACTCCATCAGCACTAAAACAAGTACTCGGCTATCCAGCTTCTTCGTTGCTATCAAGCTACTTACAATACTACTCCTCATCATAGCTGGCCTCGTTGTGGTCTTCGTGTTCGTTGGAAAGAGCAAGGACCTGGGGGGTGGAGACTGGCACCAACGCAACTGGTTTTCGCCAAGGGATACTGTACTACCTGACGGCTCTCGCTTTGACTGGACGAAAGTTACCACGTGGGAATCACTCGGTTTCTACAGCACGGCCCTATACGGGGCACTATGGGCATACTCTGGTTGGGACAAAGCCAATTATGTCGCCGCCGAACTGCGAAGTCCCAGCCGGCAGCTACCTCTTTCCATTAACACAGCTATACCGACTATTATACTTTGTTATGTCACGGCGAACGCTGTTTACTACGTGCTGCTTCCTTGGGAAGTGGTATCAAAGACCGATGCTGCAGCAGTAGTAAGTTTCTTCATGGTCCTGATATATTGAATGCCCACGTTGACTCCCGTCAGACTGCAATTACATACTTTCTTGGCAAGTCCGTTGCCTACTTCGCCACAGCGCTTATCTGTCTTGTCATTGCAGGATCTGCACTTGGTAATTCTTTCGTTGCGGGAAGAATGACTGTCGCAGCGTCGAACAACAACTGGTTCCCGCATATGTTGGGAACTGTAGGGTGTATTGGTACCTTCAAGCTCAGCAAAGCTAGCGAGGCAGATGAGCCTACGGATTTGGCCATGGACAATGGCGAGTCGCCAATGTGAGTAAATTTAGACATGTTTGCACACTGAAGATCTAATTCCCGCTAGCAACGCCCTCATCCTCAATACCGTTCTATCCACGGTGTACATTCTACTTGGTAACATGCGCATACTCTTGACACTCAATGGACTCGCCGAGTACGCGTTCTTCTTCCTCACAGTACTTGGTGCTATCATTCTACGTTTTCGGGAACCGGATCTGCCGCGACCAGTGAAGCCCTTCATCGTCATCCCGATATTGTTTGCTGTAATCAGTGGTTTTGTTGTGGTAAGGGGCGCTGTTTTTGCACCCATACAGGCTGCTATACTCGTGGGGATCTGGATGTGCGGTGTTGTGTTCTATTATGTCCGCCTGTGGTTCTTAGGAAAGAGGAGTAGGGGATCGCACTGAGTTCAAAGAAGATAGGAATAGCAGCACGAGACTATGGCAGTACGTGCGTCTTCTTACGAGAAGAAGACTATTACGTAGTGTCATGACTGGAGCGACACTACCTGTCATCTATTCACATTAGTCTTCGAGGTTGCCCCATAACCCAACATTGAGTACCACAGACTCATAGTATTAGGCTCTGGGTGAGTCACTTTGAATATAAATTGCTGTGAAGAGAAACGAACTTCTTATATACCCAACTTTGAGCGGCACGCTATTAGATCCTCGCTTACACAAAAGAAATGGTGAATCCAGACAGGCTCAAGGAAGTTGAGGCTTACTATGAGTCCATGCTTCGTCAAAGGAGAGAAATGATAATTGGTTTTGAAGGCAAGGCTATAAATACATCAAGGACCATGTGCTTAGAAATCCTAAGAATTAGTTTGGTCCATAGATTATATTGAAACTTCCCTAAATCAAACAAGTCATGTACACTGTGGGTGTGAAACCGGGTGATACTACATACTAGATAAAAGGTAAATTAGTTAAACTAACCGTACATACATACTTCTTAATATAGTAGACTGTTTTTATACAATAGGTTCTTAATTGCCAAAAAAAACCATGTGAGGGGCTGTGAACCAAAGTTCACATAGCCCCACCATGAAACAGCAAAAAAAGTATCCTGGGATATCTGCCAAGCAGACGAAGCTGATGAGAGTGGGACTCGACTACAACGAACATATTAGTAAATGAAATTAATATATTACAATGTTGTAACTTACACCCACGCCACTTTCGTGACCAGGAATATGTGTTAAGATAACCTTAACCTGGCGCCATAACCAACTCGGCCATCTCACCCATTGCTGTTTGATAGAGGATTCAAATAGTTATAAAATTATAACAATCAAAAAATCATACACAGATGGGAAGGAGAAGGGTATAGGAGTTACGGCTGCTATGTTCGGTACGATGGTGGGGCGAAGAGTGAGGGGTGGAGGGGTAAGAGAATTTTGCGGTGGCTTTCGGCGGACTCGGCAACACCGGCGACAGATCGTCAACGGAACTTAGAGCACTATCTAAATATGGGCACAAAGCTAATGGATTCCAGATGTTAGTCTTGCTAGCTTGATCCATTATCACACCTCAAAGACCGGTGTATCAGATTTCCTCTATCACATGACAATATCTTGCAGCACGACAACGATGGCAGCGTATGAAAACCTCCCTAGTCGGTACCAAGTCCAGGCGACTACAGCTTGCTTTTCATATTCGATGGCTCCGGTCGCCACATTTCGTTGAGCAAACGTGTTGTGTTGACCATCTCCGACCTACATTGATCCAACGAAGTAATCCCCAGCAATCGCATGCCCGTTTGCACTTCTTCCGCGAGTACTGTCAGACATTAGTATCCAGCCCAATTTTTTTAAAAAAGGAAAAAAAACCAAACTTACTGTCAACACACCTCTCAACACCTTTCGACCCATACGCACCAAGCGCATACAGAAACGGCCTGCCTACACCAACAGCAGTTGCACCCAGACATAACGCCTTGAGCACATCATTCCCGTCTCTCAAGCCGCCATCGAGGAACACCTCCAGCTTTCCTAGGACTTCCGGGCAATACGTTCGGATCTCCAGGAGCGTCATGAGAGCACTGGGCGCCGTATGGATTTGTCTACCCCCATGGTTACTCAGCAAAATACCATCACAACCGTAGTCCATCGCAAGCTTGGCATCTTCCGCACACTGTATACCCTTCAACACAATATGCCCATCCCATGCTTTGCGAATCCACTCGAGATCGGCCCAAGACAAGTGTGGGCTCAGTTGACCCTGAACAGGGCGTCCACCCATGGCGGGTGCGAAAGCATTATCGCCTCCTGCTTCCCAGTCCGCTGTACTCTCCTCCGCGAGGCCTACCGCGAAAGCTTCTTCAGCCTGCAGGTAACGATCCGCGGTTCGCTTTCCCAAAACGGGTGCATCGACCGTGATCCATAACCCCTTGTATCCGCAGCGTTTGACGATATGCAAGAGCTCGATGGCTTTCTTCCTGTCTACAGGCATGTAGTACTGGTAAAAGAGCTGGGTTGGACTCCCATGACCGAGCTGCTCCTGCTCATCCTTGTAGCTTTGCATAATTTGCTCGCTGCTCTTCGAACTCGCTGTACTAACTACTGTGTGTACGCCCTTTCTTACTGCCCCTCGTATCATCTCTGGCTCCGCGCCTGGGTGGATAGCACCCATAGTCCCCATTGGACAAATATAGAATGGGTATGGTGAGCTATGACCAAAGATCTCACGGCGCGTATCTACATCTCCCACATCACGCATCACACGCGGGCGGAAATTGATACGGCCCCAGTCATCGATATTGCCCTTGATCGATGCACCAGTATTGGCCGATCCAGAGGCGTATACGTATGACTTGTGAGGCATTACCGCTTTGGCGACGGCTTCGAAGTCGGTCGCAGAGACGCAAAGGCTCACGTGCGGGATCTCATTGGAGTTTGGGTCGGTATTGGATGGCTTTGTCGATTCTTGGCTCTTGACTTGGCGCAATTGGCCAAATGTGTTTGGGTCGACGGGTCCGAGACAGGCATCTTTGGGTAGGTAGTCGTCCAGGTAGCTCAACGGATGGTACTTCTCGAACTCTACTGTCGCATCCTGCTCAAACATCAATATTCAACTCCACATAGCTCCCATTGAACTCACCGATCCGGCATTCTTCAAAATGATCGGTGCGCCCCCCGGATGCTCGAGCAGAAAGTTTGTCACGTTATACGCCTTCGAATCGAGCACGATCCAGCAGTCCTTCTTGGTGCTGTGCTTGGCTACTTCTGCTCCATCAATTCGCGACATAGTTCTACTCTCTTGAAACAGCTGGGCGTCAATCGATATAACGTCTTGAGGTTCGGCTTAGCGCTGTGGAGGAGTTTGAGGGGAAATCGCTGAAACGGGTATACCGCGCGTCAAGATCCGGGTGTACGTAAACGCCGGCATCTCGGACAAGTCAGCTAAGTGCGAACGCCTCCAGCTTCTTCAACGAGAACAAGGCCGGCCAAGCTCCATGACCCGTGCCGTAAGCTTTGCCGGTTTCCACGGTCGTTATGCTTCATGGTTTGATCTGCTTTAGCAGTTTTCGCACGTTTCACTTGACGCCTCGTTTTTGCCAGTGGGGCTCGTTTTCTCGCCTCCCCCAAGCGCTAAACTCTTTGGTTGCGGAAGTGTAACTTCCTTTTTCTCTACAACTCGAACAAGAACGGTGCTTGTATGATCGGCTAAACGCTCTTCCTTCCTCGTTATCACTAACACCAGAAAATAGTCAAGACGGCGGCTTATCTTATCACAGAGCGCTGATTCCATGATTGCGATCAGCGGGCATGCGGCTAGCAGAGTAACAGCGATAAGGACTATGGACCCGAAATTTAAGGACACACCAATTTACAGAGGTGTAGAAAGTAGGAAGTATACCCGAAGAGAGTCGCCATCCAATATTGACATAATCTCAACGCTGCCAAGCGACGAGCTCAACAAGTCGGGTGCCGCACGCATCCGATTCTGCGTACCGAATTCGTCCATGGCATTTCATGTCAGAAGGATATTCTTCAACTCCGATCTGGTAACTACAGTAGGTCATAATATCGGCCAATCTATTGTGATTACTATTGTCACCGCTGATAGTTCGAGGCCGTTCCACAGACAACAATATATAATTATGCAGCTTCACACGAATTGGCAGAGCGACGTATAGTATCGTATGCAGGACATAGCTGCCGACAGGTCGCATGTTGCGCAATGTACGGTACGAGTGAGAAATAAACCGCATTTCGCGAAGGCAAGATGCAGGATTCGAGCGAATGGAGTATAGAGCGTACACGTGTTATGACAACCTAGGCCTAAAAAGCGCATCCTTCGTGTAGCCTGGGATTATATAGGCGGGGCTGAAGAGAAGTTCGCCCATGTTGGCATACCATAGGACATGGTAGGCAATGGTTTTCACGCGTGTTTTCTTCTTCTCTTCTTCTTGGCGATCTTCGTGATGCGATTCATCATGGCTGTTGACAGTCCTTTGGAGCTTTGCCCAAGCTTTCCTCTGCAGTGGGTCGAATGGTGTGATCGGAACGGTAATCCTGGCTTATGTTTGTTTACCCGCCATTCAACTAATTAGTGGCGTTCTCGCGTAGAATCGCGAGCGTCCTTAAGATGTTTCGCCACGCCTATAGTACGAAATTGGCATGTATCCCACGACTTGGTAGATAGTCTGCGACGGAATGAGTTCGTCTAACGCTGCATGCATGCCTGTGGCAAGTTCTCAGAAGACGTTGTAAGGCGTCCAGGTGCGAACATAACTGTCAAAGGGACCTGTTCCTCAACTCTCTTCATACGTCCAGCCGTCCAACACTCAAGATGCTGGATATGTTACTCACTCGTTACTTGACCTACGCTCCGCTCACATCAGTAGCGTTTGCAGTCACTGTACCACCTGCGGCAGAAACACTGGCTGCCGATGTGATGCCTGCAAACCTTCCCCTCTTTGACTTCGAGGCTGTACAGTTGACAGACAGTGCTGTGGCTGCAATCCGAAAGGACGCCAAATTCGCGCAATACGCATCGCACTTTGAATTCGAGAATGCTTCAAACTCCACACTATCGGAGCGCGCTCGGCGCGCTCGTAGGGCGCTCCGTTGCAAAACAATGCCGGGTGATGGATTGTACCCTAGCAACGCCGCGTGGGATGCATTCGATGCCCTACTGGGTGGTGCTTTGCAGAAGGTTATTCCCATTGGCTCGTCCTGCTACAAAAACTCTGTGTATAGCAACTATGACGCTGCCAAATGTGCGGACCTGGTCAAAAATTTTGATGCTGAGGAGATCTAGTATGTAATTAGCTCTCTACCGCAGCATGTCTGCTAAACAGCCCAGCTATAACGATAACGGCGCACTGATGAACCCTTTGTACTATGGGATGACCTGCCCGATTCCTTCATCAGGTGACTTCGCCAACGGCACTTGCACACAGGGTGGCTACTCGGATTACGCTGTGAAGGTCACCAATGTTGCGCAGATACAGTTGGCCGTGAACCTCGCTCGTAATCTCAACCTTCGGTTAGTCGTCCGCAACACAGGTCACGACTACAACGGTCGTTCAGTCGGAAAGGGTGCGCTCAGCATCTGGACTCATGGTCTAAAAGACATCAGGTACTTTGAGAATTACGAAAGCTTCGCGTACAAGGGTCCCGTGTTCAAGCTCGGTGCTGGTGTCCAAGGATTTGAGCTGTACCAGGCTGCCGACAAGTATGGTGTCTCTGCCATCGCTGGAATTTGCCCGACAGTTGGAGTTACAGGCGGCTACTCAGCAGGCGGTGGTCATTCGCCTCTGATGCAACTGTTTGGCGTTGGTTCTGATCAGATTGTCGCTCTAGAAGTCGTCCTAGCCAATGGCCGCTTCGTTACTGTCACTCCAAAGGTCAACGGCGATCTCTACTGGGCCATGCTTGGTGGAGGCGGCGGGACCTTTGGTGTAGTCACATCTGCTGTTGTCAAGGTCCATCGCAAAGTTCCAGTCACCACCTCTGCTTGGACTGTGATGACATCTGAGACGGTTACTGCCGAGAAATTCTGGGAAGCCTTCAGGTTCTTTTATGATAACATACCCATGTACAACAAGGCGAAGACATACTCGTACTTTTCGCTTATGAAGCTCGCCCCTGGCACATATATGTGGTCTATGGCGCCATTCTTCGCTACGGATAAGTCGGTCGAGGAATACGAGGCTTTGATCAAGCCCTTCTATGACAAGTGTGTCTCACTCGGTATCGAGCTCAATGCCAACACAAGCCACTATGACAGCTTCTACCCAGCTTACCAGGCCACATTCGGTACCCTGAACTATTACGTCGGTGGTGCGGGTGCTATCCCTGCCAACCGTTTAGTGACATCTGACAACTGGGAAACTCCGGACATTCGGGATCAGACATTTGCGGCTGTGCAGCAGGCTGTCAACAATGCGATGATGGTGAACATGTATCATCAGCGACCTGCTGACCCGGAAGACAGTGGCATTAACTCGGTTAACCCGGCCTTCCGGACCGAAGAAGCACAGATAATCATCATCAATTCAGTCACGGAGCAGACGGCTGCGGGGTGGAAAGCAGCCTCGGAGGCGCTCACGACCCAGATCATGGCCCCTCTTCGCGAAGCAACCCCGACTGGTGGTGCATATGGGAATGAAGCCGATATCGCCGAGCCTAACTGGCAGCAGGCCTTCTGGGGTTCAAATTATGCGAGGCTGCAGCAGACCAAAAACAAACACGACGCCAACATGTTGTTCTACGTACATCATGGTATCGGCACTGAGAGTTGGGCGATTAGCGATGATGGCATCGTAGGGGTTCAGTCGACTGATGGACCATTATGCCGTATCTAGTCGCGTTGCAGCACGACGTGCTCGTCCCTGTCGTTTGGTTCAATGCAAGTCCGATGTCATGAATGAAATTCTGTTTGACGTAACGTGGGCGGTACCGACCACGCGTCGTCAATAACGCACAGCGCTTAGGCTGGCCATTGTTTGCTGACACGCTGAGTCGCGATTAGTTACCGAGCGATGGAGTCTGACATTGTGACACGGGAGGAAAGCACGGGTTTTGATAGGTAGCTCGGCAGCGGCAGTTGTTAGAAGGTTTGCCAACGGGTGGGTTTGTCGGCGCTATGTACATGGTAGATGCTGCTTGCCAACACGGCCGTCGGGCTGGGCAAGAGTCGAAGCAACTTATCATATCCACTGTTTCTCGGTTCCAAGTCTGTCTCGAAGTGCATGCAAAAAAAGAAGGAAAAGGGAAAAAGGAAACGGGCAAGCAAGCGTTGGACCCACCGTTTTGAATGTCGTAGGATTTGGCTGTGGGGCTGGTGTACCTATGTGTATGCGACAGTGATGCTGCAGATGCGGAGGGCGGGCACTGGACCGCTTTCAAGCCCAGCGATCTGGTCCGCCGAAATTCCAGAAGCCTGACAGGCCGACGGAAGATTGATGCGACACGCATAACCTTGTCGTCGCACGTCTACGCCTATAAGGAGCCGAGACGTCCAAGATGCGCTGGAGCTTGTGTCGCAGCCCATGGTGCGGAGCCAAGTGTCGGAAAAGTGTGTCGAGACACAGTCAGCCTTGCTTCCTGGGGCAGTTGCACACGATTAGTCACCCTCTGATAGTCTGTCATCACCACCCTCTGCGGCATGTAAAACAAACATACATCTCGCCCTCCGCCACACCCTCCCTTCCCACCCTGCCGTCTAGCCATCATTGTCCGTTCCTTAGTCCATATCTGAATAACTTCCGTCGGAAGCCTTACCATCCGACGCGGAACCCTCAACATTGGCCTCCAGCATGTGCCCCTTCAGTGAGCTTGGCACCCTTCTTGCTCTTCGACGGTGACATACTAACACGCCAAAAGCATCTCTTCCTGCAGGCGAAGGTCCTGCACGATTCTCTCCCACCGCAGTCAAAGACTGGCAGCCGAGGCGCAAGTCCGTCTCCAACGCCTGTGAGCGATGCAGGAGGAGAAAGATCCGGTGCGACGGCGAGACGCCGTGCTCGACGTGTAAACGCTTTGCAATACAATGTGTGAGAACGCAGAAACCGAAAGAAGTGGTCGCGTCGTGAGTTCTTGGCGCCCTAGGCCGCGTGGTCACGTGATGCCGCAGTTCACTAATTCCAGCCAAGCGAACATCGAGAAGCACTGGAAGGACGAATACACCAGCTTGAGGCCCAATTGGCAAGACATGTCAATGCTCCCATGCATGGTATGGAGTCGATTGATCAAAACTTGATGGCCAATACACCACCATCATTCGATTGGCAAGGGCCACCAGCAACCCACCTCAACCTCGACACCACCATCCCTGCAACCTTCACAGCCGACAATCTGCATCTACGCGCATTTTCAAACAAGAGCGCCAGTATGCCCGCCATCGCTATAGACGAATGTGAGCCTTTCCCCAACTTTTCGTCTCCATCTTCACCAGTACCTTCATTATGGTTAGGTACCACGCGTGCCTCGTCTCCCGAATCCGCCACCCCCGGTTCCGCACTACCCCCATACTCTCAAAATATCGCTTCGTACCCGCCTGCACCCAGTAGCAGCAAATCTTTTGCATCGTCAACCGACATGCACACGGCGCCATCATGGGAATTCATGGCCGGAGCAGGATCCAGCCAGCTTCACCCCAATAGCCGGGACCACTCACGAAAGACGTCTACCTCTTCTCAATCTCAAGGAAGTTGCGACCAGGCCATGTCTCCAATCCCCGAAGTTGAAGACGACATTCTCCCATTAGCGCCAGCACCCCGGTTGCCTCGCCAAGGCATATTCGCCGCTCGCTATGCAGAGAGCCCAGGACCAGCCTCATCACGCTCAAGTTTCACGGACCGGAGTCGGGCTCTCGCAACTACCCCGCTGCCAAGTCGTTTCGAAGCAGAGACCCTGACGTCGGAATTTGTCCAACATCTGGAAGCCCTGGACTACCGAGCCTACTCCGTTTCTCCCACCCTCTTCTCTCGGTTTTGTGAAGCCGTGTATCCAATCCCACAGCGTCCTGTACCAATGGACATCTCGCCATCTATGCCAATGGCTCGTTTTCACGTCTTCCTTGCCATGGCCGTCGCCATGAAAGTCCGAATCAAAGATTCTCCCGAGAACACCAACGCGCTCCTCGATACCTGCTACGAACTCGCCATGCAACAAACCGCCACGTCTACTTTCTGGCAGGAACCTGGTGGCATGGAAGCAGCCCAACTTCTAGCACTCTTTGCTTCACTCCGGAAGCCCTCGGCCGAGGAGCCCTGTTCGCTTTCGCACTCCTTCTCCTGGTGACACCCACCACACGACTTGCCTTTTGCGACGAACATGTCCTCTTAAAGACTACGATTTGCCTTGTTTTTGTATCTATCTGCTCCAACGGTCTTTATCTTTCTGGTGTGTCGTTTGATATCCGATGAGCACGTTTTTTTTTTCATATCTATCGTTCTTGCTGCCTCCCCACATGCGTCCAACACACATATGTACATTACCCATTTTTTTTTCTCATTCTATACACATGCCACCAAAGCCTACACCAAAAACTCAAAAGTCAATCCAATCCAACACATTAGTCATTCAGCCGCATTGCAAATTCGTCTCTTATGAATGATCGTAGAATAACATGTGTACATAGACAATTACATGCGCTTGCATAAAACTATTTGCTATGATCGGGTTTACAACTTCAGTAGAGACCGGCTGAGAATTATACCGGCTTTAAGTTTGTGGTTTCCCGTAATACCTGAATAGACTTTGGTCGTACTTTACACTAATACATACCCGATCTAGTTTTCAAGTTTCAGCCAAAGTCCTAGCAGGCATAGCAAGCACGACCAGGGTACACTTGTGCGTAATTTCACTTGGCTGATGTATTAATTACCAGGGGCAATCTAGTATTACACAACACACACTACAAGACTACATATGTAGTAGACTATCCGAGGGTATAAACTTCAGAACAAAAGTGAACGAAAAGAACACAGAACTTGCAAAGTCTTCATCAGCCCATTATCCTCCCTTCGCTATCAAATTACTCTTCTCCTCTCATTGCACCCCCAATTCGCAATTTTTCCTCTCACTCTTCTACCATAACTTCCTGTCGTTCCCATGGTATACAGACTTGCACGCGCTTACCAGTTCACACCCTTCTGCCTCATGGCATCACTAACCTGCAGCGCCGGAATAGTGAAACCATACCCGTCCGTCCTGCCCTCACGATCTCTGTTGCTAATCTCCACTCTGAGCGAGACATCCAAACCATAGGGTCCACAGAGGCCAGTCGGTTGGATACCACCTGCAGCCGGATGCTGCGTACCGGCACTCTGTTCACCGAGATGGAAGGGCTGGCGCATATTGTCCTTGGGGCCTGGGGCTTCGCTGAGCGTGGACTTTGCATCGCCGTTGGTGTTGATGGAGGGTGCCTGTCCGGGTGCAGCGCCGGGGGCGGAAAGCGTGGCCGAGGGAGGAACCATGGACTCGCAGATGATGGCGTAGTTGCGCGAGGGCATTGTAGCGTGATTCTTAGCGGAAGTCTTGGGCTCGATTTTGCCGTCCTTGCCGTCGCCATTGATAGCCGCGCCGTTGGTGCCATTGGAAGCATTCACGCCGTCGGGGAGCGCTGGGTCGCGGTCGAAGATTTCGAGCAGCGTCTCGTCTGTCTCCTTGTCCATGTGATGGATCTTATTGCGCCGGGCGAGGAGGTTGGCGACGGCCTGTGGCGGGGGCTTGTTGGTAATGGCAGAACTGATAATGTTGGGCATGTAGCGCCAGTCTTCCTCTGCGCGGAGACCAGCCTTGGGGTTCGAGTAGAAGCGGCCGATGGCGCCGAGATGGACATCTCCACCGAGGATAGTGACACGAGCTGAGAACTTCTGGGAGAACCTCTGCAACCTATGCATCAAATCCCGACGCTCCTGCTTGTGTTGCCGTGCAGTGTAGTGGTCGTCCAAGTCATCGAGCAAATCGACCTTGCCGTCGAATTGGTTGAAGAAGCCACCAGCAAAGCCGAAGCGCTTGTTCAAAAATTTGATGGGTGCAATCAACGGTGATTGAAGAATGTTTTCGAGCCAGATTAGTCGTGGGTAAGCGATGGGTACACCGAGCAATAGTATCATGTGCTTGAGCTCGGGGTTAGCGCTAAACTCTTTGTCTAGACGCTCGAAGATCATGTCATATGTTTCCTTGTAATTGATGACATGTCTCGTGCGCTCCGTTCGTGCGTCGATACCGGCAAATGCAATGCGCGCGCCTAGCTGGCAGTAGATGTTGCGACTGCGCTCCTCAACATATGGGCCTGGTTTCTGACCAATAATATAAGATGGGTCACCCTCATCGTCCGTCATGACGAAAGTGTTTTGCAGCTGCGCAATGTCTGCAGGTGTTGTTTCCTCTCCTGAAGCGTCTACAGCTGTCGTCTCTGGTGCATCGGTCGTGTATGTGCTCTTTGGCGGGGCCAGATGGTGTTGGAACAAGAGGTAGTACTTGTGTGCAACTCCACCGATACCCCTGAAAACAGCGCAATTCATGAAGTGATCGGTGTAAGAGCCGAAACCATCGATGATGTCATGGTCATCCCAGATGTTGACCTGGGGAATCTGGCTGTTGGCAGTAGAAAATGGCTTGTGACCATACCACCTAATATAGTTGTTATAGTAGTACTCGTCACATTCATCACGCATCTTCCTGTCAAAGGGGTATTCGCGTCGCTTGTGCGGGTTGCCAATGTCGGTCCAGGGCTTGAGCGGGCCGTCCACTCGCACTCCGTCATTGTAGATTTGGTCACCGCCACCGATCATGACGTGGAAAGGTCGCTGCTCGTGCATACGAAGGACATCGTTCCACAGAACAGGTCCTTGCCATATGTCCATGTCTGTGCCGACACTGAAGCCATTGCAGGAATGGAACATGATGCGCATCGACTGTGAGATTGAGGGTACTACGAAGACTTGCGGCTTCTCTTCTTTCAAGCCTTCCACATATTTCAGGCCCTGGATATCATAGCTCCACCGCGACTCGAATGGCTGCATGGGAGCCTCGATAATGAATCGCCAGAAGGCCTTCTTGGAATCTTCGTATAGCTTTTGTCCATGGAAGGTCCTCTCTGCCACGCTGAACCGTACATCGCCTATACTCCGGTCGACTGCGCCGGCCGGTGAAAGTACAAGTTGCGGGTTCGAGTGTGCAGCATTCGCGTCTTGCTGCCCGGGAGTGGTGACGATCAGAACACTGCCGTGCCAGACGGGCTGCCCGGTCTGCTGGTTGCTGGTGCGTCTGTAATTCAGGAGGGGGCCCATGATGACGTCCAAGACACCCGAGGTGCTGAGGACTTGGGGACCCTGGCCGATGCCCGTGACGCCGCTTGGGTCTTCATGACTTGGGAGGTATTCGGTAGCCATAGCGAAGGTTGATGACGCTCAGGGTCGATGTCTTGGAGTTGAGTAAGGTATGTTCGCAAACGCGCGCGCGGGATGTATACCACTTCACGACCCAGTCAGTATAGTGACTCAAACCGAGTAACGGGAGACTCACAATGGCGACGCGCTCTGACGCTGCGAGCTGAAGTCTCAATGTTGGCGCGGATGCTATGCGCGACGCTAGTGGAGATGGTGTTCCTGTCGCGACGAAGTCAATTGCGCGACTACACGGTGCTGCACTCTGGGAGAAGAAGAAAAGCGGCTGTGGAGGCGGGGTTGAGTGTATGTAAGAATGAAGGAGAAGGCCGGAGCAGCCAAACAAAAAAGCGTCTCTAGCCTAACAGTAAAGAAAGATGTTGTGCCTGTGATTGATGGCACAGCGACGGCAGGGGTTATTGCCGCTAGCCGGGCCCCACGACATGCTCGAATCCTGGCAAGGCCTTCCGCGCCGTAGCGGATCCCTAGAAGAGCAGACTACTACTAATCTTTTGCACCGTCGTTCACGCCGTCTCCATTGGACGTGCCTTGATGCCCCCTCTTTTGTTACTTTGCACGGTCACGAACCGCTCCCCACGAGATGTATGAGCTCACCATTGTTTTTCCGCGCCACAGACGCCCAAAGCAAGCTTTTGTGATGCATGCCAAGCGATGACTACCTCTGCCAAGCAATGAATAGCGCGATGTGATGACGAACGGGCGTGGCAGTTGTGTGGCTGTGACCCACTCATAATCTCCAGCCTACGGTCCGCGCATGTCAGGGAAAGATTTGCGCACAGATTGTGGCAGTGGATGACGGCTCCAAAAAAAGGCGACGTGGCTTCGATGTGCTGATCGACTGTTGAAACAGGACCCTGAAAACATAGCTTACTCAAGGGGCTTGAAGCTTATCTCGCTCTACGTACATGTAGGGTCTTTCGACAGTAAGGATGTGAACGGCTTCTACATTCTACAACTTGCAAATACCAACTTCTCCATATCTAGTCAGTTGTTCTCTTTCAAGAGTCACTTTACATAATCTACATTCCACAACCCCAACACGTAACTCCGCGTCGCAGGACACAGTCAACCTGTGCAGGTAAGACTGCACATTTCATTTATTTATGAAAAACTACACAAACCCTGAACAATCCTTACTTCCCATTTATCCAGTCTCAATCCAAACTTTTACTCAACATCCTCCGCCGTGATACCGCTAGAACCCATTGCTATCCCCTCCATCTCATGCATCCACCACAACTATCTTACATAATCATAAACAGGCCACAGTGCGCTCAGCGCGCGTGCCTTACCACAATCCACACCAAATCCCCATACTTGCCTAAATAAGTAACTGATACATTACCACCCACCGCACTATACCAAACTCAGACGCACTAACCCTAGCAGCCCTGCACATCAGCAAATGTACCATGAGTAAGTAATTCACACCAACTTGCACTACTTGCGAAACTAGGAAAGCTCCTAACCTAATGCCTTGGAAGTGCAAGGAACAAAGGCCGTGCGTGCGGTAGCTGCCAGATTGCTACAATCCACACCTGGGACATTCCGTAACTTGCCTATAGCAGTAAAAGTATTTGTGACTATGAGAAATATGTTGGCGAGTAAAAGTAACAATAATCAGACAATCTATGCATTTGCGCAATGTCATCATCCGCGATACTTACGTAGAATGCATAAGCAAGACTTGACGCTTGCAAGACTTGACACATGTGAGCATCTTCATTAGTGGCAGGTTATTTGAAACATGTTGACATATATCAATGCAATGTTATTGCAGATCAACTGCGGTGAGCCCAGAGTGATTTTCGTTGCAATTCAACAACAACGAATCCTCATGCTTCCTCCTCATCTACAGGCAGCACTTCATCTCTACTCAATCCTATCTCTTCGCCCACTCTCCTTACCACCTCTTTAATAGCCGCACAAGCTGGACTATCAGGATACGCCGTCAAAAAGCTCTCGCCAAAATCACATGCCATGCCTATCCTTGGATCCAGAGGCACCGCGCCTAAGAACGGGATGTTCTGATCTTTTGCCAATTTTGCCGCACCACCGGTACTCGCCCTGAAGATCTGGCTTTCATGTTTACATCCGGGACACACAAATCCACTCATATTCTCCACAATCCCTAGGATGGGTATACCCGCTTTCCGGCAAAAGTCAATTTCCTTCCTCACATCTAGCAGCGACACTTCCTGTGGTGTGGAAACGAGGACTGCCCCGTCGACGCCCGAGGCTTTGAGGAACGAATTGACAGACAAGTGTTCATCCGAGGTGCCTGGGGGCGTGTCGACGACGAGGAAGTCTAGTTCGCCCCATGTCACGTCCATGAGGAACTTCTTGATGAGGCCGTTCTTCTTTGCGCCGCGCCAGATTACGGCGTCGTCGCGGTTCGGTAGCATAAACTGTACGCTCATGACCCCGAGGTTCTCGCTGACCCATACGGGTTCCCATCCTTCTCCGCTGACGTGTATGGTTTCATCCTCTACGCCCATCATCTTTGGTATGCTCGGCCCGCAGATATCCGTGTCCATGAGACCGACGGTTGAGGATGGGTTCGATGCAAATCCGTGCGAGAGCATGGTGCTGAAGGTTGATTTGCCGACACCACCCTTGCCTGAAAGAACGAGGATCTTGTGCTTGACCGAGGAGAGGCGGGCGGTTATAATGGGTATGTCGGGATCTGGGCCTTTTGGCGCGGACGCGCATATCGACTGGTTGGGACATCCTGCGCATGAGTCTGCTTGGCCTGCTGTAGCAGACTCAGGGCCTGGGCAGTGCTCTGTGAGTCTTGTCAGTCGTCTGTCGTCACATGAATGATGGAGTGCGACGCCGAAGCGTGGCGGGGCAGTCGTACCAGGCTCAGGCGCAACGAGCTTCGGCGCTGCTTTCAAAGGCGCTTCGAAATCAACCTGTACTGGCTCTTCTAGTGAGGGTGCCATGATTTCTGTGTAACTGTGAGGGACGAAATGTGAGGGCTACATCGTTGCGTGCGGAGGGAAAGTCCTGGAGGCTTGATAATCAGCATCCGCGGGTAGGGCTGCAAGTCTTGGCAATTTGCCCCACAATCGCCCGACTTATCGCCACAGGTACATACATCGGTCAGGGACTTCATCAAGGAACGAGATAAGATGTCGAGTGAAAGGTTCTATTCATGCAAGCTATGCTCGTCTATTCATATCATTCAGCCGATACCCAATCCCTTATCTTATCACTCAATCCTCTTGGTCCAAGTAGACGAAAGTCTACTTCAACTTGACCATCACATAAGGTATCTCAACATCCTCCTCTTTCTGGTCCTCGGCTGTGATCTCGAAGATGACGTTCTTCTGATGGTCTGGTACAGGCTTCTTGCTGACGTGCTCAACGAGCTTGCTCATCCTGTGCTTTGTCAGTATTTGTACAAACAGTAAACATATAGATACTTACGTAAGAGGCATCCTATCCTTTAGCTTGCTGGGAGGATAGAAAGATGCGTAAAGCAAGCTCACACCGGAGCTGATCATCTGAATCGAGAGACCCTTCTTCTCAAAGTACGCCACAAAGTCCTTCAGTGGAATATCGTCTACCTCGAAGCGATCCCATAGCTTGTCGATCGTGACCTCGCCATCATGCCCTTGGTAAGTGCCCTTCGGACTTGCAATCGGCTCACTGAAACCGAAGAATGGTAGTGCCAAGTTGATGAAGCCGTTCTTGTACTGCTCGATGTCGGTCTTGCCATCAATGATCTTGTACAGTTCAAGATTGACAAGGCCAGTGACCAGTGCTGTGGTGGTCGCGATGGCAGGGATAATCTTTCCAGCAATGAACTTGGTCTTGTGTCGGTCTGCTTGCTCAATCTTGTAGTTCTCGGCACGAAGGTTGCTGGCGGCAGTGATGAAGTCGATGTGATGATTGGTGTCGTCATCCTTCTCAAACTCCACAGGCTCAAGCTTGAATCCAGCGAGCGACTTCGGTGCCGGAAGCTGGTTGATAATGCTGTCAAGCGACCCACTATCGTCACCGCCAGCCTGGTTGGCGTTTGGATCTGGCTCCTTCTCGTCGGCTTGAATCTTTACGGTAGGATCGGGTTGGAAGTCGGGAACAATCATGTCGTTGAGCACTTCAACGTAGTGTTCTCGAGACGCATTTGGCTTGATACCGTAGTTGTACGCGTGTAGAGTAGCAGCGGCTTCGACATATGTGAAATGGGTCGGGTTTGAAGGGTCAAACTTGGATGGGTCGGGCGCACGCTTTGGTCCTGACCAGAACGGCTGACCAGATCCCGTCTTAGAGTCCTTGGGGAAGTTGTAGAGCAGTTGCGCGATGGCGTGGTTATAGTTCTTCTCGAACTGATGGCGAGCCCATACAATGCAGTCATCAAAAGAAAGCGGCTTCTCGGTCACTAAGAAGTCTCGCAGAGTCTCCAGAGTCTGCTTCTCATTTCCAGACTGCTTCAGTGATGCGCCAAGGTAATCCGGCTGGGTCAGATACAGGTTGACGATTTCGGGTCCCTTGACAAACAGAGAATCGAATGACTCACGCGCCCACGCAATGGTGTGCTCAATGCGGTTGGGGAAACTCCTCAGTGTGCACATGGGGAAAGACTTCTCCGGCGGATCTTGTGACGAAGAATAAGACTCTGTGATGAATGGCAGCACAACCTGGGTGTTGCCCTTGGTGCCCAGAGTGCCGCTATCGAGCAGAGGCTTGCGGAAGAATACACATCGACGGTCGACATATGTGCGTGCCTCTACGTTGTCGAGTGCGTTTGTGACTCCATCTAGCGAGTTCCAGAACTCTTCGTTGAAGATGTGCTCAGTCTCAGGACCGACCTTGTCTTGCAAAGTGACAATCTTTCCACTGAGGTCAGGGTTCATGACCTGTACAGCCTTCGCTGCAGCGTCGCTCTTTAGCTTGCCAACGTCGGCCGGTCGGAACAAGAACTGTCGGTTGAGATTGCTCTTTTCGATCTGGTCGTTGTCGGTTACGGTAATCTTGCCTTCGGGCCCGGTGCCTAGACCCATCATTGCCCAGTTCTTCAGCATCTCGCAGCCAATGGCACCCGCACCAACAAGGAACTGCTTGACGTTGCTGAGCTTCTTTTGGTATTCCTGACCCAGGACAGCGATTTGACCATCATAACGTGAGCCGATCGGAGCGCACTGCTCTTCCGAACGAGTTGTCGATGTAGGGAGAGACTCTAGCGAGTCAAAGTAGAGGAATTGAACGATGGGGTGGAACTTTCCGGACACGGATTTCAACACTTCCTGCGCAGCCATACCACCAAAGAATGCAGCGACCGGGCTAAGGTCACCGCGAGCTTGGTAACTGAGTTCCTTGATGAGCTTCTCATCCAGTTCAACCTTTTCCTCCCCTTGAGCTGCAATTTCCTGCGCAATCTTGAAGAGCTCAGTGGCATCAGCCTCGTGGTGAGGGCGTGGAAACTCGCCCTTGTGGAGGTTTGCGAACTTATGAAGAGCCTGGATACCAACGTGTAGCTGTTGTGGTCGGTCGAACTTGGCGAAGTCGGAAATGAGGAGCTCGGGCTTCTTCAGCTGCTTGCTAAAAGGCTCAAAGTTGATAATCTTGGGCATCTTGACCTGGATGAACTGGCCACCCTTCTTGTATTCGCCCAAACCAGATACATCGCCAATAGAGAAGGTGTAGGGTCCCTTGACCTCAATCTTGCGAGGTGCACAGCCGTTCAGGCCCTCCATACCCTCGACCTCTGAAAATGTGACCCAGTCGCCATCTTCGAGACCGTGCCTTGTCTCATCCAATGCCGAGACGATACCCTCCTCATCAATACCAGCAATGATACCGGTGCTAACGTTCTCGCCGGTTGGGTCGCCAATGGTGAAGTTTTTGCCGAAATCAGTGAAGATTGTGCCGAACAGACCATATGTATCGGTGATGACAATGAAAATGCCGTTGTCGTGGCAGTAATCTGCGATCTTGATCTGATCTTCGAGCGCAGTGTCGGTCAGTACAATGACCTGGAACTGCTTCAACTGCGATAGGTCCGATGTCAAATCTCCACCACTGTATTCCTGGACGGGTGTGTATGGATTGAGCTCGGAAACCTTGGGTACGGTAACAGAAGCGCGCGGCTTTCCTACGTCGGCGGGTGTGAGGAAGAACTGTGACGACAGATCGGCGAGAGCGGCGGGCTTGGGGTCGTAGAGCGTCAGCGACTTGACACCGGCCAGGGCGATGTTCTTCGCGATCTCGACACCAAGACCTCGTAGACCAGCCACGAGGACGTTGGATGAGCCCATGCGCTTCATGGCCTCGTGGCCCAGCACATACAGCTGTCGGCTGTAGAGGGACTCGTCGATTTCGCCATTGTTGCCGGATGCATCTTTGAGCTGTTCGACAGCAGTGGCAGGACTGTCGACTTGCATTTTTTCCTTGGATATGTTAGCCACACTTCAAAGTGACATGCGTGGCGACGCATGAAACATAGAAGACTCGGTGTCCGCCAATGGTCGGTTACAGACATGCAAGGCGCATCCAGTGGCGGTATTGTACCTGTCACAAGGCGCACTTACTGTCATGACTTTGTCTCTCTTGCTGGGACGAGTGTCCTCGTCGCTCCGATGTCTCTTCCCCAGTTTGCCGGCTGTCGCGAAGCCTGTAAGCTGTCAAGCGTGGCGGTTGCGGGCGCCTCGTGTATGGCGGGGTAGTCTTGGTGGTGCGGTCGTGGAGTGTAGACAAACAAGGTCAACTGGATTGTCTACTGTGGTTGAGTTGATGTGTAAAGGGAGTAAATGAAGGGTCTAAAGAAGCAGGCAGCGCAGGTTATTACGTGAGTACTTGTCACAAGGAAGGTGCTGGAGCTCCACACTAGCGCGCCATCCCACTTTATTCTTGGCACTCGCGATCGTCATCGCTTTTCTATCGTAAGCAAGACGCGAATTCACTTGATCAGTAAAGGTGCTTCGTCATCTTCCTGGTATGCTCCTGCCTGCATGCTTGATGTTTTCTGTCAGAAGTCGAACAATCACAATGGCAAATTTGGTGCATCATAGTGTAAAAATCCTCATCGTTGTATTCACAGCCTGCTTGGCCTTGTCCAACATTCATGTACATGATCCGTATCTCGTGTTTTTTTGCATACCGTTCCATGGTTCATTCTCATTAATCCATAATCACCGCCACTCATAGTAACACATTCAGTCGCACGTTCATTGACGCTGGAAGAAAATACCGTAAAACGCCGTCTGGGCCAAGTTGCAGCCAGAAGATTAATCAGCCGAAAGGAGAAAACCACCCCTTGGGGTACTCGCGGAAACTCGACAGGCAAAGAAGCGAAGAAAAAAAAGTGTACAAGGGAAAGACGTCCACAAGGTTGGGACAATCATCGTCTTGACGAGTGATGTGTTCGGCGAGTGTGGCGATCTGAAGAGCTTGCGCTGCCTAGAGGGTTGTTAGCACTATATTGATGATTCGGGCCGACGGGACTACTTACTTGTGCTTGTGTAGTCGCTGTACATGTACGACGTTCCACTGACAGTGGTGCTCTTGTCTTCAGTCTTTGCATCGTTTCTCCTCTTCAAGCCCAGTGCAAGCGCCAATCCACCCAGACCGGCCGCAAGACCGAGACCCTTCTTCGCACCGCTGTGCTTTTCAGAGCCGGCGCGCGACGGACGGGCAGGACGAGCAGCACCGTACCAGCGGCCGCCGCCAGCAGCAGCGCTACCACCGCTGTGGTGGTGCTCTTCGATGTATGTCTCCTCGTGAGTGTGCTTGCGCTTCTTGCCAATGCCGAAGATGGCGAGGAGGGTGTCGAAGAGGGCGCGGGCGCAGCAGAAGAGGCAGAGGAGCAGAAGCAGCAATATGCCGAGAATGACACCAATGACGATACCGGCAATTGCGCCTCCGCTGAGGCCGTTGTTGCTTTCCTGAGTTGGGACCAGGCTGCCGGAAGCGCCGGTAGGAATTGGCGTCTGGAAGGGTACTGTGACAGTCGGGGCGCCGGTATATGTGACTACAACGATTCCTGAGCTGGTAGGTCGAAGAGGAGCAGAGGGGGCCAACGTACCGGTAGGCACAATGCCTCCTGAGCTCCCACCAGCGATCAAGGCACACTTGCCGGCAGTGAGACAGTAGAAGCCCGAATCGCAGCAGGTGGAGCCGCAGGGATTTTGTGAGTCTTTGCATGTCAGTGTCGCGGTGGCGGGGACATAGGTGCTGAAGACGGATGTCTTTGTCAACAGGCCAACCGTCTCGACATAAGTCGTCGTGTGGTATTGCCAGTATCCTCCCGAGCCAGCAGCCGGTGTTGCAGCACCACCGCACTGCGCCTGGTTGCTGGCATCAGTGTAGCATGTTGTGCCTGTAGGGCAGCAGAGCCAGCCCTCGAAACCACAGGGATTGGCACACTTTTCCTGTCTCCCGACTAATTGCGACGAGTTGTGGAAATCGACAAGTTCTTGTTGGTGGACTGGGTACCGGTACGGCTTCGCAAAGGCCGAGGGCAGATATGCGAGAGCGACAAGGCCGAGGACGGCGGGCGGCGCATGGAAGAGGCGCATGATTGTGAGGGGAAGATGCAAACAGCCGCAGAGACGACTGCGATTGGAATGTATCTGTTTGCAGAAAGCGGCAAGACGCGAGGCTGCTGCAATCACGAGGAATGCTCGCTGTTCGCTGTCGTCGGAAGCGGTGAATGGGTGGGTAGCTGCGGGGTCGATCTGTTGGCTAGCGTGCAGCTCCGGGGAATGCGATGACTGGCCGGCGCGTCTACAACGTGAACGGTGCGGAACAAAAGTAAAGCAAAAAGTCAGTATCAGTCAAGTACAGGATGCGTGGAGAGTGCGCGGGAAGATGAGAGTAAGCGTGCAAGATGAGGGCTGGTAGAAAAGGGTAGACTTAGAATATGCGTGAGGTTGGGGGACTACGCAAGCCGGTGGTTGGGAACGAGGTGGGTGGTTGGGAAAGCCGCTCCAACACCGGTATGCACTTGCGCCAATGGTCGGGAAACCTGTCACTATCCTTGCAGACGTTGTCGTGTTCCTGGCCGTGATTTATTTTTACTCTTGCGTGCGGTCTCGAAAGTCTAGAAAGGTGCCGTGGGTGGTGTGCTGTCAGCCGCTTCTGTGCCACGTTCGTTTACTTTTGATACCATCAAGACAAGCCTGTCCGTTCACCGAGCAACCACGGCGCGGGCATCATCCTCTTCAGTCTGCGCACGTTCGCCAGCACCATCCGTCATGCAATTTCCACCGCCACGCTGGCCGGAGCCCACTCGCGCATGCGGTGTAGGTACAGTACAGGTACTGGTAGTTGTTCTTTTGTAATTGCCGCTACAGTTCATGCGCCTACACCGTACCGGTACAATCGATGCAGCCAGCTGCTGCACTCGCTTGGCCGTAGTCGTTCATTCCTCCGCGTCACCCCACCACGCGTCGCGAACTCTATGCACCACACCTGCTAACTCATCTTTCTATTTGTCTACTCTCTCACACACTCTCTCTACCCACTGTGCGAATCGCTGTCGAAACCTTCTCCAGCATGTTGCACAGCCGCGTCACATACGCGCAAGTACCTCAGCACTATCCAACCTATACTCCCGCACCAACATCTCGCTTGCCCTCTGCGCAATCACATACGCCGTGGCCTGGGTATGATTGTTTGTTGTAACCGGTGCAACGCTCATGTCCACTATTCTTAGCCCCTCCACTCCTCTCACCCTAAAACCCTTGTCTACCACTGCGCCCTCGTCTCCGTCTTTGCCCATTCTACACGTTCCCCCAGCGTGCCACACCGTTGACGCATTTGCCCTCGCAAAAGCATCTACCTCGGCATCATCCATGCTGTTTGGACCCAAGATTGTGCGCACAACGTGCGGTGCGATGACCGGCGATGACGTCAGTTTCGTCCAAGTCTCGCGTATAGCTTCGCGGAAGATGCGCTTGTCGTAAGGGTGCGTAAGGTAGTTTAGCTTGATGATAGGCTTATCTTCTGCCTTGGCCGAGCGCAGGGTAATGGAGCCAGTTGATTGCGGGTTCATGAGGAAAGCGATGAATGACAAGTACGTGTTTCCCGGCTCAAGCTGTGTGCCTGGTGGCCAGAGAGCGCTGTTCCCAATGAACTCGAACGTTGGCACCTTGTCTTTTGTCAGATATTCTTGCATGTCTTTTGGCAAATTCTCAAACTCTTCCAGCTTCTCCAGACCAGGTAATTTAACATAGCCACCCCATAGACCCGAATTTTGGAGTGCAAAAGCTCCCGTCTGGTCCTTTTCCCATGCAGCCTCTGCTTCAGTCATGAGCTTTTCGTTGGATTCAAAGGCGTATCTGTCATTAATTGAGCCGTCCACCTCAACTGACATGAAAGTCAGGACGTGGTCGTGGAGTCCTTTGCCTACCGCCGGTAGATTCACTTTGACATCGATACCGAGAGGACCAAGTTCATCGGCAGGACCGATGCCGTTTAGCAAGAGGAGCTTTGGCGTGTCAATTGCGCCACCGCAGATGACGACTTCTTTCTTCGCAGTCGCTGCCGCAAATTAGCATTCCATCGTCTAACCGTATTTCAGATCAACCTACCTTGCCGGCCATCCTCCGTAATAACCCCAGCAACCTTCTTCCCCTCCCACATGAACTTCGCCACCTTTGCATCGGTCCAAACATGCAGGTTTTCTGGTGCATCCACCAAATGTGCAATCGCACTCGTAGTCTTCCCCTCGCGAGAATAACTACTTGGAAAGATGCCCAATCCCACCGGATCCCCAGAGTTCAAGTCCAGGTTGATCTTCCATCCCTCTTTTACTAGAGCCTTCATCTGTGGCTCTGCACCGCCCTCCAACTCTTTGGGCAACCCTACCTTCAGATTCCCAGCCGTGCCATGCGGATTGATGCTCGGGTCAGCGAGATGCGTGTACCCCTTTGAGCCCTCAAAATCGTAATTCTCAATCCTGCCAAAGGATTTATGCACAGTTTCCCAGCTCCACTCCCCCTCTTCATCGCCAACCAATTCAGACCACCGATCATAATCTTCGCTACTTCCATACAAGTACACAGCGAAATTCAGTATCGAACTTCCGCCAAGTCCTTTGCCTCGTGTATAGGGTATCTGCCGTCCGTTGAGTCCGGGCTCAGGCTCAGAGACGTATCCGTGGTCAAGATCTGGACGCATAGCTTGCGCATGGTATCTGTGGAAGGGAGCGCTCAGGTAGGCGCCCTCTGGCTTTGATCCAGCTTCGAGGAGGAGCACAGAGGGCTTCTTTGCAGAGTGCGAGAGGCGATGTGCGAGGAGACAACCTGCCGTTCCGGCTATAAAGTACTAGTATTAGTCATGAGGTGGAACTAGGGGGTCGGCAGAGAGAGTCTGACCACCGACGATGATAAAGTCATATGACTGTTGTGCCATTGTATCTCACAACTGAACTTGATGCTAAGCAGATCTCGTCATTCCAAAAAGAAATAAAAACGCTGAAAACGAAGTGCCGGTCTTTTATAACTTTGCTTGCTCCGCCACCGGTCCTTGCTAAAGCGGGCGCACCACCAGGCTGAGTAAACTACGGTACATTAGTACAGTATGCATGCACGCCTCTTCGCCTTTTGATCACTTTCCTCTTCCGACTAACCCCACTACACCATACTTTCCGCTACAACCCGAGAGCGTGCAAAGGCCCAATACCCGTGCACACCCTGTAACTGGATCAAGGCAATGAGAAGTGTACCAGCTGAGGTTTTCGAGTGCTGGCACAGTAAGATGGGCTGATGGTGGGGGTGAGTCGGCAATACCTAATATGCCGATTCGGGTTCCCCACATGACGCTAGTAGGTTTGTTGGGGCCCCGGGGTAGTGTGGTGGCTACTTCCTACCCAGGGTCGTTCCCGATGCCGTCTTCCGAACGCATCCAAGGCTCTACAGAAACCTCTAGTGTAAAATACATAGTAACCAGAAGGGTCTGCCATATGTCAGATTGCTACTTGACTGCAGCATTCTCTGGTCTTGCCACCAAATCCCGACTATCTACCCCCGAAAGCCGAGTGCCCTCATGAAGCGTGATGGTCGTCGTCGACATCAAACTCGCAGGAATATCAGTTCTCATCCAGTCGGGTTTTCGAAACCCTTTCTTCCCGCCGCTCATCTCTCCATTGTGTGATAACCCCCGCTCTATATCCCTCACCTCTGCCCTTCCTCCGCTACCACCACCGTCACCCCCATGTCCCCATCCAGACTTCCCAAAACGAACCCTCGCAACGCATCCCCTCAGATCCGGCAATGAAGCTGCCACGATCCCGAAACAGATCTGCACTGCAACCAGCACGTTGACTTTTCCCCCAAAGTACCCCCGGTCCTCTTCTCTCCGCCGCAACACGGGAATCTGAAGCAAGGCCACGACGCAGACCACAAAACCCAGCCCAAATACCAGGACCAGGCCTAGCCGCTTCTTTAACCCCAACTTGGAAAGCTACCACACATATGGCAGCGGCAGCGCGAAGATGAGACTGTCGACTACGCTGTCGCCAATGGCGGCGGAGTAGCTGTATACCAGAGAGCTAAAACACGACGAGCCGTGGAAGGAGCGCCAGTGTGGTGACCATAATAAGGCGATGTCTTTGCAGAAGAGGGAGAGAACAATGAGAACTTGGATGAAGTGGAGAAGCGAAAGTAGTATCAGGATGTAAGAGAGGGGGCGCAGGAACGAGAGGGATGGGGGAAAGATGCGTAGGTAGTAGGTTAAGATTGAGAGGCGGGTAAGTGTTGCGGCGAAAAGGTAGAAGAGACGGCGGGTGAAGATGTGCTGGGTGGTAAAGTCAGTGCAGGCCATGGTGGATGGAGGGGGTTTTTACTTGGTAATAAGGTATTTCAGAAACGAGATCTGGGCTTGAAGCGTTGTCAGAACAGTGATATTGCGATGAAAACAACATGCACTCACCCTTTTCGATCATACCCCCAGTCGTCGTTTGCGCTCATGCATGAGATTACTGTGCGAGCCAGCGCTGCGGCCTGTAATTTGTCAGCTTCAATATTTAACAAAGGTTGACTAAAGTCTCCAACAAGCAGCTTTTTGGGTTGCATATACCGTGCCCAGTATGATCAAGATGTCATCCAGCGCCAATTTCCTCTTAACCGCCAATCTCGCATAAACCCTCAGGACTACCGTACAAAACGCCAACACCATAAGTGGTACTTCAATCGCCAGCGTAGTCTCCATATTACTGCTATCGTCCCCGGCGATCATCTCAGTGGTGGAGTCGTAGTTGTTTGCTTAGCGTATGTAGGTCGCACAATTCGAGCAACAAGATTACAGTTGCAGCGCATTCAAGCCAAAGAATCGGGAAAACATGAATTATTATCGATCAGATTTAGCAAAGAGAAAAGAACGAAAAGATGCAAGCGACATGTTTTGATGCAGATTTCTGTCTTCGTCTAGCTGATAGCTGATAGCTGACATGCTGGTGGAAGCTTACTGAGCATATTTGCGTAGGCTGTGTCACCAATGAACTTCCGCCATTGAGCGTGCACCCATATAGATTTCGCTTGGCGGTGGGATGCTGACATGATCTTGCGCATACTTACCCCGCAATGTGGAGGGTCGCTATGGATTAGGAAACTTGCGAATTTGTAGCGCAAAAGGCTATGCTAAGACTGTGTAGAGGTATGGTACTGACAACGGAAACAGGTACTCTACTTGGCTCGCTTTTCTAGAAAGCTCAAGCTAAAGCTTATTTTAGAAAACTCCTTCAATCTTCTCCGTCTGGTTGAAATCATACGCATTACCGAAAGGCCTGTTCAGATAGTTTTTCTGCAACTGCTCACTTGAAACGTATGTGCCGGCAATTTGCAGTCCCGTCTTCTCGTGCGAAAGTTGCTCTTCCAGATCTTCTGCAAACTCTACTTGCATCTGATTACGGTACCAGGGCGCAAAGTGTACTACCAAGGGTAAGCTTATCGGCCACTTGGCAATAGGGTTAGGACTTACTCATTGCGAGCATCACTCTTGGGGTTTGTGTGAGGTTGGGCTTGCCTCCGTGCCAAAGTCTCAAATCGCGGATGATGATGCTCCCTTTCTTGACTACTGGCTGCGTGGGTGGCCTGACCTCCCTGCGAGCGTCAAGCAGATGCTTCTTGATTCTGCCACTGGCACGGTCACCGTGTTCGCCCTCTTGATCGGCAAGAGTGGTACCGTCGTGAGTGCCAAGCCAGACCTCTGTTGACCCATTCTCTGGAGTCATGGTCACCAGAGGGACGTTGACGACTAGAGCGAACGGAATCGACGGATGATCAAAATCAGCGTCATTGTGCGTCGGTTGGGACGCAGGCGGCGATGACGCTGTTGGAGGCAGAGCAGTATTGCCAGAAACAAAGCGCAACGACGGCTTAGGTCCCAACATGGTGGAGGTGACATGGGTAACGATCGGGTCTGTAACATTGGCAAGCGTTCGTGGAGTTCCAGTGGTGTTGAAGCTGAAGACTTACTGACGTAGATGTCCTTATTGAACCACTCCTTCGTCATGGGAGGATCCTGCTGAATGTTGCCTTTGTTGTAATTGAAAGGACTGTCCACCCTTGCCTGAAGTTCGTAGGCATCCTCGACCATCTTCTTGTTCAGCCTATCCAGAACTGCATGGTCAACTATGTTTTCCAACACTACAAGGCCATCACGGAAGAGGGCTCGGATCGCTATCTCGAGGTTGCGTTGTCCAAGCTCGCCATTCTCCAGCTCAGATGCTGTAGGTGCAATGGAAACGGGAATCGGCGGAGAATTCGGAGACATGGTGAAACGGAGAGTTGATGACGTGATGGCTGGGGAGGGAGAGAAGGCGAATGCAATAGAGTATACCACTTGATAAAAGGGCGATATATATGCCAACTGTTCTACGCAAATACGTCAATTTATATCTCATATCCTGTTCGAGGTGGCCTGGCAATGTTCAGCGGAAAGCGGAAGTCTGTACATAGCCTAGTGGCATAGAGCGGCGCTAAACCCTTCACAGCACTGCAGCCGTCTGTGGAGAAGCTGGGCGCAACCTCGTATACCCTCGTGATTCGGGACGCTTCTGCTTCGATGTCGGAATTGAAAACTGTCCGTGTGAGGCCAAGATAGTTCCGACAGTCATAAGATGAGAATTTTGCGGATGGCCTGGATCAAGTAGGGGCTCCGTCTCGGATCTTCTACTACGGCGTAACTACGCTGAAGCATACTTTTGTCCCCACAATTGCTGCGAGAATTGATCCCATCTCTTTCCAGGACTGGCAGAGAGCAATTGTAGCTCCGAATGAACGGGCAGTCATGCGTAGGCCTCCGAGCGGCGTATTACGATCTGCCAAGGACGATCATAGCGTTTGGCCAGAGATACTCCTGTGCTGACCATGAATTGATAGCCGGATACGGATATGCTCGACGAGGCAGGGGATTGAGCCAACGTGAAACGTATCCGCTCTATGCCATGGTCGTGACGCGTGTCCAAGACGTGTGCTGTCGACGTACTAGATCTTGTGCCAGAGGGCAATGAAGTGTAATCTACCAGGGGTATTTAGAGGAAGAAACGACAAAATACCGAGTGGATTACGTATGAGTCTTCTCATTGTAAGCATTTGAATGCAAGCAGGCATGATGGGAGCGGGTCGCGAATCACAGCGTTGGGTTGGTGGTCTGGTGACAAGGATGGGGTTGAGTACGGTAGAAACGCGGAAAGCGGCATTACGCCAAACGTCAGGAAGCCAGGGCCAACGTCTCTCCACAATGTTTCTGACCCAGCAGGCCCTCAGGCCCACGAAACGATCAACACGCTCTAATCTACCCCCCCAGCACTGCCTCTGTCCAAACAGCAGTTACCGTCTTCTACTTCTTTCTGTCGCAGTGACATAGCCACACACGTCTTAGACATCAGTTTAATTGGATGATTTGAATTGCACATCACGCGTCTGCCCTCGCGTGGCCGACACAACAGCCCACCCACCCACATCGCCTCGAACATCAAAGTCCGCCCTACCGCCCGTTCCAGACACCTGTCGGAAAGCCACCCTAATACGATTCCCATACAGTTTCCATTGGTATTCTGAGCCGCAGTTTCCAAAGAGCATAGCAACCTGACCCACATCGCCGCCATGCCGTCGCAACGTCGCATGAGGTTCTTTACCATCCTCATCGTCACCATAATTGTCGTCCTATTCTACATGTCCAGAGCAGCCAAGGAAACACAAACATCCGACTTTTACACAAAGACCCAACAAGCCTTACAGGAGAAGGAATATGCACAAGCTGCGAAACAACGCAATGCAGACAGCATTGGTTCGCGACTGAAAGCCGCCGAGGTCGAGGCCAAAAAGGCCACCAAAGACAAGGACACATACCACAGGGTCGCAGTCGAGGGTCCAGATTCGAAGAGCGTCGCAGGCAGAGTCAAGGTGGATGGCGAGAGGGTCCCCGGCGTCGCACAGCAAGGCGGCAGGCCGCGCGACCAGGCCGCCATAAAGGAGCACGAGACACCTGAAGAACACGAGGTCGAGATGGAACTAAACGCCATCTTGAAGAAGAGTCCTGGTATGTTAGACACAGTCACGTCTTGATATGCGCAGCTGCTAACCCGTTGTAGTCATCGTCTTTTCAAAGTCCTACTGCCCACACTCGATGAAGGCGAAGCACATTCTGCTCGAAAAGTATACCATCAAGCCCAAGCCCTACGTTGTTGAGCTCGACACCAATCCCATCGGCCAGCAATTACAGGCCTTCCTCCACAAATCGACCGGTCGACGTACCGTGCCCAACATCCTAGTCATGGGGAAGAGCATCGGAGGCGGCGATGAGATCGAGGAACTAGATCAAACAGACACGCTTATATCGACGTTCAAGGAATTGGGCGGCAGCCGCATCGCGCAAGTCGACCATCGGGACGCCCGCCCAGAGATGCGACGAAAGGGCAAGGCGTAGAGAAATCTACACCTGGCGCTCTTATGGAATAGCCCCTCTCCATGTATATTTATGGGTCATCTCTTGTATGGCGTCTCTTGAGTCGGAAATGCGTCATTCGGCACCGTCTAGGGTCTTGGTTACAATCCTTAGACATCCACACAGGTGCGGATCGGATCTTAGTCGCCTGTCTACGGCGGTGGATATACCCTTTATAGTTTTGTTATACTTGTAACTTCTCAGTATCTATTATGTGAGACATCATCGCAACGCCTCATCCAGATTTCGGGGGATTTACTCCATCTTCACGTCTTGCGCCAGCCGGTGACTTAGTCAGTTTCCTTGTGCGCTCGAGTGACATTGTACGGACCAGAGACCCAGCAGTCCCACTCTCAAACGCTACAAGACTAGATCAGTTACGACTCTCCTCTTAGAGTCGCATATATTGATCTCATATCGTCATCTCGCCCCATCGCGCCTACCTGACCCGAGGCGCATTGCTGTGGGGAAGTCGCTTTCTCTCACTTCACCGTTTGCGCCTGCCAGATACCATGAGTGGCGAATTCTCCGCTCATCTACTGAGAAGTCACCCAATCTCTCTTCACCGTTGATTCTACACTGTTAGCTACCATGCGCTTCTAGGCTTTCACATCCATAAATAAATTTCTCGCCTTTCTACGAGAACATCCCACGATCATTTCGACAGCACTACACACTCGTTCTGTAAGTCCGTCAAAGCGCTAGCACATGCATTTTGCCAACGATTCGCACAGACCGTTCAGGATGTGTCAGTACTGGAAGAAGATGCATACGTGCAACCACCAGTCGGACCGCCCCTACATTGAGATGTGCCGCCCTGGCTTCCTCTCCAACACGGTCTGCCCCGACATCGGCGAAGACGACAAACCCCGCCCATCGCACTTTCCTTGCTACCCATGCATCAAACTCGAAGCACGCGCTGAGACCGAGGCCCAAGCCCGCCTTGATGAGGATGCTATCGCCAAAGCCTACGAAGCTCGCGAGCGCGCTGTCAAAGAGAAACAGGCTGCTGAATTGAGGGCCAAAGAGGAGCGAGTTCGCCGCGAGGCTCGTGACAAGGCAATCAAAGAGCGAGAGGCGGAGCAGCGTGTCAAGCGTGAGAAGGAAGAGCAGGAGCGCAAAGCCGGAAAGGAAGGAGGTACGTGGGTTGAGACTTTGGGAAACAAGAAGCCAAAAGGCAGGAAGAGTGGCAGTGTTGTCGGGCTTCCAGTTGCTGTGCCGAACACGCCTACAGCCATCATGGTCACGGCGCCCAAGAACACCAAAGAGAACAGCACCGCCGGCGGATATGGTGGTGAGAAGATGACTTCCAAGAACGGTCGTGTGGACCCTGGTGGTAGAGCTGGTACCTGGGGCCCTAAGAAGATTCTGAGCAGGCAGGAGAACGGCGTCGGCGTCGGTATCGGCGTAGGTGCAAAGAAGTGAGACATGGATGTAGGCTGTGAAGATCGTGGTCACTAGAGCTATCTGGTAAAAACGGGTCGCGACAAGCAGGTGTAGCGATTCAACACACGAGGTTGACTTCTGCGCCGAGTCCACTGCCACAGCCGAATACTCGCAATGAGGGTCACATGAGTTATTCCGGGTATGTAGCAAATCAGCTCCCCTGTAGCCAAGATAGATCATCGCGGTGAGCGTAACTGCCGTTCCTTGGGAAAACCCAACTGCTCGAAAGTTCGTCAAATTGAAACCGGTAACACAGGCGACTGCGTCTTCTAAGATTTTAGTTCAACTGCAACCCCAAAACGCCACAAACTTCACCGCTTGAAATAACAGCAGGGATCCAACTCACCCCACTAACTGATACGGGGGCGGCGTCCAAGATAAGCACCTGACGCTTCCTACACCTTAAGTTAAGGCATACCTGATAATGTTAGGAATTCAAAACTCCAGCGGCAGCCACGTAGTCACGAGTGGAACGTCCTCGCAGCCATGACAGCCACCGGCAAAGACAGCGTTGCGGGAATCGACTCGGCAGCCGCACCCAACGCCAAAATCGTCACACTATCAACTTGGATGCTTGCAGCAGCCTTTTTGGGAATCGCCTTTTACCTCTGCGCCGAGCTCAACGTGCGTCTACTCATCAGAGCCACGCGGTACAGTCTGTACTTTTGGAGCTGCTTCCTCTGTAGTTGGGGCATCATCGTCCACGGCATCGCCATCTTGTTATCTGACCTGGAAATATGGGCATCCTATTACTCCATCATCTTCATCGAATTGTCATGGCTCACTTTCGTCGTATGCCAGTCTCTCGTCCTGTACTCGCGTCTCAACCTCGTTCTGCTCGTCCCGCGTGTCGCAAACTATGTGCTGTGGATGATTGTCGTCAACGCTGTTTTGTTTGGGCTCACAACTGTCGTCTTGGGTTTGGTCGCTGTAAGTCACGCTACGGCCCCACTCACTAACTTACTCCACTTGGATGCATCTTGCTGATAGTAATGCCTACACTCAGCGCCATCCCCGCTTCTCCACTCAACTCACCTACACCAATATAACATGGGATAAGATCCAGCTCGCAGCCTTTACTGCACAGGAAACCATCATCAGCACCCTCTACATCCGTGCCACTGCCTCCCACCTCAAAGACATGACACTCCTCGGCTCATGCCGCAACACCACCCGTCGCAATCTGCGCAACCTCATTGCCGTAAACGTCTTCGTCATCATGCTCGATGCAACCGTCATGGTGCTGTGTTACACGGGCTTCTTCTTCCTACAGGGTTTCTACAAAGCGGCCGTCTATGCAATCAAGCTCCGCTCTGAATTCACCATCCTAAACCAGCTGAGGTTATCGTTGCCACGGGACGCGGGTGAGAGGTCCTTGGATGTCATGTCTGGACACGCGTGTCGTGACGGGAGGTGCATGTCGAGACAAAGAAGGGTGAGCGTGCAGGACTGGAGAGATGTCCAAGTGGAGATGAATGGCATTCGGGTGCAAAGGGACATCGCAGTCAAGTCGAGTAGAGATGAACATACGGTTAGGATAATACCGGGCGTTGGTGAGACCTGCTAGCTACTTTGTATTGTTGACATGTTTTTATTTCTTCTCCGGATTGGGAAGGCATGTAATGAATACAATACGATATGATTACGACATGGAGGTAAGGCTACTATGAGATATTGATGCATAACGTTCTGGGTAGGGGTTAGACTATGTAAGATACTCCAATGTCTAGTGTTTTTCGTCAGAGTTGAACGCCTTCTGCAAACCTGTCTGACTCACTGCCTCAATTCTGCTCCTTCTAATATGAACAAGGGACATCACAGGCAATGAGAGGAACTACCATTTGTACACAATTTTCATGTTTTATCCATGTACCTCTTGGTACTTCTCTAATATTTATACATTCGAACTTTCTTCATATGGAAGATATCTTGATTCGACGCAGACTGTCAACAGTTGACGCCGCCTCTTTTCGAAGACCTGTTCATCGTGCGATGATTGTAGACCAAGTTCCGCCGTTTAACTCTGTGCCGTACAGTGCACAGAAGCAACATCACAATGATGCACATCTTCCATGTGACATGTAGACGGTACGAGAAACAGCGTCCCTCAAGATATGTGCTGAAAGGACATACGAGATTCGCGAAATGCGAGAATGAGCTTTCGAGATGCGTGTCAGACAAAAGAAAGGGGGTATCATCCAAAGGAAAAACCGAGAACTCCACCAAACATGCTCACGCTGAACGTCAAAGCACTTCATCCGCCATAGCGAGATCCATTTCTCGTATAACGTACATCATCTTGCGATGCGGAAAACGGCTGCCGTCCGTCTTGGAAGGAATTGCTATGAGCTGGAGGAGCACGTCTCTCATATACCCTAGTATCAGGCATGTACGAACGCAGCGGTTCACCAACTGGTACTTCAGGATAATACGCATATCCACGCGGACCAGTAGGTACAACTGAGCGTCGGGGAGGACGACGATCTCTGCCATCCGGACTAGAGGTCAGATCAATGACAGGCTCTGGCGGCGCTCCCCGTGACGCACTGTAGTAACCCGTTTGCTGATTCGAATGGAACTCAGGTACTCCGTTCTTGCAAGTACGAGAGTAAGCTTCTTCATGATGTACGAGCATCGGACGCTTGATCAACCACTCAGGATGTGACCTCTCGTCATTGACAGGAAAGGAAGGCACCTTGCGCTTGTATGCGTGTACATTATCATATGACCTGGTGGGCGTTTCATGAATTTGGATAGGTTGCTGGTATGCTGGAATACGTCGGGGCGAAGTCAGATCAATGGTTTCACGCTCAACCGAAGGCAGTGCGACATCCTGGTCTGATGGACGCCTTGCGGGAGCTGATGATCTGTCAAAGGAACTAAATCGAGGTGATGAGGGTTGTACGTATCCTGTCGCGCTACGTGCCGCAATGTATGGAGGGTCATACTTCGACCTTGAACCACCACCAGCTTGATTGATGGGTTGAAGCTATGTGTGTCAGCTCCGCACAAGGGTAAGGAAAGGGATACCTGATGTCGGGCTCCTTGAGCTTGACTGTCAAAGACTCACTTGATACATCTGTCCGTCGATCTTACGCATCATCGGCTGCGCGTTTCCCAAGCTTGGGCGAGCCTGAGCTGTACTTGTTTGTCTAGAGGATTAGTTGCGATCCAGCATCCAACATATTGTCGTAACTTACGGCTCCATATATCTACTGGGGGTGTGGCAGTATAGGTCATTGCGAGGCATGTAACGCGGCATAGACTGAAATGATTCTCGAAAAGGTTGAAATGACTGCTGTGACTGTGGCTGAAAATGCGAAGAAGCTGACAAAGGAGTTGCTCGCGGAGGCACATGATAAGGCAGGGCGACCATGTTCATGCTCGGTGCTTGCCTCACCTGATCTGCCTCGACACGTGGGTAGTTTGCGTTAAGGCTAGACTGTAGGTCTTGCGCATTCATACGGCTGGAGATAATCTCCATGCTCTGTTCACGCCCGTCCGACATAGACATGGAGCACGAGGTGGAGGTCGCATCGTCGTCGTCATCTTCGTCATCATCATCAATCACAATGACTTCGCGGAAGGTCTCCTCAAGCTCATTGCTCTGCTCGCCAGCTTCGTCGCGCCACTCTTTGAGTTTGGCGAGGGAGACATGCTCGACCTGAGCCCTGGCTGCCTGCCAGCCGGCAGACTTGAGTAATTTGTCGTAGTCTGTGTACATGTGGCGGATATGTGCAACGACAGCGAGCTGCACCCTACGGGCCAAGCTGAGTCCCTTGGCATTACCTACTCTGTCAGTGCCCTCTTCGAACGCATGATTGACAATGGCTTGTAGGTCTGTCTCGGGAATCTTGGGGAACATCTCGCGGACAGCGTCGTGGATATAAATCTTTGTCTCTCTCTCAGTGGTGGGACCTTCATGGTTGGCTTGGCGCGAAGAGTAGGCTTCGAAGCGCCGCGCAATCCAGTTTTCGCGATCGTTGGTTTTCCGAAGGCCTTTTCGGATGTCATAGTCGTACCCAAACTTGCTACAGGCGAGCTCGATGATGCGCATGGGAAAGTGGTGTCCGACACGGTGAACATGGTGTGATAACTTGGCGGGGTCTGTATGCATCTTGTTCTTCGGTTTCGCCTAGGCTGTTGTTAGTCAAGCCCACTGACTGTGGTGGGTAGGGCGCTCACCGAGACGATGTGCACATCGAGGTTGCGCTGCCGGCACTGCTCTTTGCACCATTCTGTAAACTCTGGATGACCGGCAGGGATGAAGCCAAAGCCTTCGGGCGCATTTGAGGCGTATGTGAGCTACTCCTGTGTTAGTCATGCTATAGTGCGACAATGGCGCGTTGGCAACGGACGATAGAGTGCAGCTTCTTCTTTTCTTGAGTGACTGCTTCCAGTACGATCTTGTACTGGTTCTTGTTCTTCTTCTTTCTCAACGTAGCTCGCGACTGATCACGCACATGATTGCGCTGTGACGCGCGTTGATTCTGTATTCTGGCCATGATGCTGGCCGTGCTAATTCATGGGGGTTCCAATGTGTCCCATACAAAACTATGCTGGGTAACGTACGTGTGTGTTAGCGAATCGAACGAGGAAGCAAAACAGTCACGTTGGCGTGCAGAGGTCGATGCAGCAAGTGGAGAAGAGTTGTCTACAAGCTCAGTGTGCCCGAAGCAGCGGCGGGGCTTTGGGGGCGTGTGAGCGGTGTTGAGACGAGAGGGGAATGGGCGCGGGCGCGGGCGTGAGGTTGTTGTTGGCGGGCGGCTGCGGGCGCCGGCGAGACATTTTGCCGAGCCCAGTAATGAACGGATTATAGACGGGCGCGATTTCTGGCCTGGCCAATGGCCACAATGTCTCAAGAAGCAATCGTACATGCTTACAGGCACCTGTATCGTCACAGTCTGCGCGCAGTTCAATTCTCGAAACCGGCTCGGTATACATTGCGCAACCGCATCCGTCTGGCCTTTCGGAGAGGCTCTGCTACCGAGTTTGAGCCTCAGAAGGTGCAGAACACTATTGAGTTTCTCCAATATGCTACCAAGGAGAATGGGTTGGAACACAAGATCGTGAAGAATCTCCTGTTTGTATGGTGGGTACAGGAAACTGGAGGCCGCACAAGAAACTATCAATCAAGAACTATGTACGTGTCCCACGGCTGTCATCTTCCCATATGACACAATTGACCCCAGTCCAGGACTCGCGATGAGCTCGAGATCAAGACGACGGCATACGATACCTTTAACCACAACATCCGCATGCTCAATGAAAGCATGGGAATATGCCTGCCTTCCATGACACTTCGCGATCCAAACTGAATCACGCGCTACCTTGATATCTGAGCAGTGAGAGTCTTACATGAAGTCGTCGAGGAAGTTCTCGTCACGGTTCTCGTTGCTGTTCGCCTCCAGGTTCTCCTCAGTCATGACATCGTCATAGGCATGGTCTCTCCGCCATGCGAGCTCCTTGCGTTCCTTGGCAATACGCGCTTCTTCTTTCTTCTATCATAGTGTCAGGGCCCGTCCATTGAATGCGACGCTTGGGAGAAGACCCTCTGAGGAACGAGTGTGGCGCGCACAATAGAAAAATCCACGTACCTTTGCCTGTAAAGCACTTTGATCTCTCTTCCTCAACTCCGCGCGCCTAGCCTCCCGCTCTTCTCTCAAATCAGGAAACTTCTCCACTTTAGTCTTGTTGAGACGATTTACGATAGCATTCTCCCGCTGTTCAACATGTATGCGCTTCACCTAGACAAATACAATAATCAATTTCCACACAGACCCATGCACGTCACAGCAAAAAGTACTCACCTTGCGCTGATCCTTGAACCCGACTTGTCCTACAGCCATGCTACCATCTTTCTTCAAGTTACTCCACGGCGTGTACACAATGGTGATGTTATCTTTTTTGTTTCCCTCGATACTGTTCGCTTTGGTCAACTGCGCGCAGTCGACTAGTAGCTCTTTTGTCATTTTTTCCCAATCCTCGCCTTCAGGGAGGCGCACGTAGATATGAGCCGAGGACAGATTATCGACGTGGAACCAGACATCCTCATCCCAGCCGTATTTGATGAGCTCTTCGTCTACCGTCTTTGTTAGTGGACTTTTTTTTCTACTATTTGCCAGGTTTCGTTGGTTAGGTAGGTTGGTTGGGCGCAAAGTGGAGACAAGACATCATCATACTTTCAACCTTGTCTTTGCCGACGTATATGAAGGCTGACGGCGACACCGTGTTGGAGGAGAAGTAGTACACCATTTTGCCGATACTTTGAATGTTGGATTATGGAGTAAGTCAAGTGTTGCTCTTGGATCGTCAATTTAGGAACACGTGTGGGGTCTAGCGGGGTACTCGAGCCAGCTTTAGCCTCAGGGTCTAACGCGATATCACCATGGTAGACAGGAGAAGAACTGCATGAGTGCAAGTTCGGTTTTACTTGAATTCAACTGATCATTAAGCCGTAAAGTGTGTTTCCCCGGTAGACAGTCTACCACAATGCAGTCTACCACAATGCAGTCTACCACAATGCAGTCTACCACAATGCAGTCTACCACAATGCAGTCTACCACAATGCCTCCTGTATTTCTTCTCCCCATATACAGATTCTACATTGTACACTCCAGCACCAGTCCTTGAGGTGGTAAAAGCAATTCCACGTTTGGCATTCGTTTTTCGCATATTGAATATCATCCTTTGTTCCTGCGTCGATGTTGGTTTCTTCCGGGGTTTTCTTCTTGACGTCTGATATCACTTCGGCTGTTTTGTCCACGGTCGCTCACACTACGAGGCATATCGAAATCTTTGTCTGCTGACTCCACAAGAGAATCATTCTGGTCGGGACGATATCCACTTGAAATCGCCAGGGTTTGATGGATAAGTATAGGTTTTTGGATGTCAGAAAAGTACTGTAAAGCTCATTGTGGTTTAGATGGTTAGTTGCAATTGTACTGATGAGATCAAGATCAAACGTGGTAAGCGCGCAAGCATGTATTATTTTGCTCTACAAGTATCTAACCAAGGGCCGTCTTGCGGTATAACAAATGGTTTACGACAAAACTCACGTTGACGGAGAAGAAGTTTCGGATCAAGATCTGGAGGGGCAATTGCCAAGCACTCTGTTATCACGTGAGAGGACCGCGCGCGTGGGGTTTGGCGTCGCGACTTCCAGACATTGCGACGCGAGAACGGCTGTCAACAAAGACAAACCATCCTCAGCCACCCGTTTCGCATTTAAAAATATCGTCACAGTATCATTCGCGACAAATGCCGGCCGCCGAACAAACGTCTGCCGATGCCCGGCGAAAGGCCGCTCGGGAGGTTATTGATATTCTCCATGAAATAGCAACACTGCTGGTAAGCAAGACCCACGCTTCCCTCAGGCGCCCGTGTCTGACCACAGCCCCAGAACACACATCTTGATCGCCAACAACTCTCCTACTGCGTATCGCTGATTGAAAACGGCGCGAATCCAGAGGCATTAGCGGTACGTTGCAAACTCATTCTCCACTGCGGCACAGCAGGGTGTAACAGCGGATCCTCGCGCGCGGTTCGCACGTTCACGACGATCCCAGTTCTGAGCGTGTTGGTGTTGCTGCTACAGTTACTAATCTTGGCACAGAAAGTCATACTGCAGCTGCGCGACGAATATCCCGCCAGTTCCGTTGATGGAGATGCAGAGGCAGGTGCAGCCGCGCGCTGAAGTGATACGAGCCCCGGAGTCCGAAAACCACCGTGGTCCTACCCTCCACCAGCGGTTACGTGGGATGGGGGCTTTTTCCGGCTTGCGGAATCGTGCATGGGTATGACGAGCACGACAAGAGAAATGACTTGGTGATGGTAGCCTTGTCCTGTCGTGTAAACGAGGCCTGGAACGTTATCAGTACGAAGGGCCGATCATCCAAAGACTATTGGCAACAATCACTTAGCCCTTCGTCTCCGGCTCCGTGTGTACTTGGCTTGGCGTGCAACCTTGATGGGAAAGCCTGGGAAAGCCTGGAACCCTAAATCCTGCCCTCTTAGGTCGCTGATTGTCAATGGAGGGGTAGCGGGCGTCCACGCGGGGCAAATCTACCAACGAACCGGAACTCACCGCCAAGGTGTTGATATCGAGGGTTTATCGTTTACATGCACCGTTATCAGTACGCTGGGATGTTGTCTTACATGTCCAGGCACAAAGAAGCACATTGCGATAAGAGCAAACCGGGTAGTGTGGTGTTGGATGAGGGGGAGGGCGTATAGAATAGCCGGACTGGACGGTTTGGTATCAGTGGCCAATCTATTCAGCTTCAGGCGAAGGCCGGGTCACCACGCCAACGGAAAAGAGCCTATGCAACTAGTGGTGCGAGATTTCGTCATTGAATCTACCGACAACAAGTGCGTCTATCCTAAGTCTTGACTATTGTAGTGTATGGTCTGATTGTACGATGATGATAGCGATAAACGCTCGACATGTGAATCAGATTAGGAGAAAGGTAGTAAATGTTTGGATGCTAGGAAACGATAACGATGGTTTGGGTATCATCAACGAGAGGAATGGGTATCTTCCAAAAAGAAACTTGCTGCGAGACAAAACTCCAAAACTTGCTCTGCAATGAAAATAAAGAGATTGGCCGATTATCTGCTACCCCAGGTTGGTGAGCTTTGACGCTGGCGGAAGTTGCCTTTTGCGTCAGCGACTTTCTGGAGAGCCTTTTCGGCTTTTGCGTCTTGCTTGTTGAGGAAACCGTTGAAGATGGAGGGGAGGACACGCTTGGAGTCTGATGCGCTGTTAGCATGGAATCAAGAAGTTGAAGCAAAAGACGACTTACTGGCATGGTCGGCATCAAAGAGGATGCCGTCTGCACCCCTTTCACCCGCAACCTTGACAGCCTCCTCCAACAAGCCCTCGCCAACGCCTTTGCCGCGGTACTTCAACTTGACAGTCCAAGCCCTCACTACAGCCTTGCCCCTTCTTCTTCGGCCGCGCTTCTTGGCGGCATCGTTGTCTGCCCAGCCTAGAACCAACGAGCCGATGACGTCCTCGCCCCACTTCACCACGATGAGCCTGTCATCACCCAGCCACTCCATGTCGATGTCTTCGGCCATGCCAATGTAACCACCCGTCATCCATCGAATGAAGATCAGGAACGTCATGGTGATGCCCCCAAGGGTCGTTGCAAGCATCAGCCTGTCCTCGTACCAGCGGATCATATACTGCGCTGCAATGGCAATAGTGACAACATAGGCGGCTAGTGAGACGGGGTGGAACATCATCACCTTGCTTGCGACCTGGCGTTGCTGTGCTACCGAATCTGCAACCAGGCGCAGACCTTCGACGCGGTCTTCTTGCGACTCGGCCGTGTACGTGGACAACTGGGGCAGCTCGTCGGTAGGAGTCTTGGCCGGCGCGATTGGTGTGTTTGAGGACATGACTTGATGTTCGGCAGGTGAGGGATACGGGTTGTACGAGGTGGTGGTTGTTGTTGTATAGGAGAGCGAGGTGGGTGGGAGAGGCTGGACAAAATTGTTCAATTGAAAGGACGTCGGCGTAGGTAAGGGTGACGGGAGGTCAGGATCGATTCTGAGGTTTGCGCTCAGCGAAGTGAGGAAAGCTATTGTTTATACGCATTAGCCCATGCCCATATTTGCGCCGCACGCTTGACATGACCGGCAACCGAGCACACGACCATTCATCACCAACCACGACACCCACGTGCCAAGAGGAAAATCAACTTACCGGCGCTCGTGCGGAATCCAGGCAGAGATGGGATTGCGGGAATGGCCTTCTCAATCCCAGCGTAGTGATTTACCACAACCGTATCTTGGCCGAGAAACTGTTGTCTTGGAAACGCGTGCGGGCCGGGCGGAACCTTGAGATGACTTGGAGGAAGTTGACGACGCATCTTTACAACGAATCCGTATTCCAGCCTTGTACAGCCACAATTACATATACAAATATGTCAAACACACGGGAAGACGTATTGGGACCAGCCAGGAAAGGTGAAGTGGAAATTAAATCGAGTATAAGTGTTGAAAATAGGCGTCCCTCGAACGTGGTTTGGGGTAGACAGGCGTTTTAGTTAGCAACCTGAAGCCAAAAAAATATCAAACACAACAAAGTGGGCACAAGGTGCGTTAAAGTATTGGCCTACAACGAGCCAAGACAATTTGCAAGACAACAGACATGGCAGCCCGCGCCGCCGCCGCTCTTCACAAGTTTTCAGTCCACAAGGGCCCGCGTCGTAGGACCCGCTTGCAAAACGGACACGCACGAGCCATGGCATGGTACGCTTCCCTCCTTGTTGCGCCGGGTGGGAAGCGAAAGGTCGAGCCTGGTCCGGCGATCTTCACAGGCCACACATGCACCAACTAGACCCCCTGGTCTGCCCGCCTCTGCTTTAGCTGCAAGACGAGAAGCCGCATTCCCTATTGGCCCTGGGCTGTTATAGAGATAAGACGCTCGACAGCCAACAGACAAGACCGCATACTTAGCACACCTCGATCGGATCCATTCATCGGCTTGGTTGGGGGGAAGCGGTGTAGTGGGGTTGAAACTTGGGCACAAGTGCGCTTACGGAGTTCGTCCGTGGAGTGACTTTCTTCTTGCTTTCTAGTTTGATTGATCAGTATAGTTTTCTGTTTGTTTTCTTCTTGATTTGGTTGGGCGAAGAAATAGGACCAGCGGCTGTTTCTATTTCACGCAAGAGACACAGTTTCAATATCTCCAAGAGAAAGAGCAACATCTGCCCTGCCACATCCTTCTCCTACTGCCGTGTCCGTGTGCCCATTGCAAGAGTCGGCCTTACGCCATGCCTCCCTCCCCCATGCCAAACCGCCCTCTCCACTCAGCTGCTGCGCATGATCGGGTCAATCAAAGATGCCAACATCAGTCATGATGACAGCCGTCACTCAACCTGCCTCGACCGTTATGCGTCACGCAACCCGGCGTGGTGGGGGAGAAAGGGTAAGCGCAAGCGAAAGGGCAAATGGCACCAAGACCGCGCGCCAAACCCCTTCCACGGCCGCACATACATCAATCTCAAACCCAGAGTCCGCGTCAAGCACCACAGCTGACGAACCTGAAACGAACTATCGTAATACAAACGCATTGCTTGCGCAGTCTCAGCTTGACGCTGCGGCGCACCCCCTGCGATGGAAGTGCTCGACGACATGGGGAACGGCCCACTCCGAGGAATGGCCCGAACGGTGTTGCGTGTAGTTGCAATTCATAATGGGGGCATTTTAATTGATAGCGCCTACAGACACCTCTATCTTCACCACCATCATCACCACCACCACCACTACCACCACCACTACCACCACCACCCAGGGACTACCCACGGCAAGCACGACACAAACGCACTTAGCTCCCCTACCAAGCGGCAAGTATCGCGTACACCAAACCCATCCTGTCCATGGACGCAGTATCACCTCATCACAAGACACGGTCCTGACAAAGACAAAGACACCCACCTATTACTTCTCTCCCAATCAGCCAAATGATCTTCCAACCAGACGCACAATCCAGGGAAAATCCCACTAACCCATTATCCAACCACATTGCCCCAAAAAACTCACAAGCCTGCGTGCGTCTGACGTGCCCCCCACATATCCGGGCAAATCCACCACCTCTGCCTGTCCATCTGACGTGTTGCGTATGAATCCTCTCACTCTCTTCTCCACAACGCAACCGAACCGAGTAATCGTGATCGCTGCAATCAGTCAGTATTCGCCGTCTTTTCATCTCCACAACATGCACTGATCCCGCATGCTTACATACATACAGTATGTTGGCCAGTCTAAACCTATTCGCTATGCCAAGCTTCTAAAACCCCCGTGATCCCATAATCCACACTACCCATGCCTATAACATTTTAATCTTCTCAACGACCATCACGCGTCACGTGCGCCGATCCAATCCCGGACATTTGAGTGGCCCTCACGACCGAACTTGCTCCTCTCTCCGCCTTTTGCCAATTGTCCGAATCAGTCAAGGCCTCCCTCCAGGCCTCGGCCCTTTTTATAGGTTTACGTATACACTCGTAACCGTACTACTCCGAAGACACGGCGCGCGCGCCTACGTACCTCTTACCGTACCCATCAATTCCTTCCTTCTCCCAAGGCATAAACATCCCCACCCTGCCTCTAACCAACCTTCCCCCCCCCAGCAAACGCAAATCCGAACAACGCGCGTCTTTTCTCCCCTTCCCCTTCCCCACCTTAGCCGCTCGCTCACTCGCCTTGACAGGTGGAGGTGCAGCACAAACGGTTTTGTGTCTTGGCAACATCACAGAAAAGGGTCCCCCGGGACGGAACCCCCGACCCCATGTAAAGTAGCGCAGAGCGGGCAGAACCCCAGGCTGTACTTGGTAGCGAACCCCGTCCGTGTGTACCCTTTTGTGTGGATTCCATGTCGGTTTGCGAAACTTGTTGGCTGGGCGGATGACGGGGCCGGGGAGAGAATGTTTCGGCGTGTTTCATCAGGACTTGGCGCTGAGCTTCTAGGTCGGTCGTGGCGCTTGTTTAATCGAGTATTTCGAGTCTAAGAGGTAGTCAAGCTCCCCCGCGCCAGAACTAGATCCCGTTTGTAGGGTTTGTAGTACTAGTTAGAATGGTAAAAGTATTGTTGATGATAGCTTGCTTGCATGGGGAAAAAGTATAAGATCCGTGGTAAGCGCTTATCATGAAGCTGTTTGATATCGTGTATCATGACAGCCTGAAGAGCATGACCGAAGTCTATATACGGGGCAATATACACGCATTACACCGCAGCCTCAGAGTAGTCTGGGTTTTGTTGATCTTTGCTCAAACTCTTCACAAGACGTCATAACGGAATATCGCGTACACTCTACTATATACGTTTTTTTCCCTTAGTTTTATCCGAATACCGATATAGCCCCTTTGGGTTGTCATGCCCATGCTTCCCCTCACGTTCGGCATTTCTCTAGAGTACATTACACAAATCGTACGTAACAACGGCAAATCGACGAAAAAGAAGAAGAAGAGGAGAAGTCACCTTCTATCCCACCAGGACACCGCAAATTATGCAAGCAAGAGTCTTAAATACCCGCCTGCTCATTGTCTAAAACGCCCAATACTAGTCAACGACGAGTTCCGCTTCACGTCATGAGGAAAGACCTGACGAGGGCGTAAAAGCAAAGTCGAACACTGTATGTCGACTGGCTAAGAATAGCCTCAAGAAAATATTTTGCGTGCCTAATAGCCTAAAGCTGAAGGAAACCTCGATCCCAATGGTGAGAGATAGAGAAGCTGCAAAGAGCCTGATGGCTTACTTCTTCTGCTGCGTGTTCGCTGCCGAAGAGACACCTGCACCAGGCTCCAGAGTATGGTCATGATTGTCACATCGAACCACTCTGCCGCCCTCTTCCTGTGTGCACACTGCACTATTAGTGACCCATTTATCTTCGAGGATCTCGTCGAGGGTGGCGCGCTTCTTGGGGTCGACTTCTAGCATTCTGCCTATGATGTGCCTACTCTCTCTTGGCAACAGACGCAAAAGTCGCCAAGGCCCTTTGATGACCTGGGGCGGTTGTTGTGAAGTGGTTGATGATGTTGATGCGCGATGATCAACACCATGTTCCGAGGGGTGGCGAGACGCTGGCTCAGATGTAATTCCAGACTGGCGACGGTCATCGCTTGCAGTACTCGGGACGTCAGTCGCCGACCTTGCAGGACCAGTAATCGACCTTGGCCCGTCGTTGGGAGGAGAGACAAAGAGTTTATACGAGTTATCGGAGATGCGCGGTGCTTTCCAGGGAAACCGACGTAGTGTCATACAGCAAAACATGATTGCAAGAGACCAGATGTCGGTTGGTTGAGGATCGTACTTGGAAAGATCATATACTTCCGGAGCGAGATATGGATCTGAGCCGACGATACCTGGTGAAGATTGTTAGAAAGTGGAACGGAAACGTCGTGAACCGATGTACTTACCACTGGCAAGCACGATTTCGTCTTCAAATGGGTATTTGAAGACAGCGGCACTGCCAAAGTCGATGATCTTCATGATACCATGCTCATTGACAACGACATTGTCAAGCTTCAGATCTCGATGTGCTAAGCCCATACTGTGCAGGTATGTAACTCCGTTCAATATCTGCAAGGTACAACAAGTCACCTCCTCTCGACTCATCTTACCCGTCATGACTATTGCGAAAAGATCGTACGGTGCATACTCCATTACAACGTAGTAGTTGCCCTTTTCGTTCACAAGATCCATGGTCTCAATGATGTTTCCATGGTGTAGTGTCGAGCCTATACAGAACTCTGCCGTGACCTTTTTGTTGTAATCCTTCTCCGACTCGTACGAATGCCTGTTTCGGAATTGTTTTACAGCGAACGTCGTTCCATCGCTACTCCGCTTCATAAGCCGGACAGATCCACCTGCGCCCGAGCCCAAGACTTTTCCGAACTTGCCATACTTGCTTTGGAGGCCGTGGTCGTCTGCAAAAGGCACGCTCATCGACCCGTTGGTGATGGGAGGTGTCATTGTTCCAGACTTGTTCGATTTGATCTTTTGGTTCTTGATAGATGGTGCAGGAGACTCCTTGCGCTTCTCCTTGTCCTTATCCTTGTCCTTGTTCTTATGTCCAATCTTGAAAAACCGCTTCAACTCTGACATTGATCCATGTTTGCTGTTTTGCGATTTGGAGTCCTCCGCGTCAGAGTGGCCTTTGATGGACATTTTCCCGAAAATGCTAGATCTTTTGTTCGTTTCTGTATCGGACTCAGGGCCCCTAGAGCGGGGTAGTTGATATGTTGAGGATGCTGCCGAGTTGCGCCCATCGCGTCCGCCGTAGACAAATCGAGCTTCGAGTGAGTCTAGGTTCCTTGCTTGTGCTGCACGTTTGGAACGGGTATATGTATCTTCCCGTTCTCCCTGTGGCGTGTACGGCCGGCTACCGGGTGCTGGAGTCGATGTGCCTGATGTGCGCTCCCCACCGGATCTAGCCGGACTGGCATCTCGCGAGGCCGGATTTGAGTCACCGGCGGGGCCCATTGCAAACGCTGAAGTCCTTTTTGGGGCGGGCTGAACGGCGGCGGATAAGTCTGATGATGGGCGAGGAGAGTGCGCTACTATCCTTGGAGATGCAGGCACTGATAGAGACGACTGGCTCTCATTCGGACCTTGGACAGAGGCGTTCATTGACGTTGGCGGCGGTTCGTGTGGTGGTGAAACTTGCGGAGTGATCATGGCGGGGTCGCTTGAATGCTTCCTGTGTCCCTCTGCGCCAGTCTTCTCGTCCCGGGAAGAAGTGCCTGCGGGCGTTAGTGGTGGAGAGTGCATTGCGGAAGCAGGCGACGAGGCGATGGAAGAGCGATGTCCTGAATGCACAGAGGTAGTTCGTGAGGCGGGGTTGGGTGACGGGGCCTTTGATGTGTTAGCTGTGGTGGCGGTCATGTTGCATAGCAAAGAGCTTCCTTACTCGCGATGGTGGAAGTGAGACGGGTTCGTAGGAGAAGTTCTCCATGCGCTTTGCCTGCATGCGTGATTTCTGGAGCGTCGAAGACAGGTTGCGCAAGTCTTCCTCTGCTTGGGGGCTCAATGGACCATCGTGGGGCACACTGGCGGTGCCTGTAAGCTCAGCGACATCCTGGACAGCCTGCTCTGGCTCAATTTCCTGGTGAACGTCGCTGAAGCGCACAGATTGCGGCTGGGGCGAAGACGTCATGATGGTGAGAGGCTTCTGTCAGGGAGTGTCAGTTGGGTTTGGTTCAGGGCATGACGAAAGACGCACATGTCTAGACCAAACAGCTTTAGCTTGGCTGGTAGTCAGCAAGTTGCAGAAGCGCAATCGGTGCCTCGGCCTTTAATGTCAGGCTCAGCAATGGGTGCCGGAGTGGAAGAATGAGAGCTCTGCTCGTGTGCCTGGCTACAAAGCATCGAGAATCGTCATCGGAAGCTAGGGTGTGAAGAAGCCCCGCGCTAGGTCAGGGTAGCCTGCAAGCAATTCGTCCGTAAATCCGCGGATTGCCCGGGGGATGGACAGATGGACGAATGAAGCGAGATGGATGCCGGGGCGTGTCTAGATGTAAGCAAAAAAACAAAAAAACAGACAGCTTCGACGTTTCGGCGGGAACAGCGACAAGAAATGATCTTCGGAGGGGTCGACGATAGTACATACACACAGCTGCATGCGCAGGGCGCGCGGGTTGCCCTATTCGTTAGACATCGGGAAGCTACGGCTAAGCCATGTACTAAGTAGTTATCCACCGCCTCAACTGCCATGGCGACGCTTGACGCCGCCGACTTTTGGCATCCCAAACATCCAACCCAGACACCGTCCGCTCACAACCACGACTCCTCCTGTCCTGCATCTCTGCAGCACTGCATCCCGGCGCTGCCTTCGACTTGTCTCGCCGCACTCGGACTCGCCGTCGCGTGTTCTGACGTCCATACATAGCCGTCCGTCTCTGTACCAGCTGCCGGCCGTGCTTCCGTCACCACCAAAAAAAAATTTCAAATCCAGACGTGTTGAAGAAAACCTGTCAAGAGATTTTTCTGCATCCGTCCAATCAAACGCCGTGACCCCTTTTCTCACATACGCAATTTTTGGATAGTGCGTCGACGTGCCCGCATCATGTTCAGCTGGGCAAAGTCAACGTGAGTGCAGTCCTCCCGCCTCAGGCACACGTGCCGGCGCGATACGAGTGGCGGCGTTGTTTTGCGTGTTTGCGTTTGCACAGAGATGGTCGGAGTACGCGTACTGAGTGAGTGATGCAGGCTAGCCGCCGTCGCCGGCACCCAAGAGCCCGAATACGGCCCTGACGCCATCCAGCCCGTGGGCAACAAGGGCGACGAGCCCGCCTACACCGAGTTGACCAAGAAGGACCTCAAGTGGGTCACGCTCGACTACACCAATGTCGAGACACAGACGTTTTACCTCTTCACCGACGCAGGCCACAAGGGCTTTCTGCAGGTCATCTACAACAACATAGCGTACGTTACCGCGGCCTGTAGACACGCGCCCAAGCTATACTTACATGCAGTAGCGGCCTCCGCGTGACGGTGCAGTTCAACTGCAAGCTCTTCTACCCAAACAACGAGAAGCCTTTTCTCTGGGCAAGCGACCCCGTCCACAACTATGGATTCGACGAGGACCAGCACTCCTTCTACGCCGATGGCGTCTCCATCGAGCTTTCCGCCGACGGCAACTCATATGAGATCAAGGCTGCCGTCAACGAAAACAGCATGGTCAACGTCAAGTTTACGCGGACCGCACCCGGCTTCATGGGAGGAAAGGACGGCATGACCAACTACGGCACAGACCCAAAGGCGCCCTGGGGTTCCATGCACCACCACTTCTGGCCGCGATGCAGCGTCGAGGGTAAAATCATCACCAAGGATGGAGAGGTCGACGTCACGGGCAGAGGCATGTTGAGCCACGCCCTGCAGGGAATGAAGCCGCACCACGCTGGTAAGCATCATGCCCAAACTACTAGGTAATGCCCCAAGCTAACACCTGCAGCTGCGCGTTGGAACTTTGTCAACTTCCAATCGCCCTCCTACTCGGCCATCATTATGGAGTTCACCACTCCGTCGTCGTACGCATCGACCGTTGTCCGAGTCTGCGGTATCGCCACCGATGGCGAACTACTGTTTGCCAACACCGACGGAGCCGAAGTGAAGCACACCGAAACCAAGCAAGACGAGACCGGTTGGGCGGAGCCCACCGCTGCAAGCTACCACTGGGTCGGAAAGACCAAGGATGGCAAGGAAGTCACTGCAGATCTCGCCGGTGCTCTCGGAAAGAACCTTGACCGTGTGGATGTCATGGCCGAGGTGCCAGGCTTCATCAAGACCATTGTTGCCAGCGCAGCAGGAACAAAGCCGTACATCTATCAGTATGCGCCCACGATGACAATCAAGGTAAAGGTGGGCGATGAGGTCAAAGAAGAAGAAGGTACACTTTTCACAGAGGCTACATTCATTTCGTAGACGTTTTCGCAAACTTGGATATGAAGACCCCATGCTCTCGGATACCCTACTAGTAATGCATCAGGGCTGACACCTGACGATTTAATGAACAAACTTGGTTGCACACGTACATGTATATTTTCTGCCACAGATTGATGGCCGGGTCAATATAAGCAGTCATGAGCATTACTGGTTTGTACCTGCATCACATTACTTCAACTTCCTACAGACCACAGAGTGCGCATAGAGATACCCTGTCCTCCTTACCCGTCCCACGCCCCCAGTTTCTTATATATTGAGTGTGTGGCCTTCGCTACTACCTAAACAACCGCATCAGCCCTGTGGTCGCCGTAAGCGCTTTGGTCCACGATACCCAACCAGACAATCTATCGAACGTGCCGAAAGTGTTACAAACAACGCTGCTCCACTAATATACAAGCTTCTGTCGTCTCACTTCTCATCTGCATTCAACCACCATCTCCTAACCACTCACATCCATCTCACCTGATAGCGCGCCAGAATAACGCGTCGCATGACGTATCACAGCTTGCGGCCTGTGCGACTTCTCATCAACAACACCAACACATCCGCCGCTGCATCGACTCAAGCATCATACCACAGCATCATGCCAAACGAACGTCCTAAGCAATTTGGTGGTTCGTCACGCTACGGCGCATCGGCTCGTCCTCATGTGCGCCCGCAGTCTTCAGCAACATCAGCTACGCCACAGGCCTCCAGAGCCAGCCAGATGGGCCTCGGCTTGGGTAAGGGCGCGGGAGGATTGGGAAAGGGGAAAGGCCTCGCTAGAGGCAGTTTGAAGCGTCACATGTGAGTTTACTGATGAGGCCTGTTGGAGTGAGACTAATTTGCGTAGGAAAATACAAAAGGATAACATCTATGGCGTCACCAAGGGCGATATTCGGTGAGTGAATCAAGGAAGGAGCATGAAACAACGCCCATCAGAGACAAGATCAAAGTGCCACCCACAAGACGACACTATTCAAGTCTCTCTTCCTATTTGACCTTTTCTGTTCCGAAAGCGCTCGCTAACCTCAGGTCACAGACGACTAGCGCGCCGTGGTGGCGTCAAGCGTATATCTGCCACCATCTATGATGACGTCCGAGATGCTCTCAGACAACGACTAAGATTGGTAAGTCATTTCAAGATGGAGAAGTATACTGCAGACCGAGCGTTAACGAATTGTAGATTCTACAGCGCGTCTGCGCTGTCATCGATTCGAGCGGACGTAAAACTGTGTCTGTCAGCGATATTGTCTTCACGCTTCGCGGAGTAAGTCTTCATCTCAATGATTGCTTGTGGAATACTAATCATTCGGCTAGCTCGGAAACCCAATCTACGGCTTCGAGCCGTCGTTCCTGCGTGAACGCTGAAGACCGACTCGACTGCAGTTACAGTCGGAAACATGGCATCTTTACTATTGCTGACGGCGTCTGTGTGTATGGGATGAACACTGTGCGAATTCCATGGCTTTCTATCGGTTGGGATTGTCTAGATGTGTGCTGGATTGAACACTCTAGTATTAGGCGCTTAGGCGCTATGTGTATTATTGAGAGGAGGCATGTACGAGGAGCGAGCCTGGAGTTCAGCCATAACTTCTGAAGCCTAACCAGGATGGTCAAATGCGACTTACAATACCTGCTAGCGTGGACTTTGTCTTTTACACAGTCACTCGCCATTATGTATCTACCACTTCTTTATGCTCCCCCGAACTACTTCCATCTTACTATCCCACCCACCATCTCCCTCCTTCCCATACCGCTCTTTATACCATCCATCCAATGCTTCAAACCATCTAATCGCCTCATCCCGCATACCTCTCGCCGCACCCCTATTTCTCCTCCACGCCTTCTCGACACAGGGCATCGCAACCACCATGCCACACTCGCCCAAGAAATCTTCCAACACTGCCGCATCTCGTGCATCTGGCACGGCAAACGCGTTCTGCCACGTCGACTGCTCAAATCCATAGTTCCATCTCACGCCCCTTGTTGCACAGTTTAGAACACCACATCCACCACGCCGCCATGCGACAAAATACCAGAAAATGCCTCTTATGCAACGCACTAGGTAGATCGTACAGATTGCCAAATGGCTGGCAGGAGACCCCCATTGATCTTCCAGGTATCCGTCGATGAGAAAGCCGGGAGGTGGATATGTACATGTATTCTTTACACACGGCAAAACATTGATTTCCAAACGCCGGTTCCGCGTCACAAGCGCTTTGTGCTGCTTGGGAAGACTATCGAGCCAGCGCGTAATGGGGCTGAAGTTTAGGTTGCGTACGGTGAAGGTGAAGCATGTGTGTAGGTAGTATGTGTATGCGGCTTCAATGCGGATAGCGCGGCATACATGGAGTAGAGCTGGTGGGCGCGCTTGGACATGCAGGGACCGGGAGTTGGACACGTAGATTGCGGTGGGGAAAATGAAGGTATAGATTAGGCTCCGCAGCTCCGAGGGGAGCGTTCCCAGGGGACAGGGCTTTTTAGCGTCCTTAGGCGTGATTGTGTAGAGGTCGGACGTGTAAGCTAGATAGTTTTTGGTTTGGGGCGTGAGGAGGGAGGGTCGTTTGAGAGGTTTCTTTGGTGTCGTGGTGTGCTTTGATGGACTTTGAGTAGATGACTTGGGGGGTTTCGGACTGATGGGTGATTTTGAGGATAATGGCTTGACTGGTGTTGTGATTGAAGGTTTAGGGGTAGCTTTGGACCTGGATTCCGACGACGTGGTAGCGCGAGTGTATGACGGGGAAGCCATGTCGAAGGTGTACTCTCTCTCGTATGGATCATTCGAGTATCAGTCGGAAATAATGAGAGTTGATATGCAGATGTCGGCTATGCTGTCCAGAGTGCATACAGCTGGGTTTGCCACTGCTGTGGCGTTGGGTGGCTGGTATCCAGCTCTTTCCGCACCATCGGAGCCCGCTCTGATATCTGAATATCTGACTATTGCAGAAACATGTACAGCAACTGCTTCACTTCGCGTAGTTTGTCATGGTGATGATCAGACGCATGGAGAAAGGGTTGTGCGTCCGGACGTCTCATGTGCGATCACGTGAGAGCGCGAAAGTGGGGCCCTTCGCGACTTCCTGTCTCGCTCATGCTTTGTCGGTGGTGCATCAGGCCCTATCACCACAAATCATCCCCCTGATGCACAAATTGATGTGCAGATATGGCAGATGAAATGGATGTCTCACCTCCGTCGCCACGTGGAATAAAACGAAAAGGCGACGATAGCCTTCCGCTTCCAGCGCCACGGAGGATCAAAGCACTCGCGCAAGATGTCGTGAACAAAATTGCAGCCGGAGAAATCATCGTCGCGCCAGTACACGCACTGAAAGAGCTGATCGAGAACGCTGTGGATGCGGGCTCGACTGCGCTCGAAATACTCGTCAAAGATGGTGGTCTCAAGCTTCTACAAATTACAGACAATGGACACGGGATTGACGTATGTTTGATTAGCTCAGAGGTCGATGAAGTACTGATTTGGTTGCAGAAAGAAGATTTACCCATCTTGTGCGAGCGATTCACTACCTCCAAGCTCAAGGCTTTTGAGGATCTGACTTCCATCGGCACCTATGGGTTTCGTGGCGAGGCCTTGGCGAGTATCAGTCATATCGCTCATCTCAAGGTCACCACGAGAACGAAAGAGTCGAGTTGTGCCTGGGAGGCCCATTTTGCTGATGGCAAGCTTTCCAGTCCGAAGCCGGGCCAAACCGCAGAGCCGAAGCCCAAGGCTGGACGACAGGGCACTATCATCACAGTACGTTGAGACTTGTGGACATGGAGAAGTCGTAGTTGACAAGTTGCTAGGTTGAAGATCTCTTCTACAATGTTCCATCAAGGCGGAGAGCTTTTCGCTCAGCTAGCGAAGAATATGCTAAAATCCTCGAGCTCGTTGGACGCTACGCTGTTCACTGCGAGGGAGTGGCTTTCTCCTGCAAGAAGATGGGGGAGAATAATAGCAATAGTGTGACAGTTCCTGCTGCTGCTAGTGCAAAAGATCGGATACGACAAATCCATGGCAGCAGCGCTGCGAACGAGCTGGTCGAATTAAACGTTGAAGACGACCGCTGGGGCTTCAAGTGCAAAGGTTGGGTCAGTAGTGCGAACTACAGCGCAAAAAGGACCCAGATGCTCCTCTTCATCAATCATCGATCAGTTGAGTCACCGGTAATTAAGAAGAGCGTCGAGCAGACATATGCCACTTTCCTGCCAAAAGGAGGACATCCATTCTTCTACCTAAGCCTTGAAATTGAGCCGCAGCGAGTTGACGTCAACGTACATCCAACGAAGCGCGAAGTTCATTTTCTGAACGAAGACGAAATCATTGCCGTCGTCTGCGATTCAATCCGCGACAACTTGAGCAAAGTCGACACAAGCAGGTCCTTCATGACGCAGTCGCTACTTTCAAACCCAAAGGTTCCCTTCGCAACGCCCATGAAGCCAACTATACCTGCGACACCAGGAACAGGCGATACATCAGACCGCAGCGTATCGAGAGCCCCACAGACAGTTCCCAAGAAGCGCAACGACGGCAGTCTTGTCCGCACAGATGCCTCAGCACGCAAGATTACGTCAATGTTGCAGCCGCAAAAGTCAGTCGAGGAGATTGCAAATGATGAAAAAGAGAAGGAATATGAGATTACAGAAAAGGAGCCGGTAGCATGTCGTCTGACTTCCATTAGTGATCTCCGCGCCGAGGTTCGCGATGCTATGCATAATGAGCTTACGGAAATGATATCTTCTCATACCTTTGTCGGTGTCGTCGACGAGCAGAAACGCATCGCAGCCATACAAGGCGGAGTGAAGCTCTTCCTAGTCGACTACGCTATGATGTGCAACGAGTACTTTTACCAAGTCGGTCTCACCGACTTTGCAAACTACGGGTCCATACGTTTCAGTCCGCCGCTGCCACTCCGCGACCTACTCAGAATCGCAGTGGAGCAGGAGAAGAAAAAGGCTGGCGATGCAGCGGGCGAGGTGGACTGGGATGAAGTCATCGATGTGGTCAGGAAGCAGCTGATCGACAAGGCACCATTGCTGCGCGAGTACTTCTCCATGAACATCACTGCGGAAGGTGAGCTATGCTCCATCCCGCTCTTAATGAAGGACTATACGCCTTGCATGGCGAAGCTGCCCCAGTTCCTCCTGCGTCTCGGTCCGCATGTCAATTGGAATGAAGAGAAGGGCTGCTTTCAGACGATATTGAGAGAGCTTGCGTCGTTCTATGTTCCAGAGAGCTTACCGCTTTCGCCTGAGGCACAGGGGAAACACGGCGGGAAGGGGAAGGACAGAGTAGTAGAAGAGGACGCAGAGATTACTATGCGACGCAAGAAGCTACTAAGAACGCTTGAATTCAACATCTTTCCTGCGTGTAAAGCGAGATTGGTGGCCACCAAGGGGCTGCTAGAGAGTGGTGTTATGGAAGTCGCAAACTTGAAGGGTCTGTATCGTGTATTCGAGAGATGTTGATTCAAGCTATCCATGACGCTGTACAGCTAGATTCTGTCCTTTTCCCATACATAGCTCAACGTTACGTAAAACCTTTGCTACTTATGCATCTGCGCATACGTTTCCATGGCATTTTCAACAACCTTCTTCACCTCCGCTGCATCCAGCTTCTCCTCCCGGTCTGGAGTGTACACTCCATTAACCTCTTGCTCTATATCAGTAAGCTGTGTGTACACAAAACCACAGCAATGCCCCCCTTCTACAATACCCTTCATCATCTTCTCGATGCGCTTTAGCAGGTCTTTGGGATCAGTCGCAGTCGTGTAGCCCCAGTCACGCGTCCTGTCCTCATCTCCCCCGACAGCAGCCTCGCGCGCAATGTTCACGCCACCAAATTCCGTGCAGATGACCGGCGCACCAGGCGTGTGCTTAGAGCCTGTATCCGCCAAGTTCTCAATCGGTGCTAGGAACATGGGTCGATTAGCTTTCTTGCCCAAGATGCCATCCAAAGTCTTGCACGTATTGGTGAGCTCGTCCGCGTCGGCATAGTCGTGGAACGTGGTCAGGTCTGTAACCACGTGTTCCCAGCCGCAATTATCGTTTACAGGCCTCGTGGGGTCGAGCACTTTGGTTGCATAATACAGGCTCCTGATGTGATCTCTCTGCTCTTTACTCGCGCCCAAGTCAGTGTACGCCCACGATTCATTCACCGGCGTCCATGCAACAATGCATGGGTGATTGCGGTCTCTCAAGACTGCTTCGCGCCACTCTTGATCCATGCGCTGCACGTATTCTTCGGAGAAGGCGTATGCATTTGCCATTTCGCCCCAGACGAGGAAACCGAGACGGTCGGCCCAGTAGTGGAAGAGGGGGTCTTCGACCTTTTGGTGCTTGCGGCAGCCGTTGAATCCCATGTTTTTGCTGAGCTCGATGTCGTGTTTTAGAGCGGATGAGCTGGGTGGCGTCATGAATGTGGTGGGCCAGTAGCCTTGGTCGAGAAAGAGGGCTTGAAAGTACGGGCGGTTGTTGAGACGGAAAGTGGAGTTGTTCCAATGGAGAGAGCGCATGCCGGTTGTGGTGTGAATGCTATCGATTGGTGTTTCTGAAGATGCAGAGTATAGGCGGATGATTATGTCGTAAAGTGTGGGGTGCTCTGGGGACCACAGCGCGACATTGTTGAGCCATGCTGTCGAGTCTGGAAGGGGAGCGGTAGACGTAACCTCAGAAGGCAGTTGAGAAATATGGGAGGCGGAGAGATGCATGTTTACTGCGAGAGTAACGATATCCGCGTCTTGTGGCAGGGCAGTCTTTCCAGTCTTGCTCACCACGACACCGCCTAGGCTGACTTCAAGCTCAACACTGTAATTGTGCCCGGCCGGTCGTCCAAGCACTTTTATGCTAGCATGCAGGTTTCCGCCTTCAATATCATTGCTCCTTAACAAAGTTCCGGTACTTGCGTCTCCAATCCGGACAGTAGGAACCGACTCGAGCCACACGTTCTGCCAGATACCGCCGCTTGGCGTGTAAAATATGCTCTCTGGCTGGGCCTTCCAATATTGCTTACCACGCGGCTGCGTAAGATCATGAGCAGAATCGAAGACCCTGACAGTTAGTCGGTGAGTCTTGCCTTTCGTAAATGCGTCCGTGATGTCAACATCAAACGGTACATGTCCGCCGCGATGGCCGCCGTAGAATTGCCCATCGACCCAAACCTTGGCTTCATAGTCAACCGCCCCAAATCTTAGCACCAATCTTTCTCCTGCTTCTTGTTGCTCACTGGTCCGAAAATCCTCAACATTTCTCTCATACCAAAGCACCTCATGCACTCCCTTCTCTTCAATCCCCGAAGCCGGACATTGGAATACATATGGGACCTGGATATCCCGCTTCATATGCACCTTGTGTTCGTTTTTAAACTGATTGCCGTGTAATAGCTCCTGTGTTCCAGCAGTAATTTTGGCTGTAATACTGTGTGCTTCGGTATTCTCGGCGCTGTTGGTGTTGGTGGGGTTCACGGTAATTTCATCGGGAATGCCATTCAAATGCCAGCCCCGCGTTATGCCGACGTCGTTATCGTCAAAGAGAAACGACCAGGTGCCGTTCAGGGATGTCCATGTCAGGTCTCCCCGAAGGAAGTCGGGGCGAGGATAGGTGGCTGGTGGTGTTTGTGGCATGGTGATGAAGCAATAGGTTCAAATCGATGTGGACAGGCGAGGTGAATTAGTTTAAGCTCAAGAAACATATGTGATATAAAAGTTAGCATGCACGTGAGACCGGATGCCGAGTGGTGGAGGTGTGGGGAAATAGACTGGGTCCAGTGTGCACCAGGCCTGTTCGAGACTAGTCAACTGTAAGAACTCGTGGACATGCAGATGGAGCGTCACTATCCGGTCGCCGATGCGGTTACATCTGCGCAGGCTGTTCGAAGGCTGTGGCATATCTCATGAATAGAGAGTTTGACTTTGCTAGGTAAGGATATAACTATCCAAAATCGGTGTGGTATCATTCCTTTTGATAATGCGAAATACATAACATAGATAGACTGAATTTTCCTCAGACACTGAAGGCCCTGCGTAACGCCGTAACATGATCATAAATCATCAAAGGTTCAAAGAGATGAGCCGAGAAACCCAAGTATGTCTGTTCCTTCCATGCCAACTATGCATTTACTCTGCATCAGACTCTTGTTCCGCAGTCTGCGATATTGGTTAGCATCATGGTCTTATTCCAGAGTGTTGTTAATCTTGCTTACGTTGTCGTGAAAGTTGGTGCCGTGCGTGGTCTCATTGATATAACCCTTCCTGATGACAAAGTCACCAAAGTGTTCACCTTCATTCCTTTCCCTGGCGTATTGCTTGATCATTGGTTGCATGATCTCTAGGATCTCCTCCTCCTTAATGGAACTCCTGTACAGCTTGTTCAACCTTTGGCCGTGGTAGCCACCACCAAGGTACATGTTGTACGCGCCGTAGGCTTTGCCAACGAAAGCGACCTCAGCGAGCCATGGACGCGCACAGCCGTTGGGGCAACCAGTCATACGCATGACGATACTGTCTTGGCGAAGACCAGACTCCTCAAGCGTGCCCTCAAGCTTTGAGATGAGTTCAGGTAGATAACGTTCCGACTCAGCCATAGCGAGGCCGCAAGTTGGGAAGGCAACGCAGGCAGAACTAGACAACCTCATGCCCGAGAAGTTGGTGTTGTCAAGCTTCCACTTCTTCAGTAGTTCCTTCATAGCAGGCAGGTCCTCGTCGGCGACATTTGCGAGGATCAAATGCTGGTTACCAGTCAACCGGAACTCGCCCTTGTGTGCCTTGGCCACTTCAATCAAACCAGTCTTCATAGGGAAGTCAGCAGTGTCCTCGATGCGACCGTTCTCAATGAAAAGGGTGAAGTGGTTGAGGCCAGTCTCGTCTTTTTGCCAACCAAACGTGTCGATGTTGCTTTGAAACTTGAAAGGCTTGGGCTCAGCAAATTTCTGACCCCAGAGCTCCTCAACCTTTCCAATGAACACGTCAACACCCATATCATCGATGGTGTACTTGAGACGCGCATGCTTCCTGTTCTTGCGATCGCCGTGATCACGCTGGACGAGCATGATTTTCTCGCAAACAAGGTGCACTTGGTCGGTCGAGACGTAACCGAACATGGTTCCGGTCCTTGGGTAAGTCTTCTTGTTGTTGTGCGTTACACCCATACCACCACCGGCAAGTAAGTTGAACCCTTCCAGATTACCATCCTCACCCTTGATTGCGATGAGACCAATGTCGTGAGCATAGACGTCGGTATCGTTGTGAGGAGGGATAGCGATGGTGATTTTGAACTTTCGAGGAAGGTAAAGAGGACCGTAAAGCGGCTCATGGTCTTGGACAGCTTCACCGGCGATCTTGCGCTTCTGTTTTGTCTCGTCATCCTCCAGCCAGATCTCATGGTAGGCGGTGGTGGAAGGAAGGAGGTGATCACTGATCTTCTGGGCGATGGTTTGGACCTGGGCGTGGTATTTTGACTGTGTGGGGAGAGAGCTGCACATGACGTTTCGGTTGACATCACCACAAGCAGCGATAGTCGTCATCAAGGCCTTGTTGATAGCTTGCATAGCTGGTTTGAGCTTTCCCTTTACAACGCCGTGGAACTGGAATGTTTGCCGGGTCGTGAGCTTCATGGTCTCGTTTCCAAGCTTCGTGCTGATCTCATCCATCTGGAGCCATTGCTTGGGCGTAGAAACACCTCCGGGAAGTCTGCATCGGATCATGAATGAGTACGCAGGCTCAAGCCCCTGTGCCTTGCGCTCGTCACGGAGGTCGCGGTCATCCTGCATATATGTGCCGTGGAACTTGGTCAGCTGTTGGTCGCTTGCAGAGATCGCACCGGTGCTGGTGTCAGCTAGGCCTTCTTCGATAGTACCTCGAAGGAAGTTTGAAGCAGCCTTCATGTCCTCATTCGTAAGCGGCGCTGGCTCCTCTGGCAGGTTCTCGACGTTGGCAACGCCAAGTTTCTCCCAGAGCTTTGGTTCCCAATCGGCATATGCAGTCTGGTAAGCGTCTGGATCTTGGTCATCTCCAAGACCACAGTCGACCATGGGCTTACCCCCAAGGGCAAGTAGACGAGCGTGAAGATCCTTGGCTGGCTTGTTGTAGTAGATCTTGTCTTCTTTACGGGGCCAGTAATGGCTGTCACCAAGACCAAAGACACCAAAGTTCACTGTTGCGAGATCCAGATCTGTGGAGTCCTTGACGGTTTCCCAGAAAGTGCGACCATTCTGCGGGAACTCTCCCTGGCCAGCAACACTGGTCATCAGAATGACGTTCTGCTCATTGGGCAAGTCTTCGATCGGAAAGTCATCCATGGCCATGACCATGGTCTTGAGTCCCCGAGCCTTGCCTCGGTTTCCTAAACGCTTTGCTAGGTTCTCAGCGTTACCGTTGTCGGAAGCGAAAAGAATGGTCATTGGGTCACCTTGCAAGCCTTCAAGAAGCTTGCTGTACGCGTCCTTGGCCTTGCGCTTCTGTAGCTGCCTAACCTCAGTTCCGTAGGATCCGGAGATGTTTGATGAGAACTCAGGATGTCTCTTCATGACCTGAGACATGTAGTTGTCGCGCGAGAGAAATTCCTCCAGCTCCTTCTTGATGCGTTCGGAGTCAAGCTTGAAGTTGTCTTCGCCCTTCTCCTCGGCTCGGGGGTTCCAGCGGTACAACGGCCAGTAGCCCAGATCAACAGCCTTCTTCGTCTCTTGCAGAACAGTGAGAGGTGTATCATTTTCCTTCTCATACGGCAAGTACGCAAGAACCACAGAAGGTCCGTCGAACTTGTCGGCCTCAATCATGGCCTCCAGAACCTGAGTGTAGGAGCTGTATACCGCAACTGAAGCTACGTATGCGTTACCGAAGTTCATCGCATATAGACCGATATCCTTCTTCCGCCTCGCCGCATCAGCGGCCGCACGCTCAGAGTAAGGGGTTGAGTCGACGATAAGCATGTTGACATTCTCGCCAGACGCCAGGACGTGATGTACACCAGAGTTTCCAAGATCGTATGCCCAAGCATCCGATCCAACTAACCATGGAGACTCCTTGTAGAAAAGCTTTTTCGACGACAGAAGCTTGTTTGCGATGGGTGAGCCATCAGTGCTCAAGCGAGCGATGACTTCAGGGGCGATCTCGTCAGACTTGTCACCGTCATCAGCGTTGAGTGCCCATTTTGATAACCACTGCTGCGATGCTGGTGTGGTGAAGTCATTGCCCTTTGCTGCAGCCGCAGCCTCATCCACCAGCCGCTTCCGGTGCTCCTTGCGCGCTACTAAGGAACCAAATCCATATTCTGGGGTGGCGGAGATGTCGTTGGACACGCCAGCGTGCTGCGAACCAAGCTGGTTAGCGATGTGAAGCTTGTCACCAAAGATCTGGCTCAAGATCTTCATGTAGGCGTTCTCTAACCCTGGTTGTTCAGCCTTGACGGCTTGTGATTGAGGTCCATCGAGGTTGCCGATGACAAGGTTCTGGACTGGTGTCTCGCTCATGAGATTCTGGAAAACGCCACGCATTGCTTGGGCGACGGTGTCCTCGTTAATGTATCCCAACTGGTATCCGACGACAATGGGTGACGCACCACCAGTTGACTTCAAGGACATGAGCAGATCAAGAAGAACAGGCCCCCATCTGGTGGTCTTTCTCCGTACTTGCTCCAGCACGGCGATCCTCTTGAGCGAGCGAGGTAGCATGGGTGCAAGCGATGCGCCCAACCAGGGACGGTACAACCGCGCTGTGATGATGGCTGTGTTGGCATAAGCCTTGGTCTCCTCAACACTGTCAAGTTCAGTGGCGAAGACGGCAGTGTCGGCACCAAAGAGGAAAATGGCCGCCTCCTCATTGCCTGTTCCGGAGAAAGCAAATGCATCGTAGCTTCGTCCGGTTATGTCCTTGATGGTTCCCCAAATCTGTGTGGCAAATCGATAAATGTCCTCAGAAGAGACAGGCTTCGACACCAAGGACTCTACGGTAGTTGCGGAAGAGGCAGACGCGGCGCTAGTACTAGCATCGCGGTGTGATGAGCCGGAAGAAGAATCGCCTCGTTGGCTGTTCCTCTCTGACACTGGAAGCGACTTGGCCTGCTCAGGAGCAGTTGCTGGCGCTGCTGTTGGGGCAGCGTTCACGACTTGGCTCCGAGCGAAGGACAAGGTAGATGTCCTGCCATCGTCTGCATATAGAGTTGTCTCCTCGGATTTTGAGTTCTGATAAGCCGCCACTGCGTCTAGGTCGATGACGCTTCGCACGAGATCGGCATCTTCCACCTCAACTGCCTTCTTAAAGGCGGTTGCGCCAGAATCGAAGAAGTGAATGACACCCTTGCCAGACTTGATAGCCAAAGCATGCGCTGTCAAGGCGAGATCCTGCAATTCTTGTAGTGTCTCCGACTGAATGAAGGCGAATCCGGACTGTCTGATTGAGGTGATGTCGGAGAAGTCAGGGTAACCTGAAGGTGCGACCGACACGTGAAGGACAACGGGGTATTGGGCGAGCTTGTAGAGGTGCGGTATCGACTTTACGAGGATGGACGAGGTTGTGGTCACGCTGGTGAGTTTGCCTGCGCGAATGGGCTGGAAGACTGAGAGGAGCGGATCTGCGTTTTGGCGGACAGTGAGGATCTGAGGGAGAGGGTCAGGATATTTCTGTTGGATTGCAAACCGTTATATACACATACCTCTGGCTGCGTCTTGCAGACAACGCTGGGCGCATTGTGCTTTTGGAGTCCGCGCAGTGACTCTGAGAACTCGGATTCGGTCGTCAATGAAGGCACGACTGACACAATCACGTCCGAGGCCAAGTGAGCAATTCGGGCCACTACAAGACACGACCAGTCGTCAGTATATTGTACTTTGTCAAACATGCAATTACTCCCTTGTTGGGGGAGGGGTGAATGGCGGGGTGGGTGTTTTGCGGGGACATACCGGCCTCTCCTGCAGTCGAGACAGACGCCATATTGACTGCGGATTCAAAGTTGGCAGTGACAGTAACAGCAAGGAAACACGTATGGGGGAGAAGAGGAGTAGTAGTAGGATTTCGGACCGTCGGCGACAGCCCTCATAGTCAGCGGCAATGGAAAAATTGTCCATGAACAGGTCATGACGAGGCGTGCCGAAAGCACGCAATCTTTTAGTGCAATTCAGGGTCTGGGGCAAGAGCCGAAATGCGGCGAATCACGTTGGCATAGATGCGAACTCGGTGCAATCTCTCAGCCTAGATGGTCGTGACGGGCTCGAGGCGAGGTTGTAGCCCGAATCTGAATCTACATATAGCGCATCTGGTGGTGGAGTCCCGAGGTCGCGTCTGATGGTAGGTCGGACGCTTACTCTACGGTGCATGAGTGGCCAGGTGACTTGGAGAAGGCAAGCCGCGCTAAGCCGCATGTGGGCGTTGCCGAGGATGCTCTTATCGATTACATACCTGCTACCTCGACCCCGTTCGGCTTGCTGTTCTGGCAGCCCGCATGCATCATGGCTGATGGCATCAAACTGCACACCCCCCGAACGACCAATAGTCGACACAGATAATCTTCCGTAATCGTATACATCTGATGTCGTGCTTAGCGCCGCTCTCGCACTTGCAATGAACACCGTTTCCGCCTTCTCAGATCCCCTTGTCACCAATACCCCGCCACCTTTCAACGAGCTATGCGCACGCATCCATGACCGCATATCCACCTTCCTGGACGCAAAGGATGTATCAGACCGTATCAGAAATGTACAAAACCAGACGCGTACATCGCTGCAGGTCATAGCAGAAGCACTGGAGAGATACAGGTGTGCCTCAATCATGCGGGCACAATAGATCGAGGCTATGACACTAACGGCTATGCAGTCTACCAGAGCTGTCGTTATCCTATAATGGCGGGAAAGACTGTCTTGTTCTGCTCATACTGTACCTCTGTGGCATGCACAGGCGAGGCCTGACCCAAACCCCAAACCCCTCGTCCAACATCGAAACCGCCGTACAATGCGTCTACATACAGGATGCACACCCCTTTCCAGAGGTCGAAGAGTTTGTCGTACATAGCAGCAAGATATATTCACTCTCACTCCTGGAATACGCAAAACCGATGAAGGCTGCATTTGCAGATTACCTCAAGGATACTCCCTCGGTGAAGGCGATATTCGTAGGAACCCGACGGACAGACCCGCATGGCCAGCACTTGACCCATTTCGACCCAACCGACTCTGGGTGGCCTGCATTCGTACGAATACATCCCGTAATAGACTGGCATTATGTAGATATATGGACGGTAGGAGATACATAGCAGTCGTGTGCGTCCTTCGCTGATAACCCCCCAGTTCATACGATACCTCAATATCCCTTACTGCTCCCTTTACGATCTTGGATATACCTCTTTAGGTGGAACTACCGACACGCATCCGAACCCGAAGCTTGTACGACAACCATCGACCCAACAAGTGCCACAAGTTGGGGAGGCGAATAATACACCCAAGCCTAAATTCAGGCCGGCGTATGAATTAGTAGATGACTACGAAGAGCGGTTGGGTAGAGATAGATAGACACAATGCCATCAGTCACACGCATTCGCATGGGCTACGGGCACTTTCTATAGCACTGTTTCAATAGCCTGTATGCTCACTTTGAGAGCAGATTGGGCTGGAATAGACGTAGGAGTAGTAATAGGAAGCGACGCCTTCTACACGTACCTTTTGAGACGCGTTGAGTGACCTAGTACCTCTATTCTGTCTCCCAAGTCAATCCCCCACCCCCCTTCTTAACAGTCATATTGAAACCAGTACTCGTTCGGCTACATAATGTTGTCAACACTACGATTTAATAGGAAAGTAGCTACTCAATTTGGAATCCCCAACGGACATCCACCCTCTGCTCGACACAGCATGGGAGTGCTAAGAGGTTAACCTTTCCTTTTTGCTTAGAAACATATAACTTGATCAAGTTGGAGATATCTTCGTGTTCGAGACTGCGTACCGGCCCAACGGCATGTCATTAACCTCTTTTTGCATGCCATCAACATATTCGTCATAAATGACCCTGAGATTGGCTGATAGCGAAATGTGTGTGTAAGCGGCCACAAGAATAGAAGGAGCACTCCGGTACTCGTACTATGCCACCCAAACGGCGGTACAAGAAACGCAATCATTGCCGCTAGAGGCTGCATCAACAAGATCATAGGCTTTCAAGATATTTTTTGGATTAATACGTGGAAACTATGCGTGATTTGAAATTGTGGCTTCATGCCGGACATATTTCATGTCGGTTTGCGACAGGGTAGTAGGTCAGGTCAGTAACCACTGGACCTGGGGTGCTTCGATATACCCACCAACCAAGATTGCGCTAGCAAGGACATCGCCAAAAGCCTGCGCAGGAGAATCATGAGGCTTTTGCCTCGCAAGTAAAACGGAAGGGAAACTTCTTTTCTCATATGATGTCATTGCATCGGGGCAAATGATTCTCGCGGTGCCCGTAGGTATGAGCTCCACCCAGGTGACCAACCCGGGTGTCCATTTTACGTCCCATGTCACCACCGTAGCCAAGACAGATGCACCCGACATGGTGTCGATACGAAGCTGTAGGGCCAGTTTGTGTTCTCTCTCTGCTTCTGCTTCGGCGGCGCCATAGAAGGCAGCGTGGACTCGCTCTCGTACCACTGCTGTATACCAAGGTCCAACAAGCCCGGTACCGGTGAAGCTGTAAAAGTACGGGGCTTTACTCTGACCCTGTTGCTGAACAAGGTATCTTGGAGCCCAAGAAAAGGGCTGTGCAAGGCCACGTAGACTATGCATCGAAGCCAGCATTGCTACTTCTTGTGGTCGTGAATGGTATACGTGTCGGATGCCATCTTCGTATTTCCAATCTTTCTGCCACTGTAGTCCAAGCAATGCATAGAAGCCACGCGCATAGTCGATAGTATTCTCAGTACGGCGATTTGTCGAGGACAGTGCAATGTCTGCAAGATTGATTCCGACCTCATAAATTGGCTCTAGTCTCTCAAACGTTTTGCGAAGCGAGTCCCATCTTGCCGGGTCAACTTTAGCTCGCTCTCGAAGAGCAGAGAGTATATCAGCGAGGCTAACCACGCTCGTAGCTGTCACTATCAACGCCCTCTTGGCTAGCTTTGCTTCTTGGTATGTCCAGATACGCGTCAACCACAACCCACAGATTAGAGCCGGAGCGACCCGCAAAGGATCCGCGGAAGGGAGATTGAGAGCAAAGGAATCCAGTACAATGACGGCGTCTGCGTTGCGATACACTGACTCAAGGCTGTTGATGACAATGTTTTTGACGTGTGACAAGCGAAAGTCGCTGCTGTCGGGATCTGTTTTCTTCGGGATAGCCAATAAGTCAAGCCATACCCACTCGTAACCGCACTGAAGTGCCTTGCTCATTATCTTGTTGAAGTGCGACATTAAGAGACCTCGATCATCTTGCTGGATCTTTTCGTCGCTGAACTGCAAGCCCATTGTCTCTGCCCAGACGTGCGAGATAGCTGCGTAGGATGAACTGAGTATCCTAAACTGTCCCCACTTGTTCACGCATAGAGCTTGTCCTCGCCGTGCAGCTTCTTCCATGAGATCTAGAGTTGTCGACACAAAGAGCGAGGAGCTTATCATCTCCTTGTTCACATTTAAGATTCCAGATATCGTTTCCTTTCGTTTCGCTTTGGTCATCTGGGGCATAGTCAAGGGCGAGGTGACAAGCACCAATGTATTTGCAATACCCATTACCGCCACTTTGCCGGCCAACTCGACAAAGCGCTTGTTTCCTGGTGGTGGATAGCGACTCTCGGGCCCCATAGGATACAGCCGCCGATCCGGTAGCGGGGGATAGTCATGAAATAGCGCAGCCACTTCATCAGGAGTCCAATTGCAAAACTCATTGAGAGAAGCTTGGAGAGCTCGTTCAGGTCCCGAGTGATTCGTACTTATCAGTTCTTGTATCTTATTTCTTCTGGCCGCGACAGCTTGCTGCTCGTCGGTCCAAGTCAGAGGAACGTGGTTCAGGGCCATTTTGCCCATTGTGTAGGAGCGGGGAAATGCAACGGATTCTTCAAGTTGCGCCTTTTGCCCATGTTATAATCTCCATTGTATCCGGTAACAACTCCATGGCGTTTTCTTAATCGTGTGATTGGTTTTGCATGCACGTGTTGCGGAAAAATTGAGGGTTGTACGAGGCTCAGACGTCGTGATGGGTTAGTGTTGGTTCAGCTGGTTCAGCTGGCAGGGGTGCTCGCGGGGGTGCTGACACCACGATTAACGTTGTTTATCGTGCAATTCGCCGGCCAATTCACCAAGCTCAGCGCACTTCGTAAATTAAGTTGATGTCCCAAGGCGTAGTTATCCGGTGTGCGCTTATGGTGAACAGTCGTGTTCATACTCGCCTTCCTAGGCATGACTTCAGGCAGCTCTCTATTAGGCAACTCTCTAAGCCACCGACTGCACAGCCCGTACCACAAAACCACGTTTATACAAATTGATTTGGCGGTTCAAACAGAATCCCCCTTCATTGCCATCGTGTTAACAGTAAAAACTGCACTCTGTTTGGTGATGCCTGCACTTCCTACTCATCTCGTTGTCCGTCGCATTCTCGCCTTTGGCGCTTCTTCACAGGAATTTTCCGCGCAGTGGAAGAACCCATCGGATGTCTTTTCTGTGCTTCTCATACTCGGCGGCGATGTAGTCGCTCGCGCCCTCGCACAGCTTGCTGGCTCGGGTATCACACCTGTGGCATTCTCATTTGGTAAGTTTCAACAATGTACAATACAAGAGGCATTTGTTGCCGGACCGCTAGTTTGGATATTGTTGTTATTGACATTATGCCCACAACTGTAGGATGGGTAGCCTACGCTGTCACAGCCGTCGTCTCTGCTGTTGGCGAAAACAAGCTCATGCCGCTGCCCGACTGCGCATGCAAAGTGATTAACGGAAAGACTGGCTACGTACGAGATAACTGCAGTTGGGTTCTTGGACGTATAGTGAGGGACTACGAGAGCTGGATGGATGACGGGAACTCAAGCGGAGAGATTCATGCTCGCGTTAACAAGATGATCGATGATAAATGGGGGAGAGAGATGTCAATATCGGGATCTACCGTGGAGAAACCCACACAAGCCGGTCTCTGCGTATCTGTTTACAGCGCAGAGAAAGCCCGACCGGGTCATTTACGAGTCAACGACTATTTACTTGGCCTTGCGACAGCTGTGATACAGCTCCTCATGGGCGCAATTCCATGCTTCTTATTCGGAGACTGGTCCGTCCTGCTAGTTACAGCTGCTGGTATCGTCCTGGTTCTACTCAGTGGTAGCCTCTCCCAGTGGGCGAAAGAGAAATGGGCCTGCCGAAGAGACTCCAAGAAGACTGTCATTCTGACCAGAGGCAACGGTAGTCAGCATGCCATCGTGATCATCGGACGAGGAAAGGGCTTAGATCTCGAGGATCTGGCTGCAGGGCCCATGAACGTCAACGCATCGGCATCGTACAAAACCAGGTTTACTGTTATTGGACTCGCTTTGAGCTGGATTCTAGTACTCATCACTGCTGCTGGTATACGAGAGAATACTTGGTTTCTCCTTGCCGTTGGAGGCATCGGAATCGCCCAAAACATCTTCGTGGCTGGTTGGAAACGCCGGCCGGAAGACTTTGGCATTCCTCTGAAGTTCGAAAAGGTTATCGGTGACGCAAAAGTGATGAACTGTCTACTGGAAGTCGAGAAAACCCTTCCTTATGTGGGTCGAAGTATGCGAGATACATTCTTTCCCGGTACCTTGAGGTCTGAGGAAAAAGCCAAATGGGATGCATTAGAGGCCAGCGCAAAGGACCGCGAAAAGGATGTGGCCAAGAGTTCATAGTCGAATATCTATCAAAACATTCAGCAGGCTTCTACACACTTGGGCTGCATTCTGAATGTAGAATCCTGTGATGTGATACAAATAAGGTAGTGATAACAGCCATTGCATTACCCATACGGGCCATATTTCCAAGACGTCATATGAGTGGAAGAAAGCAATAAACCCAGATATAACACGAGTCGTCCATTGCCGCAGATACACAGCCGCAGATAAGATAAGCAGGTATCGGGTATAATAGCGGCTACTGATCTCCAGGATCTAGTTATGCTGATACTATAAGTAGGAACCTGAAGATAGCGGTGTTGGGGGCTGTACGGCCTCCTATGGCATACTAGCGGCGACTTAGCGTAAGCACTAATGCAAAAAGGAGCACACTGGTCACCGCTCCTTCCCTCCTTGTTCCCTGTATCTAGGCACCCAGCAGGCTGAAAAACATACAAGTGGTATTGGATACTTCGACACTATTGTGATGAACAGATCCTGCTATTGACTTCAATATCGATACTGTATTTCCCGCATATCTTCCAAACGACGCTCACACTCTGAACACGCTCATGACGACATGTGGCAGTCGAAGGAGTCGTTCTACCCGTTGATGGAGGAAGATACCGATGACGATAATTCTCGAGCTTTGGTCAATAGGCACACTTACGAAGAAGACCAATTGCATTCCAGTCATACTGAGGAAGACCTTGATGAGGCTTATACTATGATCTTGGAAGAGGAGGATGATATATGTGCTCAGGCTGAGCTTGAGTGTGGCCACGAGTTAGCGGCAAGAATTGAAAGAGACATTAACGGATACGACGAAGACCTTAAGGAGGCTTATTTCTCTTTCCTAGAGTCGAGGACACGAGACATGGCTGCTAGGAGAACTTTGTTAAGACACGAAGAGGCTTTCAAAAGTATCCTGGAAGAGGAGGAAGCTGTACGTGTTCAAGCTGAGGATGAGATGATTCGTAACGTTGATTTGATTGTGGAAAGAGAATTTGATGAGAATTGTGACCTTTTCCAAGTATTCGACAGGGAATACGATGAAGGGGTCGAGATCTGCTCTGAATGGTATGATGACGTCACATCACTGCCAACAATTGACGATGATTACTTCGAAGCACGTATCAAGTTTGAATCGGCTGAATTGTCCAATCCCAGGTTTCAAAGCCAGTTGTGCAGCCAGTGTCGTGCTGTGCGCTGGTCCGCATTCGCCCGACCTATGACCCTGAACGAACCTCACATCGTATACAAAACACGGGGCTCACCGCTTACGCTACAAAAGTCAAAATGCGAACTCTGCAGGCTGCTGGGGAGGATAGGATACCGCAGAATGAGTTCGATTGACTCGCACGACGGTAAAATGGAATTTGAGATAAGCACATGTAATTTCCATCGATCAGAGACAAACGTCCTGGTCTTGTCTCTTGGTAACAATTTGGAACAAGCATTAATTACCTTCCACTTGACTAGCGACAACAAAGTGTGGATCCCTCGCATCAGTCACCCAGAGACCGTCGACTACAATGCATTAAAGGCGAGGCTCGATCTTTGTTGCAGGAGCCATACTGCAACCTGTCGTCCGGGGCCAGGCATCAAGCTGCTCAACTTCAAAGTCATTGACTGCTATTCACGAAAGATTGTTCAGGCTCCAGCAGGATGTAAATACGTGGCGCTATCGTATGTATGGGGGAGCCATAGGCAATCAGAAACATGGCCAGTGACCGTCGAAGATAGTCTACGTGTGACCAAAAACATGGGGTTCCGATATCTATGGGTGGATCAATGTTTAAGAATCCTGCATTGAGCAAACATCGAACTGGCATACGCTGACATATGTAGTGCATTGATCAAGAAAACGAGTCCGAGAAGCAAGGCCTTGTTCGGCACATGGATGAAATCTATTCCAAAGCGCAACTTACAATCATTGCAGCAGCGGGGAAAGATCCTTACCATGGACTTCCCGGAGTGGGATCAAGGCCTCGCCGTGTCCAACACGGTGCGCGTATTGGGAATATAAGACTTATGCCCATAATGTGTCCTGGTCAGGATTTCGAGAAATCCTCCTGGTGGACTCGTGCTTGGACTTACCAGGAAGGAGTTCTCTCGAAGCGCAAGTTGGTGTTCACCGACTACCAGGTCTTATATGTGTGCAATAGGATGCAGTTAGCTGAGAACTTGAATGTGCATGTAGGAAGCGCCGCATACGACAGCACTAGAAGAGCCTTTGGTCCCGACATATTTGGCGAGATGTTGTTCGCCGATGGTAATCAGAGTTATGTATCCTATTTGAGGGATATTTCGGCACGCTCACTTACCTGCCCGAGTGATGCACTCAATGCTTGCCTCGGTATTCTTCGGGCCACAAACACAAAGCATCTCTGGGGAATCCCGATTGCGACCGAACCTGCCTCTGGGGAGCCTACTATCGCTCTGTGCTGGCACCATGATGTCATGACCAAGAGGCGTAACATATTTCCCAGTTGGTCCTGGACAGACTGGGAAAAGGGCGCAAACTTCCAAGATAGCGTGGTAAAATACCCCTTTGTTACAGTATCCATTGGACGTGATCAACACTGCTGGCAAACATTGTACGAATATATCGCAAGTGACCAGGCTGCAGAATGTGCCGGTAAAGAGAACGCACCCAGGCTGTTGAAGTTGACCGGTTTGACCTTGGACTCGGCTTTATTAAGCTCTCAATGGCCTGACATTGCGGACTTCGGGACAGGTGCCGCGATTCAGCAAGACGATAGACCAAGGCCACGCTTCTCTCTCTCGATTGACGGGATGTCCGTACTCTCTATACTCTACATGGACGAGGAGATGAGCGCAGAGCAACTTTGCGATGTCATTGCATTCGGTGTACAGACTGGAAGAGAGAGTTGTCGTATATCATCACTGCTTCTAAAACCTCGCGGTGAATTTTACGTTAGGGTTGGCATGATCGTGTTGACATGCGACAATACCCATTGCAAGAAACTATGTGGCACAGCTGCTTTTTGGCAACAAGCGGCACAACAGCGGACTGTTGTTGTAGAGTAAGGGCTGTGCAATATTCGTCGTGGCGTTGAGACTCTGGAAACGTATTGGGTTTGAGTCAACGGTGCATCTTTTTCCAACACTACCTAGGTGAGGGATGCCCCTGATACTACCTGAACCGCCGCCCACGAGTCATCGTCCCAGTCACGATGGCCACGGAAGCCATGCAGTAGCCTTTATAATACCTCAACACGCTAGTTCGGTGTATCAGGCCTGGGCGAATTCGCTCTCCATCACAAGATCATCCGGATGGATCCCTCCGACTTCGTACATGAATTATCAGGGTTTTAGATCTTGGAAATGTGACTCCTGACAGATGGGTGCATCTAGCTAGCGGTAGATCCCTGGACCGGATGTCGAAACGGCGTCGTACCGCGCTCTAATACATAAGTACCTACATCACCGTCACTGTGCGCATGACAAGCTTGACCTGGCGTCACTTGTCGCTGCATCTCCCGGTCCAGCACCTCAACGACCGCGTCCGGTATCGTCATGCCTTCCCGTTGATACCTATCTTCTCGTTCTCATGATTCATCTCATTCTTTGCCTACGACGATTCGTTTCGGCGCAACAGGCACTTTAGAGGGATTTATTCTCCTAGCGCAAGCTACCCAAGCAGCAACCTATCCACGATATGCTTGTCCCGTTCGTCGTCTTGCCGTTCTGATCAAAAGACACTAGAGCGAGGTCGTCACACCTACCTATTATAGGTGGATAGAGAGGCAAAAGATGCGTTGGTCGTGGACGCGTCAACGGCGGGGCTGGAGAACCGAGGGAGTGGGTGCCCAGCGATCGCGAGACTGGAACGTCGCTGTATACAGATGACTCGTTGGCTCGACCTGTAGATTGTACCGGAGAGCACAATGGTGATATCCTACCTATGACCCTTTGTCGCCGACAAGATCTTGGGATGATATATCACTGCATTGAGAGGACGACGTTCTTGAACGGCCGTGACACGGACGAATACCGCCCCGCGAAGATCGGCAACGCCCATGCTTGTGGATGGTGAACAATTGTCTCGCTGCCAACGCTTGTATGTACCGGTAGTGCAGGCCCAGAAGGAGCTCGGATTTTGGTGCAGGGGTGTGTACTGCTTGGGCCTTGAGGTGAGATCAGTATGAGCTAAACGCAGGCATGGGATGGTCACTAGGTGGCACAACTTTGTATGCTTTATACTCAATACCTCAAGAACAGAGTTAAGACGCGATTTTCAGAACGAGATGATACTTCTATTTGCGATGCCGGTGCTTCTGAAGCCCGTTGCACTTGAGTGAGGTTGATCTAAGGTTGTCAGCCACCCGTTGAGCCTAGAATGATACATAACATTTGCCGTCCATAAGCACGACTTTAATCTTACAACATGGGATTTCGATTGTATTAATTCAAAGTCACTGGTCATTGCGGGTAGAAGTCATCCGAGCCGCGACATCCGTGCACTACTTCTATTTGGGCAGGACAAATATCATAACACATTCAATCATTCGTCGTTGCAAGATCCAAGTAAGCAATGTTATTCTATGAAAGTACACTACAGGTAACTAAACCCCCATCAAGACAATGAACACGACGAAAATTGGCAGGCAAACAAAAGAAAGGGGAACCCAAAAGACAACAATACGCGGGTACTTATGCTCACAATGGGACCAAATCCAACTCGGGCTTGCGGCTCCTATATCGTATCTTGACGTTCGGATCTAGTCCAAACATTGTACTAACCAACGGGTAAGCCTCGAGGGTTGAGCCTGGGCACAATTCCCAGGCGTGTTTCAACAAGAGGTGGCAGAGGATAAGTTTGTTCTCGTTAGCGGCGAAGAAACGGCCTGGGCATGCGTGGACTCCGTAGCCGAATGCAAGATTCTCAGCGGTGGTACCGACGAGTTGGGCTTTGGCGGCGGTGATAGCGTTGTCTCGTATGTTGTAGTAACGGTAAATATCGTATTTCGCAGGCTCGGGATACACGTTTGGGTCTGTCACCTTGGTAGCATCCACAAAGAGTCTGTCGCTTTTCTTTATCTCAACACCATCGGGGGTGACAAAGTCGGCCGTTGCTCCTCTTCTTATGTTGACTGATGTGCGAATATCAGCAAGGCGTATTCTGTTCAGTTGAGACCCGGTTAGGAACTTACGACTAGCCATTGGCACCACTCGTATTCCTTCTTTGAGCGCACTATCCAAGAGCTTCATTTTGGAGAGCGCAGTACTGGTCATGCCTTCGACTCTGAACACATCAACTATTTCTTGTCGTAACGCAACGATGAACTTCGGCTCGTTGGAAATTTGCGCGATTGTTCACGCGAGCAAGTATGTAGATGTGTGAATTGCAGCAAAGGACAAGAACAGTTGCATGTCGCTAGGATCATATGAGGCTCCTTGACTGTCAATCTCAGCCCATTCAACGGTGTCGTCATAGACCGGAGCGGGTTCGCTCTTACTCATGGCCTCGTCCTTGAGCTGGCGCCTACGCTGAATGAGTGGATCGATGAGTTCGCTTGCTTCTCGATGTAAAGCTCGAACACTTTTGCACCTCTGTGAGAATAAAGGCAACAGAAACCTGAATGCGTTTGGACACCAAGTCGTTTCAATGCTTGCCAAGAAACCTTCTGTTGCGTATGCCTTGGCCACATGGAGCCATTTTTCGTTGCGGCACAACTCTTCCCCGATGAAGACATGGGAGGATATGCGAGCGATCAATGACAGCAAATCTGGTGTAACAGATGACACCTTTCAATCTTTAGTACAGTTAGTCATAGTTACAACAGGGTGGAGCATCAGAGGAGTCTACCTGAAGTCTCGCCGAATACAGTTTTGACAGCAAAGGCAGTTTCAGTCGAGAGTGGCTCTACGAGCCCGTCTGTACAAGTAGTGTTAGTAGGTTTATATTAGTTATGCTAGGACAAGTCTCTTACTTAGTGACTTTGTAAGACGCTTTCTAATCAGGGTTTGCGCGAGCATATTCTTATGCATAAGCAGGTTGTATGGGCCGAAGCCAGGAAGATGGCCGTGGAAATCCTAGCACTATATCAGTACACATACCTCTATGATTTCAGTGTTAAACTTACCACCCTGATAATGGCGGCAAAGCTCAGTCTCTTCTCGCTATGCATCCGTACAAACTGCTCAGCTGGAAGGATGAGACATTCTCCCAATTCCGTCATAAGTCTATATGGTTTATCGACATACCGTCTTTTTGGCATTCTCAAAAAATTTGTGACCTTCCTTCAAGAATTCCATCCGTTTGGAAAGGCTCGTTTGGTACCATCGAGGGGGATTCGCCAAGGGGTACTTCGACTTGCTGTTGTTGATAATGGAGTACGCTATCCCGCTAACGACTACAAGCAGTACTGTAGAGATTACAGTTAGCGAAGGTGCAGTCGCATCTAGGGATGCATCATTGAGGAAGCGAGGCCTATGTGAAGAGGAAGGCATCGGCATGTTGAGGGAAGATAAGACTGAGTGTAGCGAGGATGTTGTTGGTGTGAATGACTTGGAAGATCAAGTGTTCGACAGCAGACGATCTCTTGTAGCAATGGATTTTCTAACTCTTGTATTCATTCTCTGTCTAGTTTGACCTAGCCGCCTGCACTGTCTGTCATACTGGCCGTTTTCGGTAAAAGCTATGAGAAATCTTGGTTTGCGTATAGAAGGAGCTTGTGGGTCTATGATTCCGGTAAGCCCATGGCTGTCTTGGGTCAGTCAAGGTTTCACCGATTTGTCCGCGTGGTGTGAGAGTTTCCGGACCAGGGCCGGAGCAGCCTTTCAATATAACTTTGCACGCCGCGCCCCATATATGCCAAGCTGCCAGCCCTAGACGGGCCGCGTTGCATTTTTACAGCTAACATGATTCGTCAACTTGCTTCCTACTGTATGGCTGCATGGTTCAAATGTCGCCCAAGAGTAAGCGAGGCAACAAAACATCTGCCTAAAACATCGTATTCTCTACCACTGGTATTTTCGAATGCTAGCGTTACACAACAAGTCGTTCTAAGGGCTTCGTAGCGTTTGTTTCATCGTCATTCCCGCTGGTTGCATGGATGGCTTACCCTTCTCCGCCAATACAGAATATTACAGAAAGAACCCTGATGCCACATAGTCCAGGTACCACCGGAATCATATTCCACAACAAATCTCTTCTCAGATTCTGCCGACTACTCAAAGGTCTCTAGTTAGCCCAGTGCTCCATGTTATACACTTGATGTCATAAAGCTGAGGTATGAATCTTGCCCGAAAGGGTCTCGTTCGCTTTGTAGTGTTGCTCAGCAATAATGCTGATCCTATAAATTCGCCACTAAAAAATCAATGTATACGTAGTGCTACAAGATGATGACTTGTTTAGCCTTTCAACTACACCGGGCTTAGTCCGCAGCCTGAGACGCACTAGCGTTGGCGCAAGCTAAGTGAGTCTGAGAACGTCTGTAAAGCAAATTTCAGGTTTCGACAGGGGAATGGGGGCCCATTGAGGCGAAGCCGTTTGAAAGATGACGCATTCGCTGAGTAATATACGGCTTTGTACTTGGATATTCTCCAGTAACGTTCTTATACACCATGAACACACCCAGAAATAGCTTTGTACACTGTTTTGGTATAGAACAACCCACGAGTAAAACGCGAGAAAAGCCCAGTATGTAACGATAGAAACGGCACCGATGATCTTTCCTGGATTTTCTTGTTTTGCTGTCTCTAAACCTAGGTAATGATGGTACTGGACAAAATTCCAGATCGCCTCCCTAGGTGCGCATTGCAGAAACCCCGCAATAATGGAGACTGCCACACTGCGGCAATAGTAGATGTAAAGTAAGCCCAAAAAGGAAGGGAACCCTTTGGATAAGTAATCTGCTATTAGAGAAAATGCGAAAGACGTAGCTACGTACACTACTAACAGGTTGAAATCGTTCTCTGTGTCTGTGAATCAGAGAGGCTGATGCGGTCTTGGAGAAGAAACGTGGATGCCGGTACTACCCATGGCCATATACAGGAAGAGGATACGAGGTCGGATGAGCCTATGCCGACGGTAGAGATGATGAAAAGAGAATGTGGTCACTGTCCGAGGCCCCAGGACGAGATGAAGCCGTCAAGGAATACTCATAGTGAGGATATTTGCAAGCGATTCCCCTCTCATGCAGTTGCTTAGTCCCCAGGGCCCCGATCGACTTGGCCCCTAGATGTGTCACGTGCAAGCGCAGCCTAGCGTGCTTGGCGTGCATCTTGAATTCGAGCTATCCACAGCTTCACCTCTTGGGTGAAATCACGCCTAACCTAAACACTCCACATCAACAGTCGTTCCGAGATGGCGGACAAAATGGAGGGCGTAGTAATGGGCGGCGGTCTTGTAGACCCCAGCAAATATCCTGTGCCCATCGAAACGTAAGTACGATCATGTCTAAAAGGTAGGTGGCCCCCTTGATGCTAATGGAGAATTATAGTATCTACGTGAGTTGCCACTCGAGGGCGCCAGCAGCGCACTCACATTGCACTCGGTGGCGCGATTGCTGACAGCACTAGGTCAACAACCTCGAGGAGCGCGTCAAGATCGACACGATGAAGCAAGCTCTCACCCGCGTCTTCCAATACTACGGCCCGATCCTCGATGTAATAGCCAAAAGTAGTCTCAAGCGCAAAGGCCAAGCGTTCATCGTCTTTGATAGCGAGAAGGCCGCGCTAGAGGCGGTTGAGGAGATGAACGGGTTTGAAATGTACGGCAAGGTTATGAAGGTGCACAGGGCGAAGACTCACAGCGACGAGACGGTCAAGCGAAAAGCACCCGACATGTTTGAGGATCATAAGAGAAAGCGGTTGACGCTCAAGGGTATGCATCGGCTGCCATGTCTACACCAGCCATGCGCTGACGGGTACAGATTTCAAGCGCGCAGAAGAAGACGCCAAAGCGCAAGCCAACCCGGTCGCAGCGGAAAAGCCGCGGGCAGCCAAAACTGGAGCAGCCGCTATTCCGGACGAATACGTACGACCAAACAAGACGCTCTTCCTGCAGAATATTCCCCGGGATGTCGACGAGGACACGCTTACAACGATATTCGAGCGCTTCGAAGGCTTCAAGGAAGTACGCTTGGTGTCTGTCCGAGCTGTGGCCTTTGCCGAATTCGAGAACGAGCAGTTTGCGATTACGGCCAAGGAAGCGACGGCGAACAACCCGATCGGGGCAGAAGGCAAGCCGATGAAGGTCACATACCAACGGCAACAGTAGGTTACTGCGTATGGATTTATTGCTATGGATTTTATGTTTTCATGATACCTCGTTCGACATTTGTTTCAGATACAGGCCGATGCAATAGATGCCCTGATATCCGAATGTTGCATTTTTACAGTTTTAACTTTGGTACAATACTTATCTCGCATTACAGTCTCGACGAGCCCGCAGTTGTGGCTAAAAGGAATGCGTGGCCCAATACTGCTGTACGGGCATATGAGAAGGCCCAAGTATTCAAGCAGGAATACAATCATCATCAGTTTGAGCATCACCCCCACAGAAAGTACGAAGATGGAGCCTACTAGGCGTCTACCGAGTACTCAGAAGATGACATCTTCGTTGTCCTCGTCGCCCAACATGTCTTTGCTCTCAGCAGCATGCTGTCGGGCCTCGCTTTCCGACTCCTTTGCGTCTTGCTCCTCATCGGCCTTCTTCTTGGCTACCCTTGCGGCTTCCTCGACGGCAGCGTCGTTTTGTTTCTTGTTGGACACTTTTTTCAGGCGGTAGAACTCCTCTCGGTCCAGCTCGTCGAGCTCCGAGTTGATGTACTTGATGGTGTTTTCGGTTCGCGGGATAATGACGTGCTCACTGGTGGGGGGTTAGGTATGATGTATAGTTTGGGGGGCGGGAAATACCCACATGGCGTTCACACGGCGGTTGACGACCTTGATGACCTCGTCCAATATAACAAAGGCAGTCTGCAGACTGGCTAATTCTACCAGCGTCTCAACTGCGCGTGCATATGTCTCTCTACACCTCTGCACCTGCTGGCCGCCTTTGCCCAAACCCGTCAAGGCGAAGTCGTTGTTCTGCTCGACCGTGTAGCTCTCGAACTGGGGGAGGAAGACACCGGAAACGTTCTCCTGCTTGGTGCGGACACGGAAGCGCGCCTGCTTTGCCGACTCCTGGATTTGGTAGCCTATGTCGCCGCCCACGGCGTAGGTGACCTCGGCGAGCGAAAAGGCAGCGACCTGCATGACACGGCCCATTTTGCGCTTGGCCTCATCGATGCGGCGCGTTATTTCTAGAAACAGTTTCAGCTACATGGGGGCCGGGCATGATGGTGAGCGGGTGGTTGGCGCCGTGGTACGTACCTCGGAAACGTCTGGACGTTTGGTCAGCATAGGTGCAGCGGTGTAGGTAGGGTAGTGTTAAACGGCAGATGCATACTTTGTCAGGGCTTCACTCTTGCGCTTGAGCAGATCATGGCCAGTCTGGGCGCCCTTGAGCTTGCTCTTCATCATGCCCAGCGACTGGCGTGTCGCAAAGACAGCCTCTCTGGCCTGAGAGTGGTGTTAGCATCACCCTATTGCCATGACATTGCACAGCTACACAGCTACACAGCAGCACATACCCCGCTGCCTGACATGTTTACAGCTCGAACAGATGGTGGTGGGGGGGTTGGTGGGGGAGTTTGATAGCGAGTGTACAGTAGACGCTGACAATGTTGGGGTAGTCAGCAGCGTGCACAGTCGACATGAGTGAATGCAGCGGAACGTGACGCAGCTATGCCGGGGGAGCTATGTGAGACGAGCCCGAGCGTCCGAGCGTCCGAGCACCCGCGCCTGCCAACTCTGCCAAGTGGGTCCACGTGCTGCATGCCGCCCATTGGCTGGCGCCGGGTGCTGACCGCTCGGACTCCATCGCTCTTGCCCTCAGAACTTTAACGCTGCGACACGCTCCATCAGCCGTCCATCCCCGAATATCATCGCCTCCCTGCCCACCGCGGGCCTTCACACGCCCTGGCTCTGGCGCAATCATGCCCGGCGAACTCCTCAGGACCGTGACCGGTCTCTCACGGCCCACCAAGCGCAAGATGGAGCCCTCGAGCGACCTTTTCCTCATCACCGACCAGGACGTCGCGTACGAGCAGGACATTCAGCGCAATCCCGGCAGCGTCAAGCCCTGGCTGGACTACTACAGCTTCAAAAAGTCACGTGGTAGCATCTTGGAGCAGGCCTTTGTGCTCGAGCGCGCAGTCACCACCCTGCCGCGCTCCTACAAGCTGTGGAAGCTCTACCTCGAGCTCCGCACAAAGCACCTGACCAAGAAGAATCCCGCAAAGTTCGCGCCGCACTATGTCAAAGTCAACGCCCTCTTCGAACGCGCCCTTGTGCTACTCAACAAAATGCCGCGCATCTGGGAAATGTACCTCAACTTCCTCATGCAGCAGCCCCTCGTTACCACGACCCGCCGCACTTTCGACCGAGCATTACGCGCCCTTCCCCTGACCCAGCACAACCGCATATGGGCACTATACCGACCCTTTGCCACATCTGCCTCAGGCGAGACGGCTGTCAAGATTTGGCGCCGGTATATGCAGATCCACCCGGAGGATGCCGAGGACTTCATCGAACTGCTCAAGGATATGCGCAAGTATACTGAGGCTGTCAAGAAATACATGGAAATTCTCAACAATCCGCGCTTCAAGAGCAAGGAAGCAAAAGGCCCCTTTCAGTTTTGGACTGAGATGATCGACCTCATCATCGACCATGCCAAGGAAATTGACACCAGCGACGACAGCGGCATCGACGTGGAGAAGATTATCCAGAGTGGCATCTCAAAGTTTCCCGACCAGCGTGGCATACTGTGGGTAGGCCTGGCGCGATACTGGATGCACAAGGGCGAATACGAGAGAGCGCGAGACGTCTTCGAAGAGGCCGTCACCACCGTCATGACTGTGCGTGACTTCTCCGTTGTGTTTGATACATATGTGGAAGCTGAGGAGGCCATGATTGGGATCAAGCTAAATGAAGCTGCTGCCCGATCCGAGAAGGGCAACATGGACGAGCCTGCCGACGCGGACCTTGACATCAGGATGGTGCGCTTCGAATCACTCATGCAACGAAGACCATTCCTGCTTAACGATGTCATGCTACGGCAGAATCCCCACAATGTTATCGAGTGGGAGAAGCGCGTCGCGCTATGGGGTGACAACAAGAAAGAGGTGGTGCAGACCTACACCGATGCCATTGCCGCCATCAATCCAAAGAAGGCAATCGGTAAGTTCCATGAGCTCTGGACAAACTACGCAAAACTCTACGAAGCAGGCGGCGATCTTCAGAATGCCCGTGTCATCATGGAAAAGGCCGTCAAGGTGCCTTTCAAGTCCGTCTCCGAGCTGGCCGAGATGTGGTGCGAATGGGCAGAAATGGAGCTCCGCAACGAAAACTTCGACAAAGCGGTGGACATCATGGCCAAAGCTACGCAAGCGCCTAAACGATCAAATGTCGACTACTTTGACGAATCATTGTCGCCGCAGCAACGCGTTCACAAGAGCTGGAAGTTGTGGAGTTTCTACGTCGACCTCGTGGAGAGTGTGAGCACTCTGGATGAGACCAAGAAGGTCTATGAGAGAATTTTCGAGCTTCGCATTGCCACGCCGCAAACCATTGTCAACTATGCGAATCTACTAGAAGAGCACAAGTACTTTGAAGACTGCTTCAAGGTCTATGAGCGTGGTCTCGATCTGTTCAGCTACCCTGTCGCTTTTGAGATTTGGAATTTATACTTAACCAAAGCCGTTGACCGCAAGATCGGAATGGAACGCTTACGAGATTTGTTCGAACAGGCCGTCGAAGATTGTCCACCCAAATTCGCCAAGGTACTGTACCTCATGTATGGTGCGTTGGAGGAGGACCGTGGGCTTGCCAGACATGCCATGCGCATCTACGAACGTGCAACACGAGCCGTGGCGGACGAAGACAGATTGGACATGTTCAACTTTTACATCACAAAGTCAGCATCGAACTTCGGTCTTACATCAACACGACCCATTTACGAGCGTGCCATTGCTGCCTTACCCGACGCCGAAGCCAAAGAGATGTGTCTCAAGTTCGCTGAGATGGAAAGACGTTTGGGAGAGATCGATCGGGCACGAGCAATCTACGGCCATGCCAGTCAATTTTGCGACCCGAGAACGAGTCCCGAGTTCTGGAAGCGGTGGGAGTCTTTCGAAGTCCAACATGGAAACGAGGACACCTACAAAGAGATGCTGCGCATCAAACGGAGTGTCCAGGCTCAATACAAGTATGTATAAGGACTTCCAAGTTATCGAGCATTGAGGCTAACAAATTCACAGTACCGATGTCAACTTCATCGCCTCCCAAGCAGTCGCTCGCGGCCAGCAGAACGGCGCACCAGCCGCCGAAGACGAGACAACAGACGCTGCCGGCGAGGACGCAATGGCAGCCCTTGAACGTCAAGCACGCGCACCTGCAGGCTTCGTCGCTGCCAGCACTGGTCCTCAAGGTGGGAACATCAAGCCCACAGAGGAAGCAGCCGCCAACCCCGACGCGATTAATCTCGACGATGATCTATGATTCACGAACGACGGCTGGGGCGGTTGGATTCAGGTTGAAAGAATTGCATTTTAAGCGGCGTTTTTTTGTTTGTTTTTGGGCCTCCCATCCAAGCTATTCCGGCAAATATTCCTATTGCGTTTTCCTGTAAATTGGGCCCGTTTGTGGCTGTGGCTGAAACTCTCGACTTCGATCGATACCTGGACAACTTGTCATCTTCTTTGCATATATGGCGTTCTTTACTGTGAGGGGGACAAAATGATGTAAGAGAAACATCGTGGTCGATGGACCAGAGCCCCTTGGTGCTCAAGGCGGGCGGTGACTTTCGTTTGTTTTTTCCCATGGACCCGTCGGTGGACGAAGGATTCAACTATCACCCCTTTCCTCTCAACTTTTCATGTCAGATACAAATTATCCCAGCCAAAAACATGCACACACCAACCGAAGCAGTCACTCCGTTCTCCTTTAATCACCCCCACCCTGCAACTCGATGCACGTAAGCATCAGCGTTAACGCTCAGCTACCTCATGTGTGTTCGAGCTCCTCACGTCAGATCAACTTTCCCGAACCAAGACAAAGCCGTTATGCAACCGCGGGCGCTCGTCGGGATCTCGCACTAGGTACTGCGCCGCACTGCAACCCAAAGCCTCCGAAGGACGCGACACGTACCTTAGTCTTACCACTTACACATGTACCAATTGTGGCTTCCCTTGTTTTTCTTTTTTCTCGGCCACGGGCTTCCGGAGTCCCGTACATGTGATGTGCGTAGATCTTATTTGTCGCTAGGCAATTGCTGCGCCTGCTGCGCCTGCTGCTGCCTGTCCCAACCGTCAGCACTAGACACGCATCTCACCGCAGTCCGGTTCCGCGCATGTGACATGGGAATCTACATAACGCTAGTGGCTGGCATGATCGCCGATGCCCAGCCGTTCGGCGCTGCGGGCCTGCGGCTTTGGTGTAGGTATGGGTATGTGTTGGGTGGTATGGGGGTTTTGCTTATTTGTTGAGTATATAATGTTTCTAATTGTGACGAATGGCAGGAAAGTAGCTACATAACATATCCTCTTTGGAGAGCTCGGGTTTCTTTCAGAAGTCCTAATTCCATCCACATCTTGCGATGTGGGGCCTTTCCTTTTTGCGATTGTTGGGGGGAAGGCTGCTGCCTGGAGCGATGGGACAGGACAAAAGGCTGGGGGTTTGAGCTACCGAGTTGACGGCATTCGACAATGTTGATATGGCAGCTCCGTGAGTATTATAGCCTTTTCCTTTTTTGGTTTTTTCTATAGCTTTGCAGGCTCTGCTCCCATATCACTAGTTAAAGAGGCTGGTTAGAATCGTGGAATCTATAATGCCCGGTGTGTTGGTAGAACGAAAAGGTGAGCATGGATATTTGCATGTCATTGTTAGCCAGCAAGTTTGGATCGAAAAAGGGAAGGAGCACTGCCTGTTCTCCTTCTCTATAATCACACCTATAGCTTGTCAATGCACACCCATCGTCCACTTCAACTTTCACGCATCCATTTTTAATTGTAGTATATAAAGTTTATTCTTTGCATCATCTTCAGGAAAGTAGCTATCACAAAAACCATTGATTAGTGAGCTTGTCTTACGCAACTGGTCATGTGTCTTCACGGGCATGTGATCTCCTTTCCTTTTTGCTATGCGACAAGACTTCTTTTTGGATCGTACAGGATTGCTAAACGTTCGATTCTCTTGCTTGACAGCATTTGTTTTGCTTTTTGGTGGGGCTACCGCTGCGCTGGAACGCATAGGGCGCCAAGGTAAGTAGGGTAAGAGCAAGACGACACATCTGTTGGGAAGTCACCATGTGTCTATTGGCGCGCTGAGACTTTAGTGTCCGTAGCCATCTAAGTGCATAGTTAATACTTGTTGTCAGATGTTTACGGAGCGCGTAGTCTATGTGCCTAATATCCATCAAAGTGGTCCTACTGACCATACGTGTATCATCGACTTGCCACCGCAATAAATCCGGCGAGGCCTCTCCCTCCCCGTTTGATCCACGAAAAGGGAAGTTAGCGACGATGGGAAATGATTGCTTTGCTCTTGTCTTTTTGGCATCATGCATATGTTCGGTACGGCGTGGTATGGAAGATTCCTAGATGACACTGCAGTTTTTTGCTATACGCAAGGAAGGTGCATAGCGAGTCTTGTAACCAACATTGAAAACACCATGTTCCCCCTTCCAAGAACTCTTACAGTGACTACTTGGATGTCTAAAGATACTTGGAGATACCTAGGCATGCAGCGCAGTTAAAGCAGACATAAACGTGTCTGTTAATTGTTGCGTTCGATCACCGAATCTATTGAGTATGGGGGCTTTACTTGCCCACATAGCCATATTGACAAAGTAGCCATTCCATATTCATGTTTTGATGTACAGAGATATCTTTAGTAGTGGTGGTGACGTCAGGGCAGAAACACACGAGTAAGACGTTCATGAGCGAATGCGGCATTCCCCTTGCCGATCTTCACCCTTCTCCAAGCGCGCGCAGCATGTCGTCTATGGGTATTCGCCAATTCCCAACTGCACGTTCCGCTCTATTTCAACCAAAAATAAACGGGCGACAGCAAAACATTTACCACGATTAAGCCTCGGCATTCCTCAAGCGGTACAAGCGCCTCGTCTTATACTGTTGGTGCACCTTATTCGACCAAGGGCTTCCCCAGCGCCAGGTCAGCGCACCCAATATGCCCCTTTAAGTAGACAGGCCCATCCCCGTTGATCATGGTGTGTTACCTGTCACTTCATCAAGTCTATCGTACCTTCTCGGCCCCGTGGCCTAATCTCCGTGGGCGCTGTTGCTGTGCAAAGCTGGTGACATGCATAGCAGTCTCGGTGTCGCAAGAGGCGGGAAGGTGGCACAAGCCTCAGGTTTGAAACAGCAACTATAGTACAGTGCCACCACTTAGGATCCCCAGGGTAGCACGAGGAAACGCCCGTGTGGAGATTGTTGTGAGTCATCCGAGAGCTTCTCGGTAAGGGCCGCATGAGTGCACTGTTTATTTCCACCCTGGAGATCATGAGAAGCGGATATGGTGATAGGTTCATGTTTTGTGTGGTGCAGGGCTGAACGTGGCGCCGTTGACTGGGACGCGACTCATTGGTTGCGGACGGGCTGACGGTCGTCCCGGACGAGTGCGTCATGGGTTGGCTTGGACGTATTTTTGGTTGTTGCAAATTACGATGCGCATTGAGCATCTAGCTAACTGATGTGCAATCGAGGAGTCTGGTTGACTTCTTGAAGTGTGTTTGTTGCGAGATGCTCGACTAGGCCTGTTTCAGATGCGTTAGAGATCTGAGGGGGAGAGCAGTTACCTCGACCATGACCCGCGATGCCATCTGAATCAAACTTCTCAGCAGTTAACATGAATTCTACCTGGGTTTTAATCTCGCTATTCGGAGTATGCGCTTTAACATTACAGGTGGAGGCGACGGCGCAGTGTCAGAATGTCCCCCAATATTTCATCTCACAGGCGCAGTCGCCACTTCAACAGCAGCAGTGTTTGGGAAAGAGTTCCGGCATCAAGCCACCAGATGATGTACTAAAGTTCCAGCACCCAGTATGGTCACAGAGACCAGTTTGCCAACAAGGGTATGGGAAGAGTTATTGTACGCACACGACAGTCGATGCGCGCAATGGCCATGGCATGAGTATCATTGCGATGCCGGTCGCTGCAGACAAGATATCAGCGGCATTCCAAGCTCTGGGAAGCAACTTCCTCAATAGCGGAAGTGGCCTCGAGGTCCGCTCGATACAAGGCAAAGGCAAAGGTCTTGTTACCCTAAAGCCGATCAAAAAAGGAGACACGATACTACTGGAGTCTGCACGCATTGTGGCCAGCTCACAGTTCCCTACAACGGTAACGCGTGCCCAAGGCCAAACTCTTTTCAACACTGTACTGGACCAATTACCCGAAGCGGACCGCAGCGACATTCTCGAATTGGACCAGAGCTTGGGCGGCAGCCGGATCGAGGACATAATGAAAACCAACGCTTTTGCCTGCCAACTTGACGACGGACACATCGACGATGCTTACATGTGCCTGTTCCCCTCTGTCGCCCGCATCAACCATGCTTGTAAGCCCAACGCACATGCACGCTTTGTTCCCAAGTTGCTCTCGATGGAAATCAAAGCCCAGAGAAACATCAATGCTGGGGAAGAAATCGATATCTCATATGGCAAGATTGACTTGAGACATACCGAGAGACAGAAACTATACAGAGAAGGTTGGAACTTCACATGCACATGCTCGCTATGCACTGCCTCCCTATACGAGATGATGGGTAGCGACCAGCGACGCGAAAGGTTCGCCAAGCTGCGCCACATGCTCGAGAACCTAACACCGGAAACCTATGACGCGGCGCAGATCATCGCATGGGAGAAGGAAATCATGGAGATAAGCCAGACTGAGGGCTTGGAAATACTGTTAGCCCAGGATTACGAGAGACTTGCGTACGTATATGCAGGGCATGGGATGATGCGGGATGCGAAAGTCTGGGCGCAAAAGGCGAAAGAAAGTTTGTTGCAATGGGTGGTTGTCGAGGGTGGACCAGATGTTGAGCTTCGAAGGGTGGAAGAGTTGATCAAAGAACTTGATGTCTAAGCCAAAAAGGGCATATGCTGGTCTAGAATATTGGGCGTGGTCATCTTTTGGGCCGTCGGCCCATCAAGGGTCCCTTGATGGAGGTCGAACTGCTTTCAAAGCTCGAGGACAGTTTCCAATGATCAGCGTACATGGCTCTCAATGATGACGTGGAATCATCAGCCCGAGCATCACTAGGCACGGTTACGAGGTTCTCTGTTTGGGTAGACAGCGTATTGATACCGCCAACCGTTTGACAAAGTTGGGATCTTGGGGGAGATGATGTTTGGGTCTTTCCATGATGCACGCTGAATTTGGTGTCCCTTTAAAAGGTCCGAGTAGCTTGTGTACCCGTCTCTCCTAGACGTTCCGGACCAGATATGGCATTTCGTATTCGGAATTCTTATATGAATCCTCGGCGTTGATCAAGTGAGACGGGAAGCCTCATTATCCGTACAGCCGGCGATAGATATAAGCGAATGAAGTGGTAATGAGCTATCTTGACTGACGAGGCCGATGAAGAACCAAGGCCGCAGGGCAGAAAACGCGCAGTCCAACTGATGCCCGGAGTCACTGCCGGGATCGGCACAAGTCAGATTGCTGGCTTAGGTCATAACCAAGGGTTCCCGGGTCTGCAAATGGCAACGGCCAGGTACAGGCATTTTAACGTCTACTGAATCATATCCCCAATGGTGGGGAGATGCAATTGCCTTTGTGTAGGGATTCTCCAAAGGGAGGCAGTACGGTAGATGGGTCAGAGATCATCGCCGTTGACTCAACCGCTGAATGGCTTACCGTATGGTAACGGAACCAGACAATCGGTTCCGCTAGGTACTGCGTCTTGAAGGTTCCGGCGCCCCGTCGCCAACGGGTGGTAAATCCAAAGAAGGGGTCTGTGGTGTGGCACTACCTCGGCGCTTAGCCGAACTCCCTAACGTGAACTCCACCTTGCGTCTCAAACCTATCTACTCCCCGCCCTCACCCCCTTAGCACATCATCGCGGCAGTCTATCATTTGCTCACGCTCCTTCCCGCTTTTTCTGCCCTACGTAATATTCTGTGCCTGAACCAGTCAACCCGGCATGCAGAAGCAAAGCCGATGCAGGAGAGCGCATCAGCAAGCGCTTATGCTTGTATGCGCGGCGCCGGATACGCGTATCCCTTTGACGAGTAAATCCAGGAAGCAATGTCTCGCCATGGCGATTTAAACTTTTGAGGTCTTTGTGTCATCATTTCAGAGGCCGCGGCCGACAACCTGTTGCCTGGGTCAAACTGCAGATCAGCTACGTTACCCCAGCATTGGTTACCCTCGATGAACCGGGTTTGATTGTCTGTTTCAAGCCGCGCCCGGGTCTACCCTGCAACAACCCTTCTTGCCAGCTGAAGTAGAGTTGCACAGGGCATTGAACGCATAACATTGCAAATGTAGGGCATCCAACTAAATATGGGACCTGCCTGTCAAGTCTTATATCGGCTCGATTAATGGTTTGTACATTTTCCGTGGATATACCATACCTCAAACCTCGCTCCTTCCTCTGCATGTTGCCACACTATCCTCACAATCTCTTACTTTTCTAGTTTACTCCTTCTCACTCGCTCATTTATATTGTGTTTTGTCTAATATGCTTGCACGTTCTTCTTTCCTGACGGTCTTCGTGACCTTCATCGCCGTCGCTACGGCTCAGAAATGCTACGCTGTAGACGGATCAGCACTCAACAGCACTTTCACGCCTTGCAACCCTAGTGCGAAGCATAGCGGCTGCTGTGCGAGTACAGATCTGTGTTTGAGCAATGGCTTGTGCATGGCAACCACAGACGTTTACATTGGCATGATCTTTTCCAGAGGCTGTACAGACTCGACTGGAACAGATGTCGCCTGTCCACAGTTGTGCCCAGGTCGTAAGTCTATGAAGATTCAATGCACTCATAACTCCCTTCTAACAAGGCTCCAGAATCCACCGACTTCAACGGTACCACCCCAGTACCTGAATGGCAACTACAAACATGCGACGTTGGAAAATACTGTTGCCGCGCAGCAAACGATCAACGAAGCTGCTGCAACAACTCCACCGCACCAAAAGTCGCAGCCATCCTCGGCGCCACCCTTCAGCTACCGGACTCACCTGCTGCTAGCGAGACAGAAGACATGGTTGTTGCCGCCGTCGCCAGTGCACCCTCTCAAGCCACTACTTCGCCACCCACCCAAGCATGCAAGGCGACGGAACACCGCCTAAAAGTCGCTACTATTATCGGCGGAGTTCTTCTCGGCACAATCATAGCAGTCTTGACCGCCGCCACGCTCTGGATCTACAAGGAAGAAAAACGACAACGCAAGCTCAAAGAACACTATGAGAGCCAATTCTCGCAGACCAACGCATATCGTAAGGCACTTGCGTCGAGTGCGGCTTCAACACATGGCAACGACTTTATGGAAGACATCAAAGTCAAATGCAGTGGCCCTGAGTAAAGGTCAAATACGCTCATTGTACAAGTACGATACTCCCCTACCTGGGGTTGAATTTTCTCTTTTGTTTATGTCTTGTTAGCGTCGCTGTTCTCATGAGTATGGCCTTGCCGATAACGATCGGACGGGGTTGATGATGGAGGCCATGTTCTGGTTCATGAGATAAGCGGGGGTTGGTTTATTTTAAGTTGGTCTGTTGTATATCACAAGTAACGTTGGTTGGGCCAGGCGTTGCGAATACCCCCTTTTTTTGAGCGACATGATAGTTTTCCAGGTTGGCTATTTGTATAACAGTGCAGTTATTCTAGAACAAAAACAAACAAGGGCGTTGGATGGATATGGGGCACTATGATCAATAACGAGAACCAAAAAAAAATCACTTTTATTGTCTATCTAGACCTTTTCTGCTATCATCGAGAGAAAAAAAGGGGACGCGTGGTATCAACGGACCACGTGAAGATGGCCCCTCTTTTCTCCAACCACCCCCAAGGAAATACGCTTACTCCAGGATACCCTCGACATTGCGCCGTGGTGAGAGCGAGCGAGGAACGGACGAGGAGATATGGATCAGACCGATCATTCCGGGTCCTCCTCCCCACAACGGAAAAGATAGGCAGCTGACTGTATGCGGCAAGTGGGGGCATGAAATGCAAAGAACCATGTCGTTTCAATCGCTCATCGGATTTTGAACCTGTACCCAAGGTGATCCTTATGCCGTTCCCTTTTTTCATGCAGGCGGCTGAGGCCGCAGGGTAAGCAGCCTAAGTTCGTTCTCGCTCCTTGTGTGTAAGGGTATGACGTAAGGCAAAAAAAAGCAAAAAGAGAACCCTCGCTAGTAACTTTTCCGAAGGGCATGCTCGAACCTATGCCTCGCGAACAACTTTTAGCTATGAGGAGCTCGTAATCATATTATTGGCTGTCTGGCTTTGAAGAACTGGCAAAAAGGAAAGGAATCAGTCAACGCTTAAGGGTTGGCTGAATTTTACATCTAATGATTGTTTTCAATGATCCTATGTGATGTAGCTACTTTCCTAGAATATCCTGAATTTACATGGTATATATATACTCTTATTATATTATGCAGGGTATGCTCCCGTCTTGAGGACGCACAGTTTTGATTTTGCAGAAGATGGCGATTACATCACATAGAACGTTCTATGGTACTGTAGTTTGGAAGCGACCCTGAGCCTCTACCGCTCTAAACGCTACGGTCACGTGGCGAATGAAGCCCGCTTCGGAGATCGTACTACCTTTAAGTTCTCTAAAGGGCAGTAATGATATGCAGAAGCTCTCTTGCTTAAGCAAAAGACTGCCGTTTCGCGACGGTGTGCAAAAAAAGATGATAGCGACTTCCAGAGCTCATATTTGTGTACATTGGCTACGATAATTTTTTGTAACAGAATGATCGTAAAACAAAAAGGAAATGGCACAGCATGCCGGGAAATGTGCAGTTGAGTAGTTGCAAATGGCTCTTTCCATCGCTAGTGAGGTGGAATGAATGATTGGTTGAAGCGCACTTTCCTGAAATGTACTAGGGGTATATCATGCTTATACATGATACCACACGCTCGTCAAGAAGAGAAGGGACTATGTTCTGTTCTCCTTATAAACGTGGTTTGCTCTTAGAGACCTCCTGTGGATAGGGACACTCTTGATGCAGGCGCGCAGTATCAAGCAAACAAACACACATTCGTGCCACATACAAAACCCCTCGCATCAACGTTCCAGCTCTCCCAGCTTCCCCATGAGAAGCGCAACAACCTTCTCCCCTTTCTTCATACTGCCGTCACCCTGTGGCATACAAAGCAGCGCGTTGGCGCCCCTGAAACTACCAATGCGGCTACTTCGCTGTCCACCCGTTGAACTGGCATACAGTAGACCATCTTCCTTTGTCACAACAAGCGCACGATGGTACTCAGGCCTTCCCTTGTCCATTCTGATGTCCTCTTCCAGCACTACCGTCACCCGCGGCAATCCGACTGGTTTGATACCAGCCTGCTGATGCAACGCCGGTAGGACGAAGAGGTGGAAGCACACGACTGCCGACGCGGGGTTGCCAGGAAGCGAGAAGATGCTCTTGGTGACGTGGTTGCCGGCGTTGTCTTTGACAGGGACAGTGGCGAACGTAGTGGGTTTCCCAGGCTTCATGTTTACGCGGCCAAAGTGTATTGTTCCGCCAAGGGAGCGCTCGATGGTGGGCTTGAGGAGGTCGAGTTCGCCCATGGAGACACCACCAGAGGTTATGATTACGTCGCATTTGCGGAAGGCATCACGGAGGGTTTGTTCGAGGGTGCCGGGTCTGTTGCGTCAGTTGGTCTTGCTGGGATATTGGTGTGGTTCTTGAACTTACTTATCCGAGACAATTCCGAGATCGATGACTTCGAATCTATGGCTACGGGCAGCAGTGATGAGCGTCGGACGGTTTGTATCGCGCACTTCCCCCAGACGTAATGGACCTTCTCTGTTATGCTGGATGATCTCGTCTCCAGTGCTCAGAACACCAACAAGAGGTCTTCTGTATACAGACACTTCCCGCGCGCCCACAGAAGCGAGAAGCCCAAATTCACCACCCACAACTGTGACGCCTTCACCCTTTTTCAGTATAGTCTCGCCTTCCTTGACATCGCTACCCACTTCACGGACGTTCTCGTTTGGTTTGATCTCATCTGTAAGGATCTCAATCTCCTTCTCTTCGTGACCATCTTCTGTCAAGCTCTTCAGTACAGTGTCCTCGACCATGATCACTGCGTCAGCACCAGGGGGGAGCGGTGCACCTGTAGTGATACGTGCAATCTCTCCTTCCTTCAACTCTGCGACTTCTCCAGCTTGGGCGTGCGAGATGATAGATACAGGGTATACGCCCTTTTGAAATTTACCAGAAGATGGGATCTTTACAGCGTAACCATCAACAATGCTAGCTCTGAAAGCTGGCACAGACTCGGTCGCTTTCACATCTTCAGCAAGAACAGAGCCGCCTATCCTCATATCAACCGGCACTTTTTCCACGATAGGAGCCGGCGTTTGCTCTTTAATGACCTTTAAAGCGTCTTCAACAGCCAACATAGGATAGGGAGAAGACCGGTATCTTTGTGTTGGCCCTGCTAAAGGGTCGTTTGACTGCGGGCGCTCTTCCGGTTTCGTGTGTGCTCTTGGTGCTGGGTGGCTACCGTGACCGTGAGAATGACCGTGGTTATGTCCGCATGTGGTGCCTACAGCCACACCACCAGACGAGACACCTGCATCCTTCTCGAGCTTCTTTACTCCCCCGACATGCAGTGGCCTGGATTCGGCACCTGCCGCTTGGATGCATGCGTGGGGTAAGAGCTTGAGCACCGCTTCCAGGTTCTCTTTCGCACCTTTGGGTGATCCAGGCAAGGTCAAGATCAGTGTCTGTTTTCGAAGACCAGCAACAGGTCTTGCCATAAGCGCAACTGACAGATATTAGCTTATGTCTAAACTCTGGAGTCTGAGACGGACAAGGTGTTATGGCGTATGAAGTTGTGAGCATGCCATGGCTGCCGTATAGTTAGCCTCTTATTTGCCTGTATTCTAGTACATCTCTTACACAAGACCTGGAGCATGTCTGTCGATTAGGGGTGTGACTGCCTTTGAATTGTCAGTCGCCTGTCTTTGGCTACAGTCATAGATGAGAATGCGCACCTCCGGAGTGACATCCTTTGTTGCAAATCCAGTTCCACCACTTGTGACAACCAAATTGATAGGGTCAACACTATCCGTCCAGTTTCTTATGGTCTTCTGTATCGTGAGGCTGTTGTCGGGTACGATCTCGGTCTCGCTGACTTCCCATTGGTCATTCCCGAGATTGCCGAAGACATCTTTGAGAATTGGGATGCATTTATCAGTTGAAGGGTCTTGAGCAGCAGTCTCGGAAACAATCAAGATTGCTGCCTTCAGCTTGGAACTCGCGGTACTCATGTTCAAAGTTTGCGAGAATGAGAATGAGGCTGAGCGGGGTGGAGTAAAGCTCCGTCACATCCCACTATGTATATGACCTAACGGGATCGAGCACAGACCACTGATGATGCGCCGAAACACTTACTCAGATTCAGTCACAGAAGTTTGCGCAAATGAGATTTCTGGATACTCGCTAAAAGATAAAAGGTATTTAACGCCGATGTTCGCTCATGGTACATGCATTATACAAGCGCCTTTCCCTATGTACATTGTACAATCTCCGCAAACCCCCTTCCTTAACTTCCGTCCAGCGCCGTGTGCTGAGATATGAGTTTGGTTCCTCGTAGTCGCATCGCGGACATGACCGAGGACCGACGTGATGCGTCGTGGTGGGCCAATATGGACAGCCAGGTTCTTTCGCACTCACTCAAAGTCCTTTGCGTTGCTTTGCATGAGCAGACCAATGATGAGACCGAACAATCCGAGAATGGCAGCGAAGATTTCAATGGTCAGAATCTTGACGAAGCTGGAAACATGTTAATGACGGGATAGAGGGCAAGCATATCTAGAGCTTACAGTGCAGGGTCCGCGGCATCGGCCAGCGCTGCGCTACTTCCGTTGATACCCACACACACACCGCAGATCAAGTTGCACATGCCCACGGTGATTCCAGCCCAGAACAGCGCATATCCGGTAAAGTAGTTTGAGCCAGAGTAGAGCAGCTCGGCGTCTCCGAGCTGGTTCATCTTGGAGGAGAAGATGATGGCCATGATGACGCCGTAGATGGCGACGACTTCGCAGAAGATGATGGAGATCAAGTTCTTAGTTCGTATCCGTGGTGCCTTGACACCTCCACCGAGGATGGACACACCGGTTGTCCAGATGCCCCTTTACAACTGTCAGATGCGCCCCATGCGAGTCGTGGTATAGCAGACGTACCATGCGGATCCTACGACGGAGAGACCGATGCATAGCGCGATTCCGATACTAGCAAACGTGTATGGTGATACGGTTTCGAGGAAGGCGCCGACCTGAAGGAGGGTTTAGTCATGTCCGGCCGACTTTGGCATAACGCGTGCATACGTTGAAAGCTTCTCCTTCGTCGTTGAAGAGCATGTCTGATGGGCGTTAGCTATTGCCTGCGCCACAGCGCGCGCTACGTACACAGGCCAACCACAGCGAGGGCGGCGGTCGCACCGCCCGTTCCGTAAGAAAGAGACATGTTCGGTGTATGGGGTGGTGAGGGAGAGATGGATGGTGAAGTTGGCGGCTGGAGCTTCGTGATTGACCCGTCTCCTCGCTGCGAAGCTGGCGATGATGCATACGGAACAAGCCGTGTCGCGCTAAAGCCAGCTTACTAAGGCCAGCTCCCCCCAAAGCTCCCCCATCACCCGTCCGCCGCCGTCTCTTTGGCGCCCACGATTCCAAACCCCAAGCCGTCGCAAACACTTCCAACATGGCCACCGACAACACAAAGTACTACGAGCTCTATCGCCGAAGCAGGTACTTGATGCAACTACAGGTCCACTCCAAGACGGCTTGCTAACAGAGGACAGTCTGGGCGGGTCCCTTACAGACACGCTGGACAACCTCATTACCGAGCGTCGGATTGAGCCTCAGCTTGCCATGAAGATCCTCCTCAACTTTGATCGAGCCGTTGCCGATGTTTTGTCGGAGAAGGTCAAATCGCGCCTGACGTTTAAGGTCGGTTGCGCTTGCGCTTGCGCTTTCCCGACATGGTGGCTGCCTCGCATACTAACTAGAGGCACTTTAGGGACATCTCGACACCTACCGCTTCTGTGACGATGTTTGGACGTTTATCATCAAGGATATCAACTTTAAGCTGGATAATACCCACCCAATTCACGCCGACCGGGTCAAGATCGTCAGCTGCAACGCGAAGCGTCCCGGTGAGACGTAGAGTTGGTCTCTGGCTTAGCTCGTGCTTCACAACAACAACCAAGGGAAAGCTGCGCCCATAAAATCAGGGTATGCAGGTCATGGCGCAATATGCTCTCTAGAGGTGCAATGGGCTACCGTCGTGTCTGGGCGGCGCCATGTCACAATCTTCGGCGTTATGGGTCGAACAAGGCTTCACGATACCTCTGGCATGAAATGGAGTTTAGGAATGATTTTGGAAACTGCGTCAGGTCTATGCAGAACAGATTGAAGCTAACATGAAGAATGATTCATCTATATCATGACATGACGGTCTTGTGTGGTGACGTGATGACGTGAAGATTATAAATCTCCGATATTTGTGACGAAACAGGGTGCAATGGGTCAGTACCGCTCACAAAGTGCTTTCAGCTTGCATTTCTCAGAGCTGGCTCTATAACGACGTCAAGACGCATGCGGCTTATACCCCATACATGACTAGGCGCGGCAGCGCATCCGCGTGCAGATCATCCATCAACCTCGAGTGCAACATCGGGCTTCCGTCGACTGCATCCCAACACCCTAACTCCGACCATGTCTCTCCCACAAACAAAGTCGGCATGGCTGATGCTCGCCATATCCAGCGGCGCATGCGCAGCCTTTAATGGCGTATTTGCAAAGCTGTAAGATGGCGTCGTCGCATTGCCCATATCTACAAAGCAACTGACGATACCGTAGTACTACAACAGAGCTCACAGCCTCGTGGTCGAGCTCCATAGCCCTAGCATTCGGCCTAAGCGCCTCCAATAAGCTCGTCGAATATGGAATACGAAGTGTGCGTAATCGCCGCATTTGCACCCACCTCAGTTACCATACTAACCCAGAGTGTAGCTCTTCTTCGGCATGAACCTCCTCTTCAACGCCATAATGTGGGGTCTTTTCACCCGCGCCCTGACCCTCGCTTCTTCGACCGTGCGCGTCAGCATCATCAACACGTCGGCCAACTTCATCGTTACCGCAGTACTCAGCTTTTTCATCTTCAGGGAGAGTCTACCGGGGTTATGGTGGCTCGGCGCAGCCATGCTGGTAGCGGGCAGCGTCATCATTGGCATGAGGGAAGAGACGGAAAAGAAGAGCGTGGTAGCCACGACTGGTGAGGCCCCGCTACTCGATCGCGACGCCGACGCCGGTACGGACGGCTACCGGGATGAAGACGAAGGCGAGGACACTGTCGAGCTTGATAGCGTAAAGGATACACAGAGCGGCGAGAGCAGTGACGACGATGGAGTGTTGAAGTAGGGCTGGTGACGACAAGTCTGTTTTATCCTTCGAATTAAATCCTGTCCCTGGAGCACGCCGACTGCCAACAACCATGGTAGCACTCCCACATGCCCACTTTGATGTCTTGAGCTTCTCAGCAACATAATGCGAAAGTGTCAGACAACTTCTGAACGCTCGTAATGCCTCTGGAACCTAATAATTATAGGCACCCACATTCTGACTACCAGCGTTGGACATATGCTTAGGCATGAATCAAGTACATTTTCAACCATGGCACTGCACTTGTTAGAGCATAAGATAAGTATGGTTCAAATCACATGTTTCTTGGGTCGCTTCTTCAGTTAGCAATTTTCTTTCCTACCACATTACCCCTACTTAAACCCCTATGCCGCTTCAAACTACCCTCCATCCTCTCTCTTCCAGCCATGGCTACTGTTACTTTCAACAAGGAGAAGATGCTCCTTGGGACACCTCCCAAGTCCGAGATCGACGACGAGGCCAGGGAGTCGATAGTGGCACCAGTTAGCATACTCAAGGCATCGGCACCTGAATTTAAGCAGCGTCAATCAATGCATCCTGCCTCGGCCATAGCTTTGAACCACCAGCAATACCTCAGCAAGAGGGAAGCCGACTATCTCCTTTGCCCTGCCAATGTCGAATTCCAAAAACAGCAGTCACGCTACGATTCCGTCCGCTGCTACCCGTCCACCAACCTCTGCGTATACCCGCAGTCATACCCCTGGGGTACAAATGCCCAGCCAGGTCACTACCATCCCGCTGACAACGCTACCTTCACTGCTGGGTACCCGCCGCTCATCCCTCTACGAAAAGCTCTTGTCTATGCGGACAACGCACATTTCGGCCACGCCTATACACCTGAGCCCGTCACCCCTAACCCACCGTTTGCGTACCAACTCGATCATCTCAATAGCGTACAGTGGGGTGTTCCTCGGTATTTGCAAGACTACAGATATGGGCCTGGAGGCATGAACACTCCTCCTACTCCTCCTGTAGCCCCTGTTCTCGGTTCTGTGACGGTTAAGAAGACGGGCAAGAGCAGGCGTAGGAGGAGGAGGAAGGGGAAGAAAAATGGGGCTCAGCAGCAGCAAGAGCATGGATTGGAGGAGGTAGAGATGAATGAGCAGGTGAATGAGCCACATGAAGACGCTGAGGCGGAGCACGTGGACGTTGAGGCCGAGAAACACGACGTCGAGCTTAAGGACGAGGACATGGCTGTCGAACCCTTTGCTATCGAGCAGACGGATTAAGATTGTCTTTTTCTCATTGTCGAAACATACTTGGGACTGTTTAACCTGTGATTTAGCAGGCAGGGTGTTGGGGAGCGTATCAATGAAGTTACGACATGTTGCCATCACCGCCGTCATCTGAATAATGTTCACTAATCCACGGCGTCTTTCCATGACCGCCATATTGAACCAAAGCCATTTAGCTTATGAAGCCTTTCCGTTACCACCATCATCGTAACAAGGTCGATCAGCTTACCCCGTTATTTTCTTATTGTCATTATCGTACCAAAAGTAGTTAGGGTAGTCAAGTTACATCAATCAACTCCATTCATTCCATACTTGTGTCTATCACTCTCATGTCGTGACAAACGTGTTCTACACGATCATACTACATAACCCTGAGCCGCCTAATGCAACCGTCTCAACCCCTCAACCAGCCCCCTAACCTCCTCAAGCCCCACACCTAGCCCCTCAATCGCTTTAGTCTGCACTTCCTCACTCTGATCCAGAAATCTCTCTACAAACTCCCCATCCACAAAGCGCATCGGCTCTTCCTCTTCCCTTACCCCATTTTTGAACGCGCGGAACTTGGCAAAGTCCATATCGCCCGGTGCGGGAACGAGAGCGCCGAGGTTGGATTGCAGCGTCATGAGGAGGTTTTGATGGGCGGGAGATATGAGGCCGAAGAGGTAGATGGAGCCTTCGACCTATTGCACTGTTAGTATAGCATATACTAGAAAAGAATATGGGTGGAGGGGACTTACAGTGCCAACAAAGGCTCTGGGAATAACAACCGCGTCGGAAGCCGTCAAGACGTCTATTCTGCGTATACGATTGACCATTTCGCCGAGAAGCATCTCTGAGCTGACATTCAACCGCCTCTTATCATCGTCTGTGACACCGTTTGGATCGCGGTATAGCACCATGAGGTTCCCCTCGGCGTCGCTCTCGAGATACATGTTCGTGTCTACCTCTGCCACGGCCGTGGCCCACGTAATCTGGTAATGTCGCGCTACTTCGACCAGCTTGTCCGGAAGACCCGCCTCGCCTTTTGTGTACTCAACGACGACGAGCGACTTCATAAGGTCTGCAATCGCAATTTTGGACCCGTTTACTGTGATGTCGATTGGTGCGGTGGAGCAGCGGAATGTGGCTAGCTTGGTGAGGAAGGGAGTTTGCGTTGGATATTCGACGTCGTAGATTACTATTGTCTTGATGAGCGCGGCGACGATTTTGCCTTCGCATGTTGCTAAACATCTGCACCCGCCCTTTACCGCAATTTCCGTCACAAGCTTGAGGATGCGCTCTGGTGTTACTTCGAGGATGAGTATACGGCCACGTTCTGAAGTCGTGTTTTGATCATCAAGGTATGCGGTGCCAATTACGAAGCACTCTGCGAGACGGCCTGAGCCGTCTGGTAGTTCGCAGCGCATGACGCATTCTATGAGTTCTTCTTCGTTGAGAGCGTAGCTGTCTAACTCCTTGAATTGAATCTCGTCGACAAGCTTGAAGTGACTGGCCATTAATTCCTCGCCGTTTTTCAGTATCCTCTTGATGGTGCCGAGCCCGAAAGCTTTCAGACTCGGCGAGTATGCTATGCGTCGTACTGTTTCATCGACCTTTAGCGTTTGTACGTGTGTTGTTCGCTCGGTATCCACAAGGGCGATGCGGAGATCTTCTGAGGTTGCGATGGCAACGGAGCCGGGGTATGCTTCTGAGTCGAATGGACATACTGTCGTTGCTTTTTCAGCTGTGACAGCAGAGTATACGAGACGACCTTCGGATGAGTAAATTAAAGAGGGATGCTCGCAGGTTGCGAAAACATTGAAAAGTCCATCCCCTCGAGGTAGAGCGCGGAAGGTGGCTTCGCGTGTCCCGAGAACGATGCTCTTTCTCCCAGACAGTTCGTGTGTTGATGGATCAAAAGCATATGTAACAACATTACCATCAGCCAGTGCGACAAAAAGTGACGGCGGTTGTGCTGGGAAGATTTGTGTAAGCAGTAATGAGCGTGGAACAGAGTCATCGGAGATTTGAACCGTCTTGACTGGTTCCAGGGTATCGAGAGAGCATATGGCGAGCCCCGAATTGTTCCAGAAGCCAACGAAACATATCAAGCTCGAGTCTGATGGGAGAGCAATGCAAGCCACTTGGCTTTCCGCATTGAATGTCTTCTCCTTGACCACCTGCAGACCATCGGCCATGCTTATAGACACAACGGTTACACCCCCTAGGGATACCAGTACGTGGCTTTCGTTGATGGAAGCTGCAGTAATGGTCGGCCCGCCCATTGGTAGCCATTCGGATGTGATCATGCCGCCATCTAGATCACATATACGAGCCCGCCCGTTGGTGACCTGGACGATTTGGCCTTGTGAGATGTTTGCCGCGGCTAATGTTGTTTCATCCAATGCAAGGGAAGCAAACTCGTCCACTTCCTCTACCTCTCCTTGAGGATCGAAGCGGAATATGCGCGACTCATTGACAAAACTCACTAGTAAAGTATCCGCGTACTGTGCAGACGCAGTAGACTTTAAGCTGAAAAGATCAGAGATGTGCTCCATCTCGCCTAATACACCAAGGTCTTCTAGCCCCACCCCGCTTCGCACACTTCGAAGACTGCCATCTTGGTATGCGCCACTGGCAGTTACTATACGTGCTTGGCCGGAAGAATATTCGTTTGTTTGGCCTTCGGCAGATCTGTTTCCCATGTCCATTATTGTGAAATCGAGTATCGGAGCAATGTTAGAGAAAGTCTGAACAATCTCCATGGACTTTTCTGCAATCTTGATGACCTGCGAATCGCCTTGATGCGATCCAACATAGACGTAGCCCGCGTCTAGATATACCAAAGTCGATGCCCGAGACGTTTGTCCGATGATATCCAGCTTCCACGACTGCACTTTGCCTTGTGCACTCAAGACCAGCATAAACATATATAGACGGCCGTAATCGTCAGCGAGCACGAATCGTTGGGCGTCAATGCACTCCCAGGCCACGAAAATGGTGGCCTCGTCGAGTGGCTCGGAGTGTATTTCTCCACTCTCATCATCGTAGTATCCTATGGAGGTTTCTCCGATCACTACTAGGCCATGTGAAGGTTTCTCGACTGGTATTAAGTGGCTAGACCCAAGTTCGAGTTCACTCTTGCACGTTTCTCCTTCTTGCAAATCTACTTCGTCGCCGGCATATGTAAGTTCTCGTAGCTTCAATTTGACTTGCGAGTGTGTGTCTTCGTATAAAAGAGCCATCTTTGGCTTCTCGTCGGGTGATCGTGGACGCAGGAAGGCGGACGAGCGAATAAACATCTCGGGTAATCGGACGGGCTGGGGCTCTCCAAGGTGGGCAATATCTGCTTCTTGCTTCCTCTTCTTTCCCCTCTGAACTAGCGGTATGACAGTTATGATGCCCTCGTATACTTCGACCGTCATGAAGCGTCCTAACGGGTCGATGTGACATCTCTCGCCTGTTTGCGATTCTCTTGCAGCATTGTCGGCGACACTGGCAAAGGACTTTTCTGTTTGGAGCTGTCCCTGTTCGGCATCCCATGACAAGGTAAAGTACATGAAACGATCGGTGCCTACGAAGAGGTGGTCGGTCGATGATAGTGCGGGCCGGAGCTTCTGAAGCATAGTAACCTTGCCATAGATGGCCTTTGAATGTTTTAGGGCCAATCCATCGGATTCCTGTACGTAGAATTCGAGTCTGTTTGATTTCCTGGACTAATGTTAGCGCTTTGTATGGTAATGCCGTGGTATTGCATACGCGACTACGAGACAATCCTCGTCTGGAGACAGGAAGTTGAGCTTCAGCGCATGCCTGACGCTGCTGGGCCGGTGGATGGGTGCAATGTATGCCATGGCGACGTTTGGAACCGCTCTGCAATATGAACACGACGGATTGGCGATTTCGCCTTGTTGCTGTTTGGCGGGATGGAGATATCGGATCTATTCCGTCATGGAGCTGCACGGGCCGCGGCTCCACCGCACGCGACTGCGCGTTGCGGGGCGCGGAGCTAACTTTTGGAACTTTTGGCTCACTTTTGTTTCGCACACACAAACGACTCACGGGACCGTCCTTTCACCAACAAAAAAGAAAAAAGCTCGAATCGCGCTGATAGTATGGCTAATTCTGTGGACATGGAGGTCGAGGACGACGACCCAGTCGTGGCCGAGTACGATGTCTACATCACGCCCGACATGGCCGAGCAGCAGCTATATGTGCTGCAGTACATCAACCGTCCCCCAGACAAAAAGCTCACAAAAGAATTCGGGAGCAAGCCATCCGAGCTGCGCTTGAAGAAGGAGTCGGGCTTCATTGAGGTCGATGTTCCGCTTAACATCCATGAAAACTTCAACCGCGTTGCTGGTGTCGAATATGGCGAGGCCATGCGCAAGACCAAGGGCTTCGGCCAGAAAGCTTTCGGTATCGCCTCTGGCTTTGAGCGGACTATGCCCCGCAGCACCAACCGCCCTGGCGCCACTGGTGAAGGAGCCCCAGCTGCGCCCGTTGCGACCGTGGACGACGACAACCTCGAAGATTACGTTGCCAATTTCGAAGATGCGAATGAGAAGGGCCACGTACTCAACATGCAGACATTTGGCGGTCAGATTATGTCCGATGACGGCAGGGGACCCAGTTACATGCTAGGCGCCTTCCGCGACAGTGAGTAGCATGGTGGTGGCAGTAGTGTGTACACGTAGGCACTGACCAGTCGTAGACGAACTCCACCTCACACGTTGTAACGGTCTCATCCAGCTTCGAACACAGTTTCACCACATTGATGCCTTTGCCCAGCTCGAAGCAGTCCAGCGCCGCCGCGAGAAGGAGTCACAAGAGGGCGCCAAGGTCGCTGAGCCCAAGGCCTTCCTCGCACAGGTCAAGAAAACCGGAGGCGATACAGCTGCAGAGTTGACTCAGTCTTTCATGAAGGCGACCAACCAAGAGCAGTGGCAAAAGCTGAACTATTACGACGAGGCGGTATGTCAGCTTCCCATGCGCTTGTCAGAGTGTAGCTCATCTTTTCTAGGACGATAGGGCCTTCGACGCCTACCACGAGCGCCTATTCCTCCAAGACCTCGCGGACGCTCCCAAGCTCCACTCAAAGAACAACAACAACGACTTCCTCGACACTATCAGCGGCAAAGGTGGCAGAAAGAAGGCCAAGCGCGGCGGCACCGAGGAGCCCATTGAGATATCAGATGACTCGGAATCGGATCTGGATGAAGACGATGAAGAAGAAGAGGCCCAAGAGGCGCAAGTGAGTTGAGAAAGTGGATTTCAGCCATACCATGATACCCTGGACTGTCGCAGACCTTCAGACACCATCATCATGACGCAGGACAGCCGATGCCTATTATTATGTTTGACTTTTAGATACCCCAACACTACCACAGCCCGTTAGAAGCCACAGTGCCGCAGATGACTCTCGGTCTGTCTTTGGGGCCTTGCAACGTATTTCTAATCACTCTGTCGTAGACTACTGAGAAGCATCAGCGTCCAGCCCAAAGCCTTGCATATCGCCTTCGGCAACAATCTTTGCTGGCTGAGTCTCGATTCCCGACTAACAATCCTGCTTGATTGAATACAGCGATCGGCAGTGTAGGGAAAAGGAATACGGTGGATTCAGGTTAGCACTTGCATTAGTCGTGGAAACGGGAGGTGATGGCTGATGGGGTGATGGAGTGGGTGATGTATACATATCATGATCATGATTACAATGGACCCAGAACATTGACTTGAAGTACATCTGCTTGTTGGAGAAGGTATAAGATACCGAACACTTTGTGACGCACTGTAATCCTGAAGGACGTAGACTGAAGATCTTGTCATAAAGTACTAGAGCTGAGGGGAGATTAAGCGTAAAGTGAGCGCCAACTAAGGGCTCAACCTCTCAATCTTCCATTCCGACTCTTTGATCCCCTTGCCTTCCTGCCCCTCACCACCAACCTTCCGATAGACAAAGCGATCATGCAACCTGCTCGGTCTTCCCTGCCAGAATTCGACCATCTCCGGCACAACCCTCAGCCCTCCCCAAAACTCCGGTACAGGAATCTTATCCTTGCCCTGGAACCTCTTCTCCACATCCTCTACTCTCTTCTCTAGTTCCTCCCTTCCTCCAATCACACTACTCTGCTGACTCGCCCACGCACCAATCCTCGATCCTCTAATCCGCGTATCATAGTAAACCTGTGACTCCTCATCTGTAAGCCGCTCAACGGGTCCTTCAACGCGGACCTGACGCTCAAGTTCGCGCCAATAAAACGTCAAGGCTGCATGAGGATTACTCCGCACATCGCTCGCTTTACGACTCGTGTCCCAGTTACTATAGATGACGAAGCCGCGGTCGTCCAGCTCTTTCATATAGACGACTCGCGCTGAGACACGGCCGCTGGGCAGTTCGGCAGTGGAAAAGGTTACGGTTTCGGGCTGGTAGACACCATTGGTTTGAGCTTCTTGGAACCACTTGTGGAATTGCTCGGTTGGGGAAGGGAGCAGGTCGGAGCGGTCTAGCGCGCCTTTGTTGTACTGGGTTGCATGGCCTGGGTCTTCGGAGTTGGATGTTGGGGCGAAGATTTTCTTCGCGGATTCACCGGCGGCGTGGAGCATGCTGGTTTGGCGGCGGTGTTGGGGTACGCGATAGAACAAATGTTGTGGATATGCGTTACTGGAGAGAAGAGCTAGTGTCTGTGTGGTGGCTTTGTGAAATTTGTTGGCTGAAGAGAGTGCTCTTGTTGCAATCATCGGAAGTCTGTGTGTGGTGGAAGGTGAGTTAATAGCAAGTGACTTGCATGACATGTGACTCAGTGACAGGTACCGTTCCGAATGAGTTGTCGCGATCGGAACGAAGTGGGGTGACGTAACGAGATACTAGCGTGATTCTCACAGACATATGTCTTCCCATAATCTTACGTTGCCAAAGCAAAGGCTCCCTTCATTTTGCTCTCCTCATAACCTAATCACATTGCTACTAACTGTGAATGACTTGAGAAGGAAGACTTTTGTCAAAATATGGAATGCCCGTATCGCTGCTAGATATAAACAAACACCCAATCATGTTGAGTGTGAAACCTCTTGTGACTTCAGAGTTTGAATTTGGCATTGATCTTCTCCAAATCAGTACTCTGGGTAACTTTACAGCTATGGTTGACGCCAAATTCCGACACGTGCTGCTGTGATTGCTGTCCCTCGCAGAAACTGGAGTGCATCCAACAGATGTGTAGAGAAAGATTTCTGTGAACAACTATGCACCTAGGAACATTCGCCTCAGGCTCGATCCACTTGAAGAAGCCAGTCCTGCAACCGCTTGAATAGTCGGAAGAACACTCCTACTCTAAAAGACATCGTACGAGGGACATGGCCGATCTGACTCAACGAGGTTAAGCGGATGCTGTTTCAGGACATAGTCACGGCGACATCCCGCTCCTCGGGCGCATCTCATCGCCAACACCACAACCTCCTTAGGCACGAACCTCGACTCGATTACAATGACAGAGACTAATTCCTATCAATACGATCTTGGCTCTTTTCATAGAAAGATCACCACGTGCAGCCCGAAAGCCCAGACGTGGTTTGATCGCGGCTTGGTGTGGAGCTACGCATTTCATCACGAGGAGTCTGCCCGGTGCTTCGAGCGAGCTATTGAGAAAGATGCAGGATGCGCCATGGCTTACTGGGGCGTAAGTAAACGTAACTTTAAATGGGTATCCAGGGCGCCTCGTCTAATCACTGGTTATAGCTTGCCTTTGTGCTCGGTCCGAATTATAACAAGCCTTGGGACTTGTTCGACGAAAAAGAGCTGAAGGCGACATTGGGAAAGATCAACGATGCAAATATCAAGGCCAAGCAATGCGCATCCAAGGCTACGGAACTCGAGAGGGCGTTGATCGACGCAGTTCAGGTACGCGTGCCAAAAGCTCTCAACGAAGCTGCATTTGTTGCATGCAACAAGGAGTACGCAGAGGCCATGAAGACTGTCTATGAGCGTTTCTCTGATGACCTGGATGTTGCGTCTCTCTATGCAGATTCTCTCGTTTGCCTCTCTGCGTGGGATCTATGGGATCTCAAGACCGGTGAACCTACTCCTGGGGCTCGTTCACTAGAGGCCAAGGCGGTCCTGGAGAAAGCACTCCAAGATAGTCGCTCGCATGAGCATCCGGGAATCCCGCACTTATACATTCATCTCATGGAGATGTCCAAGACACCGGAAGCAGCACTGGTCTGTGCAGATCGTCTACGAAAACTCAATCCAGACGCCGGACACTTGGTACATATGCCATCCCATTTGGACATCCTGGTCGGTGACTACCGAAGAGCTATAGACTCGAATGCGGACGCGTGCCTTGCTGACGAAAAGTACGTCGCTGAACATGGATCCACGAGCTTTTACATGTTCTACATGATGCACAATTACCATTCGCTCATTTATGCAGCCATGTTTGCTGGACAGTCCAAGGTTGCACTGGACACGGTCGAACGGATGGAATCCTCACTGCCTGTATCGCTACTACGCGTCGAAAGCCCGCCAATGGCGGATTGGCTCGAAAACTTTGCGTCAGTTCGCGTTCATGTGCTGGTCCGCTTTGGGCGATGGGAAGATCTTATCCGGCTCGAGATGCCTCACGATAAGGAGTTGCATTGTGTGACAACAGCAATGATGCACTATGGGAAAGGCGTGGCATATGCAGCTACTGGCAAGATTGAAAAGGCAGAAAAGGAACGTGCCGACCTGGGCGCTGCGGTGGAGCGGATCCCGGCATCCCGCATCTGTGGAGACTTCCCAAATCGGGCTTCAGTCGTTCTTCAGGTTGGTGTAGCAATGCTGGACGGGGAGGTTGAGTACCGCAAAGGCAATTACGAGGCGGCCTTCAAGCACCTTGAAACAGCCATTGAGCTGGACGACAAACTTACTTACGCTGAGCCATGGCCGTGGATGCAGCCAACAAGACATGCCTATGGAGCGTTGTTGATGGAACAGGGCCGAATAGAAGAAGCGGGAGCGGCCTACAAGGCTGATCTGGGGTTTGACGACAGTCTACCCAGGGCAAGGCAACATCCGAACAACGTTTGGGCGCTGCATGGGTACCATGAGTGTCTGGTCAAGTTGGGGAGAAAGGATGAGGCAGGAATTGTTGGGCAGCAGTTGCGGATCGCGCTTGCCGTAGCGGATGTTGCAGTGAAGTCAAGTTGCTACTGTCGAGGCAGTGGGGAACGCGTGCTAGAATAGAATACGGCCATGTGGTGGACCCAGGGGCCCTAGAGCGCATCATGATCGTCGCCCCATGCATCTGATTACTATGTACATACTGTACTGGCCACTCAGACATGTACTGGCAATCCGTTGCCGGCCACTTCCGGGTGCTGTTGAGGCCGATCTTCCCAGCATCGTGGGAATACTTGGCTGTGGGGGAGTGATATGTGAAGTCCGAAAGTGCGTAACAAGGATGATGTGATCGGATACCTCATGTCTCCAACTATAACTAGTTCCCCCTTTGCTTGCTACATGTGTGACCTGTCATCAACCTTACGTACACGCCGGAGCTGCGTCCTTGAGCGGCCAGAGGCGAAAAGGCGTGCCGTGTGGCAGCGCTACTCAATCGTGCCGTCCCCAAGTGCATTGCTGGGCACTCTCACGAGTCGTGGTCCGCTCGCCCAACCATCCAGATTTCATGCCTCGGCACATGGTATGTGAGTTTCACGATTCTCGGTTAGCCCTACAGCGTGGTCGCCGATGTACGAGGTATCCCTGTCTTTTTCACACTGCCTACCAAGACAGGACTAGCGGGCCTTCGCTTACAAATTTTGGGCGGAGATTTTGTCCCAATACAGTGTCGACGGCCATGCAACCTCGCGCCAGTCGTACGCGATATGACGGCTCCCGGTCCCATGCAGATCGTTCCCGTCTGTGTGCCACGCGACAGTGAAACTCGGTATTAGCCGGGCTAGACCTGACATCAAAAAAAAAAACACTAAAGTTCCAATCCCGGGCCTGTGGACCACCCAAGTGCGGATCTGTTTGCTTAGGTAGCATGCCGTGGCGCTTAGAGATTTCTGACAGTTGCCCCCAAGACCAACCAATTGATCAACGGAGGACCGTCCGTTCTATAAGAGAGGGATGAATTGCGGGTAGTCTAAACGAGGTTGCGGGAGTTCACGAACCCGCAAGTGTGCTGCTTATCAAAACGTATTGGGATCATCCGGCCGCATATACCGTCAGGCACAACGACTCCGGAGGCTCGCAACAATACATCCGGCAAGGGAAACGGGTCATGATGGCCTCCTTAGTCCGTTTGGCAACGCTTCAGCGTTGGATCTGCGTGGAGCGTGCTGCTGGACCCTATGCCATTTGCCGGCGGTGTATCCATTCCTATATGCCGCACGGTAGCAGCTATGAGCCGCTTCCCCCCTGGACAGCCATCCCATCGAATCGAGACTCGCTTAGTTGAACGCCTTGTTGACTCGCTGCGGTTGATACCCAAGGCCCTGGGTACTGAGGGTATATGATTGCTTTATTCGCCCCGTTCCTAGAGGATTCTGGGGTGAACTAGATTTCCATCATGGCTTCCACACAGAACCGTGGACCGGAACTCACCGCGGTATGTTTTTTGTTTTTTGCTTCATCTGAAGTGTGTGTCGTCTTCAGGGCTTGTTACTGATTTGTTTATGTGTGCAGGTATGCTCGACATTCGTTTCTCTTGCCTTTATCACTACCGTCTTGCGGGTCTGGGTACGGACACGCATCGTCAAGGCGTTTGGAGCCGATGACTACTGGATGGTGGCAGCGCTCATAGCTCATGTCATGTTCGCAACATGCGCCATAGGTGGTGTTCACTACGGCACTGGCCGTCACATGGATACACTGTCATATGAGCAACAGTACAAAGCAATGCGAGTAGGTTTCTTACTCCAAGCTTGCTTTGGATACAGTGGCTAACAGTATGTGCAGTACTGGTGGTTATGTTACATTGCCTACTGCTGGGCCATGATTACATCGAAAATATCCATTGGTCTCTTCCTCCTCCGCGTTACCGTCAAGGCCCTTCACCAATGGATCATCTACGGTGCCATGGGACTTACCGTTCTCACCGGTCTCATCTTCTTCTTTGTCACGCTCTTCCAGTGCTCGCCAGTTAGCTTCTTCTGGAACAAACACATCGAGGCCGGAACTTGTGTCAATGTGGACGTAATCATCGGCCTTACGTTCCTGTACAGCGCCATCTCCGTCATCAGCGACTTTACCTTCGCCATCCTGCCTTTCTTCCTCATCTGGGGCTTGAACATGTCTTACAAGACGAGAATCATGTTGATTCCTATTCTAGGCATGGGTTGCATGTACATTTACCCCTTATCCCATCTTATTTCAAACAACTAACGAATCTCTTACAGCGCCAGTCTAGCTGTCGTCGTCCGTATGGGCTACGTAATGGATTTCAGGAGCCCGGATTTCCTCTGGGCCACTGTCGATATTGCAATCTGGTCCGACATCGAACAGGGTCTCGCCATCACCGCCGGCTCCCTCGCCACTCTACGCCCCCTGTGGCGGCAAGTCTCGGCCTCACTCGGCCTCACCTCATCCTCATCTGGCCCTTCAGGTAACCCTTCAGGCATGCGCACACCAAAGTGGAACGGCGACCCTACGCTCGAGTCACACAAGAAGACCAGCATCTTCAGCTTTACACGCTCGCTGCTCAAAACAGAGAAGAAGCCTGCTAGCAAGGATCTGGACGAGGACTACGGAATGGGTAATTTGCAGCCCATGCGGTTGCGGGATGATCTCTCAGCGGAGAACGAAAAGAGCGACAAGGTATTCAATACGTGGAGAATCAAGGGCGGTGGGAAGGTGTCAGATGAAGAGTGCCGCATAGGCGCCATCACGATGGAGACGCACATTAACCAGAAAAACGAGAGGCGGTTACGATGAGCCTTTGGGGAAGCAGATGAAAAGCGAAACCCATAGATGGGATATGTTAAATGATAGTAAATTTTGTAATTAGATAGCTTTCGCACGATACCACCGCTTATGGATACGGACAAACAGATCAACCAAAAACAGCCAACAAAGAACAAATCAACAAACGACAGCAACACAAAGAAAATAAAATTGCCAAATCCTTCATCATCCTCTGTACGAACAAAACACGAGCACGAGATTGTTTCAACGAAAGCAGGCGACCGACAACAAACGATCTTGTGATCATGTCTAGAACGGGTGACTCTCAGGCCGTGAATCGTGCGGTTGATGATGGATCATGATTCTTAAGGCATAGCTTACACACAGGTCATGTAATCAGTCACGCCCCTCGACTACCCGAATCATTCCCGAAAACCCACCTCCCGACTCCCCACCCGACCGACCGACCCGAAACTGACTGATGAATCATCGACCGCACAGTAGATTGCGGTACGCATCGCCCATCCAGCCGTCTCCACAAAAAGCCGCAAAGACCAAGTCCCTAGTAGCGTGACCGGCCCAAAAAACGCTCTTCTACCCGGGGCTAGGGTATTTGGGTCCAGACTTCACCTAACGTTGCCCGTCCGGCTACGTAAGAAGTCTTCGATTTGCTGATTCGACGGCTCAAACGCACTGACGTCTTGCATACCTGGTGCCGGTTTAGTACGCTGAACTGCCGATTTCTCAGGGTTTTGCCCATGTGGCTGGTTTATTTCCGGGCTTTGCTGCACTGGGCCACCATTTGGCACGTATCCGTTTGAACTATGACTACCTGCCGTGTCCGCGGCCCCACGATGCTGTGAAGGCGCGTTCTGCTCTCTCGTATCAAGCTGCGAATCCCCCTTATAGTCTCCCGTTTTTTCGTTTGCAGGCGTAAGACCGGCGTGGAAAGGCCGCGTCTTGTGCTCGGCAGCGTCCCGGTCCACCTTCCATATGCCGCCCTCGGGGTCAACGGTGTATCCAGTGGGGTCATGTTGAACTAATTTGTCAAAGATGGGATCCCGGTCGACTCTTGTGAAGAAGACGGGGCTGAAAGTTGCTCCGCGGGCTTCTTCGTCTTTGCGCATTTGTCGCTGTCCGTTCTCGACTACGTTCTTGGCCGTCGAGACACCTTTCATGTCACTGCTACGTAATGCAGAGATGACACCATTCCAGGCTTTCCTACTCTCCCAGGGATCTTGTTCTGAGAGCGGGGCTACTGTCATGCGTTCTTGTTTAATGGTTCGGACGTCGAAAGTTTCAATGTCTGTGCCGCTGCGTGCATCCGTGATCGTGAAAGTACTGTTCCATGCCCCCTCAATTGTGTAAATGGTATCATCCGGATGATCGGCGTGGAAGAAGCGTGCCTCAAAGCTATTCTTATCGCCGGATCCGAAAAGTGATTTGCCTTCAAACTTGATGTGTGATATGTATCCATTGGAGGAGATGAGTGAGTACTCCCCGTCCAATTCTGGGTGAGGCGTGCCTCCTAGCAAGCCCTTGACTTTGATATTTGGCAAAGGAAGTAAGTAATCCTCGTCATACTTGTCGACATGTACAATTGCGTATCCTTTTTGCTTAATACTGACGCTCCCTGAAAAGGTGATTTCTTGTTGCGTAAATCCCTCGGCTCGGATACCCATCTTATTATTCCATAGATAACATGCCGTGACCGGTGGATGGTGACCGACTTGCTCGGAAATTAATCTTGTCTCTCCCAGCTCCGCAGTGTTCCAGCTTCCAAGAAACAGTTCGCCGAGGAAAGAATTCAAGGGTTTCTTGACACCCTCAGCTTCATCGCGCCCAGCATATTGCTGGCCACGTAAGGAGCCCAAGAAGTTTTTCAGTACGAGCAGCGCCCGCTTCTCGGGGTCCTCTTCTGATGCTGGGGAAGCCCAAAGATACGGATGGTCAGCCCAATATTGTGGTATTTCGACAGTCGAGTTCTCTGCTAGTACGAACGGCGGTGCTGTGATGTTTGAAAGATCTCCCGAAATAGTTGCTATGGAGCTAATAAACTCTTTGAGCCCGGATCGGTTGGAAGTAATGTCATTAGACATAATAGCTGATGAAATATACTATGAGAATGCATCTTGAAAGCGCACAGTGGCGTAGTTATGAGGTGTGTTTGTATCTTTAGGTAGCGCCAAGTCATGACGTCGGTGTTGCTCGCCTTGCAGAAGCGGCGCTAGCGTGGTTAGATCTGGGGCAGTGCACATAAGACTCTGAGGCTCAATCGCACTTTCAGCCATGTTGGATCAGTTTGTGTCTTAACGCTGCCGCTTAGTCGGTACTTTGTGTACGTCTCGTTACCCGGGCTCTTCAGTGAGCTTAGGATACGACGTCAGACAACTTGCACAAACAAAACTAAACAGATTTTTTTTTAAAAAAAAAATCGATTTTTATCACGAGCAAACGTCTATCTTAGAGTAACTACCAACCAGTCCTCGATAAGAAATGCTCTCACGGCATAGGATAACTCGCCGCAAAAGCCTCCTTGATCTCATCCTCACTCCACCCCATCGTAAGCCCCAACTGCAACAACACCCTCGCCTTCTGTGGATTGTAAAATCCACTTGAGATAGTATAACCGCGTCCATCCGGCACCATACCGTCTGCACTCCGATGACTAGCGACAATGGGAATACCCGTCGTATTGTGCAGCGCTTCGGCAGCTAAACTCGCTTTACTGGACACGCCTCCTGCACCTACACCCGCGTAGACAATGCCCTGGGCACCGGCTTTATAGGCTGCCTGAAAGAGCTCGGGCTCCATGTCCTGATGCGCGTAGAGAATTGACACAGATGCTAGTTCTGTGACGTTGGATACGTCGAAGACTGTGCGGCCTACGGGCTCCGAGGGGGCGAAGAAAAAGAACGGGACTTGGTTGATGAAAACGCCTAGTTGACCGGCTTCGGTTGAGAAGAATGTATCGAGCGTGTTGGCGTTGTTTTTGGTGGTGTAGAATGCAGAGCCGATACGGTCATTCAGTACAATCTGGAGTACTAGGTTAGTGCATACTTTAGAAGACAAATCTCGTGTTGCATGCTCACCATGGTGCCACGGTTTCTTCCTGCAGGCGATGCAGCAAGTGTGACAGCCTGATATAAGTTCAAGGGGCCGTCCGCCGAGAGTGCCGTCGCTGGTCTCATAGCTCCAACGATGACAACTGGTTTGGTTGAGTTGACAGTGCTCTCGAGGAAAAACGCCGTTTCTTCTAATGTATCCGTACCATGAGTGACGACTACACCTGAAATCTCATCTTTCGCCAGCTCTTTATTGATCATATGGGCCAGACTCAGACTAACAGTCTCATTGACATTACCAGAGGCGACATTGGAAGTCTGGTAACCGGCAATGTTTGATATGTTCAACAGTTCAGGAACGGCATCGACTAATTGCTGGACTCCAAGACCGATAGAGTAGCCAGTGGTTTGGGTATTGGTGGTGCCTTGTGATGCGATTGTGCCGCCGGTTGCAAAGATTGTGACATTAGGGAGTGATGCATTAATCGGAGTTTGAATATCCTGGCGTATAAATAAACGGTGAAGGTTTGATCGACTGAGGTCAATCGGTGACGCCACAGCCAGAGATGTGAAAAGGGCGAGGAGTTGAGAAGAAACCTTCATCTTGGTATTTGACAAGCACTAGTCGGCGATTCCCTAATCATCGCGTCCGTCATGCAAAGCCAGCTTCTTATACTCCAAAGTCCCGGGTAGAGTAGCAATATGTGAATCTTATCTTCGGCCGTGGCATGCCTATCCCCACGGCCTCTTATCAACCATCTTGGAGCTAAAGTAAGCAGACTGTCGTCATGCCGTCTTGGTAATTCTGCCGATGATAGGAAACGAACAGTTCACTAGTAGCAGCAACGAGGGAAGTGCTTGGCTATGCCGCCTCACAAGACTGGTCCGATTATCGCTGTACCTACTTATCAGTGGGGCTTCCATACGATAACCCACGTGTTGTCAAGCCACTAGCAGACATGTGGAAAGAGTGCCAAGCCTGCGTTAGCAAAGTCCAATGACTGAGAACCTGTACAGATAGCCGTTGGCAGTCTGGGTACGTGTTAGTCACGGGTGCATGTTATTCGTGGTAAGTCACTATCCAATACCCGCCCGCTTACTTCCGCCTTTCCGAATCAGGGAGGCGGGTGGAGCATTGTATAGATATGTTGTTACTATCACCCACGAAAACTAAAATTCGCGAAGAACTCTTCAACATGCAATGTCGCCGTGCCCACGATTCACTCTTACAAGTTTCATCGTCTCTGTAACGTACAGATTTTCGAGCAGCTACTCCAGTGACGCTTACTCCGGCCATCAGGTGCCTCTATCGCCATACCACAGCGCCGTATTCGCATCATCATGTCTGTTCCATCATTGGACAACATGAGGATGTGTTTTTCTGGGCTTTGCGAAAGTACATGTGTCGCAAGAGTGTGACGTAGAGGCCATTGTGACAGCACTCAGAAGCGCAACACCAGCGGCAGATATCCAAAAACTACATAGTGGCGTAGTGGTTGAATAGGCCAAGCGACAGCCAGAAGAGGCACCGAAAGAATTGTGGGCGCATTCAAGACATAAGCGGAGCGAGAGCGGAATGAAGCGAGTAAGACGTTTCGATGTGGCTGGATATCGTATCAACTCAACAGTATGGCGTAGACCATGGCCTGTAATACCCTGAAATGCTTCCATGCACCCTCATCTCGACATTCCCACTATACCTTAGCTTCAACCCCCATCACTCCTCTCTAGGAAGCCTGGATCCCTTTCGATCTTGCCCTCGAACTTAGTCCACCATGCCTGAAACGCCTTCAACGGCACTGTATCTCCCGTTCCCCAGCTTGTCAAGAAGTCGTAACAATTCTTGATTATCCTTTGTGCCAATACCTTTGTCTCTACACCCCGCTGCCCTCTTAGAACTATCTCGTTCCCTTGACCCATAGCCGATGGTGCCGAGGCTGCAGCATCTTGGGCCTTGTTCTGCGCAAGGGCAGCAGCGACTTGCTGAGCAGGCTCGACACTTATACCGAGGGCTAGCGGCGCGGTGCTACCGTTTGTTGCGTCCATGGACACTCCTTCGTCGATCATGGCATTATCATCCCCGAAGCCACCATCCGCCGGCCCGCCAGCTTTTGCGTTGACTTTGAATATTGCGCTGGGCTTTTCGTTTGCGATTGCTCCTAGGAGCTTAAAGTCGCTCGTGCCTGGTAATTGCGCGTATACAGCAGCAGCTGTGCCATCTGGAAGCGTAACCCCGGGAAGGAGAAAGACGACAATGTGCGAGAAGGAGGGTTGTGACGGTATCTCGAATGCGAACTGCGTCTGCGATATTATGGAAGAAGGCTCGGTGACGACTGGGCGTCCGGAAACTATTACGCCGACCGAAGACATGGTAGAATCGAAAACTGTTTTCTATACAAAGAGAAGTACTCGAGATTGCAGTCAGGCTGCGAGCCGGGCGTATGCGTGTTGATTCATGCAAGAGTACACGAAGTTTCGAGATATTTCGCGTCGGGTCTGCGTCATTGCGGGCCCAAGCTTCACCTCAAATGCTATGCCGCTTATGGCCCGACAGTCCTCTGTTCCCCACCACCTATTCTTGGAAACGAAATACACCGCACATCTCCTCAATTCAAACTTTCTCACTCACATCCTGAAACCGTGCGCCGCGCTGACCCACTCCTGGTCTAGCAGCTTACTTACCCTACTCAAGATCCTGCTTCCACCCATAAGAGCCTGAAAGTAGTGTATCCTTTCTTCTTCGCTCATTGTCAAGAAGCGCGAGAGTCCGGCTACTGACACATTCTTGAAACGATGGGATGGATTGGGAGAGTTTGAGAAAATCGGAACTTGTGCGTTGACGGGCAGTTTGAGCCATGCCACAATTGCTTGAGCGGCAAAGGGATTCAGCCCAATTCGACGTAGAAAGCATTCCCACTGGTTCTGTTAGATGGCCTTCTAAGTTGGAAACTGTCAGTATGCTTACACTTGTCTCTTGCGCCACTGGCCTTGTGTCACCAAATATCCACCGAGCCGTATGGTAATCCATATTTCGCCATCTCCACCACTATCGATTTCGCGAGAGCCTCCTCACCTCCACGGACATATTGGACAAGTACATCGCCTTCAGCTTGAGTGGCAAAGGACTCGAAAGCTTGTAGCGCATCCTGGTCACGTGAATCATCTGGTCGGCTGGAGCCTAGCGCTTCCATCTCACGGCTCAGTCCTTCGCTAACCACAACTACTAACCTCTCATATCTTAACTGTATGTCGAGTACACATTTCTTTTACCTGTGATCGATCTGGCTGGCCAGGTAGGGCTCGTTGTTTGATTTTCTGTAACGTAGTGAAAATCAGGCCCGTAGATGGTGAAAGAATCATCTCGGCTTCCTTAGCTGGTGAGTGAGGTAGTGCATAGTCCCGATAAAGCATATCCGCCGTCGGATAAAGTTGCTCAATCCGTTTCAGTAATCCTCTTTGTTGTAAGAAGGTCGACGAGATTACGAATGAGCAAGGCGCTAGATTGCTCGGGATAGCAGGGAGTGTGGGCTGGGTCTCTTCGCATTTTTGCCCCTTTGATCTATTTGTCTGTTTTGGCTCAGCTGTTGCTTGCTGGTCCTGGAACTCTGTTTGATGAGAAGGCGCTTTTGACGGCATGGCCAGGGTTGGAGTTTTTGACTGGGGGCATTGTTCGATTAGAGGCGATTTCGTTGTACCAATGCAAGCAGACTGTACATGTTTTCCACGTGTTTCCATGAACTTGTGAAGCGCTGTGGTCGCTGAAAAGCCTCCGAACATGAGCCCATTGCCGGTATCGTCGGATGGTTGCGGACCCTTCCGACGAGCAGTCGATTCTGGTGGACGTTCTGGCTTTGTTTGCGATCTCGGTAGGTATTGCATCGACCTGGCTTTATCTTTGTAGTGGTCTTGTTGCGCTTCTGCGGGGTATCTGAACTCTTCCTGTGTAGTATACTGCGAGACCTTTTGTCTGTAGTGCTTTTCTGCGGCTTCATCTTCAATCTCCAATTTCCGCTTACGTAGCAGAGATTCCATGTCCCGCTTTTCCCTAATTTCATCTGGTTCTAGATCCTCTTCTTCTTCGTCTCCATCGAGGATTCGCAACCCTTCACGTTTCCACACTTGCGCTGCGCTAGTTGCAATGTTTCCTATCGTCGTTTCCGTAATGATTTTGTCTATCTCAGATTCACCATGGAGGTTTTCTTCTAAACTCAGCGTGGAGACTTTGATCATAAAAAAGCCCCAGGGTAGCTCCCTTTCTGAGACTGATAGACCATGCCATGAGTTCATCGACTTCAGATCCTCACGTTTGATTTTTAACAGAAACTGTGCTTGCGCTTGTAAATCTGTGTCTCCAGGAAGATTATCGTCACCTCTTCGCTGACTGTATTCGTCCCAGGGTGCCGTAGGCAGTGAAAGGTCGACATTCGGCACATCAACCCGCGCAGTTGTGTCGGCACCAGACAGCTGCTCACTCTCAATCATCTTCTTTGCTCGTTCAGCCAGTGGCCCAATTTCCTGGAAAATTTCATCAAATTCGATACTGGAAGCCTGATCGATGTCTTCTCCAAATTCGCCATTTGTCTTTTCTTTCCCCGATGGTTGGTCCGGGATGTATTCGTGCGGCGTTTCTGCAAAAGAAACGGACTTGAGCTTCTTCATGGGAGACGTAGAAAACATGAGCGGTGTTAGAGGACCCTCTACTTTCAAATCTTCGGCTCTGCGCTTCAATACAGATAATGAGCGCGTTTCAAATATTGGGCTGATTTGTGGCGTATGGGTGATATCGAGTAGCATGGAGTCACTACTATCTGACCCCTGACGGATAAGAGAGTCTACCGACAATATCTGATTGTGCAAGGCTTGGGCTTCTACAGCAACTGAGTCACTGCTCTCAGAAGCTAGTGTTAGACGATTAGCTGGTGATGATGGAATGTATGCAGTTGGTGTCGGGGACTGAGGAAGCAGTGGTGGTGTGATAGGCTGAGCCGTCTGTTTCTGCATCAATTAGCACAATGATACGAGTGGATAATTTCACATACCGGCTTGCATTCTAGAGTCTCATTTACGATGCTCTCACTATCACCTCGTATCCATGCATCCTTCAAAGTATTTTGCAAGTAAACGAGTGCATCTTTCGAGACGGATAGCTTCTCAGCCCTGGCGTTTGCATCGCATTGCGTAGAATAGGCCAGATACCTTTTCGGCCACTCTAGCCCTTCGTCATTTTTCTCAACGATAACTTCAGATGGTATTCGTAGTTTTTTGAAGTCGGGTGACGCTGTACTGCCAAAGCTCAACAAGTCGAGCTCGTAGTCGGATTCTAGGACTGGAAGTTCCAGTTTCAAATCGAGCATCCATCTCCGCCTACCTATCGCGAATGGGTCGAATGTAAGTGTCTCCTGGAACGAGTATGTCGATTTAAGAAAAAGAACCGCATCTCGGTTTATTGAAAGCCGCTCTCTGATCAGTGCCTCGGTAGTGTTTCTAACGTCAGCATCTGAGGGATCGTAGAAATCTTGATCCATGTCATCACTCGACGGTGCCTGAATACCGACAGTGTGAAAGCGCTCAGTTGTGTAGTCTACACAGATTCCATGTGACCGCGCGTATTCAATGATGCTGAACTCCGTATCTTCCTTTGAGACGGGCTCTAGATCGAGCTCTAGCTCAATAGTCGTCATAAATGTTGTGTTTCTCAGTAACAACTGGTAGGAAGATAGCAATAATGCATGTAAAGTTGCGTTCTGTCGCTCGTTGAAGGTCAGTCTTAAGCTTGGGATGCGCCTTCCACTTCTTCGCTCCCTCTAGCTAGCGCTCCCCCACGTGGTCATGGTCGCGTTGTACACCCGGATGTCACTTCCAGAAGATTCGCAGAGAAAAGTGATCAGAGCGCTGTGCGCGAATTGTTATTTATATTAGATGATTTTGGCTATGCAGTATAGCTATGAAATTTTCGGCCGTATGTACTCAAAAGAATGTGCAAGGGATATCGAATTATGTACAAGTCAGTAGGTTTTACATGCCCCTACTGAATGCATGCGATCATTAAGAGAGGTGTGCGCTTATTTGGGAGCAGGCTTCTGGCCAAGCCCAAGCGACTGGTTGCCGCCGTTGAAAGCAACAAGTTGCGACCGGAACATAACGTCACCGTAGATCTGGAGACCTCCACCCTGGTTTCCTTGTACACCACCGAAGCAAGTCGTGTTCGCGGCATCAACAGTTGCGAAGGTGATCTGGCTACCTGGGATCTTGGCCATGTAGGAGTCACCGATGGCGACGCTCATGTCGGGCAGTTTGGAATTGCATGGGTAGATGAAGCCACCGACCTGGGCGTTGAGCTGGGCACCCTTGACTTGCGAGTAGTACGCCTCGGCGACCTGTTGGTCAACAAGGAGAAGCGATGTACCAGTGTCGGCAATGGCGTCAGAGCCTTGAGGGTTCTCGAAAAGCTGATCACCGACAGCGAACTTGGTAGAACCGAACTGCCAGAAACCAGTCTCGGCCTTGACGGGCACCCACGCCATGTCGCCTACGAACTTTGTCGAATCAATCTTGCCGAACGCGTACGTTCCGCTGCCGTCTGGGTTGAGATCGGCAGTGAAGACAGGCATGTCCAGGTTCGGCATGACGTTGTCGAAAAAGGTCTTTGCTGGAGTCTTCTTGGTACCATCGTTGACAGTGTTGAGTTTGGAGAACGCAAGACCGACAAGACCGTCAGTGTTGGTGTCCTGGACGAAAGATTGAGAGACAGCATTGGCAAGCTCGACAGTTTGTCCCTCGACCTTGACGCCTCCGATGGTGACGGTATCGGTACCAACGGTACCGGCGGCACCAGAACCGTCTCCGTAGCTGATCTTCCATTGCGCGCCCGCAGTCTTCTTGAAGGTAGTAGACTTTGACGCATCAAAGGCTGCGTGCTGGCCAATGAGCTGAGGGTCAAGATCAGTGCTGAAACACCAACTGGGCAAAGAGTGTTAGTGAAGCATAGCCTGGGTGGGAAGATGAAGCTTACAGATCGGAAGAGCCAGAGTCGAAGTCCAAGTTGAGCATCTGACCGCCGATGTCGACGGGAGACAGAAAGAGGGCAGCGTTGTTCGCTGGGTTGGCGGCGACGCTTCCAGAGGTCTTGTTGCCACCAGCGGCAGCGGCAGTAGCAGTAGACGAGTTTCCGGTTTGCTTGTTGAATGCAATGAAGCCCTCCTTGACCATGAAGTCTTCCTTGACTTTGAAGTTGTACTTCCTGAATACCTGTCTCATGGCAACCATTCCATTGGGTCCAGTGGGGTGAGCCCTGTTGATTTGTCTGGGAATCTCGAATGAACGTTTTTGAAGGCCCCTTCTGAGTGTTGGGGCAGGAACAGCTAGCACGACAGCTGCCAAAAGAGCGACAAAGAGGAGAAAGTTGAATGAAGGCATGTTGAACTAATGCTGACCGGCAGCCGGAAGGAAAAGACCTGTCGTTTGGAAGGGAAGGGAAAATGTGGGATGGGAGAACGGAAGAAAGGAACAAAGACAGGAAACAAAACACAAACTCGAAAGAAACAGAACACAGGCTCGGCCTAATGGATGTGGTGATGAAGGAGGGTGCGAAGAGGTTGCTTTTAAAGAAGGAATGTCTCTGCAACCACAGCCTTGCAGTTAGTAAAACCAGAGGAAAATATGAAACCCGTACCCTGCACTCCGATCCGATACCGATGCATGGTAGATGGTATGGGAGCGCTAAGCGATACTCGAGAGCAAAGTGGTATCCACCTAGTTTGTATGACGAAACGCTACGCGTGCTGTATTAGTAGTCATTCATGGAGGACATCAAGCCTAGTTCCTGTCACCTTGTCAGGCAGAAAGTCTAGAAGGACTCCGATTTGGCTAACAAAGATTCGAAACGAGACTTATGGGCCTACGACGCCTCGTGTGATTGGTTCAAGCCACGTCCAGCCTCGTCGAAGAGATATCGGAAGGGTGATGGAGCATGTTACGCGTCCTAGCAGGTCTGTCAAAGAATTGTGGATGTACTAGCAAGAAGCATGGCTCGCGCTGCGCTGCAGTTGCGTTTCAACACTGTGGCACCTTGGACGGGTAGAGTCGCAAAAGACAGCTGATCGATGGTGTTGTGATATTGTATCAATAAGTGCTGGGAAGGCGGTTCTGTCAGCCCAGCTCCCGCCCAGATGCACGTATTAGTATCATCTTCGCAGCGCATGTCGGTATCTGCAAAGCCGCCTGCCGGTGATGAGGCGCAGTGATGGCATTGCCGGCATGAGCGTGTGAGAGCGGGCGATGAGCTGACGAACATTGGCAGCGAAGTGTTTTAGAATGCCAAGGCCAGACAAGCTTGAAACAGTGGACCCGCCAACCCGCAACTCGAAAGGAAGCAGCCTGTACACCAAGTAGCCACACGTAGTTGCAATATCGGTGGCGGTGTTTCCTCACGGCCAACCAACCTGATGTGTGTGTGTTTCTCAAACATGCTTCACCGGCAAGAAGATGCTTCATAGCGGTTTGGCGCCTAGTCGGGCGACAAACAAGTCTGGGGCACCCGTTGAAGCGGAGCCCACGGTTCAACGCCTTTGAACCTCTTGGTGGAGCTTGACAATCCTGTCTCCGGCAGTACTCAAACCGCAACCCGTGGCCCCGCGCAATGAAAACACCAGAAACCTGTGCTACAGGCATGAAATTTCTCATGTGGAGACGCTAAGTTGAGCGAGTGACACGGCAAGGACGGAGCGGAGCGTGCCTTCAATTTCGCCAGCTCAGAGTTCGCATGAAGCTCCAACCGGCAAAGCGTCTCCATTAGGAACCATGTATGTGTCTCGGCCGTTGGGAAAAGAACCCGCAATGAACTTGAACTATCGAGCTCGGGAAGCGGGAGGCACCATGCTTTGGTTGTAGGGAGGCAGTCGCACGTGTGCTGCACAGGCCTGTGTGAAAAGTGCAGTTTGCTGTGAACAGAAGTTTATCGGGCATGAAATCAGTTGCGTATATTCGAATGCTAAGTGACGGCGCTTTTCATTTCTATCATAACATGATGTTCCTCCTGCAGCAGATCTTAAATCTGTCTCTCACACCAAAGAGACAGTAGTGAATGGCCGACGAGACCTACTTCTCCTCGCTCCATCATCGGGTCCCGAGACTCGACACCCCACCATGCTGGGCCGCTTCATCGTACACGTCTAAGCCAGGCAAATACCATGTGTGGTATTGATGCCGCACATCCAAGTGCGCTGACGTCCCCTCCACTCGCACCTCGCATCGTGCTCTTAACGTCGGCCTACCGCACGGCGCAACGGGAACTTCACAATGACTCGGGATGAATCAAGCATTACAACTCAAATCCTTTCATCCAAGAAGCTCCACATCCAGACCGATGGCCCTCATGAAAAGATTCACGTTCGACGTTCGAGCACTCGCCATGTCAGCTGGCAACGCCTTGCTGACAGCCACGGTTTCCATGACACGGTCCTTGACGCCGAGCACAAGCCTCTGTTGCTGCTCGGGACTAGCTCCCACACCCATCGCAGCGAGGAACTGCCAGATGTACATGTCGTCGGTATCGTTGATACTTCCGGGGAACAGATAAGGAAGAACGGGCTCGATGACGTCAAACAGACGGTTGTAAAGGTTGGTCCATTGCTGCCAGTCGGTAACCATCTCGGGAGCTGATTGCTTTAGGAGTTCGGCCCGAGAAATCAGGAACGTCAGTAGCGTCAGACCAATCTTGCTTCTAGCAACGACATGGAGGTTTGTACGATCTAGGACAAGACCAAGAAGACCAATGACAATGTTCAGCGGCGCGTCTGAGATGTGCGCATGGATCGGCGACATGACAGTTTGAGAGAAAAGGTCGACTTCCTCTCGGATCGCTGCGCTCAAAGGCTCGTCAGGCGTAGCGATGGCATGGCCAACTACCGAGAGAGCATCAAGGTGGACCACAATCATGGTCACGACTGTGATGCGTTCCTGTTCATTGATGTGGCGGAAGAGGCGCGGAATCACCTTCTTTCCCTTGGCGTGCGAGAGGATAGAGATGAAGGGGTGAGGTGCGCTGGTCAAATTAGCAAAAGCAGCTTCCTCTGATGTTGGGACATACCTGGGGTTGATGGGTTCCATGATCTTCGTGTTCGACCAGAGTTGCTCGTGCAGGACGTCAATCTTCGATCGCCATTCCATATGTGCCTGAATTGCCTCAGGGGGGCTGCCTTCTTGGATCGGTGGTGGCATGGCTCGCTCATGGTCTTCCATCTGCATGAGGCTTCTGTATACAGCCTCGATGTTGCGGAGAGCTTCTTTGCGATCGGCAATAGAAGACTTGTGAGACTTGGGAAGCTTGTCGTTGGTTTCGGGGCGCTTGAGATTGAGCAGCGGACGTGGGGTCTTGGAGTTGCTAAAGGCAATCTTCCCGAGACTTCCTTCAACAACAAGCTGTCGGGCCTTTGGCCTCGCTTTGGCAGCTTCAACGGCTCGTTGAATCTGCTGTTCCATGCGCTGCATGTGATTGTCACCTCCCCGGCCCTGTCTGCGGGCGCCAAACCTGTTGTTGGTCTGGAACAGATAGGTCTGGGCAAATTGGCTGGCTGGCTGCTGGGGATTGTGACGTGGAGCACCGCGAATCTGGCTGAAGACCTGGTAGTAAAAGTCTTCGGCAATGGCTGCTTCAGGTCCCCTCTCCTCCAAGTTGCCGGTCGCAGTCATCAACTGCTGCAACTGGATTCGGGTAATAAAATTCTTATCTTGGGGTGTCATAAGGCCGTTGTCCTTGGCTAACAGAGCAATCTTGTGGTTCCGCTTAGCTCGCTTGGCGTCTTCTTCTAGGAAGGCCGCACGCTCTGCCTCGGATAGCTGGAGAAGTTGCTCTGGGTGAGTGATGACCATGCCGGGAAACGAAGGACCTCTGTTGTGCGCTGCAGGTTGGCCACGACCAGCTTGGGGGCCAGTCTGAACCATGGGCTGACCTTGACCAGAAAGACGGTTCGGATTCTGCAAAATGTGTCGGGGTTGTCCAGACGGGCCTTGGGCTTGAGCTTGGGGTGGCCCCTGTCGCTGTTGCTGGGCGACATGCTCGTTCGACTGAGGTCTTTGTCGCTGGAGGATGGTGGGCTGCTGGGGTGGCTGCGATCGGATAGGCTGATCCGGAAGCTCAGCTCGAATCTGCGGTGAGTGCTGCTGTTGTTGGGGTCTTTGTAGAATCTGGGGTGCATACTGGCCAGGCATGGGTCCGCCAGGCATACCAGGATATTGCTGCTGTCCGTGAGGGAATTGCTGCTGCTGCTGTTGCTGCTGGTATTGCTGCTGAGGATAGCCCGGGAAGCCCTGCGGGACGTGCTGGACGTGCTGAACCGGAGGAGTAGCCCTGGGGTCGTTGCCAATCGACTGTACGCGCATCATGGCCTCGACCTCCTCCATGCTCATAACCTTCCTTGATGGAGGAGCTTGTTGGGTAGCTGGGGCAAGCTGGGGCGAGGGTTGCTGCTGCTGCTGCTGCTGCTGCTGCGAAGCCGGCGCCTTGGGCTTGAGGCCCCAAATGTCGGCACGAGCCTCGAGCTGAGGAATGTACTCGGGGTCCTTGTAGCTCTCGTAGCCAGTTCGATTGGGCTTGGAGGCCTGTGGGACCGGGGGCCTTTGCTGGTATTGCTGCTGGTACTGCTGCTGGTGCGCCTGCTGTTGCTGTTGCTGCTGACGAGGGACTTGGTTTCGAGCCTGGTAGAGCATCTGCTCCTCTTGCAATGTGCTCGAGACCATGGATGTCTGTCCGGCAAAGTCAAAGTGCTTGCCCACAGACTGCTGCGTCGCAGGGCCACCTCCGAAGGTGTCGTCATTGAGATCATCAGCCTCATCGTCGAGCTGGTCGCCGAGGCCATCATAGGTTTCTTCAAAGTCGATGCTATTTGTCGAGGTCAGTCGGGGCTGTGGGAGCCATGGAGCGCAACATACACATCGCCCTCGACTGCCCCACCGCCGAGGGCGGCGAAGGCATCGTGCTGACCAAAGCCGGGAGCATTCGAGGCATGACCGCGATCATGCGGCATGCTCGTATCGAAGCCAAAGAAAGACATGTTGGGCGGTGCCCAGAGCGGGTGGTTGCGTGGCTAAGCTTATAGCGCAGTGGTGATGATATTTGATGCGGGCGGTGGTGTAGGATGCCGGGTTAAGGTAGATTGGCCAGGCGACGGTCGCATAAGCGCAGCAAACGACAGTCAGTCTTCGGCAGATGCAGGTGTAGGAAAATACAGGCGACGTCAATGGCAGGTTGGTGTGACGATTGTTAGTGTTGTTATTGTTGTTGTTGTCGTCGTCGTCGTCGCCGTCGTTGTGGACGTCGTGGGGTGCTACGATGCCGTGTGATGTTCGCGTGCCCGTAGGCGGGCAAATGCCGGCAAGTCCCGACTTTTCCCAAATTATAATACGAGCCCGCCCCGTACTCCCTTATACACCCTGGAAACCGCACTGGCTTCCGGGGCATAATCAGCCACACTGGCGAATGTTAGCATCCTACGTCTCCTTTTCACCTGCTTTCTCACGCCCTTTTCTTCTCGTCGGCCCACGCCCCTCTCAGCCCTCGACGTCGTCCATTCTCTTCTCTTTCTCTTCTCGCCTTCGTTGTTCATGTGCATGTGTTGCGCTAGGCATCCGCTCATTCCTCTTCAGTAGCCTTGGACTAAACATACGCCCTTGGTAGCCGGCACCGACGTTTCACGCCCTCCACTCCGCCTCCCCCACACTCGACCCGTCGCCTGACGTCTGTCGCCCGCCGCAATCATACGCAGGCAAGCACCAAATACTCGAGGACCGTGACGTCTAAGAGAAACCTCACAAAGCCCGTCCGACCGCCTCAGGGCCAATCCACCATGGCCGGCAGTCAGCGCTATCTCCGCTACATCGTCTTTGCGGTAGTGGTACAGTAGCCTCGATGTAATATCTGCAAACACCCCCCATTGACTCTCCTACAGTCCATCGCCCTCCTCTACTTCATCGGCTCCTCGTCGACCGTGCCTTCTCCAAACTGGCCTGTCTACCAGGACTCCAAAACTCCAGCCACCGGAAATGCGGCCGTCGGAAACGATGAGGTCAAGCCACCCACTGACAAGGCGCCCTCTGAAGCGCCTCCCAAAACCACACCCAACCAACACTCGCTCCCCCCGCCCACCGATGCTGGAAAGCGCATGAACGCCACCTTTGTCACGCTCGCTCGCAACTCGGACGTGTGGGACATTGCCAAGTCAATCCGCCAAGTTGAAGACCGCTTCAACCGCAAGTTCAACTACGACTGGGTCTTTCTCAACGACGACGATTTCGATGATCAGTTCAAAAAGGTCACAACTGCGCTCGTGTCTGGCAAGACCAAGTACGGAAAGATCCCCAAGGAGCACTGGTCCTTCCCCGAATGGATTGACCAGCAAAAGGCTGCCGAGGTCCGCGAGCAAATGAAGGAGAAGAAGATCATCTACGGTGACTCCATCAGCTACAGGCACATGTGCCGTTACGAATCCGGCTTCTTCTTCCGTCACCCGTTGATGCTCGACTACGAGTGGTACTGGCGTGTCGAGCCCAGCGTCGAGCTGTACTGCGACATCAACTACGATACCTTCAAATTCATGGCCGATAACAAGAAGAAGTACAGCTTCACCCTCAGCTTGTACGAGTACATTGAGACGATTCCCACCCTTTGGGACGCCACCAAGAACTTCACCAAGCACTTCCCCCAACACATCGCCAAGGACAATGCAATGAAGTTCCTCAGTGACGACGGCGGCGAGACGTATAACAAATGCCATTTCTGGTCCAACTTTGAAATTGGTAACCTCAACTGGCTGCGCTCCGACGCATACATTGATTTCTTTACTTCCCTCGACCAGGCTGGTGGCTTCTTCTACGAGCGATGGGGCGATGCTCCTGTTCACTCCATTGCAGCCGGTCTGATGCTACAAAAGGACGAAATACACTTTTTCAACGACATCGCCTATTATCACGTTCCCTTTACGCACTGCCCTACTGGCGAGCAATATCGCCTGGACCACAAGTGCCATTGCGACCCCAAGAATAACTTTGACTGGAACGGCTACAGCTGTAAGTCCCTTTACATATAGCAGATACGAACAAAAAAGCTTACACAATAACAGGCACGGCACGATTCTATGAAATGCAGGGTATGCAGAAACCTATTGGTTACGAAAAGGAGCAATAAACGCTCGACCTCTACCCAAATCACCTCGATCTCACCTACTTATCTATACCGTACTTGGGTCTCACAGCTGGATGCTGGATTTGGGTAAAACTTTCATCGCCTAATGGGGCCGTCATAGGGGAAAGCAGAAAATTCATACCAGTATATATGTTAGATTGGCGTTGTGGAATGGATGTTGCTTGACGTTGAATGCTTCAGTAGGCCATTCGAGGCGCAAGATGGCATGCTGTTATCACATTGTTATTGTTTATTGTTTATATAATGTAAAGATGAGCACTGACGATCGAGAGTAACCAATTCAATGTGCAGTGATGACTGGCTAAGTGTGCAAAAGTGTATGGACCATGGTTTGCTAATCATTCTGACTGCATGTTGCCATCACATCGCGTCTTTAGACACGCAAGTCGTTTTGTGGTGGTGGTGCCGAATATAACAAAGGGGAAGCAATTCGATATCTAAGAGTTGTTGTTTCAAAAAGCAGAGAAACACAAATGCAGATGTTAAATGCCCATTCGAGGGCTGTGGTCAAGTGCGAGGAGAAGTGCAGATGCCTAGTTCACTATCTTCATCGGTTCTTTACTCCTCATCCCTGTACAACTACATCATCTAATCATTATAATTCACCACCCCACTCCCATCTTTATTTGCCCTCGGCACCCCAAACCGCTCACTGACCTCCTCCTCCTGCGACCGACTCCCCGCCTCCAAATACGGTCGTTCAGCCCTCACCGCCACCCTAACCGCATGTCTGCGATGTGGCGCAAACCCATACGTAGCCGAGTGATTCGTAACGCGATTATCCCAAAACGCCACATCGCCCTGTCTCCACTGAAATCTCGCGTGCACCTCTGGACTCGTGGCTACAATCTCATTCAGAAAGCTGATGATGTGGTCGGATTCTGTTTTGGGGACGCCGACAATCTTGGTTACGAAACCGGGGTTGAAGTAGAGCGACTTCCAGCCGGTCACTGGGTTGGTTCGGATTAGTGGGTGCTCGGTTGTGACGGGTTCGCGGCGGACGGTGCGGCCGAGGTCGCGGGTGCCTTGGGCTTGCAGGTCGGCGGAGTGAAGGGCCGTGAGGGATTCGAGGTACTTTTGCATGTGGGGGGAGAGCATGTCGTAGGCTGCATATTGGGAGGACCAGAGTGTGTCGCCTCCTCCGCCGCGGGGTGGGCCCGTGAGTACTTTTAGAGAGGTGTAGGATGGGGGTTGGAGTTCGTACGAGACCTGGTGGTGGGATTAGTGAAAGTCCTTCTATATAGAGACGGATGATGTCTTACGTCAGAGTGCCAGAGAAATGTGGGAGTAAACAGTGCTCGGAGGTCTGGACTATTCTCTCCAGTAAATATAACGTGTACGTCTTCGAGTCCGGGTCGCTTGGGCACTCCTGTCGTAGCATGTTTGTGTAACTCGCCAAAGTACTTGCCCAGTTCCCGTTGCTCGTCTATGCCAAAGTTATTCTGGTCCCGGAAGAAGACTACGCCACGAGTGGCGATTAGCCGAGCGAGATCATTCTTCTGTGCATCCGTAAGATTGGCTAGATCGACGCCGTGAACCTCAGTGCCGATTTTGGGGTTATAATCGAAGACGTCGGTGGCCGAGGCTAGAAGATTCTTGAAGTTAGGGTCACCCAGTTGGCCTTTGTCGGTGTAGGGGATCTCAGTGTAGGCTGGCCATGTGATGTCGGGAAACCGTGGTCGTAGATCTTCGTACTCATAATTCTCGTCGTGCTTCCGGACTTTTGACTGACCGGGAGTGTAGTCGTGGATGTTGCCACTCTTTAGGCTCGACACGGGTTTCGATGTGGTGGTAGCTTGGGGTTGGACGTCGACAAGTCCAGGGGCCATGATGGTGGAATGAGTTTTGAGAGAACCCAGGCAAAATTTGGCGTCCTGTAGTATCCTGTAGTGGGATCCCGGTACTTGTAGTATGCACTAAGTCTATGGTCGTTGTATGAAACAGCGAGAAGTAGATGCTTGAATAAGTGCTAACAAATTTGAAATGATGAATGTTATTGATTACGAGAATTTAAAGTTGGATTGAAGCTTGCATAAGAAGTAGAGAAGACTGGGCATGTTTTTATATACACCTTAGACAGTACACGTGTGATTCATGCCACCATCAAGACGTTGGCGGTATCGGGACTATTGCGCCATCGCACACAATGCTGTAGATCACCATCCATTTTGAGCCGCATCATAGTAAGGCCACATCGGAGCCGCATCGGCGGATACGCAAATAACAAATATATGCACCTGTAGCTTGTAAGATCCCCAAGCATGGCCTTGGAAAAGCACACTGCTAGGTATAGCGCAAAGTCCCTTGGCTCCCATCCTCTTGGCTTTGTCTCCCAGTGTATCTTCATGGCAGAATATGGACTTTCAGAAAGTCCTTACATGGGCATATAACTGTGGAGTACAGATGGACTGTGCTGAAGTCTGTATATCAGTGGACGCTAGCCATATGTGGAAGGGTTGAGATGGCATCATATTGCACCATTCCACCCTTCGACCTCAACATCGTGGTGCTTGGGCCACTGGCAGTAGTACAACCTCCACAAATATCGTATCTTCCCAATGGCATCAAGATGGCAGATGGTAGCCTGCTCGGGCAACCTTCCACCGTAAACGCGGGGGTGGGGACAATGGCAGTGTCGGAACAGGGTGTGGAAATGTCGTAGATTTGAAGTTTATTGGTAGAGCTGAGCGGTCTTGACTCACTCTGCGTTTATCACCCTATGCCTACACACTAAGCCTTATGATCGCGGCATATTGTGATGGTCGCTTCCAGCTCTTGCAACCGATGACATTATCGAAGATTTCTACCCACGAGCTTCTCATATTCGCCGTTGACTGAAAATTCTTTTCGCTCAAACGCTCAAACGCCCAAACTTCTTACGCCTGTACTTGTCGATATGTACGATATGAATGATATTGTCGCACATGTCCTCTGCTATCGCCTCCGGTGATGTCTCGTGTTGGTCGTATACGGGGTCGTAAATCGGTAGACCGAGATTGAGTTTTCATTCCGCTGATTTAATGAACGGTATGGGAACGCCGTTCAAATTCATCCTGTATGGAGACGCCAGGCGATTCGCCCCTGGCCTCCGTCCCAGACCCCACAGTACTGGCCGGGGCCTCGGAAGTCGTCTTATTTCGCCGCCTGACTAGGCCAGCCTCTTCGAGTTTGGGGCTCCAGTATGGATGCGTGCCTTTGTGTATCCGCCAAAGTTCATAGTTGCCGAAGAGAAGGACGAGCGTGGAAGTGATGGGTATCCGCGAGATGTTATGATATATACGGGTGGAGCTCATTGCAAAGATGCAGACGAATGTAAAAGCACGCACGCGACGGGGTATATTCAGATTTAGTATGCGTTCAACGATTTCGAGGTTGGTGAGCGAAGATGTGGTGTTGCGGAGTCCGGCCAGCGGTAAGTGGCTACTGCGCGGGACCATCCTTGACGACGGGTCACCGCCGTCGCCGCCGAGCCGCATCAACTTTCTTAACAGTTTGCCAGCAGGCCTCACTGTAGTCGTCTTGCGGTAAACACCCTCCGCGCATAGTTTTGAGTGCGGCAATACTGTGGCGTAATTGAACTCTTCGCTTTTGTTAGCACTGAGATCTTCCCACCTAGGCAGCCACGGAAGCCGCTGACTGCTAAGATAAAAAGGCTACAGCAAGCTTCACCCATTCACTACCCCGAGCTTTTGCAGCCACAACCGCAATATTTTGGGATTGGCATGGTCGCGGGAATATAGGCGCAACAACTAGAGCACGCTACGTTAATTTCAAAGTCACCATCACATCCTGACTGTCCGCAAAGAACCGCGCATTCGCGAACAATCTCTGGAGGCAACCCTTGCAAACTACATCGCAACAACGCCGCAGCCATGGACGACCTGGAAAACCTCGAGTTCCTCTCACTCGTTTCCAAAGTGACTTCCGAAATACAGAATCATCTTGGCGTATCCGACAAAACGCTCGCCGAATTCGTCATCGACCAGCATGCGAAATGCAAAGGCGTCGCAGACTTCAAGAGCCAGTTAGAAGCTATGGGAGCTGAATTTCCGCAGAGTCTGGTGGAAAGTATCGACCGCCTGATTCTTACACTACATCCAAAGTACAAGAATAAGGGCGCAAAAGCTGCGGGCGCAAACGGGCAAGATGGTGGAGATGCGACAGATCGCAAGACGCGTGTCTTCAAGGGCCTCGCGATTCCCGACAAGGAGGTCGACTACGAGGTAGCTGACGAAGCGCCTGCAAACGAAGCGCCGGATGTCGATGCGCTGGACGATACATTTGCCATGTTGGAGGGTCTGGCAGGCAAGGCGCCGGGCAAGCCCAAGGCCAGGTCGCGGAAGAGGAGCATGAGCCCATACGATAGCGACGATGATATCGCTAGAAGTAAGCGATACAGGCGGAGGAACACCTCAGGCTCGCGCTCGCGCTCGCGGTCAACAAGCCCACGCCGAGGGCGGGAGCAGAATGATGAGCTGGTTTTCGAGGACGAATTTGGACGCACACGAACCGTCAAGCCAAGCAACAAGCAACGAACGCGCAAGAAGTACCGCGACGAAGATCTCGACGAATTCCGACGGCCGCCCACTCCCGAGCTCGATGAAGAGCCGGTATTATACAAAATCTACAATGGCAAGGTCACAGGCATCAAGGATTTTGGCTGCTTCGTCAACATTCAGGGCGTCAAGGGCAAAGTTGATGGGCTAGTGCATGTCACACAGATGATGGAGGGTCGCGTTAACCACCCGTCTGATCTTGTATCGAGGTGGCAGGAGGTCAAAGTCAAGGTCATCAAGACGGAAAATGGCAGGATATCGCTGTCGATGAAGGAGGTGGATCAGCAAACAGGTCGCGACCTTGCGCCCGGAAAGCGGATAGCGTCTTTCGGAACCGGCGCAAACTCGTCGGGACTGGGAGGCATACCAGGGGTTGATAGTACTGTGCCCGTTGTCGAAGACGGTTATAACGGCCGCAAGAATGGTATGCGAAAGCGCATGACTTCGCCAGAACGCTGGGAGATCAAACAGCTCATTGCTTCCGGTGTAATACCAAAGTCGGACTACCCGAACATCGACGAGGACTACAACGCGCACATTAACGGCGAGGGTGGTTTCGAGGAAGAGGAGGACGTGGATATTGAAGTACGCGAGGAGGAACCTCCATTCCTGGCTGGTCAAACCAAGCAATCGCTCGAGCTCTCCCCGATCCGAGTAGTCAAGGCACCCGACGGCTCGCTCAATCGCGCTGCCATGGCCGGAGATACGCTCGCGAAAGAACGCCGTGATCTAAAACAGCAGGAAGCCCAAGAGAAGGCCGCAAAGGAAGCAGCGAATGTTGACCTGAGCAGCCAGTGGAACGATCCCATGGCTCAACAACGCCAGTTTGCAAGCGATCTTCGCAACACTCGCACCAACGAGCCTGCTCAAGCACTGCCGGAATGGAAAAAGATCTCCACGAACAGTCGGGAAACTTCATTCGGCAAGCGTACCAATATGAGCATCAAGGAACAACGAGAGTCCTTGCCCGTCTACAAGTTTAGGAACAAGCTTCTCGAGGCTATCGCAAACAACCAAATCCTGATTGTCGTTGGTGATACTGGATCTGGAAAGACCACGCAAATGACACAATACCTAGCTGAAGCTGGATATGGCAACGAGCTTGTCATCGGTTGCACTCAGCCGAGGCGTGTAGCGGCAATGAGTGTTGCCAAACGTGTCGCAGAAGAGGTTGGCTGTGCCCTTGGGAATGAGGTCGGATACACAATTCGATTCGAAGACAAGACCTCACCGGAAACCCGGATCAAATACATGACGGACGGTATCCTGCAGCGTGAGATTCTCCTGGACCCTATGCTGTCAAAGTATAGTTGTATCATGCTTGACGAAGCCCACGAACGTACCATCGCCACAGATGTCCTGTTTGGACTACTGAAAAAGACCCTCAAGCGACGCCCGGATATGAAGCTCATTGTTACCAGTGCCACCCTCGACGCTGACAAATTCTCTGAATACTTCTACAAATGCCCCATCTTCTCTATCCCAGGTCGAACCTTCCCAGTAGAGGTCATGTACAGTCGAGAGCCAGAATCCGATTACCTTGACGCAGCGCTCGTGACCGTCATGCAGATCCATTTGACGGAGCCAGCAGGTGACATATTGCTTTTCTTGACGGGCAAAGAGGAGATTGATTCATCTTGCGAGATTATATCCGAGCGTATGAAAGCACTTGGACCAAACGTGCCAGAGCTGATGATTCTACCCATTTATGGAGCTCTTCCATCAGAGGTCGCATCCCGTATCTTCGAACCCGCGCCCAATGGAACCCGCAAAGTCGTCATTGCTACCAATATCGCTGAGACCAGTTTGACTATCGATGGTATCTACTACGTTGTAGATCCGGGTTTTGTCAAGCAGAGTTCGTACGATGGAAAGCTGGGCATGGATCGTCTGCAAATTACGCCCATCTCGCAAGCTCAGGCTCGTCAAAGGAGCGGAAGAGCAGGAAGAACAGGCCCAGGAAAGTGTTTCCGCCTGTATACCGAAGCAGCGTTTCAGAATGAGATGTTACCGACTACTATCCCGGAGATCCAGCGTCAGAACCTGTCAAATACGATCTTGATGCTTAAAGCCATGGGTATCAACGATTTGTTACATTTTGACTTCATGGACCCACCGCCGACAAATACTATGTTGACGGCGCTGGAGGAGTTGTATCAACTGGGTGCACTGGATGACGAAGGACTGCTTACGCGTCTTGGTCGGCAGATGGCTGACTTCCCCATGGACCCCTCACTCTCTAAATCTCTCATCAAGTCGGTTGAACTACAATGCTCAGATGAGATCCTCACAATTGTTGCGATGATCAGCGCCACACAGAACGTCTTCCACCGACCGCGAGACAAGCAACAACAAGCCGACCAAAAGAAGCAGAAGTTCAACGATCCCTCCGGTGATCATATCACCCTGCTAAATGTGTACAATGGCTGGAAACAGGGAGGCTTCAGCACGCCCTGGTGTCACGAGAACTTCATCATGCCCAAAAATATGCAGCGTGTTCGCGACGTGCGGAATCAGTTGCTACAGATCATGGCGCGACACAAGCACCAAGTCGTATCTTGTGGCCGCAACACGATCAAAGTCCGACAAGCGCTGTGCTCAGGGTTCTTCCGCAACTCGGCTCGTAAAGATCCTGCTGAGGGCTACAAGACACTCGTCGAAGGCACGCCTGTCTACCTTCACCCATCTTCTTCTCTGTTTGGCAAACCTGCCGAACACGTCATTTACCACTCGCTCGTTGAGACGACAAAGGAGTACATGCACTTTTGCTCTGCCATCGAACCCAAGTGGCTTGTCGAAGCGGCGCCGACGTTCTTCAAGGTGGCGCCTACAGATCGGTTGTCCAAGAGAAAGAAGGCGGAGAGGATACAGCCTCTGCATAACAAGTTTGCGGGTGAGGACGATTGGAGACTAAGTGCTCAGAGAAGGGCTGGCAGGGGTGGAGGAGGTACATGGGGCTGAAGTTGTCATGTCTTGGAAATTGTGCAGCGTTTAATAGGATATGATATCTGGGAAGGGTGTTAGGCTTCAATTGAGATCCAGAAGATGGGACCTTCGATGGGTATAGGACTTCGTCGTAGTAGACAGATACATTGACATGTGACCAGATGTATTGATTTGAGCAAGTATTTGTACGTGATCGGGCGCTGCTTATCTCTGGTACCAAACTGAAGTACCGTCGATTACATGATATGACGGAAGCTCTACTGAGCTTTTCGACCTTACCTTCCCGTCTATGGTCGTCGGGTACATGCCAAGACCCACACTTACTTCCCAATCCGGACAGCGCGACCGCGTTTTCGCGTGTTTACAGTCCCCGCAGACTCCTGTCACCACCAGCAACCCCCCGCAACTACGGAATACACGACATGTCTTCCCTTCTAGACCTTGCCTTGAATTCGGATGTCGGTGCTCCTACGCCCTCAAGCCAATTTGGAGGGAATGACGGAAGAACACCGCAGTCTTCGAGACCCCCAGGAGCAACCCCCGGCGCAACTCCTGGCGCACTCAGCGATATAGACGGAGATCCGGACGATGAGATAATCGGAGCACGAGTACCTGGAAGGCGCACAAATGCTCCAAGAACAGACATTCCCAAAGTAGTAGATGTTACCGGAGAGACGCTCTCGTTGCGGTTTCAGGAGTTTTTGGAGAAGTGAGCTTCATTCACAATTGACTGACAACAACAAGGTCACTGATTGAAAATCAGCTACACAGAAGACCCATCATCATCGGCCCTACCGACATCGAGCACGGTTCCCACGACCGACAAGTACTACATTGCTCAAATACGGGGCATGCGGCTTTACGGTCTCTCCACTCTATATGTCGACTATACACATCTCCTTAGACACGAAGATGGCATCCTCGCAGCTGCCATCGCTAGCGAATACTACCGGTTCTTACCATACATGGTTCGGTCCCTCCATAGCCTCATTGCAAAGTATGAGCCAAAATACTTCCGCCAACACAAGCAACCAGCCTCAACGGCCTCCGCAGCGGCCACTTCAGACACAGGCGACGCAACACAGAACGAAAGTCTCAATGAGAAGACGTCGAATCAACAGACCGATAAGCTATTCACCCTGGCCTTTTACAACTTGCCTCTCGTCTCCCGCATTCGCCAGCTACGCACTTCATCGATCGGCAGCCTGCTGTCCATCTCTGGTACTGCAACCCGAACCTCTGAAGTACGCCCGGAGCTTTCAATGGCTACATTTGTATGCGAGATTTGCAACACCGTGGTACCGAACATCGAGCAGACGTTCAAGTACACGGAGCCAACACAATGTCCGAATATAACATGCATGAATAGGGAGGGCTGGCGACTGGATATCCGGCAATCCACGTTTGTCGATTGGCAAAAGGTGCGAATTCAGGAAAACAGCTCGGAGATACCCACGGGCAGTATGCCTCGAACAATGGACGTCATTCTACGAGGAGAGATGGTTGATCGTGCAAAGGCCGGAGAGAAGTGCATTTTCACTGGTACCGTCATCGTCATTCCAGACGTGAGTCAATTCAGAGTCCCTGGTGTGCGACCACAGGCGATGCGCGATACATCGAATGCAGCGCGAGGCAACGATGTCGGCGGATCGGGTGTCAGTGGTCTCAAAGCCCTCGGTGTGCGCGACCTGACATATCGCATGTCCTTTCTGGCGTGTATGGTTTCACCCGACCACTCCACTCCCGGTCAAACCTCAAACCACCACTTGACCGGACAAGCCAGCAATATTCTAGCGTCTCTTGGCCAAGGTCAAATTGAGTCCAATGCGACGAGCGGCGAAGAAGCACAAGAAGAGTACCTGGGTACTCTGACTGCGGCCGAGATTCAGGATCTGAAGGACATGGTTCACAAGCCAAATATCTTCATGCGCCTTGTCGACTCGATCGCTCCAATGGTCTACGGTCATCAGGTCATCAAGAAGGGCTTGCTCCTTCAACTCATGGGTGGTGTCTCCAAGCAAACGCCAGAAGGCATGGCTCTACGTGGAGACATCAATATTTGCATCGTCGGTGACCCTTCGACGTCAAAGTCGCAGTTTTTAAAGTACATTTGCAGCTTCCTTCCTCGAGCTGTCTACACCTCTGGCAAAGCCTCCTCGGCCGCAGGTCTTACGGCGGCGGTTGTCAAGGATGAAGAGACTGGAGAGTTCACAATCGAAGCGGGAGCGCTCATGCTGGCTGACAACGGTATCTGTGCTATTGACGAGTTTGACAAGATGGATATTGCGGATCAGGTCGCCATTCACGAAGCTATGGAACAGCAAACTATTTCCATCGCAAAGGCCGGTATCCAGGCCACGTTGAACGCTCGTACTTCGATTCTTGCGGCGGCTAACCCTGTTGGCGGCCGTTACAATCGCAAGACAACATTACGTGCTAATGTCAACATGTCAGCACCCATCATGTCGCGTTTCGATCTCTTCTTCGTAGTATTGGACGAGTGCGACGAATCTGTGGACCGCCATCTTGCTGAGCACATTGTTGGGATTCACCAGTACAGAGACGAAGCTGTGGACCCAGAGTTCAACACCGAGCAACTGCAGCGCTACATTCGATTTGCAAGGACCTTCAGGCCCGAGTTCACAGACGAAGCAAGAGAGACGCTAGTTGAGAAATACAAGGAGCTGCGAGCGGACGACGCACAAGGTGGTATTGGTCGCAATAGTTACCGCATTACTGTTCGACAGCTTGAGAGTATGATTCGTCTTTCCGAGGCCATCGCAAAGGCCAACTGCGTCAGCGATATCACACCCGAATTTGTCAAGGAGGCTTATAACCTCCTCCGCCAGTCCATCATCTCCGTCGAAAAGGATGACGTTGAGGTGGAAGATGACGACGACGAAGCTCTCCTCGCAGCCGCGGCCGCCGCAGAACAGCAAGATGGCGACGCACCAATGGCAGACGACCAGCAGGATGCCTCGCGCGACCGAACTGCTACTCCCGCTGTCGCACCGCGCGAGAAGACCAAAATCACACACGACAAGTACGTGGCCATGCGCAACATGTTTGTCAAGCGCGTCAACGAAGACCAAGAAGAGACTCAAGACGGCGTGGAAGAAGAAGAGCTCTTGGTCTGGTACCTCGAGCAAAAGGAAAACGAATTGGAGACACAAGAGGATTTGGAGAAGGAACGAGCGCTGGCTAAGAAGGTGCTGAAGAAGGTTGTCAAGGTATGTCGAAATCACTTTGTGTGCTTGGGCATGCGTGTGCTAATGGAAAACTACAGGAACAATATCTCTGGGTGATTCGAGGGCAAGGGTTGACTGATGAGGAAGGCCAGGCTGAAGGTAGTGATAAGGTGGTTTATGTATTACATCCTAACTGTCCTATTGAGGATATTGCTTAGGTGCGAGGTGGAGCGGGCTGAGAGGATGGTGTTGTGTTTAGTCATGAAGTAATGAAGAACAGCACCAGTGTTTATGATGAGCATGCATGGGGTTCATGGGGCAATACCATTGAGAGCGTTCATAGGAGATTCCGTCACGAGATCAGACACCACAGCTATGCATTTGGCGATGAGTCTATGATAAATCCGTCATTCAAGTCACGTTTTGGGAGAAAAGAAGAGCAATGCTTGCATGTAGTAACGTCGGATTCGATTCTAGTTCAAATACATACTACTTCTCAGCATGCAGCTTTTAATCCAACCCTTTGAAAAGAAATGTGTGACGGATGCTACCCATGATGGCTGTCACATGTCACTAGCGGCGATGAATGTTTCGCAACGCTCAAGTGCTCATTACTTGTACCCTACGCATCCTTCTCTTCAGGCCTTCTTGTTCTTCAACGCGTCGACAAACTCCTTTGGTGGCTGCTGATCATAGCCTTCAGGGTTGTTTTCTGTCCACTTCCAAAGATCAGCACACGCGTCTTCCAGGGTAAACTCTGTCTTCCAGTTGAGTTCCTTGTTGGCCAGTGTAGGGTTTGCAGTGAGGTCGAGGACATCACCCTGTCTCCGTGGGGCGACTTCATACGGGAGATCGCGACCGACGACGTTGCTGAAAGCCTTGATCATTTCAAACACGGTGGAGCCCTTGCCGGTACCCAGGTTCCACGCCTTGACACCAGGCTGTTGGTCGCGCAGGTAGTTGAGTGCCTGGAGATGGCCTCGCGCCAGGTCGAGCACGTGGATGTAATCGCGGATCGCCGTGCCATCCTTGCTCTTGTAGTCATCGCCAAACACCAAAAGCTTCTCGCGCTTGCCGATCGCAACTTGCGCCAACAAGGGTAGCAGATTGTACGGTACACCCAATGGGTTTTCGCCCATGATGCCGCTGGGATGCGCACCAGCTGGGTTGAAGTACCTCAGTAGAGCCGCATTCCACTTCTTGATGTCCTTTTCGTCTTTGCCTGCCTTTTTGGCGTTGTTGCGCTCCGCCTCGATTGTGTCTGTGATTGCGCCCTCGATGGTCGACTTTGTGCGCCCATAGACGTTTGTCGGGCCGATGGGACAATGTTCGGGGATCGGGATCATGTTGGGGACGCGCGTCGCGTCACCATAAACGGTTGCAGATGACGAGAAGACAATGTTTGTGACATTGTGCTTCACCATGGAGGAGAGGAGCGCGATGGAGCCGCCGACATTGACGCGGTAGTATGTAAGGGGGATTTCGCCAGACTCGCCAACGGCCTGAGAAGTGTTAGATGGCGGAGGCCCAGTCGCAACTTGAATAGACTGACCTTGAGAGCGGCAAAGTGGATGACATTGTCGATATCTGGGTTCTCCTCGAAGACCTTGTCGAGCGCTGCCTCATCTGTGACATCGCATTGGTAAAAGGCAGGTCGCTTGCCGCAAATGAGCTCGATGCGATTTACGACTTCTGGCGAGGAGTTGTAGAGGTTGTCGACGATGACGACCTTGTAATCTGCCTCGAGAAGCGCGAGGGCCGTGAAGGAGCCAATGTAGCCGGTACCACTGCATCATTGTCAGTCTTGGTTGCCCCATGATAATAACGTCTGGGTACATGGTGGGGTGGAGGGGTAACCTACCCAGTGACGAGAACAGATCCTACGACCATTTTGAAGGTTTTTTGGTAAGAGAGTTGTGAGGGCGCAAGCGCGGGGACGGCTGCTCTTCTTATGCGACCTGGTGTTTGTGTTTGATTACGATGTTACAGAGATATACAAGTTGGCTGTTGACCTCACCAGGGCTGTCCTAGGGATGCAAGACCAGATGACGGATAGATTACTAGATGCGGTAAGCGCCTCGCGATGGTTGTCGTTTCGATCCAGATACGTCCCAATAGTGGCATTGCTTACTTAGCTGTCATCTGAATCGCGTCTCTACTGTAGGTAGGTACTGGTAGACTCGGGGGCTCCAGTGATTTGTTATTGAATCAGTCAATCTCATCTCCGCCATATGGCTAAGCATGCCATTCGATCGATGATGCAAGCAAAACGCGGATAGAGACACTCGCTAGACGACACCACCTCTGATACCGTAGATGTGTTACTGGATATGTCGTATCTGGGGACAACGTCTACAGCACAGCATACTTGGACCTGAAGTTACATGGGATGAGTATACAGTAGTCGGTCAGCTACATGGCGCAAACGCTGTGTGACATGGCCCAGACTACCGGTATGTAGGTACCTACTTACGGTACGCAGGTACTGGTACATGCAGTACAGTACTTACAGCCAGAAAAAAAAAGCCCTGGTGGTGGTGGCGGCGGGCGGCCTCCAGGGTCTTGTACTCCGCTTCCATGGGGCCCGGAAATTCCATCATGCATCATCCATGTCTTGTGGTAGCGGAGACACTAGCACCCATTGCCTTCGAGTCCTGACAAGAGGCTCGATTCTTTCCATGTCCATGTTGACGCGCATATCTGCGTGTGTCTATCCAGGTTTTTCTCGTCAACGCACTGCCATGTCACACACCGCCGGATCCAGCACGCGCTCGCTTAAAGTCCCGGTTGCGGCGGCTGGTGTGCAGGCCGAACCCTGGCACCTTGAAAGCGCGACCTTCAACTTTCACCGAGCCCATTGTCGCCATCAACACACACTGAATCCATTGCGCGACATGCCAGGAACATGATCGCGAGTTATGCACTAGGCACACACCATCGCCGAAACACCCGACCGCGACCCCAAAAGCACTACCGCACTGCCGACCTCGACGCGTGAAAGTTTGACCCACGTGTGTGTACCGTCCTGGCTGCAGGAACCCGCCATTCACAACATCTCCATTGGAACCGTAGAAAAACCAAAGCCTGCATTTCGACGACGCGCCTGCTGTTGGAAGAGTGCCAAAGCCACCGAGCTGTGTCTCAGGACGACGTGTAAGTTCGCGCAAAGCTCCTACCCCTGTCACTTCGTTGTAAAAGCAACTCGTCTAAACTATTCGAGTCGACATGCACGTCTCAACATGCTCTTCACCTTCACTTTCACTTTGTCTTTCACTTCGTCTTCCACCCAGCAAGTCCTCGCTACCGGCCCACAATAGCAGCTGGGTTTAATCCTTATTGTCTCTTCTATTGTCAGTCCTATTGTCACCAAGCTACCCTGCCTGTCATTGGTGGGCGACTTCGTAAACAGCCTCTGCCCAGCCTTCTTCCTCAACCTTTCCTCCTATCTTCAAAACCATCTTCTTTCCCACACTCTTCTTTCAACAAACAACTGATCACTCCAATCCAGCCGCTGGTCGTTCTGGACGCTCAAAACAAACTACTTTAACCCTTCTTCAACTTCAATTTCTCAACCGCAAACATGTCTTCACGTGTCAACGCGGATGAACCTACTCCCTATCGCCGCTCAGGTCGCCTCAGCGCCAGGGCGAGCTCCGTCGCAGCGGAATCTGCCATCACCAATGTCACATCTTCTGGCGCAAAGCGCAGCAAAACAACATTGACCAAGGTCAGCGCTCGAAGATCTAATGCTTACGGCGCGAGTGGCCGTGTTGGTAACCCTGACAAACTTACGGCTGGTCCAGCTACGGGCTTTGCCCAAGCCTTCCAGAATCAGCGCGGTCAATCTACCGACGGAGAGGACGATGATAGCGAGGAAGAGGAGGAAAAGGGAGACGACACTGACGAGCTTGCTGCTGGACCACAGTCGGCTTTCATAAAGCAAGCCCGTCACGCAGGCCAGTTTGCACCCCCCTCAAAGTCCAAAGCTGCACCCGGTTACTCCTTCATCGATAGCGATGACCTGACCCCCAGCGAGGATGACCTTGCAGCGTCGTCTGTTGGAAACACCACCAAATCATTCGGTCCTTCCCATGAGGCTGGTATGCTAGCATCACGGGACCCGTTCGCTGGTTTCCAGATCCCAGACGAGTCGCCTTTCGCCAAGCCTGTTGGATTGATCCGTAAACCTGCATCCCGCACAATCAATGGACCCAGGACTCAGGCACCCACTCCCGTTCAGGCTCAGATTCCCGCACCTGCGAAGACCTCCATCCAGGCCAAGACTCCGACTCAGGTTAAGACCCCGACTCAGACCCAGAACCCTATCAAATCATTCATCCGGAGCCAAGCGCATGTCAAACCAGCCCCAGCACAAGTACCTGCTCGTGCCACCCCTACTGGGCTCGAGCAGTCTGTCGATGAAGTTGTTGCAGAGGAGCAAGCGAGGTTACAGCGCGATGGTCCGCCGTCGTCGCAGCCACAGTCCCAGTCCCAGTCCATGCGACAACCGCCACGCCGTCGTCCACACCACAAGGGCGTCGCTGAGCTCAATGCGTGGATTGGAGACGTTGAGGCATCTGATGACGACGAGGATGAACCGGTATGGCCCTGGAAGAAGCTTTCCACATGGGCGTTCTGGGGTTTGGCACTCTCCCTGTTGCTCGGATGGGTTCTTTCCTCTATGATGGCCACCGAACACGCCGAGTCTTCACCAAGGACACCTGGCTTGCTGAAGGCTGTTGGTGCTCGCGTCGTCTATACTTACGATAAGGTCGCAGAATACATCTCGCCTCCTACTGGTCCTTCAGAGATCGATCAAGAGATTGACCGCGTCAAGGCCTACAGAGCTAATGGCGAGGACCACTTCCTCTGGGCCCGCATGAGCAACATGGATACCAAGAACGAGAGGCGGATTTCAGAGTTACGAACGGCTCTCTTGGAATTGAAAGACCAGCTACCCGACATGATGCTTATGCGACGCGAGGAGGACGGTTCCCTCAGGATTAGTGATGAGTTCTGGCATGCACTGCTGAGCAGAGCACGTTCAAGTGAAAATGATTCTGAGTGGGCGCGCTTCCTTGCAGACTCCAAGGGCAAGCTCCGCGATCTCTTCGACCCATCTGTGCACCATGAGCGTGGTAACACTGAGACCTGGGCTGAAGCTGTCACTCGCGATGAATTCGTCCGCCACATGGAGAAACAGTATCACAACATTACAAGCCGAGTTGACAAGAAGGTCGAGGAGGCCATCCGGGCCCAGAGTGCTCAAATCAAGACGACAATGCAAGCAGAGGCCAAGAAGATGATGATGGACCAGATTCACCTCCACGCTCTTGCCCAAGCCAATCTCGTCGCGAACTACGAATCTCACTTGACTAAACCAAACTACTTCTCCCCCGGCTTGGGCGCCATCATTGACCCAGACATGTCATCCACCACGTTTTACAATCGCCCCGGCCGCCTCGCTGAGGTCGCTCGTCGCCTTTCTTGGCTCCCGAGCCGCAATCCACCCATGGCAGCGCTTACCAAGTGGCAAGAACCAGGCGATTGCTGGTGTTCTGCCGGCCAATCTGAAGGACCGACTGGCCAAGCCCAGCTTGCCGTCAAGCTCGCACGGCCCGTCATTCCCAAACAAGTCACGATTGAACACATCCCGATGAGTATGGTACCAGCACGCAACATCTCCAACGCCCCGCGCGACATTGAGCTCTGGGTCCAGACAGACGCGCCCATCAACCCTTACTACTCGCACCGCCAAGTGAGCTGCAAGGGCCCGCCGCCAGAGAGCATCAGCCCGGCCATTAGCTGGAAGTGCTTGGGATCGTTCAAGTACAACATTCACGCATCCAATCACCTTCAGACGTTCGACCTGGCGGGTGAGCCGTCGGAACCTATTCGTAACACCATCTTGCGTGTGACGAGCAATTGGGGTGCCAGTCATACGTGTCTCTATCAGGTGAGGCTTCATGGGACGGACGCTCACAGGGACTACGAGTACCCGGTGGGACTGATGGACTAGGTTCAGTAGGAGGGGTTGAGTTGAGAAATTGGGTATGAGTGGGGCTGGACTGGGTTGGCGTTTGGTGGATATCCCTTGGGGGCTTTTATTAACGACTGTCTTTGTATACCCAGCATAGTTTCAGAAGACTACGAATTCACGTTAAAATAACATAACAAGCATGTCGGAAGGCGGTACAGTGATGTGTGATGTGACTGTTCGTGTGGTTTGGGTATGCTGGCGTACTCCAGATCTACTCATGTGCCTGGCTCTCCATCTCTAAAACACGCATTGTAGTGGTTTAGCCGCGATATCACAGGATACTATGGGTATCTTCTTGCTCCCCTATAGCACAGCACAGAAGAAACACGTTCATCGCACAACACCTCCCTTGAGAGTTGGAATGCTACACAACCCCGCCGCAGTCCTCAACTTGGCCACACCCGTCTTCTTATCCGGGCCCTCGCCGCTCAACTGTGGCACAACACCGACATCAAATCCAACTTCTAGGCCGTCGGTTGTAGTGAAGCCGGGCTGAATCATCTCCCAGACCTTCTTCTTCGGGTTGAGCACAGGCTCCGGCTCACCCTCCCAGCCTTCAAAGTATACCCTGTCGCCAGCCTTGCTCTCCTTGGGCGGATCTACCAACTCGACAGGTCCCTTGTGGCTGTCCTCGCCCTCTGCGACTCTCGGTGATGCAGCGAGCACCATGGCGCAGCTCTTGACACCACGCATGGTGACGGGCTTTAGGTTGCACACGGCGACAATCTTGCGGTTCTGCATTTCTGATAGGGGAATCAAGCCGTTAAGACCGGAGCACACTGTGCGCACAACTTGGCCCTCGTACTCGGATGTGTTGTCTGTGCCGGGAGCGTCGCCGCAAGCGATGGTGGAGACGAAGAGCGAGTCGGCGTTGGGGTGGGTTTCGGCCTTGAGGATGTGGCCTACGCGCAAGTCGATGAGGGCGGGGGAGAGGGGCTTCTCGACTGGTGCGCTGTGTCTTGTTAGCTGGTATGCAGCCTGAATGGCTATGTTTAGACTTACGCTTTCTGGGGCTTGGGCTGTTTCTCCTTCTTCTCCTTCTTTTTCTTTTCCGTCGGGGCACCTTCTGGGACGCCACCAGGTGCAGAGGCCCCTGCAGCGTTGCCCACAACTGCTGATGCCACGGCAGATCCAGCAGCCTCTGCTTTGCCCTTGGCCTTGTCCGCTTTGCTCTTGCCTCCCTGTCCACCTTGGCCCTGGTCGCCAGTCAGAGTTGTAGGTGTGGCGCCTGACGCAGCAGCGCTCGCCGCAGCCGCCTCCTTTTCCTTCTTCTTGCGCTCCTTCTCGGCCTTTGCGTCTACAGGCTTGATCTTGAAGACAACATTGTCCGGGTCGATGTTGACCTTGTCATCCAGCTTCAGGCCGAAGACAGGCGAGTTCTGGACAAAGTCGACATGGCGAACGATGTGGTGGTATCCCTGCTCTCCAGTCCTCTCCTCTGCGCTCCACTTTGAAACGACGGGTGCAAGTTTGTGGTAGATGGCGATGTCTGCAATCGAGGGCTTTGCGCCGAGGAGGGTAGTTCGGCTCGACAGGTGTGTGTTGAGCGAGGACAGGCGCTCGGCAGATTTGGCGGCGTCTTCAGAAGGCGAGGCTATGTGTGATGCGGTGATGAGCCATTGGCTGAGTTCAGTCTTCTCGGCGTCGGTATAGGTGACTTCGGGATAGAGAGCCTGCGAGGCCTTGACAGCGTCTGTCTCGGCGCCAGCATTGTTAGGCGCATGCGACTTGAGGAAGGTGAGCAAGCTCTCGTCGAGTGTGGCCATGGTGGGCAGTGTTGGAAGTCTTGTTTGGAAAAAGTTAAAGGCAAGTGGGCGTAGCGGGGTAAAGAAATCCGCCGTGAAGCTACTTGCAGCCGTCGCTAGTGATGTGCGGGGAACTTTGAGTGGTGTCGAGTGTAGTATGAGCCGACAGGGTCCTGTTTTACAGAATTGACGTGGTTTCGTGTGCAGTAGGCGAAGAGAGGGTGCGACTGAAGGAGAGGCGCGAATATGCATGATTGAGTCAAATTCAGGTCATCGCGGGGCTCCAAAGCTCCATGTCCACCGCACAGGCCATCGCGTTTCCATCCCAAGTCGCGTGCCCAATCTTCACTCGGTCGCATCTCTGTATTCGACAGTCGTGGGGCCTCCGGGTGTGACTACTTACATTGCAACCCATGTTTGCGGGTTGTCGAAATATCTAGAATGACGCAAGCATACCTAACTTGTTTGCTGCCTACCCCCCCACGTCCACCCATAACCTTTCCAAACACAGTATTCTTGCCTCGCAACATCACTTCCAACACAAGAGCAACATGGCTTCGAATGCGTCACCGGATGTGCCCAAGGGCAGGAAGAGATTCATTCCTCTAGGTAAGACACGTCTGCTTCACCTATGAACATGACAACTAAGACGCGGCAGAAAACAACCCCGATGTCATGACCGGACTGGTTCACAAGCTCGGTCTATCCGACAAGCTTGCATTCCAGGATGTCTTCAGTATTGACGATCCCGAACTGCTCGCTTTTGTCCCGCGCCCTGCGCACGCTCTGCTTCTCGTGTTTCCTGTTAGTAAAACATATGAGCAGTTCCGCATGCAAGAAGACAAGGACAAAGCCGAGTATGAGGGACATGGTCCGGATGAGGAGGTCGTTTGGTACAAACAGACGATTGGAAACGCCTGCGGTCTGATCGGTCTCCTCCACAGTGTCTCCAACGGCACAGCACGCGCCCACATCCGTAGGTAGCCACACCCGGCTTAGACAAGACTCAGTATGCTAACAGCGCGCTCAGGACCCGACTCGAACCTCGCCAAGCTAGTCGACGACGCGATACCGCTCAAACCCATGGAGCGCGCTGACCTTCTATACGAGTCTCAGGCACTCGAGAGCGCACATCGGGATGCTGCCTCAGGTGGGGACACTGCTGCGCCCGCGGCCGATTCCGACGTCGATCTACATTATGTCTGCTTCATAAAGTCGGAAAACAACCATCTGTGGGAGTTGGATGGCCGTCGCAAGGGGCCCCTTGACCGCGGTGAGCTGTCACCCACAGACGATGTCCTCAGCGAAAAGGCTCTCGATCTTAGTGTACGTAGCTTCCTTAAGCGCGAGCAGGAGGCAGGTGGGGGCGAGATACGCTTCAGCCTCATCACACTCGTCGAGCCGTTTTAGAAGGACCGGGAAGAACAGGAAGCCCGCGAGTTTGCCAGCACGTATAATCCAGAGGAGCCTCTTATGTGACATCTGAGGGTACACCCTGGTTGATGATGCATCGACGTGGAATCAAAAGACTTACGAGTTTACTTTGAAAATCATGAGAAACCAAAGCTGAGATTGTAGCTCGGAAGCGTTCTGAATTCATGTCTCAGTGAGCTATGTCAACAATTGAACGGGCTATTGGTGTCTTACCTGCTTGCAGGCTCTTTTTGAGATACCAGTGCGACTATGCTCGCAACAACTACATTAGCCACCATCTCTTTTCTTTTTCACACTTGTGCTTTCCCCGCATCAATAGGCCGGGACGCATCGATTCAAACCCCGTGACTTTTCTCCATTTCGAAATACCGCCATCCACCATGGCTAACGTTGTTGCGCTATCGCGTCTTCGCTATCTGGCTTTCCTCCCTTTGGTGTCATGCTTCCCCATGAGCTCCATCAGCAGTTCGGAATATACGTCTCTCGACACTAAGGACGTGCAGCGCACGCTCAAAGTCCGGATCGCCGCTCTCGTATGCTCTTCCGCGAGCATAACAGCGTCGTTGACAGCTTTGTACTGGTTCTGCCGCATGGAGAAGCGCTTTCGACATCGGTCAGTGTGGTTACTAAACAAGTTCCTGGGCTGATTGTTCCCGCCAGTCTTATCATGCTACTTGTTTATGGCGACCTAATGCGCGCCTCGTGGTTCTTCATCGCTTCAGTGGTGATGTTAGTCCACGGTACCGTGCGAACAGAATCCGCCTTTTGTCAGTCGAGTGGGTTTCTCATACAATACGGAACGGAGACCAGTGGTAAGATGGCTGAGCTTGACTTTGTCCAATTCCTGACTGCCATAGATTTCGCTGTCCTCGTCATCGCAGTCCACAGCGCCCTTCAGGTCTTCCATCCCTCCAGCCAAATGACGTCAGACGGGCTCTACCCCTACCGGCGTTTTGTATACGCTCTTGCAGTCCTTGTTCCTGGAACTATGGCCAGTCTAGCCTTTGTCAACCCGGACTGGGGCTATGTTTCGCTAGGAGCATTTTGTACTCTACCCATCCGTCCGTTTTGGTATAGGTTGGCGCTCACCTGGATTCCGAGATACATGATCGCGCTCATAATTTTCGGCCTGGCTATTGCGATTTATGCATATGTTGGCTATGAGTTTAGGAGATATAATACAATGAGTCAGAGTACTGGAGACTCGACCACGGATACAGGGACAGGCATGGGGGAAACATGGTTTTCATCAAGTGGGAAAGAAGAAGACTATGGAGGAGTGACGAGGCCAGGAAACCCGGATATATTGAAGTCGAGAGATTGGGCACCGTCTTTGGGTCGTGATACCGTGACTTCACAGCGTCGTGGGTCGTCGGTCTCGTTCCTCTGTGCTGGACCTGGAGCAACGACAACACTGAACCGCGCTTCTTCGGCCACGCCCTCTACCAAGACACAATCTCTGCCAGCAAGCACATTGCATCTTCCTTTGGAACGCAGCGACACCATCAGACCACCACTCTTCGCCATTCCCTCCGGCAACACCATTAGAACCGCCATCTCCACCGACGACATACAGATCTGCTCCCCCTCAAGGGCAATAGACAATATCCTCCTTACTACTACCACGACAACAACTCAAGACCCCGACCCCCTTGACACGGAACCTACTCCCACCATCTCCCAACCACCCAACTCGCAAAATACATCCCCAACATCCCCAGGCGCCCGGCAAATGGCGCGCCAACGTTCGCGCATCCACCGCCAACTCCGCCTCATGTTCATATATCCCCTCGTCTACACATTAATGTGGCTACTCCCTTTTGTGCAGCACTGCACCAGCTACCAAAACCACTACGTACAGCATCCAATCTATTTCCTGCGCCTCGGCAGCACCATCTGCATCGCCAGTATGGGATTTGTAGATTGCTTGATTTTCTCGCTGAGAGAGAAGCCGTGGAGGAAGATTTCGAGCTCCGACGGAACGCTTTGGGGTAGCTTTGTGGTGTGGAAGGGACGGAATCACCGGAGGGTGGGTAGTTTGACTGCGGGAAGCTCACTGAGTGCGCAGGGGGGTGTGGATGGTGGGGAAAGGGGGTTGGAGATGTCGAAGAGCTGTGTGGGGACGAGTGTGGGATCTAATGATTATGCGAGGGCGGCGTTGGAGCAGGCAAGGGCTAGGCTGGAGAGGGAGAAGGAGGAAAGATTGAATGCGTTGAGGGAGAGGGTGGAGACGGAGGGGTCGGTGAGTGAGGAAAGTGGGAGCTGTTATAGTAGGGAGTATGAGGAGTATGGGGTGCGGAGTGAGGAGGCAGGAAATGGTAATGTGGCTGAGGAAGGTGGGGATTGGGAGAAGAATGAGACTGCGGACAAGGGGAAAGGGAGGGCTGTGGAACCTTGACTAATGAGCATGTAGCACAACCTGAATGTATTGTACGTTGTTATTTCATCTCGTTTCTAGAGTATGCTGAACTGGCTTCTCTCCATCAGATATTACATCAGAAATCATCCACATTAACTTTCCGTCCCTCTTTCAAGGGTAGATAAACCTTCTCCCATAGATCACTCCTTTCGCCCAGATGATATGTCAAGCTGACATCCTGCATACCTGCCGACGCAGACGCAGACGCAGACACGGAGGGAGAGGACGGTGTCATAGTTTCAAGCTGAGAGATGATGTTCTCCAGACCAAGTGCTTTACCCGTTGCCTGCGTGCTCCCCGCCTCTAGCGACACATGAACGATGTGAATATGAAAGTGGTAGTAAGTCGGTTGATCTATCGTGACAATCAGCGCATAACTTGCCCATGTCATTACACTCAAACTTACAATGCACATAAAGCTTCAACTCATCCCTCTCAATCTCCGGATATAAGCCCACCGTTGCCTCGACCATCTTCTCCCGCATGTGCTTCACCCACCCAGCCATGCCCTTTTCCAAATCCCTCACGCTCCAGATATCTCTTCGTTCCACTATGCCTAGCAAGTGCAGACTCCCCATCGTCTTGCGGTCCCAATTGAGATCGGGAAGAAGCAAGAAGCCCTCGTTGCCAGACTCGCGGTACATGACATCTTCCTGCTCTGTGCGACCCTCGATGATGTTGTACACCCAATTCAACGCGCCCTTTTCGCGCTGCGCCCGCATATACGGCCGTACATAGTTTGCATAGATCTCTGGTGTCTCGGTCACAAGGCGGAGACGTTGTGCCTCGTACTTTTTGACATGCTTCTCCGTGCAGGGGTATATGAGGTTGAGCTTAAAGTCTGGGGGTGGGTGTTCTTGCTGTGGGTTCGAGTTTGCGAGGAACCAGGCGTAGATGTCGTTTGCGCCGAGATTTTTGATGTTGCGGAGCGAGGTGGGGAAGTGGGAGAGGTTGTCTGGGGCGGTGTCGAAGGCGGCACGTTCGGCGAGGAGGAGGGCGGGTTTGTCGTCAATGGTGCCGAGGAGGGAGATGCGGCGACCGGCCTGGTCAGAGTTTAGGAGGCGGGCTAGGTGGAATTTGGGGATGAGGGATTCGACATGGCGGGCGACGTCTGGAGGTGTTGTGGATGTCATGGTCGATATTTGTTTTGTCAGTCTGGGCACATTTGAATTAATAACAAAACTCTCAATTGTGCGTAAGTATATGGTCTTGCTGCGAACAAGACGAGTCATTTACAGGCCTGCTGCCCTGCCTGTCATGTCAAACATGTCACCTTCAAGGCTTCCTGGTACATGCTGCCAAGCACCACCATACATGCCTGAGAGACATTTGGGCAATGCAAAACACGGAAACCAGAGACTGTACTCACTCAAACACAAATACGGAATGGGTGTTTTTTTCTGGCGCACGGCACGGAGGCTGGCCGCTAATTCGGGACGAGTGTGGGGGTGGAGATTGCTATGGCAGATCACATGTTTGCACGTTTGCGCGATCTCGCGTATTCCCTAGCAACCATTTTCGGAAGGCAGGTACCACGCTAAGCCATGAGGTCACCGCAACCAGCTCCAGCCTCCCCGTTGCCGCATCCAAGTACAACAACCTTGGATACCCAGTAATCACCCCCAATCTCGATCGCATCCACGCAAATATGCCTCCCAAACGTAAAGTAACCGGCCCCGTAGCCAAGTCGCAGCAGTCGACGCTTGCGTTCCACGGCTCGTCGAACAAGGTCACCAAGTCGGGCATCAAAGCACCAGACGCAAAGCAAAACATAGTCGAAGCGAAGACGAAGCATGTCGAGCCAGAAATTGTCCAAGTATCAGAAACCGAGCCCACGACCATGGAAGTAGCCATAATCGAGCAAACGGAGCAGGAGGTCAAGGCGCAGCAAGCAGAGAGCACACCGGAGGAAGATGGAGCGCGGCGCATATCCGATGCAGCCATCAAGAAATACTGGGCCGCGAAAGAGAAGCAGCGGTTAGCGCCGAGAGTGCACCAGGGAGATCTGAGCCTTCACGATAAGATGCTTCGCGAGTTCGACATGAGCGCCCACTATGGGGTAAGTCTGACCAACTAGCAGCTAACGGCTAGAGAGTGTTTAATTCTACGACTTCTCGGCTAACACGATCTGCCATGTCTAGCCATGCACAGGAATCGCTCGATTGAAGCGTTGGAAGCGCGCGCAACGGCTCAATCTCGACCCACCGATCGAAGTGCTCGCTGTTCTGTTGAGAGAACAGGATGCTGCGGATGACAAGGACTTGGACAGGCTGGCTAGTCAGCGGTCGGTTGTGGACGAGTTGCTAAACGCGAAGGCCGAGATGGATGGATGATGGATGGAGGGGGTCTGGGCGGGGCATAAGGAGCGGGTCGCTTGCCAATTCACTTGGGCCATGTGTAACGAAATTGATTTACGGAGTTATGAGCGGAGTATGATGATTGGGCGTTTCTCACCATGTAGGCATGCGAAGACTTTACTGCTGGCTATACCAATGCCAACCTGAAGATAGCAGAGCCATGATGATATGACCATCAACGCCCACTTGACAAGTTGGTGTACAAGATAATTCCCATGGCCATGGGCGTATGTACAACAAAAGGCCATCAGTCTCTGACAAGAGACGTTTCATGCATCTCATTGCACGTCAGCATGCATAGGCCTACGTCTCCAGAACATGCAGCCGGTCCTGTATCCCGTTTAAGTAGTAGTAAATAGGGGCGCTACGGTGCTGCACGAGGGTGGGCTCGCTGAGATGCGGGGTTGGGCGAGTTGACGAGGGAGCCCCAGTCCAGTCCAAGCCATGGGTCCATGTTGAAGTCGGCCGGTCGTGGGCAAGGCGAGGTTAGTGGTAGTAGGTGGTCAGGATGCAATTGTGCATTTGACAGCAATTGGGCTGCTCCAGAATCAACAAAGGCGGCTCCAGTGTCAAACGAGGCGGGGCTCATCGTCGATGGAAGACCAGTGGCACTGAGGACTGAGTGTGCGAGTGGCAAAAAGGCAAGCTGCATGGTAGCGGGGCAGGATTGCTGGATCCGCAACCGCAACCGCATGCGAATGGCGGGCTAGCTGTCAGCCCGATTCCACGCAGCCGGGCATGGCTTGTCGCCTCGGGTGGGCCCTCGCACTCAAGTGCATACTGTAGCAGTACGAGTCTTCCTTATCGCCACTACTACTGTACCGGTACAGCTGCGCCGGCATGCCGCCGAACCCCCAGCGGCTGTACCGTACCAGTACATACAGTACTGCGACAGGCACCGCCGTGGTAGCTGTGTGCCATGCCCTCTGATTGACCTGCAACCAAGCGCAAAAGTCAATCCGAGCAAGCGTTGCATGGTGGCTGAAAAGCCTCGAACCGGGACTGGGTGAATGCAAACGGCGCCTTGTCCAAGGGTGGTGGGAAAGTAAGATAGCGGGGAACCACTAGAGACAGGCCATATCAATTTGTGCTACCACCAACATCAACACCCCTCTCCCCTCCAACTTTGCTTCTTTCCCCCATCAACATTTCCCTTCCCCCTTTACTCTTCACCCTTCCCCCTTCACCCTTCACTCCTCTTCCCGCCATGTCCACCGCCGCGCTGTAGACTGCCACTCCCGCATAGGGCCGCCGCTCCCCCACGGCTCTTGCCAACCTTCTTGGCCCCGGCTGTTGATCAACTCAACAACCCAAGTGCGCCCTATTATACCATCATTCAACACTGTAGGTCCCATAAGACCCCAAGTCGAGCCTCGTTGGCACTCCAATCCCGTGTACTTATCAAATTGCGCGACAGAGACTCTTACCTGCTGTCGCTCCACTCTGTCGTGACACGCACCTTCCCCCGCACCCATTGGTCGTCCTTTGACCCCTCCTCCCGGATCCTCTTCGATTGGGAAGTCACGGTCAACATTGCCCTGCCTATTCCAAGCTTGGTTGTTATTGCCGACGTTTTGCCCTAGTGAAGCCTTGCCTTCCAAGAGCACTTGCTGGCACGCCCACGTTGCGTGCCTTTCCATCGCTTCTTCGACGCCCAACCTTGGAACCGCCAATATGGCTGCTGCTGTCGCCAGGTATCCTTCTATGCCACGTCGTTCTTCGACACCTCCACCGCCCCTGTCCCTCAACACGTCGTCTCATGGTGTGCCTGCTCCTATCCCCAACAAGCACATTCCGGAATGCTCGCCTGGCGGCTTGCCTGCGACTCCCCCATCAACGCCCCCGCGACAGGACAGTCTTATCGAAACATCGTCCATTACGTACCCGCCTGATGTCTACTGCTCCAAATACTCTGATGATCCGCCCGTGTACACCATCACTGCCGATTGCATGGCACAGGCACTAGAACACCTTGCAACTCAACCCCTCCCAAACCCTGAGCAGGTGTTCCCATGGATGCACGGCCTCCACGCCGAGAACCAGATCCAGCTCGCTTTCTTCTCAGGTCGTCGCAGAAGCGCTCGAAAAGTGCCCAGGTGCATTCGCAGTATCACTGTTGTGAAGACTGGCGGGAACTTGTCTGCCTCCAAGCTGAAGGGTGCCATCTCGCCGGATGAATTGCTCGATTCTGCGTCGTCTGATACACCCAAATTCCTCGAGTGTGACCCTAGAGATGGCTTCTCTGTGCGCAACTTCCAGATTCAGGCCTGTAAACTGGGCATGGTCTCGGATATCATCGTGTACGGTGACCACAAGACGAAACAGGAAGATACGATTGCACTGGCCCAGAAGATTTCAAAGGCTCAGAGGCAGTACGAGGCAAGGAACGGGTTTCCGCGCTGCTTGTTCAATACGTTTATGCTTTCCGGTAAGTTGATCGATTGCGCGTATACCGCAGTTGCTGACTGTCCAAGATGCGTTTAGTCTTGTCCAAGAAAAGTACCCAAAACTGGTTGCCATCAGCCCTACTGGGGAAATGACGGGAAAAGTTGTAGACTTTTGTAAGTTTTCAGACCACAGTGCACACCTCCACCGGCTGACATGACGAATAGTTTACTGGGAGCGATATGAGATGAGCGCAATGTCCAAAGCTTCTGAGATCAGCAGGAATGTGTTCTTGGGGCCCACGCCTGACCAAGCACTGCACCCAGATTGTGTGGGCGAGGAAGCGTACGACATGCTCATCGAAGCGACCGATCTTGCCCACGTACCCGAAGCTCGTTCGCTACGAGCGCTCCGAATGGGTCTGGAACGAGTCCACCGCAAATCTACCCTCCACATGGAGTTCCCGTCGTCCGGAAGCATCATGCCTCCTACTTGGTCGCATAGTGAAGTCGACGGCCTCATGGATATGTGCAAATGGATGTACGAACTAGCGAACCCACAAGAGGTCAGGCGAACCAAGCGAAGAAGGGAAGAGGAAGATGAAGCTATCGAAATGGAAGACGTTACAACACCACGCAAGTTTTTGATCCATTGCACGGATGGCTACACCGAGACGACGCTTCTTGCACTCGCCTACTTCATGTATGCCGAAGGTCTGCCCGTTCACGATGCTTGGATTCAGATGCATCGCGACAAAGGCCGAAACTTCTTTGCATACCCTTCTGACGTGGCGCTATTGAAAGCGATACAACCTCGCATTCTCCAAAATTCCCCTCGCTACAACCAGAGTATTCTGGACATTCCGCAACCCCGTTGGCTCACCAAGCTTGATGGTAGTCTGCCCAGCCGGGTCTTGCCATACATGTACCTCGGCAATCTGGGACATGCCAATAACCCGGAGCTCCTCCGCGCCCTTGGCATCACTCGCATCTTGAGCGTCGGAGAATCGCTATCTTGGCCGGAGGATCTCCAGAAGCAACTCAATTGGCCTATTGAGAACTTCTTGATGATCGATCGCGTCCAAGACAATGGCGTTGATCCTCTCTGGGGCGAATTTGAGCGCTGCCTCAAGTTCATCGGTACGTACCGCAGCTTTGACCGAGTTTACCACCGCTAACGTGATACAGAAGCAGGAAAGACCGATGGTGGAGCTACACTCGTGCACTGCCGTGTTGGTGTGTCACGCTCGGCAACTATTTGCATCGCCGAAGTTATGAAAGAAATGGGTCTATCCTTCCCTCGCGCCTAGTAAGTCTTCCCCGCGATCATGTCAGGTCGACCCTAACATGGTTTCAGCTGCTTTGTGCGGGCCCGGCGCCTTAATGTAATAATCCAACCCCATCTTCGTTTCACGTATGAACTACTCAAATGGGAAGAGTATCAGCGTCAGAGACGCAACGAACCTCTTCGCCGCGAACTGGAGTGGGCTACCGTCGCGCGCGAGATCGCGTTGATGAACAAGCCCTATGCCAGATGACGACTTTAACGAAATTCTCGACCCCTCTAATCTCGCCATGACTCACGACGACACGAAATCGTACATGTACGACTACACAACCTTTATCTTTAACTTCTCGGCTCAATTGGGGCCATGTTCTCTCCACTGCGTTTACCTACTGGCGTTTGCGATCTTTTCACTCTATTCTATTCACACTCTTTCTTAATAGTCCCGCTTGTTTGTCTGTTGCGTTGATTTCGTGCTGCGAAGGTGCTGGTCTTCACTATGAACGGTGGAGGGCTTTCGCGTTGTCTGGTCTATTTGCGCGAGAACTCAGCCACACGGCTTGGCTGTACTGGATTTCTTCGGTTCAGGCTCACCATCTGGATGTCGATGGGATAGGGGCATCTTTCATCACTGATCTTCTTGATACGTGTATTACTGCCTCGGTCGGCTACAACGGACTTAGCGCCGCTGTTTGTCATTCTCGATAAACTATGGACTGGGATTCAGTGGGCGTCGAACATGTATTACAATTCACGGCGTATATACTTTTAGTAACAACAGGACTTCTTTCTTTCTACCAAATGTCTGTTTGCCAAGTGATGTGTTTGTGTTGTTGCACTCCGTCTCGCCCGCGACTTCCCCGTTCACTTAGTGCCCCACCTACGTGAAATAAACAATGACCCCCAAACCTGTGCCTCACTATCCCCAGAATCTTATGTCCTTTACCTCGCAGCTCCATCTTCCCCTCAGGTGACCAAGTTCATCTACATCATCACCTTCCGCCTCGAGACTGTGCAAGGCATATCACAACCAAACGGATGACACGGAGACTGCCTCTTCTCAACGCGCGTCGTGCTACGAATATGGTATGAAGAACGTGTATGAGCGTTTTGGTAGTATGAGTAAGACTGGCGAGCTTCGGGACTATCAATTGATGCGAACGTTACCCTTAGACCGATTGTCACCCATACTCCCGGAGCAAGCTTTGGGCTACGACCTGTTTCAAAGCACGGCATCACGACGAAGATGCTTTGAGGGCTGTCTCGGAAGATGTAAAGTTTCAAAAAAAAAACATGGCCCTGCGCACTGTACCATTGCAATGGACGACTTATCCGAATAGCTTACGTCGCTCACATTGGCTTCACCTAAACATATCGGTTGCGCGTCGGCGTCGAAAACTGCAATATTCCACGCAACCCCACGCGTCACGCGTTACGGAGAGCTATTGAAGTTCGGCGTCGGACGGTGATGCCTCTTACATGTGGACGCCTTCCTGCTTCCCGACTTCGACCTGAGTCACTCACATGCCTACACGATCCGGCTAGCCAAGCAAATCATTGGCAAACGAACAAGCACACCTTGCTACGTATTACGGAGAGCTATTGAAGTTCTGCCGCGGCGGTCGATGGCGGACTGCCGGTAGAAGGCCTTGCAGGCTACAGCTTGAGCGACTGCAAGCTAGTCTACACTGTACTTGTGCCGAACATGGTATGTCTGGATCCTCCAAAGTCGAGACGTCACTGACATACTGTCCGAGCAGCCATATAGTAATCGACGCATTACGGAGAGCTATTGAAGTTCTGCTCCCGCGGTCGATGCGGACTGCCGACAGAAGACCCTGCAGGCCACAGCTTGAGCTACATCTAGCAAGTCTGGCGTCATACTAGAACCGAACACGGCATGTCTGGATCCTCTGATCCTGAGATATCCCTGACGTATTTTCAGGAGGTTCACACAGCGATCGATACGTTACAGAGAGCTATTGAAGTTCTATGCTAGCAGTGCGCGCTCCTTCATCAGCAGAAGACTTCGATATACCCACTACCGTCCTCACTATGGTGGAGCGTGCCAATTCCCACAAACGATTCCCGGGTCCCACGCCTGCAAGCTTGAACGGTCTTCGAAGACATAGAACCAGGGATAAAGATGTGGCGGGATAACCATCATGAGAGTATGGGGGCCATATGGCGATGACGTTGTGGGAAACAGGTGTTCTCATGGAACACCGGGAAGGAACGGAGAGAATACTGGAGTCATGACTGATGCAAGTATCGATCTGCTTATATGCTATATACAGCAGCGCGTTGAGCTAAACACACAAAAAAAGACAACACAAGCACGTTGTACGCATCAATTTTCGCGTCATCGGCATCATGATACATCACCACTAGATGGAGCCTCCGAGCTGACCACCAGGACCCCCCCAGAGATCAGAGTTGCTTTTAGTGTCGGGCCAAACGCCATTTGTATTCCAAAAAAGTATCTATGCCTAAGGCTTGTGTGAAGCGCACTGAAGCACTGGAGTACGCGTTAAGAGCAAGCACTATCATACAGATGACGTGAGCTTAAATTCAATGCACATAATTTCTATGACATAAATACTTAATTTCGATTCATCGTTCAACTATATCTACAATCTTTCGTTCAACGTGAACGTGCATTCACTGCGCATCATTTGCTATCGAGGTACAACAATATTACAAAGTGGAAAGGCGCGGCATACAGTGCCACATCCAGATTAGTTCATTCATCACCGAAGACACAAGTCTACTTTGTGTGATTCGCATCTATTGGTACAAGCAGTCATAACAGATGTGATGCTCGCAAGCCTCGTCATAATCTTACGTGGTCGTAGCTATAGTATAAAGCTCTCACATACCCAGAGCATCGCGTGTCTCAGAATCAACAGCCATGCCCTGATTTTTTGGTGAATAAAACAGCGCACTCAAGGCAACATCAGGGCGAAAGGGGTTGGAAGACGAAAAAATTACGTGGGCGACCAAGACAAAGTTGATAAACATGGAAACTCAAAAATGAGGGGGACGTTTTGACTCAAGAAAGGGTCCTGACGAATCAAATGAGATTAATATAAGTATCAGTGAAGAGAGAATGGGAGAAAAGAAAAAAACAAGAAGACAACATGTCTGGGAAAGACGTTGAATGAAAAAAAAGGCATAAAGCGCAATCCGTGAAGACATACGTAGGCGCAGGATAACGCCATAACTCAAAAGCCGCTCTCATCCTAATAGACCCTAGAAACATGATTGAAGACGTAAAAAAGAGTGGTAGTGTCGTACCCCTCTAGGCATGAAAGATAAGATAATAAAGTTAATGGATAAAGAAATGAGAGAATCTCTCGACGCATGGAGCATATTGGGACGTAAACCGGTCCTTATCATGTGCGCACTGTTTGGCCGTGACAGCGACGTTGAAAGAAATCGTTATGTCGGCGAGCTGTATCATGATAGTTTGGTTTAGGTGTGACGCGAATGACGATAATGATAGGGTGGTAGAAAGATATCGAAACGGCGAGGAGACGGTTAACGGCGACTGTAGACGTGTAAGAATTTGGGAAACGAGGGTAAAATCAGACGGGGTTGAATGAGAAAGACCTACCTGTAGACAGCATCCACCTGAGAACGCCTCTTCCGCTTAGTATGGTCCTCTTGCTGCCGCTGACGCTCATTTTCGTGATCAGCATCTTCATAGCTTCTCTTCCGAGAAAACGAACTGTCGCTCCGGTACAATGAAGGTGGCGCAGACATTTCTTCCTGTCCTCCATTTGTCGGGTTCTCAGGTCCGAAATCAGATCCAGCCATAGTATGGTTACTCCCTTCGGACAGCGCAGGGCTACCTCTAGAGCCATCCAAACCATGCCCAGTACGCTGGGGTGCATTCCAGGGATCGTACTGTTGCTCTTTTGGAGGAGGTGGTGGTGGTGGCCTCGAATTGCTTGAAGATGACATGGAGCCGTACGGACGAGCCTGGGCAGGTCCATACCCGTTGTTGCGATGCCCACCGTAAGATTGAGCCCGTTGTGGCGGTGCGATAGGCTTGGGATTCCTGGCGAGGAGAGAAGCCACTACTGGCTTTTCGGGAAGTGATACTGGCGGGTTTACTTCAGATGGCGAGAAAGGGAGAGATATCGGATCGTTTGAAGGCGGTTTTGGGGCTCCAGTCACGCCCAATTTGGCTAGAATATCATCCTGACTAAGCTGTGCAGGTGATGCTGTCTCGCGCCTCATGACACTGGATCTCGTAGATCCATTGTTCGTAGCAAGAGCTTGCTCAAGATTGTCCATGATGTCCCATGTTGCATCGCGCATCTCTAGATCTTCATCTGGCCGTTCGTCATCTTGCGGCTCGTCGGGACGATCGCGTTGCGCAATGCAGTCTTCTAAAGTCACTAGGTTATTTTGCATCTCCTCATCTGTAAAAACAACAAAGACGGGGTCATCTTGAATTGTCTCCCAATCGTCTGTTTGCCTAACGTTCAAGAAAGCCTCGTGCGAATTCTCAGCCGTAAAATACATGGACACGGAATCTCCGTTATCCAGTTTCTCTGGCGGGGGCTTCAGAGACTCTTCTTCAGCTTCAGCGAAGGTCGATGGCAATGCACGCGTCATTTGCTTCGCAGGGTGCCAAGTAATGACACCAAGACTGAGTGCGGGATCGACAGGCTCATTGCTCTTGGGCCAGATAGCGCCGTCAAAGTCGAAATCCCAGTCATCCCAAGCGAGAAACAACTGTGGCTTTTCGCTCAAACTTCCATCACTTACGGCACTGGTGGGCTGTGCGGATGGGGCATGGGGATGTGACGTGGCAAGATGCGCTGTCGCCTGAGTAGGCGTAGCATGAGGGTCTAGGGGCAATCCATTGAAGGAGTTTGGTTGATATGGTGCTTGCGTGTTTTGCTGCGGCCACGCTCCATTCTGGCCATACGCCTTTTGGTGAGGGTCGGCAACAGCGGGTTGGGACTGATAACCTTGGTAGCTGTTTTGGGGCGGAGCATAAGGTTGCGCAGGAGGATAGCTTGGAGCTTGCGAGTAGCTTGGATTAGGCGGATAACCTGATTGTGGCCATTGATAACTCGGTTGTGCCTGGGAATACGGCGGCTGAGAATAACCTGCGGCTTGAGGCTGTGGCTGACCGTAACCCTGCGGATAACCATGGGGAGCGGGATAACCTCCTTGTGGATAGGCTGGAGGTGCCTGGGCCTGTGGAAATCCAGGCTGCGGCGCTTGACTCTGGGTAGGAAATGTACTAGTACCAAAAGGACCTTGAGGCTGCGCAGGTCCACGGTAGCCTGGAGGAGGGGGATAACGGGTGATTATTGGGTTTCCCTTCTTCTTTGGGGGTCTACGGGCAAGTCAGAATAGGGTACTGACATTTGGAACTATCAGGGCTACGAAATTGCTTCCGGGCAGGTGAGAAAGAAATGACCGAAGAAAGAGCGAAACCTACTGAACATGGGCAGCCCGTTGGGGTGGTGCAGCTTGTGGATAGGCAGCTCCGGGTTGATACTGTGCATAGCCTGGCTGTGGTCCTGGTTGTTGTCCATACTGGTAGGGTTGTGGCTGGTTATATGAAGGTTGGCCGTTTGCATATGGTTGCTGCTGGAAAGACGCCGCACCCGCTACGGGCCCGCCGCTCCACGACATGCCACCCCCAAGTAATTTACCTGCCGAAATGCACAATGGAGGTAAAAGAATCGATTTGAAGAAAACCTAATGAAATTCGATGAAGTGCTCGTGGGCGATGGTGGAGAGTGGGCGTGGAGTTGGGGAGAGATTCTTTGAAGTGAGAGGTGCGCGTCTCAAAATTTGGTCTGGTTAAGCGCACGAGCCAGGACAAAAGAGAAGCCCAAGCTTATGGAGGGGCTTTCAAGTCAGAATTACCCTCATACGGCGAGGATAGTAGAAAGAGTCGCAACTATGGCGTTGGGGAGGCGGGACTGAGGTGACGGGAGGTGTGAAACAGGACAGACTGCTGATGTGAGGAAAACGCTTGGAAGTAGCGATTGTGAGCACAACAGGAGACGAATGGCGAATTGAGAGGACCCTGAGCAGAACTGCCTAGGCCTTCTAGAACACCGTGGGCGCGGTAGAAGAGTGGACGTGAGGGGCCAGTCAGCCTTCGCTACATTCTCGGAGGCATGACAAACGAAACATGGCGCGCTGTGGAAATGAAGTTTGGAGCGTGGTCACGTGTTGTGCGCTTGGGCCCGGACTGCGGGATGTGGCCGCAAGTCGGACGACGAGCACTCAGCAGGGCGATATTGCCCCCCCAATAGCTCGTGTTTGTTCGCCTTTGCGCCATCGCCCACCTAGCGACCCCCGATGCGGCTCTGAGGATGATTGTACGATACAGACATCTGTTAGCGACCAGTATAGACTCGATACCCTGAGCTGCGCCGCGAATGCTGCAGTATCCCACGCCTACCTAGGTAGCCTACAAATACCACTATGCCTGGTCTACCGTGTACGTCAGTCGCCAGTCGCTAATCAGGTACGTGTACTGATGCCTTGTAGCTAGCGTGGACCTCGATGAGTGCATCTCCCGCCTGTCCAAGAAGGAGCTGCTCGCCGAGTCGGTGGTCGAGGCAATATGCGCAAAGACAAAAGAGCTGCTCATGAAGGAGAGCAATGTGGTGCACATCAGAGCGCCCGTCACTGTTGTTGGCGACATCCACGGCCAGTTCTTCGACATGATGGAGATATTCAAGATTGGCGGACCATGTCCTGATACCAATTATCTCTTTTTGGGTATGTACTCGACATGCGCACATGCGACATGCGACCTCTGACCTCTAGTCACGGGGCTAACCGCTGTTAAGGTGATTACGTCGATCGTGGACTCTTCTCGGTCGAAACCATATCGCTCCTCGTGTGCCTCAAGCTTCGATATCCGCATCGCGTCCATCTCATACGCGGCAACCACGAGTCCCGCGGCGTCACACAATCCTATGGCTTCTACACAGAGTGCTCGCGGAAATATGGCAATGCCAACGTATGGCATTACTTCACCGACATGTTCGACTTCCTCACCCTCTCCGTTGTCATCAATGACCAGATTTTTTGCGTACACGGCGGCCTGTCACCGTCGATCCACTCCATCGACCAAATCAAAATCATAGATCGCTTCCGGGAAATACCCCATGAAGGGCCAATGGCAGATTTGGTATGGAGCGATCCAGATCCAGAACGAGACGAGTTCTCGCTCAGTCCGAGAGGCGCAGGCTATACATTCGGCGCTCAGGTCGTCAAGAAGTTCCTTGAAGTCAACTCCATGTCACATATTTTGCGGGCACACCAGCTGTGCCAAGAAGGCTACCAGATCCTCTACGATGATAGACTGAGTACCGTCTGGAGCGCGCCGAATTACTGTTATCGGTGCGGCAATATGGCAAGCGTGCTGGAGGTTAGCGACACCGGAGAACGCTTCTTCAATGTTTTCGACGCAAGCCCTGATAACGATGTCCACCGAGCGGAGCAGCAGCAACAGCAAGGAAAGGAAGTGACGACTGAGTATTTTCTATGATACCCACTGTACCTAGCGAGCGTCATGATTTCGGCGCAAGCCTTGCATTTGTCGGCGTTGGCAATAGAGACGGCGTTGAGACATAGATGTTAGCTGTTTACATTCTAGCTCAACATCTGATCATGTACAAGTATAAGCGCAACGTGACCCAAGTTTGCCGTTAGACACATTCAAACTGGCGCGGGAATCCTGTTTCAGCACCCAAGATACTTGGTCTCCACCCACCGTGCCTCCTCGTCGTTTCCTAGCCTCGCAATCACTATCTTGATGTCTGGAAACGCGCTCAACACCCTGTTTACACCCACCCGACCTGCAGTATATGTCACGAAGACTATCTTGTTTTCAGGGACGCCGTGGTCGACAAGCACTCTTACTGCCATCAGTGCTGCTGCACCCGTGGAAAACTGGGGATCCAGAACCAAGACCAGCCCATGCTCAGCAATATTTGTTGGAAGAGCCCGAAAATGTAGCTCTGGCTCACCAGTCCTGTAGTTTGTTTGGATCAAAACTCTGCCTGTCCTGCAATCTGGGATTGTTCTTCGTAGGCCTGTCTCGAATGCACTTCCACCACGCAAAACTACTACAGCACTGACTTCTGCATCCTTTTTTAGCCCCTGATATGTCGTACCCTGCGGCGTTGTGACCTGACGCGGCGCAAATGGTAAAAAGTCCACCGCAGTCTCGATCAGCAGAGCTACCATGCGGTCAAAGTAGAATAGGAAGTCTTCCCTCGACGTGGTCGGGTTTAGAAGCAGCGTATGCATTCCTTTAACCTGATTCGTCTGCTTGAGCACAATGGCATTCTCGCTTAAAGGGCTATCTTCTGCAATCTTGCCCAGACGTCTCAGCTCTGTCTGGTGCTGCATACTTTTACTTCTCAGCGTCTGTCGAACTTGGTTGCTTACCATAGTAATCGCAACCTTGTTCTCTATACCTCTCGGGATGATGAGATCGGCTATCTCTCGCTGCGGAGCGACGTATTTGTAGAAGTTGGGCTTAACAAAGCCAAACCACTGCTTGATACAGCCTTCGATATCACGGCCTCGTTCTTGGACGTCCCGCACAAGACGTCGGGAGAGGCATAGGTCTGCATCGGCCTCTGCGAAGATTTTGAGATCCAGAAGCTCGAGTACGCGGGGGTCATGCAGGGCGAAGATTCCTTCGAGGATCAAGACATGTGGAGAGTAGATTGTTGTTGTCTTTGGAAGACGAGCGTGCTTTTGGAACGAGTAAATGGGCACTTCAGCAACTTTGCCACTCTTGATGTCTTTCAAGCGGTCGACTAGAATGTCGAAGTCTATAGCGTCCGGAGAATCAAAATCGAACTCGTTCCGGAATGCCGCAGCAGATTGCTCTGGTGTCAGAGGTTTGTAGAACGAGTCCTACATGCAGTGTTCCTTAGCTGGTTGGAGCACGTGGCCAGTGCGCAAGGTTGTACGAACCATAGACAAGATGACAACCCACGGCAAGTTTAGAGAGGCCACTATAGCCATCGCCAAAGATGTTTTGCCTGATCCTGAACTACCAGCCACGCCAATGATGCTGGCGTTGCCCCATGGCGGTTCGTAATGTGTCCTCCGGCCTGCAGAAGCCATGGTAGTAGTGTGATGGTGCTCTGGGTGTATTATACTTTCTCTGCCTCATATATCACCAAGTTGCACGTCTCGTGGAGAAACCTGGAAATATCGATAGAGTGGTATTCAGTGTTCACGCGATCAGGTTTCTGCAGCAGACGCTTGTGGCAGCTGGACTTGCACATGTGGGCTTTGGCACGCTTACGTAATTTGCGACCCACCCGCACTAGTCTCGCCAAGCTCGCAAGCTCAGTCTTTCTCTTCCACGACCGAAGCTCGCAAACATTCTTCTTCTCTTCACGCAGCAATTTTTGCGTGGCCTCCAGCACACTCGACCACCGGTCGGGCAGCTCGAATCATCCACTGATGGACGTCGGCTGAGGCTTTCTCGGCGCCTCGCTTCACCATGGTAAGCTACATCGCGTCCATTGTCGCAGCCTTTCCACGTACTGACATCTTTGTAGAGCTCATCCACCGTTTCTGTGTCGGCTGCTACGCCGACGCAACATCCGTTCCAGAGGAAGGTTGATGACATCAAGCTGTCGAAGACGTAAGTTGCCACCTACCTACGCCGCTACCCTCTCTTCCTTCACATGATGATTTCAAAATAAGTTGGGAATCTCTCCTAAACAACGTGTGGAGAATATGTTAACTTGTATCTCTGATCTAGCAGTAGCTTCTGCTCTGCGCATCAATTCTACCGTCATCTTGTCATGACCCAAGACAGCAATGCTAACGACTTGTTTGTAGCGATATCAACTTTGTCATCATGGACTACCTGGTTAGTGAAGGCTACCCTCGAGCAGCGGAAAAGTTTGCCAAAGAAGCCAACATCCACCTTCCTCTTGAAGAGGAGTTCATTCTTGCCCGCGTAGAAATACGCCGAGCTATTCACGCTGGTGATATCGATACAGCTATCACTAAGATCAATGATCTGAATCCCCAGGTACGTGTCACCCATACTCCCAGGCTCTTCTTTGCAGGATTAAACTCAGTTTCATGCACCACGCATAATTTCTTTGATGATAATCAAACCTTCAGTCCTCAGTATGATCGCAAGCTTAACCATATACTCATTTCGCACACCTGTTGCTGGCCTTGGCTAATGTGTATATTAGATTTTAGATACAGACCCAGCCTTACACTTCGCGCTGCTCCGCCTACAGCTCATCGAACTCATTCGGGCGTGCACGTCCGCTGTGACCTCCGACATGACCCCTGCCATCACCCCCGCACTCAACTTCGCTTCGTCTCAACTCGCTCCTCGTGCAGCCACGAACCCAGACTTTCTGAAGGATCTCGAGCTTACAATGACATTGCTCATCTTCCTCCCTGCACCACCCGGGGAGCTACAAAGGGAGCTCAAAGAGTTGCTTGAGCCTTCGCTTCGTAGAAATGTCGCAAGCAAGGTCAACGAAGCGATACTCACGAGTATGGGAGCATCTGGAGAGGCTCGCATGAGGAGGCTAGTACGCTTGCGACAATGGTCAGAGTCAAAGGCACGAGCAGCCGGAAAGGATGTTCCTCCCAACTTACCTCTCGGACTGCAAGAGGCCGATGAGAGACCTGCCAATGGCAATAGTGAGGCTGTGGACGTTATGGTACAGTAGACAGGATACTTGCCGGCGCTGTGCGCTTTGTAGTTTCCCGAGGCATTGGTACTTGAACGATTTTGATTGCTATGCCTTTTTCAGCCATGAATATGCGGGTAACACCGTTTCAGGAGTTCCATGTCGGCCATGATGCCGCACTCTAATACGAGCAAGGGGCTTGGTGTTTGCCAAATATAACCCCAATAATCCATGAATACCTTCTTCCAATCCCAAAAGCTTGCTGCTGCCTGTTTGTGAAATGTTGTGATACTTGTCGAGATACTCCTACTCTTAGTGTTGCTATGTCTTAAGATTTACGTATACACAACCTCCCGCTCTGGATGTGAAATGACATGCAATATATCACCGGGCTATCAAGAAGTCATGACGGTGCTCAACTGTGCATCAGGGTTCTCAAAGAGACACGGATATAAGGAGACGCTTTCCCCTCTGCACCTAGCATCGGTGTCCCGGGACCTTTCCTTTGTTTCGGCCGTACTGAACCAGCCCGCCAGCCGGCTCCAACACGAACTCTATTACATACGAGTCCCCCCGCATTCTCATACTGTCTTAGATTCCTTTGCTCCGCGGTGCTGAATACCCCTCGAATATGCCTGCGAGTAGCCCTCCGCACTACCCCGCGAATGCGGACGCGCTACGACGACCACTCTTGAACCTATAGGACCTTGGATCCCCGCATGGTACACCAGGAGCCGCATATGGTGGATCTGCTTCGAAGCTACCCTGGCCGGCCCTATTGGTTCCTGACGTCCCCGATTTTCTTCATTAGGAGTCCTCGATGCACGGATATATGTGGCTAGAAGAGCTTGGGTAAAGGTCTGGGGATAGTGGGTACTTTGCGCTCGTCCGATCCAGTCGACACTTTCGTTGAACTTTATGTACATTCACATGACCTGCTGGGGTTGGTTGGTGGAGACGTGAGATACCGGTAGAGTCAAGACGCGGTGGAACCGAGCTGTGTCCGAAGCTGGGAGCGTGCGGATGACGATAATGCATCTGCGATTAATGCTCACAGCAGTTCAAACAACTCGTCACGGTAGTTCAACAGATGACAACGGATTTTTTGCTCGGTGGTGGCCGTGGACCAGCAGCGCTGAACGGGCGACTATCAGGCCATCTTCCGCCAAAAGAAGCTAGTTTACTTGACGTCAAGACCACCCTACCCGCTCGACCCATCCTCCAAGGCACCCCTCACACCACAGCAAACAAAATATCGTGCTGATACATGATCCCTGAGCTGATTTGCACACGCTAATGTCAGACCACGTCAACTTGGCAATCCTTAGCCACGATTTTCGCCTTGCCCCGGAAGCTCCACGCTCACGTTATCATCATGATCCGGAAGGCCAACCAATCCTGGTGCAGTGACCCCTCTACAAGACCACGTACATTTTTACCTCGCGACTATTGACCAATCATAGTTTGACTGATTGATCTCCGAGTTTCCGGGATCCCGAATAGTGAGACGTGATTGTCATGGATGAACGGGACGCGTTGTTGTGGCTCCCTTTGAGAGGGTGCAACTGTACTTAGATACTAGTTTCACGTGTCTGTTGCCACATTGAGTTAGGCTGCGGGGGTTCTCACCTCACCAGTGAGTATATAAAGCCCATCTTTTCACTGAGAGTGAAATCGTGCAACATCAAACAGCTCTCGACTTCTATTGTCAGCACTTCTACCATTCCCCGACTAAACAAGACATACATTGTCAACATGCCAGAGATCCCGACAGAACAATGGGCGCAAGTCATCGAGAAGACCGGCGGTCCCGTTGATTACAAGAAGATTCCCGTTCAGAAGCCCGGTCCCGATGAGGTTCTCGTCAACATCAAGTACTCTGGTGTATGCCACACTGATCTACACGCTGTCAACGGCGATTGGCCTCTGGTGAGCATACCCATCAATGATTACTCGTGGTAGATTCTGATTGTTCCCCAGGCTACCAAGCTACCTCTCGTCGGTGGCCACGAAGGTGCCGGTGTTGTAGTTGCACGAGGAGAGCTTGTCAACGACGTTGAGATTGGAGACTATGCAGGTATGGTATGCGTCTCTCACAAGATGAATATTGCTAACTTCAAAATCAGGTGTCAAGTGGCTCAACGGTTCATGCTTGGCCTGCGACTTCTGCCAGCAAGCGGATGAGCCCCTATGCCCGAAGCCTCTTCTCTCAGGATACACTGTCGATGGTACCTTCCAGCAATACTGCATCGCCAAAGCCGCCCATGTAGCGCGTATCCCCAAGGAATGCGACCTTGCTGCTATTGCTCCTGTTCTCTGCGCTGGTATAACCGTCTACAAGGGCCTTAAAGAGTCTGGCGTTAAGCCTGGACAGTGGGCTGCTATCGTTGGTGCCGGAGGCGGTCTAGGTTCTCTTGCTTGCCAGTACGCAAAGGCCATGGGTGTGCGAACCATCGCTATCGACACCGGTGATGAGAAGAGGAAGATGTGCACCCAGGACCTTGGTGCCGAGGCTTTTGTCGACTTCTCCACATCAAAGAACCTCGTCGCAGACGTACAGAAGGCAACACCCGATGGCCTTGGCCCGCATGTCGTCATTCTTGTCGCTGTCAACGAGAAGCCGTTCCAGCAAGCTGCTGAGTACGTCCGACCCCGTGGTACAGTCATCTGCATTGGTCTTCCAGCCGGTGCTTACCTAAGGGCGCCCGTCTTCGAGACCGTCATCAAGATGATCAGGATCCAGGGTTCATATGTCGGTAACCGCAAGGACAGTTCAGAGGCCATTGAGTTCTTCCGCCGTGGCTTGATAAAGGCTCCGTACAAGGTCGTTGGTCTATCCGAACTGCAGATGGTCTACGACAAGATGCGCGAGGGCGCCATCGTTGGACGCTACGTCTTGGATACATCGAAGTAAAGACATGGTAATGAGACGATGACTTATGAGGATGGAAGAAGGGACTGTACATAATGGTCGATGATTCAATACAATGAGTTACAAATGAAATGTCCCCACTATATTTCCTCTTGCAATGTAGACAAAACGTTCCCGCTCGTTAGAGCATTCATGTGTGTACGATCTGGGCTCGGGTATATAGATTTCCAGCTCGAAAGTTCCGCTTTGGTTGACAAATCAGGGGACTAGTTCAAGGCCTGGGGCAATGAAAAGTAAATTTTATCCAATTCTACTCTATCTTTCCAGTATGTTTTCTAATAAAATACTTCTTACGTGATGGTATATCTAGTGCAGCATATATCTGTCAGTGGACATAATGATGACTGTATACATGATACAGTCAGTGTAGTAAACAAAAATCAAAATTGGCCTTACTGGGAGGTCTCTCTAGTAAGTCGGATTGAGCGATCACAAGCTGGTGGCGCTCCACGTTGCAGGTCAATGCATATCTGTGCCGCAATATGAGATATCAAATATACGATACCCTGCCATCGTAGGTAAGCGCCCGTCTTCGCGAAAACATACTACGCTGTGCTCCAAACTGTGTCATTCTACTCCGACTTCAACAGGACCACCATCACGCCCAGAGCGAAACGCCCTTACCCCACCCAATCCCCCATTGAATTTCCCATCGCATCCAGTAATCCCTTCGTGGCAGGTACGGATAAATCCCCCCAGCTCGCCGACTCCTCTGAAACAATGGCTGGTATGCGGCACAGTTGATCATGTACCCAATGTCAAAAGTGACCGCTACGCACATCAGGCGTCCCAACGAACGACCAAAAACCCCCCCGTCCCCAATCTTACTCGTATTTTGTGAATCTCGCTGGTCGGATGTTAGAGAAGAATTAAATATGCGACGGTTGGTGTTTTTACTGGCTGTGGTATTGTGCTTGTTGTATGGAGCCTGTGCCATGACCGCGACCATCGCCACAGCCATCGCGACTTCCTCAGTTGGAGAAGGCCGGTATTTCCAATCTGAAAACGGCATAAAGGTTTCTTCCATTGAATCCTTGGATAAGACATCTAGCCTTGTGGTTCAGGCTGATACGGCGACGACTCCTCTATCAACATTAACATCAACACCAACGCCCTCATCACCACCCATCCAAAGCCAACAATCCCAATCTCCAAACTCCACAGCCCGCATCATCGGCCTCACCATCGGCCTCGCAATAGCAGACATACTCCTCGTAGGCCTGTGTCTCTATTTCTTCTTCTACCGGCGCCTACATAATCTATCCCTTCTCCGGCTCAAGAAACGGTTCGCACGCGACAAGAACAATAACGAAGCCGTGGCCGAGTTGCGTGGGCCACCAGTGTATGCGCAGGAAAGGGAGGACGAGGGAGCGCAGTACGAAGTTCATGTTGAGCCGAGCGAGGTCCAGGGCACGGTGTGTTATCACGAGTTGGCGGCATGTGCGGAGGTTAGGATGGAGGAACGGGGCAGGAGGTGATAATGTTTTTTTTACATTGCTAAACGGCAGCAGTCGACGACGAAGATGGATGAACCAAGGATATGAAGTTTGGCAAATACATTTTTTTGCCTATGGAAAGGGCATCGAAATCCAAGGGTATATTATTGACAAGAAGAAAAAAACAGCCCAGATTCTTTTCGAGCCAACAGAAGCTCAATGCAGTTATGTGTCTCTCATCTCCTTTCCCCAGAATAATCGTACTATTAGTTATCGCGGTGTTCTACTCGTGACGTCGTTAGTATGAAAGGGAAACGCGGCGTTAGACCGTAGATAGGAAACCAAAATCCCATAGGGAGGATACCAAAGCGCCATTCCCTTTTTGCGAATCATGAATTTAAAGTGATACAAGAGCGAAGGAAAAGAGATTGGGGGCTATTTGGACAAGCGTAGACCAATAGAAAGATATCTAGAAGAAATGTTGGCCACCGTATCCGTTGACGCCATTTAGTGGTGGTTGGAGTAGTGTCGGTGGATGCTGTTGCTGGACAATATTTGCCGGTACATAATGTGTCTGGTAAGGATGTTGTGGCATGCTGAAGTCTGCCACTAGGAGTGGGTTACCGAAGCCCGTTGGCCGTCTTGGTACTGGAGCCGGCGCTATTGGTACTTGCGGCATCTGTTGCTGGACTACAAGTTGTGGCTGTTGCTGATATATGACATTTCCGTCCTGCATGTGGCCGTTGAGATGTTGTTGTTGTTGTTGCTGCTGCTGCTGCTGCTGTGGCTGTTGTTGTTGTTGCTGTGGCGGCGGTTGCTGCTGTGGCTTCTGGTCCTGACTCTGAGGCGTGTCCCAACCCCATTTCTGCTTCAGCTCTGTGTTGACAAAACCAACTCGCCAGCCTGTCTCTTGTCGGATCTTGTCGAATATCTGAAGTACCTCTTCTTGTTCTCGTCGATCTGTCAGAGGCTCAGCAGCAATTGCAAGTGATCGGAGCGCTACACTAGCGACGCCACGATCCTTAACATGTGCGCTAATGCCGCAAATGAATTTGGAATTTTGCTCTAGCATAGTCCACATCTCAGGCTCGCTCGGTGCCTGGATCGGATTGATCTGCGCTAGCAAGACCATGGAGGTGTGGTAAAAGAGCCGCGCAATGATCGATGCTCTCTTGATCAGCCAGACTTCAGGGAAGGCTGATCCGGATATCGTCTGTCCCGGGTACAGGTAAGCCATTGGATGCATAGTGCGCGGTATGTTGTCGTTCCATCTGTCAGCCATGTCTTTGAGCCGAAGCCATTCGTTGTGTCGTTCTTGAAGTGTCTGCCTCGCGATATCTTGGTTCCGCGGAATCGAAGCGCGGAAATTGCAGATCCTCGCCACAACATAGAGTATACGATGTGTCCAGACTTCTTCCTTGCCAGACTCGGTCTCTGGTGTAAAGTCCATCTCAATGCCCCACTCGTCTGGGTCCCAAGCGACCTGCCAGTTGAAGTGCAGGCAGCTCAAAATCTCCATGCCCACATTCAACCAGAAACATGCAGCTCCGATGCCAGTAGACCTAGCATTCCAACGACATTCCTTGATCAGGGCTCGAGCACCTGCAATGTGGTTCATCCGTTGTAGCGCGCGTTCACCCATGATTTCGTAAACATTGAGAATGACAGCGGTGGTTGCGCAGAGAATGGTGTCACGGTCAGGGTCCTGCAATGAGTGCAATAGATCGCGTGTGGCCACATCGTAGTAATGGAGCGCCTTCTCCTCGCTGTACTTTGGGTTAACAAGAGCCAGATGGCGTGCACCGCATGCAAGGAAAGCGTGCAGTAGCATAGGTTCGTTGAGCGCATGGAAGGGTAGCAAGCGCGAAAAGTGCTTGTGTGCATCCATGCTGTCCATCCATATACCAATCTCCTCAACAAAGACCTGCATATACAGTACCTCTTCTTGGCTCTTGAGGTAGTCGCGCTTTGGCATGGCCCCTGGGCTCGCCGAGTGTTCCAATGTGTAGGAGGATGGTGTGGGGCCGTTTGAGTAGTTGGACACTAGTCGGGTCAGCAAAGCACTGCATATGCTTTCGGATCAACTTACTGGATCGCGCGTGTTGTTGCTGCTGCTGCTGTGTCCGCTGTTGCTCAAAATTGTAGTTAAGCTGGACCTGCTGATACGATTCTTGTGCGATACCCTGTATTTGGGGAACGTGCTGACGCGACGCTGCTGGCGGGCCCATGTCGAAGCCGTTGTTAGCCACGGACAGGTGCGAGTCCACGTCCTCGACCGGATACATTTCTCGCCCACCCACGTATTCAGATGCGATAGTTCTCGATTCGTCCATGAAGGCTACCTGGTAGTCTATGCCTTGTGGTATTATATATGCGTTTCTCTCGCACGTGGTATCGAGGAAATTGAGTTTCTTGCCCCAGTTGCACTCGCGCTGCGACTTGAGGCAATTATGGCAGGTTGGCTTGCTCTCATCGCATTTCAAATGGCGTTCTCGGCATGTCAGGCAGCCCGTACGCGTCCTCTTGGGTTTGTCCTCGGGCGTTGCATCGCTGGCTCGCTTTCTGGTAGGCAATGGCTTGCTTCCGGGCGAATCATTGTTGGATGGAGGTGTAGCGGTGCCCGTCATGATGGCGTCCTGTTACTATACGCGGCTCGTCCAGATTGGGTCGCTATACCGTGGGTGCGCCGGACGGTGGGCGACCACGACCCCGTGCTTGGGCGTGCAGCAAAGGAAATGGGCTGACGCCTCCAATTCGGTATTGATATGGCCAATGTTGGAGCGGGTGCAAGAGAGAGAGAGAGAAGGTGGGCTGGCCGACGAGGATTGGACGCGACGCCGCAGTGTAAGCCGGACGGAACAGGGCTTGTTTCGGGTGTTCAGAAAGCGGAGGCGAAGTGTGGTTGTGGAAACATGAATAGTAAAGTATGCAAAGTTGGTGCACGGTTGGTCGACGTGGACGTCAGATTCGTTTCGTCCGGTATGGAGTCGGGTAATACGAAGGCTGTGAAAGGATGGTGGCTGACATGTGCTGGTTCAGAAGCGGACAGGCGACGGTATCAAGTATACAAGTACACAAGGCGGGTCGGGAATGGCAGTAGTCCAAGAGGCCGAGAAGGGCGTGGCAGGCGTACGTCGACGGAACGGACACGAGTCGCGAGAAGGGTGGAATATTGAATTATACCTGAGCGGGCGGGCGATGACGAAGAATAGGGAGCATGAGCGAAGCGATCCTGGAACTGGGTGTCAGGGATCCAGGGTGGCCAGTGTAAGAGGGGCAGGTATAGCCTAGGCTGGGTGGATCCAGGCGCTGTTACATTGACAGGTCAATTGAAACAGCCACTTAGCAGCTGTCGGGCCAGACATGTACTGGTAGTGGAGATGCGGGATGCTCTGAACGGCGACGCCAAGCTGCAAAGACAGGTGCAAGGGAAGGTGATGTGAGCGTGATGTACATAGTACGGTACGTACGCCAACGCCATGATTTGCGCGCCGGCCCGGCATCCTATGGGCGCACTTGGTTGGACTTTGCTGGATTCGCCATGGGCGTCGCCGACCTGAGGTGGAAAGCAGCTTTCCCGCTCCACCACTGGCCTTGATGAATCGTGCATGAGTGCTAGAGCGAGTGCTATGCCCGACGAGCGATAGATTGTGGCGCACACTGCGCCCGCTGTCTACGCCGGGCTGACGATAGGAAATGCCGTGGGAATAGTCGAGTGCGAGCCTCGCAGACGCAGACGCAGACGCAGATGCAGATGCAGACGCACGCCCGGCCGTCTTCAACGCGCTCCGAGCGGTGCTGACTGGTTGTATCAGCATCGGTATAATCTTGTAGAGTTTTATGGGATGCGAATGAGCTTGCAGCCAAAATAGCTCCACCCCTGCAAGCATCGGCAATCTCTGTTCAGTCCGAGCGCCATGTGTGCGTGTGTGCACCCTCGGAGACCTGTTAGCGACGCGCCCCAACTGTGATATCAAAGCTGGAGCGCACGCCCAAGGGGGAATTGGTACGGTACTGTCGAATACGTCGTCTACGGGGTACCGCTTGACGTCAGCCGCCTGCAGCAATGGCCGAGAAGCCTCAGCCCGCCATTGCCCAGCCCCCTCGGCCAGGAAGCACACGCCTCATCAGAATACGTGAAGGCTTTTGGAGGGCTTCAACGAGCCAAGTAAGTTCTGTATAGCTAAGTATCAGGTCAAACAATCATCTGGCTAGGATCAGCGTGTATGTACATACCATGTACCGGTACGTACCCATCGTTTGTTCCGTCGTGCGGTTTAACCGACATAGCGCCGTTCGTGGTTAGCGCCCCCACCTGTCGTTCCTCGACGATCCGCCCTCGTGCCGGCCTGCCCGAAATTAACACCTCAGCTTACACATGGCCGTCGAGCAACAGTCTGCCACTCGGCCACCGGCCTTGCCTACCTGTATCCTGCGTGGCCATGCTTCACAGATACACTGTGTTCAATTCATGCGCCAGAACAGCTGCTTGTTGACTGGCGACGCAGACGGCTATGTTGTATACTGGGACATTACAATCTCGCGAGCACTGGAGGCGTGGAAAGCCCATCAGGGCCCCATTCTAGGGGCTGCTCAATGGGGACACGGGAGGATTATAACGTAAGTCTTCGATACTGGTTCAGTGGGTTGCTCTTTGCCCTGCACCAGGCTCTTCAATACCTTTCGTTCAGAGCCATCTTGCTTCGTTTTTCGTTAGTCGAGCCGATCCTGTTGACTTAACCATCTGGTATACAGTCACGGCCGGGATAACACTCTGAGAATATGGCAACTACATCCGGGGCCAGCTGGGGTTACTGAGCGCGTACCCTTGCCCTCGGATCTACAATACCAGGATAGCAGACAGAAGCCATGGCTACTACATGCCTTTCCTGTCAACACCTTGAACTTCTGTGCCTTCTCCGTGTGCTACCAATACCCCAGTGCGCATATTGCAGGCCAAGATGATAGTATCCTAGTAGCCGTCCCAGGCAGAGACGATACAACGATAGAAGTATATCAATTTCCAGACGAGCGGCTCAAGGTCCTCATTCCCCGAGTGCAAGTTACAGCCACGGGTATGTCTCCAAATCCTTGTGTATACCCAAGGAATAATTCTGACAGGAATAGGAATGGCCATGGCCGTAAAGCTCATCCGCCATTCAGCTTCACAGAATATTCTACTTCTTGCCGGGTACGAGGGTGGCGTCACAGCCGTATTCAGACTTGCAGGAAATTGTACTAGCCCTGGTATAGAGAGTGCCGAGCTTGTATACGTCAGCCAGCCCCACAGCCAGCCTATCCTATCACTAGACGCCTCGCCAGACGGCAGTTTCTATTTCACATCTTCAGCAGATGCAATAATAGCCATGCATCGTATACCAATGCTACCCGAAATCGGCAAAGGGCAGGGTTCATCAGATTCTCCAGAAGATGCCGGTAGCCAGCCACCATTTATCCCCGATACGCCGCCATCTCTCTTGAGTGAACAAGAGGGCTTAAACTCCTCCCTGTCGACTGCATCGCATGAGACAGAGACGCAACATAATACACATAAAGAGGACTTGTCAGCCCACTTTGCAAAACATTCTATGAACGAAGCAAGAAAAGAAAGCTCCAAGTCAAGTGGCTTATCCGCCATGCTCTCGTCCTATCAGCAACCCCGAGTCAAAAGCACCATGCCATGCCAGCCAATAAGTGTACAACCGCCGTGCAAAATAGTCAATACCAAACATGCCGGTCAGCAATCTCTCCGCGTGCGTTCCGATGGCCGACTCCTCGTCACCGGCGGTTGGGATGCCCGTATTCGAATCTACAGCAGCAGAACCCTCAAGGAAGTGGCAGTATTGAAGTGGCACAAGCAAGGCATATACGCAGTAGCCTTTGCCGAGATTCTGACAGCGGAAGATCTCAGGAATCAAGACTATGTCAGGGTGTTTGGGGAACAGCCGGAACCGCGAGAAACGCAAGTGAAGCTGAAGCATTGGGTTGCTGCGGGAGCTAAAGATGGGAAGATCAGTCTGTGGGAAGTATATTGATTGATGCCCATATCGGATTGATCAAGTGGGCGTCAGATGTCTTCGTGTCTTTCTTGACATGGTGAACGGCGGCATCATCACTCACTATTGTATTATTACATAGACATGCTTCTCAAGAAGCCTTTCCACCAACATGCTCTCAACGTTTCTACAGGTAAATTTGGCTCTAGGCATCTACACTTGAACCCATGGCGCAATGCACAGTGGGGATGCGCTCGTGGGTCGCGAATGATGGGAACGAATCGGAGACGAAGCTACGCCGGCGTGGCTTCCCCACAAGCCGAGGCACGTTAGGCCGGGGAAGTGGGTCCGTCTCAAGCTCGACATTCGCGCATCCATCGCGCACGCATCACCTTCAACACACTTCACCATGCCATGACGCTAGTCCCTGAATGATCCACGAGGAAAGACTGTATATAGTGAATGCTCACCACCCTGAGCTTGTTCCTGATCACACAACTGCGTCGGTTGATGCGCATCCCGCGCACCTTTTCCGAAAGGAGACAACCCTTGGTTGGCCGCTTCAACTACCTGCACCTCAAGCACAATGGCGTCCTCAGGCGATAACAACAAATCCTCTACCCCGTCCTCCTCCACGTCGGAGCAAGCCCCCGACCTCAGCATAACCGCCGATGACAACGTCTACCTCCACGCAGCCGGTTACAACGAGTCGCCCGACCGAGGCCTCATACACAGCTTTGCGCGCTTCCGCTCCTCGCCCCTCGACTTTCTACGCGAAGTTTCCCTGCACTTCTCTGGCACAGGATGGCGGTCTTTTGATAACCACATTGGACAGCCAGAGTTCTACTCGGGCTTCAGCGAGGATATGAAGGGTCGAGTGCTGAGCAGTCCGATGCTTCTGGCCAAGGTGCGGGAGCTGGCTGAGAAGAGGGTTGAAGTTGAGGCAAATGAGGGATTGCTGGATGAACATGATAAGAGAGAGAGGAGAAGGGTGCAGATCGAAGAGTCGCTCATGCAAGTCAGCGAGGGATGGACTGATTCCATGATCTGCAAGATGGAAAGCAAGGGCTTCATAAGAGGCGCGTATTACTTTGCCACACAGCTCCTGACAAGAGCATACCACCAGGGTGTCCACGTTTCGAGCGAAGAAGTCTTGCGCTTGCGCGCTGTAGCAGAAAAAGCCGCCAAAAACAAACAGTCCATCATCTTCCTCCCATGTCACCGCTCGCACGTCGACTACGTATCCCTGCAAATAATCTGCTACCGACTGGGAATCTCGCTCCCAACTGTCGTGGCAGGTGACAACTTGAACTTTCCCGTTGTTGGTTCTTTTCTCCAGCATGCCGGCGCCATGTGGATACGGAGAAGTTTTGGAGACGATCAGCTCTACATTACATTGGTGCAGGCATACATCGATACTTTAATGCAGTGTGGATACAATCTCGAGTGCTTTGTTGAAGGTGGAAGAAGTCGGACGGGCAAGCTTCTGCCGCCGAAATTTGGAATACTGAGTTATATGCTGGATAGCGTGGCGAGCGGGAGGGTGGAAGATGCCATCATTTGCCCGGTATCAACACAATATGACAAAGTTATCGAGGTTGAGTAAGTCATCCCTACAGCCGAAGTATACGTCGACGCTCCAAAGCTAACATGTAAAAGCTCCTACATCAGTGAGCTCTTGGGCCAACCGAAACCAAAGGAAAATCTCATGGACTTCCTTTCTGCCTCCTCAGTTCTCTCCTTGAAACTTGGCCGCGTAGACGTCCGTTTCCATGAGCCGTGGTCTCTAAAAACATTCATTACCCAACAACGCGAACGCTTCAGTAAGCTGCCCCAGCAAATCAACACTCAGGAAGATCAACTACGACTCCTGCGAACACTTGGATACAAGGTCTTATCCGATATTAATAATGTCTCGGTCGTAATGCCCACTGCCCTCGTCGGCACCGTCCTCCTCACCCTCCGAGGCCGTGGTGTAGGCAAAACCGAACTCATTCGCCGCGTAGAATGGCTCAGCGACCGCGTGCGCGCACAAGGTGGACGTGTCGCACATTTCGGCAACTTACCTAGCAGCGTAGTTGTCGATCGGGCGCTCGAGGTGCTTGGACCCGGGCTTGTTGGACTCGTCCCAGGCCTCCCAGAAGACACTTTCTACGCCGTCGACCGCTTCCAACTATCCTTCTACCGAAACATGACCATCCATCTCTTCATCGAACAAAGCCTTGTCAGCGCATCACTATATACGCATGTCAAGCAAGGCGGCGGGCCCGAGTACCAGCGCATGTCGTACGGCGACCTGCGCGCTCAAGTCCACTTCCTCTCCCAGCTCTTCCGTGGCGAATTCATCTTCCCAACAGAGGGCCTTGACACCAATCTCGCCAAAACACTCGCCGGTCTCGAGAAAGACGGCGTCATTGAGATCACACGGTCGACGACTGAAGCTGGTGACGAAGTCGTAGATTACATCCAACTCTCCTCTGCCGAACGCGCCCAGGGGCGAGAAAACTACGACTTCTACTGCTTCCTAATTTGGCCATTCATCGAAGCCGCATGGCTAGGTGCCATCAGTCTGATGATGCTTACGCCACCTCTGTCATCACAACAACAAGAACAACCTTCAACCACAGAAACACCATCGGCGCCAACACCTCCATCGCCATCCTGGCTCGACCTCAAAAAAGTCCAAGACCGCGCACAACTCCTAGGCAAAACCCTCTACCACCAAGGCGACCTTTCCTACTTCGAAGCTGTAAACAAGGAAACGCTTAAGAACGCTTACACGCGCTTTCAGCAGGAAGGCATGGTGCTCGTTACCAAGGCCAAAGATAAGAATCCCGCTACTATACGCTTGGCGGACGAATGGGTCCCTCAGAGGGGACCCAAGGGTATCGTAGCGGATGGCGCGTTGTGGCGATTTGCAGAGAGGATTAGTGCGAGTCGTCGCGAGGGCAAGAATAGGAGGGATGGCGCGACGGTGCAGACAAGGGTGTTGGGGTTGGTGGATACGGTAGGAGAGGGGCTCTGGGCGGATGCTGTGTTCGATGCGAGTGTTTTAGATAAAGGGGAGGTTGGGGCTGTGGAGGGTAAGGCGAGAAGTATGCGGAAGAAGGGGAATATGGCAAAGCTTTGAGTTGATGATTTATATAGCTGTTAACATGTATCCATGCTGTCAATGGACCCGGCCTTTCCCTTAGAGCCGCTTATGTTAGAGTATGGGTATAGGCGAGTACCTACGGATTTATTCCACTCCATGTTTGATGTTATTGCATCTTCTTCGATACTAGCCAAGGTCATCAACCCAACGCAATACAACGCGATATCTTCTCTGCTCTCGCTTAACACCCTAGCAATGAGTATACGACCGAGAATAGGACTTGGAGCTTCAGGTATGAACCCTCAGGCCTGATAGTAGGCTCGCTCAACAAGCTTTAGCACATACCACAGAACGCGAGATACGTTTCACAGCTGGGAAGCATTGCTCAAAGGCAAATTCTGTATACTCTATTAGGAGTTTTCTTCTAGAGCATGAAAAGATCAGGTGGGGGGCTTTTGATCAAGCAATCGAAATACCAATGCCTTGTCATCAGCTTGTCGGTCAAGACGCGTCTTGTGGATTCTGTTCATGTTTCACATCGGGTACTCGCCGTATTTCGAACTGATGCATTAGTTCTATGGTAAGAGAGAAGGAATAAAGTCATGGGACGCACGGATTCGGGTGCATCAAGTCAATAGTTCGCTACGTGCTTTGTTTGGTTCAGATGATATTCTGGAACAGTTTGTGCGAGAGAGATTCCAATGAAGCATAGACATAGGTGCTAGTCTGTCAGATCTGTCGGTAGGAACTATCTAATCTTTTAGGTATGGTATAGATACCGCAGCTATTAGGTTTGTATTGGCGACATGCATCTATATGTCTCGTCTATTTCTTCGAGGCGTTGAAGATCTCACTTACTTGCGGGCAAGCTGAACAGTATCTTAATCTTACCTGACTCTTACCGTCTGATGCTAGTAGGTTGTGTGAAAGTAGCCTATATAAAACCCTCACCTTTCGCGCTCCAATGCTCCTTTCTCGTCTTTCGATCTTACACCGTTGCCTCCAAGCTACTCTTACTCGAAAAGATTGCAGAAATTTGAGCCAGGCACAGAGAGGTATCACTTCTTCCCCGATCATGTTGAGTACCATATGCAGTTACTAACTCTGTCTTTCAGTATGAGCTACGATACAGGCGTCATGAGCAGTGTTCCAAAGCCAGATACTCAATCCGCCCCTTACATATGGACTCACCAGGATCTGTCAACGAAGCTCATGGCGGCTATTGGCGACGAATATTACTTTATCCATCTTGGACAACGAATTCTTCGGACACGAAAATGCAACAATAGCGGCCTCAAGTCGTTGGCCATGCCTTTGGCTGACAGATGTATACAAGTTGGGAATTATAACAAACAGCATGTTTACGCATTCTTGACCATGCAGACAAGTCAGATCAAGTTGTATTGGTTCAAAGGAGCACTACCTATGCCCATCAGATGGGAAAGTTTACAGAACCGAGTTATCCTTGAGAATTATCGATACGGTACTCTGCACGAAAACGGCGCACTGGAGAACGGTCTTAAATTTGAACGCACAAATAAAAGCCCATATTGTTCAATGAACCCAGTAGAGCCTCAGAAAGCTGATGAACGTTGGTTCAGGGCTTTAATGTGCTACTATTTCCTTGCTGGAAAGATGGTGAAAGAGTTGGTGGATTATTCCAGGTTCTTCGAAGACTTGAAAGAGACGTGCACACTTTTACAAAGCGCTGAACCTACTGTTGAAAAAATGGCCGGCTATGGGCCACGTTTGGTAAGAAAAGCAATAGTCAGTGGCAATTATTTCCAGGTCGCTACTATGAAGGAGACCTCATCTCCTTTCTACCAAGCACACGCCCTCTCACGCAGCAAATACGACATAACTTCGGCAATGATCAAACCGCCATCAACGGAAAACGACGGGAAGAAACGTAAGCTGGACGAAACTGCTGCGTCAAAGACCGAAGGTACTTCCTACCTCCTGCCAGCCTGCAAGCAGAACCCAACCACTAATACACCAACAGACCAAAAGCGACCCCGAGACAAACGAAAAAAGCAAGAGCTCCTCTCCGAGCTAGAAGAGCGAGATTTCGACGTGAAGTACTACGTCCCCCGAGTGGCCTCCCTAAACTCTCAAATCTCACTCCTGCACTCCCAAAGCGAGCGAGACAAGTCAGAACACGCAAACGAGATGACACTGTCTTTGGAAAAGCTCTCGCGTCAAAAGGATCTGGTACAGGAAAGAACCGCAACTGTCGAAAGGGACAATCAAAAGATACAGGATCTCGGGATTACTATCGCGACCCAGCTGGAGCAACTGGCGGCTGCGAGTGAGCTGCATTTGTAACAGAAAGATGTCATTGTTCAGATGAAGCAGGAGGTTCATGACGCGAATGTAGCCCTCGAGATAGAACGGGCTGAGTCTGCACGGCTGAAAGCCGACCTCGATGGCAAGAAAGATCAAGCTAGAAGACTGAGGAAAGCCAAGGCTGCGAGTAGGGCACACCGGTTGGCGGAGTTAAGGTTCACTTAAAGGCATTTTGCGGGCGGACTTGATGGTTTGGAAATCTAGTTTGCTGCCCCGGGATGAAGGATTGGCTTGATTTGGGGACACTGAAAATGTATTTACTGATTGCACTAGGCGCACAAAAGTAGTGGCGTATGGGCGGATGCAGCGATGGAGCTAGTTGGAGGCTGGCTGGAACAAAAGTCTATGAATCTATCTTTTCACGTAAACCTCTGTCTATCTCTATAATACCGCGAGAGGATGAGATAATGTAACAACGTAGTGTTCTCCCACTCCCAACGTACCAAGTATTTCCAGCTCTTCGCTCTACCATCTTCTCTTACTCCAACATACCCAAAACAGCCTCCCATGGCCTCAATTCCACTTCTCCGCTCTTCGCCCTACCCTCTAACTCCCTCTCATCATAATTTCCCGCAACCCATTTCTTCACCTTTAGATCACCCATCTTGCACCACAAAACCTTTTTCCCACTCAGATTAAACACGGTAATAAACGCACTCTTCTCGCTCCAGCGCCTATATGCAACCACCTGGCGATCATCCATGTCCAGCATCTCAAAATCGCCGTACACGAAAACATCCTTGTTCTCCTTGCGGCACTCGAGCGCGCGCTTCCAGAACGCATGAACGGAGAGCATACCAGGTGAGGGTGTGGGGTTAGAAAGCTGAACTTCTGTGTTGATGGTAGGATAGTCGTCGTTGACGCGCATCCAAGGCTTGCCTGTGGTGAAACCGGCTTGTGCGGTGGCGTTCCATTGCATGGGTGTGCGGGCGCTGTCGCGGGCTTTGCGCTGCATGATTTCAGCGGCTAGGGCTTGTTTCTCGGGGTTGTTGGGGTAGAGGTCGCGGTATCTACAAAGGTACTTAGTACAGTGAACTCGTGGGTGGAGGATAGCAAAACTTACTTCTTGAAGAAATTGATGCTCTCAATATCTTTGTACTCCTCCGGTTTCCACTCTTTAGGCACATTGCGCATACCGATCTCTTCGCCTTGGTACACGTATAGCGTTCCAGCGAGTGTGGTTTGCATCAAGCAAAGAAGCTTTGCGCCGTATTCACGCCACTCGTCACTATCATCCGTAAACCGGCTTACACTCCTTGGTTGGTCGTGGTTCTCGACGTAAAGTGAGTTCCAGCCGTCGCGATCGAGCATCAAGCGCTGGAATTTGTTCACAATCTTCTTGAAGTCGCGGCCATCCCAGGGATATAGAGTATATTTGAAGTCTCCGGGTATGTTGTCGATGTCGACCAAGTCGAACACAAAGATCATGTTTAGCTCTCCACGATTGGCACCAACGACTTTGATGACCTCGTCGTCATCGCGAACGAAGGGCATTTCGCCGACCGTGAGGGTGTCGTATTTGGATAGTACGTCCCGGCGGAGTTCCTGGAGCCACTCGTGCAATCGCGGGCCGTTGGCGAAGTACTTGTCGCCTCGTTGGTACTTGTTGTCCTTGACGGTGGTGGGCGCGTCAGGGAACGTCTGGACCTTCGAAATCAGGTTAATGACATCCATGCGGAACCCAGAGGCTCCGCGATCGAGCCAAAAACGGAGAACATGCTTCACAGCTTCACGGACGTCTGGGTTTTCCCAGTTCAGATCTGGCTGTTCCGGAGTAAACAATGATAAGTAATACTCCTGTGTCTTCTCATCCCACGTCCATGCTGAGTTGGCTTCACCAAGAATCTGAGCCCAATTGTTCGGTGGTTGGCGATTGCCATCGGCATCGTACTTTGCGGGCTTCCAGATATACCAGTCGCGTTTCGATGACTCCTTTGATGAACGAGAATCCAGGAACCATGCATGTTCTTCCGAAGTATGGTTGACTACAAGATCCATGACGAGCTTCATGCCACGTTTCTTGATTTCTTTGATCATATTGTCGACATCAGCCAAAGTCCCATAACTTGGGTCGATGTCTTCGTAGTCGGCTATATCGTAGCCCATGTCTGCTTGTGGACTCTTGTAGATTGGTGATATCCATACCACATCTACGCCCAGGCTCTTGAGATAATCGAGCTTCTGCGTGATGCCTGGAACGTCACCCCATCCATCACCATTGCTGTCGAGAAACGAGGCTGGGTAAATCTAAATGTGTCAGGAGATGTAAAATCTGAGGCACTACTGTAGATACCTGATACACCACTGCCTCCTTCCACCACCGATGCAAATCGGTTCCGACATACAAGTCTTTCTTGTGAGAGCTAGCGGACATTGTGGTTGTGTCGACGATAGTTGATGAGTTATCGTGAAACTGTGTTCTGGTAGGCCTAGTATCTGTCCTTTCGAGTCATAAACGTCACTGGGCTCTGTGAATCTGCAACAGCTCCACAAAAACGGTGCATCTCAACGCATGGGGGTGGGGGCGGGGCGGGGACGGCAACTGCTACCCGACAATATGTACTGTACGCCAGGCACCGATAAACACCCACATCCCCTCCCCCCTAACGTGCTGCATCTCCTGCGTCTCGACTCATATCTAGAATCCGTGTCGACAGTAGCGTGGTGTGATGTGGTAAGCTTAGTGGTAACCGTGCTGGTTGGCAAGGCTCACGCGCCGACGTGCGTCATTGGCGGCCGCACGAGACCTCCTGCCCACTTCAATCCCCCAGATGAGGGGTGCTAAACAACATACACAAACTGCAACAATCCCGTGCATTCCTCAAGCTTCCCAAGCTCTTTATCACTCTACATCTCAGTCTAGCATCTGAACAAGCAACCACCGGATTGCGATCAAGCGCAACGCCCGCAAGTCGTGCAAGCCATGACGTATGATAATGACGTCGAAGACAGAGCTACTTCGGGCTCGCGAACGCCACTCCTAGGAAGCTCAGCACATCAGAGAATAGGAAACGAACGAGATGGTGATAGGTGGAAGTTTGTACACATACTGCAGTTCTTTGGTGGAGGCATCTATGCTCCTGACGAGACTACCTATGACCCTCTCGAGATTTTGCTCAATACCGAGGATGAAGACGACAGAGATGAACTTACCATTAAATGGCGAGACAACAAGCTCAGTGAATTGAACTTCGTGGGTGTCGTGGTACGTATCCAATGTGCTTCTAAGGCTTCTTTTGCAATCCGGTCATCCTCATAGAAGCCATCTGCAGAAGATCCAAATGGCCATATCCGGGATACTCAGCCAAAGTTACGTCTCAATTGAGCTGACATGTACCAGGCTGCACTACTCGCTGGAGTTCTCACATCAACCGGTAGCTGGCCAAACATCTTGCCAAACGGGCAAAAGTCACCATGGTCCGTACGCACCTCGTGGTACTGCGGCATCATCCTATCGCTTTTTAGCATCCTCACAGCAGCCGATCAAACTGTACGACTACACCGGCTCTCTTCGCACCGTGATGGCCTCGAAAATATCCGTAAGCTACTGTCCAAGACAAACGGCGAGAGGACCCATAGTTCCAAGACTGGCCGTCGGACACCCAGTCTACTCCAAATCTTCACCTGGCAGATGCCTGTGATGTTTTTGACCTCTGCAACGTTATGCATGATTGTCGGAATGTTCCTACATGTGTGGTCTGCGACGTCGCACTTGGATTCCCCCTCTTTGTGGGATGACAATACCAAGGTGAGTTTCTGTTGTTGTAAGACCTTCACATTCCGCTAACACTTAAATCAGGTCGCTGTTACATATAGCATTGTCGCTGTCGCCTCAATCGCGATTTTCTTCCTTGGTCAAGTCTCGCTCTTTGTGCCGCTTAGAAAGTAATAGTCCACCTCAGGGGCACTTGAGAACAAAGTATTGGGGATAGATGAAACCAATTGGTCCTTATTGTTCTACCTTTTGGCCTCAAATCAGAGCTTGGCGTATACTGGGATTCCTGTTCAGCTGTCCATATTGCCTCTGCTGTAACGTGGAAGATGCCTATGTAGACTGAAAAGCATATATGTATCTAGCTACCTTCCTAGTAAACCTCTCGCAAAGCTATGAAGATGCACCTTCCCACCAAAACTACTGCTTATACCACGTCCTCCCTCCACCGCACCTCCTTAGGCATCCCAAGCTCGTTAGGAATCCAGGTGTAGAAGCTACACATGCAGTCCTTGATCTCATCGAGGATATTCAGGCCTGGAAGCACGAGAATGTCCGCATTCATCTTGAGGCCGATGAAGCAATCCTCCAGAATGTCTTCTTCCAGCCAGAACTCGTACTCGGTACAAATGAGCTTCCCCAGAGGCTTGAGAATGAGCTTGCTGTTCTTCTGGTTCATTTCGTCGTATCTGTTCTTGGTTTCCTCGCTCGGAAGCTGGATAGCGGTGACTTCGAGACATGCAGATACCTTTTTGAGGACCTTCAGACTACCTTCCTCAAGCATATCGAACTGCTCATCAGAGCCCAGAACGGCAATTCCAGTCCCGAACTTGACCCTTGCCTCTTCATCCCGCATGCCAATCTCTTCGATGTTTATGCCTTCCTTCTTCAATGCCTGAGCCCAAGGCTTGTTGCCGAGGTAAACATCAGCCTGGGAACCGCCAAAGACAACACTCGCGGATTTGTTGAAATCTCCAGGCAAAGCGACAATGATGTCATTGACTTTAGGGAGTTCCTTCTCGGCGAGGTCGCAGATCTTCAGGGCGGCGGCAAGCTGGTCATCGTACTCAGGGCAGACACTGTGATAGCGGAGGTATCTGAAGAACGACCGCGGTACTTGGCAAGCGGTCTTGGTGCTCTCCACACCGTAGCTGTAATGAGTAGGGTACCATGATGACCTGGCATAGTCAGCTTTGGTTGCCTCGACGTTGAACATCCGTGATCATTGGTTCGTATGACGTGGTAAAGCCATGGTCGACTTACAGGAAAGCCTTGCAAACAGTGACAAAGTCAACAAGCCACTGCTTCTCATCCGAGCGGTCCCAGGGTACGTGGTGGACAGCAAGAGCCCGCGCAATCTCCTCAGCACCCATTCCTTCCATTTCTTTTTTCGAATGTCCCTGATATACGCGAGGGCCAGATTCTATGCCCCCAAAATGCATCAGCTTGTTGAAGACAACTGCATACTTCTCGTGCATACGACGCTTCTGCTTGAAACGCTGGATAGCAATCTCGTAACGCTCAACAAAGTGCTTGTCCGTGCTGTACATTTCTTCCTCGACTTCAGCTTCGTTGGGTGTAAGGGCCAGCTCAACAAAGCCCTCCTCGAATCCGGTGGGCTTGAGCATGTTTTTGGACAGGCCATCGGGATACTTAGCCTTCTCTTGAGGGAGGGGCGGTACGGGAAACTGGGCCGGCTTCTGGATGGGTTTCTTCTGCACACGCTGGTCATAGGTGAAGTCGGGGTCGTCATCAAAGTCAGGATCTAGGAGGCACTTGCCCTGCAAAGGTACCCTGCGCTTGACTTGTTTTCCGTCATCGGTTACTTCGAGGAAGGCGCTCAACCGAAGCGCGGCCGGAACCTTGCTCTTGGGCTTGAACTGTCGCATCTTTCCGAAGCCGCAGAGACGGTTGATTGACACAGGGTTGTTGGCGCGTCCGCCACAGTTTTGCAGCATGTGTAAGTCATAGCGGAGGTTCTCATCTGAGAAGTAGAACTCCACCTTGACGGGGTTAGTATGTTAGTATGCGGTACTTCTCGCGAGGCTGTGGGATGGAACACGTACTTGACGACGAATATCTGCGCCATCTGGGGGATCCTGGACCTCTGAGTTCTTGACTGGATCGGCACTGTCGCTGCTGGAAGGCCCACTGGGTGCCGCAGTGGTTGTCAACACAGGCGCATTAATCGAGACTGACATTTCGCTGGCCGGCAGATGGGGGCTGAACTTGGCGACTGGAACATGAAAAGAGGCCGAGAGCAGTATATATGTGTTGAGGGCAGTACGACAGAGAACGCGCTAGGCAGGTGAGAGTCTGCAGTAACGGCGGATAACTGCGTTTGCATTTTGCGGTGAGAGGAGCTACAACCTAGAAATGGGAGGCACGCGCAAAGATACTGGCTTTTGACCGGCCTGGCCGCGCCATAATGTTGAATGTGCCTGACAAACAAAATAGCTACGAGCTGAGGCTATGGGAAAGATGATAGCTCGATTGAGATGATGCTTGTCAGCGTGGCTGTTCATCGACCACATCACCATGCAATCAGGGAAATCCTATAGCTTCAAGTTGAGCGCGGGAAGCCTCGACTTGTAGAGTTGTAGTAACATAAAACCACGAGATGGTGATGATGATTCTGCCATTTTGTACTAGAGACGAGTCATGATACCCTATATGACAGCATAGATTGACTCGCCTTGTACCTGAAACGCGACAGACAGTGGGGTACTTCAGCCTGGTCGCAGCCTTACCGTGCATCTCCCACACCAACACCAAACACAAGCAACAATCCCCTAGCCCAAATCCCCAGAAATCATCCCGCCATGGCAACAAAGACATATGACGCGTCTAACCTCAAAGCATACGGTAGCGCAGCCGCGGGCCAGTACGTCTTGTGCCCCACATGCCACGCAGCCTTGCGTAAAGAGGTACCTTACTGACTACGCGCAACAGCGACGGCGTGCTCAGCGACGAGTCAGGCGGTGTAGTAGTAAAACCATGCACGGCTGCTGAAATCGCCTTCTACGAGTCCCTCAGCGCACACCCCGATCTCGCGCGCTACCTCCCCACATACATGGGCCAGCTGTCTCTCTCAGCTGACCAGGCCGCAGCAACAGAAAGCGTCGAGAGCGGGACCATACAAACGGCCGACGGCACCATTGAGCGATTGCACGGGAAGAAGCTCGCCACGGACCTACACATCGTACTTGAGAACATCACACACGGATTCAAGAAGCCAAATGTACTAGATCTCAAACTCGGTGCGCAGTTGTGGGACGAGGCTGCGAAACCGGAGAAGAGAGCGCGACTAGATGCTGTGAGCAAGGAGACTACGAGTGGTAGTCTGGGCTTCAGGATAGCGGGAATGCGCACGTATAAGGGCGCTGAGGTACCAGATGTTCCTGACGAGCTGAAAGAGTTTGTCGAGGCAGATAAGGAGGAGGGATACTGGGTGTACAACAAGATGTACGGACGCAAGTTCAACGCCGAAGATATCAACGAGGGCTTCAAAGACTACATCTTCCCCGGCACCCAGTCAGAAGCGGAGCTCGATAGGGCGAGGGAGGTGCTCGCGTACTTCCTAGGTGAGGTAAAAGATATCCAAGAAGTGTTTGAGAGCAAAGAGAGCCGAATGTACAGCGCAAGTATACTCCTCGTTTACGAGGGCGACGTGGAAGAATACGCAAACACGAAGCAAAAGCTACGATCTGCGCACCCTGTGGATGAAGACGAGGACGACGAGGAGACATTGCCTAAGCTGGCCGAAGTCAAGATGATTGATTTCGCCCATGCTACGTGGACCCCAGGGCAGGGACCCGACGAGAATGCGCTGCAGGGTATGAGGAGTACGGCCAAGATATTGAAGGATTTGCTGGATCAAGCCCACAAGGACTAGAGTGCGGGGCTACTCTGGTGTACGATTTGTACAGTATAGACCGAGTATACCCTAGATATCATTACACGGATTAGAGTAGATAGTATTAGCTACCCCTCACCACACAACCACTATTTCACTCCTGTAATCGCCACCTTACCCACGCTTCTTCTTCCCCATCCTAAGCCAGCCCCTGTACCACTTCCAGTCCTACATATCATCTTTTCTCTCACCGCGCACACGTCGAAGTGGTAGTGTTAGATTGCACTGTAGGCCGTGCATCGTCAGGGCTGCTTGAGGTTGCTTTTGCCGGAAAGCTGGGTTTTGCCGACGACGAGAGCAAGATGTCGCGGTGACGTTGCCATGTTGGTAAGGAGCTTGTGCCCTGGGGTTGAGGTACTGTTGTTTTTGCGACTGGATGACGTGGAGAGTTGGGTACCGAAGCCACGACATGGACGGTGCGTGCTTGGAGTGCGACGGCGCGGACCGTGGGAATCATTGTATGAGATGGTTATATATGGGTAAAATGTGTATAGGGTATATGTATGTATCTTAAGGACGAAGAAGCGTTGGGAGACTCCGTTTCTTATGTGATTGTATTGGGGATAATGACCTGATCATCGATGCGATATGGTTGTATTATCATGAGGTGCTCGATGGAGCTCAGGCCATGGTGGCTTGTAGCAACATGACCGTGTTGTCAGCTGGACCATGGTACGCCGCCGCATAGTAAATGCAAACCCCTGCCAAGGACTTCTGGGTGTCGATCAATGACACTCCTTGATAGGCAATGCGCCAATGTCGTCGCCAGAGTGTACGCTACAGACGTCACAACAATACCACACACCCAGACATGAGTGACGCTGCTGTCACATGGCAAGGTAGCTGGTATCCGTAATTCATATTCTCGACCAGTTTGGGTTCATATATCGGGCTGGTAGTGCATCCGAAACTTTCTATTTGAACGATCGGCCGCTCGAGTCTGAAACTGCTCGCCGTTTAGTTCAAAGACGAGTGGCTTTTTGGGCGTCTCTCCCCCTGAGTCAGAAAGAAGGGGTACCTCAAAGCGGAAGATTGTGTGCTCCTTGGGAATTGCTACAGTTGTTAGTCATACTTACCACTTACCGTATGCCTACGTCTCAAGCTTACCTTTCACCACATTGTGCTTCGTAATGACCTCAAACGTGAATCTCGTATCGCGGACTATGATGCCCTCAAGTCCGACACGACTCACACACCGACTCCGCACGACACTCACGAGCGCGCCATGCATATCAGCTGTCGCCAGGTTTTGCCCGCTTGCGTTAGGTGTGATCAATGCATTCCTGGTCGCATCGTTCAGGCCCAAGACCTCCCTCATATACCCAACCCACATTTTATGCAGCCCCTCATAGATAGCATACTTCTGCTGCTCTTTAGGGATGTCGTTGAGAGATAACGCACGCTTCTTTGCGGCAGAGAGTGGACGAGGCTTGTTCTTGCTGCGCTTGCGGCTGATTTCTTTGCGGTCGTTCAGGGCGCGGCGACGGACTGCGCGTGCAGAGGGTGTAGGAGAAGTGGCGCGAATTTGAAGGGGTCGTTTTATGACACGCTCATTGAAATGCGACTCTGCAGTTGAGGGAGAGAAAGCGCGTTGGAGGAGAGTTTTGGCGATGTGTACATTGTTGTCTGCCATTGCAACTGGGACTACAAGATTTGTTCGAGATGCACGTGAGTTGCTGTCCGTGTGATTGGATGGTGAATTCAGGAATAAAAGACCTTTCTTGAAGAATCCCTATGAAATGCTGATTGCACTCGTAGAATTTTTACACAATGTTCGTTGTCGTTGCAGGCCGCAGATTCCGTGATGCAGACGTCCCCAAAGGTTTGATATGACGAGGAAATGGCCAGTACTAGCGCGACAAAAGTGGGTTAGGCCGGTGGCTCGGCTATCGTTTTTCCGCCATCCCTCCAGCACACATTGCGACCATCGAAACGTCAAAATCGATCTCAGCTTCTCGACAACACCGCTAACCCGCAGCAACCGTCAAGATGAAGTACATGTACGTCTTCCCTTTGACTCTGGCTCTCGAAACGCCGCAATACACAATTTTCACACCCCGAAACGGTCAATGGGCGCCTCCATACCAAATTCAATGATCGCAAAACATGGAATCCGGCAATGCATACTGACCAGTGTGTAACAGTCACTCCGAGGAAGAGCTCGCGATCCCCGATGGCGTCAAGGTCGCCATCAAGAACCGATTTGTCGTTGTTGAGGGTAAGTGCGCTCTCGCAAATAGTCTGCGAGCATGATACTAATAGCTTTCACAGGTCCCCGAGTAAGACAGCCACGACTGATTCCGACAATCCAATTCTTACACAACACAGGGCAAGCTCTCCAAGGCTCTCAACCACTTGGCGGTCAGCTTCACACACGTACGTTCGAAATCACGACACACATCCAAGGCATATGCTAAGACTGGAACAGCCCAAGAAGAATGTCATCAAGATCGAGCTTCACCACGGTTCGCGCAAGAGCGTCGCCACTCTCCGCACTGTCCGCACCCTCATCGTACGTCGCACCCACCGAACGAATCTCAATACTGGCAAGAAACAAGGGCTGGGCTGACTGGAAGCAGAACAACTTGATCATCGGTGTTACCAAGGGTTACAAGTACAAGATGCGCTACGTATATGCCCAGTATGTCACTCCGTCCACACATTCTTCCAAGTTTGCCAGGGAATATTGCCGGTTTGATGGGGCTTGTCTAGCATTCTGTTGCCATCGACAGGATTGGGTGGCTGATTGAGAGGCATCTGGAATCTGGACAAGTTGTATCGAGCTATTGCGATGGAAGCTCTTTGCAGGAACTGAGCACAGCTAACACGTTGCCTAGTTTCCCCATCAACGTCAACCTAGACAAGAACAAGGAGACTGGCTGCTGGGAGGTTGAGATCAGGAACTTCATTGGCGAGAAGCTTGTACGAAGGGTCATCATGAGGCCCGGTGTCGAGGTTGAGGCGTCAAAGAACCAGAAGGATCAACTCGAGCTCTCCGGAAACGTAAGAAATGCGCTGCAACCAAAAAACTCCACAACGCTAACATGTGCACAGTCGCTCGAGGACGTCTCCCAGGGTGCCGCCGATATCCAGCAAATCTGCAAGGTCCGCAACAAGGATATCCGAAAGTTCTTGGACGGTCTGTACGTGTCGGAGCGCGGCAACATTGTCGAGGACGCGTAAACGGTTTTGGGGTGTCGGGTTTCTTTACGGGCATATGAGCATCTATGAACTTCTCTGCATCACATGCGGTTGGCGCCTGGGGGGTTACGCTCAAAAACGATGTTCAAACAATACCACCATGACTTGATGGAAAGGCGCATTCACAAAGAGTGACGTGAAGGAAAGTCCACAAGTTCGATACTTGCCGGGAATCATAGATGATCAGAACTCGCTTCTGTACCACGAGAGGAACTTGGTCGATGATACACTTTCGCAACCTCTGAAAGAGCTTCTCCTAACTTCCAACAAGTATATTCAGTTTACATGTGCTTGATCATCTTACACACCCCGCTGTACAGCGTGTGGTACACGCCCAGAGCGCCATTCCAATAACACCCATGTAGGGCTAGTCACCTTCATTCCCAAATAGGCAAGTCATATTTCCGCGGGTTTGTTCTGTCGTCATGAGGTAGGATTGCGGCACGTCGTGCCTACACCCCGCACATGGCTCTATTGTATGTACGGTCAACATAGCCACCGGCCCTAATGGTGAAGCTATCGCCGCAAATCCCGGCTTTTCACAGCTCATGGTCCCCCACAGATTAGAAAGCAGGTGGTGTAGACACGGGGAAAACGCCGAGATTACAGGTATATGAAGAGAAAGCCACCCAAATGTCTCGGCAACTGGATTGTATTTTCTTACCTTTTACCACTGTACTAGAAGATCGGTACCCCCCACCATAAACTAGTTCGTTTCAACTCAGTCTCAACTACTTATGGCGGACAAGACAGATATCATGGGTCTCCTCGGAGAGTCCAAGGCTGAGTACAAGCGCCTGGGTAAGAGTGGGCTGAAGGTCTCGGTCCCTATTCTGGGGGCTATGAGCATTGGAAGTGCAAAATGGCAACCTTGGGTCATTGAGGAAGAAGAGTCGCTGCCACTCTTGAAGGCGGCGTATGATCGTGGAATTACCACTTGGGATACTGGTGGGTCTAGAGAGTATCTTGGAGCTAGAAAGCCTACTAATACCTCAAAGCCAACGTTTACTCCAATGGTGTCTCCGAGGAAATTGTGGGCAAAGCGATTAAAAAGTACAACCTCCCGCGCGATAAGCTTGTCATTCTCACAAAATGCTTCGGGTATGTTGGCGAAGATCCTAGTATACGCACGATTCAGTTCAACAAGGAGTTGCCTCAGTTGAAAGACTACGTCAACCAAGGTGGTCTGTCGAGGCAGGCAATTTTCAATGCCGTCAATGCATCACTCAAACGTCTTGATATGGACTACATTGATCTTTTGCAAATCCACCGCTTCGATCCCAACACTCCCTTGGAAGAGACGATGGAGGCATTGCACGATTTGGTCAAGAGCGGCAAGGTCCGATATATCGGTGCCAGCTCTATGTGGGCAGTACAGTTCGCTCAATTGCAGTTCACTGCAGAGAAACATGGCTGGACAAAGTTCATCAGCATGCAAAACCATTACAACCTGCTATATCGGGAGGAAGAGCGTGAGATGAACCGTTTCTGCAACGATACCGGTGTCGGTCTTATACCTGTATGTTTCTCCCCATGACCTTCATGCTGGCTCTTATGGCTAATATGCTTCTCAGTGGGCACCACTCTGCCGAGGCCATCTTGCCCGTCCAGCGTCTGCGTTTGGCTCCACAACGCGTTCGGAGGGCGAGAAACAGGCCGCCAACCAGTCTACTGGTAACACGGAACGCGACAAGAAGATCATTGGACGCGTTGAGGAGATCGCAAAGAAGCATGATTGGAAGATGAGCCACGTTGCACTGGCATGGATTAACAAGCGTATCGCAAGTCCTATTATTGGGTTCTCCAGTGCCGACAGGATGGACGAAGCACTTGCTTCGAGAGGTAAGGAGTTGAGTGAGGAGGAGGAGAAGTATCTTGAGGAGCTGTATGAGCCTGTCAGGATTGTGGGCCATTCGTAGAGCGATGGCGCGATCATTCTGAGCTTGCTTTTTATCACTTGGCAAATGAACTAAGTTTGAGTACTATCAGCCAGATGAAGAGCAGACATGTGCTAAGCTACGATACTGTTCGTCAATGTTTAACAACATTGATGTCGTCGTCGGATCAAGTATCGCGGTACCATGCAGCGTTCGGCCATCCAATTGTACGTTGCCATGCACCTCCGCGTGGACCATAGCTCCCTGTAACGACCAAGTGGGCCGGCGCTCTCGGTCCGTACGAGAGTCCGGCGCTGAAACGATGCGCTTCGATGCGCGTCGATGAGTGGCTTTGTTAAGTCGCCGGCCAATGACGTAGGTCGCGTGATGTATCTCACCACCATGTTTGAGCTCCGATGAGCTCCGACACGACCACACAGCGAGCAGACAAGTTGCGAGTGATGTTGAGGCAAAAAATGCGGCTCAATTGCTAATTTTAACACAAGTTTGATGTTATTGTGATGCCAGAGCTTACAGTTGACACGCTTTGGTCGTTGGCGTTTGTTCCCTCCTTCCCCGCATTCTGGGCGATGCTCCCCTTCCCCGCATTGGCCCGTCCATTCATGTCTCACGCCGGGATTGGATCATATGTGGTGATCAATCAAGTGACCGACTCCTGTGCATGCCGGCGACAGACGAAATCCCTCATAAGCTGCGCCCTCCCTCCCTTCTTGTTCTTCCTCCCCCATCCCACTGTGCCTGATAGTCTTCACCAGTCTTCACCCAGCCCAGCATCAAGCAATCACTACACAGCTTCCTAGCTCTTTCATCATACGCTTCTCTCCTCAATAGCAACTGAACCACAACTGCCCTCCATTACAATGGCCGCAGAGACAGAAAACACGCTCCAGAAGGTCGACTCGCTCACCGAAGAGCACAAGGATGGCGCCGCCAAGAAGGGCCACCGCAGAGTCAGCTCTATGGCTGCTGATGTCTACCGCATCGAAGACCTAGGTAAGTGCTCCGTCAAGCCCATGATGTATGTGAGGGGTAGGCCGGGCTAACAGATGACAGAGAAGGAGGGCAAGAAGATTGAGATCTCAATCGAGACACAGAAGCTCAACTGGTAGGTGAAGACTCTCTTAATTCCGATATGGCAACGTCCTCGAACATACCAAGCCGTTGCTGCGGAGCCTACCATGGTCCGAAAGGTTCCAGCGACATGCAATAATTAGATGCGATGCTTACTTTATGCCCCACAGGAAGCTCAACAAGTCACCCACAACTGTCGAGGACCCAGCCGTCTTGAAGCTGCCACTCACCGAGCCTAAGCTCAAGTCCATTGCCCTGCACTTCCCGCTGGGCCTAGAAGTCACGGCACGGAACATGAAGGGCGTTACCATCAAAGACGCATTAGACGCTATCCACAAGCAGTTCAAGAAGCGCGTAAGTATCCTCGAGTGGACCTTGTATGCGAGCTTCATTGACACTGGCGCAGGCAGACGATGAGTTCGAGAAGCCTTACCTAATGGGCTTTGAGTGGGACCCCGAGGAGTGCTACACCCGCTTCATTGTCCACCAGTCGGCCGTACCAACTGCGCCCAACTCGTTCGGCTCCGGCGGCAAGAAGAAGAAGAGCAAGAAGGCCGAGGGCGAGGAAGGCTCCTAAATGAAGAACTCGCCCCCTTCCCAAACTTCGACTTGTACACACAGCCTCCGTCATACTTCCGTGCTTCGGCATAGGTTGTGCGGGGTATGGATATGCACTCGGGTGCTGGTCAATCTTCGTATCGATATGGGAAGAGCGAGCGCTTCTGCTGCCATGGCATAGCTGGCATATCACAAACTTGTACAAGTAGGTGGTCTGTTGGCTGTTGTCGTCGCCTGGTAGATATGCGTCGTGGAACCGTTCGCGAAAGTGCTTGCTAGATACAAGGCAGCACTAGCTTATGTAGGCTCTTAGGTAACATGTCGGGTTGCTGGAAAGCGCCTGAGATAATGAGAAGAGCTGCTTATCGTGATACTTCCCATGATGCTTGTCGTGATGTCGTTGGAAGCTTCAGACGTGAACTGGGGCGGCCCCACTGCGACGCCCCTAAGTACTGTAAGCGAAGGGCACGTTGTGGGCATCTGCGGCCTGAATTGCCCACTAACTGACCAATGTGCGTGCCAAAATTCAGGTCTTCGGTATCGACTTATTCGAGCCTTAGCTCGTTGCATGCACGACGTGACCTAAAAGCCTATGATGATAGCTTTGCAGCTCGCGGATGGGGTAGCCTGTAGCTTCGCATTGGTAGCGCTGCAAGCGCTGGCGTTTCACCACCCTTAGTATGCCCTTTACCCTTCGACACCGTATTTTGGATGTCGCAAGCCTATCTTTTCTTCTGACCATCTTCACATCACCTCTTTCGCAATCTGACTCACTCCTATATGACTCTACACATGCTGTCGCGCCATACGTACATGTTACCATAGCTAGCAAACCCCCGAGATCTCCGCCTCCTCGCAGTACGACCGCAACACCTTGGCCTCAAGCATCAGAATAAGACTGTTGCCCAACGCATTGTCACCATACTATTCACATAATGTTCCAAAACCTTCAGATACGACCTGCCAAGTCTCATCGTCGCAAGCCTAGCTTGACTATCCGATCGGGTGTCACAAAGCGCCGAATATCAGCAGTCTCAGCCGTTACTGCTAACAATGTGCCATCCATAAGTTTCATGGAAAACTTGTTTGGTGCAGAGTTTCCAGAGGCTTTTGGGAACGCCGATGGACGTCCGGCCGAGAGCAAGAAAACTATCCTGGACCTGCCATCGGAACTCCTCGAGATTGTATGCGAATACATATCAAAGCTAGACATTAAACGACTGCGACTCGCAAGCAAGCGTCTAGCCGACAGCGTCTATCTCAGGATCGATCGTGTCTTCATTTCACCAAATCAGGCTAATCTGGCCTATCTGCATACGATTCTGGCTCATCCTAGGTACAAGGGCCGCGTCCATGAGATTGTCTTCGATTGCACGCGACTCGAAGAATACTCCACCCTCGAGAGCTTCCGCAGGGCGATAGTTTCCAATGAAAGAGATACTAGATCAGCCATTGCCGATCGACTAGATGAGGCGATTGAGATCTACGGCAATGATAGCCCCCAAGCCCGTTTGCTGGAGGAGGAAGGCATGTACCAAAATGAAGACGGATACCTTACCGAAAACGTCAAGGAGATTCTTCTACGGTATGAGGATGATTTCGCGAGAGACGTGCTTGCTAGAAATGCGATAATGATGAGCACTGAAGATAGCTATGCAGTGTATCAAACCCTATATCATCAAGAGCAGGAAATTGTGCAGCAGAATCTAGATTCAGACACCCTGCACCAGGCGCTCGCTGGCTTCCCAAAGGTCAAACGAGTCACACTTACGAGCGAAGCGTGGTGGCTGTGGAATGTGCGGCCTCGATACAATACGCCATTCCACCGTTCGCTGCCCCCGGGCTTCCGCAAACCACTCGTATTCTCTGACCGTGACCGCCCAGGGCCGGTGAGAATGCATTTAGGTTCCTACGGACCACCTCAACCCGATCAATCAGTATGCAGAGGTTATACAATCATCTTGTCCGCCCTATTATCCATGAAGGTTCCCAGCATCGAGGAATTCATAATCGACTCTGAAAACGCGCAAACCGGTATACCGGAGCATGTTTTTGACCGCAGATTAACCTTCTATAACGAAACGAGACTCATGTTCCAATGCATGCCACTGAAGCGCCTTCGACTATCATTTGTACCCTGTTATTGCACCCACGCAATAGGCAGTGAACATGGCCAAACAAACATCATCATCCAAGGTCTACTTGCGGAACTGAAAGACCTTGAGCATCTCGACCTGGACATGCGGGACGTACGTGTCAATCACGCAATAGCACCCCTCATCGACGACCTGGGCAAGGCGAATCTTAAAACTCTGACACTGCGAAATCTTGCCATGTCAGTTGATGAGTTTTATGAATTCCTTATTGCACTGGGGAACGTGCAGCATATCACTTTGTATCATATGACACATGCTGGCGGTGAAGCCGTGCACTGGGCACATCTCTTCCAACGGTTGAAAGAGTACTATACGACTTCTATGCAGGGTACCAAACCGCACTACACCATCGCCGAACCGATTCTATTGGAGGAAATCGAAGATTTGTTCGGCACTGCTGTGCGCTTCTCACACCTGGTGGATGAGGAGGTGGATGCGTTTCTATATGGCGACTCAGAGTGCCCGTTTTTAGACGCTTCTGAAGCTGAGAACGAGCCCAACTTTTTCAAGAGACATGTTGGGTGGAAAGTGCATGACCGGGATTGGACCATGAGAGAAAGAATGACTGAGGTTTGTGGGAGGGAGGGAATGCTCAAGTGGGAGGATGAGATGTAGGGTTAAGTTCTAGCATTGTTTCCATGATTCTTCGAACTCTTGTCTACTGTTATCGTCGAAACATCACCCAATTGAACCAGTGTTGCACATCTGCTAATTGCGAAAAGAATAAATTCATATTGCCAGCCAATATTAATTGACACATTTTCACTACCTGTTGGTGCAAATAATTCAATCTCTTTGAGTCAACCATCCCCTTTCCACTCTATACTCCTTGACAAGCCCAAAGTCCCAAGCCTTTCTAGCCATCTCCACAACCCACCCCACGCAGCCTAATTTACTATCCCACCAAACCCTCAACAACCTCTGGCCAACTTCCCAAGATCATGGCGTTCCCTGGTGTTTGTCCTGGCAGAGGACTTAGAAGCTTCACCTTCTTCTTGGCCTCGTCAACATCAGAGACGTAGATGTATCCCCTAATACTGCTGTCTCTGATTACAGCCTGCGAATCATTTGGACTGGCTGTTGTGATGGCGAGGATATGGTTTTCCATACTCTCTGTCGGTGCGACCTTATCGAACACCTGTCGCTCATGTGTAACGCCGTAGTCGTCAACAATGGTTCCATCGCCTTCTGTAACGCGGAAGATGTTGAGGTCGGCAGTGTCTGCGGTTTGACTGCTAGGCGCAAGTGTCTCGTCGCCTTTGCCAAAGAAGTATTCTCTGATTTGGGCGTGACGCAGAGTCTTCATGTATTCTTCGCTTCGGTCGACACAGCCGCCGGATTTATCGATGCGGATGACGGATACGGCTTCGGAGGGGTCGCTGCCGGGGCGGGGCGTAAACTTTCGAGAGAGGTCCGAGTACAGGCGTTCGGAGCCTATGGTGACGAGGACGTTGACTGAGGGCAATGTTAGTCAGATGTTCTGGAGTATATATGCGTACCTTCTTTTGAGCTATGGGGACAGTGGGCAAAGGCAGGGAAGGTGGATGCAATCGTGGAGATATCAGGCAAAAGAATATATCAATACATCACACGCACCAGAGAACTCAGAAACAATATGTTCTATGTTGTCGTAGACACCATTTTTCCCTTGGCTGATCGCGCCTGGGCTATCAATGATGAAGCCAGCTTGCTTGCTCAACTTGTCTTCTTCCAGCCTACTAGTTACCGCGAGTGCCATGCGTGTGACCAACGGCTTGAATACTCTGCCTTCCTCTGGGTCTTTCAAACCATAGTGATATACCAATGGCATCTTCACTGGAATAGGGCTGGGCCCTGAGATTGGACTGCTGCCCCAGCCCTCTTCGATGTCTACAATGGACGAGAATGCTGCAGCTGAAAAGGACCCTGGCACACTGAGCATGCCCTGACGAGGGTCCAGATTAACAACCATTGGCTGCCTGTCCATCTTGACTGCGTATGATGTGAGAATCTTGACGAGCGACGTCTTGCCAGAGTTCTCTGGTCCTACGACCAGTATTCTGGGTCCCATTTCTATGCTGCCACTTGCAACGCTCTTGTCGCGTAGGTTCTCCAGCGCGAAATGAAGGTTGGCAGCGCTCATCATCGGTGTCTCCTCAGCGACATATTCTCCTTCGGCTTGTCCACCAATGTCGAGCTTGCAACCATGCCATGTGAAGATGGCGCCCTTTGTTCCTTGAAACGTATATGTTGTCGAGGGCGCAAGTTCTGTGCCAAAGAACTCTGCAGTGCCTGACTGCAGTTTGATAGTGAGTGTATGCGAGAAGGCGACTTCGAAGCGGTACTCGGTATTTGCCGCGAGTTCTTGTGTTCGTGTGGCGGTCGAGGTGGGCGTATTCTGAGGGTCGACAGACTGCGGCGACAGGTTGAGGCCTGGTAATGATATCATGTTTGATTTTTTCTTTAGCGATCAGCTAAAATTTTATATAGTTGTTATATGCGATTTGATGCGAGAGTCGAAGTTGTGTCCAGAGACCTGGTACACTGCTATAATTCGGACGTGGTGCATGTGAACGGAAGGCTGGTCATATTGCGACAAGGGAGCTGCGAAAGCTGGCGCACGGATCATGCGGACTTGCCGCTCTCCTATTGGCGGGGGTGTCACCATGGAGAGCCACCTCATCTGACGCAAGCAACACGAACGATCCAATTTCAACTGCGAGCCAAGTGAATGAAGGCCGTACCCGCTTGAGAGTCTGTTCCTACGTGTCAAACCTGTTCTCCTTCCCTCGCGGTCTCTAGCATCGTCGCACGATCGTCCCTCACCTACACACTCCATCCTCACGCGCCATGAGATCGTCGTTAGCATCGCTGTCTCTAGGGACTTTGTTTACTCTTCCATATGTCTCTGCTGGTCTGAACAATTTTGGAGAACAAGAACCTCTCAAGGCGGGTATTGATCCCCTCAAGTACAAAGCAGCATGTCCAGACTACAAGAACTATGCCATGCGACCACAGTATGTCTGAGTTGTCTACAACTCCTCTAATTACAAATTACTGAGCCCATGCTAGTCCACCATATAGCGAGGGACCTCTGGGGCTCCCTTTCCAACGACCCTCAAAGTACTGCCGAACCTTTGAATCGCCCCTCGTTGAGAAAGTTATCGACGATATGAACAAGAAGATTGTTGACAAGGACCTCGCCCGCCTCTTCGAAAACGCGTTCCCAAACACTCTTGATACGACCGTACGGTGGCACGTCGATGGAACCGCCAAGCATAAGACGTCGAAGCGATCATGGGACCCGGATGCATGGAAAGGCCCGCAGAGCTTCATCGTCACAGGAGACATCAATGCCGAGTGGCTCCGCGACTCGACAAACCAACTGGCACAGTACCAACTCCTAGCCAAGAAGGACAAGGAGATATACCAGCTCATTCTCGGAGCCATCAATACACAGGCCGAATATGTTATTGGATCTCCCTACTGTAACGCCTTCCAGCCACCTCCCCCAAGTGGTCTGAAACCGACTTTCCAGGGTGATGGGGATACCGTCCACCCAGACTACGAGCAATCTTTTGTATTCGAATGCAAATATGAGCTCGACTCCCTCGCCCACTTCCTTTCACTGTCGAACCAGTTCTACAACCACACTGACTCTACAGAGTTCATCAACGAACGCTGGATATTCGCATTAAACACGCTAATTAGCGTCTTGGCAGAGCAATCGAAACCCACATTTGACGAAAAAACGGGAGCTTACCGGGGTAATGAGTATACATGGCAGCGCAAGACAAACATAGGCACAGAAACTCTCAGTCTCGAAGGCCTAGGCAACCCCCTAAATGGTGGCACGAATCTCGTCCGCAGCGCCTTCCGCCCCAGCGACGACGCCACAATCCTAGGCTTTTTCATCCCCGCCAACGCCATGATCGCCGTAGAACTCAAACGCGCCGCCGTCCTACTTAACAAAGCCGGAAAGAAGACTATCGCTGCTACAGTTCTTAAATGGGGCGAGAAAATCGCAAAAGGAGTTTGGGAGCACGGCGTCGTAACGCACAAGAAATATGGCGAGGTCTTCGCTTTCGAAGTCGACGGCTACGGCTCACACATCCTCATGGACGATGCTAACCTGCCTTCTCTTCTCGCACTCCCGCTGCTCGGCTTCTGCGATGCAAACGACAAGATCTACAAAAACACGCGCAAGATGATTCTGGAGAAGAACGGGAACCCGTATTATCTCACTGGCAGCGACTTGAGCGGCATCGGTGGCCCGCATGTCGGCTTACGCAACGCCTGGCCCATGAGTATCCTTGTGCAGGCCATGACGAGCAATGACGATAAAGAGATTATGGAATGTTTGAACCAGGTGAAGAATGTCAGTTACAATGGGCTGATTCACGAGAGTGTGAATGTGCAGAGTTCGAAGACGTATACACGTAAGTCTATCTAAAAAAAAACTCGAGTTGGATAGTCAGATACTGATAATGTTTGATGAACAGGTAGCTGGTTTGCGTGGGCAAACTCCGTTTTTGCGCAGACTATCCTTGATCTTGCGCAGAGGAAACCGCATTTGCTGTTTGGAGCCGGCGGTGAGGCATATACGTTGTGAAAGGTGTAGAAATCGTACCGGTATATGGTAAGCAAGAGTTTCGTTACGCAGTATATTAGCAATGACAGAAGAAAGCGGCGACAGTCCTCTTTTGGCATCATATTGTGTATATCCTAATATGTAGTTATCAATTTTCCCACAACATTGTTGAATACTTATACGAGGCGCTCAGTACAATCATCAAACGCTTCCATAATGTGATTATCTCTTCACTTTACATCGAGACACACAACTAATTACTCTCCATCGTTCAGGGCAAAATTGTAAATTAAAACTCTTTCATATCTTATTTCCCACACATTCCAACCACACGCACAAATTCTACATGTATGACAAGAGGCCAAAAGAACAGGGGGTCGGAACTAAAAATTGGCAGACCCCACCAGATGTGGGTCCAACAACAGAGTTGATATTCTTTCAACGGGCGCGCGCGTACAGATTGCCGCCACCGCCTCTCTTCGCTTATTATAAATATATATGTATGTATCGAGCAGTAAACAAGTAGAGCAACCAGAAGATAAAACAAAAAAAGCAAAGGTCGTCATGTAGCCGCCCGAAACGCTCTAGTCAGGGGTATATAAAAGTGCGAAAAGGGGAGCATGCGGACTGTACACAAAAGGCGGGATATGAGACGATAAACAAGAAGAGCAAGAAGAAAGCTTGGAGGTTGATGGCTAAGGGATAGGATTTCAGAGGGGGTATCGGTGGTTCGTCCCAGATGGTAAAACAAGGCAAGGAAAGAAGGGAAAAAACAAGTCGTCGCAGAAAAGATGACCGAATGGCCAAGTTGTCCCTGGAAAAGAACAAAGCTTCTTCCCGGCGCGACGTAGGTCCAATCCAGAGGTAGCAATAAGTGTGCGGTCCGGCCCGGCTGTCAGAGCGAGATGCGGATGTCTAGATCAGCTAGAGAAACTGATTTGACTCTTCAACCTCTCTGTCGTCCTCCTCCTTGAAACAGACCGGTGCTCGTCGTTGCCCTTCTGTACCATGCTCGTCCAATCTTCCCAATCGCCTGCCATCTCCGTGAGCACATTGCCCATGACTTGCGCGCTGGCCATTAGCCCATGCTGCTCGCCCTCCAAAATGCGTACTTCGCATTTGCGCATCAGCTTGCCCAACCACCGGACATTGTCGACGGGAACACGTGAGTCCTTGGATCCATGGTGAATGACGACTGGGCGGTTGATATCTTCGTAGCGGAAACCAATACTTTGCTTGGTTTCGAGGCAGACAATAAGGTCGGTTGCGGGGTTTGCGTTTGCCGTTGCGCGGTCCCAAATTGCAAAGGTAAGGCGTTCATCAAAGGCACGTTGACGTTCGGCCAGGCCACTCATCTCCAGCATACGTTGCGCCTCGTCGTGGTTGGGGTCTGTGGCATTGGCCAAGGTCAGCGTGCTTGCATTGGGGAGCACTTGGTCCATCATCATCATCGAGTGTCGATGCGAGTCTTTTACGGATGGACGGGCTGGTGGATGGATTGGCTGCACCGGTGAAGGGGCCATGCTCTTCCGTCTTGTTTTTGGGGAAGTCTTTGGCCCGGTGCGTTGAAGGCTGGCACTTGTGGCACTGAGGAAAGTCGAATTGGCGACTTTGAGGAGAGAGGGAGGAAGTGCGCGAAGAAAGCGTTGTGATCTTGGAAGCTGTTGGGTTGGCGGAGAATCCTGGCTGATACCAATTGGTGCCATTTGGGATGGCGGTATCCAAGGCGCAAGCAGATGCACCCTACCACGGATATGCTGTGGCATTCGTAGCGATGTCGCCAGCGCATAGACTGCTCCAGCTGAATGCGCAAGCATGGAGAACTTGGTGATCTTCAAGGCTTGGCAAATTATGAGTACATCATCTAATCGAATTAGTCAAGATATAACCAGGATAGAGTTAATTCGCTTACCAGGCCAGCTGAGAGGAGTACCATTTGGATCAGGCTGGCTGCCTCCAATACCAGGGCGCTCCGGTGTGATCAGACGCAGCTTTAGTGTGGCTGCGAGCTGGTCGTAGAAGGCCATGACATATCTTGTCAAACCCATGCCGACACAAACGAAGACAGCAAAACCCTCTGGGTCGCCAACTTCAGAGAAGGAGATGAGTCTTCCCGTTTGTGGGTGTCGAATCTTCTGCGATAGGCGTGGCGAGTCCAGGTATTGATGCACTTCTACATCGATGGAATCCATGCTTGCAGGCCTTTCTTCAATGATGGGATGTGGCGGGCTCTGTACTGCTGCCGCTCTTGACTGCTGCTCCCTTCGATCCACCCTCTCGTTGTGTTTTTTCTCTGCTTTTTGTGGCAGATCGGGATGCGACCATCTCTTCTTCGCGCTTGTGCGCTTGCGCTGAAGTTGCATGCTGTGGGAATCTGGTGGTGGCGATACATGCATTGAGCGGTGTCGACTGATGGGCTCCTCACTGGCCGCACGTGAGGGCGGTGATAACCTATTGTTTGTTGCATCTTCGGAAGCGCTAGAAGAATGCTTATGCCCAAGTGGCTTACCCTCCATGATGACCGAACTTGTCACTGCGCGCCGCCCGAGTGCAGTCCTGCCGCTGACAGCCAGTGAGTTGCAGCGCTGGGGTACGAAAGTGTCACTATTTGACTTTGTTGTTGTGGTCGAGGGACGGCCTGGCGACCTTGAGCGACTTGGCTCTAGAGCTGGCGAAAGCGCAGATTCGGCAAAGGTTTGGAGCGCAATTGCATAGTTACGAGGGAGCGGGGTAAGGTCATTACCGTCGTTTAGTGTCAAACTTCGAGGCCGCGATTGGCGCGAAGTGCGTGATTGGGGTAGCACTGAAGGGCTGGGCCTGTCACTTTGCACTCTTCCGGCAGGCTTGTCTTGTGGCCTGGCCATTAGTTTTTCTGCCAAGGCCGTTTCGTGCGATATTCCCAGCACCTTGTGCGCTTTAGTGGGGTCTTGCACCCTTCGCTCATCTTCTGACACGCTTGATACAGTTGTTGTGGGGGAAGACTCTGGACTCGGGAAGGATGAAACATGAGACGCTCTGGCGGGTGTTGACCCTGGGCCGGAGTTAACAGGCATTCCCCCGGCCAGCTCATCCCTCCGCATCTTCCGCTCCTTGAGTTGGCGAATTCGTTGAGCGACCTCATTTTCTTCCTGCTCCAACTCGTCCAAGATGGTCTTGTTTCTCTGGGCCTCGGGATCCATGCTCTCCTCCACTTCAGGTACCACGTCAGTCTTGCGAGACTTGGGGCGATTCTTCTCCTCGGACCGATGTTTCTTGGCCTTACGAGTCGGACTGCCCGTATGCCTCAGGGATGAACCGCGTTCGGGAATCAGGCCCTTGTCGGAGAGGCTTTCGCCCTGCGGACCATCGACCAAGTTCAGACGGAGTCGCCGTGGGCTGTGAGAAAATCGGTGGGCAAGTCGGGGCGAGTCGAGAGTAGTCTCCTTGATCTGCAGCTCGTCCTTGCCAGAGTATGGCTCTTCCTTGATCGTATCTTCGTACGGAAACAGCTGGAAGGCAGCTTTCCTGGGAGAGTCGATGGACGCACTGTCGTCAATGGGGTGGTGTACGGTTACACGCTTCCGGTCCGTCTCCTTTTGCCGGAGCTGCTCGCGCGAGCTCATGTACATTAAACTCTTGTAGCCCTTTGAGCTCCTCTTGCTCTCCGCAGACGATCTGTTGCTGCTACTGGACAACCGGCACGGCGCACCGACCTCGATGCTAATGTTTCCAAAACTGCTCGCGTTGGAGTGGGTCGAGTGCAGAGAGCACGAGCTGCCGCCACTTCGGCCGATGTAGCTGCTGAGGGAATGTGCTTTGCTCGGCTTTTTTGGTGCCGTAAGCGGGGATTTGCCCGAGGGTGGTTTGGAGGTGCGGATGACGGGCGGCTCGCATGCGTCGTCCGGGTAGAGGTCGTCTTGGTCTTTCAACGACTGGTGGTACTTTGCGTAGTCCTGGCCAGCCCCATCATGCCCCTTCAGCGAGTTTCGCTCGGAATGCGCGTGTACGCTGGGGGCGGCAGAGGTCGATGCAGATGCGGGCACGGGGTCGTCGTAGCCCACAAGCAGGTTTTCGAAATGATTACGCGCGGGGATGGAGATGGCTGATAGCTGATCGATCAGGGAGGAGATGACCTGGGGCGAGGCGGCTGTGGTGCGTATATAGTTTGTAGTGCGCTTGGCTGGCCGGACCTCCGCAGTCTTCACAGTCAGTGGTAGAGAATCGCGCCGTCGCGACCTGAGAGACTGGCTCGCCGGGGCTGTCGTAGTGGCATCGGCGAGGAAGGAACCAGAGGGCTGCTGGAGTTCCATTGCTGCAGCGTCGGCTGCAGGTGACGACGGTAGCCCAGATTGGTGCGCCATCGGTGTCACTGCAGAAAAGCTGGACCAGCGTGTTAATTGCTGCCGGTTTGATGATCAGTGCATGGTCGGCATGCAAGGCGCCCCAGTACGGAAACTTGCGCGGGCTAGATGGAGGTCCAGAATCCAGGGAGAAACAGACGGCGGCGACGCCAGATGGTGAGGACACGCTCCAAACGTTAGCAAAAGGACGACGACAAGCAAGACTGTTGCGAGGACGTCCAAGGAGATGGGCACGGTGAGTGTTAAATTACACATCGGGCGACGCGAGACGACCGGAGCCCTCTCAGGGATAACTTGATGCCGTGGATTTCGATGGGCAGGGGCCAGACGCTAGTCTGCTTTAGGCCCTCATATGAACTCAAACCCCTCCCTATATCATCGCGGCCCCTACTAGCCACGAACCGCGGTTTGGACTTTTGGTATTCCAGGTAGCTACCCTCGAAGCTGCATGGCCTGCTTTTGTCTGCCCATCTTGTCCCATTTGGCCCGTCTATTTTCAACCTTGTCCATCCCACGCCCGGCCAGCTATCCGTTTTCATGCACTGCTCGCCTCGCGACTCGTGTTTCTTCATGCATACCCTTGATGCCAGATCCTCCGCGCATTAGCCTCGCCAACTGCTGTTCGTTTGCTCGTCACGGTTCCCCCTTTCCCTGCATTCGTATGGGCATACGGACAACTCGTCGACTTCGGTGGGTGTGGGTGTGTGTACCCGCGCGCACTGTTGACGGGCTCTCTCTCGGAGAATTACGCACGCCCGGGGCAATTCCATCCATGACCCGGGAGCAGCCGTTATCCTCTCGCCATTGGCCGGTCATGGAACTGTGAAACCGAGTCATCCTTGCTCATAGTCTGTCTAAGAAATACTTCACTTAGCTTTAAGATTTGATATACACAAATTCCCCGAGGGTTGGCCTGGCTATTCAAACAACACGTATAAGTGTGCATAGGATAACTTGCTCCACTGATCTACACAAGCTTAATGTAAGAGTCCAAGATGACCGACGCGTATGCTGCAGTATTCTAGTCTGTCCCCCCGATGTGATGAGGTGAGCCTCATTCACTGACCTCAAGCGTACCCGCGCCTTGGCTGCCATCCTTCGGGCCCAGGTAGATGATATCGTGCAAGCACTGCCTCCATCCCATGGATTGCTTTTCATCCATGACCCGCTCCCCATCCGAGACTTCTTCAAAACGCCACCAGTACTGGACTTTGACCAACAAGTCGCTTTTCGTTCCCTCATCCCACAAATCGACGCGCATGCCAACCCATTCCTCGCTGACGGCCTTCTGCTTGAGCTGCGGGATTGTCAAGCCGATTGCTCTCGTCATCTCGTCGGTACCAAATTCAAATTCGGATGGACTCAGAGGACGAATAGTGTATAGACTTTTGTTTTTGATCATGGTTTCCGATCCTGGACTCTGTCTTTGAATCTCCAACATGTCCGATGCCTCGATTAAAGACGTCGATTGCTCCATGATCGGTATGCTTCCTTGCTGTGCGTCTCGGAGGTAGTGCACAATCTCTTGGCGAGTAGTGGCCGCATAGGAAGGTATAGGTCGACAAATTTGCATGCAATGTGGAGAGAAGAATACCCCTTTACCATCTACATCTTTAGTATGACGGTATGCATGGTAGGCCTGTTTCAGGTGCGCTATCGTAGCTGCTGTTGGCGGTTGTATGGCGGCCATGATTGAGGTGACAATCGACTGTAACACTTCAATCCACCCTTTTTCAATGTCAACCTACGGTGAGTCATCATACACAGAATCTGACTAGTTATGGCTAAATCTGGGTGTAGTCATGCATGACTAAGCTAAGTTTCGGAAAGATCTCACGTGGTATGTATATGCCTGCATGTTCAGGATATAGTATGAATCCGGAATATTGTGATTGATTCTAAGAACGGTGTCTAGCTCATGTCAGGCCACTTATATCAACTTCCGGCACTAGCCATTAACTAGCACTGTCACCTCGCACTCGTATAAGACGTCCTTCTTCGCCAGAGACGCAACGCCAACCACAGTATCTGACGGTCTGTGCCCACCAGCACTCTGGTCCATGTATTCCATCCATAGCTCCCCCCAACCCCGGTCTACAATGTCCTCTGCATCTACCTCTGCGTGCCCTGTCACGCTCACGATGTAATGCCTGACGTGCATCTATACGGTAGCTATAGTTAGCAGCATTCCACCAGCCAATATTCGGTTCGTGTATTTCTTTTTATCCATGATAACAATGGGAATGGAAACGCACAATATCGCGTGGTGTTGCCCCGGCAGCTGCCAAACATGTATTTATGCTTTCATAAGCGACTCTGGCCTGCTCTTTGATGCTAGAGGGGATTGTGCCATCTAGTTTACGGCCTGTTTGACCGGCAAGCGTAACTAGCTTCGACGAGGGTAGTATGGGAGTAACGCACACCTGGGAGTAGGTTGGTGGAGGCTGTGGGACGTCAGGTGGGTTGAAACCATTCGGCTTGTTGGACGTCATATCTTAATTGTTTAATTGATACCAGAAATGATGCCAGAGATATGCACAAATTATGTCAGTTGTCTTACATGTTGGTCACTTTATACCTCAGGAGTTCGTATCTCGGCATGGAGGGGTACTGGTTGGGTCCACTTGCCGTTATTACATGTGGGTACTATCCCACTTCTGCATGGGCCATGCTGACATCACCACTGGCTTTCACACGAAGCCTGACTGGAATGCCGACACGACCAACGACGCGACAAATACTAGATCTCGGCCAAGTACATGTATGTCATCAGATGTCACGCTACAAGACTTCATAGATGGAGACATGTTGGGCTACAGCCGGACGAATGAGAGGTGGCCTGTTACGCGCTTGCTTCCGTTAGAATGCGGGGAAAGCTCCAACGAGAAAGAGGATAAAGCAGCCTGCATGCGACGGTTTGCGCGACATCTTCTACATCACCTTGAGTGAGGCATTTCTTCGACAATTATGGCGTCTGGCTGGTTCAGCTCATCGGCCAGCGATCCGACGCGCCCTCCGGATGTTCGCGTCCAGCTCGCAGAACAGAAACCACACGACTTCTATCTGCAGCCCAGCTCTGGTGGCCAGGCTCCAGGACCAAGCCATGCGGCATCGGCCATGTATGTTGACCGGACACATTCCAAGACGCATGTTCACAGTGCTTCTCTGTTCGATGTTGGCATCTTGAAAGATACCCTTGTCCCTTCACTCACTCTCCACTCTGGTCTGGCAGTTCTCGCCTATGGAGCTGCGCGGTATACCAACCGTGTAGAAGCCAAGGACTGGCTCTGGCCTAGCGGTCAGGTGGTGAATGCATGGTGGTCTGCGGTAGGACGCCGCATCGCTGCTGGCTATAGCGTTTCCCAAGCCCTCAGTCGCCTATCTTGGCACGAACGCGTCGTGCTCACTGGTGTCACGTTATGGGGAGGACGTCTCTTCTATCGTATTGCCCGCCGCTCCATCCAGCGAGGTGAGGATGACCCACGATACGCCGAGGTCAAAGAGGAAGAAGGCTTCTGGAACAGCGCGCTGTTCAAGGTCTTCATCCCAGAGGCCTTCTTCCAGATGCTTATCAGTCTTCCCTTTACAGCGCCTTTCCGTCATGAGGGTGCTGTTATGACTGGCTACCACCCTTTTATTCAGATGTTTGCCGTGGGCCTGTTCTCGTCTGGTCTAGCTATGGAGACACTTGCCGACTACCAACTGGACCAGTACAAGGCTGAAGGCAACAAGGGCATCATGCGTGAAGGTGTATGGAGTATCGTTCGCAACCCTAAGCAAGCATCCTCTCTTACTACATGCAGCAACCACTAACGCTATCTAGCTATCTTGGCGACGCCCTCGTCCACATGTCCTTCATCGTAATGCTTTACGGTTCGGATATGCTCGCCCCTATTGAACTTCTCGGTCCTGCTGCAAACTACGCATTTCTCCGTTTCTTCGGAGGTGACGCTGAGAAGGAGAAACACCAAGAGCGCAGATATTCTGCATCTCATCCCGATAAGTTCCGCGAACTGGAGAAGTTCCGCGCTGACAAGAACGCCTTCTGGCCCAGCGTGGATGAGCTGAGCAACAAATGGTTGTGGACTGTCTTGGGTGTAGGTGGACTGGGTGTTGCTGTTGAGCAGACGCTCAGGGCATTTCATTAAGCACTGTGGCCGTGAGATAGTGTTCATGAGTGTCTCAAGGGTCAACGGGCGTTTAATGATTCCCTTACAAGTAAGTAAAATACAAACTAGCCAATGCAGCTTCATTGCTTCTTGATCAAAAGGTCTTCATGCATTATGTGAAGATGTTGATGCGATCCTGATCCCCGTCCAAGCCTTTCGCCACCAAGGAACGGGGAATTGCGGGCGAGGTGTAAAGATGCTTTGCCATACCTTTGAGACGTATGAGATACCAAAACGTTTGTCCAAGGCAAACAGGCCTATGGACGAGTCAAACTAGATAAGTAAATTGTCAGCTGTCAGCAAGCCCTCAGTCTATAACGGCAATCGTCCACGGATGTTTCGAGTGATGTTGTTTGTCTTGTTTTCCAACCTGCCATAGTAGTGCATTACGTAATATCCGCTCAGACCTTGATGATGATGAAGCCTAATCATGCCAATCTTACACTACCTAGACGGACATCACTTCCGGCACATTTCTGTCGCTCGATGGAGTAAGAGTGTAGCAGCCGTTGCATTCAACTGAGGGGTACCTGGGTACTTGTCGCGTGGACTTTCCGTTTCAAGACTAGAACGAAACCGTCATGCGCGTTACCTATCTAGTATCCATGGATCTAAGTAAGATAGCTAATGATACAAGATAGAGACCTGGCACGACAGCTTCTATGTCTATGCCTCAAGTTTCATATTCCAATTCTCATTTATTCACCATGGCACTCAAACCTTTGATTATATCATTCGTATCTTTGGCACGCGCTCGCGAAATCACGTTCCCGCCCGTTTCCGGGTACGCGTCGCAGCAGGTTATCCCCCAAGGGTTTATGGAACCGGATGTCACGCAAGCAAAGTTCGCGGGGTTGAATACATATGGCAATCTGCCGTATGTACATTGTCTAGCGCCCCAAGGCCAGGAAGTGGAACCTTTCGATATTGCGATCCTTGGTGCGCCATTCGACACTGTAAGTTCAGAGTCACCCTGCAGTAGCGAGAAAACGATGACTGCAATCGGGTGTGTAGTGTTGTGTTGACGGTCAATAGGGCGTTACGGCAAGACCAGGAGCGCGTTTCGGACCGAGTGGAATACGACAGGGATCGAGGCGCATTGCACCAGAGGCTGGGTGGAATATCTATACAGGTATGTTGATGCCGTGAAAGTTGCCGCAGATGTTTCCTTTGGCTGCGGGGTATGGTACGCAACCGTGACATGCAAGACGCCGCCAGTCGCACGGCGAAGCTAGCGAGTTGGGACTGGGAAGACGCGCGCTTGAGGGGCAAGGTTTGTATGACTGGGTGCTGACACAAGGACTCGATACTAATCTCGCACTGGTACTGCTTTGGCTACAGCATTGAGTCAACGGTGACGCATGTGGATATTTTTGACTAATGCTGTCCAGGAGAGAACGTGCTGCTTGATTGGGCCAAGATAATCGACTGTGGCGATGCTCCGTTGACCGTCCTGGTACTGGTACTCCGATATCGTTAAACTTGAACATGGCTGATTCCTCGATCAGGATAACACAGCAGCTCTCAAGCAGCTCGACAAAGCCCATGAGGTGAGTGTATCAATGATATACCGGATTTGCAATCTTTCTGACTCTCCATATCAAGATCATATCGGCAAGACGTACCAATTCGAGCGAGCATACTACACCCAAGATCGTTAGTCTGGGTGGTGACCATACCACCACGTTATCTGCTTTGCGATCAGTCCATCATCATTTCGGTCCTGTGAGCGTGATACACTTTGACAGCCATCTAGGTAAGCTGAAAGCCTTTGGTAATCGAAAACAGCTAAATCAAAAACAGATACTTGGGACCCGGAAGTTTTAGGTACGCTCGCGCATTTACGTTGGGTGATGAATTGCTGACATTTATCAGGCGGAGGTATTTCCCATTACGCGTAAGTGTGAAACTGAGCACTTGAACTGTTCAAACATGCGACTTGCTAACACTAAAACAGTGGTGTAAATCATGGCACTTTCTTGCATATAGCCCACGAAGAAGGCTTGATCCGTAACACATCGATTCACGCTGGTATCCGAGCGCCAGTAATACGACCAAAAGGCGATTTGCGAAACGATCGTAGATGTGGTTTCGAGATTTTGAAGGCAAGAGAAATCGATCGTTTCGGTGTATCTGGAGTAATCGAGAGACTGAAGTCTCGTGTGGCCGGCACAAAGGTCTATATCAGTGTGGATATAGACGTTCTTGACCCGGCGTTTGCACCTGGTAGGTGGCTACAGGCCGTTTCGCGTGCGGATTGCCGTGTGACGGCGCTGTGATACCCGCTTCCTTAACACCACCCTGAACTCTTGGCTTTGGATGATTGTGTAACTAATAGAGTAATTAGCCACGGGTACCTCTGAAGTCGGCGGTTGGAGTACACGAGAGCTACTTTCCATTCTGGATGGTCTCGAAGGATTGGATGTTGTTGGAGCAGACGTTGGTATGTGCATTTTGGCTCCCTATACTTTCAAGAGAAGAGAAACACAACGCTAACTGAGTTACGCTACAAAGTTGAGGTAGCCCCTGTTTATGACAATCCGGGTGAGGTCACCGTCTTGGCTGCTGCAGAGATTGTCCTGTCCCTTATCGGACTGATGGTGAAAGCACCAGCTTAGCAGGCATAATATACATGGTTGTGCATACTAATGCTGTCCTGTCCAAGATGGAATGCGGGGTCATGATCGGATGGGACATGCCGTAGAGTATTGGCATGACCGGGAGGGAACTAGAGGGTCGTGCCTGTGCCACGTGCCGCATCTCTCAAATGCCTGCGTTGCCTACTCCAACTGCTTTGCGGACCAAATATTTTTGCAGAAGTAATTGAAATGTGTAAATCTGGAGTTAAGGGTTATAGGCGCGACGATGGAGTTCCAATAATGGCAAAAGAAAATGATGGTAAACCGATTGAATATCTCGGCGTTACTATTTGAGTAAAGACGTGTAGCTGTGAAGAATCTTTGCAGACGGCTTATGAGATGTGTGATGATCCTCCGTAAATGTGATTACATGTACCACTCAAAGATTCGCACCTTCTGGCTGTAGACGGCCAACGATGTTGTATCGTTTGCTGAAAAATGTATGCCAGTCATTCAGGACTTGCTTCTCCTTGTCGTTGAGCTCCGAGTAGTCGGATATGCAGTCTTCTGGCTTCAGAGAGGAAAGACCAAGCGCACGGTTGGGCTCTTTGCCCGCAAATACTAGTACAGTGGGTCAGCTGCGCGCCGTAGATGATTCGAGGGTCCTAGAGTAGCGAACCGTGATAGCCCTTTCCAGGTGCGTATGTCTCTTTGCCGCTCACATCGAATACGTCGCCCTGAGTCACGGTCAACTTGACTGCGCCTGCATAGGAACGCCCTACAGCAGAAGAAGTAAAGTACCTTGATAGCAACTAGAGTGGGGTAGCCATCATTTGTGCCTGTTTGCAGTGTCAGTGAATCATGGCCTAGGTAGTGCATTCAGAAGTGCGTAGTCTTTGGGAGCGCACCGTCACACTTGGCCAGATAAGCACGATCGATGACATCGTCTTTGGGTGGATTCAACGTGACTGGTTCTTTGGGCGCGAACCTCTCTTTCTTGGGTTGCTCGGTAGCGTCAGACATGGTCAAGCTTTTCAGCGGATGAGTGTTGTGTTGCGGGATGTTCGGCGTGGCTGCGCTGCCCAAGGCTTCAACGGGAAGTCACGATGCAGACCTCGGCATAGAAGTGGGGCTAGACGCCATCCCATGTTACCTAGGCGAGTTGCAACATACATAGTTCCGGTTCGTTACGAGCTTCCTCATGCTAGCTTCCTGTCCGCTTCTCCTTCTAACATCTTCACTCCCATGCTTGCATATGCAAGATATGTGTAATGCATCCCGAACCGCCTTCGTGCCTCACATGACAGGTTCGCATGTTTACTCAATACTTTGTGGTATTTACGTACAGGAACTAATAGTTACAGTGAATGCATCGTTTCCAAGCGACCATCGGATTCCTAAACAGGGTGCAGCCAACATCCAAGTTTGCCGTAAGGCGAAACACAAACCAACCAGATGTGTAAAAGACAGTACATCCAAGCATGCCACGAGAGAGAGAGAGGCATACCTGCATCTTCGACAAGACGTACTACCCTACAAGCCGATGAAATTCCTCCTTGTCTTGTGTTAGCGAGACCTGCTCGCACAACTCGATATCGCCCCGAAGCTGGCGTTGGGCCAGGGAGATAACGTCCTCAGCTGGCTGCGCCCTCTAGGTATCGATCGCTAACGAGCCAATCCAGCTGTCCTCATACAGTTGTCGCAGTATGAGTCAAGGTTTTCCCATTCCCTTGAGATTGACCAAGCGCCGAAACATTGGTGGCCTGGGTCATTGCGTGCGAAATGGCAGTATTTGATCAGCCGTCGCTGAGAATGACCACATCCGAAATGGATTTTCTCGTAGAAGCACATGATTAAGACTTGGTGGCGGGTATTGGGGATATGTTTGGACGCTACAACGGTTAGTCTACTTGTCATAATTGCACGCTAGCAACATACATTGAGGGTGCGTGATCGTGGTGGTACGCTGTATATGGTTCTTGTGGGAATATACCCTATGGCTGGATGTGTAGCGGGACTTTGGTGTACGAGATCTGGGAAAGTATGGAGATTGCACCTCGAGGCCATGCCACGATCTTTATATGCCACCAACCCACTACGACATTCACAAAATTCGGTTTGTGCAATTAATCACAGGCGCGCTTCGCAGAGAAACTCACATTTTGGAGAATACGCATGCAACAGTATCAGGTAACACACCACCGCCCGCAGTGTTGGCTTCCAAGTACATATCCTTGACTACTAGAGTGTCACACGTACACATACATAATCAGATTCACAGTTCTAGGCGCATGGATTCCTCAACGGCTAGGATTTCCAAGAAGCAAGAAGGTGTTTTCCACCGCACAAACACGTCATGGAGAGGCGCAGACATAGCCTGGTGCCAGGCTTGATGCGCCATCGTTGTACGTGAGCGTGTTGGTGTATAATCCGCACCAAGCACTGTGTCTAAATTTTCATCGTATCGAACGTATGCTCGAGCGGCTCCTAGGATACTCGTTCCGCGAACCTGGGACGTGGCCAACCCTTGTATCTACCAGGTAGGTAGAAGGCCCCTTGTCATGCTTGTTCCGGCAAGTTGCTGCACATGCGTCATTCGATCCGTCCTAGCTTGTTTCTAAGCATCACAGTCCAAGTTGTGTCTATCAAACTTCACCTATGTTTGGTAAAATCGAGAAACATATCTGTCGTTTTACATTGCAAAAGCAGCAAACATTCACGTACCGGATGAACACCACCCTTTCAACTAAGAGCACACAACACATACAGCCAACATCACCACCACTCGCGTGTGTGGATTCAGGTTCACGCTACTCCCTTAGCGTTTCCGTTGAATCTACCTAGGTACCATGCAGAACAATTCTGAGGGTGGGTTCCATGCCCCCACATCACCATGCTGGCTGGGAATTCATTCCACAACATGGTGGTTTGCTCGGAGATCTCTCTATTCCGACCATGCGTGCTGGTAGGGCTACACTAAATTTCTCTTGGAGAAATCGGTGCGATCTGAGCCTCTGCTATCCACACACGGTCGCTTGGCTTGGAATGATCTGCAGGTCTTATGCATATCGACGTCTACTACAAGTGAGTTAGTCAATATGACCCATCCCGGTTGTCATGGGTGAAGGTGATAGCTTGTGAAAGTCGAGCTGACCTTCATCCATTCACTATTAATCAGTAGCACAACCAGGTATCATCCAACACCAGTGTACAAGGGCGACAAGTATCATCTATGTCTGCCTTCGAGATGGATTAGTATATTTCCCCACTTATTTAAATGTGTCCTACCTGCATACTCCAAAAACTGCTCAGCTATCGACAAGGCTAAGCTTGTCACAAGCATCGTCGAACTACCAACTCTGTACGCTTTAAGCTTACGATCATACTGCAATGTCAGCATGGATCTCGTCCGTCTTTGCCAACCTATCATTTAGTATGATTGATATCATGTTCCTTGCTTGTCACGCCAAGGAACACCAATTGCAAGCACTCGACTTTGTTTTTCAATATTATTGCGAACACGGCGGGGAACCGGCTGATGAGCCGGGGTACACGACAGGGTTCCAAAGCGGCGTCGATACACTGTGCTTGATGGAAACAGGCCCGCGCGATCTGATGTGGATAGTTAGTCTTCTGGGTTATGTCTTTCCACAGCAGCATGCGGTTAACGTTTCACTGGTATGGTCAGTGCAACAGTACCTTGAGAACGAGAAAGAGGAACCGAGTCTTGTGCGCTGGTGCAATAAACATGGCATGACTCGAAGTCACAAAGATGCATTGCTAAGATTCGAGTGAAATTGCCCACACTCGCGTAACATAGGTTCAGATCGAGTGCCCAATCTTCTAACCGTATCGAGGGAGTTGGAATACGTTACCTCGCTTGCTTCTGGTTAGAACTCTCCGAACAAGACGTTGTTTGGATCTCACTATCAGTATCCGGCACCTTCCGTACTGCATAATGTCAGCTTACTGCATATAGATTCTGGTGGGTGTGGTGGCAGACTGCTTCCAGAACCGTCAGGTGGCATGCTTCAGCGTAGAAGCTGACAGCTACTACGGTGGAAAGGCCTACCTATGATATATACACATGCAAGAGCCGATTCACCTCTAACACTAGTAATATACCAATCACATGTCGCAGAAACAAGATCGATCGTAACGAAAAATTGCACGTGCATGGAATGAATGTGCATCGGGACTCCAATCATGTTCACTGACTCGACCAGACGTATGTAGTACCTCGGGTACATCTGCCGCATACACCAGTCGGCAGTGCAATGCAGGCCGGGTCCAATACAGTGGGTTTGCATCTACGGATACCGTCGGGACCAGCCGCCTGAGCACGAGCGCATGCATGAGCTCTCTTTCGGGAAGACGAGTTGACTGGGCTTGCTTGTGGCGTGCGGGCCCATGTGGTGTTCTCAAGTCGTTTCGTCACTTTTCCGACGAAATCTCCTTGTCCAAGCCGTGCCTTTCGGGTCAAAATACCGAACAGCTGGGAAATGATGCCAGGCCAGGTATCCATCGCTGGGCCACCACACCGACACAGAATACGAAACTGAACGAAATTCCCAAATAATGCCCCCTTAGAAGATCCCTGGAGAAGACTTGGACAACGAGTATGAAGAACAAGGCTTTGGGGTCCACTCCCAGCAAAACGACCCAACAGATATATATCCCACGTCCTTCCACCACCACCATCACCGCCCATAGTGTCCTTCAACCCGCATACACCCCCGTTCGACCCCCACCTTCAACGCTGCGGATGTGAAGTCCCACTTCCGCCCCTACGTACCCAACAACCGCCGCAACCGAAGTGGGCGCTTCACCATAAAGGGTCCGTCGCACTACAGTATGACCAATGGAAGGAATCTGTAACGAGCTCCCATGATAACGGGTATGCCGTAATCGGTGACCAAAAAGTGGCGGGTAGGTGCAGTGAGTAGCAACGCTCGAGTCTCGCATGCATGCGTGGGGCAATTCTTCGGTCATGAAGCGTGGGCATCATGGTCCGAGGAGAAAGATGTCGTGTCTCTCAGTCATATTGAGGGTTTTCCTGACAAACGTACTGTTTCAATAAAAAAATATAGGAAAATGCCACAGTATATACGCTGGAACGACAATCAATTTTCACATTTAATGGTATCAACGCCGCGGCTAATGCTAGATTTTCGTGTTTGCGAGGAGGAGAAAAAAGAAACATCCCTACAGGACGACAGCTATTTGCTTACTTTCCAGCTCTCTTTGCCTTCCGCGCCTGCCTCTTCTTTGCGATAATCCTAGTTCTCTGCGCAAGCTTTCCATCCTTGGTCTTGCCTGCAGCGGAATCTGTACCAGCATCCGCACCCGAACCTTGCTGCTTACCCTTCGCGTCAGGCTTGCCTTTGCCCGTTTTTCCTACCGCACTCGAATCTCGCTTACGCTTCCGACCCTTTGTCGCGCCCGGCTCGGCATTGTCGTCGTTGTCAGCCTCGCCCTTCAGCTTTGGTGGCTCACGAGCTTTTTCCTCGCGGTCCGAGCGTCGGTTTACCACGTTGGCATTTTCAATGGCGAACTCAACAATAAGGCGTTTTCGCTTGTCTTCGAGGGCTTCCTGGGCCTTCTTCTTGTTGTTTTTGATGGAAGGGTCGTTTTTGATCTTGTAGTCTACGGCGTGGCCGTTGAGCCAGCGCAGACCCATGAGGGCGTTGCGGTGCGTGTAGTACTCAATGAATCCGTAACCTCTACTCCTTCCCGCGCCGGTGTCCTCGGAGACCTTGCTACCAGCTGGTGTTTCGTAGACGACTTTGGCTTGCTTTACGATACCTTTGCCCTTCTTCTTGCGCATCTTCTCGGCGACGAGCATTTCTTGACCGCCGCGGATAACCTCTTCCTTGTTGAGTTTCTGGCGTTTACCCTCCTTTACATCGGCAGCGAAACCGACGACGGCGCTACGAGCAAGCTGCTTGAGGTCCTTGGAAGTGATGCTGCGGGGTATATTGCGGATGGAGAGACGGGTTAGAGACAAATGAAGGGAAGGGTTCTCTTGAATCTGTTTGCGCCGCATGGTCGCGCTCTCTTCTCGCATCTTGATCTCAGAGGGCGATAGTTTCTGGTATAAGGGAGAATTGGAGCTAATCGTTCCTTCTGAGAGCAAGTAGAGGCGACGCTTGTCTTTGTCGCGGTTGTAGCGTGATGCCGCGCCTTCTGCAGTGAGACGAGTAGCTTCGTTCTTGTCGACCGCGCGGCTGATCTGTAGGATGCGACCGTCGATGGTGTACTTGCCTGTTGGGTCGGCGTCTTCGTCTTCGAGCACAGAGTGTGTAACGGTGATGGTGGAGCCGTCCTTCTTGTCAAGGTTCTTCTTTTGTAACTTGACTCGTGGAACACCCTTGAGGCAGTTGATCATATCCTCCTCGGCGAAGAAGGAGACGAAGCCGGTGCCCTTTGGCCGTTCGGTTTCGCGGTCTACGACGACGCGCGCAAAGCGTATGCCTCCAAACTGCTGAAAGTGCTCCTTGAGACGCTCATCGTCTACTGTGAACGGCACATTGCGTACAAAAGAGTGTGTATTCCTCGCGTTTCGGTCGGTTATCCTCCAGCTCAACGCCGCCTTCCTCGTCGTCTTCCGATATGTCCTCGTAGTCGGTATTGCTGTCGTCCTCATCGTCGTCCTCGTCTTCGTCATCCTCATCGCTCCCGTCGGCTTCAGAGTCGTCTTCTGAACTGACCACAGAGCTTTCAGCATCATCCATGTCTTCATCCTCATCGTCAGCTCCTGCTTTGGCTTCGTCGTCTCCCTCCTGCTCAGTCTTTTGCAGGTTCTGCCATGTATCCCGGTCTACAGCCCAGTCAACAGCAATGGGCCTTTCACCGATTTCTTTGCCGTTGAGCTCTTGTATCGCCCGCTCCGCATTCTTCTTTCCTCGCAACGACACGAATCCAAAACCCCGCAGTTCACCGTTGGGTTTCTTTGGGCAGATTGACAAAGTTGACTTTTCCATAGCTTCTGAAAATCTTCTGCAGGTCTTCTGGCGTCTTGATTGTCCATGGCAGATTTCGGATAATGAGTTTCGGTGTTTGCGCTTCCTTGATTTGCTGCTCACGCTCTGCCTTGGCCCGATCACCAGCACTGGGTCGCTTCTCTTCGCCCTCACGTTGTCTTGCCTCAGCGAAGTCGACCTTGATCTTCTTGCCCCTGATCTCGGTGTTGTTCAGCTCTTCCTTCGCTCTCTGCGCATCCTCTACATCGGCGAATGTGACGAAACCGTAGCTTTTCGATTCCCTAGTCTCCTTGTCCAGGACGACGAGGGCATTTTTAATTGGATATGACTCTGAGAAGTATTCAGTCAGGTCTTCGCTGGTGACATTGAGCGCAAGTCCGCGAACGAAGAGTTGTCTGCGCGCGACTTCCTTGGGCGTCGCTTTGGTGGCATTGGAGGGCGCTTCGGCGTCGGCAGTGGCGGTAACGGCTTCTGCGCCGTCTAGAGAGAGACGCTGGCGTTTTCTACGGGGAGCCATTGTGCAAAATGTAAATTCAGTGCAGTCTTTGCAACTTTGTTCTTTGCCTATGTCTTCGAAAAAAAGTTCCAGTCGCGGCGCACAGACTTCCCGGTCCGCTCTTGGCGAGCGTACGTAAAGCGGAGCTAGTCTCGTTCTGCGAAAAGCTCCATCTACGGCGACACTTGCACCTTCTATGCACAACGTACACTTCAAGCAGCTCACTCTCTTCATTTTCATTCAATCCTCCATGCCCTTGACCTTGTGATCAAACTCAGATCGAGATGGTATGCATGTTGTACCCTCCTGATCGGTAGGAAAATCTGCACATCCCCACTCAATTTGGAAGTCGTCCGGATGAGACCTAAGGCCCCCACATAGCCTTCCACCGCAGCACCCTCAGTTCGAGGGCTATCTCGTCATGTACATGATCGCGATTTCACAATATGCATATCCGCTTTCAAAATCCCATCTCTGATATTAGCCGCTAGGGTCGGCTTTTGTCTCATACAGTGTGTGGTACTGTTTTCTCCGCGACAACATCAGGTCGCCGTACAGCAAGAGTTGAAGGGATAAGCTTCATGTGGGTGTTTGCGTAAGTCGGCTTGGAGGAGTTCCTCAACTATTCGAGGCTTTCATTTTATGTCACTGTGATACCTGCCATACTCCACAGAAGGACTCAACCTTTGATGGTTTTCATTGCGATCGTATCCTTCATTGTATACCAAGGGATATGGCGATCCCTAGGGACTTTCCACTACCTTACTGCATAGCCGGAGTCGTTGATGTCTCATGTTGTTGGCAGAAAAACAACTGTTGAGCAGCATGACCTACCAGTTCTGCGCCATCAGGCATTAGCGCCTGGTATTCAACACCTGCGGATACGCCCTGGCTGCATCCCTCGACAGTTATGACACCGAAGCTACTCTGTATCCTGGCGTAATCAGGACGGCTTATCAGGCGTCGCTTAGCTTTCGCCCAACACACCCTAGTCCTTCCGCCGCCGCGGAGCGTACTGCCGCCCGTGTGGCAGCCTACAGTACACATGTGAGAGGGGAGAACTGGGTTAAAGAGGGACCTCTCCGGAATCCAAGTTTCGAAAAGCTTGAGCACGAAAATCAACAATGTCGCAAGAAAACAGTGCAACGGGTGAACATGAGGCGCTGTTGAACACTAGCGAGGTCGTTCCCTCATCCTCACGAAACTATTCTACTCTAGATAACGCGGACTCTTATCACAAACCGACCCCGAGAGAAGTAGCACAGTCAGAAGCGGACAAAGAGAAGCTTATTGAGCATGGTCAATCTGACGATCCTGAGCGCTCATATTCATTGGTGGAAGAGCTGGGAGATAGTGATGTTTCCTTATACGAGAAGAAATGCCTACTTGTCAACCGTGAGATCGACCTCATGGGCATGGGGCGATATCAATGGTCGATCTGGGTGTTATGTGGCGCAGGTTACATGATTGACCTGATGTGGGCACAAGCAGTAAGTACATTTCACATGTGCAATGCGTGTGAGACGTGGCTGACATTATTGACCTATCTTTAGTTTGGACTCGTTTTATCACCAATGCAGCAAGAACTTGGTTTTGGCGCTGATCAGACAGGTCAACTCTCAACAGCCTTCTCAATCGGACTCACAGCCGGTGCGTTTGTTTGGGGTGTCCTAGTGGACGTTATTGGGCGCAAGTTCTCCTTCAACCTGACGGTCTTCTTTGCTTGCATTTTCGGAACCTGCATCGGAGCCCCAAGCAGCTACAACGGTATCCTCATTCTCACGGCTTGTACTGGTTTCGGCGTTGGAGGCAACATTCCAATCGACACAACCATTACCTTGGAAGCAACACCGCAGAGCAAACGCTACCTTCTGCCTTTGTTATCCATCTTCCAACCAATTGGGGTGGTTATCTGTTCAGTTTTGGCGTACGGTTTCATACCCAACTGGTCCTGTAGCCCCAACTTTTCAGAAGGCGCTCGAGCTCTGCCTGCATGTGGAATGGTGGCTGAAGGAGCCGCATGTTGCTCAAGAGAGGACAACATGGGGTGGAGGTACCTGTTGTTCACTCTGGGCGGAGTCACCATTGTTGTGTTCATTCTCCGTTCAGTTCTCTTCGACTTCCAAGAGTCTCCCAAGTTTCTCATCTATCGAGGAAAAGATGCCGAGGCCATCAAAGTGCTACAAACTATAGCTCAGTACAACAATACTACATGCAGCTTGAGACTAGAGGATCTCGCATCTCTGGAACGTCAATTCGAATCCGCTCGGAGCACTGGACCTACGCTTGGAGGCGGTGCCAAACAGCTAGAGTCTACGTGGGTTGAGAAGCTCAAGCTGGAAGGCGATCGTTTCAAGCTCTTGTTTTCGAACTTCCAGATGACGAGGTTGACGCTCTTGGTTTGGTTGACCTACATCTGTGACTACTGGGGATTCACAGTTGCCGGTAGGTTTTGTTGAATCGCAACTGGGGCTTATGTACTAACATACGTCCAGGCACTTATCTCCCACAGATTCTAGCAGTGAAGAATGGTGCTCTAGACCTCTCTCTTCGCTACACGTACCGATCCTACATCTTCATTTATCTCCCTGGCGTCTTTGGCGTCATCCTCGGAACGCTATCTTACCGAGCATCGCGAGTAGGCCGCAAGTGGACTATGGTTGTTTCTTCTGCGTTGATGGGCATCTCCATCTTCCTCTTCAGCAGTGTCAATTCCGCAGGGTCAAACATTGGATTCAACGTCATGGAGTACTTCTTTCAATCCATGTTCAACTCGGTCTTGTATGGATGGACGCCCGAAGCTTTCCCGGCACCGATCAGAGGCACGGCGTGTGGTATCGCAAGTTTCTGGGGCAGACTTTTTGGCATTGTGAGTCCGCTCATCGCGCAACATTTGTATGCCGGCGGAGGTGCAGGAAGGGATATCAACAGTGTGCTATATCTGGCTGGAGGTGTAACGCTGGGCTGTGTCATTACAACGGCACTGTTACCTAGCCAACTTGTGGGTAGGCAGAGCTTGTAGAGCTGAAATAAGTCGTCTGTGCGCTAGGCGTAACAAAAGATGAAATGATGGACGGCGAAACCAAATTTGAATCACAAAGGACACGGGTGGTGCAGTAAGATACCCGCTACAATCAGTAGCACATATCAGGATAGCAATGTCATAAGATTGAAGGACCTCGCATAATTACACGTTTCGTAAGCTCGCTGTCCAAGAACTCGATCACAAACTACAAACTATACTAGCCCCTGAAATTCTGTCAAATCATCATAACCAAATGGTAACCCGCTCAATGCTCCAAAACACCATGCCATCGATATCCATCCACTAAAGCCAGACTCTCATAACTTGGTCTTCCCAGCTACCTCACCGCTCCTCCTCTGCTCCGCAACATACCCGCTGGCCACCGGATTCCAACTCTGAGCAGCAACTTGCGGTATTGGAAACGGCGGCTTCTTCAGATTCTGCGTGAAGAAGACTGGGTGCCGTATCGCGCTGTCGTAGACGGGTGTGAAGAAAGTAGCAGGTGTTTGAGCGGGACCGAATGGCGGCATGGCTTCAATTTGCGATCGGGGTCGCGCGGAGTTCAAAGGTGGATTTGTGAGAGGTTGCGATTGTTGGGAGGAGGCATGGAGTGGGGAGTGGAAGATGCGTCGCTGTTGTTGTTGTTGCGTGTGTGGGTGGTGTGAGGAGTGTTGTGGAGGCTGGGGTTTAGGTGTTAGTTGTTGCGCTGCTGTGGGATTGAGGGTAGGTACTTTTGGCCTGGAGGGCTGGAGGCTAGGAATCATGACGGTTTGCTCGTGTGATAGCCTAGGACTTGTTTACTCACCAATGTGTACTCTGATCGTGATGCGGCGGCTATCACGTACCTCGGCAGATGATATGCCGCGACGTCATGCTTCGCTCTTATTTCCACCGCGGAACCGGACGCGTTTCCGCTCTGACATTTGCCTAACAAACAACGGTTTATACAATCTCAAAATGAGCAATAGCAACACACCGATTTGTCCGCCATGCGAAGAACACCAGCGCTGTTCTTTGCAGCTACAAGATGCACAAAACTACACGCTTCACGTAGACTGTGTTCCTCGCCGCCCATTATGAGCATTACTAATGGTACTTTCTACCGGCAACATCCTTTGTCCAAAGCTGGACAGAATGCCTCTGCAAACCCTGCTTTATTTCCTGGCCTGACTCTTTCTTTACCCTCTTTCTCGTCGCCAAGTCAGCATTGGGTCATCCTGAGTCCCTCATCTGATATCCGAACTGCGCTTCTTCAAGTCCTGCGAGGGCAGTTGATATGTTTTCCACCGACAGCGCGGTCATTCCCTTATCTCCTCACTCCTGCCATCGCGGAGAAGAAGCCAAGGCTCCGGTTTCCAGAGCGCGCGATTGAGTATGTGGGCTTTGATGTGGAGCGTAAAGCCTTCGGGGGTGCCTATCTTTCCGCTCGATACGAATCGCTTAAAGAAGATACGGATTTCACAGTGCAACGATATCTAACCGGCATCGTGACGATGAACCCTGGAGAAGAGGAACTCGAAGCTAAGAGCGTGAGAGAGGAGGATATGAAGAGGGTTATGCGAGACTTGGAGCTAGAGAGGTTTATCGAGAAGCCAGTCAGTATGTTGAGTAATGGGCAGAGTAGGAGGGCGAGGATTGCAAAGGCATTGTTAAGTGCGCCCGAGATGTTGTGTTTGGATGCGCCGTTCAGTAGGTTCTGGTATATGGGTATAGGAAAGTGATATACTGATTTATGCGTAGTTGGTCTAGATCCGATCGTTACAAGGCATATCTCCAGGGTATTGAATCGTCTTGCGGAAGCTAATGCGCCTCGCATTGTACTTTCGCTGAGACCGCAGGATGATATCCCGGAGTGGGTCACACATGTTGTGTATGCGGGAGAAGATGGGAAAGTCGAGAAGATGGGCCCGAAGGACGAGGTTATGGAATATCTCCAGGCGAGACATAGAGAGCTTGGAAATAAAGCAACGGGCGGTGACAAAGCTTCAACGTCAGTGGGCACACATCAAGAATCAACAAAGGAATCACAGACTGTACCAACATTGAGTCGAGATGGCTACGAGAAAATGGACACATCGGATACCCCCATCGGCGAACCCATCGTTGAGATGCAAGGCGTGCGCATATCGTACGGTGCAAACTCTGTCTTGGGCGATTGGCAACAACCCAACCAACACACAGGTACACCTCAATCCGGCCTCCATTGGACTGTCCACCGCGGCCAACGCTGGGGTATCTTCGGCGCAAATGGATCAGGCAAAACAACGCTCCTCAGTCTCGTAACCTCCGATCACCCGCAAACCTACTCCGCGCCCGTCAAACTCTTCCAGCGCTCGCGACTCCCAGAGCCAGGCGTGCCAGGTATCACGATATTCGAGATCCAGGCTCGCATGGGTCATGCGAGCCCAGAGGTACATGCTCTCTTTCCCAAACACTTGAGGATAAGAACGGCGCTCGAAAGTGCGTGGGGTGATACACCGATTACGAAACCGAGGCTTGATGACGAGGCGAGGAGGCGCGTGGAGGCTTGCTTGAGGTGGTTTGAGAGAGATCTGAGATCTGCTACTGGCTTCAAGGCTGGAGAGAAAGAAGGTTCGAAGGACCTTGAATGGGCGAACGACACGCTCTTTGGTGAATTGTCGTTCTCAGCTCAACGCGTTTTACTCTTTCTCCGCGCCACGATTCGTAACCCCGATATCGTTATCCTCGATGAAGCGTTCAGTGGCATGGATGATTTGGTAAGAGATAAATGTCTTTTGTTCCTGAGTCAAGGCCAGTCCATGGCTCTGGAGGTTTCGGAGGCTGGGCCGAGGCCGGTGAAGAGGGATGGAGAGGTTGTTGTAAAGGGCTTGCAAGACCATCAGGCGTTGCTCTGTGTTAGCCACAGCAGACAGGAGGTTCCTGGGTGCATCAGGGAGTGGATTTGTCTTCCGGAACCGGGGACGGGCGTGCCGAGGGTCGGGAAGTGGGATGGGCCAGTCGAGTTGGATGAAAGACGATGGGGGGAAGTGTGGGAAGGAGAATGATGGGTACATGAGCGTGCAAGGTGACTTAGATGGGCATAAGTGCATGTAAAACAGATGCTCATATGTAGATTAATTAAGCAACACCGGATGATAAGATAAGATTGCAACAAAACTTATGTTGAGTTACAGGCACAGACTAACATATATCACAGTGTTGAACAGGACGTTAACATTGCAAATGTTACGAGTGCTCTCAGCATCCACATGAACAATCAGTTCTTCCCAACATCCTCTCCAATCTTTTTCTCCCCCATTTTCTTAGTCCTTTCCATGATCTCACCTGCCAATCGCTCCAAGTAAAACCGCGATACATCAACGGGTATATCCTTGAACGCTCTCACAATCTTCTCGACATCCCTCCTCCCATTCTCATACGCCTGCAAGTCTCTATTTCCGTAGACATCCTTACCCGCCGCATACCCCTTGTCCAAGCCCTTCCAGAACACATTGACTGCTACACTTACGCCATCTTCTGGCGTAGCGGTATGACTCCACATGGGCGGTATGAATAGAATATCATTAGGCTTGAGAGAAGCGACGTGGGGATGTGTGTTTCGGAGTTTGGGGTGCTTGGAGGTTAGTACATCAGTGTTTGAGGAAGAGCCCCCAGGCGGGGAAATCGAGATAGGAAACATCAGATGGAGGGTAGAGGTAGAGAGTTTTGTTACCGCGGATCTGGCAGAGAACGTTGGAGAGGACGTCGTAGTGAAGCCAGAGGGATACGGGGCCTGAGATGCGGAGGGGAGATGAATGGTAGTTTTCCTTTACTACATTGCAGACATCTGGTAACCTGAAGTCGCTGGCAACGCTGGGAAAGTCATCTTCAAGCTTGGTCGGCAGCTTGTTTGGTTGGCTTGATGACACGGCGCGAAGATACGCATGCGAGCCTTGTGCAATCCCATCTAAGAAGTCTGCGACCGATTTCTTGACGTAGGCAAAGTTTTTATCCTTGAACATCATGCGGTCTGACGAGCACTCGTGGATGACGAGTTCTCTTTGGGGGCCAAGTTTTTCTTTCAGGTAGTCCAGAGTCCACAAGTCTGTGCACGGACCGATATCGAGACCTTCGATGATGGCGGGTTTGGAAGCAGCAACTAGACTCGCAAATTCATCGGACGACTTGATCTGCACTCTCGTGATCTCAGTAGTACGAGCAGAGATACCAGGCTTCTTCTTCGCACAAGATTCCTTTCGCAGAGTTTGAGGTGCCGCTCCAGTGATGCTCGCTTGCACCGTGCCTTCCGTGCCTGCTGTGCCGCTGCTATGACTCGGCACAACACGACGCCATGGCTTCGCCCCTTGCGCAGACCCAAGAGTGAGGGTGAGCGGATCCTCGTTCCAGTAGCTTCCCATCGAGAAGCATACAGCTCCCCCTCCTGCAAGCACAATCTCGCCTGCAGAGGTTGAAACGGCCCCTACACCCACTAGCAGAGGCCATGTTGTTGGTGGCAACAAATGCATACTGGGATGTTCTACCTCGATAGTCGTTTCACTGCATGTCAAGAGTAAAAAGTCGTCTGATAGACTGTGGATATGCTTCTTTGAAACACCTCCAATCATCATCAACGACTTGCCCCAAGGAACCAGGCTGGAACCTATACGTCCATATGCAGAGTTTTTCAGGTTGCTGCGGACGTCATTGGTGCGGTCATTAAATCTTAGTCGTGGTGTTGGTGTGGCAGAAATGGACCACTCGAAGACCTCCTCCAAAACCACGCCGCTTTGGTTCCCACCTCCTGTCAGCAACCCGCGATTTGGTGCTGAGTCGATCGTAGACATCGCAGCACCAAAGCGTGCAGATGGACGCGGTCCGTCGACGGGAATGCTGTGCCATCCGTTGTTGGCAGTCCACAAGGCACAGCAGTCATCGGCATCGAGTACTGTGCCGTCACTGGCTTTGCCACCGAATACAAGGACACCGTGCTCTTGTGTGTCCCCACACTCCAACGTAACCGCGACAGCTGAATGCCGGTAGCGAGCTGGCACGAGATCATCCACTCTGGTCCAAGTCCTGTCCTTGAACAGCCAGCATGAATCTGCACAAGCCTGCGTTGGCGATCCGCGTCCCCCAACCAACAGTGCTCCACCATTGTACATTGATGTGATGGTATGGCACATGCGTGCAGTAGGCAGCTGGCTAGAAGATTGGGTCGTGCAATCCTCGATATGATCTTGCCGCTTCAACAGATCCATATCAGCGAGACGGGCCTGTGTCCCTTGTCCACCATGGATGGCTACCAAGTCCCTGTCAAGAGCGAACGCAGCTGTGAAACGTCGCGCGGTCAGGGCTTCACCGGTTGGTTGCTTCCAAGATTGTAAGGTGATACTCTCCCCATCGGTAGCCTTGCTGCACTCTTTGATGGCTGTCTCATCACACGATGTCTCGGCAGATGTCCCTTGCTCCGCATTTGATGCGACAAGTAGGAAGTAATGACCGCCAAAAAGCGCAAACTCTTCCCACTCGTCAAACGGCTCAAAGGCATCTAGCCCGCGTCTGATAGTGGGAGGGGTAAAGGAATCATCCGACCAAAGATCCCACAGATTGCGGGCCATGATTAGCGTTGGCCAGCCCGCGTTACGGAAACGAGACGCTTGCTGAGCCAGCGAGGAGTGTAACTTGACCGCCTTGATCGATGCCTGTAGTTTGTCGAAGTGAGACAGCATGGTCTTGGCAAAGGGATGTTCCGGACCCTGTGGAAGATATTGTTCTAGATGGTGTGAGATCAGTCTGTCCAACACTGCATGTAGAAGGACTGCATACCCAGTATACAGAAACGAGCTGTATTGATCAGTATACCCCTGTCAAACAAGATTTGGGGCCAAACATACCGTCTTCCAGAGTACTAGCCCACTGTATGAGAGTATCAGAGTCTTTTAGCGGCATGTAAGTCACAGAGACCTCAGCGACGAATAGGACTGAAGCCGCCGGAATGTCAAACTCGGCCCGTAAAACATGTTCAAGAGTTACAAGGTCTTTTAGATCACACCCGAGGGCCATATAGCCGTCACTGCGAAGGTAAATAGGCTGCTCGGATGTGCGGAGCTTGGTCTTGAGCAAAGCGTCTCGAAGAAGGCCATTACTGAGCATTCGATCTCGTTTCCGCTCCATCAATTGCGGGTAGTCGACGTCCACAAATGTGGCTGACTCTGCAAGAGAAGCATACCTATGCCAGAATTGGAAAGGTAAGGGGTCGCTACTCGAATTTAGTGTCTCGTGTCTGGACAGAAGTCAACTACGAATGTCTTACTCACTATCCACATCCCAGGTTTACAACAACCTTCGGCTTGTCGTTGTCTTCTTCTTCCAGAAATCTACGGACGACCTGTTCGATGGCGTGCATGCGTAGCCAATACCCACGGTTGATTAAAGGGTCTGGACGTTGATGTGTGAAGTCAGTGCATGTCTCACGGCAAATTGGGTGAGCGAGAAGCTGCGTACTGCGTCGAACAAATTTCGGGACGAACGGCTCATAAAAGTCTGGCTCATTTGTGAGGTACAGCTTAGACACACTTCTTTTGGATACAATGCTGCTGTCGTTTGTCTAGCGACCATGTCAGTCCAGTGACTTTCCAAGAGACATGGTCGGCCGGGTGAGGCTGGGAGCGCTCACGTTCATGATGTCAACATCTCGTCTCTCCCGCAACGATTTCTGGTTGCCTTTGGGCTTCGAAGTGCCCTTCTTGAGCGGCGTACTGCCAGTCATGGCCATATTGACGTGGTGACTTTTCCGATGTGTGGATGGCTACTCCAACGAGTAATGTTTTCTAGCGCACAGCCACTGCGCGGGGCTAAGCCCACGGCTCACGCCTAGGATCCCTGCATGTGCGCGTGAACATCGGTTCAACACCGTCAGCCGGCAGCTGGCTACAAGCGTTTCCAACGGCTTCCTTCTTTGGCTTGACTAGGCACTTGTACAAGCTGACCACGGCATCGCTATAGCCTCAGGCAAACATCGCCTCTTCACGTCGCCCACAGGGCTGACCGCTTCTACGCAGTTGCCTAGCCATCACCGACAGCTATAGCTCCCCGGACATCCGACACAGCACCGAGTTGAATACCGACGGCAGCCATGAATTTCGTAACATTCAACCAGGACCACAGCCATTTGGGCGTCGGTATGTGGTAACGCTGGAATGCAGTCTGGGGTGGTATACTGAGCTTGGTTCCTAGGTACGACAAATGGCTATCGCATATATACCACCGACCCGTTCAACAAGCAGTCCGAGTCGCGCGAGGGAGATGTCTCCAGCCTCGAGATGCTCTTTTCCACATCACTCGTTGCCCTAACACTGTCGCCTCGCGTTCTACGAATACAGAACACCAAGGTTCGTCTCACAGACGCGTACCCTTGGCCCGACATGCACTGATTTTGTCAAGAGGCACTCGACTATATGCGAGATGACGTTCCGCACGGCTATTCTAGCAATGCGGATGAATAGAAAGCGCCTCGTGGTTGTGCTTGAATCAGAACTCTACATTTACGATATAAGCAACATGCAGATGCTGAAGACTGAGAAGACATCCCCAAATCCCAACGGTAAGCCCACCAGAACAGGACGTCTACAGACACTAAGTTCCATAGCCATATGCGCTCTGTCGGCATCATCGGACAACAACTACCTCGTATACCCGCTCCCTACCAAAGCCGCGCCGGCTACGTTCCAGCCGCCTTCACATGCTCCGCCCAAGGCCGATCACATTGCTCCAACCAGCGGAGAGGTTCTTATATATGATGCAACCAAGATGGAGGCAGTCAATGTCATCGAAGCGCACAACTCGCCGCTTTCGTGCATTGCACTAAATAATGACGGTACTCTGCTTGCTACGGCATCTGAGAAGGGCACCATAATCCGAGTCTTTTCAATACCGGATGCGCAGAAGTTATACCAGTTCAGGAGAGGTTCAATACCAGCTAGGATTTACAGTATGTCGTTCAACTCGACGTCAACACTGCTCAGTGTATCTTCCGCAACCGAGACTGTTCACATCTTCCGCCTGGGTACGCCGAACAGCAGAAGTAACAGCGTGTCCTCTGGGCCCACAAAACCAACGGGCGCCACCCGTCAGCGCAGCAGTAGCCGGGCGAGCGAGGAGACTGCCGATGAGTTTGATGCGAGCACAACAGATGTATCGTCCCCAGAGCGCAAAGCGATAAACCCCACGTTCGGGAGCTTGATCCGGCGCACATCACAAACGGTTGGAAAGTCGTTTGCTGCGACTGTCGGTGGATACCTACCCAGTGCAGTGGCGGAGATCTGGGAGCCCTCGCGGGATTTTGCCTGGGTCAAAATACCACGTTCACCAACGACATCCTCATCGGGTCCCCCAAGGAATGTGGTTGCACTGAATAACAATGGCCCCCAGATCATGGTAGTCACAAGCGAAGGCAATTACTACGTCTTCAACGTCGATCTCGAGAAGGGAGGCGAGGGTACTCTATACAAGCAATATTCGTAAGACGCCTGTTCGCCTATCATTGCTCGACGCCCACTGACTTTTGCAGACTCCTGGAACCAAACGAACTTGCAGCAAGCGCGTCGCAAGACCTCGCAGGGTAGACTTCCTGAGTTCTCACCCCGTTCATCTTTCTTTGAATATGTCTACGACTTGTTGTTGCATTGCTCTTGGCGTTATTTCATCCCACATTATTCCCCCATGGGTTGGCGCATGTCCCCTTTGTAGTACCGTTGTTCACAAATACGTGTTGGCGCACCTTGAGCAACCTGGCCGCTCAGTAATGTAACCTGATTCTATATAACGCCTTTGGTTCAGTCGTGATGTCATGGAGTCGCACTGAAGAAAGCTAATCGGTCTTTGCAGCTTAATCATGCATGAACAGATATCGTGAGGCGTGCAGATCAAAGATCGCAGTCCCGCATGTGCATTGTTAGCGCGCCCCGGACCCCGCCTGTGCGTCATTGGTTGATGCTTTCTGCCTTATGGTTCGTGAAATGTTGCTACCATGAATCAGCGCCCGACAGGCAGACTCTCCCACTATAAGTATTTCCTCTACTCGTTCACACTTGAACCTTTCGCTCCCCCTAATTAAGCCGTAGCAACTACGAAATTATCAGACACAGACATCACACACAGAACACGCGAAGATGGTTCTGGAGAACACAACAGGCAACCCGCTGAGCGCGGGTTCGCTCGCACTCTTCATGGCTACATCTCTTCCAAGGGGCAATGCATCACAGCTCAAGAGCGGTACCGAAGCTGTCGCACTAGCCGTCCATGCGGGCATGCTTGCCGTTGGCTTCCGTCTCATTGGCCTTGGAGAGGATGAGAGAATAGGTAGGCACCCACATTCACCCTCGGCATCATCTGTCATAACTCGGTTGCTCATAGAAGCATACGCAGACGCCGAAAACCCGCAGGCACTACCTACACAATGGAACGCCTCTTCCTCATACGAGTTCCGATATGCGCACGCGCAATCCGCCATGGAGTACCTTGTTAAGGTCAACCGACTGGGGGGCAAAGCCGTTGTATACGCCCTCGCATTGGGCGATGACAAGACTACAAATTTCGAAGTCACCACCAAAGACTACATTTCCGAATCACAGCTGCCCTTTAGTGTTTCCGAAGATGCGCCAACAGAACAAGTGTCACAGAAGCTGCAAGAGCTCTTCATCTCAGCAGGCCGACTAAACGACCTTGGTTCGCTGCTCAAGATCTCTGTGATCCAGAAGCTAGCACCGGGTATTGACAAGCCTGGATACGAAGAGAGCAGCACAGATAGTCAGCGTACACCAGCAGCAGATCGACAAGAACCACAACGTGGCGAACCTCCCAATCCGCGGCAACCTCCCACCGAGCCCGATCCTGCGCGACCCCACCCGTTCGACGACCCTCTTTCTGCGCGACCGCAGTCAGGCCGACACTTGCCCGAGCCCATCCCTGGTTTCGACGACGAGCTAGGAATAAACCAACGACCGGGCCGCCTTCAGGAGGGTCGATATCCCGTCAACATCGGCCAAGACGATTTGTATCCACAAGGTCTTGGACCAAACGATCCTCTACGTCCACATCTAGCTGGAGGACTGCCACGACCAGGTGGTTTCGGTGGCGGTGGTATGCATCCCACATTCGACGACCCGCTGTTTCGCGGTCAGGGCGGACAGGGTGGGTATGATCCTGTGGCTCCTCCGGGTGCAAGATACGATATGGTGGGTCCCGGAGACCCAAGGAGGGAAGATAGAGGAAGAGGTCCTATGTTCCCTGGCGGAGGCGGGTTCGGCGGTCCTGGAGGCTTTGGCGGAGCGGGTGGACGGCCGCCGAATCCATTTGGTGGGTTCGGAGATGGTGATTTCATCTAATCAAGTTGATCTCCAACAGATGTAGGATGATGGTGTGTATAACTTAGAAAAGCGAGAAAAGGCTTAACGACATTATGAATAACGATAGTAGCATAGGGCGCAGGCGGTTGGTATTCGTGCGGCACAGATGGGGTGGCGGTGCTGCCCCTCTACTCGCAGGCTGTGCAATACAAGTATGATAGCCAGTTTACTATGATATGAAAAGAATATCAAACGGCGTCGCGTCATGCACTGGCTGTCTAATTGAGTGAAGCGTGTCAGTGTCGATGCAGGTGATTCCATGTATTGTCCTTCATTGTTGCAAAGCCATACATGCCAGTGCAAACTCGACAGGCTTCTGGCCAGCCGGGACTTTGTTCATCTTGCAGGTAGAGTGCTGGGTTCCTCACATATCGAAAGTTTTTGCACAGCCTCAAACCCCATCTACCAATCCATAACGTCCACATGCGAAACAACTCTCATGTGCATGTTCTTCTTTTTCTTTGTATGCTCTAAGAATAGTAGTTTCGTGTACCCACTATTAGAGAAGTGTGTTTATTACACTATGAGGAGGCTATACTGGTATGTCGGTATATGCAGGACAGCATCCGGCTGTGCAAAGTCCCATGCCTTCCCCATTCCCCACATGAAAGAAGAAACTAAGACGCATTAATCTATACCTGCATAGACTCTCCACGCCAATCGAGTCTAGGTTTTTATTAGTGGGCAAGATGAAAATGTTTGGTAGCGAGAAGAGGAAGGGAGAGCCGCTCTGATGTGACTTCCATTGTCCACAAGGGATGGAAGAGGGAGAGCCTGCATGTTCACTTGCTGGGCGACATACTTGGCTTGTCAACCCCCCCTTCATGCGCGATTTTAGCTCAGTCATCGTGACCATTTTCCAGTTTCCAACTAGGATGGAGAATGTCACTCGTGTATTGTTTCCCCCCACTCAACCTCACGCTCGGCGAACCCACATGTACAGTACATAGCTATAGTGAAGAGAGGGGCGACTCGTTGGGCATCAATGCTTGTGGACCAGCTGGTGACAGAGCGAGCAAAGCAGCACCCTGTTGATTTCATGTCCCGCTTTCCCCAGAACATGGAAAATTGCATGAATTTCTGCGCGGGCCTCCCATTCCCAATGATCCACAGCATGTCAATCACATGTATCGGCATTTAATTTGTTGCAGGTTCCCATTCAGCTGAGCAGCATCATCGTACGATGACCCTTGGTCGAACTTGAGAGCCCCGCGGGAACCAAGGCCTCTGAGGCCTTGACTGACTCGCCGCTGGTGTGGTGCCTTGAGAGTATGAGGCTGAAGGGGTGGAAGGGTACCGTACCCTTGGGTTCTCGCACGGCTGGTGTGCTCCTTAGGTGCAAAGGGTGGCCCTTAGTGTAGTGGCTACGGAACAGTGGATACTGCCGGTGGCTCAAAGCAGCGGGAAAAGCGCAGCGTGCAGAGCAGAATTCTTAGCTAGAATTATCATACAGGACTTTTGATGTCACTTTGGTGCTACGCAGAGGTGCAACATACAGAAGTTACACAGCGTGGGGGCGGAAGCCGCGCTTCTGCAGCGGCTTTAGGCGCCTAGGGACGCTTGAGGTGGTGCGCCAACAAACAGGCAGATGACGAACTCGTATCGTTATGAGTTATCACCCCAGTCCTAAACCATGCCTATTTGGCAACCGCCTCAAAGTGTGCGTGGGGCCGAGAGAAAAGGTGGTGTTGCGTCTCACCTGTTGCCCTATCGTAGGCAGTAGCCTCACCCGCGAGGCACGGAAGCTTACCTGCAAGGACCTCACGATCTTTCAAGTCCTGGCCATTCCCTGCTCATTTGCAGCCTATCAGTGGTTGGAAGCGGTTGCTCGCTCTCCGAGTAGCTCATCAGTATGTATGCTGCAGGTAGCTGGCTGAACATGTCATCGAAACTACTACTACTACCCCATATGAACCGGTCAGCTCGTGCTGCTGTCCTCAACGGCAGTATACAGCCTTGCGTACGTGATCCTGGAGTTACGGACATCTCGGTTTCCGGCAATCTCCTTCCCCGTCCTCGTTTACCGAGTGCTATTGCACTCGGGATCTACGCAGGCGCGAGAAGTTGGGGAGGAATTTTGCCGCCATTTTCGCCTGGCAATCGACGATACTGTCTGCTTATCACTTACTCTTTTCACACAAAGCTCGTCCAACTCAGGCAATGAATGCACAAGGATCCTGTGCATTAACGCATATACCCACCTTTTTGTTGTCTTTTACAACATGTGAGGGGGGCTGAATGCAGGGCGGTCGCTGATTCCATTGGTGCTATAGATCGACAGGCGCTCGGCGCGTAATCAATGGCCACGAGCAAGTACAGCGTTTCGCACGTGTTATAACAGGTATGTAAGAGATAATTCTAAATACTTGCGTTTGGACTCTGGGAAGGCGATCCCTATCGTAACCACTATCATAGGTTCGCTACGGCTTGTCTGAGCGCTGGACTGCAGGGTCGATGTGTTGGCCTCTCCACCAGTTGGCGAATTTGCTGGTGACGGACGTCACCTACCAGGAAACCCGCAAGCTTGGGGATGCGCACATCTCCCATGCTGTTAGTTGGAAAGAATGAACAAGACGACGATTGGTGTAGGAATGTTTGACGCACCGCTCAATCGCTACCAGCGGAGTGGACGTGGTGTCATCCAAGTGCAGCATGCGAGCATCATAGCTCTACCTATCTTGCAGTTATTTGTGTTTTTCGTCGGTGGTACGATGATGGGGCTAGAAGCGCAGGGTGCTCATCCGCAAGCGAGATGAAGAGGATCTAGGTTCATTCCCCGCGGGCTGCAAACGCCTTCCGCATACGCCTTGTTCGTCGTTCGACATGACGGTGCGCCAATGTTGCACGCACGGTGCATTGAGTCGAGGATCTCGGAGGAACGGCTGCTTGTGGAAAACAAACGGTTGCGGGAGGTCCCAGCTACCGCTCAGATCTGACTGTGCCACAACGTTGTGGATGAAAAGGGTCCGGGGGTCATCAGCTGTCTTCCACACTTCAGCGCTCTTGCTAGACTGTTCGAGCTTGACACCGCCGAATTGTGTCTTGACAGGAGAGGCTACGAGTAGTACCCAAGGAGGCAAAGTGCAACAACCTTGGAAGAGTGCCGAAGCGAGGTTGACGCGGTAGCTTGTGCCAAGAGCTCTAGCTGTTTGGAGACAACCCCGAAACCTGGCGAGGCTGGTTGTGACAGTCGGTATCCGAAGCCGCCAGCACACAAAATGTGCACGACTAAAGGCCATGGTCCTTTCTTGCGGCATCACATCCGTGTTTCAATAGGCGGCTCGGAAACCCGCCGAGCCCCCGATACTTCTTGATCGACTTTTCTAAGCACCACGCGGCATGGCGGCTGGCTATACCATATGCCAGGATGATCACAGGCCTGTTGACTGTACATACGGTATTTTTTTGTGACTTTCTGCTTTTCTTCGGCATACTTGCTAGCATCATCGCGAGATTTCATGCATAGATGCACGGCACGTAAGCTAACCATAAAGGGTATGTAGCTCGTCGCCTTCCAGTTCAATCGTACATACTTAGGATATGTTTCGCCAAGAAACCATGGCAACAAGCGTACCCAACTCCCGGATTTGGGGGTGGGCTTCTGCATAATGTCAGTCTTCACGATACCACATACAGTTCGGCCCGCATCTACAACCAGTAACCAGTCCGTGCGATGCGCCGAACGATTGGTCGGGGAAGGCGCAAGCCATATCCGGACATGGTGGGCTATCATAAGGGGCTTGAACGGCTGGCTTACTGTGATCGAAGTGATGTACATGCGAAAACCCTGATGAGCTCCAAGTGAAGCCCGGAAAAAAACTGGAAAAATTCTCCGTTAGATTCCCGAGAGGAGATGGAAGCATTGTCATGGCGACGCAGGACTTGGGGGATCGCACGTTCTCCTTTGTGGATCTGGTATCTTCTGGGACTCGTGTGTTTGCAATGCGCAAGGACCCTGGGACTGGAAAATGCGGTTTGCCATGTTCAAAACCAGATCACCATGGCGTACGGTAAGGACACTAGCTCTGCAGGGGATCGCGGGCTGCTCCGCAGTGTGTACATATAGTTTCGGCATTGAGTGCCTAAGCCTGACAAGCGGAGGATGGGAGGCCTTATGGTAGGCAGTGGTAACCTCACATGTCTTCAACCCTGTTGCTGGCGCGGCAAGGTGTCGGAATTCGAAACTGTCCAAGCATGTAAGTATACGGTGCCGAGATAAGACGAGAAGTCCATCTGGGTTTGGGATAGTGCCATCTGGGTTTGGGATAGTGCCATCTGGGTTTGCCAGATGTGGAAGCGCGGGGCAATAGAGATCCGAGATGTGACGTTGTTTTTAGCTGCGTTGTCCACGACTCCTCTAGCGAGTGGGCGTCTATCGCGGTATATAAGCGCCGTGATGCGCTTCGCTAGCAGGGATAAGGCGGTTCGCGCGGGCGGCGGAAGCATCGCGGCTCCTGCTTCTTAACGCCTTGTCGATTTACTTGGATTCCTGGAGACGCCGTCTAGCGCCTTGCGCATGGCTACTCGCGCAACATGGCGTTTGGAAAAGGTCTTGCATGGCCTTTGCGCGATGCTGCGTCACCCAAGGGTTTCCAGTGCCATGTGTGTGGTTTCCCAGCAACCTGAATGCCGCCCTGCTGGAGTACAAGTGGCTGCCACTAAGCACCTCATGCGTCCAGACCATTGCAGGCTACAAAGATACAAACTGCCTGCCAAGCGAGATGTCCATTGCCAACTCAACATGTACCTGCATTTGCATTGTACCGGTACGAAGGCGACCTTTTCATCTTGCGGCTTGTTGCTGCATATCCGCAGCCCCCGCAGCCGACTGCAATGGGCGGGAAGGAACACAGATGTCAGTGCGAAACTGTGCGTCTCAGGAAGCGGGCCTTCAGCACAGAAACACCTGGGCTCCTCGATGCGCAAGCATGAAACAAAGTATTGATCTTGTCACGCAAGCATGTCTCGTTTTCGCCCCAGCCGTTGGTCAAAGCAGCTCGACGAGATGAGCGTATGCGGCTTCCTGCACCGTGTCGGGTGGTGTTCGCAGCTGCACCACCTGCCATCCTCCCCGGGATTATGGGGCGGTTGGTCGCATGGTAAATTGCTGTATATTGCACACACACACAACCCCGTTATCGGTTTTATGTGTTGCATTCTTGGGTTTGAGCAACATGTCGACGGTGCTATCTGGGTCGGGCACGGTGCAATTTTGCATCAGGCTCGGCTCGTCACTGTGGCCGATGCCCCTCAGCAGAAATGGATTACAGTGGTGGACGGCGACAGGCTCCAAGTCGCTCAGGGTGCGATTGTTTCACGAGCTGATACCCAAATGAAGGAGTGGAGCGATGCCCGTATAGACACTTCACCAGTGACTTTGACTGAGGGATATTGGCAGACTCTAGAGTCAAAGGGGAGGTGATTGCGAACATGTGCCGGTTAGCAGAGACCGTCCCAGCGACCGACCTGACTGCTATGCACTGCAGCGGCAGGTCTCAGTCAAAGAGGGCTTGGCTAATGACGAGAGATCGGTCCAGTCCGGGTGACCTGTTCTTTGCTCCGCGGCAGGACACAGACAAATGTATTAGTAGGCCGAGCGACAGGAGCTAGCCCGACTTGGGCGTGAAGGGGGTACCGCGCCGGCTGTCACTCGCATGTGATGGCCGTCACCTGAGTGGCACGGGTTGAACTTGTGGCGTGTCTCGCCCAGACCCATTCTCTTCTCTCCAGCCTCCAGTGCCGTCATTCCAGAGTCGATGCGGCCAGCAAGGACGTGGATGATGTCGCCTACGACACGGCAGGAAAGTGAAGGGTGTTAGGGGCCATATAGCTTGCAGGGCCGGGTGTGATTCGACCAAACTGGCGGGTGTAGGCAGCAAATGACCGTTATTGCAACGGGTCCTGCAAAGTTCAGGGTAAGCGAAGAGACGCGTCGAAACGAGCAAGACAGAACGGGTAGGTCGAGGGGGGTTTGGGGTGAAAGAGCCTTGTTGCCGTAACGCAATAGGACTAGCGGCCTTGACAGCTGCAGCTAAAGCTCGTGCGAACCGACGTGGCTCGAGCCAGATAAGACGAGCGCAGACGACCAAGCATTAAGCGCCCGCCGCGACGCTATGCTCTAGTCTTTGAGAGAGACGGGTAAGTTGCAGAGAGAACTCCCGGGGTTCATGTGCCCCGGTGGGCCGGGGTCGCTGCGATCCACGAACAATCGCTCCAACACTGCATGAGCAACAGGGCGCCCATTGTCCCTGTTGCGAAGACCGCTTGCGACTAAACCTTGCGCTGAAATATAGCTACTATACCTAGGTAACCACCAAAGGACCGTCCTGCGTCTAACAAACGGGCCCATTTGTAAGCGGCATCGCCGTGCCGCAGCCCCAGCGTATCGTGGGCCACTCACAGGCGGGGTGCGCGAGAAGGCGCTTAAAACCTGCACAACCTGCAGCTTTTCACACACAAGCAGGACCCATCCAAGAAGTTTTAGTCTGCTTGACATGGGTTGTCCACCGTGGCCTGTGGTAGTGATCTCCACGCCATGCCCGTTTGCCATGGGTGGCACAAGAAAGACGTTGTGGGCAGTGCCGGCTCATTGCAGCCAAAACCCAGGCACTCAGGACAGTGGCGTCCTCTAATCGCTTCTTGAATGCTAAGGCTTCTAGGCGAGGCTGTCTTGGTTTGATTCTCTACCACGCAATCAGGTCATTGAGCATGTGTGGAACAGCGTCATCATATTTGTTTAGAGAAAATGAGGGGCCAATATGCAACGAAGCCGGGCTACCTCGATATGCGACTGCAGTCTGTCTATTGTTCTCGCATCTTCCAAGCCCCCAAAACGCCATGTATGCAAATTTCCGCCCACGCAAAACAAACAATATCATCAAAAACTCAAACTCGGACAAAATACAGTGATAAATCCCACCGGCTTCGACTTTGACACCATTACCCCACACTGGGCACATTCTCATCCGCTGCCATGTACATCCACACATCTCTTATATCGGCGGGCTGACATTCGAAAACGAGTCGTGGGACATCATGGGGTCCGCCGTCATGACTTCGTTGCGGCGAGGACAACCGTCATCTTCATGTCTAGCAACTTGTTAGCGCGATCCATTGGAAAGTCCATGCGATTGCTGCTTACCTGCGCAGTGTGTCTTTGCGAGGGAACGCTGAAGAGCACCTTGTGCAATGAAATGGTTTGACCTTCTGATGCACACTGATGTCATGCCGCGCCAGATCTGTCTTGCGTACAAATCGCTTGTCACATCCAGGATGTGGGCATAAATTCTCCTTCTTGCGGTCTTGGTCGTGTGTGAGCATGTGCTGGTTGTAATTATACCTCCTGGCAAAGCCCTTTTCGGGGCAAATCTCGCAGTGGAACGGCGCATGGGCAGGATTAGTGTGTCTACGACTGCGAGCTCGTCCACGGGCAGCACTATAGCTAGAGCGTGTACGTCGCGAGCGCTGGCTACCAATGCTTTCTTCAGAGGGCTGCCTCTCGTATGAGCGATTGGAATAATCGAACACTGGCTGCTGCTCGTATCTGGGCATGGCGGGTGATGTGTATGCGTTCTCGTATGAGTACATGTTTGCATTGAGCCGGTCTGGAGCAACTGTGAGTGGCGATTGGCCTGAAGATGGAATTCCAGTCATCTCCACAGGTGCATCAGTACCGTAGCAGGCATCTGGACCCCACCCAGAGGGTTCGAGCTTGGCCCTCGAGTATGTGTGCTCTGAGCCATCATGCGAGAAGGTGGACATTTCGCGAGTATATGATAAAGAAGAGCGCGGAGATGTGTGAGGTGGGTTCCAGGGTAGAGGAGATCGAGAGACTGGATGTTCGAAAGCTCCCGAGACATAAGGGTCGGCAATGACTTCTTGTGTGGCAGTGTGATGGAACTGGTTGCACCAGTCTTCCGATGGTTGGGGCGATGGTGGCAGACCGTTTGTATACGCATGCGGGCCTTCATATAAGCCCAGCCCCTGCGAATACTTGGATCGCGGGTCCTGTTGTCCTGGTGAAGGGTAAGGTGATTCAAGCAGGGAGCCTGTCTGTGATGCGCGGTGTTGGTAGGGCGAGTTGAAGGGTGGCGTAGGCTGGTCCGGGTACATCATGATGAAGGGTATGGAAGGGATGGATGCAAACAAGTTGTGAAGTCTTTGTGGTGAACTAGGTTGGTGAGGTATCGAGACAAGCAAAGAGGGGAATGATGGGGTAGGAGCTGAATGAGAATAGCAACTGCAGGGCGTTCCAGGGCGAGTTATATCTGTGCGATGCAGTGCGTAAGCAGCCTTGCCAGATCCGAGATCAAATGTCGATTTGGATGCCGCGCCAGTGCATTCTCGAAGCATACGTTCAAACAGTGGGCTTTTGAGTGTTAGGCAGACTCCGAAATTATGCTAGACAGGGACAGCATGAAGAGTGCTCGAGCCGCCTAGCTACGCGGCAGGCGCCTGTTGTTAGCTTGATGGGGCTATGAAGCAGTGTACAAGGGTGTGCAGTGGGTGGCGGCTTGACCGGGCTGTAGGTGAACCATACCGTCGGGTATACATAGCTAGGCCTTAGCGGGCCGAAGACAAGATCCCTGCGCCGCCCGGAGCTTGAGGCGCAAGAGGGTGAGGGCGGTTGTACCCTTGCCCGATGAACGTGCCCATGAAACTGTCCAGCTGCGAAGATGTCCAGCCTGTGTCTGTCGTGGATCGTTCATCCATTTCTGGCCCCAGAGTTGTCACGAAAGTAAGACAACAGCACCCCACCTACCATGTGCACTTGTTGGACTACTTTCCGTGATGAACATGCAAGATCGTCTTGATTTTTAACCGTATTTGTGCTGCTCATCCTTAACAAAATCTACCTATGTTCCCGCGGCTGGAAGCGCCGGCCATTAAGCGGCCGACGTGCTCGCTTCGCGTTGGTCCTGGAGCTGCGACACCATCGCGGTGAGTTCTTCTACTTGCGTCGAGAGTCTTGCAACTAGTGTCTTCAATTGAGCATCAGGTTCTGTGAACCCTGCTCGGGTGTGGGACCAATTCATTTGTTGCATCCTTCCCACATTGCTTTGCGCATCTGCCATGAGTAGGCGCGGTGAGTTCACAGGCAGACGAGGGGGCCTTTTGAGCAGTGCGTGCGTTTGAGGACCGCTAAACGACATCACTTTAGCGTCGCGTGTGCGGGCATGGGCAAGTTGCTCAAACGCCCAGATCGCAAATACGAAGGGTAGATGAGTAGCCTTGAGCAAGACGATGCGAGCGCCCCGAAGCCGCTCAGAAGGCAGAATGAGCCGCAACGGTCGAATGACTAGCGGGATAAGATTCTGGAGCCCGGTCAGCCTTGCAATAGTGAAGACAACTGTGGGGATGAGTCTATCAAAGGCCCACAGGGATTTGCAGCGGTCTTGAGTCGAGAATGCCTGGGCGGCAGAACAAGGCTCGTTCGTAAAATGACGACGGCAGAGAACCCGCACGATGCTGCCTCCAGGAGCCGAGCACAAAGCTTGGACTGGTTGGTTTCGAGTGCATCACCGAGTGTGGTGATGGAGGCTATGTCGATTGGCCGTTATGCGGGCCGGCGCTTAATGCCCGCTTTTCCAGCCCGATAATAGTACGAAAGGCATACTTACGAGTGGAGGCAGGAAGTATGTCAACCTTTTCGAACTCGATGCTTCGAGTACGTAAACGGAATAACTGCATTGTCGCTGCGGTCAGTATCTGCAAAGGGGCAACGAGTACAATGGGTACGAACATGAAGAGATACTCGTCTCGCGCATGATCCAACACCTATTCGACGTTAATAATGCCCCATATTAAAACACCAAATCTAATGCGGCAGAACTGCGACACACTATTCCTTGGTGGCAGGGTAACAGGGAAAGACGTGATTGTGATGGTGCTGGTGTTGAGCCGCCCTGATGTGGCTGTATCACACCCCAAAAGCAGTGGCCGGAAAAATACAAGGGCTGTGTCCGTTGCACCACATCCCGGGGACACTGCGGTTGGAATTGAAGCGGCGCAGCCGGGTATGAGCCGTTGCCTTGCTACGCTTGGCATGCATGCGACTTGGAGTGAATGGAGCAATGACAACCAACGAAAATCTCAAGTACCTTGCTTAATGAGTTACTCAAGAGCGATATCAAGCTCGTAATGAGCAGAATATTCGTCAAGGTGACGAAAATCAGCTAGTATATGGATCAGCAGACTGCGAAACAATGCATTCCAAATCCTCTTACCATGATGGGGGGACCAAAGAACGGCGAACTGTACGAAATTAGTGGAACAGTAACACCGCTAGTCTGCCATATGCGTACATTTCTTCGGCGACATCTGTACACCGCTTTGTTAGCAGCTGATAGAGGCAGTGTCGATATTCGTTTGGCTGTTGTCTAGGGTATCAACTCACCAAATCCTAGGTAGCTAGATCTGAGAAAGCATTAGCTGGAGTGATACAAGCAGCAACATAGTCTCACTCACCCAAAGAAAACCTTGACCAGAATCCAGCTCTATATCGGCGAGTTAGCAGGGGTGTGGCATGGACGCCGAAGTGCTATAACCCACCATCTGTTTCGGGTTGAATCTGCTGTCACGAGCCAGCAATACGAATGTAGTCAAGAATCCTGTTCAACAGTAAGATTCTGGCGACTATCGCTAGAGCGTCGGTTGGCTTACCCAGATATAGGATTACAACGAGAGAGAGGAATTTCACGAAATCCTTTGTCATTTCTATCCATGAGTTAGTGGGGTATCGACATGTAGCAGAGAAAGGAAGATTGACCTTTGAGACAAGGAATAAGGGTCCCAAAGTAACGATTCAGACTCAAAAGAGAGAATATACGTGGTACAAGGAAGAGTGCTTCTAATCCGAGCACATCGTACGCAAGATCGATCGTGGCAGCGTTTGCTGTTGTTAGGCCGACGATTCCTGTAGCTTGTTAGGGCTGTTTGATTTGGCCAAGTCAGGGGGGCTTACTCATAATGCAGAACGAAAAACCGACTACGACAATACTAATATCCCATGTCCACCTATCCATGTTAGCTTGTAGTAGCACGAGCTCGAAGAGCAAGAAGAAGCCTACCAAAAGTCTGAGGCATAGAAGGATGTCTGTCCAGCGTCGAGCCAGTCGGCGAACTCATCGTATGCGAAGCTAGCAATCCACACATACAACAAGAGCTCGGGAATGGTGACCCTAGTGTTGTTGCGCTTCACCAACACTGCGTAATACAGTGCTAGAAATGCTGCGAAGAATAGCGTCTCGAATATCTTCAGGTACAACGGAACCCGTAAACGAGAGAAGGGATCAGCCTGTCTGCGGTTGTACTTCTTCGGCTTCTTCACTGAGTGTAAGCCAAGGGTCTCCCAGAATACAATGTCCCCCTTCCATAGGCCATTGATAATCTTTTGGACTGGTCTCTGAGAGAGGAACTTCTTCGCACCTGTAGTTTGCTTAGGTTTTGCAACAAGAGTTAAGTGAGTCAAAGGTACGTACCAGATACTGTTGCAAGCTCTAGCGCACTAAGGTTCTCGCATTGCGACATCAACGACGCAAATCGGGATTTCTTAGCGTCGCCATGGTCAAAGTACTCGGTATTTGAGGTGGTCAGCAGCGGCGACTGCTCGCTGGGATACGTAGAGCCCTGTCCATTCTCGTCGAGACCTAATCCGTTGTTTGTATCCGGAGTGCTTGCATCGGCAGCAGGTGGTAGTTGGACTAGCAAAAAGTCAATGATATCAGCTTCCTTGAGACTTGTCAAGAACTGCCAAGCAACAAATTCGCATGCATATCCTCGCGCCTCATTCACACCCGGCTCGTCGCTGGCTTCTTCCAGTGCAGAAAAGTGACCTTTCAGAGCCCTAGCTTCGGTCAGCTCCGTTCCTCCGTATCACCGCATCTACATCCAGCGCAAGAGGTATAGTGTTGTTTCAACGTACAAGAGAGCGGACACGAGGGCAGGGTGGTCGACTTGGTTGGAGAGGTAGTGGATGAGGGGCTGTAGAGCGCGTCCTTCCTGCGACCGGCGCAGGTCTTCGAAGGCATGTGGCAGTTTAATCGTATGCTCGAAGAATCTATGCTGCGATTAGGGTATTGCATCAACACTGCATCGGCTGTCCGGGACTGACTGGCATAGTTTGTCTACCAAGTCTCCGAAGCACTCGTCGCCTTCTATACTGGGCACACCAACTTCATCTGCAGGCCATTTTGGCGTAGGTGGGTGCGACATGTTCAACTCTTCTCTGCCGTGCAATCAATCGACTTTCTTTTGCTTACCGGCAGGTTGGGCAAACATTCGCGACGCGTGGGGCGTACCTACCTAAGCGCGCAATTGCCGTGCGGCAGGACCCGCGTCATGGCTTCCTTGGCAGCCATCGCTGTTGCTCACTCTCACCTCGACTACGCTCACACCACGCACACTAAAACAATCCACTCCTGATTTCACGAATTCCCGTCTGATTCGCAAGAACCCTCAAAATATTGGCGCCATGGCTGATGAAGATGGCCAACAGACCTTCACCAAGCAACCAAGAGCACTCCGATGACCGGATGCATGCAGCGTTGATGTACAACATCCCACGCTCGCCAATCCAAAAACTTCACGTGAGCCGTGCCAGTGACGATGAAAGAGATCGTCACAGCATATTGCATCAAGTTAAAGAGCGACGTGATTCAACAACTCCCTCATGGCTCCAGCGGAAGGCCAAGGTCAGGAAAGCGGATATCAAAACCTGGAGGCCTTCAAACACTCGGAAAAGGCGTCTACCGGTGCACCAGCTCGCTCTTTTGCGAACCACGACCACAGATGGGCTGCCTCAACCGGGTGTAAGAAGCTCCACAGGTTTCACTCGGCCCCCCTGGTTCAAGCTAACGTTTCCTGACCATAGGACAATACCGCTGCCTGTGCTACTCATGCCGCAGTCGTTGATCCGATAGAAGACAGCCAAATCCACAACAGTATGAAAGCCATGGGGACTAGCCAGGTATGTCTTATAAGTGTCCTGGGTATGGTATTTCTAACCTTTTGCAGAGGCCCCGTAACACAGTCGTGTCCAAAAGCATGCTTTCGTCTCACAGAGTTCAACGACCAAACAATAACAGCCCGCTAAGAAACAAGCTCATGGATAGCCCTGTTAGATTGTACCAGAAATCCATAGCAATGTCTGACGGCCTCGCGCAACCATACTCAGGGTTCCGGAACCTTCATGACGGGTTTGTGGGGCCTGAGCTACAGCTCACATCCGAGATGCGACCAGTTCGCCGAGTGATAAACCAATCGAGAAGTAAAAGAAAGCGTATAGTTGTTCGGGAACTCGCCCTGGGTAATGGACTTCTTTCTGTACCCGCAAATCCATGTGTTAGCACAAGACCAGCTGCGCAACATGACAGCACGCAATACTCTGTCGATTATCAGGCTAACCGAATTGATGCGCGGTCTAGACAAATTGCGATAGCGAGCCCGCAAAACTCTACCAATGCTAGGATTACAGATCTCCGCCTACCTGAATCGACAGGGAAGCTAGTTTTTCACCAGCTCTCCGAGACAATGGAAGCTCTCCGGCGCGATTATGACAGCTCCGATTGGGAAAGAGCAGAAGAGCGCTTCTTCTGTTCGGAAAAATTCTATGATCTTCATGCTACAGACAATGCTCGCTATGTTTTTTCAATCTAAGATCTTACATAAATGGATAAAGACAGCTGTTTTGCAACCGCTGTGCAAAATCTCGGTAAGGAGTTATCAAGATGGAATGGAAATAATGACTACTGGTCATAGTACGGCTCAATGTGACAAAGGTCGCATTGGAAGTGCACAGAATACACTGTCATCGTGCTCTTAATACTCCAACGGCTGTGTAAGAGATCCGGCAGAAACAGCGCTATTGTGCGATTATAGAGATCGGCTTTGAAGCACCAAGTAAGTTGTCATTAACTCACTCTACATGACATATGACGCAAATCTTCGGTCCGCGCTACGAACGCCTGAATCAAGCATGCCTTTCTAGTTTTCACTAAAATGTCAGTTTTTCCGGTGTTCTCTCTATCAGCAACGTGTTTTTCCTATACCCGATGCATTTCAATTTGACGTTTGATCCCTAGCATCAGCGCTACGGGACGGGCAACATCCGCACATTGATTGCTCTTTCAGTCATAGCCGCTACTGATTCCCTCATTTCGCTAGCTTTCAACATTTCGTATTCGCATTTCCCCATCAAGTGAAAACTTCTTTCAAGAATAAAGTGCTGCATTCAGATCTATAATGCAGATGGACAGGGCCGAGTCTGGATGAACCTAGATGGCGACGTCAGACGTTGTTCTAGCGGCAGTCCTAAAATAGCGCAGCGATCGGTGTCTCGTCGCGACTCATACAGCGACATCAAACACCACACTACTGTTTGGGCACATGGACAAAACAGAGAAACGGCCGATTCGCAAGCGTATTGACACGAAGGTGGAGTTGTCTTTGGAATAGCTGCCATGGTGCGGCGCCATGTATATGATGGGCGCCGCGCCCACTGCGCACTGCTTCTGTTACTGCTTCGATTTCCTGAACACCTGACCGTCCACTAATAGCTGCGGCTTAATTTGCTGCTTTGCTCTTCATCTTTGAGTAGAACACAGAGCCTTGTAGATTGACTTATCCGAAAGACCGTAACATGGCGTCCCAGGACATCATGGCTCCTCCCAGGGTGAGTAACCGGTCGTCTTTACAGGTTCAACCGCCACTTGGACTTCAAAGACTAACGGTACACAGGAAGCACAAGGCCCGCCATATATCCCCACGGTGTGGTCTTTAGGTGGACTGCCAGAGAAGGGCGTCGATGTTCCTGCACAAGCAGTTTTCATGGTCTTCTTTATGATAGGAGCGGCGGTACACATGACCATCTTTCAAAAGAACAAAGCAAGAGGTCATAAGTTTTTACCAAATCTTTTCATCTTTGGTAGGATAACAGCCGTATAATTGCGACGTTAACAACTGACGATTGTGGTAGGTTTCTGCATGGAGCGCATATTAACGTCAATAGTACGCATTGCATCAGTGTGTAACCCAAAAAATACAACACTTGGCATGGCAGCGCAAATCTTGGTTGCAGCGGGTGTACTCATACTCTTTATTATTAATCTCATCTTCGCCATACGTCTCGTCCGGTCTACACACTCTTCACTCGGCTGGCATCCTGCGTTTGGCATTGCTTTCAAGGTTCTCTATGTCTTGATTGGGCTGGCACTCATCGCAGTCATCGCATCAACAGTTCAGAGTTTTTACACTCTTGACCCAACCACCAGGGCTATGGATCACAGCTTCCAACAATTTGGCGCAACGTTCCTTGCTATCGTCGCTACGTTACCACTGCCAATCACCATGCTTACGCTACTCATTCCCTACTCACCGCTTGACCGCTTCGGAATTGGTCGTCTTCGTACAAAGGTCATTGTTCTGCTTATTAGTACAACACTGCTTTCTATCGGTGCCTGGTTCCGCTGTGGTGTCGCCTTCCAAAAACCGGTGCCACGAACAACACCTATGCCAGGATACCTCGCCAAAGCACCGTTTTATCTTCTCAATTTCCTGGTAGAACTTCAGACAGTACTGATGTACGCAATCCTACGCGTAGATCTCCGTTGGCACGTACCCAATGGCGCAAAAGGACCGGGTAGCTATGCCAGACCGGCTGCACAACAAGACTTGGAAATGCAGGATTCGCGCCCAACATCTTCAGATACCGAACAAGAGACCAAGAAGGAGCATGCGGATTCCAAGTCGATAAAGTCTATGAATTCTATGAAGACAGTCTCCGAACTCGAGGTAGAGGAGTTGGCGGGCGAGAAATCACCCGTCTCGCCCCTAGCGCCCACGATAGAGATCGATATCGGAAAAGGTCTTAGCGACGACTTTGACATACCCAGAATAACGACAACGTTAGAAGGAAACTCAAACAGAGAATCCCTCGCACCACCCATTGCAGAAAGCAAATCAGCACGTGGCTCGATACTTTCAGAACGACTCTCTCGAATATTCAGCAGATCCACTGACTCGATAGCTTCTTACACCACGGCCGAACCTAGACAAGACAGTGAAGAAGCAAGGATTGTTAGGAGACTGGGCGGCCCCTGGGAGCAACTCGAAAGCCCGACAGATTCGGAAATGGACACGAGCAGAAGGTCGTCAAAGAGGAGCGTCTTCAGCGGCACCACGGCAGATGGCGAAGAAGCCAATATGGACCCTCCACGGCCGTACTCGCACCACAGGAGTGATTCCGGTGCGCCTAGTATCCCAGATGTGGTGAATGAGGGGGGCTGGACCCCCAAGATTGAGTGGGGGTTCAATAATCCGAAGAGGTTTCTCAGTCTGAAGAAGAGGAGTATGGTTGGTCTACAGGTACCGCAAAGGAGGGAGAGGGGCTCAAACTCTAGTTTGAACGAGCAGTTGTAGCTGTGTGTATATGGTAGAAAACAGCGTAGGTGTTTTTGGCCTGTCATTTGTTACGATTAATTATTGAGCGTAGCGATGCATTTTCCTTGTTTTGTTATGACATACCCGAGCAACGATATTGGCTCTTTTTTTCTTCTTTCGCTGGTGTTTTTTTCTTCCAGTAGATGTATTTACATGTATAGCACCATGGCTCACTGAACGGATATCCCTTTGGGGACATTTGCCAACTCTACTTCTCGCACCAGCATCGTCGTCATCACCACCACCACCACTAGCACAGTCACGCCCTGGGATATCGAGATGAAGCCGGACCAAGGCGTACCACGCCCATCCCTTTTCTCTCCATGGCGCACGCGCGAGAACCAAAAATAATCAAAACGAAATCAATAGCGCGAAACGGTTGTTGAACTCGCCCTCAGGGACCGCTGTCGTGTGTCTCAACCTGAGGTTAGTGGGCGCGCTAGCCGTGTTTAGCGTTGTTGGTCGGCAGAGGGAGGGGTCGTGTACGTATCCACCAGCCTCAGTGTGGCGCTGTTTTTTGTTTGTATCTTGATGCGTGAGATGTGAAAGACAAAGATGGAGGAGAAGGATGTTATGAAGAAGGGTATTGGTTTTGGTGAGAGATGGGTCGTGGGGCTGTATTGCAAGCGAGAGCGAGAGAGAAAAGAGAGAGGACTTCGTTACGAGTGCGGTGTTTGGGAAAGCGACTTGGCCATACATTCATCATACAGCGTCTCCACTACTTTTGTGAGAGAAAAACAACCCACTACATAGGGATTCTCCTCATCTCCTCCAAAGTCCAGTACTTGCGCATGTTCTCCGCTTCCAACTGTTTCACCTCGTCGTCCAAGTGCTGCCATAAGACTGTTCCAAAGCTATCGAGTATTTCCTTCATCTCTCCCAACCGGAGTTCTCTTTCTCCACTCCCACAATCCTCGAGGTACTTTTCTAGTTTATCGAGACCAACGTGGATTTGCTTGTGCTGGGTCAAGAGTTCCAGCTCCTTTTTGAAGGCTGGCATCTTCTTGGCTAGAATGGGGAATATGTGTTGCTCTTCTATGGTGTGGTGTACCGTGAGATGGTCTATCAAGGGAAAATCAGATTGTCGTCAAGGTAAACGTCTAGATGGGCGCCGTGCAACTTACGACAGAACTGCTGGCCTGTACTGATGAACTGGCGGATAGACATGTTCTTCGGTCTTTTTAGCGATTCACAGGCACCGTAGAGCACTTTCCACGTGGCTCTGAAGTTTGAATGGAAATAGTCCATGTGTTCTGCCATTCTGTTGTATTGGCGAAATTCAGCGGGTGTGAGCTTTGGAAGTGGCTTCTCTGCCTTGGCTGCGGGCGTTGCCGCTGTGTCATTGACTACTGGAGGCGCTGGGGCAGTTGGGCCATCATCTCCTGAGACGGTGGCCATGTTTTTTGGAGGTGTTGATTGTTGCAGGGAAAAGGCTGGTGTAGAATACAGTCTTGTCAATGACGTAAGTTGGAATGGAGGTGGGGTCCTGATAAGGCTTGCCAAGGGTAGGATTCGCTTCATCCGTTGGAAAGAAGAAGACACATGGAGTGGGGGTAATGAAGTGAAATCAAGGCTGGATATATGTACCTACCCGGCGCTCGTGGTGGAATCGTCGGGTCATTTGGCCACTGGCAAGAAGTATAGAATTTGCATTAGCAAGCCGGCAATTGCAGCTGCCGATCCCGGCAAGCGCGTTCACGACACGATCATGTGATGCACCTCACTTGTTTCTGGTTTTGGCAAACTTGTCGTGCCACTTGCGTGCTGACGGCTTCATGGCCGCTACTGTGCTGTCTCCGGCCCTTGGTGATGCGGCCGTGTTCTTTGCCCTGATTGTCGTGTCCGAGGGGAATTCGTAAAAGGCTTCGATGGCGCTGAGCTTTGCATCCTTGCGCCATAGCTCAGGCAAGCGGTCCTCCCATGTGTCAGTGAAGTCGGCGATGAGGAAGTCAGCACCGCGCTTGGAAGCTAGCAACGTTCGGCCTGTAAAGGCAACCGTCTTGGCCCGATCGAGACATGACCACGGACTGGTCTTGACTCTATCATCAGTCGACAGGTGTGCGAGCACAGCGTGTATGAAGGCTGGGGGGTGTCCCTCTTCGGCTGCAGCTCTCGTGATGTCGTCGGTCATGAATTCTTTGTTCAGCGGGATGCCCTCGGCCAGTGCTGCAGCATGGATGGCTCGCCAGACCTGGGAGAGGGCACTGGCAGACGGCTGGTAGGAACTGCCATCGACCTCAAACGCCATCAGCTCGGTCCATGCCGCCTCGCACTCTCCGTCCGAGACGGGCATGTCGGCGAAGACGTTGGGCTTGCCCCTGCCGTTGGGGGTAGCGTCAACGTCGCCAGCCACAATATCGTAAACAGACAGCGCGTCGCTCAACAGGCCCACTGCGGATGCTGTGGAGACGTGGAGTTGGAGCGTCGCGGTGCACGACGCAATTGCGCATGTGGCAGGGATGGGCATCTCGTCGTTGCCATGGTGCTGGAGGATGGGGTGGGTGACGAGGAGCGAGTTGGACGTCTGGACCTGGCGCAGCTGGAACGTCTTGTCGGGCGTACAGAGCACGGCATATGCAGCCGTTGCATTCGGCGTGCCTGCGGCTTGGGCGGGCGCTCTGGACTTGAGCGAGAGGCTGGGGCTGGTGGTGAGAAGGGGGCATCAAGATGCAAACGACACGGCAGCGCACCTACAACAGTGGGGGATCCGGCGCGTCTAGCAACCCAACAATGTCGGGAGGCAGCTCCAGCAAGCGAAAATGGCGCTGGTCGTGTGCAATGGCGAGGGGGACGCCGCCGCCGTCCTGCTGTGTGGCCATTTCAGTCTTGTTGTCTCGTGACTCGACTCGAAACCGTCCTCGATGTTTTTCGTGCTGTCACCCACTGCGGGGTGCTGGCCAGCTTCAGGCGGCACGGGAGCGACATACTTACTTACACGGCTGCAAGGGCGCTCGCTCTCCAGCCAGCCCAACCAAAACCCAAGATATTCGTCATTACGGCTGCGGAAGCCCATGCGCGCCCGTGTCGCACCTGTGGTACATTGACAATTGGCGCTGCAACTGCCGCCCGCGCTTGGCCCCAGCTGCCCGCTGCATGCCAGCTTTCTTGGTACGGCTTCGTCGAAAAGGTCCATGGGACTTGTTGTTGTTTGCTTGCTGGACTCGACGCGTCCAACTACGTCCATCTACGTCCACCTACTTACCCACCCTCTCTTGAACAGGGCCTCTTGACACGTCGACTCCTCTGCCCGCCACTCTGTCTTCACAGCTGCACCATGCAAGTAATCTAATAATCCTCGTCTTCTCCGCCTGTTCCCGCTGCCACCAGCCAGCCCCGTCACTCGTTTCGCGCAATTGGCAACCATGGTGGTAATCAACCCAGAGCCCGCCGCTCTGTCCGCAGAGGACCTGTCGCTCTTCTACACCACCGACGAGCTGCTGCACAACTCGCCCGTACTCATCTTCTATGGCCCCACAGCGACTTCGACGCAGGCGACGCACTCGCGCATCCAGGCCCACGTCTTCACTCCCGCCGGCCTCCAGAACTACGCCCGCCTGATCATATCGCCCACGGCCACCTTCTACAACGCCGTCACATGTCTCCCTCGAGAAGAGCAGGGCGATGAGATATGTCGTGGCCTCGCCTTTAGCCTGTACAAGTACTTTCTCGAGCTACCGCCCGAGATCAAGGCCGCGTGGGAGAAGCGCTATGGCCCGCCCGACGACCTGCCCTCGGCCCCCAGGCTGTTCTCCGAGTCGCATGCTGCCATTGTGGCCGCCAAGATGGTCAAGGTCGAAAATGTCGCAGATGTTATAGTGGACGTGCGCCATGCGCTGGGCGAGCAGACGCTGTCCTGGATAGACCTGGACGTCGTCTTACCCCAAGGAAGCATCAAAAAGCTCGAGTCGCGAGAGTCGGCCCAGTTCGACGAAGACATTGAAGAGGACCTGACCCAACAGCGTTATGGTCAGTACGCGCCCATTATCAAGTTGTTTGGAGAGGCTGCCTTCCTCCCAACTTCCAAGCTCCGACGCGCACCATCGAAACCCACCGCCCTCAACCGATCGCAGTCCTTCTCTAGGAAGCAGAAGGAGACCCTTCGACGCGAGATGTGTGAGCTGCTGGATACCGAGGAAAACTACGTCTCCAAGCTGCATGAGTTGGTACACACTGTAGCAGTCGAGTTCCGTGAGAAGGCGAGAAGCAAGTCAACTTCAAGTTCAAGCCCGACAGAGCAGGCACTGCGAGGGCTTTTTCCGCCTAGTCTCGACAACATCTTGGACGTTAATACAAGGTTCCTAGATGCTCTTCGTATCATATTAGAAGAGTCGGAGAATGGAGCCATCGAGGACATTGAATCAGCCACAGACGACGTCTACATTGCACCATTGCGCGGACAAAAGAATCCACCAGATGCAACCGGAGCTGCCGCAGTTGCAAAAGCCCTTGTTGATTGGCTGCCACAGTTTGCCGACAGTTATACCGATTACATGGCTGCCCACGGAGACTTTTCACAGTTGTTGAAGCTCTTTACAAAGGACACAGCCTCCAGTTTCTCCAAGCGTGTCTACGAAACGGGCGAGCAGCGACTCATGTCTATGCTGATTGAGCCTGTTCAGCGCCTGCCACGCTACAACCTCTATATCGACAACATTATCAAACAACTACCTGCTAGACATCCCGCAATCAGGCTCTTCCTCAAGGCGAGGGACATTGTGACAGATATTTGCACAAGAGAAGGTCCCACGGCGCAGCAGATCAGAGTACTCGACCGCTTACGGAAAATGGTCTCTTCTTGGCCGTCTACAGTCAATCCTCAAGGACGCCTCATTACAGCCATCGACTGCGTGGAATTGTCTCCGCCATACCATGGAGAGCTATCGGGGCCTGCCACGTTCCCTGGCATCATGGTCCTGTTCACAGATTTCCTTGTGCTTCTCCACAAGTCAGAAGACGGTTCCACCAACGCGCGCGGCTTGCTTAACGATTTGAACAACCCAAAGTTCGTCGAGTCATTTGATGGTACTGCTGAGCTCTTTTTTCATCAGCACTTGAGTCTCAGCGACGTATTTGTGACCGAGCACGCTGAGGGAAGCATCCTGCAGCTCATATCTCCGATGCCATCGCCCAACCAAGCGGAACGACCTCGAAGCCGAGACCGACGACCGCTTGGGATCCGCATGTACTATCTACAGGGCACATATGAAGGCAAAGGACAGAGGGTCGTTGAGGAGCTCACAAAAGCTCGCGTCGAAGGTCGTTTCTCCGAGGCAGAACGAGAGAGTGTCAAATGGGAAGTTCGGAACCTGCCTGGTGATCTGAGCTACTTCTCGTCTGTTACGGAAGAGACCGGCGGTCGGCCAGTCGAAGGCAGGAGAGAGCCTGCCCGAGTTCAGATCCTTGTGGAAGGAGCAGAGTTTGCGCGGCCCATTCAAGTCGGCGACAACGGCATCGAAGTGACTGTTACTATTGCCAGCTTGGGAGACGGCTTCTTCTTGCTCGACACAGTCGGTGCCCGTGGATATGCAGCACGCGACAAATTGACTAGTATTGAGTTCTTGCCTGTCCTCACGAAGCGTTTGGCAAACTACTTCCAGCTACGCAACAGCGCGAAAAACAACACGCTAGCTGATGCATATCTTCTCCGCAACAAGCAGATTCTCAAGTCACTTGCTCTGGAAATGTACGAAGCGGAGCAACAGACAGGTAGTAAGAGCCGTCCGCACTCTCCAGTGAAGATGCTGTCAAGTTTCTTCAATGGCAGTGTGGGCAGAGAGGGCGGTGGCTCCCGCAGACTCCAGCGTAGTGCTCATACTCTCAACGACATACCGCGCATGGCACCACCCATGTCACCTGCACCTAGCCGCACTTACAGCCACGATGGTGAGGCGACACGACCTGACTCATCAGGTACTAACAAGAGTCTTACCTTCAATGCCGTCGCATTGACCGATGGCATTCCGAAGCTTGAAGAAACCTTGGCGAATCTGATCCTGGCACTACATGCTCGCAAAGGCAACATTGTCGGACGCTCTGTCCGTGCTAGATCCGTCGCAGATGAACTTGTTGTCAACGAGCTCTACAACACTCTGCTTGAGAATCCCACCAACCTCGACCTTGCTGGGCAATCGTCCGTAGACGTTCTTTTTGCAGTTTTCGAAAAGTTCTTGAGCGTTGGCTGGAAAGAGCGCATGGGCCCTGTGCTATCTCACGCTACGCTAGTCTCGTTGCAAATGCGATCAGACAGCATGCATCCCGAAGACTTTGAGGAATTCTTCAGGAACACATTCGATCAAATCGCACCACCAAACCAACGGGCGTTCCGAGCGATCATCGACTTGCTAGCCGAGTTGTTGGAAGGTACCAGTAATGACGGAGATCGAGGCATTCTCACCGCAGCTTTCGCCGAGATGCTAGTGCCTGCCGGCAACGCAAACGACTTCATCTCGCTCATGGACCGCTTGGTGCAAGACCTTGATGCCCTGTTCCCACCCTTGGCGACTGGTCTCAACACTCCAAACTATGGCTCCATGGACTCGAAGAGTCGGTCTTTAGCGGCAGGTTCGTTGAACTCCAACAACTCACTCAGGAGACGTTTTGGATTTAGCACGCTATCGCGAGAGAATAGCAAGTCGGAGAATGAGTCCAAGGTAGGCTCACTCTGGCGCTCGTTGAGCAAAAACAACCATCCCGAATTCCCGCCAGGCAGCCTTTCAAAAGCCAACCCCGGATCACTTGGCCGTTCCAACTCGACAGACGCTGCTGCTCGGCTCTCGCCAAAGCGCCCATCCTCTCGCGATCGTCCGACTGTGCTCGGCGCCTTCGCTTTCGAAAACGGAAATGCAAACGGGCGGCCCTATGTGGGCAGTGGTGGTGCTCTTGGCACAATTGGAGAGGTACCTCCCACTGTTGGGCCTCCCCGCAAGAAGCGCCGGTCTTCTTTGAGCGACCTCAAAACGTTGCAGGATGCTGACGATGAGCCCGAGTGGTCACCACAGACTCCTCGTAAAGCCGAAACCGCACTTCGCCACGAGAATCGCCAGATTGGTGATTCGCCTCTAACTCCTTCCAACACTACACCAACGCTGCCAAAGCATTCGTCGTCAATACCAACGCCCGCACGACTCGGATCGCCAGTACGAATAGAGAAGAAAGAGAACTCGTCGAGCATAGGCCCAGGGCCAGACCGACCAGGGCACACGCGGCCAAAGTCTATTTCGGTGAAGCCAGACTCCAAGGATGAAGTCATCATCAGGTCGCAGAGTCCGACGAAGAAGCGAAGCGAGACTATTTCAAGTATTCCCAGTTTGAGACCTACAACCAGGGATGGTTTGCACGAGCGGACTGGATCTGGCAATGCCGTCAAGCTGCCGCCTTCAACACCACGTTCGCCGACCAAATCAAGCACAGTCTCGGGCTCTCCCAAAAAGCTCCGGATGCAATCGCCACAGAAGCTGCGTGAGCGCCTACAGACGCAGCAACGAGACATTGACACGGCTTCGCAAGCGCTACAGAGCGAACTAAGTGCTATCGGGCAGGAACTGATTGGCAAAACGACACCCCGTTTGACGCCTCAGAACTCTGCGCCTTCGCTATCTAGTGCGGCAAGCTCGAAGACACCTGAAAGTCGCATTGCTTCTCTGGAGAAGACGCTCAAGGCGACGCTTGATGCGCTATCAACGCTGTCAACACGTACATCGGCCATTTCAACGGATATCAGCATGTCACTACAGGTGTCGGAGGCACGATGCAAGCACTTGGACCAGTTGTATCGCGACCTGAATGCGGAGAATGAGGCATTGTATGCTCGGTTCAACGAAGAACTAGAGAGGGTGACGAGCAATACTCGCAAGGGAAGAGCCAGCGAAGAGGTTGAGCGACGACTGAAGTCGAGCGAAGAAGAGGCAGCGCGACTGAGGAAGGAGAATGCACGATTGAAGAGGGAGGTTGCTGGGCTGAAGGCGCAGATTAGGGAGTGAGTGGTGGCTTTGACTGCTCTCTATGCATGCTCTACTTACGCGTTGTCCTTCAGGCGTGAGTTGGACGTTGACGAGCTTCTACAGTTTGCGTGATGGGGTCTAGACGATTGCGGTATGGAGCGGTGTGTTGCTTTTTTCCCTTGTTCTTCTGGTATGCCTTTTGCGTTCGCAGCGTGCATAGCTTGGCGAGTTTGTAAGGGTGCTGGAAGGTTTGAAGCGACGAGGTCGGTTATGATGATACGACGTGGCGTTATGAGGGTTGCAAGTCCCCCCGTTTAGAGCAATATACCATGTGCATGTTTCTTGGCTAGGGGGATTCACGTGTACCATGGCTCCTCAGGTGGGACATGTAACGATGGAGCGTGATGAAGCTGTGATGGAGTCGTGTGTTGGGCCTACTCGTTAGTGTACCTGGATAGCTCGTCGATTCCGGTCAGCGGCGCATGGGGGCAGCCTCGCCCAGAAACAGAGTTAGCCTCTTCCCCGCTAGTTGATGCATGGTGTGGTGATGTGCTGGCAGGGGGGGGGGCGACATGAGCAGACGACTGGGGTTGCTATGCCGCGGCTGCTAGGCCCTGAGTGCTGGGCCTCCGACCCAAGGTGTGAAGGAAGGGTGTGGTGTAGGTGTTGGGGGGTCGGGTGGCTGAGGGCCTTCAGGATATGTGTTACGTGAAGTGTACGGCGGGCCTATAAATGGCGCATGCAGCAATGCGCCGGTGCATTCATGGTACATTAGAACAAAGTAAACGTTTCGCACTCACACGGCTCGGCTTCCGCTACGCGCAAACGGCCCTGTTGTTGGGCCATCGCTTCACACGACGCCCCGGTCTGCTCGTGATTTGATTTCCTTTTGCGCCGCTGGACTGTCGTCTTCATCCAAAGCAGACATCTCTTGTCAGCTTGCCATCTTAGTGGCACACACATATCCCGGGTAGTTGAGTCCTTGGCCGCCTGCCCACTCGCCCAGACCAGACGTGCATCGTCATCGTCGCTCTTACTCCACTCCCCAAAGCCGGAAACCGGATGCGTGGACCGCGCTCACCCAGCCCAGCGAGACGAAACATTCGCGCGACCCAACCGTCATTGACCCTGATACCAATCTCTGGAAGGCTCCATGACGGAGAGCGGCAATGACTTCTCACACCACATCGAGGACTGAGTGCTCCTGCGCCCTAGAAGACTGCTGCCCGTATCCTCGACCATCCTCCCAACCCCCGTCCGAAGCCCCGCAAGCCACCCGCACCCAGAAAGTGCCCACCTCTGCTCCCTAACTCCGCCGCTGCCTCGAGCCACCCCCAGACGCACCATGGCTTGGTTCATGAGGGGAGTCCAGAGTGTCGTCTTCCACTATGCCTCGTGCGCCCCCTGCACCGGCTACTCGGACGGCCGAAAGAGACGGAAGACCGCAAAAGCTGCGAGGAAGCTGCGGGAGAAGCTGGAGATTGAACAGCCGGAAGAATACCACCACCCCGAGCCGACGGGTACCAATGTGTACTGGAATGAGGAGATCACACTAGGCCCGGGACCACCGCCACGAAAAGCGCGGAGGGCTACTACTGGCAACACCGGTAGCTCGCGAGGCCTCAAGACACGAGGGACACAAAGCCCGCCCACGGTCAAGGGCGGGAGTAGCAGTGATGTAGATCGAGCCGGCCATGTGCGCCTCAGCGATGAGACGCTCGAGGACGACGAGACCTGGAACCACAAGCGCTACCAAAGGGAAGACGAGGACCTCTGGGGCCATGACGAGCCTCCGATGCACCTTGAACACACCATCACCGGCTCCTCTGTCGGTGGCGCCGGCTACCAAATACGGAGGCCAGGCACGTCGAGGTCGGGGAGTTACTACACAGCCCGAGCACCTCCCGTCAACGAACTCCACCCACCCGTCGTCAGTCTTCCGTCTCCCGACCCCTCTGAGAACCGATGGATGCTCCAGCCCCCACCCAAGGCTAGCGTCATGGCAGGAAAGGAGCGAGCCTCCAACAGGAGTCGTAGTGGAAGTGGCGCGAGCAGTCGCGTAGAGCTGAGCCTGGGCCGCCAGGTCAGCACAAGGCAACTCATGTACAAACTGGAGCGTGGACAAACACCTGAAGGATCTTCAGCATCCCCGAACGGCTCCTACTTCAACCTAACACCGGCCCAGAGCCAGCGTCGCGATCGGTGCAGGACACCACAAACTCGACCGCCTTCTGCCACTAGCAGCTCATACAGGAAGAGGAGGGATACTACAATGTCGCACAACCATGCCATGATGCGAACAGAATCAGCGAGCACCCAGCATTCGTCCGGAGGCTCGAGCGACACCATCATCCGAGGCACCACCCCGACTCCCGCCACCGCTGCCATCCCTGATATCAAAATAGCCCGCGTCCGTCAAAGCCGACCTGCTCTCTCGACCGTCCTCTCCAGCAACTCGGGAACTAACCGTAGCGACGAAAATGCTCTTCGCCTACCGGAGAAACCCCGCGCAGCACACCACCGCTACACCACCAGCTCATCAGCCCTCAAATCAACTGATATGGCTTCGTTGAGCTGTCTTGAAGACCTCGTCTCCCCACAGGCTTTGCTACAATCGCGCTTCGTCTCTGCGCCCCTGGTAGAAGCCAAGATACGGCTACCACCCTCGGAGGAGGATGTAACCAAACAGTCAAAGAAATGGGAAGACGAAGACGAGGAGGTAGAAGAGATCGTCAGAGTGCCCTTTGACCGCGACTTTGGCCCATCGGAGAAAGACCCCCGGTTTAGGTGGAGCGTCGACTTTTAAATTCCCAACACCACCTTATTACGCCATGAGCCACTCGCGCACCGTCGCATTTTCATTCTAACCCGCCAACCCATCATCGCCAAACTAATACGGCTCATGAATGGCATCTTTTGACATTAGCATTTGCATAGCGAAAAACCGACTTGACCAGGTTTTCCTTTCCTTCCCTCGGATTTCTTCTCTTCAACAACAAACTACTTTTTTCCGGCTTTTCTTTTTGTTCCTTTTCTCATCTGTTGGTTTCCCTGGGGCCTCCCTCTCTGAGAAAGTTGAGAGTAGGCAAAACTACATTTGCATTATTTTGCATTTTGCATCCTGCATTCTGCTGCATAGACATGAACACGTTATGAACCGCACCTCTTTTTTTTCCACTTCTCAACCCAAACGGCGTTTTTCTAGGGGAAGGAGGAGGCGGGGTAGTTCTTTCCTTGCATCAACACACTGGGCATCAAGGGCATCATCAGAATCATTCAGGCTGTTTTCACACTACTACCACCGCTACTAGGCTGCATGACCGCACGTGTACTTGTACACGTATGTGTTGTTCTTTTTTTCTATGTATATAAATTCTTCTCCGTCAGCAAGATACGAAGTGAAGAACTAGTCTGTCTGTCTATGTATTACTGCATCGTTTGTGCCTACAATACACAAATATTCACATGGACTATATCCATGTTTATGCTATTCACCATCCATCTCCATTGTTGACATGTCATACCACTAGCCTATCTCTCCAACCCCTACCGTCTCCGTTGTCAACACTAATGCCTCTACGCGCCCTTTTTGTTTTCCATGATCGTCAGGGATCACCCTAGACTTCCATGGTACGACGTGGCCACCCCAGAACCCCAACCCCCTTAGCGGCCGGTCAGAATATCGGCAGAGAGAAAGAAAGAGGCTTGTCCACGTATGCCTGCAACACATCATGGCCCCTACTTTACAAACCTGGTTGTTTGTATTTTGCATAACATGGCTCTTTCCTCCTCCCTTCTTGTTCTTCTTCTCCACCACCAGCCACGTAAAAAAAAAAGTATCCCCGAAATGCTAGGCCAAATGTGTTCTCGACAAAACGTGAGCTGGAGACGCAAGTGTGCGACATCAAGGGAGTAAAAGGGGCAGCGACAAAACTAAAACAAATTGCGTTGAGACAGGTAAGGGGTTTTGCTCAGTAAAGTTCTGCTCTGCTCTGCTCTGCTCAGCTCAGCTCAGCTCAGCACTTGTGTCAAAACATAAGTATCATGTTTGACACGGTCCTGTCTGGGGTTGTAGTGTCTGTGTGTGCGGGTGAGGACATGCAGGGAGCGCGCATATTATTTTTTGCGGTGGGGACGGGAGAGGGAGGGTGCGCGGGTATGTTGAGGGGCGAGATTTAAGTAGGCCGCGCGTGTGGGTGTTTATGCGTACGTGCGTGCGTGCGTGCGTGCGTGATAGGGGGGAGGGGGGCATTATGTGTGTTATGTGCTGACCGTGTTTACCGCATATATTTAGAAGCGGGTGGATGGACGGTAATGACGAGTTCGTATCTGAGCCGCCTCGTATCTGGGTGCGGGACTTATGTTACCAGCAGCGAATTATGATGCTGCAAAAATGAGAGAAAATGGTCACATTGAGTATTCGCGTAGATGAACGAGTTTGGCAAAAGCAATGTTTCGACCCGTAAATTGTTCGCCTCTCTAAAGAGAAAGAAAGCAATATGCTTATTCCCTTCTTACTATAGATTGTTGCTGATTAATGAATTTCGACTACACGCATGTTTTGTTCCCTAGAAAACGCGCCGAATACATGCCATATAGCTCAAATAACATCACCCTCGTAATCTTACAGCCAAACCCCCCTTTCCGTCGTAATAATTTTTTACCGCGCACCCAGGTCCCACAGCCTGAGTGTTTCGCCCTTGCCACCCCTCTTCTTGCTTGCCTTATCCTTGCCACTCTCATTAAGCCTCAGCATACAGTGGCTCACGCGCGCCAAGCGCTCCAGCACATCGCTCATTCTCCCAGTCTCCAACAAGATCTTCTGAACCCATTCGTTGCCCTTGTCTGCCACTACAACAGCTACCTCCATGGCTTTGATCGCTGGATCCTTGTTCAGGAACCATGATGCGGATTGAAGGACAGATAGATAGGCGATAATCATATCGGGAACGTAGGCCTTCATCAAATCCCAGGTTTGCTCGGTTAGGTAGTGTGGATCAGAAGCGACAGACGCACTGATGGAGGGTATCAGGGCGTCGAAGATGGATGTGATAGAGTCCAGGACTTGCTTTGTATGTTGCGTGTCAGGCTTAGACTTTGCGGCGGTGGGCTCTTTCAGGATGTCGCGACGGAATCTTTGCGTTGTTAGTAGAGGCGACTTGGTAGAAAACGGATAGGAGTGACTCACTGTATAAGCGCCTCCTCTTCCTCACGCCATTCACGGAAAAGAACAAGTAGACGGACGATTTGCTGGAGATCGTAGTATGACGAACTGTTCTTGCGCAAGTAAAGAACCATTTCTCTGTGTTGATCCGCATCAGGTAGCTGTGCCAATGGGATGGCAGCAGCTCGTGCGGCCGTTGATAAGTTATCGCGATGCTCGTGGAGTTGGCGCTCATCTTGTTCTTCTGTCCCTGGAGTCATAAAGTCAAAGGGGTAGCCGAGCAGAGCCTCTGTCCGCGATAGTGACAGCGACTCGACGCTGAGATCGCTAATGACCTTCTCAGCAGCAGCGATACGACCGTTGACTATGTAGCATGTTAGTAAATCTTCAGATTCGCAATAAGACAATACTTACGCAGAAAGATGGTCAGTCCATTGTTCAAATGCTCAAACGTATGGTCACAATCCTTCCCAATGTAGTTGTACCACTGCAGCGCATTGATAATGATTTCGTCTTGCGGACTAACCACTGCACCGTCAAACGTCTTCTTGACGCGAACACCAGGCCACAACATGCGATCCGGAGCGTTCTCGACATCTTCTAGGATATCGAAGCGGGTGATGGGGTTTGTGATGATACTGTAGCCTTCTTTGTTGAAGTGTGTGAAACCACTATCCCGGGCAGCGAACGTGAAGCTCTGGGAGACTACTTGGATGACGTCGATCCTGTATGCTTCCATCAAGGATATGGAGTGTTGCTGCTCCGAACTGTTCTTAATGTCGGGAAGAACTCGCGCCAGAGTGTAAGCTGCTCGCTCTTCGAGAAGTTGCGCTGCGTACAGCGGAATCGCATCGAACCGCTTGGTGAGGCGCAAGAACTCAATGTAAGCTGCAATGACGTTCTCCATGGCGAGGAACGGCTTGTCCTGATGTGTATCATCAAACATTGTGTGGAGTCCATTGCGAAGGACAATGAAGAGATGTACCAGTATGCGAAAGGCATGAGGATCCTTGGCGAGAATCTTGTAGTAGTGCTCCGCTTGGTATGTTCGCTCTTGCCCCACAGGCTTTGGGCCCCGGTCTTCCTCCGGTGAGTCGGGGTGTATGATCAGACTGTGGGGACGATTATCGTGCTCAAACATGTCTGCAAGAGCAACGCCGACCTTGAGCATCAGCTCATCTGTGTCTTTGCCAATGAGTGCACCTTGGATGAGTTTGATCGGGGAGAATGATTGGCTCGCCGTGCTCCTGTCCTTTTTCAAAAGTCCAATCACCTTCTGCGGCGAAGTCTCCCAGTCTCCAATGTTGGCAACAGCGTCTTGGAAGAGAAACTTCTGAGCTAAGCTCTCCGGCACGCGTTTCGGGTGGTTCTTTTGCAGGTATAGGTCGAATCGTGACAGTAGAAGAGCATTGTAGTGCGCATACAAATGATCGTCCCAGGATCGACAAACTGCCTGCACCTGCTTCAAATCTCCGCTAAGCAGACCATAGACAGCGCCTTCGTAAGGTATCCGAGCGCCTCTTGCTGCGTAGAAGCACATACGACGGAACATGTAGCCAACGGTTGGCCCAGCAACATTTGGACCATCTTCTGGATGACCCTCGTACGCAGCCCCAATACTGAAGCCTCGCCACGACTCATTCCGCTCGTAGCACCAGTCCATAATGGTCTTCCAGGGCAGTCCACGTCGCATCATCTCGTAGGCAACCATCCAAAGCGAGCGCTCGTAGTATTCATCGCTCTTCTCAAGTGCGCGTTTTTGTCTCGAAGGAGCGTCTGGGTCCAGTTGGGTAACGAGATTTGCGGTTCTGTCCGTAGTTTTGATGTTGGAGTCGATGGGCTTGAGAGGTTGATCTGTACCTTCCATGCGCTTTGCCTGCTTGATCTTTGACTTGGTTTCGAGCCAGCCGCTTGTCCAGGTATGTACGCCCTTTCCAGAGTGTTCCTCCAGCCCAGTGATAATCGCCTTGATATCGCTCTCGCTGTCTCGCGCCGTCTGTTCCAGCCAGCGAAGAACGAGGGCCTTCTCTTTCGCCTGGTCGTCCTCCAATAGGAACCGATCCCAAACCTCGCTGTTTTTGCCATAGCGTGCATGCTCTCCCACCGCCTCTAATCGTGCCGCCTTCTCCGCGGCCACATCAGTACCCGGCGCGGAGTGGTAATGTTCGATGACGAGTTTCAGCAGCTTCCACGTCGCAAGCTCTGCCTGCCACTCGCGCAGCTCGCGGACGTTTGCAGATACGGGGGTGGTGGTGGACTCGAAGGACGGCATAACGGACTGGGAGGAATGGCCAAGGACGCTCTGGCCAGCGTTATCTGAAGCATCTGCCATGTTCTGAATCTGTCGCCGAACGCTTCTGTTCAGAGTTCCCTTGTTCTCTGCTTCAGTTGTTCTCTTCAGCTCCTTGACGTGCATTTCGGCAACGTCCTGGAACTTTCCGACCAATTTGACAGTCGTCTGGTACTTTGCCTTCTTCGACTCGTTGCCATGAGTATGCCACTGGTCGACACGCTCAGCAAACTTTTCCACCTCTTTCCCGACACGATCAGCCATTGCGCGCAGAGGTTGTAGAGGGTCGTTCGGGGTTGCGCCGTTGGTAACTCGTGAGTATCCAAAAGAGGGCGCATGTCCATTCTGAGACTGATGCATAGTATCAGCATCACTCTACGCTAGGTTGAAGCTGTCTAGAGCACAATGATGTGTAGTTGATAACTTACCTGGGCCGCAGTCGACTGCGACTGGCGCGACAAGGACCGTGGAATCATGTTGGTAGGTGAATGAAGGATGTTGGAATGTACCAAAACGAGACAGATGGATAGGCTCAGAAGAGAGTGAATGGGCTGTATCCCCAATGGCGCATTGGGGTTGCGGAGCTCGTGGTTGCCAGCCCCAACCCCATCACAAAACAGAAGTCGCGCCCGGACGCTCCTGCCCGCTAGCGCGTCGCCAAGCCGAGTCCGCGCTAGTGGTACCTACAAAAATCTGCGCGTTTCCCTCTGCTAGTTCTTCACAATGTATCAACCAGGATATGCTACATAGAGTCTCGTAAAGTCAATTTCAGTGGCTATCTACGCGCTCATGCTATCCAAGATTAACACACTTCCTGGTAACCTGGCTGGACTCCCTCGTGGGGTTTGACAGTGCGGACGAGAAAGCAAGTGTTACATTCCTTCGGACGAGACCCTCTTGTAGCGTGAATTGAGGCCTGACCTATCCGTACTGTGGTCACAAAGCTACACAGCAGAAGCAAAAACGCGTATATGCCACAGTCTACCTCCACAATGCAATCCCAATGCCTTTGGCAGTCATGTCTCGCAATCTCGCGGTACAAGCTTTCGCAATCTCATGAACAAAAACGCGGCTTCAGGGACCCGCGGGTTGTTGAGCTTGTTTCAATAATTTGGACTTGAAAGTTTTGCGCATGACCGTAGCCGATCCTTTTGCCACGCTCTTCCACGCAATCCAGACCCAAGTCAGGTTGATTTCTAGTGTACAAAGATACTACAAGTACATGCGTCCCATATATGAGTCTGGCCAGGTATTAGATGTATTCATGAGATGCCTTTAGCGCGTTGATCCATCTTCAGTCTGGAAGTTGTTAGAAATGTAAACAAATAGCAGTCAGGATTGAACGCACTTTAGGAGCCTATATTTTGGACAGCTCACAGTACTGGCATTCTCTCCTTGCTCTTTGTAGAAGGCGTTGCAGCATTCGTATAGTGCATCGACCTCTTTTCTACACTTTTCTTCGTTGTAATTGTTCTTCTGTATGCAGTCTATTCATCTGCATTAGATGACATAGTAGTAGTAGTCTCCAAAACACGTACTCTGTATTGCACATGCTCTAGGATGACATGGTGGATCCGTCTTTAGATCTTTACTCAGCTCGCCCTGAGGGTTGTCAATCTGATGCTGCCAGACATCTCTATAACAGTGACATCATGAGCGTACCATGACTTGTAAAAAAACCAAACAGCTGCAACCGGCAAGACACGTTTGCAATACTGGTACAAGCGCGGGAAGGGCAGCGATACTGTGGTTTTAGGTACAGCAAACAGTTTTGGGGGGTGCAAATAAAGGCTACCACAAAGCAGGTGGTGAAGGTGAAGCGGGTTGGCTAGAAGCGGCCAATGCTTTGAGAGCGAGACCCCACTAAATCTCAGTGCTCCCACCTCACGATTGCGCCTTCCTCCTTCACACCATCGTTCACGCGTTGCCACAGCTGCTACAAGACCTGGGCGCGTCTGTCTCACGCCCCGAAAGCCTTCCTATTACTCAAATCAGTTTGCAACAAAAGCGCCGGTATTAAGGTACGACTATCTCCGCACCATATAAAGCAGTCTCCCCGCGGCAATTTGTTGCTGTCCCGTCCACTGCACATCCTCACGGCCGACTGACGTTGCGACAGCCTCCGCCAACCTCTCCGCGACCCCCCAATCACTTAGCCGTACCCCCCCAAATACTACAAACATGTCGGACGGTGGTTCCCCCAACATGCAGCAGAAGCCCGAAGATGGCGGTCAGAGCGAGCACCTTAACATCAAGGTGACCGATAACAACAACGAGGTCTTCTTCAAGATCAAGCGCACCACAGCGCTCGGGAAGCTCATGAATGCCTTCTGCGATCGCCAGGGCAAGAATATTTCAAGCGTACGATTCTTATTCGATGGTCAGCGCGTGACAGCTACAGACAACCCAGACACTGTACGTAGCAGAGTCGCAGCCCTCGGCTGTACATCTCAAAAGAGTTTTTTTTCCTGCGAGAAATGCACTAACACCTCATAGCTTGAGATGCAGGATGGCGACACCCTCGAGGTTCACTCGGAGCAGATTGGTGGCTGCTGACGTACCAACGACGGCCACGTTGTCCAAGCTCGGTACAAAAGTTTGCACACTTGGAAAAGCGGCGGCTAGACAGTCACCTTACATACCCGCAACTTCTGGAAAACCCCCTGTCAAAAGATGGATGATTTTAGCGGTGGAGACGGCGGAAAAGAGGGAAGGATTTTTTTTGTTTTCTGATACGGATATCACGGGTTCTGGCGTCACGGTATCAGCAAGGCCGCATCGTGCGGCATCTTTGTATCTTCGTCAGTAGCTGGCGGACGCGCTGTATGCGGACATGATTGAATTTACATCACCCTCTTCAAACTTTTCCACGCACTGTGTAGGAGCAATGGGTGACATCATCTAGGTGGATATGAATTGTTCATGGCTGGAAGTGGTGTGGAAAGACCATTTGGTGGCGCAATTCACGTGTGGGTAGAGATGAGGTATGCTTTACCACTGTCGCATGGAGACACATGGTTCTGGAGGATGTGAAGACTGGTGTTTGGCTCCATAGTCCCATAATTGACAAGGCAAAGTGACTTAGTTCAGTGCTTCTGGAGTGACACAAGGACAGCACCGTGAAGCTTTGGCATAAAATCCGTCTGTTCCCTGCGGACTAATTTATACATTCATGCAAACAATATATACAGTACAACACTCACAAAACCCACATCTCATACCCAGCCTAATCATCCCAAACAGCCTTCTTCCTCGCCTCCCTAGCCTCGGACTCCCTCTTCTCCCTCTCCTTCTCCTCGGCCCTCCGCTTCCTCTCCTTATCCCTCATAGCACGATCATACTCCCTCTCCTCATCCGTCCTCTTCGGCGCCCTAACCCCCAACGCACCCGCGATAAGCCTTCCCGCAACCGCCGTCGTCTTCTCAGGCCTCTTGTCTACACTCGCAGCCCCACGACTCCTGGGCCCCTCGCTGCTGAGGCTATACGGCGCAGTCGTGTCCGGGTATTCAAACTGCGTGGGCGAAGCGGGTGTTGGTGGTGGGGGGTTGGGCGGCAGGTCGCGCGAGTCGGTCGTGGAGATTGGTTCGAGGACCTCGTGGGGGGAATCTGCTTTGCTTTTCAACGTCGTGACTTGTTCGGTTTCCGTGTCGGAGCCGCTTTGGGCGTCGTCGTCTAGGTCCCAGCTGTCTGCTACGGGCTTGGACTTTGGCTTTTGTGCCGTCTTTTGCGGGTGCGACGTGGAGATTTGGAGGTTTCCCAGCGTGTTTGCGATTTCTGTGTGGCGGGTTCATGTTAGAAGTGGGTTTGATGGATGGGGATGGGTGGTGGGTTTGTTGGCTTGCCTTCTTGACTGGGTGCTTTCTTCATGGACGCCATGATTTGGTTTGTTAAAGCTGTTATTGTGGATTGGGGTTTCTTCTTCTCTTTGCTTGTAGAGAGAACAACTGTAGGTAACAGCTTTGTCGTGATACCGGTACAAGCTTGAGTGAGTAGTGTGTTTTGCGGGGTAAAGTATAAACTGGTGTCCGTCTCAAGATGTCGGATTGCGGGGGAAATTGGTTCTCTCAATGCAAGTCCAAGTGCAGATGCGGGTGTAAGTAGTATATCAACTCTGTAAGCAAACAAGGTAAAATGAAAGGAAAAGGGCGAGACAGCAACTGTTTAAACAGCTCAAATCACACGGATCAACTCTTAATGCAATGCATACTCCACAAAGCAAGCCGACTACGAAACTCTGGACCTACGAGAGACGCCGGACCGATCGCTGTCCTCGCCCGATGTGTGCCAGGCTTTCCCCCTGCGTCCGCCCCAGTAATCGTGGCCTTGGTTTGTTGTGGGGAAAAGAGCGCGCGTCACGGCAAGCTACAGGATGCAGCTTTGACCCCAAGTCGACGTCAGATTCCATATGCAGAGCAACCACTCGCCCTGGCCAGTACAAGCAGCAAGCAGCAACACAGTAGCCGGAATCCCCACCCCACTTTTTTCACAGCGTTCCAGGTCCGTCTAGTTTACTCTGGGCGGACGACTGGTGGGCTATGGGCTCGCCGCTTTAATTTTAGAAAATATCGCCATGGCTGTGCCATGCAGAAAGGGCATCTGTGGGTTGCAGATAGACGACGAGTATAGCAATAGTTGCACAGATAATTACTAGTGTGTATAAGGAGAGCAATTGCGTGGACATGCATTTATTGACATAAAACAGAGCTGATCCCATGTGCTCCACTGTTTTCTACTTCTTTGGGATACTAGATTCTCGCTCGGTAGGCCTGTTGCGCAGGGTTTGTTTTAGCTGGGAGCCATTTGCTGCACGGCATTAAGAGAGTTTGCGCACACGCGCATGCGCGTTCTTGCGTTTTTTTGGGCCTGTGTGGTAGGGGTACTTTTGGGGCTGTGGTGGCTGATGTTCAGGGGACACAATTCTAGACTGCAACCTCCACATAGGTAGGCTGTCTTGATATGCATACTGGTATGCATGTGGGTTTAGATCATGATGAGCAATTGGTTGTTCCAGAATACCATAGTGGGTCAAGATGCAACTTTCTTAGTATGCAAACTACCGCAACTTCCAGCTGGCCTATTCACCCTCCACATAGGCAGACTCCGCAATACCACTGTATTGGACTAGAAATTACTATCATGTTTCGAAGCGATACTCATAATGCAAAAATGAGGCGTGCACAATGCACACTGAACCCAACACCGGAATCAGACTCGACAACCCCTGGGGTATCGCTGAAGCAGAATGCCAACCCAAAAAAAACACACGTAAAACCATACAAATGCCCACAAAACACCCGTAACTATGCAATGCACCGATCTACTCCACGTCCTATAGACTGTAGCCCACCTTCCTGTCACTATCACTGTCTCGCTTGACACTCTTCTTCTTGCCTTTGCCCTTCTTCTTAGTCGTCGTGGGCTCAAGAGGCGGTGATACTGTACCGCGGCTACCCATCTGGCTTTCTCCTTGCTTCAATCCCTTGACCTCTTGGAGCATGTCGCGGAAGCCTTCTTCGAGCGTCGTCATCCGTGCAAGCATGATTCTGCTCATTCGGTTGGACTCAGAATCGTTGTCACTGCCCTTTGCCAACTCATGTGCCTTCATGCGAGCAGCCATTTCAAACTGCGTCGTAAAAGACGCAGGAAGTCCACTGAGGTTGCCAAAGTTAGGATTGAGATTATTGTCTCCTAGATCGGATGCCAGGTCCAACGCGATAGCGTTGAAAGAAGTATCATCTCGGCTCTTGGAAAGCAGGTTAGAAGGCATCCCACGCGGTGGCATGATCGCACGAGGCCGAGAGGCTGTACCAGAAGCAGCAGGAGCTCGCAGCTTCGGCGTGCGAGTACCAGTCCCACTTGAAGCATCAATACGTCCTGGAGTGGCTGCTCCACTGCGATTGCCCGTCTTCGGTCGTTTCTCAGGGGAAACAGGTCGTGATACATTCATTGTCTCCTTGACGGGGCTAAAGAGGATTGTACCCGTCGACGTATTGCGATTGTGACCGGGCTTCGCTCGTTTCTTACCAGGTGACGTTGGCTCTTTCGCTTTAAAGCTTGACCCTGACAACGAAGGCACAGTAACCGGAGCATGAGGTTGCGGCCGTGGAGGCGGGCCCATTGGTGTGCGAAAGAGCTCGTCTTCGGACGATTCATACCCCGTCTTTGGCCTTTTGTTTTCCTTTTGGCCCTGATTGACGCGCGGTGTGATTTGCTGGTCAGTATCCGCTTGATCGTCTTCGTCGTCTCCATCAGCGTCAGTCTGCTGTGGAACTTCCTCCATAGCCTCAGCCGTGTTCATGTCAGGCTCCTCCTCCTCCTCTGCTATACCAGTAAATGGAGTTATGGCATCATCAGGATCTGAGACGACAGTTCTAGTTGCAGCAAGTGGGTGTTTACGCCTTGCCTGCCCCACCGTTTTAGTTCGACGCAAATATGGCCGGTTGCGACCCTCTAGTCGATCCAGTACAGATCGCGAGTCGTCTTGGGGTGGGGTATTCTCATCATCGTCACCCATTTTCTTCATCCAATCTGATACGACATTACCCGAGTTTCTTCTGGGCGCCGGGTAACGTGGACTCGCTTGAAAACTAGGGTCGCGATAAGGTCGGCGGAAAACCTCCTCGAGTGCTTGATCCTTCTGAAACGTGGTAACTGAGGGCTCGCGTAGGCGAGGGCTGAACAACTCAGTGGCACCCCGTATACTGAACGCTGGCACAGGTGCTTTCGTATCTGTCCGGCCTCGCTGCTCAACAAGGTCAGTCGGTCCATATGAGAGATGTGATAGAAGAACACGTTCGTAGATGAAAATGAGAAACAGAATAGGAAGATGCGTCAGCTTGATGACAAGCCTATTCATGCGCAAGAACTTCTTGAACGGCATCGTGTACTTGAGTGGGATCAAGAGCCACCCGATGATGTTGGTTGGTGCAATGTAAGAGAAGAGAGCATCTGACTTCACCATAGAGATGGTGTTCACAGCAAACAAGAATTGATGCTCTTCGTCGGCGTTTTTGACAACTGCCATGAACGAGTTTGTCAGGACAGTGATCAGAATTGTGACAATAAGGAAGTGACAGATGAAGAGAAACAAGGCAAGCAAGGTCTTGCCGAGGAAATTCATTTCACCCCAGAGGTCCCAGGCAGCGGGAGTAAATCCCATGACAAGTTGGAAGATGGCGTAGGCGGCATCCGAAGCGCCGAGCTCTCGCTTGAAAGCCAAACTGAAGGCGACGAAGAAGCCACTGCAGCTTATGACGATGAGTACGAGAATCGCAACCAAGTCCATAGCCATCATCTTGAAGGCGATGAGCAGTTGCGAAAAGTACCGGTAGTGATCCAGGGCCGAGAACAGACGAGGAAAGAGGAGGACGGCTGTAGAACCGAGAACGTCGTATGCCATAGCGGCCACTGTGTGGCGGCTAACGTCAGGCATGAGAATCCCGTAGAGGCGTAAAATGTAGTAAGCCATGAACATGAGAAGGATGCCCAGATCAAAGGCATTCCAAACACTCATAATGTACAGTCCGAATCCCTGTTCCGAGAAACCAACGACTTCGTCAAGCATGTATCCGGCGCTCCAAAACCAGAAGAGCACCTCCAGACCTGTGATGTCGTCGGATTTCTCCACAAGCACAGCTAGGAACAAGGCCAGCATAATGGCAAACGACATTGTCGAAAACATGTTGCGATAGCGGGGAACACGTAACCGTGAGAGCTTGAAGAGCGAGGCCTCGTGTGGATCGTATAGAGTGACAGTGCGTCTGAGAAGCGATTGGGGCGGGGGCAGAGGAGGGGCAGGCTTCGTGGGCGATATGCGACGCGAAGGGCCTCTCCTTGGGGTTGTATTTCCACGAGCATTGTGCCCGGGTTCCTGGGAGGAGTCGGGCTTGCGATGGAGGTTATCGGCTGCAGAGTGGAAGACGATGGTGCCCGCCCAAATGGCTTCCAGCTGGCGTACGACCAGAGGATGGGCAAGGAACTTCTTGGCCTGGGCGCGAATGGCAATTTCCAGCGCAGAGATGCGCGCGGAACGAGGGGCCTGTCGCGACCAGTTTGCGCCGCCTGGAGTAGCGTTTCCACGTCCTGACACGACCAAACCCTGCAGCGGATCGAAGTCGTACGACAGAGCATCGATAAGTTCGCGGGTAGAGTACTCCTTTAGCAGTCTCATGGCGAGCAGTTCGCATATGAGGGCCCGTGTCTTACTGACTCCCACATTTCCCGGGTTCTCCTCGCCCTCCTTTTTGAATTGTAGGCAGTTTGCGAGCAAGCAGTACAAGAGCCCGCGCGAGAACTGGTCGGAGCGCAGTTGCTGCTGGATGGGCTTGACGAGGAATTGGGAGACTTGCGGCGATCGCAACTGGTCCCATGACAAGGTGGTTTCGCATCTTTGGACGAGGATTATGCGGATCGCGTGGGTGGTGTTGTAGATGGGTATGCGATCTGTAGGATTGTGGGTTAGTGCCAGGGGACTAGATATAGCAGTATATGGGTTGCGCCTACCCAAGACCTGGGGAGAGAAGACGGGCAACAGGGGACCATCTCGCTGGCGGTCCTCGTCTTCATACTCTTCCTCGTCTTCGCCATCGTACTGGCCTGCTGCGCCCGGCTCGTTGTCGTCGGCGTCCGAGTCTTCTCCATTGTGGCGGCGGCGATATCTGTCGATGGCGGCGAGAAGTGGCGTCGTCTCGGATGGCCTGCGTGAGTTTGAGGAGAAGAATGAGGCGAACATTGAAACTACCCCGAGCCTCTAAAGGAATCAGACTTCCTCGTCAGCGTCGGCGAAGGTAGGGGAGTGGGTTGGGAAGTTGAGTGGAGTAGACAAGGTTTCATGACGGCTGGGAAATGAGGCAGCACGACAAAGTAGTGAACCTTGGAACGGGCTCTTGCCCATTTCCGTGACACACGCAGTTCACCGCCTAGCACTCTAGGCCGTCATGCGGCACCTCGCCGTCGAGGGATCATGAGGAAGGGTAAGACCTGATCCTTATCGCGCGTCGTCTTCGTTCAGGCGACTGTCCAACCAATAGAGGACGGGACGGAGGCCATGCCAGACAGGGCTTGCGATGATGGGCGGAGCTAAACGCAAGTCACGAAAGCCATGTGAGACAGCCGTGAGGAATTGACGCGCCATTTTTGATCTTCGTCATCGACGCGAAGGCCCGCAAGTGGGCTGGCACTGTACCGGTAGGTATATCGCTCATGCGGAGCGCATTCTGGGGTGCAGCGTGCATTGCACTGTATGTACTGTACTGTACTGTATATACCTCACCTCGTTCACATGCGGGTGCGCAAACCACCTGCACCCCATTTGCGTCAACGCCACCCATGACCGCCTCCGAGATAGTCCAGTCCAGCATCTCGCACCACCATCAGGGCATGTTGTTGTTGGCCACCACCAGACGGCTGTCAGCTTGAGCCTCTTAGACCATCGCGATCCATACCCGCAACCTTGCTCGCTTGTACGCCTAGGCGCAGGGACGAAGCTTGTCCTGCATGTCGCATCAAGGCAATACTTTATGTTATTTGTCATGCAGCCGCTGTCAGATACCAAACACCACGGCCTGTCCAGAGCGAGCCCTTGGCCTGCGATATCAGCTCAGCTCACCCACGCACCATCTCGCAAAATGCTCAATACGGATGCTGCAAGCGGCCATGTCGCCATGTCGCCATGTCGCCGTGCATCAGGCCGTTGAATCCTGCGCTGATCATTGCTCCACCTCGTCAAGGTCGTTCCCGCTGCACACCATCAGTCTGGTGCTGCAACTTACTCGGTCTTCACACCGCTGCGCGATCCCCTGCAGCTGACGCCATCGAGTGAGTATCGAGAAGGAAAAACACTCAAGTACGTAGGAGCCGATGCAGAGGTAGTATGTACCGGTAGCCCGCACACACCGTACAACCCTCCGCGGGGTATTTATCACGTGCCAATGCATCCACACAAAACTGTACTGAACTGCCACTCGACGCATTTGCAAATATTTCTAGCCAAGGAGCCGCAAAACGACTCATCACAAAGCACACGGTGCACCAGGACACCACACAGTAAAATTCTGAATGCAGAGCTTATGTCTCTCGGCGATGCACAGCGAGAGCAACCAACAGAGTGAAGTACATACGTAGTCAGGGCCGACTTCGTCATTCGCTAGAGTGGGGCAGACCAATCAGCTCAACCCCGCCATGCAGCCGCAGCTAACTACGTTTTTTTGCTGCAATGTGAGGGTCTGAAACTTTTTTTCCCCAGGCTTCAACTCTTCTATTTCTCTACAATAGCCTGGCAGCCTCGCACCTGAAGGGTTCCATAGCCCTAGAGCTGTCACTTATCCCCTCAATTATGGCTTCACTGCCCGACCCAAGCCAGAACTTGGCTCTTGAGCTTCAAGATGGCTATGTATGCTTCGGAAACAGCTTCGGTGCTGAAAAGAGTATTTCCGGTGAACTCGTCTTCCAGACTGGTATGGTCGGCTACCCCGAATCAATCACAGATCCTTCCTACCGAGGCCAGATCTTGGTCATTACATTTCCTCTAGTCGGCAACTATGGTGTGCCCTCGAGAGAGGACATGGACAGCCTGCTGGAGGGCATTCCAGCCAACTTCGAGTCCAGGGAAATCCACATTGCTGGATTGGTGGTTGCCACATACGCTGGAGAGAAGTATTCACATCACTTGGCCACCTCTTCGCTGGGCGCATGGCTCAAGGAGCAGGGCGTGCCCGCCATCACCGGCGTTGACACGCGAGCGCTGACGAAGCGCATCCGAGAGGAGGGAAGTATGCTGGGACGTCTTCTACAGAGGACCGGCCCAACACCCTCATCCGCCGCCCTCACCAATGGCGCGGTCAACACCCAGACCCTCGCCGACGGTGAGGCGGACTGGAGGTCTAGTTTCGAGCAGATTGACTGGTTGGACCCCAACACCAAGAACTTGGTTGCAGAAGGTATGTGAGCTGCCGGTTCTTCAAAACGCCTATCCTGACAATTTCCAGTTTCCATCAAGGAGCCCAAGCTCTGGTCCCCCGACCCTGCCACTGCCCTCAAGCACCCCTCTGGCCGCCCCGTGCGTGTCGTTACCGTCGACGTCGGTCTCAAATACAACCAGCTGAGATGCTTGGTAAAGCGAGGAGTCGAGGTGCTGCAGGTCCCGTGGGGACTACGACTTCCCTCAGCTTGCTGGCAAAGAGTATGACGGTCTCTTCATCTCCAACGGCCCTGGTGATCCAGCTATGATGGAGCCCACGGTCAAGCACATCAAGGCGGCCATGGACGAAGCTCGGACACCCAATTTTCGGTATCTGTCTTGGTCACCAGTTGCTGGCCCGCGCAGCGGGTGCTAGCACTATCAAGATGAAGTTCGGTAACCGCGGTGCCAACATTCCCTGCACCAACTTGCTCACCGGCAAGTGCCACATCACATCGCAAAATCACGGTTATGCGGTCGACTCCAAGACATTGCCCAACGGCTGGGAGGAGCTCTTCGTGAATGCAAACGACAAGAGTAACGAAGGTATCCGACATGTGCGCAGGCCCTACTTCAGTGTGCAGTTTCATCCAGAGCACACCCCCGGTCCACGCGATACTGAGTACCTGTTTGATGTCTTCATCAGCACCATTCAAAAGGCCATGGCCGCATCTGAAGTCATGTCTCAGGCAGTCGAGTTCCCTGGTGGCACTTTCGAGGAAAACAGGAAGCTTACCCCAAGAGTGGACGTCAAGAAGGTGCTTGTGCTAGGAAGTGGAGGCTTGAGCATCGGTCAGGCTGGAGAGTTTGACTACTCCGGAAGTCAGGCCATCAAGGCCTTGAAGGAAGAGGGTATCTACACCATCTTGATCAACCCCAACATCGCTACCATTCAAACTTCCAAGGGCCTTGCCGACAAGGTCTACTTCCTGCCAGTCAATGCAGACTTTGTACGCAAGGTCATCCAGAAAGAACGACCTGACGGTATCTACGTCACCTTTGGTGGTCAGACTGCGCTCCAAGTCGGTATCCAGCTGAAGGACGAGTTCGAAGGTCTAGGTGTCAAGGTACTCGGAACCCCCATTGACACCATCATCACTACCGAAGACCGAGAGCTCTTTGCACGAAGCATGGAGTCCATCGGAGAGAAGTGCGCCAAGTCAGCTTCGGCCAACAGTGTGGAGGAGGCCATGCGTGTCGTAAAAGACATTGGTTTCCCCGTCATCGTCCGAGCTGCCTACGCCCTGGGAGGTCTCGGCAGTGGATTTGCAAACAACGATGCAGAGTTGCTCGACCTTTGCAACAAGGCTTTTGCTGCTAGTCCCCAGGTGCTGATCGAGCGAAGTATGAAGGGCTGGAAGGAAATCGAATATGAAGTCGTCCGTGACTCCCGAGACAACTGTATTACAGTTTGTAACATGGAGAACTTCGACCCCCTCGGTATCCACACTGGAGACTCCATTGTTGTTGCACCCTCGCAAACACTTTCGGACGCCGACTACAACATGCTCCGAACAACTGCCGTGAACGTCATCCGCCACCTTGGTGTCGTTGGTGAATGCAATATCCAGTACGCCTTGAACCCCTTCTCCAAGGAGTACTGCATTATCGAAGTGAACGCTCGTCTTTCGCGTTCTTCCGCTCTTGCCTCCAAGGCGACTGGCTATCCTCTTGCTTTCGTCGCAGCAAAACTTGGTCTCAACATTCCTCTCAATGATATCTCCAACTCAGTGACGCGCGTTACGTGCGCCTGCTTCGAGCCGTCGCTCGATTACGTCGTGGTTAAGATCCCCCGCTGGGATTTGAAGAAGTTCACTCGTGTGTCGACACTTCTCGGTTCATCCATGAAGAGTGTTGGTGAGGTCATGAGTATTGGCCGAACTTTCGAAGAAGCTATACAAAAGGCCATTCGCTCAGTTGACCCCAGCAACCTTGGTTTCAACGAGACTCCGGCTCTGATGGAAATCGACCAAGAGCTGCAAACACCTTCTGACCAGCGACTGTTCGCCATTGCCAACGCGATGAAGGCTGGCTACAGTGTTGACAAGATCTGGGAGATGACTCAAATCGACAAGTGGTTCCTCAGCCGTCTGAAGTCCCTAAGTGACTTTGAAAAGTCAATGTCGAGCTACACTACTACCAGCATCACCATGCCGTTGCTGAAGCAAGCAAAACAACTGGGATTCTCCGATCGTCAACTCGCCAAGTTCTGGGCTTCCAACGAGCTTGCGGTACGTCGCGTACGTGTCGATGCCGGGATTTTCCCAGTAGTCAAGCAGATTGACACTGTCGCAGCCGAGTTCCCCGCGGTAACAAACTATCTGTATCTCACATACAACGGTACCGAGAACGACATCACTTTCAACGACAAGGGTATCATGGTGCTCGGTTCTGGCGTGTACCGAATCGGATCGTCCGTCGAGTTCGACTGGTGCTCTGTCCGTGCTATTCGCACTCTCAGGGAGCAAGGATTCAAGACGGTTATGCTGAACTACAATCCGGAAACCGTTTCTACCGACTATGATGAAGCGGACCGTTTGTACTTTGAGTGCATCAACCTCGAGACCGTTCTGGACATCTATACCATGGAGAACTCCAGCGGTGTTGTACTGTCCATGGGCGGACAAACTCCAAACAACATTGCGCTACCACTGCACCGCATGAACGTCAAAGTTCTCGGTACCTCGCCTGAGATGATCGACACCGCTGAGAACCGTTACAAGTTCTCCCGTATGCTTGACCGCATCGCTGTCGATCAGCCCGCCTGGAAAGAACTCACTAGTATCGAGGAGGCTACTGAGTTCTGTGAGAGGGTATCCTACCCCGTGTTGGTTCGTCCCTCTTACGTGCTCTCTGGTGCTGCCATGAACACGGTTTACTCAAAGCATGACTTGGCCAATTACTTGAACCAAGCGGCCGACGTGTCTAAGGAACACCCAGTCGTCATTACCAAGTACATCGAGAATGCAAAGGAAATCGAGATGGACGCTGTAGCCAACAAGGGTACCATGATTGGTCACTTCATCTCCGAGCACGTCGAAAACGCTGGTGTGCATTCCGGTGATGCTACGCTCATCTTGCCGCCCCAGGATCTTGACCCCGAGGTATGTAATTCGATTCTACATCACTGCAAAAACTATGCTAACATGCTCAGACTGTGCGCCAAATCGAAGATGCAACAAGGAAGATCGGTCAAGCTTTGTTGATCACTGGACCCTACAACATCCAGTTCATCGCCAAAGACAACGAGATCAAGGTCATTGAGTGCAATGTTCGTGCCTCTCGGTCCTTCCCGTTCGTGTCAAAGGTCATGGGCGTTGACCTGATCGAGATGGCTACCAAAGCCATGGCTGGTCTACCCGTAACCGAATATCCGCCAACCAACATACCCGCGGATTACGTCGGTGTCAAGGTTCCGCAGTTCTCCTTCTCCCGTCTTTCTGGTGCTGATCCCGTCCTTGGTGTGGAGATGGCTTCGACTGGTGAAGTCGCCTGCTTCGGTCGCACCAAGTACGAGGCATACATCAAGGGTCTCATCGCTACTGGCTTCAGGCTACCAAACAAGAACATTCTGCTCTCTATCGGTTCGTTCAAGGACAAGCTGGAGAGATGCTTCCTTCTATCGAACGCCTGCACAAGATGGGCTACAAGCTGTTCGCTACTGCTGGAACGGCCGATTACATCCAGGAACATGGTATCCCGGTCAAGTTCCTGGAAGTACTGTCTAGTGGCGAGCATGATGAGCAGAAGAAGCAAGAGTACTCGCTCACACAGCACTTGTCGAACAACCTCATCGATCTGTACATTAACTTGCCGTCAAGCAACCGCTTCCGTCGACCAGCCAACTACATGAGCCGAGGATACCAAACCCGTCGCATGGCCGTCGACTACCAGACTCCTTTGGTGACCAACGTGAAGAATGCCAAGTTGCTAATCGAGGCCATCGCTCGCCACTACGATATGGAGATCAGTAAGGTGGACTTCCAGGAGTTCGCTGCTGCGCCCGGAGCACATGACGAGTCATCTGGGCACATGTCCAGGCTGAACGCCTCTTTGTCTCTGTCACAGCTCCTCGCAAAGTCTCCATTCAAGAGGGAACACATCACTTCGGTCAAGCAATTCACCCGAGCCGACCTCCATCTGCTATTCACTATTGCCCAGGAAATGCGTCTCGGTACTCAACGCCAGGGTTGCCTTGATATCCTCAAGGGCCGTGTCCTCTGCACTATGTTCTGTGAGCCATCTACCAGGACATCTGCTTCCTTCGACGCTGCTATGAAGCGCCTTGGTGGTGAAGTAATTGTCATCAACGAGTCGGTGTCTTCCACGCAAAAGGGCGAGTCCGTTGCGGACACTATCCGCACCCTGGGCTGCTACGGCGATGCTATTGTTCTGCGTCACCCGTCTGAGGAGTCTATCGACATTGCTACCAAGTTCTCTGATGTGCCCGTCATCAACGCAGGTAACGGCAGCCGCGAACATCCAACACAGGCCCTTCTCGACATCTTCACCATTCGTGAGGAACTTGGAACTGTCAATGGCCTCAACATCACCTTCGTTGGTGATCTCAAGTACGGCCGCACAGTGCACTCTCTCTGCGAACTGCTTTCTCACTACGACGTCACCATTAACCTTGTCTCGCCTGCGTCTCTTCCGATGCCTTCCGGCGTCACGGACGCGCTCAAGGCTCGCGGACAACTCAACAAGGTATCAACTGAGTTGACAGAAGAAATTGTCGCCTCTTCGGATGTCATGTACTGCACTCGCGTCCAGAAGGAGCGCTTCCCCGATGTGGCAACGTATGAGGCAGTCAAGGATTCCTTCGTCATTGACAACAAGCTGTTGAAGGGGGCCAAGGCGAACATGATTGTCATGCACCCACTGCCGAGGAATAACGAGATTAACGAGGAGGTGGACTTTGACCCCAGGGCAGCGTACTTTAGACAGGTAAGTCTAGAATCCTTGGTCAGAAGAATTCCATCAGCTAACGTCAATCACAGATGCGGTACGGACTGTACACGCGTATGGCGCTGCTTGCAATGGTTATGGCGCCCTAGTCGGACCATAGTTTGTGATCCATTCACGGTTTCGTGGCAGGCGTTGAAACGGTTTATTTCTTCAGACGAAAACGACTACAAAGCAACAAAAGTTTCTGTTCATTGCTTTCCTTTTGGTTTGGGCTTATACCACGACTATTCACTTTAGACGACTAGATAGATTTAGTCCAAAAGCATTTCCCAGGAGTTTTTGGCTATGTATACTTGATGTAAAAAAATCTCTTCAGGTAAGGGGGAGCTATTTCACTTTTTCTTCAGTCTGTTTTACTGGCGTTTGTTTGGTTGGATGGTCTGGGGATCGGGGGAACGGGTGGGCATCTTTCGATTTTCTTGCATCTTTTTTTTCTTTTTTCTCACTGTCAGTCTTTCCCCAGGGGTCGATCGATCGATCGATTTCGGCGTTATACGGTAGAGTTGGGTGGGTCCTCACATCACGTCTAGTGGGAATTGGTTTTAGGGCTGGGAAAGGATCTGCATGGGGAGGCGTTTGAAAGAGGATGAGACTCAGAGATCAAAGTGGGAATAATTCGTAGCTAATGTCGTACAATGGCTATCAGAAATACAAAAGACGGACGCCAAACGCCCGCTACTGTTGTACAAATAAACAATCTTTGCGCATTTTTCACTGTGTAACCATCTATCTCCAAGATGTCTGCAAGACAAAGTATGCGTCTCGCGGCAAGCTTGGGTTATAGAAAAGAGACGGATACACACGAGTTGCGCGCGCAAAACATGAGGTGTGAAATGGCTGGTTCCCAAATCGATCAACACCAGGAAAGGGCCCCGCGCTCTCTAATGACCGAGGCAACGGCCCCAAGCTATTGGTTGTTAGCATTTGATAAAAAGCATGTGCTCATTTGGATAGCGACTTACCCGGTAATCCGCAACCAAAGCCAACGAAAAGGTAAATCAAGAAGATGACGACGAGCGTCAATAGCACCATGAGCTTGACATTCTTCCACCACATCCTCCTCTTGAGCGTCCGGCTCCTCACCCTAAAGTCCCTCGCATTCTCACCCAAACGACCCGTCTTGTCAACCAAAACACTCATGTGCTCGCCCCTCTCCAACACACGCTCAATATTCTCCGTCATAATCTCGCGCACACCCTCAATCTCACGCTGTGCGGTACGCAACGCATCCTGCTGACCAGCCTGGGTGCCACCCTGCTCCACCATCAGCCTCTTCAACGCGCCATTGAAGCTCGCACACCCATACGGCGGTAAATCATGGAAGTTCGTGCTCGCAGGCTCGAATTCGGCGAAGAACTTCTTCTCCAGGTTCGCTAGGAAACCAAAGGGTATGCGCTGGCCGAGATCGCGCTCTGCGATGACGAGGAAAGTGAGGCCGCCGGCTGTGGATTGGTTGCCGGGGAAGTCGGAGGGGGACTTGATGAGGCAGTGGATAAAGAACTTGGATTGGTCGATTGTCTTGTGGGCCGAGTTGTCGTGCGCAATGCGTGGGAGGACGAGGGAGACGAGGGATGAGGCGTTGGACGAGGCGGATGCTGTGTGTTCGGCGAGAACGGTGGTGTTGTGGGCAATGCATGCGCTGTGGGGGGATTGTTAGCACATGTTTTCCGTCTGATGTCAGAACAGACTAGGAATCGAACGTACTAAAGCAGCGGGCCAGAAGTAGACGAAGATGCCATACTGGAGACTGGTAGTGGTGCTCGTGAACGAGGTCTGGCTCTGCGCTCAGCGGGCGGTACTCGCGCTCGTTTGCGGGACTCGGGCTTCGAGAGGGGATTCGCGGATATGAACTTTGCGGGTGTTATCAAGCCGCGGGATAGTAAAGTTTCGTGATGCTGTGAGTCCGTAAGAGTCGTAGTCGTAGTCGTAGTTGTTGTTGTAGCCGTCGCTGGTGTTGCTGCGGAAGGAGAACAGCCGCTAAGGCTAAAGCTGGGGATGCTGCCTCTAGCCATCTGCGTCATAGGTAGGTAGCCAAGGACGATGCGCTAATGCATGAGCCGCGCCTGCGGATTGTGACGGGGATCTGGAACTTTTTTTGTTGTCTTGCGCGTCTTTTTCTTGCGTCGCGTCGTAGTCGTCGTCGTCAATTGTGCCAGTAACTCGATTTGGTTCAAACGGGGGGAGGCTTCACAGAGTTGGGATTGTGGTTGCGGTTATTCGCGTGACGTAGGGGCGTTTTTGGTCTCTGTTCTGTTCCATTTTGGTCCATCTTCGCGTTTGCACCTTTGAACCCCCCGCCCATTCCTGAGGCACCGAGGTTACACGGAGACACACAACACCCTTTTTTTTTCCTGAGCCAACATGGTGCGCGTCAAGAATCGTTACTTGGTAGTCAATTTCCTATACCCGGAGCCTCTTGCAAAGAACAAGACGCAGCAGCTTCCCGATGTCGTGCAAATGCACTCCCCAACGCCCGATGCGCTCAAGCAGGGTATCATTATTCGAATGATACGCGATGGTGTAGAAGACCTCTTTGGTGACTATGGCTCGGGCATGGTAGCTTCGGGTCTGAAAGGTATATGGCGACTCTGCATACCTTACTACTGGCTCCCTGACTAATCACTGACTCCCAGTCAATTACTACTCGCCATCCACGAGCACAGCGATCATTCGCTGTCCGCGCGACCACTACGAGATGGTATGGGCGGCCCTCACGTACATCACGCACCTTCCGAAGCCCATAGATATACCAGTCGTGGTACGAGTGGTTCGAGTCAGCGGTACGATTAGGAAGGCAGAGGAAGAAGTTATACGCAGGTCACAGCAGATTATCAAGAGAGCAAAGGCTTGGGATGGGGCAGGCGAATTGCCTATGCTGCAGAGTGTTGCGAAAGCAGTGGATAATCAGAGGAAGAGCGAAAGTGAGGTGCTTGCCGTGGTTGATGATGGAAGCGAGAGTGAGGGTATGAGTGAGTAGGTCGGGGCCAAGATGGGTTGATGAATGCCATCTTTTATGCCGGCATCTCATCTATGGGATGCCGATCGCTTCCATGCGGACTAGATTCCTCGGGGCTGCCTTTTAAGCGGGGGCTTTGGTAGTCGACGCTGGTAGCTACGAAGAGGCTGTCCATTGCAGCTACGCACAGTCAGTCGACCAATCTACTACTGATTCGTTTCGCATGTAGGTTGGAGGATATGTTTCGACAGCGCACGTCTAGATCCTCCCTCGGCCAAGGAAGAAAGTGGAGAGCGCATCATGCATCATGCATCAATTCTAGTCTATAGAGCTTTCGCCACGTAGCTCCATGGTGGGGACGGCTCCAAGCGTAAAGGCGAGGCCACGGCATCAGTGGGCTGCGAGGGAGATTGTGAGATGCGAATTGTAGCCAACATTTCTTCAGGGTATCATGTATCTTCGGTTAGCAGCTACATAACTACTTGGAGTCTCACGCTCACAGCCTAACGAGGACACCTACAATCCTTTCACGCGATTTCACCCGTCATGCCCGCAAGCACTCCGGCGCCAATGATGCCTCCATCCTTGGCCTCCTTGAGCGTAACTTGCTTTGACGCATTTTTCGATGAGCCCTCCTCCACCAGAATGTCTATCCACTGCTGGCATGTTTGAAGCCACTTGGGATACTGTGATATGGTCCCACCCGCGTATGCGATCACAAGCTCTTCAATATCCCGCTTGCCCTTGGTATGTGTACCATTACTGGGCTTTGGCGACTCGTCTAGTGCAACATCACCCACACAATTCAGCAGCCCGATACAGGCAGCAGCAACCAGTGCCGAGGATCGCTGCTGAACAGCCTCAGCAATGTCTCTTATCATCTCCACTCGATCTACTGTCCAGAAGGGATCCTCAGATGAGCTCGGTTCAGGATATCTGCTTTCCAGCTCTCCTTGAACGATACGGCCACCCTTTCGCGCAATGACTTCAGAGAGGAATCGTGTTGGTAGGGAGTTCTTATGTTGTAATGCCGGTGGGATCTCGGCACCTGCTTCCCCGGAAACGATGTCTAGGAACACCAAACGTACAATCTCCCCGAGATACCGACCAGACGTCATGTATTCAAACGGTTGAAACCCAGGCGCATCACTATTGGCATCAAGAGTGAGATCCCAGGGCGTCTTGATGTTGAATTCGTTTAGTGGCTTGTCAGTGCCGCGGATCGTCCACTCGGTATTAATGACAACGGTTTCAACAGCATCGGGATTTGGAAGAGCTTCTCTTTTGGCCGGGTGCAGGCTGCATGGCTTCATGGGTACAGTTGCATTGGTACCTGTGCCGACAATAAGACCCATGGCGACGCGGCTATTGGGAGATGCTTTGACTGCGTAGGCGAGAGATGCAAATGTGGCTACTGTGTCATTGGTGATGGCGGCGACCTGTATTTTTGGTAATGGTTGGTTGCTTGAAGCATCCCCGACCTCACAGTGTCGGGCATAGCCAGCAAGAAGCATTTTGCCCAGATTTAAATCAGAGGTAATGGCGAACCCTTTACCCATTGGCAGCAAAGTAGCTTCTGAGAGACGGGTTTGACTGGAACTGTTAGCAAGTTGGCGTTACTGTATTGGATGCTCACACTCACGCCATTGGAAAACTAAAGGTGATGCCAAGCAGGATTTCATCACCCAAGGGTAATCTGACCTCCTCCCCCACCTTCTCTTCCTCAAGAGCCCCCCTGATGACCTCAGCAATGCAGTCACCGATCCACGCAAACAAGTCCTCAGCTTGATCCATCTTCAGGTGATCTCCAATCGGCCAGTTCCTGTCATGACTCCTCCTAATCTGAGCAAAGACATTCTCGCCCACAGTACTGCTCCGCTCACGCTCATTCTTAGCACTGCCATCTGGCTCTCCGATTAGCTCAACAAATCCGACTCTTAGGTTGGTGCCACCAACATCGATGCTCAGAAATCTGCCCTTCTCTTTCCCTGTGGGTAATGCCGTGACTGGTGTGACCAGAAAATGCTCAGTCGAGGTCCTGGCAAGATCGGTATATGTGGCCGAGAAGCGATGCGCTAAACCGAGCAGTGTCTTTGTGTTAATGAAGCCGGTTAATGCTTCCATGGCATGTGCAGCGTCGGGTGGTTCATTCAGCGCCATGTTCGGTTTGTGCTAGCGAGACTGGGGGATGGGTGTTGACAACGCAGGGCTGGTGTATGTACCATGAAAAGAAGCGTGGGCTCGAAGGTTGAGCACAGCCTTGCGGCGTCGAAGTGGATGTCGAAAGGTGGGGTATTGGAGTGTAAACAACCGAAAGAGTCATTTCATCATGACCGTAAGATACAGAGATGCGGAAGATCGGCAGCGAGAGTAAGGAGACGGAAAGGCTAGACCTTTGGCCTAAAAAACACAAGTCGATGGGGGAGGATCTGTATGAGCCCCCCCGAGCTCGGTGCTACTTCATACCAAACGCCACGCAGGTACAGCGTCGCGGGCAATAGTTCTGCCGTGTTAGTTCGCTCGCCGGCGCGCTCGACGTGTTTGTGGGCCATGCATGTGATGCGCAGGCTGTAGATGAGCCAATCATGAGAATGTTCAGACCAAGGAACATATTTTGCCGTCCTGGACGTGTTCAGCTACGGTTGATAGACGGCTTACACAGTGCACGGAGACGATACGAGTTCCAAGGTTTAGTCGGCGCGCTATCAGCATCCCCGGCCGGCCGCCTATCAGTCCCTCTTTCGACTACCCCAACTCGTCACATCTCCAACATCAACATCATCTCTTACTACGTTACTCCAGACACCACATAAGCACGCGCCGTGGTACCGAAACCACGCCGAGACCGTACCATACAATGGAAGAAAAGGCTCCCCTCCTTCTGCATCATACTACATCTTCGACAGATCCCGACGCGACGATGCCTCCCCCCAGATCTTACCGCACGAGTTGGTTCCAAATGGCAGCTATCACGCTGTTTCTCAGTCTGTTTTGGTTAGCAACGACGTGGAGTTGCCCTGGCGATCACAAACACCTCGAGGCGGACGCCAAGGTCTCCATGGACGTACACATAATGTCCAAGTGCCCGGATGCGCGGGATTGTCTGCAGAAGCTAGTGCTGCCCGCCATGGCAAACGTATCGGACAAGGTGGACTTTAGGCTGAGCATGATTGGCAGGTAAATCGTTTCTTCTCCAGAAACAGTCACGTCCTGCGCTAACGGGGTGAAACAGCCTCACAGAAGACGACGGCGTCCAGTGCAAACACGGGCAAACCGAATGCCTAGGCGATATCGTCATGCTATGTGCTGCCTCATCGTACCCGGACCCCAAACTCTACCTCGGATTCACAAACTGCCTCATCACCGACTATCCGGAAATACCCGCTCGCTCCCTCATCGAAGATTGCGCACTAGAACACGGGCTAGACTTTGGCGAGCTCAACGACTGCATGAGCAAGGAGAGCGGTGCATATGGAATGGGCTTGTTGAGGGACAGCGTAAAGCACAGCAGTGATGTGGGCGCCGGGATCAGCTGCACCGTAAGGCTGAATGACAAGGTCAGGTGTATAGCCGATGGTGGCGAGTGGAAGAATTGTGAGGGCGGCGAAAAGCCCGAAGACTTGATCAGAGATGTTGAGAAGCTATATGATGAGGCGCAGGGCTGGACATATTCGTAGTTATCCTTGGACTTTCAAACGGCGTTTTTCTGATACCCAACCGCAAGACACAACTTGGAAGTCTAACGACATGTACGACATAACTCATACGACTCATTGTTCAATCATAAAGTGAGATTTTGAAAACGCCTCCCATGCGTGGAGGACCCTGACCAATGCAAACTAACTCCATGCTAAACATACAAAAAGCGCCCCTCACTCGGGAATAACCTCATTGGAACTCACCAAACTCGCCATCGTCAAAGCCGAGATCCTCAGCCGTCTGTTTTGGCACGCTCGATGGATCGAAATTCTGCCTACTCCTCCTCCGCTCCTCCTTGACACTCTTCGCACTTGGCGGCGGTGGCAGGAACCCGCCTCCGCCCGCACTCCCCGGCGGCGGCTTTATACTAAACAGCGCATCCTGTTCGCTCTTGTGACCCTCATCGCTCTTGTCGCCCTCATGGCTCCTCGACCGCCTGCCCTTGAGTCCACCAAGGTTGATAGATATAGTCTCGCCCGCCTTGAGGCTAAAGTCGCGCTTTGGCTCTGTTGTGACAGGGGACTGGGCCGTCTTGCGTGAGGAAGCAGGCGCGTTGTTTGGCTTTTGCTCAAAGCCAAGCACGCGGCGGGCGTCTTGTAGTGCGATGCTGAAGTCAAACGCTTCGCTGCGCTCCTCGAAGCCCATGCCCAAGACTGCTTTTCTGCCCTCGCCCACAACGGTTATTGCAAAAAAGCGGCTACTGTCCAGGGCTTGCTCTACTGTTCGCTCGCTCGTATATGGCGCTGCGGCAAATAGATCACCAGTTTTTGGGTCCTCTAACAGCAATGTGGTTGTGACGTTTTCGTCTTCTCCGTCAGCGCTTTGCTCGTTGGGCACCGATGTCTCGACGACGCGTAACCGCGCCGTGAAGATTTGTAACTTGTTGTCATTGGCGGTCCAAGTAGAGGCTTGGTAGCCTTTTGTCGAAGTTGCAGGCGGGATTTGGTAGATGTGAACTTTGGGCGCGAGGTAGAGGATGCGTTGAATGGCCGTCGAAGGGAGGGGCTTCCCAGTGAGCGGATCGACGTTCATGGTTGAGTGGATGGTGCTGTTTTCTTCGTCTTGTTCTTTTTCCTCAAAATAACGTCTGTGCCAATTATGCAGATTGTTATATACCAGATACGATCTTTTGTTTGTGGAGTAAGGACGTTGCGAATAGTGATGGTCCAGTTGCGGTGCCTTTCGCGGAGCTATATCTTAGTGGGGTAAAGGGTCCTCTGAACCGCAATTGCGCCCACGACTCAGTTACTCCACGATAATACAAGTTACCAATGACCTTGGGCGATCCTGCGATCACGGGCGGCTGCAATTCTCAAACACGCTGCCGAACAGGCGTGGTCAGAGGGATTGGAGGACATGACTGCCTTGCTTGCTTTCTTCAGCGGTGATGCGTTGGCAATGCAGGGTCTCCGCGCTTTTGGATACAAGGACCCCGCCCATTCATCTTCCTTGCGGGACCTATGTAGGTCAGGTATGGTGACCGCTTAGCGCTGCGGGACATTGTCGAATCGTCGCTTGCGCTGCAGATGAAGATCGTGCTAGCTTCTTTTCTCTGTCTCTCGGGTCCTCTTAAGGCCGTTATGCCGTCAGGGAAAGGCTTGCAAGTCATACATAAGATGCATGTACATGTCCAATCTGGTTGTGTTGCTAAATTTTACTTGCCAATCACCTCAATGCCCCTCATGGTGCAAAATCAGCAACGGAATTTACGTTTAAAATAGTGTCTATACGAGTTGAGCGAAGACTCAGGTCTGAGTCTGATGGGGCGCACACATTTTGGATACAAAATTGGCCATGCAAAGTAAGAGTACTTTTTCATCAAGAGTCTACTCATACACTACCGACTATACAGACTTGGTCTATTTGGGCAACGGTAAACAGTCTATGGCTCCCAATGGAAGAATATGTACAGGTCAAAGATATACACGAATGATGAAGAAGTCTCCTAGCAGCCACATCTAAATGTAGGTGTAGCAGAAAGCACCACCCATAGTACTCATTGCGTCAGCAACGCTGATATTACCGGTGTAAGCATAACCAAGCGTCATTATGTCGGTGAGCTTAGTCTCGGGTGCGGCCGGTGTTGCGATGACGGTAGTTCCATAAATGGCATTGGTGCGCTCGGCAGGGTTCATGTTTTGCCAGGTCCACCAAACACGATCAATTTGAGCATGGTGGAAGAAGAACCACGGGTCACCTATTCCTGGTTAGCTGGCGAAACAGAGAAGCAGGACAAAATAGCGGTGTCAGGGGTACTTACCAGGGGAAGTGAAGAAGTCGGATCCAGGGTCGCCGCCAATGGTAAAGTGACCCGCAGTATGGACACCCATGAACTTGGTGAAGGCTGGGTCGCCACCTTGCATGTTGTACCAAAAGGTCTTGATGTCCGCGCTGTTGAGCAGATTAACTACCTGCTCGTCGTTGGTCCACTGGCTAGAGGTCCAGGAAGAAATGTCACGCTTTAGACAGCGAGGGTTGTATCCAAGGCCCACGTTGGGGTCAGTTTGGTTGGATATTGGATTAGGAGGAACGCAGTTTGAGTCGGTGAAGACGGGACCAAGGTTGACGGACCAGTCCTTGAAAGGACCAGAAGTCACGCAGCCTCCACCATTGCCCTTGGGAACCTTAATTTGAGGCTCAGCATTGGTGGGAATACCGTAGAAGGTCTGGTTGGAGCAGCCAGGTGCACCATTGCCACTCATGGAGGTAGTGGAGCCATCCAAAGCAGGACTCTTGCTCGGATCGTCAGACCACCTTGGCCAGTTGTAGTATGGCTGGTATCCCTTGTAGCCACACTCCTTCCGCAGTGTCTGCTCGTAGGCCCAGGTGAAGTAACGGTGCCATGCCAAGAAGTTTCCAGTGTTGTGGATCAAGAACGTCTGCCTGATGTGAGTCGCAAGAAAGTCATCATAGCGGTTCCGACATCCAGGGCATTCTGATTTTGGCGTTTTTGCAGGTAATCTGGACATGCATTGCACAGCTTGGATGTAGTTCTTCTTCTCCAGAGTGGAGAAAGTTGCCCTGGAACGATTAGTTTACAACCAAAACAACATACTGGATGCCTTACCATTCTTTGCGAACAACAATGTTGAATGGATTACACTTCTTGAACTGATCAGACTTCTGAGTGCCTTGGTAGATTTGTTGATTAATTGCAGCAATTCCAGCGTAGACATCAGCCTGCAGAGTCTTCCCTCCAATGACGTTCGGGGAGACATTTTGTCGTTTGTCGAAGGAGGCAGCAGGAAGGGGCTCTTCGAACGCGGGAATGGCGCCGGCTAGTGCCGCAGGCGCAAGCCATAGGAGTGCAATTGAACGCATGGTACCGTTTCGGGCCGGTTCAAGCTAGTGGTCGAGGTTGCAAGAGGCTTGGGAGGATGAAGACGGCGACGCGAGGATCTTGAATAGCGTTCCGGATGAAAGGTTAACACGAACCAACTATCGCTCAATTAATATTAGGATATAAGAAAGGCGTGAGCAAAACGTGGCGATGCCCTGTCTGAGGGATGAGGCTGCATGAGCGTTCAAATACTCGCAGGATGCATGTCAACCTTCGCCACATTCATGTCCAACTATGCACATGGGAACCTGTGCCGCAAGACACCATGCTCTCTTCAGACCCAAATATTCGGCCTGTTGTTTCCGACTGTGTTTTGAGTCAGGAATTATTGAGATTGGTATATCGACTATCTCTGCAGGGTAGAGTCTTATTCGCCCACATTCCCGTCATATTCTAAGGGGTTCGAAAACTTCTCTTAGGTATGGCCTGCTAAGTGGCTATAACCAAAACGCCCCCCAATACCGAGGGCGAACCCTTTGCAGCGTTCCCAACCTCCGAGACACGTGGGTTTGCATGAGTCTCGGCCCGCATGGTTGTCGAAAAAGAGGAGTTTGGGCGTAATTTGTCGCCTGTCAATGAATACAAGACGCGTTAGTGGGTCGAGTTAATTGGACACCGGTTTATTGGAAACCTCGGTTGTGATTTTTTTCTGAAGGATCGGGGTAAATGGATAGGCCAGAAGCCAGCAACTCGGTAAAGCGGCTTCACGTGATGTGTTCCCTCCCGCGTGGCGGATGTTTAGTATAGATCCCGCATTCGCTCTTCGTCTGTGTAATAGTATTGACACCCGAGAAGGTCTCGAAGCCTCTATCTATTTGGGCTATCAAAATGCCTGTAACTATTCAAGCAGGAGTTTGTGCTTACGACTTAAAAGCCCTTGATATTATTATCAGGAACGGCCGCAGTTTTAGGCAAAGTTGGTTAGCGATTTTTCAAGTCTCCTGTATGGGTGACTGGGCAGTTCAAATCTGATCTCCGCATCGTGTTTTTCTTTACCCGGTCGCACCAAACGAGAATTTGGACGCGGGCTGGACGGCGTGAGCATGGTGCGATACTTGGAGGATGTATGTACCTACCTACTGCTTTTTGCTTGTAGTCCGATGAATAAGCGATTGGGCCATGGGTGGCGGTGCGGAATTAGACGGACAAGTTTCCTTTCATGTTTAGCCACGATGTACTGCGAGGGCTAATAAAAGTCCGGAGGAGCCCATAGCCTGTCCGTGGTGGATATTGTGGATGATGAACGGAAGGAAGATAGTTAGGATATAACGGGCCGCCTGATTGCGCTACCCTGATATGGTTCAGATCAATGCCAAAAAGCGGATAATCCCAAGCCTCGAGCTCCTCCGCGGTATCGGGCTTCGCTCGCCTGCAAGACTAGCGCCCTTCGACAGAGCAACCACTTCCCGTTTCCATCGACAAGTGACAACTGCATCATCAACGGCAGATTTGCCATGACTTATGTGCACTAGGCTATGGGCAAAGTCACGCTAAGCGCGTGCTACAGCGCCGGTAGTTCCACGATGCCCACGCCCGACTTCGAATGCGAGGAGTAAGCAGCTAAGAGTGAATACGAAAATACCTGATACAGCTGTTCGTTTCATCTGAACTGCAAAGGACTGATATCCAATAGGCGAGAAGAATGCCCGAGCGGAGGTTCCCATGGAACCGTTTCCTCCGTTCTCGAAGGAATGAAGGAACAGGAGGAGCTGTCTAAGACCTGGCCATGACCAGGATAGGTATGTATGCTAGACAAATCCCCCGTGCGTACCATCACGGCCTTCCCGCAAATAACGGCTAGAATCTGCATAATGACTTTACGCAAAAAGGGAAGTCGCTACGATGCTCTAATACTCTAGGAATCTCAGCTTGCTACCCAGCAGAAGAATAGGTAAGAACGATGTGATTATGTGTGTGTGTGCAGAAATTGCTCCTTTGACTGCAGTATCCTCGGAGCGTACTGGAAGAAATGGAATCCTGCACCGTATTCCAAGGTTGGCATCGGTCAGCCGAGTTCTTCACCCCATGCACACCATCACGTTATTAGCCTAGGTCACGATCCCCAAGTGACGGGTCCGTACCGATGTCAGTAAAAGTGGCAGACGTCGTGCTGTCTCAACGGTCTGTCTGTACCTCCACCATGTGTCGCACATGACGATGTGGAATATGCATTTAATATGAATCCGAAGACGTGATAGCCGAGCAGCAAGCATGCAGATTCAGGGTCAAACTCCGTACTTCTATCGGCCGTGTAAGATGATTGGAACTCCGGCTGATCCGAAGATGCGCGATACATCCGGGCCGTCGTCTTCACATTAAAGTTGAGCACCGTGCATGCAGGAAGGAACAGGCATGGTCTCGAGCCAGTACTTCCCCAGACATATTCGCATTCGGCATCTTTACACTGCGCTTGTGGCTGCGTGCTACTTACCAGTACCCTGTCGAGAGCGGCTCTCAAACATGTTCTAATAGCCTAGAGAACCACGTCGAGGGCTCACGCTCTCTACCTCGTTGTTCTCTCTTACTGTTGCAAACCATGGACATGGTACACCATTTTCTTTCAAGGCAGGCAGCGGGCCCGACGCCGATGCCGGCACGTTCACCAGAGTATCTGGCGGAGAATCAAGCAGGTCGCTTGTTGGCGGTAACGTGCCCACTATTTGCGCTATCTGCTCTTGCGGTGCTATTGCGGTTCTATGTACGAATATTCATGTTGAAGATTTTCGGCTGGGACGGTATGTCATCATGAACCCCATTGAGTTACGAACCATGTGAAGCAGCACTGACATTTCATAGACATCATGATGGTGATTGCATTGGTACGAGAACATGCATACTGGAACTGAAACAGTTGCTAACCCCCACCTTATAGGCGTTAAGTATAGGGACCTTGGGACTATTCGTGAAGGTCATCAATCTGGGACTTGGAAGGCATGCCGAAGCCTTCCCTCCCGAAAATCTCTACCCCTTCTTCGAGATCATGTACTTCTACTCCGTCATGATCATCACCGCATACAGCTTCATTAAGTTGTCGATTGGCTTCTTCTTGCTACGTATCGCAGACCGAACGAAATGGCGACCTTTCATGATTGGCATGCTCAGTAAGTGAAGACGACTTCAACTTAGAATACCAGGACTAATAGCAATGTTAGTCTTCATTGGAATCTTCACTATCGGCTCCACATTTCCCATTCTCTTCCAGTGTACTCCTGTGCGCGCAGGATGGGACTACAAATTGCGTCCGCCCATGGGGTATGTCCACTCATGACCCTACCAATCACTTGCCACAGATAACTAATATCGATTCAAGAAACGCAAAATGCTACAGTTCCCAAATCTTCAAAAATATTGGTGTCTTCAACTCAACCATCAATATTGCTACCGACCTTATTTTCGCACTGCTACCGATACCGATGGTGTGGAAACTGCAAGTCACACTCCAGACACGCATCGGCTTGGCCATCATCCTCGGTCTGGGTCTTTTTGCCTCTGCAGTCGCAATCTACAAGACGCCAATGCAGTACCACTTTTTCAAAACTACAGATTGGTCTGGCGCTGGAGCGTGGTACTACATTTGGCAAGAGTACGTGTTTTCCATGCCACATGACACATTACAAACACTGACCATTTTGACTTGTAGGGTCGAAATGTACGTGGGAATCCTTGCAGCCTGCCTTCCTACACTCAAACCTCTCTTTACAAACTTCTTCGGTCAAATGCGTTCCCTGGCTACCAGAGGCCGTAGCAACAGCTCTAATGCTATTGGAAGCACCCCGTTTCGCTCAAACGGATATGTCAAGCAAAGCGATAGTCGATCGAGGACTAGCTACGCTTTGAAGAACATGTCTGAAAGGTCACAGTCAACTGCCCCGGATCCATACGCCGAGGATGCTGTATTGGGCAGGGACACGTATACTGTGGAAGCGGGCAGGGGCAGAAGCGGGACTCTAGCCTGTGTACGGAGTCAGAGCGACGAGAGCGACGAGAGTATACTTGAACACGAAGGTGCGGTACGTGGGGCACGAATGAGCGTTCCGAGGGGCATGACGATTGTCAGGACGACCGAAGTGAACATTACTCGGTGAACGGAAGGTAGCGGAGTGTGTGTAACATGGGTGGCTGGTTTTCGGTTTGGTTTTGCGAGAGATACCCATCGAAAAGCACGATTAGTCGCCATGTGTATATCGGTATGTAATTGCGACATTGTACCATAGTTATCACATCTCCTTGTGACAGGTTGTCATTTCTAGTCTATTGTGTCTATGATCTGTGTATGTTGTTTACAGTTTCCCTCTAGTGCAATCCCTCGAAAAATATCGCACCTGTGTGGACCACAGCCCAGCCACGGAACAACAATTGTCAAAGTCAAGGTCGCGAGCTGCCTAAGTTTACGCAGTACCCAATGAGCCGTCTTGAGAGTACGAACACGATGATATTCTGCGAGTCGCAAAGCCTTGCCAGAAGAAACACGGACCGCCAAACTCAAAATACGAAGTCGTTCGTATATTGCGCCAGCTGCATCACAGCCTAGGCGATGTCCGATGTCAGAACGGATCTCCCCAACTTAATCTCTGAAACCGTATCTATTTCATCGTCTGGACCTCGATGCCGGCAGCTCCGCTCTTGTAAGCCTCGTAGCCCTCCTTGGCAGCGGCCTTTACGGTAGTCTTGCCCTCTACGATGCTCTTGCATTTGGCCAGGATGTTGGACCAGTCCTCGAAGACTGTAAAGGGGACGTCTTCCCTTGCGCAGTAGCTAATGAGGTCGTGGCCCTTCTTTGCGAAGAGCAAGTCTGTTTCCCGCGCAGCCGAAAGATCTGAAACACCGTCGCCGGCGTAAAACATGGTCGGTCGAACGTCTTCCGGTAAGCTAGAGTACTTTCGTAGTTCGATCGACTTGTCGTGGCCAAAGCCTGAGTCTGGATGCTTGAACAAAATCTGCCAGCCACCTTCCTCGTTGATGCTCTTCGCCTCCCTCGGCCCTACGTAGTTACCCAGCACCTGCATCTTACTTGCATCGGGGCCTACTAGCTTCTCCAGTAGTGCCTTGATGACGGGTTCCATGCCTGAGCTCAGGACCACGACCGGGATGTTGTTTTCCAGGGACCATTCAAAGAAGCTCTTGAAGCCAGGGTCCAGCTTGATGTTGTCGACCAGGTATTGGATACATTGGTCGTAGGGCTTTGTGACGCTGTCCATCATGTCACGGAAGGAATCGCGGAAGGAGATTTGATCGTTGAGACACGCAATGTTGCCGGCGCGGCGCTTTTCCTGCCCGTAACCAATGTTGTCGGTCATAAAGTCATTAGAGTCTTGGAGCGTGATGGTGCCATCGAAGTCTGTGAAGAAGATGAACTACTCGTATGGTTAGTATGGATGACCTGGTTGCAATTGCTGTGCTACCTTGGGGTTGCTCTTCATGGCAGGCAACTCGGCCAGATCAATCTGTACGGAACCCATCTTGAACGATCAAACGAGTAATTGGAAATTATGGAACTGGCAGAGCAGCGAAAGACAGGTAACAAGCAACGTCTACTAAGGCCAGAAAACTGGAGGGGCACTAGGTAAACCCTTAAACGGAATCCCGGCAGTCAACAGGGCCAGGGCCAGTGATTGTAGTTGCCGCACCCCACGCGCACAGGGCACGTCAGTCCTCGATGCGCCGCCGCCTCGGGGGTCCGCAGTTGGCGCTTTTTCGTCATTCGTCACCCGTCATCGCCTTCTTGATGTGAGGGAAGAGGCAAGAATGAGGCCACTGCTTCAGCATGCTTCACGCTCGCTTACCGCTAACAAGGTAGTGTCGTCGTCGTCGTCCTTTGGCAGTTTTTTCCGCACCGCGTCGTCGGTATGTTCGTGTCAGTATCGCACTGCTTCCGAGGCATCTCGTTGGCATGGAGGGGTGCAATTGGGCGCCCATGAGGCGAGAACATGGTCGCGACGTGCTTTCAGCAGCTCTGTGAGATGGAGAGAAGAAGATCGGCCGTCAAAACCCTCGGATCCCATTGCAATGCCACCGCCCGCATCAGAATCCAAGCCTATACCACAACCACCAACCAAGTTATCGGGGAGCTCCCCATCACCAGAAGATCAGGAGCGCTTGCAAAAGAGACTGGATGCGTTGCTCGAGGACCAGAAAGCAATCAAGAGAGCTGCCGAAAATGCTGAGGCGGCATTGAAAGAGCCGCCGCCTGCTGAAATCCCGGAACCTCCCCCACCTGAACCAGCAGCATCACCGCCTAAAGACGAAGCCGTAGATACTATAGCCCGCGTGCCTGATGAGCAATTGCCGTCTCACCGCGAAAGGCAGCGATGGAGTCTTTCCAAACGCTTCTCTGATGCCATGGATGATCTTCTGCCAAAGCTTGCAGTCGTCACACAAAAGGTCAACACATACACAGGAACAGACTACTCTGGCGTGGAAGCACTACGGAGAGAGATCAAGGAGCAGGGTATGCATCTCCTTTCCTAATGCTCAATCACCACGTCTAACCCTTCCCCAGAAAAGCTAGTAAAAGCCCGTCGTTTAGCCATCGACTCCGCAAAGCAAGCTCTTGACACCGCCCTCGCCCATCAAGCTACGTCCCAAAAAGAAGTCGTCGCCCTCCTCGAACGCAAGCACTCATGGTCCAATGGCGATCTCGAGCGCTACATGGCCCTGATCCGCTCCGAGCACATCAACGACCAAGCAGTCCGGGAAGCCAAAGACGCCGTCGCAAATGCCGAAAATGCCCTGGAAGATGCGAGGGCCCAGCTAGAGAAGAGAGAACGCGCGCAGTACCATGAAGAGCAAATTTGGAGCGACACTATACGCAGGAACAGCACATGGGTAACTTTTGGCCTCATGGGCGTCAATATTTTCTTGTTATTGCTTAGCTTGGCCATCCTGGAGCCCTGGAGGAGAAGGAGGATGGTCAGAGAAATCAAGACTGTGTTGGAAACGCAACAGAAGGTGGCCATGGACGCTGCTTCTGTAACCGCTCCGGTCACTGCGTTAGCACCAGCCTCAGTGCCGATCGACACAGTCATCGAGCAGGCACCTCCTACACCAGCCACCCCACCCGCTATCGTGGAAGAGGTCATGGAAGAATCGCCAACGGCTGGAACTCTAGTCACCGACCCAGTAGAACCCGAAATCATTCCGGAACCAATCATCGAAGCCTTGGTTGGCCCAACCCCTGACTCAGCAACATCCGAACCTGAACCTCTCACCCAAGAAGAAGCCACCATGACACCCGAGGAGCGCATCGCCGTTAAGAAAGAAGCGGCACCCTCGCGCGAGCCCTACAGACAATTTGAGACATGGCAGGAGAAGGCGACTTTCATAGCTCAAGACATTGTCAGCGAGCGTGTTATTTCAATGCGGAGGATAGATTACACGACTGCCATTCTCCAAGGCGCGGCGGCAGGAGCCGTTATTGCAGCTACCATCATCTCCATTTTGAGACCAAATTAAATCTGGCTGCGGCACCTTCATGGTTGTACGAGTAGCATACGTGTATAAATAAGGCGTAGTTAATTCACTCATACAGAGTAGATATTTATTAGAGAGACGATCAACTCTCCCTTATCAGCCAATCGTTCATTAATACCCGTTTGCAGGCGAAACATGATTAAAAACAAAACTCCGTGCACCCAACAATGCCCCTTCCCTTTCTCCTTCGCCTCACCTCACAGGCAACTGATTCTGCCACTCCGGGTCGACCTTACTCTGTTTGAAGAAGCTCTTACCTCTCAACCATTGCCGGTAAGCCTTATACCGCTTCTTGGCCGTATCCTCCTCCTCGACATCAAGCGGATTCTCCTTGACCCTCAAAAACTCCTCAAACTCCTCGATATCCTCCTCCGGCGTCTGGAACTTGTTGCCTGAAGACTGCGGTTGTGGCGGTGGCGGCGGCGGGTCATTGTATACGTGCGGATGGAAGTTGTAGGACTGCGGGTACGGATAAGAAGGCGCGTGAGAAAAGGGTGTGCTGACTGACTGCGACGTCATGGGGCGGTTGAAGGAGCGGACGGATGAGGCGTCTGTGTTGTCGTATCGGGGAAAGTCGCCGAGGGTGATTTGGATACCATCTTCGTCAAAGTCTTTGGGTGCGGGGATACTGCCTTCGGTCATGGAGAGGTAGTCATAGAATTCCATTGCGCTGGGGTCGTCTGCACTGGGCATTTCGCTGCTGATAACGAGGGGCAGGTTGAGCGGGTGTTCAATATAGCGCGAGTATTCGTGTTCTTCGTTTAGCGATACAGACGGGTTCATGCTGTTTTCGTAGAATTGCGTCAGCGTCCATTGGTGGACTAGGGCTTTGTCGGCGGGCTTGAAGCCTGGTCGGAGGGTCGATGATAGTCCGGTTGATGTGGAGCCGGAGTTGTTCATTGACTGATAGGTAGATGACATGGAAGGTGGGCCGTGGGTCTCAAAATGAGGGTCTCGGAGAATCGAGTGTCGGACTGGCGTGTCAGTGTGAGGGACATGATGCATGTTGAGATGTGCATCCCTCCTTCTGGCCCTGGATTCAGTCTCGCTCGACGGGTCAATGATAGTGACACCCTTCCGAGGCGCTTTCTTTCCATCCCTTGCCTGGGCATCGTACTCCTGCTGCTTCTTACGGGGCACAAACGGAGACATGTTATCCTTGCGGGATGGCAATGTTCCGTCCCTGTCACGCCCTGGCCTCGGTTTTGCCAACCTAAAGGCGAAAATCTTGAGAAAAGAAGAAATCGCTAGCGGTCGGTAATATTCGAGCCAATAGTCATCGCGGAAGCTTACAAAGTCAAACGCTGATTCTTGCGTTGGGCGAGCTAGCGTGATGGAAGGCGGCAGTGTACGTTGCTGAAGATGGGAGATCGTATACCAATGGATATAGTCTCTTCGGCTTCGCCCGAGAAAAGACTGTGGGTCTTGATGATGGAGATAGTAGTCGGTAGAGAGATCCCAAAGCATCGGTTGACCGTGCGAATAGATGTAGTTTCCCAGAAACAAGTTGTATGCTTCTTGACGCTGCGAATCGAGGAAGGAGTTGTGATAATATCGTTTGAAGCTTTCCATCATGTCGCGTGAGCTACTTTGCCACTGGTTGATCTTTCGGTAAGTAGCCATAGTATTGACCAGATGTGAGCCACCATACTGAATGGCGATGGTATCGCCATGTCCATGGAACATCTGAGTGAACAGCTCCACACAGTCGGAATCGTACTCCACAGTATTCCCCGAAATAACTCCAAGCGCCTGTAGCTGTCTGCCCAGCGCTCGTTTTCCAATCACGAATTGAGCAGCGTTCGTCCGGTCCAAGCAGTCAATGCAGTTGGTGCGCGCAACTCCGTTCTGCACTTGCGGGGCGTCAAACTCATCATCTCCATTCCGGAATAATCCCGTCTTTCGCAAGACTTTCTCAGCAATGTTTTCCAGCGAGCCAATTACATCCTGACCTCTAGTCTTAGATGCCCTGGACATGTCGAATGCCTCGTATATGATTTTCTTGTCTTTGGGCAAGGACTGATTGAGGTAGTCGATACCGTGCTTATACGCCATCAATAACTTAGACTCTCTCGGTGTACGCTCTCGAGCCTTGATCAGATTGAGTACGTAAACCGGGGCACCATATCGCTCGAACAGATTATCGAAATGTAACCCAGCGGCGCTGTAGAATGGATCGATGAGGTTGAGGTCGATATCTGGCTTTGGCGTCACACCTGTGTTGTCTTGTGTCCAATACAACGGTATGCTTCCGCGATGCTGCACATATGATGTGTAAGTGGGGTTTGCGTACAGCCGTGGTCCCGGAGCATGAAATGAAGTCGTAGTTTGCTCAGAGACGATTTGCTCAGTCTCAACATCGTTGGCGACATAGCCCAGATCGTTCGTCCCTCGCTTCAGGAATCGTGCACCAGCGAAGAATCTTGATCGTCGGGCAATGATAGTAAGATACACACGTCGACCAAAGACATCAAGCGAAGACTGCTCGACATAACCATGAATGATCGGATGGCACCAATCATATACATTTCTCAGCGCGTCCCTTGCAGGGTTTAAAAGATGATGGTTCCAGACAAACATGTCTTGATAGTCCCGGTTGGGGTTGGAGATGCCTTCGTTCATCGCAGTCCGTTGATGGATGATATTTTGCTGCAAACTCCTTGTTATGTTGTAGGAGTAACTGAAGTAGAATGATCTCGTGAGATCCATGTTGTTTAGAATTGACAGAAACCTCGCTTCTTCTGGATTCCTATCCTTTTGGTATCTTGACGTTGAACCAGTCGTTAAAGGCACCATCTCGGTACCATCAACTTGATAGACGTAGTGGCCACCAAGCATGGCTACTTGTGATCTTTTGGAAATCAAGAGCATATAATAAGCTTCTGTGAACCGGATGAAGCCAAGTAAACCCCATGTACTACATTTGAGTTTCATGCCTCCGGTTGCCCTGTTGCCATCGGAAATTGTGTCCAAAAGCTGATGCATCTCTCGACGGTTGTATACTATATCATCTTCAAATATGCTCAAGTGTCCTGGAGCAGCAGTCCGATCGATTTTCAGGACACGAAACTGTCTATCGGTAATGTCGGCACCAATAAGATAGAAGCGGGTGCTGGTTTCGTAAAGAGAAAATTTGTGCATCCTCTTGATACCATTTTCGCCGACATTTTGATATGTTGCTCCCTTGATTTTGTGGACTGTCGAGGGGGTCGAAGGTCTGTGAAAGGATACATTGACGTTGGGGTTCTCCTCTTCTCCGCCAAATTTAGTGGAAGCAGACTCTCGTCGGGGCTTCCCATGGCCAGGTAGCTTTTCCAGATCAGCTTCGGGCTTAAATTTGTTGTCATGTTCAAGTGGGGAGCTTTGCGGGCTTCCGACAGCAGTTGATGCCTTTTCCATGTCGTCAAGCTTTTCTTGGCTGCTGTCGTGCGATGTCGTTCCTCTGGATGCTACAGAGCTGGCTCTTTCTGGCGAGTCTAATCTCGCTTTGGACTTCTCCATGATGGGCGATTAAGTAGATGAAGACGTGTGCAAACGAGTGAGAAATAGACGAAGTTGGCAGGTAGTCACGGGCGCGTTGTGGGACAGCGTGATGGTGCGCGCATCTGACTCGAGATTCTACGCTGGAGGGCTTTTCAAAGGTTCCTATACACTATCAAGCCCAATAAGAAGGCCGTGCAGGGACCAGCGCTTAATTATGCGAGCTGCGAGAGCCGTGGTGTAGCAAAGGCGGTGTCGTTTTCCCATGTAAGGTTCCAGATAGTGGGGCTTGGCGCACGTCAAGACATGGATGCGCCTAGTTAGTGATCGGTACCACGTGAAGAACCTCGTTCATGGTGCTAGCAAACACAGGTAACTACAACTGGCGTTGCCCAACTCACTCCGTTTCAAAGTCTTTCAATAGGTGCCGTTTTACTGAATTGAAACATGATATCCATCCCTTCTGCTGACATGCACAGTGTAAAGCGTAGGGGTCACACTCCAGCCTAACCACTTTGATACCGGCAAAGATACCTGTTCGGCGCGAATATACGCCACGATATAACGGGTTCTACTATCGGCATCTACCTATCTATAGTGTATAACTAAACTTCTTCCTCCCTCTCCTCACGCTTCCACCCTCCTCCAACGGTATACCCGCATACTCTGCATTACCACTACTCCTCAGCTTCTTGTTTTCTCTTATAAACGCCCATCTCAGTATCGCAGCCAATATGCCGACAAGCAGCATGAAGCCAGCACATATACTCATACCCTTGACATAGTACGGCCCATCCTCATCAGGAAAGACGCTCGTACCCACTAAAGGGCCACACTGTCCGATGATATTCAATATGATCATGCCACTGCCTTTCTTACTCTCACTCTCTTGGTTGTTCAGCATCCACGTAATGATGATCGTGACTGCGCTGAAGAAGCCGGCGGCGGCGGGGTAGAGTGCAATGTAGCGGATCATGGTGTAGTCGGACTTGAGATAGCCGGAAACAGCAATGGTGCCGTACCCTAATGTCGCGAGAAGCGAGTGGAACATGATGAAAGTCGAACGCGACTGCAGACGATCCGAGAAATATGCTGTTGTTAAGACGACGACAAACGCAAACAAATACGGAGGTGCCGTCAAGCCTTGTGCTGTGATGGACGTCCAACCCATGTCTCGGATGACCGTAGGTAAGAATACGGGCATGGAGCTGAAGGCAACGTTGCATGAGAAAAACATGAACGCTGTCAGATAACATTTTGGATCTTTGAGTGTTTGCAACACTTCCACGAAATTGACGCGTTTTCTTTTTTGCCCGCCTTGGTATTTCTCGTCCTCAAGCTCTGGGTCTTCGCTCTCCATTTCTGATCTCAGTCGCATTACCGCAACCTCGCGCTGTCGCGGGCTCAGCCACTTGGCCAGACCTGGACCGTCTGGCACAAAGTCCCATGCCCAGACGGCGACCAGTATAGATGGGAAACCCTCGAGGAGAAAAAGTAGCCTCCAAGGTCTCAGTGAACTGTGTTCGCCAAGCTTGGTGATGAGCCAGGCTAAAGCACCAGCAAACGATGCTGATATCGGACTAGCACTTACGAAGAGTCCGATTCTGAAGGCAAGCTCGTGGCGACGGAAGAAGAACGATAGGTAGAAGGGCAGGCCGGACGAAAACGCTGCTTCACTGACACCCAAAAGGGCGCGGAGTACAACAAGAAAGCTGAAGGAGTTTACCAACGCTTGAAGCGACGCTATGATGCCCCAGGAGAGGATGCACATGGAAATGTAAATGTGCGGCGGCACGACGCGATACCTAATAACGTTTAGCAACGCTCCGTACCATAGAGGTAGAAACGTACATCAGCGTCATCCACTCAAATAGAATGTATGTGATGTAGAAGGCCCACAGCAGCCATTCGTACTGGTTAGAACTGAGCTTCAAATCATCTGCAAGACCGGCTATGCGAGCATTGCCAATATCTAGTATTTCAATTAGCACGTGTGCGGTACACTGTCCTCGTCCTGTAACGTATCTCTGACGTACATCTCGTCCTGTAAGCCTTCCAAGTGCAGAAACTACTCACTCGACCGATCCAAAAAGCTCAACATATATAACAAGGCCATGAAGGCTACGAGCCGACGATCAAGCTTTCTAAGCACCGTCCGATCCTCATCTGGCGTATACAATTCATAACTCTGAACCGAGTCCATTGAGGCGCGCCGCGGGCTAGGTAGTAAGCCTTCATCTTCGGCCGGCTCTTCTTTCGAAAGGGGCTCGTCGCGTGGAGGAACAGTGCGCAATTCGAACGAGTTCGGCTCGTGTGCTACAGACAGGCCATCAGAATCGTGCGACGATCGCGGCGACGGCGTGAATTTCTGGGAGCCATCATCGGTACCGGGCGAAGCTACTTGGTACGTTCCGCGACGGGACGAGGAGGGCATTGCGTGGATTCGTTCGATCGATTGTGAGACCGCATGAAGGGAAAGAAAGGGAACATTCACATCTGAAATGAGCCTTGAGCTGACGGCTTTGATAGCTTACGGAAAAGATTCGCGAAACCGCTTAGGTGAGAGGAATATCCCAACTTGCTGGGTATCCCGGCGCTGCCGATGCTCGTGAGGAAATCATAACGTTAAGGGATGACGCGTTGGTAACCGTGCGTTGGTACTACATACCCCACACCCGTGCCTGCATGTCCGATCAAGACTGACACATGTCAATGTTCATCTAGTTCTGTCACGCCTGAAGCACTGTCGTGAAGAAAGTGTCCCACATCATGCATGCGACTAGTTAAATAACCCAAGTCATTTTTTTGGTGTGCGAATAGCATGTTCACCACAGGTTTGCTTGTTCCTGTAACGATATAAGACTACGCAAATACCTGTATCTTACTCATACAAAATATTTTCTTCATTACCAATCCCTCATTCTACGGTTTACTCCTTAGGTTCACAAGTAAGATTATTTTCTCCTGGAATCTTGCCCTCATATACACTCTATTCACGCTCTCCATCACCTCCACCCCTCAACTTTCATTGCAAAATACCTCAGCGAAGGTCCCTTACGTCGGTCCCCACATCTCCGGACTCATTGACCTCCACCGGTACACCCGAATTGGGAAGATCATCCCAGTGATACATCTCCTTCGCAACCTTCACACACGCTTCTCATTTCTCTGACTTCCACCACAGCGGGGGCAGTTTTGTTTCTCCTCCACCCTGCGAATGTAGTCGATTAGATGTGAGAATGAGAAGCCTCGAATGTACATTTCGGTGTCATTGGAGTACGAGATGCGTGGATCGGTCATCTCGCCTAGGCCATTGCGCTTTGTCTCGTTTCAGACGCGGAGGCTTTCGATGAGCGGTTTGTAGGTAATTGGCTCACCGATGTTCTGAAGACCTCCATCGTAGAGTTGTTCAAGGTTGATGTTGAGGTGCGTGTTGCGGGGGCCAGTGAAGGTGATGAATATCGACTTCTTTCTTGCAGAGAACCTCGTGGACAGTTTTGCAGTGTTGTTGTTGGCAGCGTCTAGAGCAATAGTAGAGCTTACGACAGCCACTGTACCGCTTGAGAGGATTGGTGGAATGTCCTATCTGGTTGCAATTGGTGCATCGCGGAGGGCTTGTGGGGGTTGTGGGAAATTTGGGACGGGGATTTGGCGAACATGTACATATCTGTGTCTACCATGGTGTTGCGTTAGTGTTTGAAACAATTTAACAATTTTCTGTAATTGAGATGAAATAGAGGATAGGGCTGTGTACATAATTTCAGTTAACAGACATATACAAGCAAACACTCAATGCGTTCCAGTCGATGTGATGGAACTTATTAGCGCCTACTAGTTATTTGTCTTTGCACACATGATCTCGATGATATCGCAGTTGGCAATACTGATACGGTCGAACTCCATATCTGGAGCTACTGAGACATCCGTGTTGTCGCCTAGGATTGAAGGGTGGACGGCACACCATATGGCAACAGAGAATAGACTTGATGGCATGGAAGGTGGTTGTAGAGCAATCCTTATAAACGCTCTAGACACTAATTTGTTGCTGGAACAAATCGCGGGATGGTAGTAAATAAAGAGGCATGAGCGTTTGACGACACAACCTATTTCATAAGGTAAGAGCAAAAGAATAGTATTGGACGGCCGTAGAGTTTTCATGCGCCCCTGATGGTATCGTAAATCTATTTGGGCAATTGCCAGTCCTTGTAGCTCCATTTCTCGGATACAGTGTACTTCTTCTGCTTTCCGTATGGGATTTGTCTCCTGGCTTCAACCTTGCCTTGAAGTAGCATATTCCTGAAGCGGTCCTTGAGTAAGTTACCCTGGGGCTTGACCAGGCGTAGTGAATCGGTGAGTTCGTCAGTTGTGACAACCTCGAGCGGAGCCTCTGGCAAACTAAAACATATGTTAGCAAAAGGTGTGTGGAATGAAAACAGAAAGGTACATACGGAGCCTTGCCAAACTGCTTCTTCCTAAGCTCTATCTCTTCGCCATCGTCCTCGGAATCCAGCTCGGCATTCAGCTGCTCCAGAGCCTTTATCTTCTCAGCCCTCGCCTTCTCCTTCTCTTCTACACTCTTGGTCAACCTCTTGACCTCCTGCAACTGCTGCTCCTTGGCCTTCATCTTAGCTTCGTGCGTAGCTTTCCGTTGTGCCTCTTTTCTCCTCTTGATCTTGTTGCGTTGCGATAGAGATTTCCTTTCCGGTCTCTTTTTCTTGATCTCCTTGTTCTCGCTGTCACTGAAGCCTTCCCACTCGCTCTCCCAGACGCTCTCTTCACCAGAGTCTGATTCTGTTTCAGCGGCCGCTCGCTCCATACGCTCGGCCTCTTCACGGGCTTCTTGTAGGCGCTTCTTCTCAGCCTCAAGCTCCTTTGCACCTTGACGCAGGAGGTCGTTTCGCCAATCGTCGAAGTTAGGATTGTAGGACTTTACGCCGGTGGGCTTGCGGACTGATGGAATCGCCTTTCCTGTTTTTGCCTGCGAAATGGGTGCGTGCTTCAGAGTCTTGGGCTCGACCTTTGGCTTCTTCTTTTCCAAGAGATCGAATCTGGGGTCCTCCTTGACCTCTTGCACTGCCCATGGATCGTACGCAGCATCATCAGTCTCTACTACATCCTTTTTGACTTGCTCGCCTCCGTACGCAATTGCCCTCAGTCGGTCATATTCTTTGCCCGAGATCTTGGCCTTCTTCCTCTTACCATCATCGGCGATCTCGGATAGTCGTTTCCTGGTGGAGACGGCGGGAACGGCAGAGCGCTTGGCGAGGATCTCGTCGACCTTGAGAGGCTTGTGTCGCTTAGCAACGTCTTTTTGGATCTCAGCAGATCCTAGGACATCGACGGAGAAGAGCTCGTCTGCAGTCTTTTCTGCAATTACACCACTACGACTCGTTAATATACAAGAGTGAATGTGGTAGGCGTGAGGCGTGCATACCCTTGGATAAGTTGGTCGCGCACTTCTTCGAGACCAGACTTGATTTCGGTGACGTCGACATTCTTGCGCCAGGCCTTCTTGCCCTTGCGACTGGCCTGCTTGTACTGCGCCGGTGCTGCTCCGGAATCTGACATGACGTTGTGTCGTTGCTGTGCTTTGAAGTTGTGGGGTCGCGTTGTCGCAAAAAGTTCGATCCAAAATTCCGCTCCAGGGAAAGCGGGTCTAGCCCGTGCACCGGAGACCCCTGCCGTTCTCGGTAGTGGTCGGTGTAGGGCAGCCCGCAAGGTCTCCAGATCCGACCAAGACTCCTATTCGTACAATCGCGCCCGACAACGACACTCAACCTGCAGTTTGTTCTTCGATTGCGCTCAGATACAACCGCCCGGATTTGTTACTCCCCCGCCTCACCATCCACCATGGCACAAGCGTACTCGAACCCGCTCAAAAAGTTCAAGTGAGGTGTCCTCCGCGGCGGAGGCGGAGCTCGTACACTAACTCCATATAGGCTTGTATTCTTGGGCGAGCAAAGCGGTATGTATATCTACTATTCCAAAAACACGCCTGCTAACATGTCTTCCAGTTGGCAAGACGTCTTTAATTACCCGCTTCATGTACGATTCATTCGACAACACATACCAGGCGACTATTGGTATCGACTTTTTGAGCAAGGTACGCTCACCGCACAATGGCTGAAAGGCGCAATCTCCGTGCAGCCGTCTGATTTGCATGCCTAGACAATGTACCTTGAGGACCGGACGGTCCGCCTACAGCTCTGGGACACAGCCGGCCAAGAACGATTCCGCTCCTTGATCCCCTCGTATATCCGCGATTCTAGCGTAGCCGTGGTCGTGTACGACATCACCAACAAGAAGACATTCGAGAACACGAGAAAGTGGGTGGACGACGTACGAGGCGAGCGCGGCAACGATGTCATCATTGTGCTTGTAGGAAACAAGACAGATTTGAACGACAAGCGCGAGGTCACGACGGCGCAGGGCGAAGAGGAGGCCAAGAAGAACAACCTCATGTTTATCGAGACCAGCGCAAAGGTTGGGCACAATGTAAAGGCGTTATTCAAGCGGATCGCGCAAGCACTACCCGGCATGGAGGGAGAGGGACAACAAGGGCAGAGTCAAAGTAGGTCGAAGCATGCACGTGGTCGGGATCATCACACTAACTCTGGGCGCAGTGATCGACGTGAACATCAACCCCAGCCAACCACCACAGGACAGCTCGTGCTCATGCTGAAGCAAGGGCTTGGTAGAGCAGTCGGCTTCTGTTTATTTGTTTAGAGCATACTGTGGTTATGGCATGCTTTGCATGTCTGGAAGTCATTGTCAGCAAGGCGTTCGGGCATGGGCTGCATGCATCTTAACGTCGAAACGTGTAATATGTAGAGTACCAGGGCGTATCCGGTGCGCACCAGGGCATGACGTCAATGAAGAGATGCCGGGTGTTGTTTGATTGTTTGCATTGGAAGTCGACATTGTGCCACCACGTACCCGAGCCAAGTGCATCATGCTCAACCGGAACGCCGACGGTGCGAGATGTGAGATGTGCGAGTTTACATGTACAAGAATGATACAGGGAGCCGTCATCAGATGGAGAGGGGTCCATGAATGCTTGCTGAATTCATCGAAGTGTGCTATGGTCGAACAAGATTTACTCGAGGTCGCCTGCGGAGCCGGCCTCAGAGGGCGTCTTGCTACCGCCAACCGGGATCGAGGTATCCACTGCGATCATCTCGGCGAGGATGTCCAGGACGGGCTAGTACAGGTCAACACACAGGAGGGTCAGAATTGCAGCACAGCAGACGGCGTACCTTTGGGACAGTCTTGTCGTAGATGTTGATGAGTTCTCTCGGGTTCGGGTAGACCTTCAATGCGCGATAGAAGCATAGTGCGGCCTCGACGTTGTCGGCACCTGGCATAGGATTAGCACCATGTCCCACCACGGCCATGTCACGTTCGCCATTGCCGTTGCCATTGCCGTTGCCTGTTGCCATACCTTTCTGCACCATTCCCTCACCCTGCGCCACCTCTTGCATAAAGTACGCCTCCACCTCCTCTGGGTCCTTGGGGAAGCCCTCTTCGTTTGCGCGCTCTACCGCCTCTCGGACGGCCTTTTTCTGCTCGGCGCCCTGTGCCTCGGCCTCCTCCTTGGCCTGTCGCTCTGTGCGCTTCGACTCCTTCTTGAGCTGTTTGCGGAAGCCTGGGTCATTTCGTCGCTTGTAGTCGAAGTAGGCGGCGTATGCGAGGAGACCAGTGACGATTGTACCGGCGCTAATGACGGCAATGGTCGATGGTTTTAATGACGAGTTGGACATGACGCAGGTCGGACGGATGCGTGCGGGTGAGAAGCGCGTGTAGAGGGGGCAGCCACAGCGATACGCCTTGGTGAATGGAGGGGAGGGGAGGGGAGGGTGGTGATGCCGTGTTGGCCGACAACTTTTTCGACGCCTTCTAGAGGTAAGGCACGACTCAACGCAAAGTGGGTCCGAGCGCATTGCCCTCGAACCGCGGCCCCCACGCTGCACTACTACCAATCCACCTACATACCTGTCCTCGAAACACTTAGACTGCCCTCACACCCACGCTCGCTCTGTGCAGCGTGCAGGCACCATGTCGGAAAAGCAAAAGGGCATCTCCCTGCGCAAGAAGCGGGGAGACAAGAGCAAGAAGAATGCGCCGCCCGTCATCAGCGCGCCGCGACAGATTAGTGCGCCCATGCCGGCGGGTGTCGCTGCTGCTTCACTGCCCGGCTCTGGACGCCCATCAACAGAGTCTAATAGGTCTCGGACGAGACAGGATGCCCCTCTCCCACCACAGGTCCGCCCACAGAGGCCAGACAAGACGGCCGACCTGGTCAAGAGAAGATACTCGCAAAAGGTCACGGCCCTGCCTAGCGACTTCCCTGGAAAGGGCGCATCCATGCCGCAGATGCCTCAGATGCCCTCACAGTTCAGGGAGCGAAGTCAGACGAGGGAAGGCCGACCGCCTGGAAGCTCCAATGGCCCGCGTGTGTTGCAGGTCGATCCACGGGCCCTGAGAGACCCAAACCTCAAAGTAGAACAATGTGAGGAGGCCACTATAGAAAGCATGTCAGCAAAAGCATACTGATTGCGCATAGACGTATCCACCATCCTCGCAGACGCTTCCGAGGCGGACATTAACCGCTACCAAGATGAGCTGCGCAAGACGAAACATCGCACTTCGCTGGATCTCCAGCACAATGTATATCAGAACCGCACGCAGTTCATCAAGATCAGTAAAGAGGCCGAGAAGCTCAAGGGCGAGATGCGCACCCTGCGTCAGTTGATGTCTGACCTGACCACTACTCTGGAACAGACCGCATCAGCCACTGGTGCCACCAACGACGCTGCAAGCTCCCGCAGAGCCAACCGAAGCTCCATCGGAGACCTCAACCAATTGCGGGCTGGCCAGTTGCAGCAGTTGTACAGGGACGTCGAAGGCTCGCAAAAGTACCTGCCACCCATACCCGGCCGATACATCGTATGGAAGTCGACCAGGTGGTTCGAGCTCGACTCAGCCACTCTCAAGGCGAGGCGGAGAGTAAGGCTGCTGCTACTAAACGACCATCTCCTCATCGCCGTAGAGAAGAAGGCACGCAATGACATCCCTGGCCAACAGCGCGACGGCGCCCGACCGAACATGGAATTCATCGCCCAGCGATGTTTCCCGCTGCAGGACACCCAGGTAACCAGAACACCGGAAGAACGCATCATCATCCGCGTCGGCTCTGAAACATATACGTACGACACTAAGAAGGAGGATACTGGCGACAAGTCTGCTTTCGTAGCCACTTTTCGCAAAACCAAAGACGACCTGCGCAAGACCCAGGAAGCCGATGTACAAGAAAAGGACCGCACCCAGGACTCTTACAGTCATCTACTCTCCCGCGATCCTGCGCTCATGAACCGGACAGAGTTACTAGATAACCTGTCCGACGGTATCAACAATGAGCAAGTCAGCACTTTTGTCGACATCGATGGTCAGCAACGCAACATCCGCTGGGTAGAGAGCCAACTCGACGATTTAGACATCGAAATCGCCCTCCAGCATTTTGAAGAAGCAGTGGTCAAAGTTGACCGGCTCAGGCTTCTTGCGAAAAATATCAGGAGTAACGAAATGGCCAAAGCGATTGTCACCTACAAAGTCAATGAACGCGCCGCCAAGCTAGCAAATGTTTTGGTCAAGCACATGGTCGAGCACAACAACTGGTTTACCTCCGTCAAGCAACATACAAGCTGGGTAGTGCAGCTCGGCTTTGAAGATAGAGCTCGAGAAGCCTATCTAGAAGCTCGCGGCAATCTCATCAAGACCCGTTCACGGTTCGTCCTCCATACACCTCACTTTGCTCTGTCTACAGTCACTAATATAACATGCCTTAGCCAATGCATCTTCGAGGGCAATCTGCCCGACTATATTTTTCAAATCTCCTACATCTACTTCACCATCATCAAGAACACCGTCGACATGTTTCAAAAGTGCTTCCCTCAACAATTGATGTCTGCATGCGTCAAGTGGGCCAAGGAGAACATTGACCAGTTCAACGTATTACTGAAGAGACAATTGAGCAGTGTTGAGGAGGGGGGTAATGTGTGGAACGAGTGCTTGACACTTGCGCACGAGCATGCAGAAATGCTGAGGGGCGTTGGTCTAGACTTTACAGAGTTGGTAGGCAATGGGATTAGGGAAAGTGATATTGAAGGAGGCCAAGGCGCGGTAGGGTTAGGAGTATCGTAGGTAGCTGCGGGGTATGCTGGTAGGCCTTGGAAGATTATACGCCAGGTGCGTCTCCCATCGCTTCGTTTAATATGAGATGCCTATCACATATTATGTTCCTCTGTCACAAATCATGCAATGACCTCCGCTAACACGGTTCTATTGTCTTGGTCGTTTTGCCTTCTGTGTCATCAACACTATCATGACTTTTGTCTAGATTCCTTAAGTTTCTACCATCAAAAGAGAATACAGCTAGGTGTCTGCTGTATTTGCCACGCTCCCATTTTGTTGTGCCTCGTTACCTACCAGTGACCGCAGTCTGCTCCCTGTCATGCTCACCTTTTTCGCCACCCACACTCACTTTCACTTAGACATTACCAGACTTAATCTTACTTATTAAGACTCTGCAAGAAAACACGCTAAGCTTTTTAGTGTGTCGCTTCCTGTCGCTGCCTTGAAGCAGCTCGACTTCACTTAGGTTAAATATAATCGGTTGACCGACCTCACTGCCTCTTTTCTGCTCTACTCTTCTACTTGATAACACTCGACCACAAAAACACAGCCCGTGAGACCAAGCCAGCTTGCAGCACAGCCAAGATGCCGACTGAGAGCGAAAACATACAGTACCTTTACCTCGTCCTCACCAACGATGGTAACCCCGTTGTATGTACCACCCCACCGCCAACTCACAACGATGCCATTCTGACATTCAAAAGGTCGACTGGGAAGCCGTCAGTGCCGCATTGAACCTGACGAAGGGCGCAGTGAGCAAGCGCTGGAGCCGACTCAAGCACTCTATCGACAAGGGCGAAGCTCCCAGCGCATCTTCCTACAAGTTTCTGTGGCTCTGCATCAAGCACAGTACGCGTGGTCAGGTGCTTGATGTCCTTTCTGTCGTCAGAATTACGGATGGCTGACTGATGTAGCCATTCAACTGGGCCGAGATCGCAGCAAAGTGCAACACTACCGTTGGTGCCGCATCCAAGCGCTATAGCCGCATGAAGAAAGCATTCGAGGATGAAGATGAAGCTGCTAGTTCACCCGCTGTAAACAACACACCTGTCAAGTCGAAAGTGACCCCTAAGTCGCGCGTCAAGAAGAACGGCAAAGCCACTGCTTCCGACGACGATGCCCAAGACGCAGATGCCACTCCAAACGCCAAACGCAAGCGTGCTACTCCTAAGAAGACCCCTACCCCCGCTGTAGATGAGTTAGCATATAAGCTTGACGACGATGCCGACGACGAAAAAGAAGCCGACACACCATCTAAGCGCGCCAAGCTCAACAAACCCATCCCCAAGCCGAAGCCCAAGGCCAAGCTCGCAGTCAAGGAGGAACCCACTTCCGAAGACTCCGGAGAAGATGACTTTGTAGACGCACAGGAGCACCTCACCAACAACGAAGACAACGACACTGAGACCTATGATGCTCACCACAAGCGTAAGATTTGTCTTATCCTTTAACCTCTAAACTTCTCACTTTGTACTGAAACTCCTTGCCTCAGCAACTCTGTCCGCATCATCGGAGCACTGCAAGTCCCCCGCCGCAGAACACTGTGAACAGTGTGCTTGCAATGCCAAGGAAGTCGCTAACACACTCATGAGTAGGCACTCTGGACTGGTTGGAGACCAGCGGGTAGAGCTGGAGAACATGGTCAGATTGGCTGATTTGATGGAGTGAAACGAAAACAAAAACTACTTGAGAGTCGTGCTGCACTACTTCTGTAGGAGTCACTTCAGATGCGTTCCATAGGAACCTGGTGAATCTGGGGGATTATGACACGTATTGGCGGTGCCGTAGGCATTTTGAAAAAGAATAGTGGAGTCCTGGATGGTCATGAAATGGGGCTTGGATGGCCTGTAGTCGTCAGATTCATACACTTTCCTTGCTTGGTCGGGTGATTGATGAATGTAAACTCCCTTACACCTTTCAAAGTTTTTGTTTCGAGTCACTGGAAATCCATGTCCCTATCTTAGGACAACAAGGTACCTACATTACGCCGTCCCAGACCCAAGCAATGGCCAACTCCCGTGTATGAAGTCATCTGAACACCTCACTGTAAATTCTACTGCCAAGGGTGAATAGTCAAACAGACTGCAGGATGCGGTGCCGATGATCGGCTTAGTACTCACGTTACCAAAAGGGCGGGAGCTGCCAATGTAGGTTAGCAGTTAGGCCAGACACCCATCAACAAGCGTCTTGACGCGCCCTACGTACTTCGACATTGTGACCGGGTCAATGCCGTGCCACTTAACCATCGAAATTTTGTGTCAATTCTGCCAGCATGTTCATTCCCAGCCGAATTCGGTCGCGATGTATCAGCGCAGGGCGTGAAAACGGACCCCACAATCGCAAATTGATACGATAATGACGTGTGCGGGGGAAGCGGGGCGTTCTTGACATCTCGCAGATGCTTCGGACATAAAGTTAACACCGTCTATTTATCATCATGCGATAGTTTAAAGCTCACAGGAACCTGCAATTGCACATTGAACTCGTCAGTCCGATTCTTGTTGTCCATGACTCTAGCTTCGCGCCTTGCACGACCACCTCATTTGCTTTCTAGATCACCCACTGCAGCCGCACGACTCGTTTCCCTCACCTCGCAGCTCGGCCCGCAACCACCTACTTTCCGAACAATGTCTTCCCTTCCGAAGACTATGAAGGCCGTCTTCATTGAGAAGACTGGCGGGACAGATGTCTTGCAATATGCAGATGTGCCAGTGCCTGAGCCAAAGGAAGGCGAAGTACTTGTCAAGAACGAGTACATCGGCATAAACTACATTGACACGTGAGCTTACCTGCGAAAACTTTACACTGCTCATACTAAACGAACATTCAGGTACTTCCGCTCAGGCGTCTACAACCCCCCAAAGTTTCCCTACATCCTCGGCCGCGAAGGCAGCGGCACAATTGCTGCCGTAGGACCTAATGCGCCTTCCGATCTTAGCCCAGGAACGCGCGTAGCATACATGGCGCAACATGCATACGCAGAATACACTTCTGCTCCTGCAAACTCCACCGTCCCCATTCCAGACTCAATTGACACCAAAACGGCAGCTGCATCCATTCTACAGGCACTTACCGCTGTGACCCTGATCCGCGACGCACATGAAGTCAAGAAAGGCGATTGGGTCCTGGTTACTGCTGCGGCTGGTGGCGTAGGCTTGTGGCTATGTCAGTTGCTGAAGTCGGTTGGAGCGCATGTCATCGCAACGGCTAGTACGGAAGAGAAGAGAAATCTTGCCAAGGCGAACGGTGCGGAAGTGCTGTTGGAGTACCATGAGGAAGATCGAGATGTGTTTGTGAAGAAGGTGTTGGAGATCACAGGTGGTGAGGGTGTACATGCGGTGTTTGATTCAGTGGGCAAATCAACGTTTGATAGCTCGCTTGCTGTTGTGAGACGGAAGGGGTCAATGGTGTCTTTTGGGAATGCATCAGGTCCTGTTGAGGGGTTCAGCCTTTCGTACGTATTTCTGTTCCTGTCCCTGTGTTTTCGTCGCAGAAAGAATCGGCTAACAGATCTTGTAGTCGTCTGTCAGCCAAGAACGTCAAGCTCGTTCGCCCTACACTCTTCAACTACATCGCCACACGCGAGGAACTCCAGACTGCGGCAAAGGAGCTGTGGAATTTCATCGAAAAGGATGGCTTGAATGTCAAGATCCATGATGTGTACCCTCTGAGTGATATTGCAAGGGCTACTGAGGACATTCAGAGTAGGAAGACGATGGGTAAGTTGCTTTTGAGGCCCATAGATGGCAGTCGGAGTTTTGGGGGCTGTGAGGTAGGACAAGTGTGACCAGACTCGGTAGAGCTCTCACCAATATTATGCAATCGATGGTTCTCAAAACTTGGTGCGCCAGGGCTGTGAGGTAGATACAAGATAGTAGCTCGCTGTCCCTGTTGAGGCTGATTGAACCATAAAGTCAGCCACAAAGCAAGCAATGAAGCAAATTTCTTTGGAAACATCTCCACATTCAAGAACATGAAAGAAGCTAGGTCATTATCCAGGCGTTCAGGCACCCGTGAAAGCGAAATGTACCCATAAAGCAACCCAATACAGTAAGTACGCAAGCAAAAAAAAAAAATCGGGATCTACGCTTCCAACGATGAGCAAGGGTCTCACCTATGAGGTTATCATTTATTAACCTTCATTGCCTGTGGGAAAGCACACATTAAATCCTTTCATCTCCTGACAGCCTTCTTGCACTCTTCAGATAGCATCTTCTAGAGTACCGACCGCTCCAGTTACCAGAAATGCCCGTCTCCGGTATGAGAGAGGCGATTAAAACGCTCAGAAATTTGAGTCCTACGAATTCTTCCGGATAGACACCGACCAAGGGATGCTTCATATCGGCTCAATCTCTCGAAAGGCCAGGCAGAAAAAATGTATCAGCGCCACTAACACATTGAACGTTACACGTTATGCTTGACCGGTGGCCGCCTAGAACGGTGATAATCATGACAGAAGCCTATGTTCGCCTCAATAAACCCGACTAAGATAATATCAATCTCCATAAGCCCTTTTCCTAGATCTGGCCCCTCCTTGTCCTCGACGGTCAATATGGATAAATTCAAACCACTTGTTCACTATATCTTCAGGCTGTATGGGGAACCTGGATTCATACGCTTAATACCATTTGGTATCAATCGGAACTTTGCGTCGGTCTGCTCGGATACTGCAAGAGGCCTGGACATAAGAAGATGAACACTATATAGGGTGTCGAAAATAAGAACAACGATAAGGAAGATACGGAGCACAAGGCGGAACCTGCGAGTTTCGATAAAGAAAGTAGGGAGGCATTGTTTGGTCAGAATTTAAAGCACCTTTACCATGAGGCTTCTACGAATCCGACAAATCTCTATACTCTGGAGGGTTGAGTGAGACGACGTGAGAGAGCAGGCTGCTGCGTGGCAGCTGAAGTTTGAGACACTGATAAACAACATCCAACGTGTTATCAAAAAAACAACAGGATAGTAAGCTCTGATCCTGGACAGAGCCATGGTAGGAATCGCTGAACACTGTGATGAGATGCCTAATGGCCAGCTCGTGCATGGGGTGTTAATAGCAGCATCGCGCAATGTTCAGGCAAGGAACAATCACGCAGCCTTCGCGATCAATAGAAGTATATCCAGAAAATAAAGCTCAGTTTATATGCACTCTTTGTAGGTATTTTGGCATGCTCACAAGACTAGTATTCTCGCCTATTTCACTCAAACAGTCACACACCGCAACACGCGACTTTCCGTCTCACACGGCAGAAACCAGAAACAAGGAACCAAGTTCCCCGACCAACCTACGTCATTGCAATAAGTCAACACCAAAAATGTTGCCCACCCTCTCACATGATAACGCGCCCTAGCCTGCAACATTATCCTCTAACCCACTTTTTACTACATTTGCATCTAAACTAAACCTAAACATGGGCGCGCTACTTTCCTCTCTCCTAGCGCCCATCGCCTTACCCCTAGGCTCATTCCTAGCCATACCAATGCTGAGCTCCTGGTCTACAGGGCTAAACATCATTTTCCTCTCGGTAGCATGGACGACAATCGCCGCATCATACTCACCGCTGCAGCTCGAGCTCATCGCGCCCATGGTACTACGCCTCTCGCTGTACATAATCCCCAGCCTTATATTCTTGCTCTTCGACATTGGGATACCCAGCCTAGCGATTGAATTCAAGAGTCAGGGTCAATGGGGAATTCCAAGTAACCAAAAGGGCGGTGCACGAGCTGTGAGGAGAGTGGTGGCGTGGAGTTGCGCTAACGTATTGCTTACGGTTGCGTTGCAAGCGGGGATTGAGTTTCTTGTAACGGATGTGCTGCAAATGAGGAGTTTGCTGCTTATCAAAGGGAGTCGATGGGGCTTGAACCATTTACCTAACCCATGGACCATGGCCAAACATGGTATTATTGGCCTTGTTTCTCGGAATGTAAGGCGCTACTATAATTGCTTTCCCCATGAGTACTTGCTAATAGATGAGCAAGATCCTCCAATACTACATCCACACACACCTCCTTCACGCCCCATCAGGTGGTGCACTTGCCTCTCTGCATCAGACTTGGCACCACAGCATCCGCATCCCCTACTCTTTCGCTGCAAATTACGATCACCCTGTGTGTCATCTCTTGCATCGCTTCGTACCTTTGTATCTTCCCGCAATCGCAATGCGTATGCATATCCTCACCTACCTGGTTTTGATCGCCATCTTCAGCCTTGAGGAAACATTCGTTTACTCTGGCTACAATGTTCTTCCATCGACCATCATGCTGAGTGGCATGGCACGCCGTGCCGATGCGCATATGATGAGTGAAGGAGAGGGTAACTATGGGTGCTTGGGTGTCTTGGATTGGTGCCACGGAACAACGTTAGGCAAAGACGTTGTGGAGGATCTAAAGGCAGAGATGGAGAAGCACAACGTGGAGGGCAAGGCAAGCAAAGCTATTGATGGAGCGGGAGAGGCGGCGAATGGATTGGCAGGCAAGTTTGGGAGAGGAAGGAAAGGGCGAGGAAAGAAGTAGGTCAGTGAGGGTAGACCCATGATAATGGCATGAAACACGGGTTGGTCTGGATAGGCGCACGTGGTTCGTGATCATGGGACCCTTCATGTAACTGTCGTTTATGATATCCTTACGTCATTTCGCTTAGAGGTTAGGTAGCAGTCGGGGCAGCAATCGGTCGAATATTGGAACGCCTGTATCTCTATTTCATGCATCAGTACTCGACTCGATTACCACCCAGTATATACCGCGCCCGTTGAACGCCCGACTATGACATCACGCAAGCGGAGACCAAATATTCAGTTTTGGACCGTCTCGGATTCGCTCGCTTGTTATAAAGTCTTATGGTAAATGCCTCGTCGGTTTCCTCCATGAAAAAAATTGGCTGCCCTGCCGCTGCGGTTCTTGACCCTCGCTAGTACGGCTGCAGTATGCCGAATTCATCTTTCATCCCATGCACTGAACGCCGAATGCCCGATCGTGATCCGTCGCTTAAAAGACCATCTGGTGAGGCCTGTCTGAGCTGCGGAGGCTGAAGCTGGCACCGAGGTAGTCGGCGAGGTGAGCCTCCTTCTTGATGGTAGCCAAAAGAGCCTTGTCGACGGCCTTCTGGTCCTCGACGCGGTCCTTGGAGGTCTCCTTCTTCTGTAGCAATTGTCAGCTCTGCATATATCACTATTGTCATGTCTACGCACCTCGGGCTTCTCGCCCTGCTTGAAGAAAGCATCCTCGCCAGGCTTGTGGGCAGCCTTATCCTTGGTGAAGTAGCCGTCCTGGCTGGCCTTCTCCAGAACCTTCTCGTCTACACCGCTGAGATCGACACTGGTGGAGGTGGCGATGACATATCGGGCATTTACTCGTCGGAGGGGAACACCGTTAACTTTGAAGGGACCAGTGACAAGAAGGACACCCTGGGACAGGTGCTTGAGGACAACGACGCGCTTGCCGCGGAAGCGACCAGCAAGAAGGATGACGACGGTACCAGGCTGGAGAGACTGGCGGACCTTCGCAGGGCGGACAGACTTGCGGGCCTTGGGTCGCAGTTAGTGGAGGTTCCAATTGATCCTGTGATCGTCATAGTTGGGCGAAAGCACACCCGCCGCATGCTGTCGCGGTAAATGTTTCCCAATGCCAGTGCAGTCCTGCTCTTTCGTGATTTCCTTCTGCTATCGCAAACGTACCTTCTTGGGGACAGCAACGTCCTCAGCAGGGTAGTACTTGCTGGCCTTCTGCGAGTGGTGCGGTATCGACCTCTCCCCCTTGGAGAACTTCTGGGTGGTGGGCTTCGTGTCCTCTTGTGTGGCCGCCATTTCGTTTCGCTGTGGTCGTTAGTGCTGGTCGGTGGTGTTGGCGATGCAATCGTATTTTCGTGGTTTCCAGTGTGTGCCAAGCTGTCCAATCGTACGCGTGACCGGGCCGAGCATTGTTCCGGACCTGCTGATGTAATCTCCCGCTTGGGCCATCTTCGGGCGTGGAGCTCCACCGGACATGGCCAGTAGCTTGAACATCATTGCCTCACACCACACCAGCGCAAACATGTCGATTCAACCGCTCATCACCTTCAAGGCAGGCCAGTGCGAGCTTACTGTAAGTCATGTGTATTTGTGCAGTGTTGCATCATGCGGCTGACAATGGAACCAGCGCGGAGAAGGCACCCAGCAGACAGTCAAGCCGGTGCCGACACCTGGTTACGTCTATTTGTACCAGGGCGAAGATGGTTTGTTGGCAACTATGGATCATTGTGCATCCACTCACATTTGCAGAATTCGTGCACTTTTGCTGGAGACCCCGTGACAGGCCTCTCGACCAGTCTGAGCTCGACCTCATCATGATTCCCGGCGACGGCTCCTTCCAACCCTACACCGGCAAAGACTCCGCCGAAGACTCGGAGCACGTCAACTCACCCACAGACGGCCGCATCTTTGTCCTCAAGTTCAGCTCAAGCTCACAGCGATACCTCTTTTGGTTACAGTCAAAGTCGCAGCACCCGCGCGGCGCAAGCTGGTTCAGCGAACGCGACCTTAAGATTGGACAGGTCGTTGACCTCCTCCTTACGGGCGAAGAGATTGATGTTCAGGCTGAGCTTGCCGGCATTTCCAACTCTTCTGGCGGCCACGACGAAGATGAGACAATGGAGGACATCGACCATTCGTCTAGCCGGAACCGCCATGGCAGCACAGGGGGTGCGGGAGCTGACGCTACAGGAGGTGATATTCGAGAAGAAGGCGAAGAGTCTCGAGAAGGAGGTGCTGATGGTGGTCGAGCGTAGGTCCCGTCTATTTGAATCATATGCGGCGTCGTGGCGCAGTCGACTTCTCCGCGAAGATTCGGGCTGCTGTGGAAGACTATACCAAAGGGTCTTTGCAACTTTCACAAGATATCCTGTTACGGTATGGCGTTTGGGAAGAAGCATAAGTCCATCCAAACATATATGGCATATTGGCACTGGCCGCTCATGTACAACAATAGAAAATAAGCATCCTGCTACGTCTTCCACTAGCCACGCCGCCGCGCTCGCTCCCGCACTTCTGCTGCGTTCCGAAATATACTAAGCACATGGCTAACGTATCGGCAGAGCCGGATCAGGCGATGTCTCAGCCATTGTTGCCGACTTCATGAACTCGCTCAAGGGTGGCAACGCCGGTAGCAGCTCGCAACAACAGCGATCCGCCCCTTTTGCATCCCTCCTCGACCTCCTGTGGCCCTCGCACACCCTTCCTACTGTACAGAATGCATCCGATGACGTCATCGACGCGCTCTGCGCACAACTCCCCACGACGCCCTTTCTATTAGAAGCCGAAGTCGAAGATGTTGACCAAATTGACCCAAACTCCGAGACTGCGCAGATGGCCATCCAAACACTGAGCCGAGATGAGAAGGTGGAGGTCCTAGGCAGGATTCTGCGGGCGCCGCAGCTGAGGGCGGCTCTGGGCAGTTTGACTGAGGCTCTCAAGACTGGCGCATTGCCGACTGTTAGTCAAGCGCTAAAAATTGACGTTGAAAACGGCGGATATATGAGGGGTGCAGGCATGCCGCTTGGTGGTGACGATGCAGTCAAGGCATTCTTGGAGGGCGTCAAGAAGACTGTCGAGAAGGACAAGAAGGGCGGTGATAAGATGGACACAAGCTAGAGGTTTTACCACAAGTAGCTAGTTGGATATGCTTCGGAACTGGACACGGCCGATATACGACTCACGGTACATGCTTACAACGATCACGAACATGGATACTGCATAGCGAGGGTAGGGGGATAGATTGCCTCTTTCATTTTTGTCTTCTTCAATGGTATACCTGCATCATTGCAGAGGTATTGTGAAGTCACTATCGACCCTTCCAATCCAACCCCAAATTAATCAGTCTCTGGCCTTAGTCTTCTGCGATAAACGCCTCATCTTTGATATACAGCATTGCTATATCCTCTCACTTTCTCCTGTCTCTCTCTTCCTCCTCGGCCTCGGTCTAGCTAGACCGTTTCATAGCCTCAGCCACTCCACTGAGTTTCTCGATATCCTCTTGCTTGACATTCGGATGCAGTTTTCTATACAAGTCCATCCATCTCGAGCGGTACAACTCCCACTTTGGTTCCGAATAACATATCATGCAGGGAAATTGGCTCTGCGGCAAGTAGCGTGGAAAGTGGTAGGCGCACACGTTTGGTTCAATATCACTAGGTAGATCGAGGTGAGTAATTTTTGCTGGCACTGAGGCAATGGGTAGGATGAGATAACTCACCAGTCGTCAACTTGAGTTTCACCAGGCGTAGGCAACATGGGAGATTGGTTGACCAAGGTGCCCGCGGTGGACAAGTTGGGCGAGGGCTGCTGAGACAGCGTGGAAGAAGTTCGACTAAGCTGTGCATAGCTGGGCGGCGGCGGAAGCGGCTCTTGATCTTGCCCTACGAAGCGGAATGCTGGAGGCGCTCCATCTTGCTGCCGTCCTGGAGTACCCTGTGATCCTATCCTTAGCAGCGACGGATAATCCTGCGCGTCACCGGCCCGCTGCGAAGGCAGATCTTGTACATCGCTCCTACTAGCAGCTGCAGGCGCCGTGGACGAGACGACAGAGCTGGATCGCGACAGCTCTCGTGTCATGGCAGCGTTGACCCTGGGGAGCCGCAGACCTGTAGCGATGGCGCGTGGACACGGTGTATTGCATACTGTCTTCTCGTGGCTGCAGACGTATACTTGGAGCAGTGCGTAGCACATGGCGAATGCTTTCTCTCGCAGAGTGAACAATCAAGGTGTAATGAAGCTGTGAGTCAGGACTTGAGCTGCGCTTGTAAGAGTTATAGTTTTATGTTGAGATCGGGTTGGGGTGAGTAGCGGGAATCCGGCGCAAAGACAATGTGCACAAAGTACATGTGCTCCGACGATTGCACGCTTGCAGGACTGCTCACAGTAAGTCACAGGCGCCTCAGCAGGCTGAACGATTGTTAACTTGTCCGCTTATTTAGCTTGGTGATGCCCGTTTTACAGACCCACGTGTTGTTTGCTGGGCGAACCACTCAATCGCCTTGTGAACGTCAGTGAGACGCATTCATTTCACTTCACGCAAGCACCACACCCATATACCCACAACTCTCTTTAGTATCACTCAAACGCTTCTCAATTTCTCCAGCGTATATATCCAATAACTCGAGATATCTCCATCGAACAATGACTACCTCCACCGGTATGGGTTGCGAAACACTTTGTCAGCACCCTGGCCGCGAGTTCGATCACCGGTCCGTACAGTCGCTTTCTTTCCCCCGGGAACGAAAGCGACTGTCTGAAGGTGACCGAACTATGACCGTCTAACGCTGTCCTTTCGTAATCCCATACCGGGAGGAGGTACGAGTTCGTGCCTTGGCAAGTTTACCTGCCTAGCAGGTTTATCTGCCAAGGTGTAATAAGAAACGTATTCAATTACGTTTCTTTCTCTTCGAGTTTCTTTTGCTAATTCTTTTTACATTTTGCTATGCGATCTATTTATATTACTTTGGTTGGGAAATTATAGTGTGCGCTCTAAATATGGTACCGACTTTAGTATTGTAGTACAACTAGTTGATCCACAACATCAAAACTGCTATCTATATCTAAGCGACTTCAAACTGTTGCAGCGACGTCCCAACTTCGTGAGTATAAGTCTACCTTTACTTGCTGCTACTATGTGTACCTTTACCACGTCCTCTTATGTAGGGTAGCAGCCTCTATCTCTCTTTCTTACACATACCTTTCTTCTTTTACAAGATAGTAGCAGGAACTATATATACAAGGTATCTTACCAAGTAGTTACTTGCATTATGTTACGAAGGCTAAGTATCTTTTTCTACTACTATCCTAGATATCTTGATTGAACAATATAAACTCGAAAGTGGCTTGTTCCACAACAGCCTCGTCACCATGCCGTGAATACCGCGCCACCAAACTCCATGCCACCAAAATGCTCACACAAGAGAAAGTACACTTGAATAAGAAGGTAGACAACTAGTAACTCCGTCCAAACAAGATCCACTGCTTAGCAGGCGTTGTGCAATCAGGGTTGATACACTTGGTCTTGCCGGGCTCAATTCCTTCAGGCTGGTCGAAGGGAATGCACAAGCTCTTTGCTCCCATGGCGGGAGCTTGTTTGTCCTCAGCGACACCATCTCCCAATGCAGTCCTTGCGCTCTTTGCCTTGACCTCATCCTCACACTTGTCACCCTCGCAGTGAGGAACCAAGACGACGTTCTTGCCGTTGAGGGTGGGGACAAAGTCGTCCCAGTTGGTAAGTTGGATTCGGTGATCACGGTACTCCTTGTCAGCCTTCTTGAACATGTCTTCCTGAATCTGTTCAAGCAGCTTAGGGACCTCATTTGCCAGGTTGTCAACGTTGATTGTGCCACGCGCGGCATCCTTGTCATCGATGTCCCGGCGAGACGTGGTAACAACGCCCTTCTCAGCATCCTTGGGGCCGAACTCGATTCGCAGAGGAATACCCTTGAGCTCCCAGTCGTTAAACTTCCAGCCGGGAGAGAGTAGCCCTCGCGGTAGTCAGTCTCGACACGGACGCCTGCTTCAGTCAGGTCATCTGCAATTTTCTTAACCTTGCCGTATAGCTCCTCCCTTGGCCTCAGCGGACATCCTACTTTGGTCAGTATCTGCGTTTGTGATTTATCAGTGCCAGACTTACTTGGCTGTGACACCGACGGGAATGACAACAACTTGAATCTCAGCTACCCTGGGAGGGATGACGAGGCCTCGGTTGTCTCCGTGGGTCAGAATCATGACACCAATCGAACGAGTAGTCAGACCCCACGAATTCTGCCAGACGTGTACATGCTCTGACTTGCCAGCTTCCTTGGCAGTAGGATCTTCAACCGTGATGTTGAACATTTTGGAAAAGTGTTGTCCAAGGCAATGCGACGTTGCGGCTTGGATTCCTCGTCCGGTAGCTGGGATGAAGCCTTCGATTGTGGTGGTGTAGTCGGCTCCAGGGAACTTCTCATTGACCGTCTTAGTACCCTTGACGACAGGAACAGCGAGCAGGTTTTGATAGACATCGGAATACCAATCCAGGATTTGCAGGACTTCTGCGCTAGCCTCTTCGCGGGTGAGATGCGCAGTGTGGCCCTCCTGCCATAAGAACTCGCGTGATCGGATGAAAGGCATGGGGTCTAGGTACAGGTTAGGCATATCTGCTCTAGGAGAAGGGTGCTGTGTGCTTACGCTTAAACTCCCACCGAACTACGTTGTTCCACTGGTTAAGCTTCAGGGGCAGATCACGGTGCGACTGAATCTTGCGAGCAAAGTATGGGTACATGGCGGTTTCTGAGGTAGGGCGCACAGCGATAGGCTTCTCTAGGTCGGACTTTCCGCCCTTTGTCACCCAGGCGACCTCAGCGGCAAAGCCTTCGACGTGCTCCTTCTCCCGCTCCAAGTTGTCGGCACTGATGAAAATGGGGAAGTAGGCATTTCGGACTTTGAGTGTCTTGATTTGGGCGTCGAACCAGGTCTTGATGTTTTCCCAGATAGCGTACGAGGAGGGTTCGAGAATATAGCATCCGGCTACATCGTAGTACGAGATCATCTGACCCTTGGTGATGACTTGCTGGTACCAGTCTCCCAGATCAACCTCTTTTGCGACATCGATACCAATGAGGGCTGAGCCCTCAATCTACCGTATAGTCAACATCATTTCCAACTCTCGAAACGGTTGGGTCGGCCTAGCTGACCTTCTTCTTTTGCTGTTGGGGCTTCTTTGGGGCTTTCTGCGGGTTGCCGTCTTTCTTGCTCTTCTTCGTCTCTGAGATGGAAAGATCCTTCATTTTGCCATCGGCTGCTGTTGCTTCGGCCATGTTGGATCTGTTTTGAGGAGCGTAAGCCAGTGGGTCTACAATCAGAGCGCCCAAAGAGCGCGATGAAAAGCGCGTCCAGTCACGGAGTGTGCAACGCGACTTAATTCCATGAGACTTGAATTGGCGGTGTTGGCGGGGCAGGGCGGGGTATCAACACGCACGCGACATTGACATACTTACGTGCAATTGGCAGACAATAATCTGAGATGGAAGAGTTGAAAATTGAGAGATACTGAGAGAGTCACGGCACAGTCAACAAGGCACGAGTAAGAACTATGTCCTTGCAGTCCCGTATGAGTCGATAGCCCAATGTGTGGAGGGGCCGAGTTATCGGTGCAAGGGTCCACTTTAGCGTGACTGACACCAGCGGAGCTACAATTCGCCGACGCGGGCGGGCGTGCTTGGAGAATTTCTGGATCGCGTAGAGGCAGCAACAACAAAGCAGAACAGCTATAACACGGCAACATGGCAGGAATCTTTGAGCAGTCTCGCAGCGGTGGAACTCTGTGTAAGCTCGGACAACTGGAAATCGGGTGGCAGGAAGCTAATAATGCGTACAGTCCTCGGCGGCCAGAAAATCAGCGGGCAGGACATTCGCGACCAAAACGTGCTTGCGACGCAGGCAATCTCCAATGTAGTCAAGTCGTCGTTTGGGCCCTCGGGTCTGGACAAGATGATGGTCGACGACATTGGTGACGTGACGGTGACCAACGACGGCGCTACCATCCTCAGTCTGCTCGACATTGAGCACCCCGCAGGCAAAATCCTCGTCGACCTGGCCCAACAACAAGACAAGGAAGTCGGAGATGGCACAACTTCAGTCGTCATAATAGCGGCGGAGCTGTTGAGGAGGGCAAACGAGCTTATGAAGAACAAGATCCACCCCACCACCATCATCACAGGCTACAGGCTGGCATTGAGGGAGGCAGTCAAGTACATGAACGAGAACATCAGCACAAAGGTCGATGCGCTCGGTCGGGACTCACTCGTCAACATTGCCAAGACGTCAATGTCTAGCAAGATCATTGGCTCCGACTCCGACTTCTTCGCCAACATGGTTGTGGACGCCATGACCGCCGTCAAGATGACAAACAACAAGGCCGAGATCAAGTACCCTGTGAAGGCTGTCAACATCCTGAAGGCACACGGACAGAGTGCTACCCAGTCGATACTCGTCAAAGGATACGCATTGAACTGCACAGTTGCTTCGCAAGCTATGAAGACTCGCATCACCGACGCAAAGATTGCCTGCCTGGACATCAACCTGCAGAAGGAGCGGATGAAGTTGGGTGTCCACATCACCATCGACGACCCAGAGCAACTAGAGAAGATCCGAGAGCGCGAGGCTGGCATCGTTACCGAGCGTATCGAGATGATCTTGAAGGCTGGCGCCAACGTCATCATGACAACAAAGGGTATTGACGACCTTTGCTTGAAACACTTTATTGAGAAGGGTGCCATGGCTGTGCGAAGGTGCAAGAAGGAGGATCTACGAAGGATAGCAAAGGCCACAGGGGCTACCCTGGTTAGCACTCTTTCGGATCTAAACGGTGATGAGAAGTTTGAGGCAGCCAACCTTGGTCATGCCGAAGAGGTTTCACAAGAGCGTATTTCCGACGACGAGTGCATCCTAGTCAAGGGTACCAAGACCTTCTCTTCTGCGTCCATCATCCTGCGAGGAGCGAACGACTATGCTTTGGATGAGATGGAGCGATCAGTGCACGACTCCCTGTCAGCTGTTAAGCGAACACTGGAGAGTGGACGTATTGTGCCTGGTGGAGGTGCTGTTGAGACTGCTCTACACATCTACCTAGAAGAGTGGGCAACGTCAGTCGTAAGTCATGTCCAGCTCATTTACATGTCAAACACTGCTAACGCTTCCTCCAGGGCTCTCGGGAACAGCTGGCTATAGCTGCCTTCGCACAGTCTCTCCTTTCCATTCCCAAAACTCTCGCTATCAACGCAGCCAAGGATGCCACCGAGCTTGTTGCTAATCTCCGATCAAGACATGCTCTCTCACAACGCACAGTGAACCCAGCAGACCCATCATCGCAAGATGCTAAGCAACTCGCAAAGTCGAAGAACTACAAGAACTACGGCCTCGATTTGACCAACGGCAAGGTACATGATTGCTTGAAGGCCGGCGTTCTTGAACCCAGTATGAGCAAAGTCAAGCAATTGAAGTCGGCAGTGGAGGCATGCGTGGCCATCATGCGTATTGATACCCTGATCAAACTTGACCCAGAGGAGCAAGGCGGAGGTGACGATGGGCATGGACACTAGAGGTCGGACGAGGATCGGCGCAACAAAGAGATAGATATGAAAAGATAACGAGAGCGTAATGAAGGCTTCGACACCCACGTGCAAGGCACACGTTGCGCTGTACAAGCTCCACCCCACGATGGGCACCTAGTAATTTGGCAACGCCACCACCGAGGTACCAACGCAAATGTAATTTAGGGGCCAAATGCGCCACGTCTATACGAGAGTATTCTGCCTACCGGTGAAGCATATTCGCCGCGAAAGCGTCCGATGTGTGCTTAGCGGTCACCTTGAAGGGAAAGGACGTGCTCGGTGGCTGCCGCTGTGACCTATCAAATGTGTGTAAAAGCGGGGACAAAGTTGACTTCAGGCTCAGCTCGCCTCCCCATGCTTGGTTGCTACACCACATTCGCTACCAGCCCTTTATTCTATGTACATGGCTTGACGTTGTACTTTGTGTCATGTCACTGCGCAGGACCGGTAATGACAAAGTCTTGTTTACTTTCTGATCTAGCAGCACAGGCAAAACTAAAGCTGGTTTTACTGAAGCATTGCAGCCTTGCAGCACTTGAATTGCAACATGCATCTTCAGCCGCAATCGTGGAAGACGTAGAGGCACGAACAGCCCAGCTGATCTACCCGCCGATACTCTTTTCTCGTATTATACTTGTGATATGCAAGCCTCAGCGGGCCACTGCACGCCTTACTGCGCAGCAATGCTCGTATCGCTCGCTACCCAACATATCCACCTACGGTACTTAGCTGAACAGACCTGCTGTTGTCCATGACTTGTTTACACTTTGTTTTTTGACATCTCTACACCCAATCACAATGGTATACACTACACTCAGTCCATTGCTGTTCGCTTTCCTTATCCAAGATGCTGTTGCCGCTACAATCACGTCAACGGCAACAACAACGCCTGCGCCGGTTGTGAAGAGGGCAGTTACCACGATTGGCTATGTCTCAATCGGAAAACTGGCTGGGACTACACAGTGTAGGTTCCCACATCTACCATGCACTGGTTCTGTCTAACATCGCCCAGGGGATACCATTACTGCAAACGATCAAAATCAGGTTATCGCGACCTCCGGTGATCTATACAAAATCTGCAATCCCACATCCGTTTGCGAGTTCTTCTCTTGTTCAAAAGAATACGCAGTCTTTGCTACTACTTCGATTTACTGGTACATTGTCACAAGCCGCATACACTTCAAGAATGACTACTAACACAGAGATCCAGTGGTGGCGCGAGCAAGACATGTAGTTACTGGGAGCTTGCAACAGACATCAATGACCAGCGTCCACTGACCAACTACTGGTGCGACGACAAGACGGAGACTGGCGGTGTCATTTATATGACAACACCTGAAGATGGTACGCTCATAAACTCCTGGAAAGTAGATTGAAATCCCTACTAACAGTACAATGAAAAGGCGCGTCTACACGTCCAAGTACCAGAACATCAACAAACAATGCCGCATCAGTATCCTTTACCCGTATTACTAGCGCCCCCGGCTCTACACAAACCTCGATTGACCCCGTCGATGTTTTACCCCCATCGGCAAGCACCAAAACCAAGAAGAAGAAGAAGAGCACACCAGTCGGCGCCATTGCAGGTGGAGTAGTCGGTGGCATCGTTCTGCTCGGCGCCATCATCTTCGCGATCGTTTTCCTCCTCAGGCGAAAGAAGCGCAACCAAGCCAACAACAACACCAATACCGCGCCTCAACTACAGCAACAACCCCAAACTCAGCAACATCCACCACCAGCGCCCGTACAGTACTACCAAGAGCAGAAGCCCGCACCTCAGCAGCCGGTCCAGCAGATGCCTCCCCCACAGCAACAGCACACGCATTACGACCCAAATGCTCCTCAGGCACCCCAGTTCTACGATCCTAATGCTCATGCTAGCTATGCTACTACACCCCAACAAGGAGGCTACGCAATATCGCCTCCAGAAAAGACACCTGCTGCAAGCAACCCAGTGCAGATGAATCCTTACTATGCGGACAACGGACCGGTTAGTCCTGTGCCACAGTATTCACCTGCTGCTTCTCCGCCGCCTCTTCCGGCAAATGTTAATGAGCTCCCTACTGGGAGGATGTGAGATTTGAGTTGACATATGGGATTACAAGTCTTATGCGGGAACAAAAGGATGTTGCACAGGGGGTACTGTTTATTTGCTAGTGCAGTGGATTTGCAACGCGCCTGTTAGTGATGCGGCTCGATGAGGAAAATCAGATACCATAATGCATATACCCATACTTCGAGATATTGAGCTTCAATTTAGGCTTTGGCGCAGTAGCCTCTGTGAAACCCCCAAGCCAGTTTCTGGTGTTGTTTCCCGCAATAATACGCCTGTCCACATCCAGAGCACCTGGACACTGGGTTGGGAGCCCCGCAATGCCCACACCACCTTTCCTTATCTCTATTGTCCCACCTCTTCTTCACCCGAATCGCGACTTCCTCAAGCCAGTCGTCGAACGGTGTACCACTGATCGCCAAGTTGCGCTGGCTTTGGCTGGGATCCGCACCCTTGGCCAGGTGACTAAACCGTATCGCAAACTCTTCTGGAGTATCAAGTGCAAACAATTGCTTTCCTTTTGGTCCAGGGCCCCGTCCTAGATCGCCAAATTGCATGGACGAAAGATCGAAGAAGGTCTTGACCGTCGCGCTGTCATGCGGCGAGAAACCTACGACGGCGTGTGGCAATTCCGGCTGGTGACCACTGACTTGCAATGTAATTTCTGGAAGTGAAACAATCGCACTTGTGAGTTTTGGCTCGCGGAACGCCTCCTCGATGATGACGCGCCTGTTGACCGTTGTGATGTAAGACTCGCCAGGCTGCTTGTTGAGGGGTGCATGCCGAACCCTTAGTTTCGTGTCGTCGGGGAACAAGCCGAAGAAGAGTTGGAGGAGACTAATGGCTTTGTAACATCCATCATGGTTACGTGCTTGGTGGAAGAGAGTCTCCAGTTGTTCGTCTGAGAGTATATTGCCAGCTCGCTTATCCTCTTGCAGAAAATCCTGGGGGAGATCGGGTGCGCTTGGGTTTCTAGGGTTTTCTTTCTCGACAATGATCCAGGTGCAGGCGTTCTTGTTCCAGCCTTGGTCTATAGGATTGCTGAGAGCGACTGTCTTTGGTTGATTGCCAGGGAAGGCAACCTCTCGTAGTTTTGTGTGGCGGAGCTGGGGTTCGGTAGTATTTCGCTCATAAGTCATCAACACGCCGATGTCGTAGAGATCGAGAGGTTCCTCGCTATCAATCATTGTGACAGTCTTTTCAAAAAAAATGTTTGATCTGTGAAATGGAGTAGAGGGGAGGTCACGATGCCGCAGGCTTCCTGCCCTTGTTGAGCTAGACAACACCCTCTTGCCGCTTCTGTCTTAGCGTAAATGCCTTGGGGTCACCTTCTGTTTGCAAACACATTCAATTCCGCCTCTTCTTCACAACAGGATGTTTCTACTGCACGTGTAGCTAGCATAGTACGGAAGATAAGCCAGGCCTCTAGTTGCATAATCTGTTGGAAAACGTATAGAGTCACGTAATGTAATGCAAACGCACGAAGGAGATCTAACATCACGTTTCTCAATCAAACATCTGATGGAAATATGGTTTCGAAGTCAATGGTCTTCCAGACCATTAACCTGAGATTCTAAACCCCAGCCACGCCATACCTCATATTCGCCTCCATCGCATGGTCTTACGTGCGCCCACGCTCGACCAATACCAAAGTTGAACTCAATCGCCATCGATGGCTCCACTACCCCCGACGAAACAAATATAGATCTTGAAAGGTAATTCGAGATACTGACTGTTTTGATCACCCTGGCCATGTATGCAGCTTATCCAGGACGACGCTTCTTTGTTGTTTTGTTGATCCCAGGGTCAACGCTCAGATGTCTCTTTTTGGTTGCCTTTCCAACGTCGTGATCTTGAATACTTTTCTTATCGTTTGCAGAGTCCGAATTACCTAGAATCTTGTTCTCATCTAATGCTGCTTCCTCCTCTGGGATGGCTTGTGGCATCTCGTTCTCTTCGAATGATGGAGCGGGGCTGTTGTTTCCCTTGTTCTTAACGGCCTGGTCGTGTGCTGCGATGTCCTTCAGAGCCTTCACAAGTATCGGCAGGCCCTGGCCTTTGTCGAAATCGGCGTATGTATCTCGACGACCAGCATAAACAAAGGCGAAACTGATCAAGGCTTTCATAAAGTCGCTCCAAGCGTAGACATTGGCTGATTCCGTGAGAGCGCCGAATACGCCATCACAGCGAACGTGTCGGTAAATCTTTTCGTCGACACATCCGTGATCAATTGTCTGCACATACAGCCAAGGCTTGCATGTACCTGTGATTTCAACCCAGGCTTCATCCCCAAGGCTCAACGAATGATCTTTCTTCGTTTCAACCAGCACTCTGCCGATTCGTAAATACGTCTTGCTCTTGTCCCCATCATCTTCAGTCGTGTTAAAGATGAATGAATCTGACTTTGGAAAATTCGCCAGTGCATCAGGACACTGATCCTCGAGAATACCCAATAGTTCGTCTCTGTTGTAGCGCTTCACACGGCCCATCCTGTTGATCTTCTGATTATAGGCCCCGTTAGTGGTAATGACCTTGCTATTGTGTTTTTCGAAATTTACCTTGAGAGTGACTGTAAGGTGGTGCTCAAGCTACAGATTATCCTTGACGAGCAGGTCGAGTGATGAGTGAAGAGCTGGAACGATGAGACACTTCTTATTTCTTATATGCTATCAGATACAAGATGAGAGAGCCTGTCAAAGTGATTGGCGACGATGTCGATCACTGGTAAGTGGGAAATAATACAGTCTCAGTGTAGGCATATTACCTAGGTAAGTTTGACGAACACCGACTGTTACTTATGACTTGCTCACAGGAACGAATGAGAGGTGAGTATGAATGCTTAAATCTTTGCTGGGAGTCTATCAAGAAAGAAACATGCGTGAGAAGCTGCAATTATGCAGGACAATGCTACGAGTCGTTTTTTAAGTCAGTATATTATGGTGTGCATCCTCAGCTGATAATACCACGCAGAAAACAAGCTCCTTGGAGTAGACTTGCAACTATGAGGCTGAATTGACGATGGGACATTGTTTATGGAGATAACAGAACATTGACGCATGTACCACCATGAGTGGACCATAATGAGAGATGTTCTGTCGACTCAGACCGTGTGATTGTCTGTAAGCAAGTGTTCATACGAGTAGGGTCCACTGTAAACTGTCGGGACCCCTGTTCTGATATCTCTAGAGTTTTGACAAAACATAGCAAGACCATCGCTGATAATGAAGGATGCAAATCCTAGCTGGGGATTTCCTAAAACAGATATGGCACGGAACGATGATGCCCCACTAATGCATGAACAAGCGACTGATCCCAGCAGCAAATAAGATATCCATCTCCTGTCATTGATTCATGTGCACTTACGGCGTGGTTGAGCGGTGACTTAGGCTTTGCAGCGAAGCCTCAACTTCTTTGTGTCTTCTCACCATTGTTACCACTTGAGACATGAGCGCTTCTCTTCCGTATGCGGTCAATCCGCTTCCTTTCGCAGGAAAAGTTATTGCTGTCACCGGAGCCAGTCGAGGCTTGGGCTTAGCTGTCAGCAAATACCTGTTGATTCGGGGCGCCACGGTTTCCATGTGTGCGACATCAGCTGAGAATCTATCAAAGGCGGCCAAAGAGATAGAAAATGAGCTCCCAGATGCGAAAGACCGGTATTGGACATGTACTGTAGACATTGCCGATCTGGGTAGTGTACAGTCATGGATCCAAGAGACTGTGACCAAGTTTGGAAAATTAGATGGTGCAGCCAATGTTGCTGGTAAGCATCATTATCCTGTCGAATTTCGTCGAATTGTTTGCTCATATTTCGTAGCGGTGGAGCAACGTGAAATCTTCCCTATCACAGATCTAGACCCCGAATACTTCGCGAAGCTGATCAATGTGAACGTCATGGGGACTTTCCATTGTCTGAAAGAAGAGATGAAGATGATGAAGGATGGGGGCTCGATTGTGAACGTGGGAAGCATCGCCAGTCAATACGCAGCATACGGCACGTCGGCATATGTTGCTGCGAAGCATGCCCTCATCGGGCTAACTAAAGTGGCCGCTTTCGAGGGAGCATCCAGACAGGTGAGGGTCAACGCTTTATGTCCGTATGTATATTTCCCTCGTGTATAACTGCGTGTTACCTGATAATCCGCAGTGGATGGTTTAATACGGAGATGATGACCAAGCCATTCAACTCGACCGCCGGGGTGTTCCATCTGAACAAGGATAATATTCCGTGCATTCTGAAGCGTGAACTTCGGGAAACGTGGGAGATAGCCGGCTCGGTCGCATTTTTACTTGGTGATGAGGCCGCGCACGTCACCAAAGCTGCGTGGTTCATTGATGGGGGTTGGGTAGAAGGAAGCTATACCTAGGTAGCTCAGGGTGAGAAGGCGCGATCATCAAGGTGCACAGACGCGACGCGACGGTCATTAACTTAGTTATGAACAAGATCTTCGTCCTCCGTAACATCACGTCTCAACTACGCCATCAACAAGCATCTGTCGCAGCGTGTTATTTTCAGACCATTTTTTTTAATATGCAGGCTGCTGAGATCGCGAGCTTTGCGTTTTCCGTCACCAGTACAGTACCGCTTACCTAAAGTCAGTGATTCCCGTATCGAGCTGCACTACTGTTCACCGTCTCCGTCGGATGTCATTTTCGATGCGTCTCCGACGGGAAACATCATGATGGGCCCTGTAGATGTGTCCACCCCGCGCGATAACGGGCGTGTATTTGTACACTACCTATGATAACGGCGCAATGTATATAGCCCTTGAGAACATGCCCTCCAGGCTGGCTCATAGCAACCTAACATCTTCATCACCATGTCTCGACCGTATGATAATGCCAATGTTGAGCAGCTCCAACGCGATGCTGATGAGTGTTTGCTTACCTACGGGACCGACTTCCACCCTGAGATCATCACCTCTACCAATGGCATCTACGTTGAGACAGCCTCTGGTCATCGGATGATGGATGTATGTTGTAATCCCATCACCTCTGCGTAATTACAGCGCTAAGTTCAAGCCGTAGTTCACGTCTGGTCAGATGAGCACTTTGATAGGCCATGGTCATCCCGAAGTCGTGAAGGTGGTTAATGACCACGCGCAACATCTTGATCACCTCTTCAGTGGCATGATCAGTCCTCCGGTCATTAACCTTGCGAAACGTCTTACTGGTGTTGCACCAGCTGGTCTTGACAAAGCGTTCTTTTTAAGCACTGGGGGCGAGAGCAACGAAGCGGCTATCCGTTTAGCCAAGTTTTACACTGGGAAATTCGAGATTGTTGGTCTGGCAGCATCCTGGCATGGTATGACGGGCGCATCGCTCGGCGCTCAGTATCATGCTGGTCGTTCAGGTTATGGACCTAACATGGCTGGCAACCTTGCGCTTCCGACTCCCAATGCGTACCGTTCAATCTTCAGAAAGCCAGACGGAACATATGACTGGAGGACTGAGCTGGACTACGGCTTTGACCTTTTGGACAAGCAGTCTTGTGGCTCACTTGCAGCAGTCATTGTCGAGCCTATACTATCGAGTGGCGGCATGCTGGAGCTTCCACCCGGGTATCTAAAGGTCTTGAAGAAGCACTGTGAGGCGAGGGGTATGTTGCTTATCGTAGATGAGGCGCAGACAGCACTTGGAAGAGCAGGAGACATGTTCGCCTTTGCACATCATCCCGAAGATGAGGGTGTGGTTCCTGATATTGTCACTCTTAGCAAGACGCTTGGAAACGGCATTCCACTTAGCGCGGTTCTTACATCAAACCACATCGCTCAGCACGCCAAAGAAAATGGCTTCTTGTTCTACACTACACACATCAACGATCCTCTACCAGCGGCTGTAGGCGACAAAGTCCTCGAAATCGTTATCAGAGATGATCTCTGTGCTCGCTCTAAGAGGCTAGGTATCAAACTTCAAGCTGGCCTTAGACTCCTTCAGTCACGATACGGCTGCATCGGTGACGTTCGTGGTCGTGGTCTCATGGCTGGAGTCGAGATCGTTGCCGACAGGAAGACGAAAGTTGGGGCCCCCGAAGTGGGTATGGCAGTGTCAAACAAGATGATGGAAATGGGATTGTGGTCCCAACTGGCCACTATGGCATCGTTTGGTGGCGTCTTTCGAGTTGCGCCTCCGATCACTGTCACAGAAGAGCAGCTTGATCTCGCATTATCGATTATTGAGGAGGCTCTCAGAACGACTCCCGGCACAATGCCGCTATATACGCATGACTCTTCTGTCACTGCACAACTTTGAGTCAAACACAGTTTACATGATAATAATTTCTCATATGAAATCGCTATGATGTGCTCTATCTCGGTGTTCAGTCTCCTTCGCATCACGTTTGATCGCCATGTGGGGTACGCTGCCGCCGCCAGAACTCATTTCCCCAACCTTGAAAACGCCTATAGACTCCTTATCATTTGATTATCCACACTCCAGGGCCCATCTGCCATTATCCATCCTTCATGCGAGATAGTTGTTAAGCCATTGCTTGAATAGGTGATGACTGTCCAGTTCCTTCCGCATTTCTCCTAATTCAACCTCCATCATGGCTTTGGCATTTTCGGTTGCCCTTGCCCTGAGATTCGCTTATGTCAAGTCTTCCCAGAGTATTTTCAACCGATTCTAAGCCCTGCCCAGTGTTCTTGTCTGCTCATTGAGGGACTGTTGCAAGGTAAAGTTAAAGTAAAACAAGCTACTGGTCCATCTTTCAAAATCTCCGATGGGTCCATTTGTGGCACCAAAACCGTGTATATCTAGTCTCTCATTATACTGCCCCACTAATGCGGCGTGTCATCCCGCCAAACATTCTTTCCCTTGTCTCCATTGTACCCCGACCACTTCACCCCGCCTCGCCAACGGTCATTCCATACGTTCTTCCCGGGCCCATCGTCTTTGGGTTTCCCACCATGCTCTCGCATCCAGCAGTCTATGCACCATTCATCGCTCTTCTCAAATATATTTATGACGATGGCACACTGATGTTGTATAGGGTAATGCTGAGCTAGTTCGCACAGCGTGAAAGGACGGACATGGTTGATAAGGGTATGCATGCCAGGACAAGAGTACTCAACAAAGTTGCGAAAGCACATCCTGTAGACTGTAGTGGTATGGGTACAGAATAGCTAGCGAGACCACCTTTTTGTTCACCTTTTCAACACGCTGGGAGGGAGAGTGAGAACCTGCATTAAGAACAGTCGCAGATAGCGATGATAAATATCAAAGTTGACATTCTTGTTATCAGCAAGCTGATATAGGGAAAAAGTATATACAGAATCGAAGTCATTGACTAGGCCACTGACGCTCAGACCAGCGCATGCCATTCACGTCATCCAAATCACCGCCACCCTTCACCACTCAACCTTCGCACTGTGAACGATTTACGGGCAGTTGACAGTGATGGAAGCGCTACCAGTGGAGAAGTATCCCTCAGTAGCGACAATCTGGTAGTAGTGGCTACCAAGTCTCATGCCCTTGCTGGCCCAGGCATCGAAGTGAGTCTTCATGTTAACTGAGCCGGAAGAGCGCTTGTTCTGACGAACAGACCAGTACTGCTGAAAGGTCTTGGTGCCATCAATGGATGGCTGGTTGGTGCGGGTCGACTCAGCGATCTTGTAGGATGAGCCATCGGCGGTCAAAGTGCCCTTGTTCTGGGCCTGGGAGGAGGGGTCGTAGGTTCCGAAGTTCTCAACGACGTAGTACTCGACGAGAGGGTTGCGGGTCCAGCCGTAGATGGCAAGGTATGAGTTGCCGTTAGGGTTGTAGGAGCCGGAGTATGTGATGGTACTGATGTTATGTCAGTAAGCTTGCCTTGAGAAGGGTATTCCTAAGTAGGTGGGCATACCGGGCAGATCCTGGGTTCCATCCCTTTCCTCCGACGAAGTTGCCTCCGCTTCCCCATTGGACACTGTAGCTGCCACGAGCACCGTTGGTGTAGGTGACCTTGGAGCCACCATCAGACCACCAGGAGTAGACTAAAGGTATGTTTAGCTAAAGATTATTATAACTTCGATAACCGGACTTACAGCAGCCATTGTGTGTTCCCTCAGAGTTGGGGGTGCTCTGACGGGCAACGAGGTCGCCAGATGAACGGGCAACTACATCAGTAGCGGGAGCAGCGAAAGCGCTGGTAGCAGCAATAGCGGCGGTGATGAGCGAAGTGAAGGAGACCATTTTGAATGTAAGACGTTGCTTTTGGGAAGTGAAAGGAAGTTGTTGGTTGTGGTTGAGGTTTGCTAGAAGGAAGACTCATGATAGCTTTATAGATTTTACCACTATGCACACAGCATCCGACCAGGTCTGGTGGCAAGCCAAGACAGACGCACTTGTGTTCGGTCTACTATCAACTAGGATGTCAATCAAAGTAAGTATGAGAGCGGAGAGACAGCAATCTGCTGAGCTTGGCTTTTGCGTAAAAGAAAGTGCCTATCTAGGTAGAAGTGAGTGTCGTGGACCAATGGCACCAATCAAGACTCTGAAACGCTCTAGATCTCGGCCAAATATACATTCCTATTGGCTTGACACTTGAAACAATGATTGTAGAACACGACCGTGCGGTTATAACCCGAGAGTTTAGAATTTCTCCGTTGTGGGGTTGGCTGCGGGTTACAGTGGCGCTACAACGGTCATGGCAACAACTCCCTCAATCATGCACACTATCCTCTTTCCCATGCAGTTGCCAAGCTTTCCGCCTTGGAATTATCCCAGCGGTTAAATTCCATCTTGGCACGAGTACAGAATTGTGGAGCAGTGGAATATGTTAATCAATGTGAAGCTACGTGACCAGTATGGCACGTGGAGACGGCGGCAAGCGCGTACTGTTCAGCTTCTGAGACGGTCACATGAGGCTTTTGAGGACGGTGGATATTGCTTTGCGCTGCTATCTTGCGTGGTGTTGGCACGGGTGGAATAGATGAGATTAGGAAGGTGGAAAGATGTCGTAGAGCCGTCCATGGATTAGGAGAGAGATACTATGTACACATGCGGCTCAAAGCCGCGTGCATACCACGTGCCTAAGCATCACTACGTAATTGCCGGGTTCTAGGCCAACTAGTCAGCAATAGTGGACGTTTTTCGGCATCTAAGTTCCCGACTGAGTCATGTGGAGGCTATTTTCTCTAGATACTTACTAACCCCGGATGTACTTTCAAGTCTTTAACCAAGTATGCAAAAATCGCGCAACCTCAATATAGGTATGCAGCCGTATCCAATGATTCCATCTCTACTATCCATCCGCATAGCAAGGATGTGTAGATGAGTCTGGGTGTGCTGGTATGCAAATATGTACGTCACCGCTTCCGGATCATGGGGACACGACTTCCGTTTCCCCGCCATCCAAACCCGTCTTTACCGTAGATCCGTATCCTGGAAATCCGGGAAAAAGCAAAACAATCAAAGGGACGTCATTTCACCTACCCGGAATTATTAGCTGTGATATGGCCTGAGGAACATAACACACCAATCAAATTTTAACCGCCAAATTGCATGGAACCCACCTACGGTAATTGCCTACATAGCCGTCTGTACCCCGGATCTCGTACGCAAGCGCCATTTTCGCGCCCAGGTTCTTGGTACTCTATAAGAGGTCTTATCCAGGCTTGTCCCGCCGGGTGAACATCCGCTGAGCGAAGCTTGGGAGTACCGCTAATATGAAAGGGGAGGCTATGGGAGTCGGCGGTGCCAAACCTGGGATCGACTGAAACATGGCTTTCACTCGGCACTGTAGCGATCGCTGCTCAGAATCTGTATTGCTAACCTGTACACGTGGATGTCAAAAGCCAGCAATTCATTTCATCGCTACTTCACGTTTTCTCCGCTTGCCCTCTGCACATTGAGCTTGAGAGTTGACAATGCAGCTGATGAGGCTATTCGATAAGTCGTCGTAAACCTCTTAGGTTTACTCGTTCAGAGACGAAAACCTGAGCTTTCGCGCGCGCCGATCGCCTTCTTTCTGTAGTCTTACCAGTACAGATGACACAGGCTTGGTCGTTTTAAGTTGACAGGAGCCAGCACGCACAACGAATGTCAGCAAAAACAGTTTTTGATCGATCGTGTAGAGAAATGGCATGTTCCCAGCGTAACGCAGAAGAGAACGTCAATCATATCTCTACAGAAGGTGAGAGGTACTTTTTGTGTGGAAAGAACATTGCAGTATGGAAGCGCTTCAACGACCCTTCAGGTCCATTATGAGCTCTTTCCACAGTATACCTGGGTCGTTGTTGCGAACATTCAAGACTCGCGCCATGACAAACCTCTTGGAAATATCTGAGTCCGGATGATGTCTTAACATTCACATACCTCCCACAATCGTAACATCTTCATACACACTCGTCATTCCTACCAGGCACGATCATAAACCCACTGCACACAACAATAGACGATATCACTAGCACAAGCCCAGCACAGGATCCTGTGTCGATCGCGTCCAAAAGATAACTCAAGCAAAGACCAAACATATCTCGCAACGTATTCGCAGCGACCATGTGCTGGCATGTATTGTGGACATACAGCTCATGTCGCCATCATGAACTACTCGACACTTGCATTATACAATGTGCAGCAATGAGAAATTACCAAGGCACCCACCTGTATTGTTCGAGCATGGAGAACAGTTTCCGAGTAGGACGATCAGGGCATTGCGCTATGTGCATGGATGAGCTCATGGCAAGATTAAGAAATCTGGAGCGGTGGCAGAAAGAAAACTGGGAGTGGTCACTTCCGATTTGGTTTCCTGTTACGGCTGCCTCACAAAGCTGTGATGATACATACACGGTGGAACCTGGTTGCAGAGGTTGTCATACAACGCCGACGCACACGGAAGACGCGTTAGGCACAGGGTAGATGGCTTGATCGAAGGTCGTACTCCTATCATCTCATCATGGACAGTTGTGCTAACTCTTGGGTAGTTAGCACGTTAATAAGCTAGTGTTTTCTCCAAGGGTCGCTTGTTTGTTGGCTTCACTTCGTTTGCTTGTATCCGCCAGGACTGAGCTATTACAGAAACACATTCTGTGAAAGCTTGCTGTATTGCAGAAACTAGAAGTGAAGTATGTCTAAAGGCGAACGGATGATGCCGGCGCAGGCCGAAGCATATACTGAAGTAAATGTAGACGAAGAGGCGCGTATCACCTGGCTTTGTTCAACCTTGAAGGACATCAGACGGATGTACAAATACTCAAAGGCAGTAACTCCCAGACTTCAGGTCTACTTAACACCCACTCTTCGCTGACTCAATAGTAGTTCCTTGTAGTACATTCACACAAAGTCTTTATTACCATAGTTTGGCAACTACAGAAAAGCTTTCACATAGGACATATCACTCTTCGACTGCCTAATGGAAGAACCTTTACTCTTGCATGGCTCGAATCACATTTCATTAGCGATTGCATAGGACGGATGCGAGTCGTGGTTAAGAATGATGATTAGATCATGATACCAGATCCGTTCACCAGCTATTTGATCAGCTGATCCTTCTCCCCATCATCATCGCTCTCTTCTTCTTCACTATCTGTCTCATACTCGCTCTCCTCTTCCGTCTCTTCTTCGTCCGTCTCCTCCTCACTACCACTTTCCTCTTCCTCCTCCTCTTCAGCCAACCAGTCATCGAGCGTCTTCTCCTTCTGTGGTGCCTTGGAGGCACTGCCGACACCCATGTCTCCGCCTATACCGTTCAAGGTCCTTGGGCTGAGCATGCTGTCAGGTGTCGCCCTGCTGCTGCCACCTGCAGCGGCGTCCAGCCTTTCCGCTGCCGACATGTTTTTCGCAGACTCATATGCTGAGACGTATGTTGATGAAGAAGCTGAAGCAGCTTCGTCACGCAGCGCTGGATCTGGCTCCTGGCCTTCTTTGACCCAGCGAGGTAAGTTTTCGTAGCCGCGTAAGCCACCAATACCGCCTTCGTCGCCAATGACCAGACTGGCGCTTCCAAGGACGTAATCCTTTCGTGTTTCACTGGGGCTTGGGATGTGGGGGACAGGTTTTGGTGCGAGGAGTAGGAGCGAGGCCAGCTGTGTGGAGGTCGGCGTGGCAAGTAATGCTTTGTAGACACGCGCGCGGTCACGAAGGTCGTAAGAGGTGTCATATCTTACCAGTAAAAGTACGTAGTTGTAAAGTGCCTCGATGATGTGTGGCGTTTCTTCCTGCTGAGGTTCGGAGGTCTGCGGCAGGGATTCGTGATGCTCCTCTCTGAACCCACCATGCTCTTCTTGGAAGTTGTCCATGGGAGATGGGCTCGGCTTAGACTCTTCAACCTTTGGCTCTGGAGGTGGGTTTACAATCAGGTGGTGTACATAGACCTTTGCAGCCAATAACACAATTTGGAGTTTTGCCTGCTCAGCTTCGTCTGCGAAACCCTTTACTAGGATACGCAATACATCTGCGGCAATGTTGTTCTCCGGATCGATGCCGGAGAATTCTCCGACTAGCCATATGATGCTTGCGCGGGCCTGGGGGCTTGTCGCTGCATCCAAATGCTTCGCTAACCGGACTACAGTTGTGCGATGAGCGTTCGGGTCTCGCTGAATCAAATGTCGGATGACTTCAAGAGACTCGGCTACCAGATGGGTATCTGCGGAGCCAATGTGCTTCAATAGTAGTTTTAGGCATCTCGCTGATGTCTGTGGGCTTGTGGCCGAGCTTTGCGAGCAACGACCGATTGCTCGAACTGATTCTTTAACCAAAGCTGGATCGAGACTCCCGGAATGCGAGAAGTGGCTAAGCTCGGCCAGTATCAGACTCTGCAGTCTCAGCGGTGCATAGGGAAATATCAGCGTCAGCATTTCCAGCTTCAACTGCCATATGTGCGGCGCATCCGTAGATCGGACCAGGAAATGCGTGTAGTATTTTACAAAAGGCTCCGGATGCGTTAGACAGACCTGTACAATATTGTACAGCGCTATGTGCTGAATGTCTGCTGCGGACCGCAGTAGGGATATCAATGGTCCAATGGCCTGGGTCAAGTATTCTGGGGTACCGAGATAGAGGTATGTCCTTGCTACTGCTATCACCACAGCCGCATTGCGAGACTGAAGAAGCGACTGGCAGCCTTTTAGCAGCAATTCAAGATCAGGGTCTAGAATCGCAATCTCTTCCATGTCCTGCTCCTGCTCCTCTTCTTCAGACTCGCTCTCCGAATCGTCATAGAAACCTTTTGTTGACTGTACAGGCTTGGTGTTTGTGTTGGCACCTGCTGCTCTCTTGACCTTTTTCGTCCGTCGTGGAAAGCATTTGCGCGCGTAGACCATCATGAGTCGCAGAGTCGCCAATTGACCCCACTCATCCATGTCGACCAGCTTTCGTACCAAGGATCGATAATGCGGATGTATCAGATCCAAGCGCTCCGGACATAGTTCTAGGAAGGACGCTACGGCTGCTCCCGCCACAAAGTACTGCTTGTCTCCTAACAATGTCGATAGGTAGTCGAGCAATTGAGGCTCCGTGTTCGGATCTAATCTGTAGCACTTGGGTATGGCCAGAGCTGCTGCTCGCCTTACGTATGGCGACATGTCCCCAGAACCGCGCTTGATACCCAAGCTCACAATCTGGCTGATGACCGGCACCCGTATGCTAGACATGACACGTAGGGCGAGCGCGCGCAACTGCGGGTTCGTGTCTGTGAGCGACTTTTGTATCGTGTTGATGGAAAGAAGCGCAGTGTCCGGTTCGTGTTCGGCATGCTGCAGGAGGTATATGTAGACTAGTTTCTTAACCTGGAGCGAGGGCGAGGCGACGTTCTTGATGACGTGTGAGAAGAATGGGAGCGTCTGCGAGGGTGGCTGGCGGTAGGACATCTACATGGTTCTATCGTCAGTTACTACACGTTTCCAAGAGTCCCATGGCTGCTGCAATGCTGCACATTGGGCGGTGGGGCAGTACCTACAGTGATAACCCGCCGTAGGCCTTCCAGTACATCGCGCTCTGATCTACTATCGAGGAGTTTCTTGAGCTGGCCAGAGGGCAATTCCTTGGTAGGCGCCCTGCGTACATTGCTGGCATCGCGGGCGGCTTCCAGGGTAAGGTCGCGGGCTGTAGAGAGAGACCAGTGAGCAAAGCTCGAGGGATGCATGACGTCCAACAAAACAATTACATGCCCAAGAGCAACTACCGTCCTCTTCGCAAAGACGTGGCCGGGCGCACCGGTGTATAGAAAAGTGGAAAGGGCGCCATACCTGTCTCCAGCAAGCTCGATATGCGACTGATGGACTCCATGACAGCGGCCTACGCCAGGATGAGCGCTTCGGTCCGGAGCGTGCGCGCTTCGTCTCTACCCACGAACGGAATGCCGACTATGCAAAGCCAGGGGGAATCCGGTTCTGGGCGTCGTGATAGTGGTTAATCGTGGCAGGGTGCATGCACTTGGGCAGTTCTGGAGTCATGGACAACGTAAGTAGTGGGGGGAATCGGGGAGCGGGAACTACCGCCGATTGGCATCAACCGCCTAGCCGACCATGACATTCACACTCAGTGCGTTCTACTCCGCGTCCCAAAGCAGAATACCCACGCCAAACTGGGCACACACACATATGCACACACACACACACATGGTACCCGGCACTGACTCAAGCAGCCATCTGTCATGTCGCAAACACGGCCGACGGTCCTATGCCCGCTGACGCTCACTGGTCTACTTCACCACCTGCTCACCAATCAGTCCTACACATGTCCAACACTGCTCATCATCTGCTCGAGTCGAGACGTCTTCCTCCAAGACCTTGCCACTTCACTGCAACAACACCATAGTGAACAAGACCCAGACAGCATGGAGCGATTGATTGCGCCCACGCTGCACAACTTACTTACCACAAGGCACATTCAGCTCGTCTTTTGCACGTCTGTGCAGGCCTTGTTAGCCTACTTGACTGCATACGGCCGGCCCGGAGCCCCCGGGGTTGTCGGTGATACTCTAGGAAAAGAGAAGATCGTGTTGGTAAACCCGCTCACTCTGCATGCATCGACGCCATCGTTTTCAGCCCAAGGTCTCTCAAGGTGCTTTGCGACTGTGGCTGAAACAGCCCTCAGGGTTGGCGTCCAGCTGCACATTGTGGAATGCGCGGGAAAACGCAAACTCGATGAAAAATCCGACGACGAGGACATGGACATGGAGATTGGGCAAGAGGGAACCCAGGCTGAAGCAGATGACGAAGATCCATGGGAACAAGAAGTGTCCATTATGAATGTCTCAGCACGGAGATTTGGTTCTGGACCTGGTGAGCGAGCGTGGGCGCGTCGCACTGTTAAGGCGAAGAGCATCGCAGCAAGGTGGTTTCACTTCCGCACACTTGGAGATGCGCAAACACATCAAGGCCATGGGTGAAATACAATACGCTCTCGTGATGGAGATGTGAAAAGTGCTGAAATTTTTGATCCCCCAATGCGACCAGATCGATATCTGGTCGGACTCTGTTCGCCCTCCTAGATCATCGACCGTCAGCCGTCGCTTCGTTACTTCGTGGGAGCCCAAGCTACCCGGAATGTCCACCGTTTCCAATGCAAAGATATTGCCAACTTGCTCATGCTCGTGTCGCTACATGGTCCTCCTCATTTCCAGCATCATCCAGTCGCCTATTGCCAATCCTTCTTGATGTCGAAAGACCACTTGAACTGCAGATGGACCTGGTTGTCATCGTCGACGAACTTGGAGACGGCTGTGTAGTGGCCACGGCCGAGCATGCCAGAGGGCGCGGTTTCAGGCTCGACTAACAGCGTCGTTAGTAGGGTGGTAGATGGAAGCTTCTCAACATGTACGTACACTTTTTCTCGTAGAAGGGCTTCTCTTCAGTGCTAGGACCATATGAGCCCTACCGTAGCTGTTAGCACCTGTCCAAATCTACCGACACAGCAGGAAGACGTACCATCATCTCCTGCAGCTTGTCGCTGACTCCCATACGCGTGACCTTTTGGAGGTACTTCAAACCAGCGAGAATCTCATGCTGAACCTTGAATTGCGCCTTCATGCGGAACTTGGCACCCTCCTTGATAGTAAAGGGCTTCTTCTCGAGAGCTTCGAGCGCGCCGGGTGCCCGCAGGTCGATGATGATGTCGTCGCGACCTTCAACCTCGAGACCAAGAGAGAGGATGATACATTTGCGGGGGTCGTTGGGGTCGGATATGTCCTTGCCTTGACCAAGACCAAGGGATGCCTTCCACTTTTGCAGAGACTCGTCGTTTTGGTCTGGGAGTCTAGGTCAGTACATGTGTGAGGCGCGAGCCCTCTCCGCGGAGCGCGAAGAGAGCGGAGGAGAAAGCGGGAGGTGCTCACCTAGCTTCTGGTACTCATCAATCGTCTTCTTCTCGCCTACCTTGAAGCCCTCGGTCACCTCGGGGTGGAGGTCGTCGTGGTCGGCCATGGCAAATGTGTAGACAAGTGAAGGTTGGTTGGTTGGTTGGTGTAGGAATCTAGGTCAGCTGAGAGAGTCTGTGGAGAAGTTGGAGGGTCAATTGTGAGGATGAGGGGCCAAGGACAAGTCGGCGGCGGAGTGTTGAGCATCAAGAAGGTTAGCGGGGGATTCACCGCTCCCGATAGCTTCGCTCAAGCCATTGGCGGTGCCTGGCGGGGGCCTGCCGCGGCGCTGAATAGACCCTTTTGCATATTTGGATTTGCTGTACGGTATACTTTCCAGACTGTTGCTGCACGAGTCCATGTTGCATTGCTCCATGGCCCTCGTTGACGGCGACTACGTCTCACCAGCTGGCACCTGAGACCCTGCATCCAAATCCAGCTGCATCTGTGAGTTATAGCCCTTGACGTCTCCCTGTCAGCGTTGTGACGTGTCCGCGTCTCGGAGATATTTGCGCAATCAGATGGCACTAGACGATGCGGGGAGTTCGAGTCTCGGCGTGCGCACAAAAAGAAAGTCTATGTACTTGGGACTTTGCAGAATTGTAGTCGTATCAACACCACATGTTGCACGTGTCTTAGCTGCACCAGTGTCTTACAGCATCCAGGAACATGCACGGATCAATCATTTTCACGTCGCCTAACCAGGGTCGGTTGCACGTTTGAATGCAGCTTACACTGGTTCTTGTAGTGATTGGATAAGTTTACCGTCGATTAGAGGATGGTTATGGTGGAAGATATCTGGAACTGGAACGCGTGACTTTCCTAGAAATGCCTTCAAGTATAAAGACCCAATTCAGCCGCGTGACAGACGTGGACGAGGCCGTTTTCGGCCTGCAATACGAGGGAATTAACCAGATGGCCAATCGGCACTGCAAAACTTTTGCGTTCGCGAGAACCTCTGGGCAGTCGTCTGGGGGTGGCTGGGGCATACCAAGCTAGTGTGCACAAGGATGGGCCCTCCTTCCTGTCCTCATCGCAACCTGCGAACCGTCAAACGTGTTCCATCACTTCGACCGCGCGCCCACTCTCCTTATCATTGTCGCCGACCCCGACGCCGTTACTAAGCTTTTTAATCGAATTTCTCGCCTCAAACGCGCGCGTCATACTTCAACCTAGCACGCAAAACCTCTCGCGACAACATCTGCGCTGCGCGCTCCACACGTCGCCCATAGACATTGCAACCACTGCGCGCCCAGCCCTGCACTATAATGAAAAAGGGCGACATGACCAAAATGGTAAATGGACGCGCTTTGCCCGAGAGGAGGAATCCTCTTCTTGAGCCTACGGAATCAACAATCGGTACGTGACCATGGCGCATCGCCTCGCATCGCATCGTCACGGCGACGCGACTAACACTCATCTATAGTTGATATTTTGATCCAGAGGCGCCGACTGGGACAGACGAACCTGGGCGTCAGAACTGGCATTTCCGGTCTCACCAACGCGACCCAGCCGGAGAACATGGGCACTTTTGACTACGCGCATCTGAGAGTGCCGCTTCCCAAGGATCTCAAGGACTCTGGCATCTTCATGGCGAACAAGCCATCCGCGCAGAACAAGGATCGCAGGGAGTTGACTTTCCCAGAATCATACTTTTTGATGGTACGCGATGAAAAATAGTCTTCTTGCAACTAGCGCGACAGACAGACTGACGCGACAAACAGCGACGCAGCAGTGACGGCTACATTAGTGCGACTGGCATGTTCAAGGCGGCATTCCCATGGGCTTCGCTCATCGAAGAGGACGCGGAGCGAAAGTACCAGAAGACGTTCCCATCTGCCGGTGCCGAGGAGGTTGCTGGGAGCGTGTGGATTGCGCCTGAAGAGGGTGAGTGATAATCGCCACCTTTGCACAAGCAGCGCACTAACAGTACGTGTAGCTCTCGCACTCTCCGAAGAATACGGTATGCGCCACTGGATAGAGGCACTCCTCGACCCCACGCCGATCGAGAAGGGCAACAAGGATAAATCGAATTCCCACATCCAAATGCCCCCAAAGTTCGACGTCAAGAACGCCCAGCCCGCCATTCTTCCAACACCCTCCACTCGCCCAGTTCGCGCTCGTTCGACTCGATCCGTATCACCCAGTAAAGCCGCTACTCCGAGCCGGAAGTTCGCAACCCCGCGCAAGTCTCGATCCACAAGGAGCGGAATGAAGCCCGACGCCACCAAGGGAGATGACTTGTTTGGATCGCTTGGCGCTGTTACGCCATCGACTGCGCTACAGACCACAATTGCAAACGGCGCCACGCCCTCTGTCTCGTCACTCGACGGCGACGTCAAGGAGAAGGAGGTAGATGAGACTGAGTCTGAGCAAGAAGTCAAACAAGGAACAGTGCACATTGAGGTCCAGCAGACTGTCGAGACAAATGGCGACACAGAGAAGACCAGCACCAACGTTACCGTCGATGTCCCACATGACCACCCTGCGCTTCCTGAGCCAGAAGACCCGGCCGCTTTGATCGCAGAGGCCAAGCGCATGGTCGCAGAGGCACAAAAACTTGACGAGGAATCTTCAGCGGGGCCCGTAAAGTCAGCAAAGCGAGGTATCGAGGACGTCTTGGACGCCGAAGACATTGCGGAAGAACGCCTGAATAAGCTAGCAAAGGTCGCATACACCACCGAGCAAAAGATGACAAAGGAAAAGGTCACACGGAGGGCACTAGTAGGTGTAGGTATCATGGCAGCCATTGGGTAAGCACTCATACACTCATCCTACGGTTAAGCGCATTGCTAACATAACACAGAACGGCTTTCCAGTACTTTGTATAGTCAAGTGGCTCCATGACTCTCTCTGCCCTCGCTCATGTCTTGGATGGTCTCGAAATCACGCCCCTTTTCTTTGTCCTTCTTCCCCATCTATTTGTCTCGCAGATACCACACCCACAAGTTTTGTCCATCTTCTGATTTGGTTTTTTTCCCTTCCATTACACATGGCGCATGCAAGGGTGGGGGGTTTTGTGGTTTCCGCTGCATGCATGTGTACCGGATACGTACATCGCGCAACGAACGAAAGAACTCAAAGGTGGCTCCCTTGGTTTGGAAAGAAAGGGCTCTCTATCTCTCGTTTCTTTTCGGTAACTCATTCGTTCGGCGAGACGCAGCTGGGTGTGGTGTGGACGAATAGTAGTTCTATTAATTTGATATCCCCCAAGCATTCCTCTTTGTTATTGAAAAAAAAAACCCGTATCTACTTGTTATGCCCATTCGCCAGCTCACCTACTTTCTTGACGGCCTCTTCAAAATCGTCGAAGGCGTGGATGGGCAATTTGGCATCTTCTAGTACCTTTTGTCCTTTGGCTTCATTGGTACCGCGCAATCTGACTACCACGGGTTTCTTCACGTCAAGCTCCTTGAACGCCAGAATGATGCCTTCGGCAATCATGTCGCACAGCGTTAGACCACCGAAGATATTGACAAACACGACGCTGACGCGTGGATCGGAGAGGATGAGCTTGAAGGATGTTTTGATAGTGTCCGACGTCGCCTTTCCGCCCGTGTCGAGGAAGTTCGCCGCGGACGTGGCATAAGGGGGTGCAGAGAGGCGAGCAGAAAGCGTGTCAATGGTATTGAGGGCCAAGCCCGCGCCATTCACCAATGTGCCTACCAGGTTCCTTGGTTCGTCTTCTGCAGGCGACGAGGGCGGCGTCTGTGTCCCTTTCTGCGTTGTCCCCGGAGGGAACATGGGTGAAGCGAGAGGCACATATACAATACCTGCATCCTCTGCTTCTCGATCTGTAGCGGAAACCGAAGCCTCATCTCGTAGGGCGTGGAGATGTGCTTGTCGCTTTCCCGACTTGAACGCTGCATCATCAAAGAAGAGGTATGGCGAGTAGACCAATAACTCGTCGTCGTCTACGGACAAGGCTAGGTTAACATGGACGTCGATGGCTTCTTTCTCGGTGTACAAGGTCCAGAGGTTTTGGATTAGTTGCACGACTTGGGCTTTGGCTTTGGGTGGGGCGGCATCGAGCTGTAGGTGGGCGATTGCATTGGCTATGCCTTCAGCGGTTGGACCTGAGCGGTAGTCAAAGGGGAAGCGACGGACGCGTTGATTCAGCTGTGAGGGGTTTGCAGTGGGTGCCGCAATAATGCAGGGAGAGCGATTAGAGCGATGGGGGGATATTCCGAGGTAATGTGTTGATGGCGAGCCTTCGGGGAGTAATGTTAGATGAATGTTGTGGCTTTTAAGAAGAGCCGTTGATTGCTCTGCTGTGAGATGAAGGGAATGCTTTTGGTGAAACTGTGTTGGGCCCGTGACTGGAATGCGAGGCCGATGCAAGAAGCGAGACGTGTGGTATAAGCGACGTTGTTGCGCTGCCGATTGCTCCTGTGGAAAATTAGCATGTGTCAAGTACATACTTAAGCAAGCAAGACTTACAATCTTGCTGACATTACGACCGGACTTTGCCAGAATATCCTTCATTACCCCACCAAATTTCGCAGGATGATCTACCATGGTAACGCCAGCTCTTTCCAATGCTTTGAACTTTGACTCCGCTGTGCCTTCGCCCAAGCCCACCCATGCACCAGCATGGCCCATTACCTTGTTATGCGGTGCTTGAAAGCCTCCAATGACAGCTGCAATAGGTTTTGGGTCCTTGACGCGTCTTCTGTAATTTATGATCCAATCCGCTGCCTCCTCTTCGGTCGTACCGCCAAGTTCACCCACGATGATGATAGCTTCCGTGTCCTTGTCATGTTCAAAAACCTCCAGAGCATCGACAAAGTTGGTTCCTGCAATCACGTCGCCTCCGACAGCAATACAAAGACTCTGGCCAAGGCCAGCTCTAGTCAAGGATCCAACCGTCTCGTACGACAGAGTGCCGGATTTTGCTACAATACCAACGTGGCCAGGGGAGAAGGTCGGTAATGGCTGAAAACCAATCCTGCATCGACCAATAGCTGAGATGATGCCGGGTGCGTTGGCACCAATAAGCCGCGACTTTGATTGTGATTGCAGCATTGAATGTATCTACTCTGATTAGCCAGCTATCTTGCTAGGCACCAGCGTACAGTGACAGCTCACCCTCATCATATCATGCAGGGGGATATGCTCAGCCACTGCAATGATGAGTGGAACCTCAGCCTCGATAGCCTCTTCAATCGCGGCAGTAGCCTGGTGTGCAGCCACATAGATGCCTGTTGCATCCGGCTTCAATTGCTCCATTGCCGCCCTCACAGACGGCAATACTGGCAAGCCCAGGTGCTCTCCAGACGCATTGGGCTTCACACCGCCAACCACGTTGGTGCCCCATTCTATTGATTCTTTTGCGTTTGCGGTGGCCTGTTTCCCTGTGAAACCTTGAAAGATGACGCGTGTATGTGCGCCGATCTTGAGATTCTGAATGGTAGAGTCGTAGCCATTGCGCCGAGACAACGTTGAGAATGAAGACCGGGGTGTCCAGTAACCATGATACTTGGTCCTACAGATTGCGTTGCGTAGGCCGTGCGCTTGCTGTGAAAGCATATCGGATAGGATGAATCTGAAACCTCAAATCGACGTCATAGATTGCGGCGTCAGCAAAAAGGAAGGGCCTGGCGAAGGGACGATGAACAAACTTGTTTCTATTCGCCAATACAACAATACAAATTAAAGTAACAAAGCTCTAGGATCTATGGGTTTTACGCATGAAGTGATTTGACAGGTTGTGAGTGGGTGAGTGCATTGTAACAGCGGAAGTAACCGAGCTGCATTCAGGCTACTCACATGTAACCGAATGTACCCGTCATACATCCGAAGATCGGTGTACTGGGACAGCTCCGTGTACAACCCCCACACGTACCTAGAATCTTGGCTCTCTTACACTCTTATCTTGTAATTTAACATGCGACTTTCACAAGCACGACATGACCGTGCAGGACGGCTTAGAGCCTCGGGCGGTTTTCGTGTTACACAAAAGCTGACCTCAGGACTGGACTTGGTAGAGTTATCCGTAGCCACTCAAACAACTTCTCACTGGAAACCTGTCGGGCTTACCTACGTAGCGCTGAGAATGCGAGGATGGTCGGGTTTGACGAGACACCTTGCTACCACGGTCAAACACTGTCAAACGCTGCCAACCTGACATGCGCGCGATTCGGGTGATTTATCAAGTGTGGTATGCCGAGGCCAAAGTGCCTTGCATTACCCCGGATCCGCCAGAGTGGGTCGCGTGACGTGCTGGCGTTGACTCGCGTGGCATTTTACACATCACCCGGGCACGTCAAACGAGACTTTCACCGCCGGCCCCGTAATCTCCACCGCCTCCTACTCGTCCACGCACTCCACTAACGCTGGCACGAGACTTTCCGTCATCGTTGTCATCAGAAACATGGCCGAGGCGAAGCATGACCGCGGAAGCGGAAGGAATGGAGCCTGGGGGCCCATGGCTCGCTCTTTATGCCTTTGATCGCTTGCCAACGACTAGTTCTCACGATACCCTATTTGTTTCTCGCTTTCCTTCTCTTTTGCGAACTGTCAACTGCGCTACCCTTCTTTCAGAGACGTCCCCTGTCTTGCGCGAGTCAATTTAAGAGTTGTCGCTATGCTACATCAGCTGGTCCTCCTTACGGGCCTGGTCCACTATTCCTATGCCTTCTCCATACCACCTCTACCTCGCCTGAGCACCTTTGTGGGCGCCAGCCATGCACAAGAACAGCAGCAACCGCTACAAGACACACTTGAAGCCTGGATAGCAAATGAAGAGCGCATTGCGCTGGACAAACTTCTGGCGAATGTCGCGCCGGGTGGCAGCAATGTCAAAGGAAAAGGCGTCGCGGATGGCACAGTAATTGCTAGCCCAAGCCACACTGCCCCTGACTATTGGTTCCAATGTTCGTATCTCCTACAGGCTGATCATACTTTACAATACTGACAAGAATCAGGGGTCCGAGATGCAGCCATCACCATGGACACCGTCGTAGACGTCTACGCCGAAGATCCAACTTCCTCCCGCGCATCCTCACTCTCCACCATTCTCGATGCCTACGCTTCTCTCCAACGCGATATTCAACATACATCAAACCCCTCGGGTAAATTCGACGACCTATCTGGTCTTGGAGAGCCCAAGTTCCAAGTCGATGGCAAGCCATTCACAGGCTCATGGGGCAGGCCTCAGCGCGACGGCCCAGCTCTACGCGCTCTGACGCTTATGCACTACCTCCGTGAATACAACTCCTCACACCCCTCGCTCTGGACCTCCGCCAGTTCAGCAGATTTCTTCAGACCATTCTATGCTGTGGAAATGCCGCCTCGCAGCGTCATCAAAGCAGATTTGGAATATGTGAGCCACTTCTGGAACCAGTCTTCGTTCGATCTCTGGGAGGAGGTTGAGGGATTGCACTTCTTCAACTTGATGGTCAGCGCCAAGAGCTTGAGAGAAGGCAGCAGCCTGGCGAGGACATTCGGAGATCACGGAGCCGCAGACTGGTACGAGAAGCAAGCAGGATATATCGAAAACCTCTTGGCCAAATTTTGGAATGCGCAGAAAGGCCACCTCGTTGAGACGTTGTGGAGCAAGCGAAGCGGCTTGGACTGCGGCTTGCTCCTTGGCTCCCTGCACGGCCAGTCGTCTGAAGGATCAGCACATGAAGCTGTGTACCCTCCGTGGTCAGACGAGATTCTCGTCTCGCTACTCGCCCTAACTCGCGACCAGCGAGACCGCTTTCCAATCAACAGCAGGCCCTCTGGCGAGAACCAAGATGATGATGTCAATGAGGAATCCTTCCAAGGCACAGGCATTGGACGTTATCCCGAAGACGTTTATGACGGCTACGGCAATTCGAACCGTGGTGGTAACCCATGGTTCCTGTGCACATCCAGCGCTGCCGACATCTTATACCGCACCGCATCGCACATCTCCGTTGCTGGCAACTTGACCATCACCGATGTCGGTCTACCGTTTTACGAATCTCTCCTTGCATCTTCTTCTCTCGACGTCAATGTTGGTACCTTTGGTCCCTCTGATGCGCTTTTCTACTCTGTCATCGAACGATTGCAGTTTACTGCCGATCAGTTCCTCGAAGTAGTCAAGTCGCATGTGGATTCTGAGGGGAGCATGAGTGAGCAGTTTGACCGCGTCACAGGGTTCATGCGGGGCGCTGTTGACTTGACCTGGAGCTATGGAGCCTTCCTGCATGCTGTCCGGGCTCGGAAAGTGCTCAAGGCTTTATGAAAGGCTAGGTTTCGTCCCTTGATGGAAACTGATAGGGGAGAGAATGAGAAGGATGAGTTATGAGCTATTATGGTGACCCCAAGTCGGACCTTTTTATAAATTATGAACTAGCGCGGAGTTTTTGGGAAGAGCAGACGTTGCCATGGATTAGATGGATACACTCGATATACCCTCGTTTTTATTTTACATTTGAATGAATCTCTATTCTTACAAACATACTGTAGTTTGGACCCGGCTAAGTTATCATGACATGGATTTCTGTGATCCTCGCTTAACCTGAAATGATGTGCGGCTCGCCGACCTACGTCAATGCATCATTGACTCTTTCCTCGCATATCAACACCGCTATACCCTCGCTTTGTACTGCAATATTTCTATCTGTTTTCCGTACCTATGCTATCCCATGCAGTGACAATCACATGTACAACGAAGTACCGTTTGATTACTGTAGCTCCTCCCATAGTAGAGCAGGACAACGACAGCTTTGGTCAATATAAAGATTGCTAGAGTCACTATACAGCACCGCAACACTACCCATATCCACATAGATACTGCTTATATCCAATCCTCCCACATCCCTTAATATCAGAGGTTCAATCCCCAGGGCGCGCCATCTTTCCTATATGCGGCTGCCTAGTCTCCCTCTTATAAGGCCCTGAAGGAAATCAGCACACTGATTGTCGAACACGACTATGTATAATATACCAAATACATACCTACTATTTCTGTGATTACCGACACAACATCTCAAAACTCCTTCTTGTCTAGAGGCAGCATAACTATGGATTTCTCAACCTAGGTTAGCAAAAACCCACTGTGCATTGGTGCAGAGTGTCTCAATCTAAACCCAAAGTCACCCACTATCCTCCCAAATCCTATGTGCAGCCCTACTCTTGCTAAGTCCTATCAAATAGCAAAGGTCTATACATTACCCTAGCTGTACCTTCTAATGTATAAATCGTTTATGTAACCGAATTAGTTGTCCTAAATATCGTTGCAGAAACACACAACATAACATGTAGGCATGGACTCTTGATAGTGTATACCTAGGAATATTCGACAGTTTAGCCGTATTCCTTAGCTTTGATGTCCGTACTGTGACACGACACATGATGTGTAGTTGCCAGGCCTGGGGGTTTCATTGCATGCACACGTGATGATGCACAGCTTTCCGAATCAATCGATATCATAGAGAGGTTCGTAGGTAATGTTTATTTGAACTCAATTATAGTTAAGATCTTAGGGCTACGTAGATCTTGGAGTTACCATTGTGTCGCATACGATAACCCGACACGATCATGGTGTGTGATGTATCCCGAGTGTATGTGCAGAAGCATGAAGTATGTCGTGTAGTAGCCTGGTATGGGGTTATCTAGATCAGAGTCAATACCGTCAGGGGCATGTAGGCATAATCATCATCCTTGGTATCTTGACAGACACTGAAGAATACGGTATGTGACTGTCTTGCATTGAACTACCTATTATGTACATCTGACAGTATAGAGACCATGGTCAACCCGCATAGGCGTTCTCGCCAACTAGCTGAGAAGCAAGCCGTCAGTCTACTTCTTGCGTCCGCCCCTCTCACTACCCTTGCTCTCAACCTGTCCAGTGATCTTCTTCTCGAACACATCAGAATGCAGGGTCCTACCAGTCTTGTCCTTGAACCTCCAACTGACCCTGTTCCACACCATCGCGCAATCCTGCTGCAGAATACGAGCGATCAGACGCAAGTCATCAGCCGAAAAGATGTCGTCGGGCCTGAGCTCTATCGTGGCTGGGCGGACTGATACAGGTTCAGCAGGCTCGACGGGCGTGACCTCGTCTTTGCCTTGGGAGTGGGACTGCGAAGGGGCCTTGGAAGGGGCCTTGTTCGAGCGGGAGGCGGATGCGGGTTTGGTAGGGGCGGGCCACTGGTCTGCTACGCCGCCTCCACCTAGATTGTCCCATGTGTTGCTAGTGATAGCATTGTCTGCACCGTGTTGAATACCAGCTTGATCATTGCCACCCCAAGTATCGCCGTTGTCCCAAGCAATTTCACCACTTGTGTCAGCGCCACCAGTTGCACCTGCGGTACCACCCCAGCTATCACCATTACCGCCTATATCGGCCCATGTAGTGGCGTCTCCAGCCTTTCCACGGCCACCAGCACCACCAGATGCGTAGAAACTGACCTGATTGTCCCCACAAGCCTCTTTCTTGTTAGAGTCCCCCTTGGTGGTATCATCACCAAAGCCAAAAGCCAACCCACCAAATAGACCGTCTTCATCACCACCAGTAGCAGCTGGAGCCACTATCTCGTTCTCGGCAGCCCTGTTGTCTTTGCCGTTATTGCCTTTTTTCTTCTTCTTGCCTCCACCTCCATCACCGCCACCAACAGCTCCCCCCTTCTTCGCATTGTCGGGCTTCCAGTCTACGGGCTTGATTTCTCCGAAACGTTTTTTGCATTCATTGTCCGGTTTGCCGACTTCTTCAGCAATCTTGGTCCACTTCATGACCGCGTTTTGTGTTTTCAACTGCATAAGCTTTTCATCCTGCTCCTTGGTCCATGACTGAGAGTCGTCGGCCTTCTTTTCCTCGACAACTGGCGCTGCTGCTACTTCCGGCAGTGCTGTCTCAACCGGAGCGTCGGTTACTGGTGATCCGCCTGTAATATTGTCCTTCTTGTTGTCTTTATCATCCGCTGCGACTGGCGTATCCCAAGTGTTCCCACAGGCTCCGAATACCCATTGATCAGGGTTGTCACTGGCATCGTTCTTTGAGTCAACAACACACCAGTTGTTAGTCCCCCAAGCATCTTCTTTCTTACTAGCCGCTTTCTTAGAACCCGAGTGCTTAGCTTCGTTCTTCACCTCAGTGTTATCCCAGGCACTCGGACTCCAGGCATTTTCTGCGTCATTTGCGGGCTTGTCCGGAGCATCGTGCTTTGACGCGCTCTTCGCAGCCAGTGCTTCGTGTGTCGAGCGCTTTTCCGATGGTACCTTTGCAAGAGCGGATGCGGTGAGGCGCGGCTTGCCGGTACCCGTCAATCTGCCTTTGCGTCCGTCACTTGCAGCCCATTCGATTATGCCACCAGGGGTGGTGACCTGTTCATAATTAGCACATGCGATGGATTATGTGATGCAAATTGGGTACTCCACCATTTCAGTTAACTGACTGGGTCTTCTTGGTCGTGGCGGCGCCGGTGGCTGTTTAGGTCCTTTGAACGGCTTGTCAGAAAACCCCAGAAGGTAACTCATCGACACCCTGCGAGGAGGGCCGTTGGGATCGGCCATCTTTGGGGTGTATGGGCTAGTGCGTTGTCGTCGGGTTACCTTGATGGAGGAGAGTCGCAATCCCCAAATTGCAGTGTGGCCGTAGCAGCAACGAAGCAGAAAGAAGGTAGTAAATGGGAGAAGTGGATGCTAATGTTGCTCAACCAGAAAGTTGGACGAGAAGCGTGCAGCGAAAACAGTACGGGGGGGCAACCTCGTGGTTGGCTTGGCATGGAGGAGTCTGTGTTTGGGATGAATTTATGGAGAGAACAGCGATGAGCACAATTGATTGAAGAGAGTGACCAAGAAACGGCTATTTTGACATACAGAGAAAGTGAAAGAAATTTGGCTAATACTGTTCACTGGCGTTCGCTGATACAGCACAAGCTATGTTTCTGCACATTATGTGCAGTGCATTCCAGCAACTTATTCAAACCGTAACACCTTTGAGTGCTAATTTCTGCGCTTTCGACTTCATCTTTATGCCTACGTGATACCTTTAAGACCAGCCCCGGAGTGCGTGGAAACTTGACTGTGATGCGTAGCCTGGGCGCACATGGTGATGATATTGGCAACACGTATAACTTAGCAAAACGCTGCTGTCATTAGTTCCAAGTTACGCGTTCACGACTGAACGAGACATGATATGGGTGAGAGGTTGCGCGGTTCAAAGAGAGTTGAGACGAGGAATCGCGCCAGCTGACTAATCCCGACAAGCGTGTCTTAGGGCGGATTGCGGGCAAGCTGGCATCTCCGTGTGTGTATACTTGGCGCTTCCACAAGTTCAACCCTCACACGCCCAAAAGCAGCACCACGACATCTGCAAACATGATGTTTCCGTCCCTTGCCATTTTCGCTGCGGCGAGCAGCTTGCTGTCATTCGCGACAGCCCATAACATTCAAATGAAGGCCCACCAGCGCGAATGCTTCCACGAGTCGCTCCACAAGGAAGACAGAATGACCGTCACGTTCCAGGTCGGCGACCGGGAGTTTGGAGGCAGCGGAAACTTGGAGATTGACTTTTGGGTGCGTCAATTACAATTGTAGCCACTCTGCAACAGGCAGAGCTGACTTGCTGCATAGATTGAAACCCCTTCCCGCAGTTACCAGGTCCACGAACGCGGCGTATCCTCTGGCGATCACTCATTCGAGGCGAAAGAAGACGGAAAGTACACATATTGCTTCAACAATGAGCATTGGGGTGCCAACACAAAGGAGGTCTCATTCAACGTACACGGCATTGTCTACGTCCCCGAGTCGGAGGCACCGCAGGATCCGCTAGAGAAGGAGGGTAAGGACAGATGTTGTTGTACTACAAGATATTATGCTGATGGTCACAGTACGCACCATGGCAGAACTCGTTGCCCAGGTCAAGGATGAACAGAGCTACATCATCGTCCGCGAACGAGTACACAGGAATACTGCCGAAAGCACAAACGCCCGCATCAAGTGGTGGAGCATATTTCAGCTTCTGGTACTCATTGGACAGGGCTTCTTCCAGGTGTGGTGGTTGAAGCGCTTCTTCGAGGTAAGTGGGGCTCATTGAGTGGTCAGCTATAACCTAGTACTGCCGAACTAACACCACTCGCAGGTCAAGCGCGTTGTATAACCGTTGTTCCTTTCTCTCGTAGCACGCATGTGATGCAGAATGACGTGTCTCTTGGGTCGATCTGCATTGTGTAGTATTTTCATTTACTTATCTGTTTGGCGTTGAAGCGCATGCTTTCGAGAGCGTCGCAAAAAGATGGAGTATTGTGGATACAGTATCATGACTCATCGGAGGAGTATAGGGTAAGGCTACTTGCATATGCATACTTGTTCAATTCTCCGTTCGTTCCACAGTCGACCGATCTGGCTTCTGCCTGGCAGGCTTGGCACCCACCCAACGAATCGCTTCGGCCACCTGCTTTGGTACTGCCTGGCAAGAGTAAGGATACGTGTACCTGGGTGATCGTTAATGACAGGTACGGTGGCCAAGTGTGGTGACTGTTCGCAGATCGATCCACCTCATAGCGTATTGGCTACCATTCAGCATTTCTGCTCATGTCCAGAAGACAACTATAAAGGGTAGAACAGCTCACCACACGTCCCTGCATGTCCTCTAAATCCTTCCTTTCTTTGTTAGTGTTTGTCATGCAAATTTCCACACCGCTATTATCTCATTACGTCAAGCTTCGGTTAGATACCTCGCGACTTCAACTTCTTAACTTCTTAATTGGCAAAGTGTTGGGCGTCCTCGGACGAACATCTTATTGCATCTACCCTGCTGTCAGTTGCAAGAGATGCGAGTGAATTCGTAGTATCGTGGAGCGCTCGATTAGTCTGGAATTCACCAGTTCAGGCAAGAACCACGTCGCGACTTCCTCCCGTAGGTGGTTCGCCGTTGGTTGCCTAGGGTAGCGCAATTTCCCATCACTCTTACCATTGGCGACTCCCCGCCTCTGTTACCACGAGTTACCGTCAGTATAAACAGTCAACAACTCCACCAACGCAATGGGACTTCCAGCTCAACCTACTACGAGTACAACACATGGATCCTTCCCAAGGTCGCGTGCCTGCCGCATGGCATTCGGGCATGGATTTGGCTGGCATACAAGACACTGCTTCCATGCGCACACACAACGCGGCCACGTCTTCTGGTCAAATTGCAGGTGCTTTCGTCCCAACTCCCCCATCACCTGAGCCAGATTATCAAAACTACAACCATCAGTCACAATTGATTCTGCCCACGGCCTACTTCAATGGTCAGCGACCGCCCACTCCGCCCCGCCACGACCATGACAATCAGTTTGTTGACCAGCACCATTGGTATGATCCGCGATTCGTCCCAGCCGCTGCCCAGTCACATCAACCTCGGTCGCCTTATGAGTCTCCTTATGCTCCTTCCGAGTCTCCCTATGCGCTTTCCAGGTCTCCTTATGCGCCTTTCCATGCGTCTTCGTATATCCCATCGTATGCGCCAACAGATGGCCAGGCGCACCAGGACGGCAGCCTTTACTATGAGCCTATGCGCCAAACGGCAGCTGCAGCTCAGAGTCACGCTCCTGGCACGCCTCGGTATTCATCCCCCCTACCGCTCCTAATCCAGCAACAGCCTCTGCAAACACCTCCGCAGGCAACCCCGCAGGTAACTCCACCAATTCAGCTATGGCCGACTGACACGAGGATGGTGGATGCGACAAGCAAGAAGAAGCAAGAGGTATACAAGAACAAGGGCGAAGAACGGAGGAAGTCAATATCATCTCGCAAGCAGTCGACATCCTCACAGGTTTCAGGAACTGCGCCTCCGAAGCGCCCAGCTCCAATATTACCAAAACCATCTCAGCTCACTGTTACCACTCGGGGTAAGCGAAAAAGCATATCTCAGGCAGATTCTGCGCCCACTCAACCGCCATCACTTCGGTCTATTATCCCAGCATATAGCTCTACGCCACAGCAGCAGCCACCGCCTCAACCCGAAGGGTTTCCCCTATTTCATCCCGTAGTTCCGATTCCGAACCTGGGCTTCTACCCACAGCCTCAGCAAACTCCATACTTCAATAATGACCAACAACAGCCCCATAAACATAGTAGCCCTATACTGGATCGTTACGACCATATACAATACCAAGTTAACAGTGGTCTTGTGCCGTACACACAGCATACACAGTATTCACAGCAACCTCAGTTCCCGCACCACACTCAGCACCCTCAGTTCCCACATCATTCTCAGCACCTTCAGTTCCCGTACTCTCAGCACCCTCAGTTCCCGTACTCTCAGCACCCTCAGTTCCCGTACTCTCAGCGCCCTCAGTTCCCGTACTCTCAGCACCCTCAGTTCCCCCAACTCTCACAGCACCCTCAGTACACCAATGCGTTTGATTATCAGCAGGAATCTCAGTTCCCGCACTCTCAGCACCCTCAGTACACCAATGCGTTTGATTATCAGCAGGAATCTCAGTTCCCGCACTCTCAGCACCCTCAGTACGCCAACACATTTGGTTATCAGCGTTGCCAAACCACATCCACTTCTTCAGTACAAGCGGAAGAGGAAGTACAAGATGCTCCCCCATCACCCATTGCCGACACAGAAGACATCTCTCAGCACATCAGCTCCATCTATACCGACTACAAATGGCCAGTCAAGCTCTATCAACTCAATCCCACCCCTTCCTTCGACTTTGCCCAAACATATCTCGACGAGTGGTTCACATACCACATCTATAACTCCATCGAGTACAGCTGGCACTCGCACACGACGACTGGTTTCATTAAAAACGGCAACCAATACTCCTTTCTCGTTTTGCACAACGCGGCCAATCCGTTTACCCAGGGCGAGGAGAGGACATCTTCGACGAGCATTGGTGTATACGGTCGTTACGCACATGCACATGACCAGATTCACTGGACAACTATCGCGCCATGTATAAAAACATTGATGGCGGGCATGCTGCAGGAGAGCGTCTCCGAGCTAAAAGAGACGTGGACGTTTGATATGCCTAAAGCAAGCGAAAGGCGGTTTCATCGCGCGTATTGGCATGCGGCCAGGATGCTTCCCCTGAGGGGGTTGTTGAACAGTGGTAGGGAACCCGATAAGCCGCATGATGCGCTGGAGGATGCGGAAATGCAGGATGAACAGTTTGGGTTTACAGTGGACGAGTTGCAGACGGGCGAGCCGAATGAGAAGAGTGAGGAGATTTGGGAAGCTATCGTGCAGGAAATGGAAGGACGGGATATGGATACGCTCGGAGGTGATCATGTTGTCACTGGGGGGACAGAGAGGGAGTTGAAGGCAAGCCTGTACTGAAGACAGGATGGATTTTGTGTTTGGCGTTGAGGTTGGATCTATCATGGGCCACGGCCCATGAGGCCTGCTTTTGGTCTGTAAGGAGAGTTTTCTACCGACGAGGTCGATTTGTCAATGTGGCGTTCAGGTGTCGTAGGGCTTTCACATGGGAGGTAATGCATCTAGACATGCGATTTTGGATACGGTGGTCTAGCAGTCTAGCCACATGTATCAGTCACGAAAATGTCATATGTGGAAAAAAGAGTTTTCCTCATCTCAAACACGCCTCCTTGCATTTGCATTGCACCGTCCACTCGCCGAAACCGATAGAAACGGTATACAAGCTGCTAGCACAAGCTGGAGTGACTAGACTATCTTCAAAGCTGATAGACAGAATAGTGACACAATACTTTTTCTCCCGCATACAACAGCAGTATAGAAACTCGTCAATCAATCAATCAATCAATCAATCAATCAACTGTCAGTCATCAATCTCCTCATCATGCGCACTCAACGCCTCTACGCTCTCCTCCAAATCCGCACTAGGCCTAACAGATGGCGCAGAAGTCGAAGAAGACAAGTTCTTGCCCTTACCCTTCCCTTTTGTCCTCTTCTTCTTGGCACCGCTCGTCTCACCAACTGGAGGCGCATCTCTCACCCACCGACTAATCGCTTCTGCTCGTTCCGTAGAAATCGGGTATTCACGACCGTCATCCTGGGCCCAGCGTTTGGGAGGCGTAGGCTGCGGACTAGCAGGGTATCCATCATCATCGACGTCCAACTGGCGCTTCTTCTCCGCCTCCTCGTCTTCACGGTTGCGGCGTTCGCGGGCGCGAACAGCGCGTTGGAAGGATTCTTCATCGACGACACGCTCATCGGCGAGGGCTTCGAGGATGGCTTCGTGTTTTTGACGTTCGCGCTTTTGGGCTTCGGTTTCGCCGGCACCGTTGCCGGGGGTCCCGTTCTTGCCGGACATGTCGGTGCCTAGTTTGGTGTTGTGGCCGGGGAGGGGCGCGGGACGGCACAGGTTCTCCCATGAGGTGCCTAGGCCGATCCAGTTTCCAGCACGGCGGAGCACTTCGATCCAATCTGCGCGGGCGGGGGAGCGCGCGGCGAGGAAGATGGGGTAGCCGTCGCACACACGGGCTAGACGGGCAGCGTTGTGGGCGTGACGGAGGTGTTCTTTGGACGGGGTTTGGATGAGGGCATGGCAGAGGAGGAGCGAATGCAAGGCATCGGTGATGAGCGGGTGGTAGGTTATGCTTTCATGACTATCTGCAAAGGCCGTCGCTGCTGCTGAAGCCGTGGAATCTGTGGATGCTGAGGGCCGGGGTGCTGGATAGGGAGGTAATGAGGTTGGTGGCGCCGCATCAAAGAGTTGAGATACTTTGAAGATCTCGGGCGGCGGCAGTTTGGGCCATGATGCGCGATCAGAGTTGTTCTTGGTTGGAGGGCGATGGGGAATCAGCGCTTCTGAGATGGGCGATGCGGCACCGTTGGTCTGTTCGATGAGGCGGTTCATATTTGGCTTGATCTTGTCATTGGTGCCATAGCCATTTGTGCCTCCGTTGGCCGTGTTACCGAGCCTACGCAAGAAGTCCTCAGCGAGCTCAGCAGAGATGCCGGGGGTGTAATCGAAATGAGAGAGGAAGGCGACGTAGTCTCGAAGGGCGCGTTTTGCATTTTGGCGGACTTGTTTGCGGGCTTCCAGACGGAGATGGTTGGCCTGCGCTTCTTCTGGGGTCATGGGGTCTGGCTCCTTTCCTTGTGCAACCTGGGCATCTCGACGCGCCTTTGCTTCTTCCGCCTCTTGCAGTCCGTCCAGGGCAGCATGGACGTGTCCGCATGCTATGGTGAAGTATACGCCGGCGCGGTGGAAGAGAAGTTGGGTTTCGAGCGAGTTGGGCTGGTCTTCGTCAGGGATCTTGACTTCTTGCCTCCAGTCTCTGCCGTACTGTTCTTGCAGCGTCTTGGCCAGCACCAACTGATCCTTGCCGGCGCGGTGTTGGGCCACGATGTATCTCGCGATGCTCAAAGCCTCACTCAGGTCCTTGGCCGAGTTGACATAGTCCTCTTTGAATATCCTTGTCAGCGCACGGGTTCGCAAGGGGCAGCCATCGTTGGGCCGCTCGCTGATGATGTCGTTGAGGGTATCAAGCGGCGTACACTGGGCCATCATGCGACTCGGAATCTTCTCGTGGAAGAAGTGTACGTACTTGGCATCCACATTGTTTGGTTCCCGCTGCAGGACCAGTTGGGCAACATCCTCCAGGGTACTTGCGCTCTGCATGGTGGCCACGCTCGCCGCAATCTCGTCGAGATGATAGGCCTGGCTCAACTTGGTCGTCGCCAGTTCGCGCATGCGGTGTTTGCGCTCTCTACTCAGCTTCGAGGTGCCGCCTCCGCCATAGCCTATGCCCAGGGCGGCAGCGCCCCCAAGCATACTGTTGCCCGCATTGAGGCTGTTGCTGAGGGCAGCCGACGTCAGACCAGACGTGGCGCGCACAGCGAGGTTGGTGGCCTCGTCGACGGCGCGACGAATCTTGACCAGGTCATAGAAGACGGCGGGGTCAATGGGATGCGGACGCGGCGAGAGGTAGTTGCTATGGGCCAGCGACTCGAGCACTTCGGGCGGCAGCTGCAGCCAGGGGCCATGGAATGACGAGATGTAGCGCCAATGCCTATAGTTCCGCCATTAGGCTCTGCTTTGCTCGTATCGTGACGACAGTACCCGCCCGAACTCACTTGTTGCGACAGATGATGAGCGCAGACGTCGAGGGCTCATTTGCCGCCTTCTTTGCTGCACCGCCAGGGCCGTTGGCTGCGGGTGGCGGCGTCGACGAGGCGCTGCCGTTGAGCACCGCGTCTGCTTGTGCGCTCTTCTTCTTGCGCGCCATGTTCCAAGCTCGTTGATATGCAATTCGGCCAGTCGACGTCTCCGCTCTGTTGTTTGTGGCTTTGCAGATACGGTATCGATAATAAATTTCGCCTTGGCGTTAGCGTCGCCGGAGGCCTGCGTACATGTCTCCGACACCCCAGACATGTCACCGTTTGCTATTGCTTTGCTTTCACTTTCACTTTCATCGCACCCTTCTCTTTCCCCTCTACTTCCCTCGTCTCGACTGGCCTGCTCAGCTGTACATACTCCGCTCCACTAGCGTGCTGTTGTCGCTGGAAGGGATGCGATGGCCTCCGCTTCCGGTCCAGTGCCACCCCTTAGGTAGAGCCATATACCCCACTAGTTCCATCCCCCCCTCCCCCCACGGCATTTCTCCATGATGTCACCTACCCTTTCGTTACTCCTTCTCCGCATCCACGGCAGCCAACATATCGCTTTGTAGCCCTAGCCACGTTTGCCAATCATTCTCCCACCCATAGGTTGTGTCAGATGGCTTTGTCCCCATCTTCCCATGTTGCTCAGCTATTGGAGGGGGGACTTGTTCGTAGTAAACCGTCTTATTCCGGAGTATATGCGAGAGACAAGACATGCATTTCGAAACATGACAGCTGTGGCTTGAGCCCCGAACCCAACAAGCAGTTCGATGATGCCGGCATGACCACACTGCTCCTCCCCCGATGCGCCACCACGCTGCCTTCCATAGACGCCTAGCCCTATTCACGTAGAGAACATGGGCCGAGATCCAGCCAAGGTTGCACGCCCTGACGCCTTTCATGGACAAGCTTTCTAGTCCCGTGTCAAGACTTCAGAGGCTAACATGTTGAAGGTGTGGACTTACTATAGACGTTGGCATTCTAGGAAGCCACAGTGGACATCACCGTTGAAACTAGGTACACAGAGGCTAGGTACGTACCGATCCGCGGCGATACGCATCATACTACTGTACTTTAGTCAACTCACCCCCACGAACTTCCTACATGCGTTGGTTACATTCCCCTTTCATACACCATCAGTCCAACGCCTATCTATCTACATTCTACCTTCCCCAAGGGACAAGCGTAGATCATGTCGCACAACTGAAAATAGAAGCAGTCCCCATTGGTTAAATGTTTCTCAGTCACACCGCATGCATGTACTTACACATGCCCTCCGGCAGCTCTCCCGGTTTGGCACGTGCGTCTACACGCCGCCTTCCTTAGACCAAGCCCCCGTTACACCGATGAGCTTACTTGCTCCTGTGCAGTTCAACCTGCTTCGCTGCAATTGGACGCATCCAACTTCCAGGTTTTTGTCAGGGACCTTGGCGCTATTGCTGATTCAGGCTCGTAGTACTACCTATGCATCAACACATTAGCGTGCACCGCTAACGAATACATCTCCGGCCGTTGCTGGATTCACTCTCGCGTGCAAGAGGAAGCGGCCTTGTCACACATTAACCATATGTGAACTTGAATGCACTGTTAGAAGCGCTTTACGACGGCATATCCTAGGCAGCATCTTCTGCTAGATCAAGCATATGGTGGTAGTCTTATGAATGCTCGGCGCCACCACCACCAGATGAGGGGTAAGATGATTCAACATTAGTTATCATATCTCGGCGCCCACCATACACTTCAAAGTTGGCAATTACGGCTCTACTCGCGGCTCTATTTACCGGCTTACGTGTACATAAACCAAGACGAGGGGTCAAACGGGGGATGTGGCGGCAGAAACCGAAGCAATTGCGTACTCTACTACTAGTGATTTACCGGTACGCCACGACTGTTCAGCATAGCATTCACCAATATAACTGCCGAATCTTGCCGATTGGGGTTTTTGCCATGACCGCTGACCCTGTCGCGGTACTTTTACTTTAATGGCTCGCTGCAGTGGTGCGACGCACGTACCGTCCGGGAGATACTCAACAAGGATTCTTGGCTCTCCATTCGTGGAGCTTGACACAAAGCTTAAATCTAGGCGCTAGCGAAGAGCTTCAACTATAGCTCGCGCAGGCGGCTGATGGCTGACGGTAGCTAGCTCGACCCTGGACAAGATGTCTGCGGGGTAATCCGTCTTCTCGTACGCCTCACCGTGCCATACAGGGCTTTTGGGAGAGCGAATACAATGGCATTTGCAGCTTTGTCATATGATGCATTTCCAGTCGACCAATTGCCAAGAGTTCAAACATGATTTGTTTGGAACAAAGTCTAAACTGTGGCCCAGCACTGGGTCCCTCGTGCTTACGGGAAGTCTGCAGCCACGCAAGCGCTATCTCTCCTCACCACGATACCCCCGGTGTGGCCAGGTGCGTGACTGCTTCTTGCGTCTGTGTGGCGGTATGGCAATCCCATCTCAAATCAACAATGCGTACTCATATCCACCTACTCTACGGCCCGCTCTTGGCTTCTCAACACGGAAGGTCCATGGTTTAGCAGTAGTTGAACAGGGTGTTGTCAGCCCGGCTGCAGTTCACTTCCCCCTAGGACATCGTGGAACCGGCACGCTGACTTCCTGTGGCGCGGTTGGCACTATCTCGGCACGCGAACCCGTTTCGACCTCTTCACCATGTATCCATGCAAGTGAGCGGTTAGAAGTCGGTGGTGTACTGGCCTGTTATCTAGTAGGTCCGACTGAGCGCCATCGCATAAGACCCAGGTTTATCTACAGAAAGCTGCGTCGTGGTTGCAGACACCACTCTCACATTCCCGCGGAACGGGCGCTGTATATCTACTCTGTTTCATACCCCGTGTAGTGCTCGGTGTCCCAGTAAAGTTAAGACATCTCCTTGACTTTTCAACAATTCTTCGTTTCATCTTTTTTTAAGCTTCATTCAAGCGTCATGGAGTACATCAGAAAGAAAGTAGCAGACGGCAAAGGAGCGATAGCCACAGATACCACTCTTCTGCGCACGGCAAGGTATGGCGAGAAGGCTATTCGCGCAGCTCCTTCGGTGGCCGGACAGTATCTACTCCAAAAAGCACCCATCATTCAATGGCTTCCCAAGTACGACCCGCGATGGCTACTCAATGACACATTGGCTGGTATCACCGTCGGTGTCCTACTCATCCCTCAATCTCTGGCATACGCGAAAATTGCCACGATTCCTGGACAATATGGACTCATGTCTAGTTGGCTACCGAACTTCTTATACCTCATCATGGGTACTTCAAAAGGTGTGTAAATTGCTCGTCCTATGAGATAAGACACTGACATACTCTAAAGACCTTTCGACCGGCCCTACCTCGCTCATAGGTCTCTTGACCGCGGAGATCATCGCAGATGTTGTCAAGGACGGATACTCGCCGCAGGCCATTGCGTCTGCCGTTGCCATGTCAGTCGGGATATACGCCATGACTCTTGGTCTGCTCAAGCTTGGATTTCTGTTGGAGTTCATCTCTGTACCAGTCCTGAGCGGCTTCATCTCGGCGGCTGCCATCGTCATCATGCTTGGCCAAATCCCTTCCCTCTTTGGCATCTCTGTAGGATCTGGCACTGCCCATATCATACACGATCTTTTTGCCAAAATACCCCAGTACGACGGTCCAACTTGCGGAGTGGGTCTTGGAGGCCTGCTCATGCTCTACCTCATGCAAAAGATGGGTCAGCGTTGGGGCGGGAAGAACAAGGCTATATGGCTGTTGGCGCTCGGTCGAAGTGCAGTGGTCTTGGTTCTGTTCACTGGCATCTCGTACGGCGTGAACAAAGACAGGAAGAAGAATCCTGTCTGGGCACTCAGCAAGGTGCAGTCAAACGGCATTGCGCCGCCTCGTATGCCTGACTCGACACTCATTAGCAAAGTGTTTGCTCGAAGTATCGCACCATTCATCGCTGCCGCCCTGGAGCACCTGGCCATTGCTAAAGCCTTTGGGAGGAAAAACGGCTATGTGACGGACCCTGCACAGGAGCTTGTCTATCTTGGCTTCACCAACTTCTTCAACTCTTTCTTCTCCTCTATGGCTGTCGGTGGTGCGATGTCGCGCACTGCAGTAAACTCAGAGTCTGGTGTCAAGTCTCCCGCGTACGGTCTCATCGCCGGCGGTGTTGTCATCCTTAGCATCTTCAAGCTTTCGCCGGCACTGTACTGGATTCCCAAAGCTACATTAGCTGCAATCATCGTCATGGCAGTTTGGCACATTGTGGTACCTCTAAGAGTTTTCTACGGCTACTGGCGTACCTCGCTCGTCGATTTTACCACATCCATGCTTGCCTTTTGGCTCACTCTCTTCGTCTCGTCCGAAGTTGGAATTGGCACAGCGGTCGGTTTTAACATCGCTTACCATCTTCTCTTCCAGGCTTTCCACCGCGTACGTCGCGTCTCTACTATTGATGTGGAGGCCAACAACCGCCCGGCCGGCACCCACGCCATCCCGCTTCACACACAAGTCTTTAGCATTCACCAATCCATGCTCTTTTACAACGCTTTTCACATCAAGAACCAGTGTCTGGACGCAGTGCAGACATACAACTCCGGTGATGTCGCGATGTTGGAGACTGCGCGGGCGAACCGTACCTGGAGCGTCGCTGGTAAAGACCGGGCCAACCGTCTACGCAACCAAGCAGGGATCTTTGACGAACCCGTACAGATCCGCAACGTGGTGCTTGATCTGCATGCCATGCATAACATCGATACTACTGGCCTGACTGCGCTGAAAGACCTGAAAGCAGATATCGAAGCGTACGGTGGTAAGAATGTACGCTTACGGCTTATCGGTCTCAACGAGCGTGTGCGAGAACGCTTTGCGAGATTCGGCTGGACACTAATCGATGCATGTGATGCTGGAAAGGAGGGCAAGAAGGGTACGATTGTTTATGACAGTGTGGAGGAAGCAGTGTTTAGGCGAATCCGAACCTTCTCTACAGATGACATTGAGGTTGAGCCTTTAGAAGTACATGTTGCGGGTGACAAAGAGAAAGAAACGGTCTAAGTACGGGCAATGGTTTTTGTAGTTTAGACCATTTGGGGCATGAACTGCGTTGCGACGACTTTGATGAGATTTGGGGTTGGTTTTTTTCACTCGTACTATATACCCGTCTCCGTTGTACATACCACAACATAGTATTATACTTGTTCTTCACAATCAAGATATATACCATTCGCTGTCTTATCTTTCTTGGAGACATCTCCCCTTCTTCAGTTGTCTGGTTCCATCAATAGCTGCCAGAGGTTTAATCCCATAGCAACCCGATTCACTGCCTGGTAAGGATTAATACACCCTCACCAATCACCAGACTTTGCAGCCCCAAAAGTCGCATTAGGTGCTGTCTTATTTGCAGTTTGACTAAATTGGCTTCACATTCCAGTGCAGTGAGCTCTGCCATAAAATCGACCTCGAGCAAGCAGAACTTGCCGTCAATGAAGATTCTGGTGCCCCAGAAGAAGCCTGTAGGTCAATAATCGATCTTCGTTTTTCTCTTGTGTCGGCCATTGTTGCTGACATTGATCATATCATGTTACTCAAGAACCTGTTTGCCAACAATTCTGAGGTGAGCAATATACCGTATAAGACGCCTATTGTGCAAACGGCTGTCCGAGTGATGCGGAAATCCATGAATGGGCTGATTTAGAAGCATTAAGGTATTCCCGAGAGTTTCTGTAGAATAGCATTATCGATTTATCGGAGAAAGAAGGGTGCTGGGGACTACGGCATGCTTAGACTGTCCCACACACATTAGACCGCAGAATCAGGGTCCATCTGACCCGACGATCATCTTACATAACACAAATTCCCAGTACCGCATATTTGCCAAGCTCCTAGTTGTTCAGCGATACAAAGCCCCCAATATCACACCCGGGAGCCGCCCATCCGGCCCTTCCCGGCATATCCGCCCCCCATTTCTCCAACAGCGCCCTACAGTTAAATTCTTCGGATCCCCGCGTTCCCTGCATCGAAACAGCCTAATCTTCGTATTGTGTGTAAAGCTGACTGCACGTCTTAACCCAACCTAAGAGCCCTAATAAGCGAGTCGGCCAATCAAAGCATCGCAGGATCAGCTGCGGCTGACTGAGACTTCGGGAGGCGTTACGCCACAATTTTACTAGACACTCTCACCTCCGGGAACTTGAGCATTTCCGACGAGAGCACATATCTCGCTTTGATCATGAAGTCCGGAAGACTGAGACGGGATGAGGTTCTTAAAGAAGAGGCGGCGCCATGGCGTAGGACTTGAGGAAACCACATCGCTGCTGTGTTCAAGTCTCTCAAAATGCAGTTTCTAACCTTAATATCGTTGCTTCATGTTGTTTCTGTTTCGGCGTTCGGATGGAATATTTCCAGTGATGGCTGTAGAGCTCTTTCCTCGGTCTTGCCGAATAATACCTTCTACCCCTCGGCATCGACATACAACGCCTCCATCGTATCCTATCCATTCCTTCAACTCAGACTACAACCTTATTGCATATTCAGACCCAGGTCCGTGCAGGATGTGGCTACTGCTGTCACTGTGTTGAAGGATAGTAATCATACCAAGTTTGCGATCAAGGGCGGAGGACACAATGCGAACGCCGGCTACAACAACATTCAAGATGGCGTTACGATTGACATGCAGAGTCTGAAGAACGTCGAAGTTGCAAGAGGCGATCAAGTTGTGAGAGTTGGCGCAGGAGCGTTATGGCAGAACGTGTACGATGAGGTTGAGAAGCGTAACCTGACCGTGCTCGGAGGACGAATTGGGGTTGTGGGAACCGCCGGTTTCCTAACTGGAGGTATGTTAACACTCCACCTTGGATGACTCTCAGTGGTACTAACCACCCCCTTCTCAGGCGGCATATCCTTCTTCAGCCCCGAAAAAGGCTGGGCTTGCGACCACGTCGTAAACTTCCAAGTAGTCCTCGCCGGTGGCAAGATCATAAACGCAAACGCCACTTCCCACTCCGATCTTTTTGCCGCCCTCAAAGGCGGACAGAACAACTTCGGTATCGTCACTCGCTTTGACATAAAAGCCTATCCCGCAGGCCCCCTCTGGGGTGGCAGAATAGTCTATGCCCCCAACGCCACCACTTCTCTTCTCCAAGCCTTTACCAACTTCAAACTCGGTGATTATGACCCATACGTCGCAGGCTGGGTAACCATACGCTACAACCACACAGCCTCGACCTTCAACCCCGTAAGCATCATGTGGTACACCAAGGCCTCGCAGAAGCCTGGCGCGCTAAAAGGCATTGTGGAAGTCCAGCCGCAGATTACAAATGGCATGGTTGAAGCGCCTATCAGTGAGCATACAAGGAACGCATCGAGACAGGTTATTGCAAACCCGCAACGCACCATTTGGGCTACGACGTCGGTTTATGCGAATCCAACGATTGTGCAGAGTATTCATGCAAAGTGGAAGACCCTCGTGCTTGAGATATCGCAACAGTATGCGTACGCTAAGCCAGTGGTGGAGCTAACTTTCCAGTCGCTCCCCGCGCCGCCTCGCAACGGAAGCGCGCCTAATAGCATGGGTTTTGCACCTGAGGAGACGCCAGAGAAGAATGTGATTTTTCTGCAGGTTGTTTTCACCTTCGAGGCTGCAGCTGCGGACGAGGGATTCAGGGAAGGACTGAAGGATTTGTTGAAGGCAGTGGAGGATGTGGCTAAGGGGGAAGGAGTGCTGCATCGGTTCAAGTATTTGAATTTTGCCGAGTCTTTTCAGGATCCGCTGGGGAGTTATGGAGAGGTGGAGGTGGAGAAGTTGAGGCGGGTCGCGAGGAAGTATGATCCCGAGGGCGTGTTTCAGACGCAGGTTCCGGGTGGGTTTAAGATTTTCTGATTAATGTCGGTGTGTGTGGCAGTGCGGATATAAGAGTTTTTAAATATTTGTTGTAATCTACGGAGCAACTTAATATGTGTATGTTAAGACTGTTAATATACAAAGCAATTGTAGGTTGCTATGCATGAAGACAACCATGCCCACGTGTGTTGGCGACCACATCATTGCATCAGTCGATCATGACGTTCAGATTAAAGCGCTGTAAGGTTCAACTTTACTTATATATTCTTCTGGGTTCTCTATACCTTTTTTATGTTATCTTGTCATAGTTGCCCTCTAGCTATGGTCAATACAGTCGCAAAAGTATTTGCTGGCTAATATGTGTTCAGTATACCGATAACAATCCGACATAGTTTGCAACTTCCATGTTGATACCTTGTGAGTGGCAAACCGACTCTGCAAACAGCCTTGTCTTTCCTTGATTCTCGCAGTAGCTATATCGTCCATCTTTCACAAATCTTGCTGTGATACTAAAGGATTGTTTGCAGTGGTGACTGAGCGTTTTCATACCTAGTCGTCACCGCTCGCCCTGCAAAGCCTTGACTTTGCAGCACTGCTAACGCACCTACACTTCCACACATTTACCACGCTGTCCGTAACTTCCACGAGGCTCACTACAATTACACAGAGGCACCGGTAAGCAACTCCTTGGTAACAACGTTTTGCCACCTACGACTATCAAAAAGGGATTGAATAGACCACCTAGCCGTCCCTCGTAGCCACCACGCTCACACTACCAACAGGACACACTGTCGTCGTCAACCTCTAAAGCCAAAGCCTACTTCTCGTCTAGCTATCGATAATGCATCCTGCTGTTGTTACTGTGATAGTCATTGGGGCTTTGCTTGAGTTGTGGTTGATCTTCGCACTCACATATGCTGCATTACAGCGGTATGATGGCCTAAATTACAAGGCACGAGTTAAGGATGCTTTATTGCTGAAGATATAAGGTGCTAAGGCGAAATACGGATAGCTTTGTTTGAAAGTCGCCCGGCCACTGTCAGGAAAACAAAATGCGGTATTTCAAATGTGGAGTTATATCTTTATCAATCAGTTGAGTGGTTCAACTGCCCCCCACCATGAGATGTTACAGCGGCTGAAGCTGGAAGTGATGATGAATTGATAGACTCACCTTCACCTGCTATTCAGCCCCACTTACGGTCTTGACATGGATATAAATATAGAAAAGTGATATCGGTGTCTTCGTAGCAAATTCTCACGACGCAGTACTTGTAACAGCAGTACAAGGTTTGAAATTGGTATATAAATCACCCATCTCCATTTTGTTCTTCAACACTAATCTCCTATCTTCTAACACAGAGACTTTGTCTCCTCTCTTTAATTACCTGGTCTCGGTCATACGACAAAGTCATGTCAGAGCCAGTGTTGTGCAGCGAAGAAGCTCTCAAAAGAGCTCCGAGGGCGGTTTACGTCAATGCCTGATCAAGACTCTCTGGCTTTGGGCCTCTTCCCAACAACAAGAAACATGGTCTTTGCGTGAAGAGCTTATTATCACTCTCGTATCCAAGCCTATTCCCGGCACGGACACAGTCTCCAACCTTGGTCGACCCCATGGATTTCGCAGTCGAAGTGACATTGGCAAAGTCATTCGGGGCCAACGTAAAGAAGTCTGACAACATTGACAACCACGCTCTATACGCAAAGGGCAGATGGTTAGGGTATGAAGACAGTCATAACGGACCAATTCTTCAATGTACAGGCCCCCAAATAAAATAATCCATCGGTCTGACATGAAATTCTTGGAATATGACTAGAACTTGGGCGGACGGCTTTTTTCTTCATGACAGGTCGTCATGCAGTGCATTGTTGTAATCAGTGTCATATCAGTAAGCCTAGAGATGGGAATTGATCGATGAACAAGTTCGTATGACCAGCTTGTAGCAACGCACACCTACCTTTATCTGGACTTGAAAAAAAACCCCCAACAGATCAAAGTTCCAACTCATTGATCATCTTCCCACCTTCCAGCCCCGCCAGCAAGTTCTTCACACTCTCCGTCGCCATCTGCTCCCTCGTCTCAATCGTCGCACTCCCAATATGCGGCACCAGTACCGCCCTGGGCTGTTTCAAAATCGGGTGATCAGCCGTGATATTCGGTTCATTCTCAATAACATCTAGGCCAGCACCAAAAATTGTCTCTTGATCGAGCGCCTTGACCAGCGCATCAGTATCGATGATAGGCCCTCTCGCAATATTAACAATGACAGCCAATTTCTTCATTTTAGCGAAGAAGTTGGTGCTGACAAGATGTTTCGTGGCAGGAGTAAGCGCACATCCGACGATGACGACGTCGCTTTCTTGGGCGAGTTGGTCGGTGCTGGTGGCTGGTTCGATGGTGATGGTTGGGTTTTTGAGGAGGTTGAAGTGGTCGTCCTTGACGGGCTGGCCGGGTTTAGATGTAAGGTAGATGACGCGCTTGATACCGAATGGCAACAGTCTCTGCAACGAAGCCTGTGCAATTCTCCCGAAGCCCAGGAAACCAACCGTAGATCCGCGGATCTGGGGCCCGGTCATGAGTAGCGGGTGCCATGGCATCTGCGGCCATTCCCCTCTTGTCACTTTTGCAATACACTCCCCGCCTCTCCTCTGCGCCATGAGGATGAGCATGATGGTGAGATCTGCTACGGCATCTGTGAGACATGTGGGCGTGTAACCGAGACGGATGTTGCGTTTCTTGAGCGCATCGCGGTCCACGTGGTCTGTGCCGACGGAAAAGGAAGCAATGGTCTTGAGTTGGGATCCTGCTGCTTGTAGAAGCTCTTCGTCGACTTTGTCCGTGAGCATGACTAGAATACCGCTGGCACCCTTTGCATTCTCGAGCAGCCACGAGCGGTCGCATGGCTATGGTGGTTTACAATTAGCGAACAGTACTTCCCCATTATCCATTGCACACGCACCTTCTCAGAAGGCCATTGAACAATCTCCAACTCTTCTTTCTTAGCATCGAGCAGTTTTTGCGCTTCATCAATAAGTTGGCGCGTAACGACAACCTTTGTTTTCGCCATAGTGGTGATGTTTGGGGTCGCAGGGACGCCGCGATCGGCTTGACGCGGGGTAGAGGTGCTCAGCTTAGTCGGGATGCCGCTGGAACCCAACGAGTGCGCTAGATGCGAGGATACCTTTGATAGCCGTTGCATTGAAAATAAGCTTCCATGGAATCCGCTGCGATACCGACGTGGTCAGGTTGCATAAGTAGCGACTAGCGGGAATCTGACGCCCGAGCCATCGGCAACAGGTGTCTCTATGCATCAGAAGACCCACTTGCTTTGATGTAAACGTATATTCCACATCTTGTATATACTGGCGAGGATTACCAAGATGACATATAATACTATATGTATTGATACATGTCTTCTCCAAGATGGTATAACTGATTGCTGTCTTCAGCGCAGCTGGCCGTTGCATTCTCCGATCTGATGGATAACTCGGGCCTTTTATTGTTTGGATTATACCTAAGTAGAAATAGATATAAGAGATCTCAGCTCCAAGATGCCCACAATTGGTGATGTATGATCCTGGGTGAAAAGCACCTCACGTGATCACTAACGCAAACAAGCATGTAGAGCCGGCACATTCCCCACGCGACATAGACACGACATGCTACCGCCACCTACATTCCTTATCGATACAACTCTTTCCCCCTTCTAATCCACAAGACCAAGACTCTTCTGTCTAAACATCTGCCAGAAACACACACATAACCCTATCGCCACCACAACCTTCATCATGGACGCCCGCTCCCGTATCCCTGTAGGCCCCCCCATAACCACTCCCCTTCCCTCCTACTGGCACAACCCCAAATCCCCCCTCGCCAAAACCCAAGAACCCTCCACCGACAACCCCACAAACACCTACACGCATCTAATTATCGGGTCTGGCATCTCGGGCACCATGATCGCTTTCAACATCCTCCAATCCTCGCCCTCCGCCCCACATCGCCATGTTGGAAGCACGAGAAATTTGTTCCGGAGCCACAGGCCGCAATGGAGGCCATACGAAAGCCGCCAGCTACCACAGCTACGTTGGTCACGTGCGCGAGCTGGGGAAGCAAGAGGGCGCTCAAGATAGCAAGGCTGGAGTATGCGAATATAGTTGAGACGCATGCGCTAGCAGGGAAGCTAGGGGTGCAGTGTGAGAATGTGGTATGCAAGACGGTGGATGTGGTGTATGATCGTGATGCTTTTGAGCATGGGAAACGGGCTGTTGAGATGTTGCGGGGGGATTTGAGTGATGAAGAAAGGGGAGAGGGGAAGGCGGGGTGGTATCGGGTTTATGAGGATGTGGACGAGGTGAAGAGGAGGTTTTTCATGGCGGGGAAGAATGAGAATGCCACGGTTGAGGGACAGGAACATGTGGTGGGTGCGTTTGAGTATCTAGCGGGAAGAGTTCATGCGTATCGCTTTACAACGGGTGTACTGGCGGAATGCGTGAGGCAAGGACTTGAAATTTGCACCAACACACCTGTTCACGATATCCGCCCTTCAAGTCAGACAGGCGAACAGGGAGAAATACTCTGGGATGTACATACACAACACGCCACCTTCACAGCCAGCAACGTCGTCATCGCCACCAACGGATACACACCCTACCTCCTCAAAGAACTTCAAGGAGCTATAGTCCCCTTACGCGGGCAAATCACCGCACAGCGACCAGGAAGTGCAACTAAACTCCCCTCTCCCCTCCCAACAACATACTCCTTCATCTACCGCACCGGCTTCGAATACATGATCCCCCGCCCTCTTCCAGACGGTACCCAACACATCATCATGGGCGGCGGCCTCGGCCGTCTTCCAGCCAATGGCCTCAGCGAATACGGCACCGTGGACGACAGCCGTCTCAACCCGCAAAACACCGCATATCTCCGTGAAACATGCACTGGTTACTTTGGCGCTGAGAACTGGGGCGAGCAGACCCCAGAAGAAGCGGAGCAGCGCGTTGTGCAGGAGTGGACTGGTATCATGGGCGCGACGTCCGACGAGCGGCCTTTTGTAGGCCAAGTGCCTGGGAAAAAGGGCTTGTGGATATCTGCGGGCTTCAATGGACATGGTATGGTACTTTGTTTGAAGTCGGCAGAGGCGCTGGTGAAGATGATGAGGGAGAAGGGTGTGCCGGAATGGTTTCCGGAGAGTTATTTGATTACGAAGGAAAGGTTAGAGAGGTGTAGGTATCAGATGAAGACGGATGCTGATTCTAGGACCAGTCTGTTGTAAGGAACTGGGGTTTTGTACTTTCTTTTCAAATCCTAACAATGAACAACAATTTATCAGTAAGAAGCATGCTCAAATTGTTGCTAGTCAGTCTCTCCAATGCTCCATTGTCTCAATACACAGAGTATTCATGCCGTCGGAATACACGGAGTCGAGATGAGAAACAGGGGTGCTGGGTTGCGGATGAGATATAATGGGAGCTTATTCATTCCTACTATCGGCACCAACATGCATCAAGCATGGGAGTGTCTAGCCCTCAATAGACGACGAACCTCGTGTCTCTGTTGGCGGAAATGCCTCATTTAGCCTCTTTCAGCAGCGCCTCCATAGCAGCGTCCTTTTGACCCACGCTGCCGCTCCGCTCAGCGGGCTTCAGCTTTGCTGTTGCAGAGGCTTCACTGTTCTGCGCAGCGTTCTTCAACCTCTCTGTATCTTCGGGGTTTGTGTCCTGCTTCTTCGCGTCCTTTTCCTCATCATCGCTGTCGCCCAGACTAAAGGGATCGTGGTCGTCGACCTCAGGGTGGGGCGCTACCGATGTCAATGGCTGCCACTTCTTGCCGCCCGACTTTCCTTGGCTGCCCTGATTGTTCGGCGATGGGTTACGGTAGAGTGCATCTACTTCGTCAACGGGGCCACTTTGGGGAGGCGAGACTGGCGTGGGCTTGAACAGGTCAGGGTTCGCATTCGGGCGGCTTGACGAGCGCTGGGGTACTGTCTTGTATTAGTGTCGCGCTGCGTATCTATTGCGACACACTTACCCTCGTGGTCTTTCAGCTCCAGCTTCGCAAAGTCGTCACCAATGACCCTGTTGTCTGCGTCGTACCGGTTGTGGTCTGCCGACCGTCGCTGCTCGGCCGACTTTCGAATGCCATGCATTTGCTCTGACTGCGACGGGCCGAAGTCCTGTCGCGCTGGAGGTCCTGTCCGGCCCGTGTACTGCGGGTTACCGTACCTGTCGTACTCCTCAATCTCGCCATCGAGCTTCTTGGTGAAATTGCTGATCCATTTAGTGACCGTCTGCTGTGTCTCCTTGAAACCTTGCTCGATGTTCTTGCGAATTTCAGGGAGGTCGTCTGTAAGCTATTAGCAACCAATCTGAATATAAGAGTGCATCACAATACCGTCAAAGAAGCTGTGCTCTCGCTCAGGCTCGCCAGGTCGGGCGCCAGGTTGTTGTCGTTGGCCCTGTCCACGCTGCCCCTGACCACCTGGACCACCTTGGGTCTGGTAGTGCTGAGCCAGCTGTCGCGCATAAATCTCGTCTTGCTCGAGTTGACTACGGGGCTGTGGGCGTGGTGGTTGCGGTGGAGGAGTTTCCTCGGCCTTGAAGTTGGGGTCCGACATGCCTGCGCGTGTTAGCTGTGCCCCTCATACTTTTGAACAAGACAGGCGCGTACTCAGCAGCGCATTAAAGGCAGGCTCGACCTTGCCACCGCTGGCGACCAAAACTGCCTTGACAACGTTGGTATCGATGCCGGGGAAGGCTTCAATCAACGTGTTTTGCGCCTGCACCTGGGGGTCGACAGGTCGCGGGGGCTTCTGGGGTGGAATTTCCTTAGCTTCTTCGCTGAAGCGCACTCCAGGCTTGGGCGACTTGGAGACGGGCGGGGGTGCTGTAGCATGTTCTTGCGTCGTTGCAGAAGCGGGAGCATCGTCGTCGTCAAAGTCCAGCTCACGCGCCGTAGTCGGGCTCTCTGGAGGCTGCAACATTTAGTGCAAAGCTCTTAGCAACAAGTCGCACTCTACTTACCTTCTCAGCAGTCGTAGGTTTCTCAGACATGATGATTCTGCGGTTTCAATTATGTGAGATGTGGGTACGAGACCTGTTAGTGTATGGAGACGATCAGAGTCGGCTGTTGAACTTCTATATTGGTACACACGCCGCGCATGAGCTCGTGGCTTGAAATGATGCGCCCGCCACTGATGACGTTTCGCGCCAAGTGGGGCAACCAACCCAGTCGCCTCGACTCTTCTTTCTCCACCAACTCTATCGCGGCCTTCCAGGGCTATGTATGAGTACTTACGACATGTACTTACCCGATTGCGTGGGTAGTTGTAGTGTTCAAAAGGTGACCAAATGCCGTCTTTGGGGACTTCGATCAGCCAAGTAAGCGGATATCAAGGCAGTGCTCGACCAGCAATCTTACTACGAGTCCTAAGTTATCAGAAACCATACATCGTTTCTCCCATAGCATATCCCGCTGGCGAACACTCGGAGACAAACATGAGACACGTTATTTCCTTCCGATGTCTGTCAAGCTTTGTAAATCCACCATCTGACTCTGCCACTGCAGCATTTGCGGTCATTGCTGCAATACCAACATCTCCATCTTGGATTACCAATGCTAATGTCTTTACACGACTCGAGGATGTTATCCACTTTTTAGACCCTGATAAAGTCCTAGGGATGTGGAGTATCTCCAAAAGCTTGACCATCCATTATTCCCTGTGTGTATGTATGCAGTCCCGATGAGCGTGTGCTTGCCTGTTCGCAAAGGGCGAAGAACGTATAGGACCGGACCCCCTACCCATTGCAACTACGATGTCTCCAGGCCGACAGTCCTCCATGCCTCGATGACATTGGGATGCGCGATTCTCATGTGCGACTCTATATGCACAAGTCTTGTCTCTTTCCAAATCACTTGTAAAACACGAAATCGTGCTGACACCTGTTCCCTTTGCTGCAAGCCCACCCTCTGCATCGAAGACCACAGTCCAATATTTGCACAAGAATGCTGTTGGATTCGACGTACCCAACTGCTCTGTGCGGACACAGCCACTCGTTGAGAAGATCGGTGAGCCGTCTCCACCCCTCCACGTTTACCCCTTTTGAGTGGCCGCTATCTATTGGGAGTCGCACATGCACATGTACATGACTAATGCCCCTGGCACGGACACCCACCCACAAAACATTGCCTACAACTTCTTTCGCACAGACGTACTCCTGAACAGTTCAGGCACGAGTGATCCATCACGTATCCGACAACATGACAACTGATATAGCATCTTTTGGCACTCCAAACCCAACTCTGCAATGTTCAATCCGTGGCTCATGAGACTGAAAGCACTGAGACCGGGGTCGCTCCAAGTTGACGCACAGCTTCGATCGCAAGTTCACAGCCTTCAAAGTGATCGCCGAGATATGCCAGTACTTGATGGGCCAGACGTACGAAATCGCTTCAAATTCTGGCTCTTCGTTGAGCAAAACGTCCAAGAGGGCACCGCTCACATCAAGGCTATCATCTCCATGATTCAGATGCAAAGGTCGTATCTGCCGCTTTGCTGTGTCGAGTGGTGTGTACATTGATCCGAAGATTCAGTGGTTGCCAGATCAGCTTGTGAGATGGCAGACGTCTGACTGCACAAAACTGGTGTAATCGTCTACATGTGACAACGGCTATAGTTGATAAATATATACGCCGTTGCGCAAGAAGATGCGTGATAGACATGTGCGGAGAGCCTCAACACATTTATTGCCTGCGCAATGTGCGGGGCAGGCTAAGCCAGCCTCGGCATACCTAGCTCAAGTGCGTGCAACTCTCCTTGTCTAAACTGTGCGAGTAAGCTACGTACATCCATCCATCATCTGACCCAGCATATGGGCATTTCCGCTATCTTCCGAACTATATATGCTGCTCTATATTCTTTGCGTAAGAGAGATGCTATCATCTGACAGTTGGAGCACGGTCACCCTCCGGTCAACGACGCTGGGTCAACCACGCACTGTTGCCAAATTCGCCATGCCTGGTCTGCATACGACACTACCATCCCGAGATGTCGAGTAAGGTTCGTATGCAAGTGACGCGGCTTGTATCGAAACCTTACGAGGGTCCTGGACCGTACCGATTGCTGGGAATGTCAAATCTGCGGGGAAGAAATTAACGATTGGAAGATATCACGCCGTCCGCGTCCGCGGCAAGGGCATGGCTTAGCCAATGCGGATCATTTGCTAACCCCTCGTTCTTCCGCAATCCCATGTTGCATCCAGCACTACGCCCCTCTCACTGAAACATATGCAGCATGATACATGTCTGTCTTCACCGAAGAACTTCCATGGCATGACAACGGTATACATATCCGCAAAGCCGCTTACAGGGAGCAAGACTTGTTGATGGCATCTAGAGTTTCTGTTATGAACATCAACGACGAGGTGCTGAAGCAGCTAGTATGCTCCTTTTCTTAGAATCTGTGGTGTCGGGGTAAGGCCGTACAGCGGGTTCTGGCAGTCATAGCCAACCGGACTTTGGCGGAATGTACGATCAGTGAACGTATCCGAGCCACGCTTGGGTGCGGCTATGGTCCCCGCCTATCATCGCCTGGGATAAATATACCAGCGCCGAATGCTGTGAACATCTTGGCTTAGCTGCGTACCTCAATCATCTGAATCGTAACGCATAGCGGTCCTGTAATCTGTAGACAGCACGGCTGATGGTACCCGTAGGCGTTGTGATGTCTGTCTGCAAGGTATTAGCATCTGGTGGAGGTTCAGTCTATCTTCCAATCGAGAAGGAATTCCGTGCAGGTCCGCGTCACATGAGAGTTTCTTGACCTAGCTCTTACACATGACGGTCATGACTGTGGACTTGGCTCAGGAGACGGCAAGCGCAGACATGTGGTGTGGATGGAAAGCTCTCGCCCGGGTCGGTAATCGAGTACATGTCCGTCGCGAGATGCGCAATGCTCAGTCCCAGTAGCGAAGATAGGGGTAAGTATGGCCCAACCTGTTGAACAGGCCTACGAGCTCCTGAGTTGATCCGAACATCATTTCAATCTCTTCAACACGAGGCCGTCGTCGACAATCTCGCTAATGTTAAGATGCCAAGGCCTTTCGGCCTCGTCTAGGTCGGCGATGAAGATGAGAATTGTCGAGAAAGCTGTGGCGCTACAACTCAGACGCGTCTAAGAGTGCGTAGAGCAAGACATAGATGTTCCAGGATTAGGGTGTGAACGGGGAGAAGGGTGATCAGCGCGTAAGGGTTGCAGTGGAGATGACAATCTTTCGGGTATGTGGATGCCGCGCGTGGAATGTGGAATACGAGATGTTGCTAAGAAGAAAAGTTGACGCAAGAAAATGCTGCTCGTGTTGGGCTGCGTTTTCAGCGCCAGCAACAGTCTGGTTCGATGACCGGCTGGCGTCTTCTGCTCCGATGATTTAGCATGGTGACTAAGCCAACCTGGGACTAGCGGCATGGTAGAGTGCAGTCTCCACCCCGAGCTGTCGCAACAAAAGTCTGGGAATTTACGCTTGCGGGCATTTACGCTGAAAAACAGGACGGCGAATACTTGCTCTAGACCGCAGCTGAATCCCGCTTTTTCCATGTTGCAGCTAGTTGCCAAACCCATGTTGCATTGGCGGATTGCACTACCGCACTTCCGCGCATCCCCCAGAGATCAGCGTCAGGGCTCGTTTGATCCTATTTGCGGGCCCTATGGGCGATGCCCCGACCATTCTCGAAGCAGCCGGGGGGAACTTTGCGATGTTTGTCTGATGGGGGTCGGCACAGCTTCTCATCCATCTCCATATGTCGTCAGCGCGTGTTTCACAGGCAGCCATGTTCCCTGAAGCTGGAACAGTGGAACCTGTCCGTCTCCAACGTTCGCCCAGAGCTAGCAGCCCTGTCTAGAAACGTCCAAATCTCGTCAAACTAATACTACTTACAACAAGGCAATCCATGGTGAGCTTGGAGCCGTGTAGTTGGTGCTGGGCACGGAGCACGTGGTATGGTCCCCATCGGGGTCATTGCGCCGCCTCTAGTACGCCATTTGGCCGCATGTAAAACCGAGCAGGCGGAACTCGAGGAGAGAAGCAGTTCCGGATTACTGGGAGTCGCATTGATTACTGACGTGCAGTGAATCCTTGGATGCAACCTTCGCACCCATGGTCCAGTCAGGAGTCTTGCACCTTGTGACCGGGAAAGACTTCAACATGGCCCATTTGGTGATGCGAAGGTGGCATTGACAGCCCGTCTACCTAGGCAGCTAAGTACAATGTCATTAACTAGTTTCCGGACTCGAGTTTTGTTGTTGCGGCCCATCACTCAAGACCTCAAGCATTAACAGGAGCGGTGCAGGAGCGAATCACGCCGCACGGAAGACTCGCCACACCTACCCACTACCACTAGTAACATCATCGCCAGAATCCCGGCAGTTCCCCTGCCGCCGTCTAAGAAACATGACATGCGCTATGGATTGGGACAACGCCATCGCCCGCGTCGCGTGTCGTAACGAGTCTTCGAAGATGGGAACTTCCTGCTTGCCCCCAGCGTAGCGTAGCTTCCATACCATCACGCCTCCTCAGTCATGTCCAGGTATGTTGGGACCAAGATATCATGTACTGACGATTGATTTATTCTTCTGCCAGATCCATGAACGAGCTCTGTGAGAATGTAGATGCGCACAGTGCATATCATCACCCGCAAAAAGGATTCTCTACCCTGTCAAGCTAAGTGTTGGGGCTTCGCAGATAGATCCCGTCCCGCAGAGATGACTAGCCAGGCACTTCACTACGGAGGCGCACAAATCATCGGGGCTGTTTACGGTGGCGCAATAGGCGAAAAGACTGCCCGTCGGGCTTTCTCAGTATCCACAAGGGCTGTAACCTGTAGCGAATGAGGGTAGCGTCTTTCAAACGACGGTTAAGTTTACCAAATCGCAAAGTTTATTTCGACTCAAGGGTCTGTCAAGTCGATGCTTCATCTCCTGCAGGCTTCCTAGCTTCCGTTATGGAGCCAGCCTTCCGGCTCGACCAAAATGGAGGATATTTTCCCATCTGCTACCATAGCTTACCCTTCAGCCCCCGTGGAGTAAATGCAGCATCCGTTGCATTGAACTTACTTTTCGTCTGGGAAAACATCGCCACCATTCACGGACTGGCCTTTGACGTCCGACGATGCCCGAATTCCATGATGACCCTTCGTTCCTGCCATGGGGCCCATTCATCTCACCTACGTACAAACAAGAGCCGATTACGGAAACAGACATCATCATCGCGTCCGTCGTATGGGCATTGACGCTCGGTAATGTTGTACTGGCGATATTTCTCGGCTACAACCAAACGACTGGATCGCGAGCCCCACTGAGGAGCGTGTACGTTTGGATGATATGGCTAGAACTCGGGGTTTCTTTTCTGATGGGGCTTGAGTGCTTTCTGCACCTATTGAAGATTATCAAGCCAAGTAAGTATTGTCGTTATCATTACCCGGCCGAATCCTAACGACACCCCAGGCTTTGCATTCTACTTTTCCATCTTGTTCTGGTGGTGTATCCAGGTTCAACTCCTTCTTCAGATCATCATCAACCGCATCCGCGTTATTGTACCCGACCGAAGGCGCTCGAAAATGATCATGATTGTCACAGCGATATTTGTGACCGCCATCAACATCAGTGTGTTCAATATTTGGATTCCAGCGCGGTTGCAAATCAGTTCGAAGTAAGTCAATTCCCAAGCAGAGTGATAGAGACGATGGATGGGAATTTGTGCAACTACCTCCTTATGAAGCTCATGTCTTCTTCAACACTCTTAGTTACTGTTCACGACGAGCTAACGCGGAACAGATACCATCACATCAATGAATGGTGGGACAGAGTAGAAAAGGGCCTTTACCTCATTGTTGATGCCCTGCTGAACTGGTACTTTCTACGAACCGTCAAGTCCAATCTCATAAACAACGGCCTTACCAAATACAACAAGCTCGTGCGCTTTAACCAGAAGATGGTTATCCTCTCATTACTCATGGACGTCATGATTATCGCTGCGATGTCAATCCCTAACTCTTTTGTGTAAGTAACATCCCTTCGACCCTCAACCTCAGCAACTGACTCAATCCCACTCAGCTACATCCAATTCCACCCCCTCGCATACCTCGTCAAGCTCAACATCGAAATGACAATGGCCAACCTTATCAAACGCATCGCAATCTCCACCTCCCGCAAGACCGGCATGGCATCCATTGCAAACGAATTCAAATCCTCGTCAAACATGTCCGCCACCCACCATCAAACAGGCGCAGCGAGCCACGCTCACTGTGCCTCTGGCCACGAACTCTCCAGCTTCCACTCCTACACCATCGACACTAAAGGCAACGACCGCATCGTCAGCTTCGCCCCCACCGGCAACCAAATCAAAGAAACCAAGGAAGTCATTGTGCACACTGAACCAAATCCAGACTACAGGAGAAGGGCTTCTGAAGTGGAAATTACGGGTGGCCATGCGGTGACTACGGTTGAAGTACATGCTGGAGATAGGGGGTTGCGCAGGCAGATGAGTATGGATGATATCACAGAGGGCAATGAGAGCTTGAAGAGTAGTGCGACTGAGACGCCCAAAAGGGCGTACGATAGCGATGATGAGGCTCAGCTTGTCAATCAGAAGGCTTGGGGGTGGACACCAAGACGGCAGAGTTGACGTTAATGTTTGTCTATGTGCAATCTTTTCTTTTGTTGCATCTGTTCCTGTATGGGTCATCACTCTGTATGATTAATTTTCTAAAAGTTGGGGTCTACTGGCTATCGTGTTTGGTCTACGCTATACGGGATGGGAGAACTCTTGGTCTACTGGGTCATGGCGTTTGGGGACAATGATACCTGGTAAAGCTTTGAGCGCGTTCAGTCGCACGGCCGGTGGTGCCTAGGTGCATGGTCACCAGGCTACAATCAATTCATTCTTACTCTTGATGAGTTTTCTGGAGTATCTCTACCAGCGCGTTGTCTGAGTCGCTCGGAAAACAATCCCGATAGTTTTGACGCCGTTTCGCGGGATTTCCCTAGTTGGTGCTCAAGACCCACATTGCACCCATAGCTGATGTGACATTGGCTGATGCCAGCTACATGGGATGTTAAGCTTGGAGGTTTGCAGTTTAAGTTTATGATCCTGGCAAGGGGCAGCGGAGGCTGGGGTAAATTGTCTGAGCGTATGGAAAGCCTGCATGAACGCCTCACCATTGTGAGCTTGAGAAGGGGCAAACGATGAATGTAGTGGTAGAATATACGGCCAATCTGATGAAAAATGGATACCTAACTGTATAAATTTATGTTTTCATGACAAAAAAAGCTCTAGTTAGTGTGATCACATGGAGATATGGTCTTCTCACAAACGCCCGATTATCCTTCCGATATTCTACACTGTTCAGTCGAGCGGTTGTAAAATTACTCGTGTTCTATAAGCTTTTCTTTCCAGCCGCCAATCCATCAATACAGTGGCGCACGCTGTTCAAGATATGTCTCACCAGTGACATATCGACAACGCCATCCAGCCACGAAAAGCCAATTGACATACACCCATCTCCTCATGTGATTGTAGCTGTAGTATAAGCTGAGCCCGATACCGCGGAGCACTGGCTGAAAGTTATGCGCCCAACCTCCTAGTTCCGACCATATTTGGCGTCAGCTTCCAAATGCCAATGTTAGTCAACTCGATACTTTCCGTTCGGTTCTCGCCCGCCATGTCGAGTTAATATTTGCGTTGGTTGCTCGCCAACCCGGATCTGCTGTTCTTGCCGTTCTTCTCGACCTCCTTGGTGATTGTGGAGCGGACTTTGCGAGCCTTGTCCCACGAGAAGATATCCAATGCGCTCATGTCTTCAGCAGGGATTCTCCCCTTTTCTGGGGCGACGGATGATAGATGGACGTGCGTGTTCAGGTACAGGGAAACGTATACCCCGATTTATTCTTCTATGTTTTTCTCTGGTAGACCGAGCAAGGTAAGAGTGAAAAGGCTCGGTAGAGCTCTCGTCAATATCCTGTAAGCGATGGTTCATCAGTTTGGTACGCCAAGGATAGGCTGAGGAATCGTCGAAATGACATTGTGCCGTCGGAAACGATGCGTTTGTACTTCAATGAGTAGATCTTTTGCGAGTGTAGCGGTTGATACGATGATTTCCATTGTCGCAGTAAGCGTGGTCTTGTTCTCCCTACTCAGCCTGACCAATCTACTCGTTTTCTTCTTTGATAGCACGATGCTGCGGAATCTCATGTTCTTGGCCTGAAGTTTGTTTATGATTCTCCCTCCTATCCAGAGCTTCAGATGCGTGTTAGGGAACGTGTCGCGCCACAGCTCTTTCGGCAGAAACAATGAGCCCACGGACAGCTTGTGCAACTTCTCCAAGGGCTGGAAAAGGTCTAATATCTTGGAGTTTTTCTACGATTGGGCAAAACTCCAATGATTCCGTTTCTTTGCGGGAATCGAGGGAATTGAGCGCTGCAAGCAAACACCGGTGAAAAACCAGCAAGGATGTTATATCAATGATTCCATGGTGAAAGAACCAGGATACCATGAACACATTGTCGAAACTGGGCGATTGCAGCACGGTGGCGCGCTAGAACGGCCTTGTTCCCAGGTATTCGTTCCAATCGTGTTGATGTTTGGTCTCTAAGACTTCTTCAAGCTTCAATTCAACATCGCCGGCTTCTGTTGGCGAGAATGGCTTGTTCCGTTCGATAAATTGGATGCATGTACGAAGGTCTATTTTTGGGAGGCGTGCAAGGTTCGGCTTGTTTATGTACTCATCCAAAGATATGGCACTGAGTATGGGATGCTGGTTGATGAGGATAGGTAGCGCGGCGAAGACAAGAGGCTCAGATGGTGGTGTTGTGGTCAGTGATGAGTACGTAGCTGTCACACAAGCACATTTGTAGTATCCTATATTGTGCCGTGTTCGCATGAAAGCGTATAGCGCCCCTGTAAGGCTGTCAGAAATGTAACGTTTTGATATGAACATGAGTAGTTCTTACCACATGGTCGGAGTTTCTGAACGGGAAAAGTGCTACTATTAAATTCATCTGAGCAGTAAAGTTTCGGCTGTAGAGCACCCATGGCAACTGATAAAATAGTAACGAATATGATTTTTTTTGAGTGTACAGGTTCCCTTTGTCAAGCCGTAAAATGGTGTCGCAGGCTGCTTATGACGAACATTTCGATGGCGAAGGCATTTTTAAGTTTCCTTGTAAACGCAATTTCTCGCAAATCGACCACGTATGTTCTATAGATGAACACTCCCTAGCAAGGATGTGCCTCCGAACACGTCTGATGTCACAAGTCTTGACTCTCGGACGCTCGCAACCCGACCCAGGTTGGGAAGTGCTTGATAGAGTCTCATCATATATTCCAAAAGACATTTTTATGAAATACCTTCTACTATATCCAGTTGGACCAGAGATGAAGTATACCGAGGAAGTGATAGCCTGCAGCCAGTGAAAAAGTTTAATGCCGGACATCTTCGCGACACCTAGACACCCCAAAGGGATAAGTGCGCGCTAAGCCGCATTGAGTAAGGGTGTTTCTGCTACCACGATATTGGTTCACAACATCAGGCCTACCGCTGTTGAGGAGACAAGAGTAATCAAGAAAAAAACGATGCGACTTTTGTGTCTCAGAGCGGGGTATGTTGGGGTGGTGGCTTACACGAGCGCATGCTACAAAATCATGTCCCCGGATACATGGCTGTTCCCCGCACTTGCTTCCGAGGAAGGTTTGCCGAGTATCCACGACACGCTTTAGGAATACGAACGCTTGGCTGTTTAGACGCGTATACGGATTGCACGAAGATGGCATCCCGCATTCTAGGCCTGCTTACGTATTGTATGATTCTTGTGCATCTTTAAAGGCCTCCTCTGCGTCTCCCGGTGTTGCTGCTGCTGCATGCTTAGAAACACGTGGCGTCTACTACCTTCACTTCAAACCCGATCCCACGCCATCACATCAACAACGAATATGGGAATTGGCGATATATCCATCCGCTCGAGCGAACGCCCCGAGGCAGGCTCTGTCAATATACAGCTCGGAAAGTTCCCAACATCTTCAAAGGATGACTCCGTCGACGCACACAAAGTCGCGAACGAGGTAGTCGGTCGCTTCAATGACGCACTCTCGAAGCAGGATCACTCTGCAATAGCCGATCTCTTCTCCAAGGACATCAGCTACTGGCGAGATCATTTAGCCTTGACTTGGAACCTCAGAACTGTCAAGGGCAATTCTGCCATCAAGGAGTACCTCGACTCTAGCAAGGTGCGGTTAGAGAAGATCGAAGTGGACAAGAACACAGACTACCGAGCGCCAAAATTCGGGGCCATCGACCTTAGTGGGGATGTCAAGGGTATCAACTTTTTCGTTACGTTTGAAACGACTGTTGGACGTGGTGAGGGTGTCATGAACCTGGCTGAAGATAATGGCCAGTGGAAGATTTTCACCTTGTACACGCTCTTGCAAGAGCTCAAGGGTCACGAAGAGCCTCTCGGTCACAGGAGAATAAAAGGTGTCAAGCATGGTGGTGACCCAGCAAGGAAGACTTGGAAAGAGAAGCGCGACGCGGAGAAGGAGGAGATCGATCCTACGGTACTGATACTAGGAGCCGGACAGGGTGGATTGACGGTGGCTGCGCGCCTGAAGATGCTAGGAACCCCAGCTCTCATGGTCGACCAAAACGAAAGGGTTGGCGACAATTGGCGCAAACGCTACCGGCAACTCGTGCTGCACGACCCAGTTTGGTACGACCATCTGCCCTATGTGCCCTTCCCCGCGCATTGGCCTGTCTTTACAGCAAAGGACAAGCTTGCGGATTTCTTCGAGGCTTATGTCACCCTGCTCGAACTCAATGTATGGACATCCACTAGCCTCAAATCAACCTCGTGGGACGAGAACAAGAAGCAGTGGACGGTCATCGTAGAGCGTCGGATGCCAGACGGAGGTTCACAAACCCGCACGCTAAATCCCAAGCACATTGTGCAAGCGACGGGCCATTCTGGCGAGAAGAACTTTCCTAAAATAAAAGGCATGGAAACCTTTAAAGGTGACCGTCTCTGCCATAGCTCGGAGCATCCTGGTGCAAACCCCGAGTCAAAGGGGAAGAAGGCGGTAGTGATTGGCTGCTGCAACTCAGGCCATGACATTGCACAAGACTTCTTTGAGAAAGGCTACGACATCACCATTGTTCAACGCAGTACAACCTGCGTCGTTTCGTCCGAAGCCATAACTGACATCGGCAACAAAGGACTCTACGACCAAGATTCGCCGCCTGTTGATGATGCTGATCTTACTTTTTGGAGCCTGCCAAGTGAGCTTCTGAAGACGCAGCAAATCAAGGTGACCAAATCCCAAGCCGATCACGACAAGAAGATTCACGACGGTCTTCGTGCCGCCGGCTTCCAAATCGACAGCGGGCCCATGGACTCAGGCCTTTTGATCAAGTACTTCCAGCGTGGTGGAGGTTACTACATCGATGTTGGCGCGTCCCAGCTCATAATTGATGGTAAGATTAAGGTCAAACAGGGTCAAGAAATCGCACAGATACTGCCTAATGGCATCGAGTTTGCAGATGGCGACAAGGTCGAAGCCGATGAGATTGTATTTGCGACTGGATACCAGAACATGCGCACACAAGCACGCAAGATCTTTGGAGATGATGTGGCAGACCAGGTCGGCGACGTTTGGGGATTCAACGATGAGGGCGAGTTTAGAACTATGTGGCAGAAGAGCGGACACCCTGGGCTGTGGTTCATGGGCGGTAATCTGGCGCTCTCCAGATATTACAGTAGAATATTGGCATTACAGATCAAGGCTATTGAGGAAGGCATCATGTAAGACGCTGAGGTGCCAAGGCAAGGTCGTAGTCGTATGTAGTGGATATAATCGTGGCACAACAGACATGGTGTTGCACAACCCTGCTTTGACGTGGTTGGTTTGACCTGCCGCCCGGAACCCCAATTTTACTACTTTCGGACTTAGCGCGGGGTAAACCTCCATCTTTGGTCTTCTAGAACAGCACAAGCTCCAAATCGTCTCCAAGCACTTGCACTTCTTTTCTCCACACTTGCGCGGCCAAAGGGAGGTTCTATGCTTTTTGCGCCATGTCGGGCAAGCCTCAAGTCATTCTCGTCGTCGGCGGAACCTCCGGCATCGGCTATTCCATAACGCAATCTATTCTGTCCTCGCCATACCTTCCTCTGAATGCAAAGGTCATTGCATTCGGTCTCATCGACTCCACAATCAAACTTGAATTCACTAAGCAACAAAGAGAGCGCTTGCGCATTGTTGAAGGCGATGTCACAGTCCATGAAGACCGCGAATTAGCGGTGAGGACCTGCTTCAACGTCTTCGGCGGCTTAGACACCCTCGTGTACTGTGCAGGGATCATTACACCGATCCAGACGTTCGAGAAGCTGAACATTGAAGCTGTCAAAAGAAGCTTTGATGTCAATGTTTTTGGAGCAATGAACATGGTACGCTATAATTCTCCCTTTAAGTAGTTTCTAAGACTAAGAGGCTAAACCATCACAGGTCCAGCTCACACTTCCGCATCTTCGTGCTTCACGGACCTCACATCCCCTTAATGCCGGCCGCGGCAAAGTGATTGTTCTCACCTCTGCCTGCGACAATACCGTAACCTATCATGGATGGATGCCCTACAGTACTACGAAAGCTGCACTGACCCGATTTGTTTCCTGCCTCGCGCATGAAGAGCCCCTTCTGAGCGTGCAAGGAGTCTATCCAAAACTGACGCGCACAAAGATGGTTGATGGATTGGTAGAGGGCAAGTATAGAGGTGTTATGGCGGACCATGAAATCGAGAGGTTTAGGATTTGGGATGAAATGGGTGATGAGAGGATAGAGCCACCGGAGTGGTGTGGAGAAGCGGTTGCAAAAATGGCATTGGGACTGTTTGAGGGTGGGAAGAGTGGAGAGACCTTGTACTATGACGAGCATGTTCCACGGAAGATTGCAGGCACATGATTAAGGAGGGCGAGGCGTGACAGAACTATTATCTTATCATGCGTTGATCTGCTAGCGACAGAAGCACCTACGTTTCAGCGTTGTCCAAATTGAGTTATGGTGGTATAATCATTGGCTCCTCACATTATGTGAACAATTTCTGGGCACAGTATTCAATTCAAAGTTTAATGAACTGTAGAGGGATGATTGTTAGTTGAGCTTGAGAAACAACAAGGGAACATGTGTTTGGAACCCAACAATCTTTCTAGTCAAACAATGATCTTGAACAACAAAAGCCAACGGAAAGATAACTAGCTGTTTGAATGAATGTATTCTAAGTACGTCATAGAGTGAAAAGAATGTATATCTAGGATCGACGGTGGATGTTGCGTCATTCCCAAATTGAAGTGATACCTATCATTCTTTCACTAGCTTAATCAAAGTGTTATACCAGTTGCTAATACAGTTCTCTTCCAACTAAATTTCACTAACTACGTTTCTACCTGAGAATTTTCATCTCCTTTACAGTACCACAGTACCCATCCTTGGCGCACTAGATTGAAGAACCATCGCTTACATGATATTGACGAGAGCTCTACCGAGATTTTTCACTCTTACCTTATGGGTAGCTTACAAGATTAAACTTGTAAAGTTAGTAAAGAGACTAAGGCTAAGGTAGAATTGGTAGAGAAACGGAGATTGGTTTGATCTTATCGTAGACATACTTGATCAATCTTGAATCCGCATTGTCTTGAATATATCGTTTACTTCACCAAGTCCTTATCGGCAGGAGATCCTGGAATTATCTTCTGCATTGATCAGGCTTTGCATAGATAGCTACCATTATAAGGACAGCAAAACCTAGTCGAACAATTCACCTTCCAGCATGCACCAAAAATAGAATAGACTGATCCATGTTCCAGCCATTGTCGCATCTAGATTCCATGGTTCTACCCTAGGTAGACTCCGTCTTATCTTACGGCATGTTGACTCCCCATCAACCCCGTCTTATCCTGTTGCTTTATTCCTGAGGCTTCGATAATAATACCCTCTTGGGTGGGTTCTGGCGATGCTCGCGAGGGTACGGTTTGACCTTTGGTAGCATCGGCCTTCTCCGGCACCGATATGGGTGATTCAGCCACCGATCCAGAAGATATCTTCAACGACGTCTCAGCCAAATGGCCAATGCACTGTTCTCTAGGTTTCTTTACTAGAAAATCTGCCGTCATAACATCGGCGTCGTCGCTCCGCTTCGCATTGTCGATATCCTCAGTATGTGATAGTCTCTTGGATTTCACTACTGAGCAAGCATTGTAATCTTTCTCGTGCTCTAGTTTAGAAACCCAGCTATATTCAGACGGGGAGTTCACGGTTCTGGAAATACTGTCCTTATCTTTGGAATTGTCATCTTCGCGAATACAGTCGAATTTTGCCACTGTTTGTCCATCTTCTTCTGCAGGAGCAGCATTCTTGCGTGCCAGCGAGTTCGTCTCTATGTCGAAGGTATCATTGTTCTTCTCGCACGCAGACTTGGCAGAAACTATGGATTGCTGATTGGCGGCAGTTTCAGAGTTCACGACACTCATTTGCTTGATAACTTTGCTGTTTTGATCCATGGCAGACGAACTCTGCGGTATATGCTCAACTGTGGGTATGTTTTTCGTGTCCTTGAGGTCTTTTACGAGCTCGGGCTGCTTCAGAGAGACCTTTGCTAGTCGCATCTCATAAACCCCAATCTTCTCCTGCAACTTCAAATCTGCTATTCTGAGTTTTCTAGTTTCCAACGAGACTGTTTCTAAATGCACCTTTGTTAAGTCGATTTGGTCTTGTAGTTGTTTTCTTGAGTTTTTGAAGTCGCCGAGATCCTTCAGCAAGTTTTTGGTGTCCGAATGCTCTGCGGCGAGGTCGTCTTGCCTTCTCTGGATATTGTGATAGGCCTGTAAGAGTTTGGAAAAGCTTTTATGGGCGCACTTGTTAGAAAACAAGATAATTGCAAAGACGCCACTAAAGACGAAGATTTCAGCTAGACTGAAGGCTAAGATGAAGTGCTCGGTCAAGTCGAGGATACTGAACAAGTTCGGTGGGGTCTCTTTCGCTCCGGTCATGATATCGTACGAAAGTATTGTCGTATGGTAGAGATGGGGAGATGGAAGCACTCGTAGCTGAGAAGGAATAGAACCTGGAGAAAGTAATACAGAAACGATAATATGGGGTAATCTTGCGCAATTATATGTGAGCAGAGGTGAGACGATGGTAGCGGAGAGAACCAGCAAACATTCTAGTACGTCACTATTGTGCACTTCCAGAAGCTCCGTTCTCTTTTGCTATCGCGTTGCAATCTAAGAGGTAGCAAGCTCACTACATTTTGAGGCTCTAGACTAGGCCATACTGTCCCAGAATATAAGAGGGGATTCTGGAGAATTATGGAGTATGCCGGAATCATTGCTCAAGATCCGTTCTAGAAAGCTGTTGGAATGTAAAAGTGAACTCCTTGAAAACTCTTCGCGCTCAAGTGGTATTCTATTTCAACCCGGACTCAGATTGGGTAAGAGCTAACCTCATCCATGTATCTTAAAAGGCTTAGCTAGCAGATACTCCTGCAACACAGCGAATCGCGTGAGGAGACGGATACTGTAAATTTTGGGAGCACATGGGCGACATCAATACTTGAAAACGACGGTGTAGGTAACCACAGCTATTACATCCCTAACAGACGTATCTAGCGCTTATAGTAGCCTTGTCATACTAGGGTGTCACAATATCTCATGTTACCCAGGTGGGGAAATAACAAAGCAATCATCTAAGATTCGGAAACAAAGATTTCTCAGGTCCTGTCAGGAGCAGTGCGAAATATAAAAAATCAGGGTTGACAGATTGCGTGCATCTGCTGTGTAGAAATCCATTAAAAATATCGGGGGGCACTGTGTTGGCTAATTTAGCGGTCGCCTCCAAGGCACTCGCGGGTGAGTCATCACACCGGCTGTGTCATCTTGTTATCAAGTAATCACTCCGAGCCGAATGTATGCCTAGGTTTTATTAATGAACATCGGGTAAGCCAGATCCAAACCTTTGCTAGAAGCCGATGCCAGCATATGCTGTCTGGCACCACGACAGCATTAGATGCCTGTGATCCTTACAAGCACACGATATACCAGTCTGGGGCATCTACTTTATGGTCTACAGATAAGCGGTAGGTATACTCTTCATCGGGAGAGCCCAAATATCAACATATGATGAATTCCGGCGTCAGAGGCAGTTCACGAGATATACAAATAATGTGAACCTATGAATTGACTCACAACAAAGACTGACAATCGAATTCAGGCCGGAGATTCTCTTTGATTGCGAATTTGCTGCGTCAACTTTAAAAAAAGGTTAAACTTAACTCAGAGTTTACGCCCAGGGATCTATGTCTGTATTAGGGAGTTGCTCATCAGGATGAACAGGAAGAGCGTGGTCTGCTAGATCTGAATTCCTCGGTAGTTTCCCCGGCCACGCATGAACGTGGATCATTGGTTACTGAGAACGGCACGTATGCCGCAAACCCAGTGCAAGGGTGTGAGATTTTAGCAGTATCAGTCATGTCTAGGCGTTTGAGATCGGTCGGAAGTGGGAGTCTTCGTTGGCCCACGGCATCCTGAGCTAGGCAATCGTTACCATGAGGATACATGGTTGTCAGTCATTGGGACTTCTTGGTTAACGAATTGCATCACTCCTATGAGCGAAAAATCACGATTTGGAGATTACATGGATGAAATTGAGTTTCTGAAGTCAATTGCGTAAGACGAGAGAGGCGCAGCATTGACCTACACGAATAACCCCGCGGAAACCCCCATCCCCAACCTGGAAAAAACCCCTGTGTAGATCATGATAATCTAAAGAATTAGGGTACTCAAAAAAGAAGGTCTTAGACTTGCCAGTGTTACGCCGAACTCCATCGGCATTGTCGCGATGTTCGGCAAATCTCGGTGCAGCCAACGCTGCGAGCGGAGTCATTGATTGCTCGGACTTTATCAGCAAACAAAAAAAATTATTTTGATAAATGTGTGCTGTTCCTAGCATTCACACCCCGTGTTGTGCCATTGGTGATGAATGGTTTGAGTGACGCAGAGTCATACGCCAATTGCAGTGCTTGTCATGCGGGACACAGTCAGGTTTGCGTTCCAGACTCTGGTGAATGGGTTACGGGAGAGAATTTCATCTGCGCAGGATTTTCTTTGGAGAATACTGGGTTTAATTCGGTCAGACAAGGATGGGACGTTGCTAGGCCTTTGGGATCTTGCGAAGATCTTTGGTTCGTATCCTCTTTGGACATGAGTTCCTAGTGAAGTGTTTGGACCTATAGAATTAGTTGGAGACATAATTCAGAACGTAGTGCTGTATGACGACAAAGTTCGATAGTGGTGATGTGGCAAAGCCGGGATTGATCGAGAAGGATATTCATGACAAGACAATGGGCTACACTGCTGACTTGCAGTAGTGGAAACAATATCTGAAACGGTAGTGTCTCCAATCAAAGCATTGGACTCGTTCGCATGTGTAGCCCTCAAGAGACCTTGACGTAGTCTACCTTCAGTTCCACGGCTTGCCCTTGTGCTGTGAGCATGGTTGCCGGAAATTCCAAGGAAAATGCGTCAATTGGGCACCAGTTACAGTCCTGAGCCAATTAGCACACAGTTATTTCCAGAGCAGATCTGGAAATGCACAGTATGTAGTGTTTGCATGAGAAGCTTACGACACCCCCGGAACATGGTAGTGACTTGAACAGCGTATCAACAAGACAAAGTGCCCTCAGCACGTAACGAAGCGATGGCGCCGTGAGACCCTCCTACATGGATCACAGCAACAGCCGAATCAATGCGATAGCAGCAGTGATGGGTGAAGGCCAGGGAGCGATGAAGTTTTGAGCGTGATTGATGGAGAAGGCGCCAAGACTTTGTGACTGTGCGGGCTTGGATCCCATCAATAGCATGTTTTTGATTTCAGATACTGCAACTTAGTGCTGTGAGTTGGTACGGCCATAACGCCCAAAGTTCCCTAGTTGAGTCTGTTGTCGCATTTCTGCCAGATCGCTGCATAGGCGAGTTGGTGGGGAATGACGTCATGGAGGCCGAGCCCAGGTATCACAACAACACCAGGCATAGGTTCCGCGAACAACCAATATGTAGGCATCGCAGCGACGATGTAATACACGCAAGCAACGTGAAATGCTTTGCTATCAAGAAGCTTGTCAGCATAGATTGTCGCTGGTAGCGCCACGCAATCACGTCGATGGTGAGCGCTTCCGTGCCTGAAACATACAGGATCCTACCAAATCATCGCTGAGTTGAGGACCTGCCACGTCGGAGACGGCACGTGACACAACTCAATCCCTGCGCAAATCGCTTCACCGCTCGCCCAATAAACAGGGCACAGAGAGTCAGATACGAGAGCTGGCTGACAGCGAAAAATGTTAGAGTCACAGCTGGCGGATTCCGGTAACCTATATCTTCCCAGTGTAAAGTCATGTGTTGGATGCATTCACTCACTCCATAACTTTTGCGCTTCAAAATTCAGGGTCTTCTGCTCCACCGCAAGCACCGACTATATCCCTGCATACCTCAATTTACTGCGCTACTCAATCCTATTATTGATAAATTACGTCATCACTGGCGACCCATCGCGATCACTGATAGAGGCGCTACCAAAAGAGTCGCTATCATGTGTTATCACAACTACAGTCAACACAACGGCTGCGGACATATTGGAGAGTCGCATAATCAGCCATGGACGCTGTGCGACGTAGCTGTCCAGAGGCTGAACGACCTCCGTGGACCAGGCTCCCCACCAGTATCTCCGCCAGCGACAGCCCCGCGCAAGCGTACCTCATCAACACGGCGATTCTTCTCATTGAGTGGGCAGCTTTCACGCTCTTCCACCAACGCGTCATCGTCATCATCTCGATGCGCAACCTCTGGACCATCAGGTGCAGCCACACCCAGAACTTCACAGTCTAGTGCTGGTTCTTACACCTATACTACAGCGTTGGATTACTCCACCCTACCAGACCACCAGCTCTTGGCTGTAAAATGCGATGCACCGGTGAAGCGCACCCATGTCAGTAGAGACATGGATGTCTGCAAAGGCTGTGCACGCTGGATCGGCCAGATGCGCCATATGATTCAACGGTACGACAAAACAGGTAGTATACGTGGCACCAGCGCGTTCGAAAAGTTTCTAAAGTGGGAAGGGGAAGGCGGAGGAGAAAGAGAGGGCGATCTGACCATACCGCTGGACGATGAGGATCAGGGCGGGCCCTTTGGAGCTAGGCAAGCTATCATCTTGGGTCATCCTGAAAGCGCCATGAATGCTAAGGGACCGAGGGGGCTGGGAACCTTGGAAAGGGAGTTGGACGACCGCTATCGGTATTGAGCGAGCAGTGGGTTGGGCACGAGGGGAGGAGAGGGAATCATGTTGTGACTTGTATGTCTTGCGGGGGAGGTAACATGAGTATTTTAGGTGGATACTTATTTTTAGTCAAATACGACATGCTTGCACCATCGCCCACATGAGTGGTCCGGTCGCTCCCGCGCACTGGCACTAACGTAAGTATGAATTGACGACCAAGACGTAAGTATCAACAAAAACCAGAGGCCCACAATGCTGTTAACCTTCGTATGATGCAGAGCCGCTCTCCCGGGACCGTAGTCAAGGCTGATTCAGGGTTCCGGCTCAACGTGTGCGTACCCCATCAGGCCAGACTTGCAGGTTCCCAAGCGCTGTGATTAGCTCGGTGGCGAGCTCCATGTACTTCCCATAATCCTTTGGACGGTTCAGTCAGTCGCGCAGGAAGCGATCCATTTTTCAACAAAAGCTGTTCTCTCAACGCCGCAAGCCGCCAATCTCCCTAAGCCCCATGCGTCGGTGTGTTTCGCCGACTGCGCCACCCATCATCAACACCGATTTGCCGTTTCTTCCCCATCGGGAATCGGTCTGAAGTTGGTGAAGACAGGTGCTGTCCCTACAGGTTGAAGCAAGGCATGTATTACGGTGCTATGAAGCTCTTGCATGGGTCTAAACTGGCTTTCTGCTAAGTACCCCAAGCTACCAGGGTTTACGGAGAATAGGAAAGAAAGACGGAGCATGGAACAATGACGTGAAAAGGACGAGGTTGAGGCACAACCACCTTTAGCGTAGCCCTTTGCTGCATTTCGCCGAAAAAACCAGCTACAATCAACACCTTTGCTGGCTTCTTTCCCAAAACAGCAGATTCTACAGTTACAGCCAGGTTTTGTGAGGAAACTCCCCGAAAACTAAACGACCTCGATTCGAGAAGTTCTGCGGGCAAAGCATCCGTGGATGTTGAACCACTTACATGCATATGCAACGTCACCCCGGGAATCCCACACTACTAATCCTAGCGAGCGGAATTCACGTCCTAGCCGTTGGTATCACAGCTCCTAATCCTGCCATGCATCCGCTCATGTAGGACCCCTGACTTGTGGTCCGTGACTGCCGCGGGGCGCACCGCACCGCCTTAATCCCATGACTTGCAATCTCGATTCGATTTCCCGAACTGGGAAGCTATGGTGAAGATGAAGAGTCCACACATGTGAAATCGATTCTTCGCTCCGACTGTCATCGATACTGTTTGTGGGTCACTTTCCCGAACGAGTAGCAAGCGGCGGGTACAGCCCCTGCTGTTTATTGTTTTACATCGCTAAGCCCGGTTATGTTGTGCTCAAGACAGTAAATTGTGGATTGTGATCCTCCCGGGTTTGCGATGCTAACGGGGTACTGAGAGCGCATTGGCTCGGTCGAATGACCGCAGGTTTCGATGCTTTCTGTGGGAGTTACTCAACTCGGGGGTATTGGGGCGTTGTGATGGGTTCCAGGGAGGGATGAAGTTCTGAAGTGAATATAATTGGTTCGGCTTTGCGTCTGCAGTCTTCGATGCTGGTGTGAGAAGATTGCCCAAGTTGGATAGATGGCTGCATGAAGAGTTTCCTTGAAATACTCATCTGCTCTGAAAGCGCCTATTGGGTCGGTCTCATGTCCGCAGTAATTGATGCTTTTTTGTGAGTTTCTACATAGAGAAAGACTGTGATCTCCGCGGCGGCCGAGCATTGGAGTAGGGGTTTACAGATGATATCTTCATTACTACTACCATATGGGTGACATAAGATAATGAACATACTAGTGTACAAAGGCCATTCTATTGGCCAGACACATCTATTAGGTGCTTACCAGCACTGTCAAGTAATTTACGTCACCCAGGTGCTCCCATCAGATTGGTCAATGCGACGGTCCATCTTCCTGAGTGTGACCACGATGGAAAAGGACATTCAACAAGTGGGCACGGCATGACCCAAATTCTACAATGATCACTGTAGCTCTAGAACGGTGGAACTATCGCTCACATGATTTACAGAAAATCTCTACCTGAATATCTTCTATCAAATTCTCCGCAAACTTTATAGCTGCGAAGGTAGACTCAAACACAGCGGGAGCTCACAGATAGACGGCAAAACTCTGCATAGTAGACATAGCAATGTTTAATATACAGCCCCTCATGATATGAAGTAGCATTCCTATGAGCGAATACATAACAAAAGGCACCGTAGAAATCGTGACTCAGCCCCGTCCTTAATTCACTACAATTTACAAGAAAAAGACCCATTATCACATCTCATACTCTTATGACGATGACCGTCACCACGCTCTTCAAAAATATAGCCTTTGCCCTTTCCAGTCTCACTGTAACGTCCCCCTAGCAACATCCCTCCGGCAACTCACACTTCCCACCTCCTACTTCTCCGCCCATCACCGCCACACTTGTCCAATCTCTCCACTCCCCACCTTAACTCTTCACCCTCAACTATCAACTATTAAGCCTCAACCATCAATTAGTAACTAACCCCCAACCTTCAACCCCCAACCTTCAACCCCCACCCAAAATCATGTGCATTGAAACCTACACCCGCTATCTCCGCTGCACACACACACAGCTCCAACGCTGGGACTACTGCGCCATCCTAATTCCCACGGACCGCATCTCCAGCACTGGCCGCTCCTGTCGAAAATACAAACTACGCTACAAAGATACCTACAACAACGACGCGTGTTTTGAGTGCCTGCGCGAGCGAGCCATTGCTGAAGCGACGGGTGCTGTGTTACCTGACCGAGGGGGCATGGAGAAGTTGCCGGCGAGGGGGACGTTTGCTAGGAATCATACGTTTTCTAGGATTGCGGGGAGTACGGTCATGGGAAATATGATGGTGGAGAAGAGGGGGAGTAAGGATAGCGAGGGAGCTTGGCGCGGAGCGATGGGACGGGGAGTCCGGTGAGGTAGCGTGGGAGAAGGATGAGGAAGGAGGTGGGCAGGGGGAGGACAAGAAGAAGAAGAAGGGAATAAAGGGGTGGTTCAAGCAGATTTTGCAAGGCAACGACATGGACCGGACTGAAGTGGAGGCTATGGCTTTCCAGTTTCAGAGGATGGATGCATGAGGCGTGGCGACTACCGGGCCCTCGGACTGAATGAGGACCATGTTTATAGGGGTGCCAGATGTACACATTGACTTCTTGTGTACATAAACATCAAAGTGGGGTGGTTAACATGTAGTCTCCAGGACCCTTCATCTTGTATAGCGATATAAACTAAATAGCTCATCTACAAGGGATTGAGATGGTTAGAATAGTTTTGTTTCAAACTTCTCTCGCAGACGCTCGTACTTCCTCACATCACCAACACTGGGCCGCACCGTCTTGGCTGCCTCCACAAAGTCAACATATTCCACCATCTCGCCTCGTCTCCTCAAGGCATGCTGCCCAGCCTTGCGCAACAAACTCTCCAGATCAGCACCGGAGAAGTCCTTACAAGCGTCTAGTCTGCCTATTTCGGCTAGGTCGGGGCTAATAACCCCCCCACGTTGACGAATCAAAGCCTTAAGAATATCGACACGCTCTTCTGGCTTGGGCAGCTCGACGTAGAGTAGTGTTTCCAGGCGGCCGGGGCGAAGCATAGCCTCATCGATCATCTCGGGCCGGTTGGTTGCGGCGATGAGATAAATACCTTCGCGCATGGAAAGACCGTCGAGTTCGGTCAGGAGCGTGTTGACCACACGCGCGGAGGCTTCGTGGAGCTCCGTAGAACGTTTGGGGACAAGAGCATCGAGCTCGTCGAAAAAGATGACGCAGGGGACAGAGGACCGGGCACGCATGAAGACCTGTCGGAGGGCGCGTTCCGATTCACCAACATACTAGAAGCTGTTAGTAAAAGCTGTGCTTCCGGTGCAATTATGTAAAGAACGTACCTTGTTCAACAGCTCTGGCCCCTTGACGCTGATAAAGTTTGCCTTTGACTCTGCAGCCACTGCCTTTGCTAGGAGTGTCTTACCGCATCCCGGAGGACCCCAGAGTAGCACTCCAGTAGGTGCCGAGATGCCAAACTTGGCAAACTTAGCTGGATTTTTAATAGGCTCACATATAGCCATCTCCAGCTCTTGCCGAATGCCAGATAGTGCTCCAACATCGTCCCACGTGGTATTCGGTACCGTTGTGAAACCTTCTCGCTTTGATGAAGGAGTTATGGTTGGTAGGACAGCCTGGAAGGCTTCCATAGAAAGAGATGTGTTGTCGAATCCTTCGGGGCGCGGAGCGTCTGCATTCTTTGCTCGCATGATCAAACGACGAATTGACTGATCAACTTCCGAGTCTGGCTGCGGGGAGGTTTCATTGTCGATCTCCATCGTAGTCTCTGCAATAGCTGCCTGCTTTTCGAGTGCTGTCCGAAACTGAGTCATAGACCACATCCCTGCTTTGCTGACGAGATCCTTCAAGTCCGCGCCAACGAATCCAGCTGTTCTCTTCGCCAATAAATCAAAGTCCACATCTGGAGATAACTTTGGTTGACGCGTGAGCGCTTGAAGTATGGACCGTCGCATCTGCTCGTTCGGTACGCCAATGTTGATCTCGGTATCGAATCGACCCCCACGTCGAAGAGCCGGGTCTAGACTATCCGGTCGGTTTGTGGCTGCGAGCACGATGACAGGCTTGCCGTTGTTGCCTTCCATTGCGAGGCTATCCATGGAGATAAGTAGTTGTGCAACAATTCTTTTCTCCATCTGACTCTGTGCACTATCCCGTTTGGGCGCAATGACATCAATCTCGTCGATAAAGATGAGGCATGGAGCGACTTCTTTGGCCTTTTCGAAATGCTCACGAACCTGCTTTTCGGACTCTCCAGACATGCCTGAAACGACGGAAGGGCCTAGGATTTCAATAAAAGGCACACCTAGTTCGGCAGCAAACGCTCTACAGATGACTGTTTTACCGCATCCAGGTGGCCCATGAAGTAGTATGCCACGGGGTATAGGGATCATGCGTTCGGCGTACTCCTGTGGCATCAGGAGAGGTAGTACCAAGTGCTCTTTCAATTGCTCCTTGACCTTTCCGATGCCACCAAGATCATCCAAGGTCATGTCTGTAGGTGCTGCAGTATCGATCTTGCTGTCTCGCGCCGCCTCTGCTGCCTTCTTTTGCCGCTTGCTATCGCGTTCTTCTTTCGACTTTCCCCCATCCCGCTTCTTGCTCTTTTCACTCTTTTCACTCTTTTCGCTCTTCTCGCCATTGGCAGGAGTTGCCCACTGATTGACGATCTGGCGATTCATCCAATCACTCGATCGGTCATTCTTCTCTTTTGGTTCGTCCATGGCGAAGTCGCCCTCCAATTCGGCCATCTCGTCTTCGTCGCCGGATTCTTCGTCTTCCCGGATAACGTCGATTACTCGATCAATGGAGTCCTCCAGCTGCCTCTTGGGTCTTCTTTTCAGACTCGAATTCGAGCGCTGGATGTATTCGTATACGGTAGATAGGCGTAGCTTCAATGGCGATTCGTTCTTGTCGTCAAGATATTTGCGCACAACTTGGTACACTTCTTTGTCGAGGCCAGCTTGGAGAGAGGGGCGTCCTTTTGCCATGTCGATATCTTCTGTGAGGGTACGCGCAAGCAGCCTTTCTTATACTGTTGGAAGCGGTAAATCGTCCAAGCCGGCCGTTTTAGGCAACGCGGGTTTCCCTGAGCGGACTCATGCAAGGTGGGTCACGGGATAGTATGGCTCAGATGACCTGGTCTCTGGAGAATACAACAGAGGAACAGTGAGTCAGAATAAAGCTGCAAGAGACACGATATCAGACAGCTGCAGTTTGGAGACGTTCCAATGCTAGAGAGATGCATGTCCACAAAAAAGTTCGCGCGTCTTATCGATAAGACTAGCACCGGCCGTATTCCGCACTAGCTTCCCAGCCTGCATTCGTCAATCAAGGCACGGGGACCCGACGTCGGGGGAGTCGCATGAGCAAAGCCTAGGACACTTGGACTCTCAACACTCATGGAGATCGCGGCATTATGGGCAACTCGAGCAGCTCCAACAAGATCTCAGCGCAGGACAAGTGAGTCGGCCTTTATCTGTGTTCTTGTATCTACAGGACTGACAACTTAGGGCGATCCTGGACATGAAGAACCAGCGCGACAAGCTGCGACAGTACCAGAAACGCATCACCGTCCTCACCGATCGCGAAAAGGAGATTGCAAAAGAGTGCTTGGCCAAGGGCGACACCAATAAGGCGAAGCTGGCGCTGAGGCGAAAGAAGTACCAGGAGAGTCTACTATCCAAGACCGATCAACAGTTGGCGCAGCTCGAGATATTGACAAGCGACGTCGAGTTTGCGCTGGTGCAAAAGGATGTCTTGTATGGACTGCAGCAGGGAACTGCAGTGCTCAAGGAGATTCACAAGGAAATGGGCGGCATAGAGAACGTGGAGAAGTTGCTGGGTGAGAGCGAGGAGGCTCGGGCTTATCAAGAGGTGCGCATACCCGTTGTCTGCCAACTGTCATTATGCTAATATAGAGGCCATACAGGAAGTCAGCGAACTTCTCGCGAACAAAATGTCCAACCAAGACGAAGACGAAGTCGAAGACGAGCTCGAGGCCCTGGAAGCAGAAGTCAACGGCGTGGTCCCCGCGCTGCCCGATGCGCCTGTCGCACAGCCACAGTTCACACCAGAGGAGAAGGCGCAAATGGCCAAGGATAGGGCTGCAAGGAGAGCGAGGGAAAGGGCTGCTGAGCAGGCGTCGCAGCCCATGCTTGCATGACGGAACATGGAACATGGCATTTGCTTTGGGTATAGATGGCATTAGAGCGTGGTGTTGGGGTGTTTGTTGGCATATTCTCGATGCTTCGACTATGCGATGCATGTTTGCTAGAATCACGATACATGAGCTGAGACAGTGGTTGCGCATCGATGCTTGCGGTGACCACGTGCCTGAGACCTGCGCAATGATGCCGACTTCTCAATCCGACGGTTTACCAGAGCCGTGTCAGATTCACCCTTTCCTCTGACACACTCAGGCGTACGTCATAACAACTTCCCTACTTTTCCACCTTCATCTACCCGTCTTGTACAGCGTTTGGCCAGTATAAAACACCTTTGAACACTAAAGCTCAGGCTAGTTACCCCGCCCCCACTAGCAACATCGAGAACGAGAAGCACAACACCAACATGTCGCACTCGCACTGTCACGACGAGCACCACGATCACGATCACGGCGACGGTCACGACCACTCGGACGACATCACGCCTGCGCTACAAAACATCCTGTACGAACAGCTCGACTTCCCCAAACTCGTCACTCTCAACGAAGACGAGTCCAACAGCGGGCGCGCCATATGCCAAAAGACATGGGCACAGCGCCTGGACCCCACGCCCGAGCTAAAAAGTAGCGCCGACGAACAACTCCTTATGACGATCCCCTTCACCGGCCAAGTACGCCTGCACAGCATAATCCTGCGCACAAGCCCCGGCCCAGACTGTCCCAAGACACTCAAAGTCTTTGTCAACGAAGACGCGCTCGACTTTGAGACTGCCTCGGAGAAGGAACCCACGCAGGTGCTTGAGATAAGCCAGACATCAGAAGTACAGGAGATTCCCGTCAAGCGGGCAAAGTTTGGCACGACGAGGAGTCTGGCGCTGTTCTTTGAGGATAATTGGAGTAATGGCGAGGAAGATGAGACGAGGATTAGCTATTTGGCGTTTAAAGGCGACTTTATGAAGTTGAATAAGGAGGCCGTGTCAGTGCTGTATGAGGCTGCTGCGAACCCGAGCGATCATAAGAATATTGTTGGTATTGGACAGGGTGTGGGGAGGAGTGTGCAGTAAATAGAACGTAGGCTGAGGGTCACATTCTAAGGGTATGTCGCATGGGAAGGAGTCAAAATCATCATTATGTAGCATTGGTATGCCAGTCTCTCGTTTCCATAATATCCAAGCGTGTATGATGAAAAGCATCTCATAGTCTGAGGGGTCAGCAAAAGCGCGTCATGGATACTTGGAGGTGACATACTCAGCGTACTATGCTGCATTCGTGGGTATCATTGCCTCGTCATGTTCGATATATCCAGCAAGCATTTGTCCCGTGCCCCCAAGCCATACTGATCTTGTGCGCCTGGCCTTCCTTATATTGCCAACGCATGACCATCAAGTTGTCCATCGCCTTGACCCCGGTGTCCAGTCTCCAGATGTTCGCCCAAAAAAAAATCTCTTGTCAACCCCAAAGCTTGGACTCACCTCAGTTGTGTTTTGTATTCCCCAGCACCTCACCATGCACCTTGGACCAATTGATCTTTGAATCAATTTCTTCGTCCACCTTGCCCACCACCGCTACGCTGTCACCTCGTATGATGTATAGTCCCAAGGGTACTTCCTCGCTCGGTACCTCTTCTTCTAGTGGTCGAATGATGCGCTCCACGGCTTCTTGGAGGACGAGGTTCATACTGCCGTCGCACGAGTGTAGCTTGCCGACCATTGTGCGCCCGTCGAGGGTGAGAACGGATACCTTTTCTGGAAAGAGTTAGTCTATAACTAGAGGAGAAGAAGGGGGGTTGTACTGTTCAGGTAGGCGTTGAGTGCCATTGTGGAGGTTTGGGTGGGTGAGTGGTTGTCAAACGGCGGAGTGGTGGGGGTGTCGGCGCGAGTAGGTTTCTATGATTGGGTAACGGAGAAAAGACCCAAGTCCTCGTTTTGACGCTGTATACTCTCTGACCTGAGCAAGGTGGTATGGGCGAGCAAGTGTGCCTAGCGTAGTCTACCCACGGAACGGCTGTGGTTGGTACTATGCGCGGATGCAAAGACAATGGATCCAAGATTTTTTAGGACGCAAGACTAATGGTGGACTTCCAGATGCGCTATCTGGTGGGGTTGGGGAAAGAGTGTATATCTGCGAATGTTGAGGCTTAGTTGGTACGCACAAGTTACACGGATAGCTCGCGATGCTTTGCGGTGGAGCTTCGACTTTGGATGAGGGCCGTGCGTTCGGCCAATCAGAGAACACTTCCTCCGCATGGCCGCTCCTTCTCACCAGCTGTGCTGGACAACCCCCACTTTCATTCGAAGTCGCTTATGCTTTTTCTACTCATATTAGAGAACATATGACTCCATCATAGTTTCGATGCCGGTAATGGATGCCATGTTTCTCCGCGTGTTTTACTCGTATCATGAACCCTAATCTGGTGGTGTTTTCTCCACCAGCTCACTTTTTTGTACTTACCGATCTATCTACGCTGGACCAAGGGCTTCATGAGATGGGTGGAAGACTTTCCTGGTTCAGTGGCATCGTTCATACCTCATATCGTGGGCAGTCTCCACTTCTTCATAACACGCGATCTACTTCTCTGGCTGCTTCAGACCAGAATTATCCTATTATATCAATATCAAGCATGCAAAGAATACTGGTAAAAGAAAGTTTCTGGTCTGGCTAAAAGTTATGGTATATCTGTGTGCGGTCAGTATCGTGCCATGGTTTGGTGTGGAGACACTCAAGGAAACTACCTCACAAATCTCCTTTGCCTAGAAAACATGTTCCCTGTTTACATTCTCCTCTCATCGCTCTAACAAAAGCTTCCAAAGACTAAGACGACATGGCCGACCTCTCCACAATCATCCAGCAATACCCGATTCTCGAGGCGCTCTGTCTACACCTGCGCATTGCCGACTTCGTAACCCTAACACAACTGAATCTTGAGTACCGTCTTCTGCTCAAAGGACTGAACCGGCCTATCCTACCTCGAGAAAAATCCGTCTTCCCATTCAAACCAGTAAGCAGGGAGTGCTATTGCCAAGAGCATAATGGAGCCTAGTGTCCAAAACATGGCACACCTGGATTGCGCAATATGCTCCGCACTATCGACAGGACCTGCGAATCCGATCTCCACACGGGTTTCAACCCCTTAGCTGAGCTCACCAGATCGTGCAATCGACCATATGTGACGCTCTTGGCGGTCTGAGTGACGTTAATTCGTGCCAAACGTGTAAAGCAAACATATGCTTCCAACTTTCTTCCAGGATCCTAGACAATGATACATTTCGGACACATTACACCTGCTCAGCATGCTGGAGCTTGAGAGCGACGCGTGCACCTCCCCGCACCAATAGCCATCTAACAGGGGGGAGGCGGAGCAGCAGAGTGCCCTGCAGTACAGTGATACTCTGCAATCCTTGCGCCCTGAAAAAACGTCCCAAATATTTAAGAGACCCCATAACGGACAGGCCATGGTAAAAGTGTGCAAAATGCCCTAAATTCATAGGCTTGTCCGAAATCCATAATGGTTACCGTTTCTGTCCGCTTTGCAATCTTCCAATGCGAAAACCTAAGCCATACGACGGGCAGCCGCCAGGTACCGACCACGATTCGATAGAACAGTTCTGGATATATAAGTGTTACGTATACCGCTTTTACAAGAATCGATGACAGTTGCTTTCTCCACCGGCTCACTGGGAATCCATCGAGTTTCGCTGGGAACGCTTCAACCAAGCGTCTGTCCTTACTCCCGAGGAGAGTAGTTACTTTGGCAGATGCTCTTACTTTCAAGCCTATCAGCGCGCCTGTATGAAAGTTTGAAGAGGCTTTGTTTTCGCTGCCCGCTTCCTAGCAGTGTCTCATATGCGTCACGACAGATACAGAGAACATGTGGATATCCGGATGACGCAGCTGAACAAAGGGGCGTTTGGGAAATGAGAGAGCAGTTTGATTCTCAGGCTAATACGCCACATTTGGAATGGGTAATCGGAAAGGTACTCCAATCTTTGATTTATTTGTAGGTATCCTAGCCAGCAACCTTATTCTGTATCAAAATAGGCCATGTTCATAGACACGCAGGATCGAAAATTAAATGATTTCATATCAATACATCGTTTAGTGGTATCATGCAACAAGTCAAAAGAAGCAAAAAAGGGTATTCACACATGACTCCCGGCTCTTCTCCCTTCAAAGTCTTCTGGCCTATAGTCCTTCAACTCAACTACCTGGTCACCCTTGACGCCGCGATCCATAGAACCAATCTCATCCTTCTCCTGGACTGCCATCTGTTTATTCAGCGCGAATCCGGTATATGATCGCGGGAGATAGCGTCCAGGATGCCAAACCGCAAAAACAGCCAGTACGAGCAACACGGGCGCGGCGTCAAAGACCCAGAAACACCATTCGTGGCTCTGCAGGTACAAGAGGCCGTAGTCGCGATCGTGCGGAATCTCCATTGTGCGGTAGACGGCGCGTAAGGCGATGAGCACGGACGACAGGTTGATTGTGTAGGACAGTTTGCGCCACAGATGCATGTCGCCTAGATCATGTGCGGACCAGTGGCGCGAGAGGTAAAAGTAGCGCATGCTGATGATGGAGAAGGAGATGAAACACATCATTTGCAGGACGAGGCCTAGGACCAAGATGACGCGGCCTGGGAGAGCATTGCGCTCGGAGGAGCTAATAGTGCGGGATCCAGAGGGCGAACGGTCGTATTGCCTACTTATCTGGGATGCGCCGATGAGCTGGACGACGAAGGAGAAGAGATCAAATGTTACGAATGTGGAGGTTATCCAGCGCGGGAAACACCATAGCGTCTGGAAGTTGAGTGCGTGGATCGGACAGCTGAACCAGATTACGCGGCTAAATGCCGTGTACGAGGCTGCGGCGAGGAAACTGGGCGCGAGGAGGATCATGAGCCAGGATATGAGGAAGGGGTCTTCTTTTTCCTCGTCATAGGCAGATACTAGGCGCGTGATGAAGCCGAGGTCCAACATAAGGATGGCGATGATGGCAGCCCAGAAGAACCATGATCGATGGCGCACATACTGCGACAAGGAGTAGAAGGAGAGAAGAAGGGTGACGACAACGCCGATTATGGCGAGAGCGTAAGATGGCTCGTATATGTAAGGGTGGATGAATGCTTGTACTGGTTATGTGTTAATAACAAGCGTATATGGATGCAGTGAGACGTCGAGTGTGGCGTCGAGAGCTAGAGTTGGGGGCAAACTCACCATAGGAGTGGTCCCTTTTGGGGAAGTCGACAGAGCGCGCATCGAAGAGGCCGGCCGCTTCCACCATCCTGGCCAACATGTCCCGTCCCACTCGGCGAAGCCTCGCTGCCAGATAGGCAGAAAGCCTGGTGATGCTACTCTACTGATCCTTCTGGTCGATGTGCGGTGATGGCGGAACCAGTACACTCTTGTCCAGGCCGTTCAGCAGCGCTCATGGATGGCCAGACAGCTTGCGAACACCACAAACTCGGGAGTCGCAGAGGGGCAAGCTTTCAGCATAGCGCAGGCCCGGCTAACGGCGAAAGTATAAGAGAAAAGGGAAGTGGACAGAGCGTAAGGTTTGGAAATTGTGACCGAGGAAAAAAAGAGAAGACCAACAAAGACGCAATGAAGGGCTGCAACGCGGCGGTACTACGCGCGTTTTACCAGCTCATTCCATTTTCTCCGCTTCGCTGGGCACAAGCTCAAGGCCTTGGCGGCGTTTCCTCGACCCCGTCTTTCGTTCCTCTCCGCCTAATCGCGACGATTGTGTCCAGCCTGATCTACTACGTGTGCCAGAAGTGCGCACGTTTCCCCATGCGAGACGCTCGGTACGGGAGAAGTCGGGTTGCACTTACTCAGCAGGCCATGGCTGAGCGAGCCAGTTGGCTCACGTCTTCCCATCTCCCTCACAAGTACCGTAGACTAGTTGTTCAGCACGCATTTCCTCAACTTGGGCAGAACCACGTAACGTTACCGAATTGCTGCGAGCAAACCGCTGGCTGCGTCACAAGTTGCACGGGTGAGCCGATCGCCTTGGGGTCTTGGCCGACCATCAAGGTCCATGGCATTTGCACACGCCAAGCGTATTGGCATGGTAGGGCCGAATGGCACCCAAGACAGTTGGCGCATACATAGACACCTATTTGCCTGTGAACTCTCTCTCTGCCTTACTGTCAAGAGTTCCGACGTAGACTAGTTAGCCGAATCTTCCGGTTGCTGGTAGAGAGGGCGCGGCATCGCTTGTGCACGACAATCCACGAGACGAATCATCTCATTCGGTAATTGGCCGAGACAGGCTGGCTCCTCTCCTATTTGGCTATTCATGGGTTCCTCTACCGGTAGGTATCCTACTACTACCGTGGAAGAAACCTACTGTACGCGTACGCAAACTATCTAGCCGGATCGTCCGGCTGCTGACTCGAGGCCATTGAGCAAATGTGACATCATCTGTGCACGACCAACACTGACGAAATAACCATCCCGAAATTCAACCTAAGTACAAGCCCCCCCGGTTTCTCGCCAGCTGTTGGTCCTTACTCAGCCTTGGATCTACAACCCCAAGTATCTTGGACCGCCAGACAGTGTTCCTCCGTTCCGATCCATACACGTACATCTCTTGCTCTTCTTCGTCATCGGGACTGACGAGCTGCTCTTCGCAGAAGAACATGTCTGGGCGGAGATCCTTGTGTGAGTATTTCCCCGAGGCCTGTTAGGAGAAGGTAAGGCTAGGAGTGTCGTCTTAGGAGGGTGTTAAGGATGGTGGGTCTGGAGAACCTAAACCTAAATCCGAGGCGGTGGTGGATTTGGACTCTTCCGGGGTCTCATACTCACATGCATCATCGTATCCTTTATCATAGCCTTCCTCGTATCCTGCTTCAGGTCCAGTTCGAAAGCCTTTCTCATGCCCATCCTGCCACGACTCACGCCATCCTTGATTAAATCCCTCATCGTACCATTCCCCATACCCCCCTTTATCCACTATATCCTGCTCGTTCTCTTCCTTGACTTCTTCTTTGTCCTCTTCCTCATGCTCTTGCCAACCCTCCTCTTCTAGATACTCTCCCACGCCGTCACTTCCACACTCTTCGTGTGTCGCCGCCTCTTCCTCTTCAATCCCATATTCTTCCTGTATCACCGGCTCTTCTTTCTGACTCCCGCCCTGCATAAATTCTTCCCTAGACTCCCCATACCGTACCCACCCTGGTGGACGTGCAATGTCGCCCTCCCCGAATACTATATACGAATCATCCTCAAAGTAGATGGCGGGTGCGTAGGGTGCTAAGAACATTAGGCATGTGGTACCCTGCAGAGAGGGGCAACGGGGCATTTCAACGGCTTGGGAAGTGGAATCGGGGAGGCCTGCGATAAGGCGAATAGGGTAGCGACGGGACATTCTGATGGTGGTTTTGGGTCAGATGAATACAGAGTGGGGAGACAGGGGAGGGTTGGGCAAGAGTTGACAAAGAGGATGACGTTTGCTTTGGGTAAGCAAGCAAAGGGTGCACTGATTCAGATGGCAAATGAATCTCATATTTTGGATATGAGCGGAGCACCGAACATCTGCTAGGGACCGTGGTATTTACTTTTCAAGCTGTATATCTAGCTAGTGCCTAGATTTCTCTCAGCCCCATCTTCTATGGTCGCATATGTAAAGACATGATCATGTATGGCTCTCCCACTTCGGGTGCTGAAGGTATTGGTTGAGACAAAGACGGTCCTGGAATTTTCGCCTTATTTTCTTCCCCCCAAAACTTAGTATCGTCCTCTGGCTTCTCTTCAGCCCCTAATTGTTGTCCGACGGAGAGGTTCTATTTAAACCGTTCAATAGCGCGTCGAACTCATCCATACTGCGCATGAACTCCATGTCATCTGCGTTGGAATCGTCTGCGTCGGCCATTGGCTCTATAATGGCTGGAGATTGTCGCCGCAGCTTCGGCCTCGGATGTTCATCCTCCTCATCTTCCAGCGCCGCAAACTTTCGGGCAAATTTGCCCTTTGTCGTGGCCCTACTCTCTGCATCCTTGAACAAAGGAAAGATATTTGCTGCAGCAGCCTCGACTGATCTTTCCTTCTTCGCCAAAAACCCTACACAAAACTGATCCGCTATCTCTGAAGCCGCTGGCGCAGCAAGCCGGGATCTCGGTGGTGATGATGGTGGTGGCAGCGGCGGCGGAGCGGTAAACTTGAGTCTACTCCAGATCTCTTTTGGATCGACTGCAGAGATGGTTTCTTTATAAATCTTCTCTGGCGAATACTTCACTCGGGCCAACTGCTGCGGCAATTTTGCCACGGAGAAAGAATGTCGAAGAAATACCGTCATCGGATCTATGGACCCGATCTCAACGTGCCTCACAGTCGTGACTTCAATCTCCACGCCGCTGTAGAAGGGGCAAGGAGGAATTATCTGCTCCACGCGACGCAATGAAGTATACGGCATGGAGTATACTAACGCGTCCCCCGATTTGCCGAGATTCTGCTTATCCCTGAAGCTGTGACGCTGTTCGTGGTGACTCCGGTTTTTTCGCGGACCGTATGTACGCTTGAGCAGGCGGACAGCTACGGCGCGGCGGCCTGCCGAGGCGCTGATGAGGTTGGCCCAGGCTTCTTGAGCGCTGGGACTGGTGTAGCAGTCATTCTGACATGCATGCAGGTGCCAGAGGATGAATTCTTTGGACCAAATCACGCTAAAGTGGTCGTGGCAAAGGGGGCAGGTATCCGGTGCGAGTGCGTCTAGACAGGCCAGGCGGTGCTCGAAGGCGTCGAGCGTGGATAGATGGTGAAGAGGGGAGTGGCAGAGAATACAGATGGTCTTTGTGACATCTTCGGGGGGTGGAAATAAAGCCTCTCGGACTGAGCTAGAGAGGGATGGTGGGGCACGAAGAGTGCCTGATGGTGATTTCCTGCCTGAGTCTGAGAGAATAACGCGAGTAGTACGCGAACTCTCTTCCATTTCCTCCTCCCTTTCCATGTTTTGAAACCACTTTTCGACCTTGGCCTTGTTCTTCAAGCGCTGCCAACATCGATTAACATGCACTATAGTCTGTTTGTCAGTGACCCCTGACAGTTCGCGACAACAGAGCGCGCATCCAGCAAGATCTGGCTCATTTATGATACGCTTCATACGGAAGGCATTTGGCGGGGGGAATCTTTGAATCCGTAGAGTAGGTGCCGGTAGCGAAGTAGCTGCTCCAATAATGGACGGTGTTGCTCTAAGACCAGGGGATGGAGGTACGGTCGGCGTCTCAAGATCAGGCATTTTTGATGACTTTGACTGATTGTACCGGGGATCTAGCGAGCCGAGTTTGTTTGGGATAAGACCGTTTGAAGTTCAAGTCTAGTACAGTCCTGTATTGTTCGGTGGACCCGAAGCTCTCCATATTCCAAGATAGTGTAGGGTTAGGAACCAACAGTCAGGTTGAGTTGAGCAGCTTTAGTTAGATAAAACTATGAGTGGAGAAGCAGAGAGTGTGTGTGTTTGTGTACTGCCTAAGCGATTTCAACGCGGGTGATCGATCAGTCATCGTGTTCACGTAGACTAGCTTGTTTTAGCTTTCACCATGGCAAACTATTGGGCATATTTGACTGCATTTCGCGAGCTGAATGATCCGTGCTTTCCCTGCACAAGCTAATTGGATTACTATAGAATTCACTTACTTGCCAGTCTTGATCAAGTGATGAGCGTTCACTGACATCATTTCATTTTGCTAATGACCTCCAGAGTGTCTATTTGCGTTGCTTCTCTATCATTCTACAGTCCCGTTTGGAGGCTACAGTTTGCCGGCCCGAGATCAAGTCCACATGGATATATGGCGACATAAAGACAATAAAAGGAAATTATTCGTAGGAGAGATGACCAAAGTAATTGCCCGAAATCGGGCTAGAACACCATATCTTCCATATCCTGATCTTCCATAATCTCATCGTCTGTATCCATATCGTCCACAGCTTTAGGTCCATAGATCTCCAACTGCCCATCTCTATCGTCGTAGATGTCGAAATCGTCCATATTATACTGTCCTGTCTTATAATCAAGTCTATATTGCGCACCTTCTGCCAATCTCCAAGAATCTACCTTGATAAGCTCCCCGTCGATCCCCACCTTCTTGGCACTAAGGTCGAACCGAGTCTCGCTACGAAGTCCTGACATGCCGTTCCCAAACGGTGTTTGAGTGAAAGTCTTTAGCGCTTGGAATGCATCAATACGGACTCGGTCTGTGCGAGGCTCAAATGGTGTATCTTTGCGCTTGGGCCACAGTAGTCGTGGGCAGTCATGGATCCATGGCGTCTGACATATGCGCATTGTGGCGATAAAGGCCAGGACTTCGTGCTCGACCCCGGATGGGACTATGGCTAAGGGTCCGTGCGGAAGCGACGGAAAGCTTCGGTTGTCTGCATGTTGTTCAAGATCGTTTTTCATGTCATCGTTATCGCCTTCGCTTCCTTCCGAATCACTGCTGTCGGAGGAAGAGCATTCGAGATTCGGGAAAGTGTCGGTCCAGAGCGTGCGTCGCACGATGCGCTGCTCTGGGGCGACTTCTTGTAAATCCAGTGGATATTGCCGGTAGAGACGCTCAGGTAACGCGAAGATCATTCTCTTCGATAGTTGGCACCATTCCCCGCGCGAAGCCGTGTCACGCTCAATCTTTTTGAGAATTTCGATGTAGTCAGCGACCGACATACTGTTATACAAGAATTAGATAGGTCGAGTTTTTGATTACGTAAAGCTAGGGAGACTTTGAAGTAACGGGCTATATCCTTGTTGCAGTGCTGTAGCTTGGAATATCGACATTGGGGGGCTTACAGTGCGTTCGGTTTACACACCAATGAGTGCTATCGGGTTTGCGATCCGTGAGGGTTACTCTGTGAAAGTCATTTGGTGGTGAAGTGGTAAATTGGAATGGTAGAGTCCGACAAAGTCTTGGCCAGTGAGAGACGTTATGGAACAATGGAGAATATTCGACGTTGTGCGCCGAAACATTTGCTCAATGAGTGGCGACTGAGACCATCGATAACGCTACCCTGGCAACAAGCTATTTTGATTTGGCATGATCAATGTTGATTACGAGTTTGCGTTACAGCTGCTGTTGAGATATTCGGCCTTACAGTGTGTGATGCAATATATCGAAACGGACACACACTTGCAGGGATTAGCCAACTTCACCGAACATAGCAAAACCTTAAACCAACACAACAGAAGAAACAAACTGAATGATGAATATAACCGAATTATATAAAGTGTGACTAATTAATTTCTCGACATATTATATAATGGTTTGCCTCATATCAACGTATATAAGTGAGAACAAAGGAAGCGTGTACTATCAAAGACATATTCAAGCCAAAACAAAGGAAGCGTGTACTACCAGTAAACTTATTCAAGCGACTATCTTACTCAGTGATCTATGAGCTTTGCCATATAGCTTTATGAGAGGCTCTAGGTCGAAAGGCGGCATAGTATCGAAGCGTGAAAAATTGTTATAGAGCTCGCCATGAACATCGTGAATGCCGATACACCAATCCCTAAAGTTCTTGACACGATCTCGCTCCTCGGTACGCTCTTTTTTCTTTTTTCTGTACGTTTGCCTGGAATCTTCGCGCATCAGACCCCATGAGTTCACGGGCTCGTCTTTGATCTCTTCTTCGGTTGCGGCCAAGCCATGCTCCGTGATGACACCATCAGCATCAATCGAGGTGTGGAGTCCAAACCTTCCATTGCCCAGCTTGGAGCCCGTCCTCTCCTGGATAAAGCAAAAGGTTCTCACGCGATCATTCGAGATCACAAATCCATAGGGACCTGTCTTCATTGCAGAGCTTAGATTTTGGAATTTCCAAAAACGGTGCTTGAGGTTGATGCGCGTGCTTTTGGAGTCCTATTGTAAGAAGCGGCTGTAGTGTGTTCTTTCCACTGTGCATATGAGCCCCTGGATCTGGAGAGTAGTCTTCAAAGGTTGCTCCAAACTGAATACTTTATCTCTTGCCTCCACATATCTGTTATACTCAGCCTGTTCTAGGAGCACTTGCAACCTGATCATCTGACCGAGCTCGGTGGTAGCCTCAGTAGTCCCTCCACTAGCATTTAATTAAGCAGCTAAAAGGGAGTTCAAGTGGGATGAATCCACCATGGCAGCTTCGACGAGATTTGAAGCTTGGCTAAGTTCTCCTCTGGCATCAGATAAAGTCTCGCATATTGCAGCGATATCCTGCGTTTGAATCGTTGAGATCTCTATGGCGTGGCATGCGCAAAAGTTGAATCGTTGAATAGAGTTGAAGAAGAGACTGACGGAACAGTCGTAGTAGATTTTTGATTTTATACAAAGATGGTGCTATTGCTACGATGTTAAAAACCTCCAGCAGAATGCTAGCAGCTGTGTGGGAAAACTGCGTCTGGCCAACCGGGGATACTTGTGGGACCACAGGTTCAGCCATGATTCTACCGGTCGTCTATTCTGATGAACATTATCACCAATATCATCAGGTAGCAATTCACTCGACAAGCGCGTAAACAAATATCGGGAATTTAGATCCCTGTTGGCTCTTTTCATGTAAAAAAACTTGCCTCGTTCCTGGAACGAGCTTTTTTGGCGGCGCATAAATCGCCCACTGATATTGGCTTTGACGCCATCCGATGCTGAAAACTGGTAGTAGCAGTAGTGTTTGCGATGGAGCGATAATTTACACATGTTGTTACGTCTCGTCTGCACGGTGATAAATCTTACCGTTTTGCGTGTTCTAATCTTCTGACGCGATGAGACTTTAGCCAGAGCTTGTTTTAGGGACAAAATATCTTCTTGTACGCTGAGTTCAGCACGTCGGCTGGCGATAGTTTTCATTGTGGGCGGATGGATATGGAAAAGATATTGTTAGAAGTTGGTGAAGATCAACCACTGACTGAATGCCGCGGATTTATACTCCTTTGTGTGGATCGCTGCGCGCCGCGTAGACTTCTTTAATGGCATTGTCGCGTTGTTATGTTTGGAAGCTTGAACAAAGCTGGGACTACTTCAAACTCTGCTTTGTTCCAGTAAAACATGACTAGAATAAACATGGTAGGCGTTGTCCGTATCCAAAGGTTGAGATGCAAGATCTGAGATGGTGTCGCGGGCCCACGCGCTTGCAGGTAAAAACGACGTCACTATCTTCTCACTAGTACAAAGCCGGCCTAGCACAGGATGTCTGCACGGAAGCCGCTCTCCGTTCCCAATTCCTTGTTGCTTCTATAGCTGAGGTATCCAACCTCTACAATATTGATGATGACGTTAGATCTAAGCGCCGGGTATTAAAACATCTGTCTGTTCTTCATTTCAACGGGCAAGAAGCACATGAGCAGTGCCGACAACCAGATGCCACCAGCACCTAACCAGAGAATCCCAGAACTTTCTTCTGCAAGAAATTGAGCACCAGCATACGGGGCGACGATACCGGCCAGACGCCCCATGCACGAGAGCATTCCGCTGACACTTCCGCGATAGACTGTATCAAATAGCTCTGGAGCAGAAGCATACAACACAGCGTTGAAATACTATCTTTTGTTTAGCACGGTCGGAGATTTGTTCTTGTCGGGGGACTTACAGTTTGCATAATGTACTCCAAAGCGTTTAAGCCAACGTAAGCTGCGGTCGTAGACACCTGAGTGTACATGGCCATGGAAATACCTTGGCAAATGGCAGAGAAGACAAGCGACCATTTCCGACCAACGAGAGGCAACTGAATAGACACAAGAGCGAGAACGGCGCCAATGATGCCTGGAAAATAGATTATTAGGTACTGCTCGTACGTGTCCGATACGGAGCCTCTGCCGCTATCGACATTGTTTCGTAACAGAATGATCGGGAGAAAGCTGCCCGCGAGATTGAAAGACCAGTAGTCTCCCTGTGATCTGATTAGTATCGCTAGACAGTAACCGTTGAAAATGCACTCACCATGTAGGTAATCGCGAGCAATACGAATATAAAGGCTGAAAGCCTGTTTGTGAAGATTCCCTTCAAACGAGTCAATTCCTTGCCGAAGCCACTAACAACCTTCTTCGTGGTTGCTGTAGTGCCTTGAGGGTCTTCTACAGTACCCTGTGTGGCAGACATGGCATTTGATGATGCTTCGTCGATGGCTGCGAACATCTCCAGGGTCAACGTTGGGGGCGGCTGCTTGTTGTACTTTGCGATCTTATGGAGAATCTCAATAGCCTCTGCCTCCCTGCCTCTTGCGAGCAAGAATTTGGGCGACTCATGGAAAGTGAAAATGAAGTAACGGATGAAGAACACCGCCAAAGTCATGGTTCCAAGAACGATTACAGTGTAACGCCAACCCATGTTACTATCGACGGTGCAGCATTCGGTTCCTGGGCTGACATCATGGCAGGACTTTAGACTGGGGTCACAGCGCCATTTGGCCGTTGTACCATAAGCGATGCAAGATGCAATGGCAACGCCAACTGGCTGCCACATGGAAAGAAGCGCGACGAGAAAGCGGCGGTTATGCGGTAGGAATTCGAGGGTGATGGTCGCGTCAATTGGAATGTTGCCTCCAAGACCAAGCGATGCGAGGAAGTAGATGGCACATATTGCCGGATAATTGTATTTAGGAGCAGCCTGTTCAAGCCTCAGTAATTGTTTTTTTTAGCACAGGATGCAAATACATGAACGTACCAGCAATAGCCCAAACACCGAGGTGATCAGACAGGTCAGATTGAAGGCCCATTTACGACCAATGATGTCAACAGCAAGACCAAAACCGAGCGCCCCTACAGCTAAGCCTGCGTTCGCAATGGCGAATATATTACCTGCGTCTTTATCTAGAACTCCCATCTGATTGTTGGTTAAGCAAATAGGCTTAAAGACAGCTGGCATATACTAACTTCTTGGTAGATGGCCGATGCGATTAGACCCACCCCTTGTGACCATGCAAGATCAAGGAAATATCCAAATCCACACAAGAACCAGATACATATCTGGTATTTTCCCATGCCAAACTTGTCGATTTCGACATTGATAAGCGCCGCCTTCTTTTCGAACGTATTGAGTGGGTTGGCAGCTGTGCCCCTGAGGATTGCAGCGAAAGATAGATCGGTTTGGTCGACGCGCTCGACGTCATTGTAGATTGGAATTTCGACTTTGGAGTGCGAATTTTCAACAGGAATCTTATCTTCGTCGCTGAGATGCGCCTGGTTACGATGGGAGAGATTGGCATCCATCTCGACTGTGTCTATCAGATGACTGGGCCTTGACTGAATGATTCCAAGCGATCCGGTGAGTGACAGGATGAGTACCATGGGCCAAAGGTATTATACGTATGCGGGGGTAAGTCGTAGCAAAGTCGCGCTACCGTAAATGCGGATGTAAGCGACCAAAGACAACGATCTAATCCCTGATCTAAGCCTTGTCCGTTGGGTGGCTCCAAGATCCAAGACGGCAGAGGTTTAGCTCGGCAAGAGCTCATTGGGTGCAGCCTTATCATGACGGCATAGGAAAGGGTGTTGACTGTCCTTGTCCTTGAGAGCAGAAGTAGCCACCTCGGCTTGCCCGTGATGCATCAAATCTCGACATAGCTAACGAGATACACTATCAATTAGAGCACCAGAGACGCTTGCTAGATCTGTGTTACCGTGATGAAACATCGCAGACAGTAAGCTGCGGCAAGAGGCCGATTGCACTACGCCGTGGCTTGGGGAGGCGTCGCCGTTCGAGGCTGAGGGTTACGCACACTGTAGAGTTTAAGCGTCATTTCCAGGCACGCTTGCAGCCCGCTGAGCGGCACAGACTTCTCCACCCACGATTACTTGCAGTATTTAGACATGTTGCCGCCACAGAGATCGCAGAATCCTCGGCAACCCAGCCTCTCCCTTTTTCGGCCGTCGCGATCATAGGGTCAACTAGCTGCATATGACCTCCAGCTAGCTTAGACACTACCGGTCTTCCAGGAACGCCACCCCGACTCCTCTCCCCGGAGTACACCATCAGTTATCAAGAGATGCTTGGTTTTCAGGTCACGATTGATATGGCATATTCACTATTGCGGTCCTTCGTTTTAAGACTTATGTGAACTGAAGGACTACATAATACCGTTAATCTATCATCGAATTTTGGCGAAACCTACAGAATGTGTGTCGAGATGCTTGTATCTGAGGGGGGCAGGGGAAGATAGATCCTTCTCATGTTTGTGTATATAAACATTAGATACTCAAAACCTATGTACTGAGTATATACACATATCTTGGCCAAAATATATGCAAGAAACGTGCCTTTCTCGTCCTCGTCAAACTCGTCCTATCAATCAAACCATTACTTCATCATTAGCTTGCGCGGCCGTGGAAAAATGTCGTATCATAACCCGAGCCATCATTAAGTGAATGCAGGTGGAAACAAATAGTCGTGAAACCATGATGCTGCCTGTTCTCTCTACAAGAAGAGGGCAAATGCAAACACCGACAACAGTGCTAGAAGACAGCTACCTCCAACTCGCGAAGCCGAGCCCTTTGTTGTCTGCGAAGGCGATGCCTCGTTACCTGTCTGGCTGGGCTTGCCGTTCGAACTGCCTGTACCGCTTGGAGTCGTGTTGTCGCCGCCAGGCGTGTTAGACCCGTCGTTAGACACGACATTAAGCGTCAACTCGTTAACCTGTTGGCCATTACTTCCATACACCTTCTGCGAAACCTGCTTATTGTCGACCTTGACGAAGGCACCTCTCTTCGGGTTCTCGATCCCGTTGTCGATGAGGGCTTGGCAGCCGGGACAGATGGCTGGAATTGTAAAGTTTTTGCTAAAATCTTGCGCTGAGATGAGGCTGGCCGAGCAGTCGGGCGCTTTGATGCTGGTGGATTGTGGGTTTGCGGATTCAAGGGCGCTCAGGTCGAGCTTGTTATATTGAGATTGCAGGTTGTCGTAGTCGGCGAGAAGCTTGACGGAGCCGTCTTGGTTGATTTGTACGAGCCCGTAGTTAGCGGATTCTGCTGAAAACTCATAGACGAGGCCACCGGAAAGTGCACGCATGTCGGGACCGTAAAGAGCTTGGACTTCATCAAAGAGGCGGGGCATAACGCGGTTGCAGCCGTATTCACTGTACTGTTTGTTGTGAGCCGACATGAAGATAAATATGGTATATTAACCTTACAAATACAGGAATCGCAGAACCATTGAACATGGTAACCAGACCATCGTATCCAGAGGTCTGGTAGTTGTCGCCATTGCACCAGCTGTACGAGTTCAAGCCAAAAAAGTCCGAAGACGAGTTGTCGTCGTTGTCGATACATTGCATGTATGCCCAAGTGTCTTGTAGAATCTCACGAACGTCAGCAGCAGAGTAGCCGACAGGAATGGAGCGTTTGGAATGTTTGGCGATGTAGTTTTTCATGTCACGCTGAACGGCCTACATCTATGTTAGCAGCTAGTCAAGCCAACTCAACGGCGGCTCCGACTTACACGGATGTACTGTGGATTGTGCTCAGCCGTAGACAAGTCGTTGATGACCTCGTTTGCAGAGAAGAATCCAAGGGTGTTGGAAAAGCCCATGAAGTTCTCAATGATACCGAACGCACGGTTGAGGTAGTCACTGTTGTACGACGTCCACGGTTCCAAGCGATTGATGCTTTCTCCAGGTAGTGGAGAGTTGACATCGAGGATCATGTAGATGCCAGCTGCATTGAAAATGGAGGCACACATGGAGTGGTCCAGAGACGGGTCAAGATTGTAGACACGAATAGTGTTCACACCCAACTTCTGCATGAGAACGGCATCCCGCAGACAGACACGGCCATCTGTGAGCGCATCCTGGCTGTTTGTGGGCTGGTATGCGCCTTGACCGCCGGGCTGGTAGTCAACACCAACAATCATCAACCGCTTGTTTGTGACGGTATCGATGAAGTCCTGGCCGCGAACCTCGACTGGGTGGACGGCTTTTGCGACGGTCGCAAACAGCGCGGGGAGCAGCGCGATTGCGCGAGTAAGCTATCAACATTGTTAGCGTCGCCGCAGTGGCAGGGAACATGGGTCTTGTGCATAACGTACAGATGGCATATCAGCGAACGACTGTAACACAACAACGACCGTGGAACGAAGGACGAAAAAGATTAGGGTCGAGAACCGCGCGAACACTCAAGCCTTATGTACTGTATAACGCTCGCTTGCCCACTTGCGTCCGAATCGCAATCGCGAGAGATATGCACCAACACTAGTTGCAGGCAATCTTGAGCCGCGGAGGAGCAGCTAAGACGGAAGGCTTGCCGGCTGCTGTTCTGTGATTCGAGCCTGGAAAACGAAAGGCGGGCAGACAACTAGTCGGCTTAGAATGAAAGAGACCAAAAGGTGTGGGTTGGGGAGAGAAGAGTGGCAAGCTAGGTATGCGACGAGAAAGTTATTTGCATCTCGTCAAGACTAACCGAGCAACTGCAAACCCATCGAAATGCTGCTGCCAGGGAGCAGGGAGGCAGACTTGCCGTTGCTCCAATCTCGGCAAGCATTTCTTTCACGATAGACAAGAACGGGATGACCTCAAGACCCACGCGCATGGCCATTGCCAATGCGACCCATCCGGAAAGTTCTGAAGGCATGCAGTCTAGCATACCTCAAGTGGGTCGTAAGCTCGAGAAGCTCTATGTAAGGGCTGTTAGCGGCTATACTGGTCTTCTGTCGGCTGCATTATTTGGACTCAAAGCCCAGTTTGCGAGCCGTGTTGGGTTTTCCTGTAGGATTGTGACGCCATGTTCAGCAGATACAGGCCAGGGATAGCAGGATCCCAGCCACTTTTTGCTACTTGCGCACCAATCACGATATCTCAAACTCCGACATGAGCCTTGGCAAATGTGGTGGTATCGGCGGCAAAAGAAATATGCCGCTGATACTGTCTGAGAGCCAAACCAAAGTCCTACTAAACTGAACGTTTGGTACGCACACCAAACACCAAATCCGCCTCATCAGTAATACCCAGCCGAGCGGGAACATCAATAACCAAAACATGTTTTCACATTGCTAGCGAAGATAGCCTGAGCCAACAATTTTTCAGTTGGAAAACTTGTGGATCCTTTTAGCCTGCCAACTTTTGGATACAGTACGTGCGTGGCCTTGAGATCCACATGCATCGAGCTAGATGGCAGCTCCGAACGCCGACGCTATGCATTTTAAGAATGCCATGTAGACGGAGACGGTACTGTAGACCGCTGATGCTACAAAAGTTCGCAGTAGCTAACTATATACTAGCAGTGTGGTTTGGCTGAATGTAGTCTCGGGCCGATAGCCGGCTTGCCAATTGCTTGATGATTGGTCCAGCGTCGTCATGCCCATAAAGAGTTACTGGAGATAGTACAGGCACATTGCTGTACTTGTTCAGTCAGTCATATCCACATCCTGTGCTTTCCTCTTCAAGCCGCCTTCGCTGCTGTCAATCTGACCCTGAAACTTGGTTTGGAGCGCTTCAAGCAGGACGTCCTTGACTACCGCGAGACTGCCCACAGCCGCATGTATGGCACCCTCAATCAGAGCATCGGGATCTGAACCAACATCGCCCTTCATCCATATTTCGGTAATCTCGTCTCTCGAGCCAAGATAGCCGACCACGCATGCCGCGACCACGTCCTTGTGCTCTGCTGGACACGGATCCAATATCCTCGCCAACCCTTGCCCTTGCTTTGATCCTGGATTGCGCGTGATGGCTGCGACACCTCCACACACCATGTCCACACAGTCGATGCCTGCATCTGTCATGGCAGCGCTCGCAACTGTGATGCATCCCGCCAAAACGTTCAAAAGGCCCCATCCACTGCCACTTGCGCTTCCTTCACTCCCAGAATCTCCCCACCAGCCGTCTTCATCACCCTCCAAGATGGTCACGACGACTTCGACTCCACTCTTTGGCCATCGTTCGCCAATGATTACACCTCGTAGCGCTGTCTCTAGGTGAACCCCGAGGTCACGCTCTGTTGAGTCGCGTATATAGCCCCGTCTATGCCTGGTTGCGAATGGGGCAAACTTGACCGTGGTCGTGAGGAGAAGCGACGGACTGAAGGGTGCACTGCGGGGGAGGGGCTTCGGGCCCTGTATTGAGGCGGTAATCTTGAGAGACGAAGTGGGCGGTATGAGCGAAGAAGTCGTACAAGGAGAGGAGGAAGGAATCTCTAGGTAGGCGGATCCGGACGCGGAGGGTATGATGGACGTCTGAAGGACTGATGTTGTGTAAGCAGTTGAAAACTAAATGAAATGCGCCATGCGTGCAGCTTGGACAGCACAGTCCACTCAGTCGAAGCGGATGAGTCTCAATTGAACCTGCTCAGCGCGTAGGGAGTCGAGGGCAAGGGGACGGAGCACTCACAGATCCTGCGAAGCTCATTCGGACCTCTTGACCTTGTCGGCCTAAGCTTCTCAATGTACTGCGGTTCCCGTACGGTTCGCGCAAACACTGGCGCACTTGTTCCGCCATTTAGCGCATTGTTTCTCCTCCTGTCCATGTTTGCCGCCATTGTGGGTGTATTGAGCTTGCGGTGTTGCGGGTGCTAGTGATCTCATGGTGTTTGCGGAAAAATTGCTGACTAAGCGTCCAGACTGCCAAGAGTTCGCAGCTAAGATCAATTTTCCTTCGCGTCCAAACCAACCTTCCTTCATCTACTCACACCCGCGCCCAAGGTATGTCTACACCAATTTCTTCTCTCCTTCTCACTTTCATGATTGATACCCTTGAAATAGTTCTTGTGATCTCAAATGAGCTTTGAACACATGCACCACCCTCTGATCTCGTCTCCAAAGCTTCTGGTTTTGCGACAAAGTCTGCGATCCTAGCTAATCTCGAACAGCGCCGGCTTCCTTCTCGCGATGAAGTGACCTTCGCGGTAGCTCTGAGGCTGCTTATATCAGGACGAACACTTGTTGTGTGGTAATGAGGCGGCATCTTTCAATGCGGTGAGCCGATGGGCTACCACGTCGTGGTGCCTCGTGGCTTTTGCTGGCCGATGATGACTGGCTATAGCTACACGACGTGTAGCTTGTAACGATGCGTCTACTGCCAGGCTGTATTCAGTCGTTGTGCCTTACATGGTGGTGCATACGCAGTCTCGTACTAATCCTACCAGCGTCCAAAGTCAACCTACAAATGGTAAGTCATACTTTCTCCTCTCATGCCCACCTCATATGATGAACGTATTTTTTCAGTTCTGCTACTGAATTTCATTGAAGAAAACATATACCGCTTACCTTTGTCTGATCACACTTTACCCGCTTAACTTCTGCATTCCAGCTCTTGAAAGGCGCAATGCTAACTTGGCAATCAGATACACAGTAGACGCCGCGCATTGCACCCTTCCACTTGGTAAGCACACCTGATTCCTTCCCTTTCGCCAGGAGGAAAACTAGTCTATCCATTCAACGAAATCTGTCGCCGGGTCACCCTCCCGCACCCTACCAGTCTCGGCTGGGATGACGGGTTGTGGAGTTGCACTGCTGGCTTGTTCAGCGCCGCGTAATTGTGGTCTTTGAGCCAATGCTTGCAGCAATCCGTCTTGGAGCGCTGCGATCAGGGGCCAGGCGATGGGGGATGATTTAAAACGGCTGTCTGAGCAAGATATCTTTGCAAATACTATTACGACACAAGTGTCCGAGCATGGCTAACAGTGCTCAGATGGCATCAGGTTGGCCGGTAGGTGAAATTGGCATAGGCAGTAGTGCACTCGATGCAGGAAGACGGTGATGGCTGTAGTCAATATAGAATAAGCTTTGTTCATGTAATAAGCATTATGAAGATTTGCATCAGATTGCTTGATTCAGATGAGCTCGTCGTGCTTGGTCCGCCTCATGTGTCACTGCTCAACGTGTGTATGCGCCGTAGCTGTGCAAAGTGTCATGGTGTGTTCAGTATCGTTGTACGCGTCAAGTTTCCTTGTAGTCGGTAAAGCAAATGCGCACGGCGTCGTGATGGATGGCTGTGACTCTGAGATGGCAAAGGTTTAGACTCGGGCCCGTCAGCGTATCGTATGGCATCCGCTGCTTCTCCGGAGATACGCGTTCGTGTACATGATTGCCTCTGAAACAACCTTGGAACCCCGGAGCCATGCTAGCTGACTAGGCCTAGCCTCACAAATCAAGCAATGGGGCAAAGTGTCCTGCACGCACATGCATCGCGGCCACGACGACCACTGCATCTCGCCAGACTCGCGCGTCGACACAAGAGTCCATTGATCAAAATCTCCGCTGCCGGACGCCACTAAATTACCACGAGCCCCTTCTGAACGTCACCTTGATCTTGGCGAATTAATCCCACGCCAAGTCTTGCAACGCAGGGTATCAAGACGCGCGACATTTCAAACACAGCCAAACTGTCACCTCAGTCTACAGTTCCAACCTTTGCAACCGAATAATCATCGCCACCGACACAGTCCGACGGCGCTGAATCCAAAAAGGTCCGAAGAGGGGTACTCGGCGCAGCAACTGGGTGATCTGGCGGGTCCTAGGTGACCGGGGGTCTCTAAGGGAGCGATCCATCGATATCTGGCGCCAGTTCCTCTCGAATGTTGCCCTTACATTCCTCGTCCAAAGGGAAGATGCACCGCCATGCCTTCTCGAACGGGGCATATCCCTCACAAGGAGGAGGCACCTTCTCAATTCAACCCCACAAGTACGTCCACCAGCAATGCACAGCCCGACGCTCATACGCCACGTGCCTGCGCACTTTATCTACTTTCGCGACCCGATGAAGCATGATCCTAACTTTCACTGCACTTGTAGATTCCAACCACGCTCACAGCCTACGCTTAGACGGCGGAGAGCGCTAATACAGCGCATACTGCTGGTAGGCTCCATCTTCTTCACCGTCCTGTTCTTCTTCTTCCCCGACCTGCGACCGAATCTGGGCCCCGGGCCCCTCAGCTTGCTCTCTTCGAGTGACGATGGCCAACTCGAGACGGTGCGATACTACGACCTGAACAATGTGCAGGGTACAGCCAGGGGGTGGGAAAGGGAGGAGCGCATCTTACTCTGCGCTCCGTTGCGAGACGCAGCACCGCATCTACCCATGTTCTTTGGCCATCTCAAGAATCTCACGTATCCGCACAACCTCATCGACCTGGCCTTCCTCGTCGGAGATTCCAAGGACAACACCATCTCGCTGTTGACGGAGAAGCTGAAGGAGCTGCAAGCCAACCCAGACCCAAAGCAGCAGTTTGGCGAAATCTCCATCATGGAGAAGGACTTTGGCCAAAAAGTCAAGCAGGACGTCGAGAGTCGTCACGGTTTTGCCGCCCAGGCCGGTCGCCGCAAGTCAATGGCACAGGCACGTAACTGGCTGCTGAGCGCTGCCCTACGACCAACGCACAGCTGGGTATACTGGAGAGATGTAGACGTCGAGACTGCTCCATTCACCATTCTCGAGGATTTGATGAGGCACAACAAGGATGTCATTGTACCGAGTACGTTGAACTTGAACGTGCATAGCACAAGTCTCGATTACTAACATATCACGCAGACGTCTGGCGACCACTTCCGGACTGGCTTGGAGGGGAACAGCCGTACGACCTGAACTCCTGGCAAGAATCCGAGACAGCCCTTGCCCTCGCCGACACTCTTGACGAGGATGCTGTCATTGTTGAGGGCTACGCTGAGTACGCGACATGGCGCCCGCATTTGGCCTACCTTCGCGACCCATACGGCGACCCAGACATGGAGATGGAAATCGACGGTGTTGGCGGTGTCAGTATCTTGGCCAAAGCCAAGGTCTTCCGTGCTGGTGTCCACTTCCCCGCCTTCAGTTTCGAGAAGCACGCCGAGACGGAGGGTTTCGGCAAGGTACGCCATATGCTGCTCCTACATGGTACAAAGCTAACACCACATGACAGATGGCCAAGCGCATGAAGTTCTCCGTTGTCGGTCTTCCTCACTACACCATCTGGCATCTTTACGAGCCCAGTGTTGACGACATCCGACACATGAAGGAGATGGAGGAGGACCGCAAGAAGAAGGAAGCCGAAGAGGAGGCCAAGAAGGCAAAAGAGAGCAAGATCAAGGAGACGTTCGACGAGAAGAAGGGCGACTGGGAAAAGGAGAAAGCGGCAGTGCAGGACCTGGTCCAGAAAGCAAAGAAGGAAGAAAAAGCCGAGGCGGAGAAGCAGGGGGCAGCGGCAAAGGAGCATGGTAATTAGGAGCCGTGAAAAGAAGGAAAGCGGGCAGAAGAAAAGAAGGGAGATTCGTAGAATTCACACATGTCGACATGAGGGGCATGAGACCTAGGTCTGCATCTACGTTGAAAGCGATGACAGTAACGACTCAGGTGCATCTGGGCGCAGATCCGGACGTCAATTTCTTCGATGTACTTGATTTTTTCTTCTTTGTTGGAGCCTACAGCTACTCCAGGCAGCAACCTTTCGCCGAGCCGGTCTCTTCTGTTCTTGTTGGGGCATGTTCCTTGTCGCTCGGTGCGCGCTTGGAAGGGGAGCATTTGGGGGATTATATACATTAGACATCAGTTGTTGCATTATGAGCGTTAGAGCTCCAGAGTAGACGTGAGCAGTGCGTGCGTCTGTAAGAGTACCAAACTACACATGATTTCATCGTGGATGTGCTTAGGAAGGCTTGATCGTGTGCTTGCTGCTCTCCCATTCGATCCTGGTTGGACCCTTGCGGAACGAGGGTTGCCCGCGCCAGCACCTCCGAAACTCCGCTAAATACTAAATACTGTCCGCCAAATGTTTGACGGAACCAACTGCAGCTTGCACTGGTGATTGAGGACAGATATCGTGCGGACAAGCCTACTTTGTGTCTCTTGAACGCGAAGACTTGTCTTTGTCACCAGGCAACCATCATTCGGAGGATGCGTGTCATGTTGCAACTCGACTGAACTAAACACATAGCTGTCCATATGCCATCGACATCAACTAGGCCTTGCGCGCACCGCTTCTTTGTCGCATACACAACTATACACCAAACTGGTCATCGCCATGTCGAGCATTGACGGTGACGACAATGCCGCATCAAGGCTGCAAGAGACAATTGCGAGCCTAGAGCCCCGGTCCATTACCGTAGCAGTCAACCCGGTAGCTCTCGTCGTCACAGAATGCATTACCGTCACATCGGCAATGCGAAAGCATGCCCGCTGGGCGCACTCGTCAGTCGCGGCGATACTGGGGAGTTCCTCGAACAAGACACCGGCTGTCCAGCGGCGCGATCGTACTGGCCAGGACATTACAGGCGCAGGAGAGCAAGATGAGATCGTCCCGAGCAGGTGGGGATTGCGAGGAAAGAAGGGCAAGAGCATGCAGGACAATCCGCTCATGTCAGCATTTGCGCGCTTGAGAAATGACTTGAAAGGCTGCAAAGGTACATGGCATCGTTGAGACGACACCAAGGTTGTGCTGATGCTGATGCTACACTAGATATCGGGACCTTTGACACCCCCTCAATGCTTCACCCCTTCCTCCAGGTTATTCGCTCCTCTTCCACCTCGGCGCCCATAACTTCGCTTGCTCTCATCGCTATAACAAAGTTCCTGTCATACGGCATCATCAGCCATGACTCCCCACGCCTTCCCGAGGCCATGCAGCAGCTTTCTTCCGCCATCACACACTGTCGTTTCGAGGCTAGCGACTCTCCCGCCGATGAAATAGTCCTACTTCGCATACTAAGGCTTATGGAGGTTATGATCTCCGGTCGTGGCGGAGAAGTACTGGGGGATGAGAGCGTATGCGAGATGATGGAGACGGGCCTGAGCATGTGTTGCCAGGCAAGGCTATCAGAGCTGCTTCGGAGGTCTGCTGAGATTGCAATGGTTTCCATGTGCCAAGTCATATTCCGGAGACTGAAGACGCTCGAGGTTCAATCGCCAGAGGAGTTGGAGGCCATGGACGAAGAGCTAGACGGCAAGGATGATCAAGACGGTCTACGCATGGATCCAACGGCGAACGGCGAAAGCGACTCTGCACAGCATAAAGTCGAGGCACTCCAGCAGCCAAGCGACCCGGAGAAGGGCATTGAAGACAATGACGCGGCGAATCCGGCTAGCAGTACTCTGGATCTTCCCGCAACAGCTGCAGACGGACAGCCACAAGCCCCTGTTGAGATCAAGCCATACTCGTTACCGTCCATAAGAGAGCTCTTCCGAGTCCTCGTTGACTTGCTTGATCCGCACGATCGACAACATACCGATACTATGCGTGTCATGGCATTACGCATTGTTGACGTTGCTCTTGAAGTCGCTGGACCTTCGATAGCAAGCCATCCCAGTCTAGCAAACCTGGCAAAGGACACATTGTGCCGGCACATCTTCCAGCTGGTCAGGTCAGACAACATGGCCATCTTAAACGAGTCATTGCGAGTTGCCGGTACACTGTTGGCAACATGCAGAAATGTGCTCAAGTTACAGCAGGAGCTCTATCTCTCATACCTGGTAGCCTGCCTCTTCCCGCGAGTTGAAATACCATTAGAGCCTGGGATTGAACCTTCGTTATACGAAGGCGTCCCGCATGCGCCCAGTCTTATCAAGCAACCACCAAAGCAACCGAATGGGAGTGGTCGTGCGACTCCGGTACCTGTCAAGGACCGACAGAAGCTGGGACTCGAGGGTGGCGCCCGAAAACCTGACGCTCGCGAAGCCATGGTAGAGAATTTGGGTGGCCTAGTACGAATACCATCGTACATGGCAGAGCTCTTCGTCAACTACGACTGCGAGATTGATCGCGGGGACGTCTGCATGGATATTGTAGGCCTCCTCTCAAGGAACGCTTTTCCGGATTCTGCAACATGGAGCACAGTCAATGTGCCTCCCCTTTGTCTGGATGCCCTGCTCGGTTTTGTTCAATCCATGGCAGATCGGTTGGATGACGAACCTGTAACCGAGGGCTATCCCAGTGTTGAGTCTCTACGTGCGCAGCGAGCTCGCAAGGCCATCATTATCAAAGGTGCGACTAAATTCAACGAAAAGCCCAAGGCTGGCATCGCCTATCTAGCCTCACAGGGCGTTATCAGGGATCCAGAGGACCCTCAGTGCATTGCCGAGTTTGTTAAAGGTACTACAAGAGTTGACAAGAAAGTTCTTGGAGAATTCATCTCGAAAAAGGGAAATGAGGCGATACTGAGCGCTTTCATTAGCTTGTTCGATTTTACTGGGCAACGCATTGACGAAGCGCTTCGGCAGCTTTTACATGCTTTCCGTCTTCCGGGCGAATCCGCATTGATCGAGAGGATCTTGACGGAATTCTCTGAAAAATACTTCTCCATGGCACAACCAGAGGATATTGCCAACGTTGACGCCATCTACATTCTTACATACGCAGTCATTATGCTGAACACCGACCAGCACAATCCGAACATGAAGCAGAAACGCATGCAGCTGGAAGACTTCAGGAAGAACGTGCGTGGCGTAAATGACGGAAAGGACTTTGATCCGGAGTTCTTGGGAGCAATCTACGATTCCATCAAGAACCGCGAAATCATTCTTCCAGAGGAGCACAGCGACCGCAATGCTTATGACCATGCATGGAAGGAACTGTTAGTCAAGTGTCAGTCGACCTCAGACATCATCATCTGCGAAACCAACATTTTCGATGCGGACATGTTTGCCGCGACCTGGAAGCCAATCATTGCGACCCTGTCGTATGTGTTCATGTCTGCCACTGATGATGCTGTCTTCTCCCGCGTCGTGCAAGGCTTTGATCAGTGCGCTCAGATCGCAGCAAAATATGGCCTAACTGACGCTTTGGATCGAATTATTTCGTGTCTGTCATACATTAGCACATTGGCGCCGGATGTGCCACCGAGTACGTCACTTAATACTGAGGTGCAAGCCGACAAGAAGAGCGTCATGGTCAGTGAGACAGCAGTACGGTTCGGTCGCGATGGCCGGGCACAGCTAGCAACTGTTGTATTATTCCAGGTCATCAAGGGTAACGAGGCATCAATACGAGATGGTTGGCAACATGTAAGTATGTTACACTTGTTCCTATCACACAGCTAATCATTTCCAGCTTATCCGCATCATGGTCAATTTGTTCGTCAACTCATTGATACCGCCCTATTTCCTCTCCTTTCAGAAGACCCTCGCACTGTCACCAATACCGCTCCAGAATCCAGCACAAGTCATCGATCGCGCAGAACGCCCGGCCGATACCGGTATCTTCTCGGCTTTGACGTCGTATGTCTCGAGTTTTGCCAATGACGAGCCCCCGGAGCCCTCAGACCAGGAGATCGAGTACACGCTCTGCACTGTAGATACCGTCAAGGAGTGTCATTTTGAGGACATTCTTGCCAATATCAGTCAACTTCCCGTGGAGTCCCTACGATCTTTGCTCATGTCGCTGTTGGAGCATTTGCCAGAAGATGGTTCACCAAGAGTAATGGTAGTAAAGCCAGAGATACCAGGGACAAGTCCGCGAGCGCCCGGTCCAAGACAGAAGGGCAAGGGTCCTCTCTACGACCCAAGTCTGGTATTCGTTCTCGAGCTAGCGACTGTACTCGCCCTACGGGATGACGAGACTGTGAAGGAGCTTGCGAAGGATGTGACGGATGCTTTGGTATCCGTCATTCGCGATGCTCCCACACATCACTACGTGGTCATTGCGCGATCTGTATACTACCTTCTGAGTTTGCTCAAGGCAAGCAACGATTACGACTTCATCCGAGCGCCCGTCCTCATGCACACCTTCTCAAGCTTCAATGATCCGCTCTTGCACGAGTGCGCCCAACCAATTCTCAAAGGTCTCACAGATTGTTGCAAAGGATCAAATGCTCTACGCAGCGAGCTCGCTGGCTCGCCAGACTTCTGGACCATCTTGAACCGGTTGGCTAGTGTGCTCGACGCCGCCGGAGACGTTTTCCAACTTGTCGAAGATCTCACTACTTCATCCCAACCCGGCATAACCGCAGACAATTACGAGGCTGCAATTGCACTTCTCAATGAGTTTGCGACTTCAGCTCAAGTAGGTGCTAGAGAAGAACAAATGTATGATCAGGCAGCAAGGCGCAACAAAGGACAGAAGACCAAGAAGCCCGAGAATAGCGAGGTTGTTGTACGTGGAAGCACAGCTATGAGTATTGTCTTCCAATTATCCAGCAGAGTGCCAAACTTTATCGAGCAATCACATCTCGAGACAACTGAGGGTGAGTCCATTACATGGTAGGCTTACGCGTACAGTTACTGACATCGACACAGCATGGACAGCATACTGGTCTCCAATTCTAAAAACACTCGCGCACCAATGTCTCAACCCTTGCCGCACCCTCCGCCAACAAGCCTTCTCATCCCTCCAACGCACCCTCCTTTCCGCAGACCTCGCTTCCCCAGACCACAAAGAATGGACGGCCATATTCACCGAAGTCCTCATCCCCCTTGTCACCCAACTCCTCAAACCAGAAGTATACCAATCTGATCCTCTGGGCATGAGCGAGACGCGAGTCCGCGCCGCTACCCTTTTAAGCAAAGTATTTCTACACTACCTCACCCTGCTAGATGGTATTGGCGAAAAGGCATTGTTCGAGGATCTCTGGATTACCATTGTAGGTATCATGGACCGACTAGGGAACTCGGGTCAGGGTGATATGGAAGAGGCAGTGAATGAGAATCTGAAGAACATGCTACTCGTGCTGAGCAGTGGCGGGTATCTGGCGCCGCCGGATGAGAAGCCAGAGCGAGAGAGTCTCTGGGTCGAGACGTGGAAGAGGATTAATAGATTTCAACCGGCTCTGTTCAAGGAGCTGTTTCCTGAGGAGGCGAGTAAGCCTATCAAGGCGAGAGAGATGGATGTTGCGGTGCGTGGAGGAAGGGAGTCGGTTAGCAATGAGAAGAAGGATGACAGTGAAGATGAGAAGGAAGAAGAGGAGGAGAAGGAGGGGTAGGGACTGTAAGAAGTTGTGTAGTTAGTCACTATGGAGTTTCTGTAGGTTGATTTGGGTGGATAGTGATGTACAATGGGAGGGAATACCCACCTAATTGTGGAAACAAAGACCACCCGTTCATTCAAAAGTTAAAGATGTGATCCCACCCACCACCTCTCTCACCAACGGAAGAAGGACATAGACACTATCCTGAGCGTAACAGAATCATCATCCACGCATAATCACGTTCGGTCGCCAACAGTGCGCTTCAAAAGAATTCATGCACAGCTACCTACCTTAGACATACATACGTAGGTACACAAGCAGACTCGGTTCTTGGCATGATGAGTAAGTATCGCAGCTCTGCTGATCATACGCTCTAGTCAGACAATATTACACCTAGCCCCTTTAATCAGATATTCGACTTAATTTTCCCCTTCTTGTGTATTGCATCACTATTCGTCCCCACTGTCGTCCATGGCGCGGAGGAGAGGGAAGGGGGAGGAGGAGGGGCTAAGCTGAGATTGCAATGTTTAAGATTTAGGTCGAGGTTCACAGGATCTTGGAACTTTGGGACTAGCTAATGACATCTCGAGATAAATATAGCCAATGATATTTCGAGGTCAGTATGGCTAATGACATGTCGAGGTAAGTATAGCTAATAACATGTTAAGGCAAGTGTGACATGTCAAGGTAAGCGGCTAATAACCTATGAGAAAACATACGGTGGTAGCAGATGCATAAGCGCACTTAAAGTGCAATCTAAGCTTAAAAAGCACTGCTAATCTTTTAACTACAGACATATGGCTTTCGACGCTTTGCCGACTTTGACTATCCTACACACAAATCCTTCGCTATCTTATCACCTATCCGCAAACGATTTACCAGTTACAACTCAATTACACCTACCCTTTGCGAGATGAAGACCTTCGCCTTACTCTTTGCTTTGATTTCCATCATCCAAGCTGCCGCTGTCCCTGAAAATGGTAAATTTCTCTATTACGATCCCGTCTGCTTATAAGAACTATTAGTTCGGGGCACGAAATCAGCCTTACACGACAGGGATCTTCACTCACAGGAAATCTTATTCTTAGATTTTCATCAAAGCTTGTATATGTTAACGTGTAATTAATAGGAAACCTTGCACTCCGAGATGAGGCCCTGGACACTAGAGGATTCAGGAACTTCCCAGACTACTGTAAGTAAATCTGTCAGGCGAGAGACTTGATGATATAATCAAATGTTTAACGTATATATAGCTCGGTGCTGGGTAAACAACGACTGTCGTTCAAGGATTTGCTGCCTTATAGACCAAGTCGAAGGTGCCATTTGCAAACCTCAAATTGTTCGCAAAGCGCCGTGCGCCGATTAGAGCGCTTAATCTACTTTGATTCCATTTGTAAGACGACCTTGAAACTGGCTGCTTTGAGTGCGCATGACTCTTTGCCCTGTTCTGAGGTCTTAGAGGACTTGCCTGATCTGTCTGCACCGTAGGCGTACTCGCGGACCACGATTACATTAAAGGACATTAGTTGTACATAAAATTTCAATTGACTATACAACTGCGTCAGAGTGTAGAAGGTTTTTCGGGTGATATATATGCGCTGCAGCACAAATTCTACATACTGTTAGGCAAAAGCATACCGTGTTGATTGGCCTAATAAGCTACATGTGCCGATAAGCGCTAAGTTACCGAACTGAATCTAAGTAGGTACTTTAGAAAGGCAAAGCATTTACAGCTCACATAGAGAACTATTTAGCACTTACCTATACCTAATTATACGCATCTACATAGTATATAATGTGCGCCGGTGCAGCGTAGGGGGGGGGGGGGATAGTGTAGTAGCGGCGGAGCTTGGCACCCATTCTCCAAACCATCACAGCTGGAGATGGCAACAACCCCTTGCAAAACACCCTCGCCAAAACATGCGTGTCTCCACCCCAGCGCCTTCCGCTCCGCTCTCCCGCCCCCTCCCACGTCCATATCCATTCTCGCGCCCGTACCCAACCACCCAAGTGGGCAGCAAAGTCCGTAAGTCCGACAGTCCGTAAGTCCGACGACAAGGCGCCCAGGTTTCCAAACGTCTTGTTGCTGCTGTCTACTTGATCCGGCATTGGATCGCCCCACTTATCTTCAAACAGTAGACAACGCCAAAAGAAGCCGTTTTACCCATGTTACCCATGTTACCCATGTGGGTTTGTTGCTCAGAGAGGCTCTCCTCCGATGGACAGGGGAACGGTCAAACATCGTTTAGCTGATGCGAGGACTTGGCAGATTGGTGATAGGTGCGTTTGTGGGAACTGTGGCCCTCAGGCAGGCAGGCATGATGTTTGAGATGGTATCGTGAAAGGAGGTGAGTACCAAGGTATGTGTGAGAGTTTGTGGTGGTGTGGATGCCAAGGGTAGTCGGCAGCTTTCAGGCGTGAGACGGGTGGGAAGGTGCGTATACAAAGGTGAGCTGAGGTAGGTCCTTTGTCTACTTCTCCGTGGTTTCGCTACATCGTTCGTTCTTGAGTCTTTTCTCTACCATACATTATTCTCTGTTCTGCAACAGAACCGTAGACCGGTCTTTACCTAATCTTTTTACTTCCGCTTCTCTACCGTTGAACGGTACTTGTGTCTGTTTCGACTACTAGTTACTAAAAGATACCCGCACTATTGCCTTCTTGTTTTCAGGATGAAGTCTTTTGTCCTCTCCCTCATGCTGGCCGCAACTGCTGCAGCAATCCCGGGCCCAGCATTCAAACCCATCAACAGACTACCCGGCATCAAAAGTCAGTCTCACTCTTCTCACCCCCTCCTCCCTCTATATTAACATACTCGCAGCCAACCCCTTCCGCCGTGCCAACCAACTGATTCCTGTCGTTGTCGGCGGTCCCCAAGTAACCTTTACCCCTAATGTCGTCCAAGCCGCCGTGGGCGATATAATCCAATTTCAATTCTCAAATGGCAACCACACGGTGACTGAATCCACCGGCGACGCGGCCTGCACCCCGAAACAAGGCGGAGTGCACAGTGGTCACATACCGTTTGTCGATGGCCAGGCCGACGTCGGTACCTTCAATATGCCGGTGACTACCGCTGGACCAATGTTCTTGTACTGCGCAACGGGCCCGCATTGCCAGCTCGGACAGGTTATGATTGTGAACCCGGCGGATTCACAGCAGTTGGCGAATTATGCTAAGGCGAGCCAGATTAGTGGCGAGAGTGTTGATGGTGGGGCAGTGACGGGTGGTTCGACAGGGAGGATTGCGTTGGGAGCTGCTGCGTAAGTTTTCTTACCTTGTACTGTGTATGTTGTTTGTAACGGATGCTGATCTTTTGGTTTAGCTTTATACCTGCCCCTCCTGAGGAAGCAGTTGCTCCACCTCCTGCTGCGCCTCCTGCTGCGCCTCCTGCGGCTCCTCCTGCGGCTCCTCCTGCTGCTCCTCCTGCTGCTCCTCCTGCTGCTCCTCCTGCTGCTCCTCCTGCTGCGCCTTCCGCAGCTCCTGCACCCCCTGCTTCTTCCTCTTCTTCTGTAGCTCCCACTCCTCCAGCGGCTGCATCCCCTGCTACTGCTGCTGCTGCTTCTTCTTCTTCTGCAGCTCCCGCCCATCCAGCGGCTGCCCCTCCAGCTACATCTTCTGCCACCGCTCATCCGACCGCATCTTCGGCTGTTCCTGCACCAGCTCCAGCTTAATCCTAACAGCATGCTGCGAAAGATAGACGGAATGGGATTACTATTGTTGCTCTTTAGAAGAAATGAGACGACGTATTTCAAGTGCATATATTAGCACCAGATGGAGGAATGACATGGATATATTGAACTGTAGCATTTTTAAGTATTGTTCTGTGAACTGTCACATAGTATGTGTATAAGCTTTGCTTTTAAAAGATTCTTCTTCTTCTTCTTCTTGCGTGTTGAGCTCGGTGTAGTTCCAAGGTTGACTTGCGGTTGGCTGGTGAGACTGGATTACTGGGCAGTCACCCGTTGATAATCAGAACGCAGGCCTGCATGTAGTTCGCATTTGAGTAGGTAGATCCTGTCTTCTCATTCTTTGATGAGATGAAATTGTGCTGACTTGGAGTGGTAGAAGGAACCAATGTTGGTTCGGCCTAGCGTGACCCGGCCGGATTTACTTTTCCACGCGCCGAAAGTTTTCTTCAATCTTTCCGCTCAGCTCCAGCATCAAGCTTCACGGAAATCTTACGGCAAACCAGCTCCAGCAACCTGGCATGACACGAGGCTTTCATGATGCGGCTCTTGACTTGCCTAGCTAGCTGCGGGGTCGCCGCCGTTGGTGATGCTACCACGGCTCTATACCGCTACCTCGGCTGAACACGATCCATCGAGTTGGAGACCACTGCCGCTTCCAACCGCCCTCTGCACCCCATCTCGACAAGTCGAAGATATACAACAACATTCCACCTGTACGAATACACAATGCGGTCAGTATCGGTACTTGCTTCGCCTTTGCGAAGAATACATCCTACGGGAGCATGTCGGAGTGCGCGCAGGTGCTTCTCAAGCTCTCGGGACTTGCAAGCTTCATGGGGCTTCATAGGATTGGGACAAATGGGTTAGTCATACTGATGCTCACCTGATTGCATATGGACTAACAATCTTTGCAGGCTACTCAATGGCTAAAAACCTGCGAGCAAAGATTCCGGCTGAGGACACGCTCTTTGTACACGATGTCAACACCGCTGCCACAGAGAGGTTCAGCGAAGAGCACCCACATGGTGTGTCTGTCGCGAGCAGTGTACGAGAAGTTGCAGAGAATGCTGTACGTATATTTTTCTCGTTGCTCTCCTATGGTCTTATGATGAATTAATTGTTCTATCCATGATCTAAGTTGGGGGCCATTCGTGGCCCTTATTCTGATTACTCAAAAAATTATAGCCAATCCTCTGATGTCTCATACTCTTTATACATCTTATGTTAAAAGTCACGCACGCAGTACGCTAACTCGTTGCAGGAAACAATCATAACTTCGTTGCCAGCTCCACAGCATGTCAAGGCTGTCTTCAAGGAAATGCTGGAGCCAGCCACTCTTCTCACTGTGGGAACAGTCAAGAAGGAGCGATTCTTCATTGACTGTTCCACCATCGACCCCAAGACCTCGGGTCAAGTGGCGAAAGCCGCTAGCTCATCTGGTCAAGGGAAGTTCATCGATGCACCCATGTCGGGCGGTGTCGTTGGGGCAAAGGCTGGTACCCTCACATTTATGATTGGTGCACAGCCTGAGGCAGTCGAGGGGGCGACTCGAGTACTCTCTATGATGGGTAAGAGAGTGGTGCATCTTGGCGGACCTGGTGCCGGTCTCAAAGGGAAGCTGGCGAACAACTACCTGCTCGCCCTCAACAACATCGCTACAGCAGAAGCTATGAGTATGGGCGTCAAATGGGGCCTCGACCCCAAGGCTTTGGCCGGCATGATCAACACGGCTACGGGCAAGTGCTGGCCCAGCGAAGTGAACAATCCCGTCCCTGGTGTCGTCGAGACGTCGCCCGCGAGCCGAGGCTACGAGGGAGGTTTCGGAATATCGCTTGCCAACAAAGACTTGAAACTCGCACTACAGGCTGCTGCTGATGCCAATGTCAAACTCGCGCTGGGAGAGCCTGCAAGAGCGCTCTACGATGCCGCAGAGCAGGCGGACAACTGCAAAGGAAAGGACTTTTCAGTTGTCTACCGATACCTAGGCGGTAAAGAGTAGTGGAGTAAATGAAATGAACATCGATGCCTCGGTAGAGAAGGCGTTCCAGAATATTCTGCCGTGATTTATCCGTGTTCTCGCCATGTCCCGTGGGTTGATGCGTCATGCGCCACGGCTCAGCCACACGGTGCGTCATCTGCCCAGTGGATTCACGCCTCTCTCTCAGGCGTCACTCCAACACGCCCATAACCTCTCCAATACCCCACCGACAGCCAACTGTGCCCAACCTAGACTCCAAAAGACAAGCAACCGCCATAATGTGTGGCTCCGACTGCTTTCTGATGCTTCTCAGTGTCCTGGTACGTCCCCACCGGCGCAGCAAAAGCAGAAGGCCGGCGCATACGTGGGGTTTACAGCTTCAGCTTCAGCTACTGACATGTCAACTAGTTCCCACCCATAGGCGTATGGGTGAAGAAAGGAATCTGCAGCGCCGATTCGCTCATCAACATTGCGCTTTGCTGTCTCGCCTTCCTTCCCGGCCTCCTACACGCCTGGTACGTTATCCTCCAGAACCCGGACCCACACGACTCGTACCAGCACGTAGCCGACAGCGAGCGCGGTGGACGCGGCGATGGGCGAACTACATACTACGTTATCACACACGAGCAGCCGGCTCGGGGTCCAGCCAGCTACGGCACCGTGGGCAGTCAGCCGAGCAATGGACAGTTTCCTGGACAGCAGAGTGGCGTAACGAACAGCTTTGTACAAGCAAAGAGCCACAAGGCAGCAAAGAGCAGTGCATCAGCTGCGCCAGGCCTTTCAAACCAGGGTGGTGAGGGCAGTTCAAGCCAGCCCGAAGGTCCTCCTCCAACCTACGCCGATGTCATCAAGGGCGACCACAAGGTGCAAGATTGATTATCGTTTAGAGACGATGGGCCGGGACAACTAAGAGAAGGAATGAAGAGCATAATACCGTATGAGGTAGCGGCGTAAGGGCCTGGATAATAGGGCGTTCCATGGGTAATGATTTCCGAACTTGGGGCAGGAAGCACATGGTGTGTATCACAGCAGAGGCTCGAAATACAGTATTGCAACAAGATTAGACGTTGTCGTGGGGAAGAAAGCGACACTTTGTGTTTGAAAAGCGCCGCACTCTTGCTGACGAGGACATGATTACGACTTGTGCCCCAAAATGTGCAAGTGATGTTGCATCTCAGTCATACGTCATGGCGCAAATGGCGGCATGAGACGAGCAGTTTAGATTGATCATGGCCTGCGGCGCCACGTACGTACTGAGGGCGGCATCGTCTCGGCGACTGCGCACCAATACTACGAGGACGGCCCGGCAGATTTCCTGCTTGGTGCCCGCAGTAATCCATGACTATTGGCGGGACTTGCCTGTTTGGGTAGGCTTGAGCCAGGCGTGTGGAAAATTGCCAGCGTCGAAACCAGCAATCATAATGAGCTTTCGTTTGTGATACGCCGACGCGTTGCCAGGGGCGTTTCAGCGGTGCAGCCTGCGCGAGTGCGAGCATTTGGAGGCGCATACCCGTATAGCGACCATCTCGTACAAAGCCAGACAGATGGTTGGTAGGTTCTGATTTGCCATTGGAGATGGCACTGCCTTGTTGAACACGTCTCGTCGGCTTGCCGTGCTTACCGCACTTGGATATTCCAAGGGTGCAGCGGTGAGGGCAGGACAGCGTCAAAACAAAAAGCTTGAATAGGGTTGAAAACACCGGACGCTTCCCCAGACTGCATCATGACTATGGCGGTTGCACAACACACGATTCCCAGGACGACCAATTAAGCATTCCGTGCCGTGCACAAGGCCGTCATTGCCCAGGCCGTCTCCCTGCTTGTGCCCACTCAAGTTCAGGGTAGGCATCTTGCTTGTTGCTTGGAAAAGGCTTGAACTCGATGACGATCGCCCACGGCATAATAAAGCAACAACCTACTATACTAAGGCAATCGCAATAGCCGTAACCAAGTCCGGGTTTGATGATTTGTGTTTCCATTGCAGCGCTACCGGCACTAAGTGGTTGTCGCAATCGCTCAAGTTTGGCACATGCAAAGTGTGGCTGAAGCTTGCCACGCCCACTCATTCGTGAGTCTACGACGTATTAGCCACAACAGCCACAAACTGACGCGCGCAGAACGGGGCGTGCGTCTTCCCCGTCAATAAGCCAGCCATAGCCAGGTTTAAGAAACCCCCGTGGGCGCTTCTCTCCCTTTCTCCCTTCACCGGTCCCCCGTCTACGTCCAAACCCTTGCCTTCACATTCAGGTACATAAGTACAACACGCCGTCCTTTCGGCCCCCAACCACTGTTCGGAAATATCCTGCATCGCGTTCCGAGTAACCATCACCGTCTTATCGGCTTACGAGTCGCCCCTCAACGCCGACGTCGGTTGGTGTCCAAACCCCACCCACCTACAGGTGCAACAAGACGGCACAGTCGCCGCCAAAGCTAACCCATGCGTAAGTGGAGCCCCATCTCCGAGGCATCGAGATCAACGAATTGAACCCCTCTGTCATCAATGATGCCACTCAACATGGCAATACCAACTAACGCATGTTGATGAATTTAGATACCGTACGAAGACAGGCGCATCGCGTTGCTTCACAGCACCGAGGTAATGGTGCTAACAACTTCAACCCCTTCGCCCGACAACGGTCTCGGGATGCGTATCCGGACGTGGAGAATGGTGTACACAGGACGCGATCCACGCGTTCGGAAACTTTTGTCACGCCAGCCATTGAAGAGCAAAGACAGCTAGAAACAAAGGAAGCAGAGAACCAGTTCGGCATGCCTGGACACCACAACACAGAACCGTCCTCGTCCTCGCCAACACATGCAACCGCCTCTATCCCTCTTCCGACATCTTCAGTCGACAAGGATATGACCGAAGAGTCCAACGGTGTCCATAAGATGTCTGGTGATAGCACCATTGCACCGCCAACTCAGGAAACCAGCGGCCATGTTACACGACGAGCCATCAAGGGCATATTCCGGAAAAACCACAATGATGACGCAAACGCAGAGGAACATGACGCAGAAGACGATGACTTGTCATTAGAAGAGCGCAAAAAGAAGGCTTTCAAGAAGAAGATTCCCATTGGCTCTCAAATCCGCTTTGTTCTGTTCGGAGCGTGGATCAACATCCTGCTCGTCTTCGTTCCTGTTGGTTTCGCTGTCAGTTACGCCGGTCTCAAGCCAGTCCCCGTCTTCATCATCAACTTCATCGCCATTATTCCACTAGCAGCCATGCTGAGCAATGCGACTGAAGAGCTGGCCATCCGAGTTGGAGAGACCCTTGGTGGACTTTTAAACGCAACTTTCGGAAACGCTGTCGAACTGATTGTCTCTATCCAAGCTTTGATCAAGGACGAGATCACTATTGTCAAGACCTCGCTCATTGGCAGTATGTTGTCGAATCTGCTACTCGTCCTGGGCATGTCCTTCTTCCTGGGAGGTATCAACCGAATGGAGCAGTTCTTCAATGTGACTGTGGCACAGACCGCCGCCTCTCTCTTGGCCCTCTGCATTGCGTCTCTGATCATCCCGACTGTCTTCCACAACACCATCGCCGAAGATGACTCAGTTGCACACAATGGAGCCCAAGATGCCGTCAGAAACCAGGAATTGTCCCATGGAACTGCTGTCATTCTCTTCCTCGTCTACTGCTGTTACCTAGGCTTCCAGTTGAAGACGCACGTCTCCATGTACAATGAACCCAGCCAAAAGGTCCCCAAGCGCAAGTCTGGCAAGAAAGAAGAGGGTGATGCATCGCGTGGCATCGCAGCCATTGGAGCTGGTACCGCCGCAGCATCGGGTGGCGGCGTCAACATGAAAACGCTGTTGAAGAACACCGACGGCTCAGACGAAGATGACGAGGAGGAGTTCGAAACGCCCTCGCTCTCCGTTATCGGCGCCCTCATCACTCTCGCCATCTCCACCACTTTGGTTGCCTTTTGCTCCGAGTTCATGGTCAACAGTATCGAAGGTCTTACCGCTACTGGCCATATCTCTACCACCTTTGTCGGTCTGATCCTCCTGCCCATTGTCGGTAACGCAGCCGAGCACGCCACCGCTGTCACAGTTGCTATCAAGGACAAGATGGACTTGGCCATTGGTGTCGCTGTCGGTTCCAGTATGCAGATTGCCCTGCTCGTCTTCCCGCTCATTGTCATTCTCGGATGGATTCTTGGAAAGGACTGCATGACACTCTACTTCGACACTTTCCAGATTGCCACACTCTTCGTCTCAGTGTTGCTTGTCAACTATCTCATCCAGGATGGCAAGTCACGTAAGTTCATTCCCATGAAGCTCGTCTGTCGGATTCGACACTAACGTTTCATAGATTGGCTCGAAGGCATACTGCTCATGGCGAGTTACATCATCATCGCGCTTGCAGCTTGGTTCTATCCTGAACTTCAGGAGAATCAGTGCTAGAAATACCTTCATCTCTTCCTCATCATATCGCCCCCCTCGTTTTCGCCTTCCTTTCATCTTGTACATATTTGTGTAAAATCTTCCAAGTACCATGAGATGTGGCTGTTGATCAAGTAGTATGTTTCTGATTCAGCCCATGAATGTTTGCAGTACATATACACGGCTATAAAACTGTCAGTCTGTTTTTTATTTAGCTGCGGTGGTCGTGTGTGCTTTGTAGAAATACCTATTTCGATACCCAGAGTCGTAATGTTAATAGTCCAGGGTAATGTCTACCTGGAGTTTCGTTTTCCAAAAAATAAACTATGATCCATAAACATTTCAAGTCTGTGTTAGAGAATACACTTTAACTCGATGAAGACTTTCTGGTCCACTGAAGTTGCATGCATATCTGTGGCAACTACATAGAGTATCTCGTCACTTTCGAAATCTAGTCAAGGGCAACTTGAAGGAGGTCATTGTGTGTATATTGCGGAAACCGGTATGTAAGTTCGTCTTGTTCACCTTTACCTTGAGTCTGCACATTACAGCACTTTGCTGTTATACACCTCTTATCTACTTATGCTTCATGTCCATGCCATCTCTCGCTCTCTCACCTAGCCTCCTACCTTCCTACATATATAGGCTCGTCTTCTATGGACCTTGCTCCTTCTCTCCTACAAGACACCATACTACTTCTCACTAACCTCATTACCTTGACCCACACATACTTCTCTTCTACTGCTACTACCACCTCCAATCAACTCTGCAACCTTTACTCTTGACTCTCGAGCTTCAACACCAACATGTCGGAACATGGCATGGACGATGGCATGATTGGAACCCAGATTCCTGATGTTGAGGACGAGGACGAATCGTCACTGTTCATTCCAGAACGCCCATCCATCTCACATAGAAACCGACATCAGCAAGATACCGGTGATGCTTTGCCACCATTCACTCCACAAAGTCCGCCTGTCTTACCCGGTAATGAACCTCTGCAAAATACCAACGATTCTTCGTCACTGTTCATTCCAGAACGCCCATCCATCTCACACAACAACCAACGTCTGCAAGATACCACCACAGCCACGCCCAGCCAAACTACTATAGGTAATGGGTTCTACGCCAAGATCCGTAGCATGCAGCAGAAGAGACTTGAACAGAAAAATGCTACTCGTAGCCAGGCTGCACCTCGTCCAAACAACACTATGCCTGATGCCGAAGCATTTCTCGATGCTGTTATGCACAGGCCGGCATCTTCTACAAGCACTCCAGCCGCTGAAAAAGAGGCTATGGCTAAAAGAGATTTTCTCAAACAGAAGCGATTCTATGAAGACCTCCGACGAAAGCGAAATGGTACCCTCCTGTTCCAGGAAGACGTCGAATGGTTGAGAATCCAGGGTGCTGAAGAAGCCCGAATGAAGAAGATAGCGCGTGATCTCGCCAAATCCTGTGAAGACAACGAAGGCGATACAGGTCCGTTCTCAGAAGATTTCATTACACCCAACGCCCAAGAAGAAGGTTCCAACGAACAGTCCATATCTCGGAAACGCCGCCAATCAAGTCCCGAACCCGCATACAATCCGAATTCCATGGCGAATGCAGAACTCGCGAGCATGCGAGTTGCTATGGAGGCCCAGGCTGATCTGCCACGCAAGAAGAAGAGAGGAGCGGCAGCCGATGACGACTCCCAAGCTCCTGTACCGTCTGGTCGCGCCAAGGGCAAAGCCGCGGCCAAACCCGTCAAGGCAAAGGCAGCTCCTAGGAAAGCCGCCAATAATGGTGGCCGAGAAACAGCCAAAAAAAAGAGGGCAGTCGAACAAGCAGTCAAACAAGCAACCTCACTCTTCCAATCCAACGTCTTCGAGCAACAAGCTGGTGCGAACGCCCCTGATCAGCCTACATTCAGCTCAGGGAACAAGGCAAACGCATTGAAGCAACTCATTGCAAGCCTTCCGATGAATAGTGATAAGAAACAGGCCAAGGATGACATCAACATTCTGTTGGATGCGACCAAGTCCTTTGATGGACACGGTTCTGTCAAATCTGATGAGAAAGGCGGCTGGTTGGTCAAGGGGATGAAGACGTCACTCAAGAATTACCAGGTACTTGGCAGCGCGTTCATGCGGCGGCGCGAGAACGCCCTGGAGGAGCCTAGAGGCGGCCTGATGGCCGATCAAATGGGCCTTGGCAAGACTCTGATGATGCTAGGTTAGTGAACAAGACTGACTGAATCTGAGTGTCACTTGACTAATGAGTTACAGCAAACATTGTCAACGGTCAGCCGCCCAAGAAGGAGAAAGACAGGCCTAGGACGACCCTCATAATTGCCAGCCCAGCACTTTTAACGCAGTGGAAGAGCGAGATTGAGCAGCACACCAATTGGGGACTCACAGTTATGCGCTACGGCTACGGTTCTCGTCTTGATTCGACTCATGACATGGAAATCCTGGGACGACACGACATCATCCTCACCACCTACACTGAGATCATGCATTCTTACCCGAAGAACGATCCTCCAATTGAGTGCCAGACACCCGAGCAGCAGATGGCGTGGTGGGTTGAGCAATACGAGACAAAGAGGGGACCCCTTCATCGCATGAAGTTCCTCCGCATCGTCCTCGACGAGGCGCAAGCCATCAAGAACCACCAGAGTCGCACATCGATTGCGTGTCGAGCTCTCATGGCAGACCACAGGTGGGCGCTCAGCGGCACGCCGATCCTCAACAGCATTACGGAGCTGTACCCGTACTTCAAGTTCCTCAACGTCCCCCATACGGGCAGTTTCAAGATCTTCAAGCACAACTACTGCGACACCAAGAACGTGGAGAATACAGAACGTCTCCTGGTTCGACTCTCGCAGTTTATGATCCGTCGCACGCATGCGGATGAGATGTTTGGGGCGCCCATCTTGACATTGCCACAGGCGGATCAGACGACGTACTGGTGTCAATTCAACTCGATCGAGAAGATTGTGTATGAGATTGTTCGGCAGCGCTTTGCCCAGCGTATTAGTTCGTGGGTCAAGGATGGGACCATGGAGAGGTCGTACAGCCATGCGATGGTGTAAGTGTGATAGTGTTTTGTTTTTGGACGAGCTTACTGACAGTTTGTAGAATGCTTCTCCGACTCCGACAGTTGACCTCTCATATCCTCATGCTGCACTTCGTTATGCGGGATCTCCTCGAGGTCGGAGATATCGAGCAAATCAGGCAGATCATAGAGCATCATGAGAAGCAATCAAGCACGAACAAGCGCAACAGAAACACGGTTGTTGCTGTTAGCATGCAGCTCGAGAAGCTTGCAGCTGACCAGAAGAAGAAGACAGCTGCCCTCGAGGCCAAGAAGGCTAAGAACAATGGCAAGAAGAACGCTGGACATGGGCACGAGATGGACAGCGATGACCTGCTGGACGACGATGAACCCGAGGACGTGATTGAGCCTGGGGAACCGCCGAACCAGGAGACTGAGTCCGGTGGTAGCTTCGGCAAGAACTTCAACTTCAAGCCATTTCTCGAAACCCTCAAGACTGGAAAGAGTTGGGAAGAAGCAAAGAAGAGGGCAAAGTGCAGCTATTGCGAAAAGACTCCCCGGAGGCCCTTGATGCCTTCTTGCGGTCACCTCATCTGCACTGAATGTCGTTCAGAGGCAGATCTCGACGCTGCCGCAGACAATCAAGACTCGGCGTCATGCAACGTTTGTCACAAAGTCCCTACATACGCCCACCAGTGCGACATTGGTGATTATGACGTATCAGATGGGCCGGCACGTGGCACACGAGGTAGCGCCAAGAAGAGGAAGGAGAAGGAAAGCCAGCGTGTGACTGCTGACGACATTCCCGATGACTGGCTCGCGGCGCTTGGTGACGACGTCTTGCCCTCGGCAAAGACGATTGCGGTCAAGTCTCAAATCTTGAACTGGCGGAAAGAAAAAGGAGACGTCAAGATCATAGTGTACACGCAGTTTCTGGCCATGTGAGTATACCAACTTTCCCACATTTGCAATTGCTGACAAGCTCTAGGATACGTATTCTCAAACGGGTATTTGCCAAGGAGGGCTGGAGATGCGAGGAGGTGAGTGACGATATATACCCCAGGCGACGACATGGTCTCCATACCGGATGTCTTGAGGGCTAATGAGTCGTCGAGTACCTCCCGGCTGGGCGGTTTCACACCTAGCAACCTATACTGACAGCGTACGCAGTACCATGGCAAGATGAGCCTGAAGAAACGCGACGACGCAATCGCTGCCTTCGCCGACACTGCGGGCCCAGCGATACTGCTGGCATCTCTCCGCTGCGGCGGTTGTACGTACGCCCATAGCCAGAATGACGGTTGACAAGCTGCTGACCCGTGTTTCTAGTGGGACTCAACTTGACCATGGCCTCCAAGGTGATCATGATAGATCCTTGGTGGAACTCTGCGTCGGAGCAACAAGCATTCTGCCGCGTGTTCCGGATCGGGCAGAATGAGAAGACGTTCATGAGCCGGCTCTGTGTCACGAACACAGTCGACGAACAGCTTGTTCGGATGCAAGAGAGGAAGCAGGAGGAGATAGACGTGGTGATGGAGGAGGACGGCAGGGTTATCAAGAGGCAAGTCGAGCTATTGCGAACATGACTGGGCATTGCTAATAGGTGATTAGGATGGATACCCGCGCACTGATGCGGCTGTTCGGGAACCCGGAGGCGAATACCGAGGGCTTCATTCTCTTGTAGGGCGATGCGGTTATTGGGTTTGACGGCTTCGAGGGTGGTTTTGTTCTGGCATTCTGGCATGGTTTTGGCGGTGTTCAGGGTATCATGCTGGGTGGGGTTTTGGCGGTGATGGCGCACTCCAGTGGAGAAGATGTGGGTACTGCCATAGGCTAGCGATATGTAATGGAAAAGTCTGGTTAGACATGCCTGCTTGCTTGCCTGCCTGCTGCTTGCTTCGGCCAGGGCGCTGTGGAGAGGTGAAGCACAACAGATGGCTCCCGCTGGCGGCTGATTAATGTCGGGCTGGACTTGATGCGCTCGGCCCCGCCATTCCACCCCACATTTTGCTCATCCGGCAAACCTCCCAGACGTGTTATGGAGGCCACCAACACTGCAGAGGCGCAGACGAGTCACGACACGCCGGCTAGGAAGGGACGCAGAGGGAAACGTGAGGCGGGCAGCGACGAGTCGAAGAAGAGAAGATGCATTTCATCTGCGTGTGTTCCGTGCCGAAAGCGCAAATCAAAGGTATGTGTTTAGGTAACGGGAACTGGGGGACGATGCCCTTTCTCCGGCCAACATACGCCTTCTCCGGAACATGGCAGCAAACAGCAAGCAAAGCCAGCAACCAGCAGCCAGCAACCAGCAACCCGCACTCAGCACCTTGGCCAGCCACCCGTGAGACCATGTGCGCTAACCTGGCACGCAGTGTGACGGCACCACGCCCGCCTGCTCAGCCTGTGCCGCCGTCTACAACACGCCGTGCATCTACGACCCAAACTCGGACCACCGCCGCAAGGGCGTCTACAAAAAGGACATTGACAACCTCAAGACGCGCAACTCGACACTGCAGACGCTGATCCAGGCCATCCTCAACTACCCGGACGACGACGTGGCCGACCTGGTGCACCAGATCCGCACCTGCGAGAGCCTCGACTCGGTCGCAGAGGCCATCATTGCAAAGGAAAATGGCGACGACGACGACGACGACGAGCCGCTCCAGGCCGTCACCACCCCGACCATGGCGCCCACGAGGGGCACTTTTGAGAGCCAGTTGAGTGGCAAAATGGGCGAGCTGCGGCTCGAGGATGGCTCGACGCGCTACATTGGCGGCACCTCACACCTCATCTACCTGGGCAAGGGCAACGACGCGGCCGAATCGCACGACACGTACGCCGACGACCAGTACCATGAGATGCAGGACCCCTTTTGCTCGTGGACCACCGTTACCGACGACGCGGAGCTCGTGCAGCACCTCATCAGCATGTACTTTTGCTGGCACTATAGCTTCTTCACCACCCTGTCCAAAAATCTCTTCTTGACCGAGTTCCGCTCGGGCAAGCCGCTGCCGGGGTCCGGGAGGAAGATGCAGTACTGCTCTCCGCTGCTTGTCAACGCCATGCTGGCCCTGGGTTGTCACTTTACGTCGTGGCCTGCCGCTAGAGCCATCCGCGATGACTCTGCAACGGCCGGCGACCACTTCTTCAAAGAAGCCAAGCGGCTGATCATGGAAGACGACCTGCACGAGGTCCCTGCCTTGACCACAGTACAGGCTCTGGCACTCATGTCGGTACGAGAGGCTGGATGCGGGCGCGAAGCCAAGGGTTGGGTCTACAGCGGCATGTCCTTTCGCATGGCCTGCGATCTCGGCCTCAACCTCGGCATGCACAGCAAAGACACAATCGACGAGAACGAAGAGGACGCGCGGAGAATCACCTTCTGGGGCTGCTTCTTGTTCGACAAGTGCTGGAGCAACTACCTGGGGCGTATGCCGCAGCTGCCCAACACAAATCTCACAGTTCCCAAGTTCGAAGTCTTTCCCGTCGAAGATGCCGAAACATGGAGCGCCGTCACAGACTCGGGCCTCAGTCAAGCACACTCCCAACCCAGCAGAACGCGGGCGGTCGCTCTACAGATTTCTAAGCTTTGCGAAATTTCCAGCGATCTCATCAACTCCTTCTACAACCCCATTGACATGGACAAAGTAAAGGGTAAGCAGGGAGAGCTGAAGAAGCTGAGCGAGATACACATGCGATTGGAGACTTGGAGAAGAGAGTTGCCCAAGGAGCTCGAGCCTAAAGAGGGCGGATTGCCACACATGCTCGTCATGCAGTAAGTATCATACTCATGCAGACCTGCACATGCTAACAAGACCAGTATGTTCTTCCAATTGCTATACATCCATCTCTTCCGACCCTTCCTCAAGTACAACCCCAACAACTCGCCCCTGCCTGCGCACGTTTCCCCCCGCAAACTCTGCACACAAGCTGCTACCATGATTTCAAAACTACTACGACTATACAAGCGATCGCATGGTCTACGACAAATCTGCAACATATGCGTATACATTGCGCACTCAGCATGCACCATACATCTTCTCAACTTGCCAGAGAAGAATGCAAAGCGCGACATAATCCATGGCGTCAAGCATCTCGAGGAAATAGCAGAAGGATGGCTTTGCGCGCGTCGTACACTCGGCATCCTTGGTGTCCTGGCTAAACGCTGGAAAGTCGAGATGCCCGAAGAAGCCGCTGCAGTATTATCCCGGACCGACACCAAATTCGGCCCCTGGAGTGAGATCAACACACCCAGAGTACGACGCCACACATCTGTATCAATCAAGGATCAGTCATCACCGGCAGACCATGCATCACCAAGTCTCCAGCCGTACAGTATGAACATGGCCAACATGTCTACACCGCCGCAATTTTTCAACCGAGCCACAGCAGCCAATACTACCAGTTCCGTAAGCAATGATCCCTCCATACGCCCTTCCAGCAATCACTCCATTCCTCCCTCGGACGCAAACGCCCTCGCTTACATGCGTACGCAGCATCGTGTGGCAACACCACAGACTACAGGCCCTTCCCTGAATGCACCGACTCCGGCATCCACACAGGGCCGTCAATCCATCGATGCGGGCACGCCAGACGGAAGCTCTCCCAGTCAGCTCTTTGGCGGGGTAGACCAATTACTCCGTGAAGGCCAGGACTGGATATACAGAGACCAGGCTCAATTAGCCACCGACTTTGAGAACTGGACCGCCAACGGTATTGGCATGGACGATTATGCAAACTGGTTTGCGGGCACAGCGGGTACGAGTCCGGCGCCCATAGGCTTCACTTCTGGGGCCACGTCGGCGCCTTTACTGGCTAGTGAGATGAATGGCGGACCAGTTGGCGGGAACATGAACGGAAACGTCAATGTGACCGCTAGTGGGAACGCAGCGGTGAATACCGGATACCCGAATGGACATTCGAGTGCTGCCAACCCTGTTAGTTTGACTGGATTCGCGGTACCGGGTGGATTTGGAGGTATCGGATTGCAGGGATTGATGTACGATGAGCAGAGTTGGTATCAGTAGGTGAATTGCACATATACGTATATTTATTGGTATTATTTCGGTTTTAGCATTTGTTGGGTTTCGTTGGTTCAATCAGGGGTCTTTTTATTCGCGTAGTTTTTCAAGGGAAAAGGGGCGTCGTGGGCTAAGTCGGGTTCAGATTAGATGGTATATATTAGGATTTGGGATACGGAATATGATGGTTTTTGATGACAATAATGAGTCATGTTTTACAGTTTGTATTCTTCACATGATTACTAGATGATGCATACCCGTATCCCCCCCCCTTCCTACTCACCCCCGCTTACAACACAAACTTCCCCCAACCCTCCGCACGTTCCCGATTACACGCTTCACCTTCCCCTTGGCACTAGCCCTCTCCTTCTCCCGCTTCCGCACCAACTCAACAAGCCGTCTATACTCTGCCTCTTCCACCTGCTCCTGCTGTGTACCACGACCATCGCCATCATTAACATGAGCAGACAGGGGCACAGGTTCAGGCTCATCCGTAGGCGGCGTAATCACGATGCGCGGCATGGGAAGGGGAAGAGTAACTTGGCTCCGTACTACGTCGGCGTGGGTGAGGCGTGTGAAGGGGAGGGCAGAGGCGGTGCGTAAGGAGGGGAGGGAGGATGCTGTACTACTGGGTGGCCGTCGTTGCTGTTGTTGCTGTTGTCGTGCCTTGTCCTTGTCCTTGATCATTCCAGAAGAAGAAGAAAAAGAAGCAGAAGTATTGCCAGACTCGACTTTCACCTGCGCCGCCGCCGCCAAACGACTGGCTTTCCCCTGCCGTCTAGATCCCCCCGCCGCCGCCACAGTCTTCTTGCCGCGTAATCGTGGATGCGGGATGGCATTGCAAGCGGATGCTTCGCTTACGGGAGATAGACTGTGCGGTTGGGGACGCAAGTTGGTGTCGAGGGTGCGGTTAAGAGAGGGGATGTGGTGGTTGCTTGTGCTACCGCCTCTGCTTCTATTTCCAGTTCCAGTTCCTCTTTCTAAAGATGAGGATGATGATGAGGAGGAGGAGGAGGAGAATGAGGACAGGGACGCTGCATCGCGCTCGTCATCCTCTTTCTCTTCATCCTCCTCTCGCAACGATATTCCAAGTGCGATATCGCGTTGTCGCGCTTGTTTCGCTTCCAACTCGCGCGCAAGATTGGGGTTCAAGGACGGTGGAGGCGTGCTATCCTCCTTCTTCCCTTTCCTCATTGGCTCTTGCTTCTTTTCTTCATCTCCACTATCTTCCCCTATTTCCTCTTCGGCTGCACTGTCCAGCGTGCTCACACTTGGATTTGCAAGAAAAGGGGTGCTGAGATCCCAGTGCAGTGTTGGCGCGGAAAATAACGTGGGTGTTTTGCGGCCTTGTGGGCTTTCGAGTACGCGGTCAATCGTTTGTTGTTCGCTACTTGATTCCTGGTGGTCGTGAATGCTGGAGTAGGCGTGGAAGCGGGGGATGGTGGGTGTTCCGGGACGAGGAGTGAGAGGACTATGGTTGGAATCACGGGAAGGGAATAATGCTGTATCGCTGGTGGCGCGAAGAGTGTTGTTCCCACGCTTCTTTTGAATTGCGGGTGAAATGGAGGACGATGATGGGATGGCGGCCTCTTCCTTTGGTTTGCGTCCTGTATTCGTGACCATGCCGATTCCTGAGTCGAGTGAGGGTCCCTCTTCGAACGAGGCGGTTGAGCTGCGGTGTGACATGTCTGTGATGGAACCTTTTGCCGTTATTGTGTTAAGAAAGGTAGAGAGGAAAAGAGTAATAAGAAAGCTAGGCAGGTCTTAGTCTCTTGTGAAATCAAGAGATACAAATAATACACGTGCAGGACTCGAGTGAATTATGGACTGTGTAAGGAAAATTATTTTATGGCTACTAGGCCGGGAACCATGGTTGTAAAGGAGGACGTTACGATGGATACACAATGTAGACTATGGGTCTACAAAATACAAAACAAAAAGGTCATTGGCCTCGCTACCAGACATTGTTAACCCCCAAACTACCCAATTCATTATAAAGCCGTACTCCCCTCTACGTCTAATACTGGATCCTCGGGTAGCGCAAACATGGGCAGGTTGCGACTTGGAGTCCCCAACGGATCTTGAGTCCCCTCAATTGCTGGATCGCGGCCTCGTGCGTTCTCCATTGATATTTCAGACGCCAGTGTAGGTGGTGGTTTAGGGGACATGAGATTCGCTCCTGCGACTTTGGCTCGGATGCTGGCGAGTGCTGATTCGTTGTTCTCGTAAGAATGTGTAAGGGGTGGTGGAGATGTAGTCGATGAACCGTGTTTCGGTAGGGGTTGGTGATAGGAAATCTCGGTACCGTTGGGTGGATTGCCTTGGGATTCTCCCCCCGCGGGTGTACTTTGCCCCGTCGACGATTCGCCGCTGGTCTTTGGCGTGTCTCGCTTTTGCCGCGCTCGGGCGATTAATTCGTCGAATTCAGATTTATTCGACTTTGCGTAGCTTTGCCCGTCAAAGTCCTTTTTCATGATTTTGCTCTCTTTGGTTTCCGCTCTTCCGCCTTGTGTCTTTTCCCACTCTTCCAATTCTCTCAGTAACTGTTTCTTGCTCTTCCTTAGGTTGTCCTCGGCGTCGCAGTTCGAGTTGTGAATGTTGAGCCACTCGATGTGGCGGCGCTTCATCAAGTCCTTGGTCCCCCAACTCGGTATGCCAGCTTCTTGTAGCTTCTTCCGCAGCGCACTCTCCTTCAGCATGGCGTAGTTGAACTGCGATAGCCGTGTCGGCGGGGGCGGGGGCGATGCGTCTTTCTGTCTTCTTTGTAAAGCAGCTGGAAATGCTGTTGAGTTTCTAGAGTTGCAAGGTCAGTTTGGTTCACAAGAGTTGCGACACAATGGTACGCGTACTTAGACCGAGTATTGCGCCCCCGCGACGCATCTGGGCCTTTGCATACATCTAAGTGATTATAGACCAGCTCTTCTTTCATCCCCTTGTTGCACAGTGGACATTTGACCATGCCATCTGGTACAAAGTCATCATCGTCTTCGTCTTCGCTATCTGCGACCACGGCAGCTCCACCATTGCGTTGCCCTCGACTTCGCGTTGTCCGCGATCGCGTATGCCGGCCATTATCGTCATCCTCCATGTCTGTATCTTCCAATTTCCTCTTCTTCTTGCTGCCTGCATCTGTCTCTTCTTTGTCTGCGCGCGCCAACTCCATAGCCTTTGGTCTCGCCTCTTGAAACCGCGTCACCACCTCTCTAATGGCAATGTTCGGGGCCAGCTTGTCGCTAGAACACACAGTCATGCAGCTCGGGCATTTCCCGTCGGTTGCGATGCATCTTCGTATACATATCGAACAAAAGGTGTGGTGGCACGATGTGATGACGGGGTTGTTGTAGAATTCCTTGCAGATTTCGCAGCGTAAAGCAGCCTCGAGCGGTTCAAACGAAGGCAGGGTCGTTTGTATCCAATCGGTGGAATCGGGGATGTCGAAAGAAGCGTCCATGGGTCTATCGCAAACTGCAAGTACTGGAGATGGCTGAGTGCGGACGGAGGAAGCGGTTGCGCTGGCATGCGACGCGCCGACCGCTTTCGTCGCGTCGCGTCCCTCACGTGATGCTACCACCAATCTAGCCGTGTTATCTTCTCCCAAGACGGGCCGGGAAGTAGCCAAGAAGGTTAAGAGAGGTTGACACGACGTCGTTTTGCGTTTCCTAGCCATTTCCAAGAAATCGAGGCTTTCTTTGTTGATCCGATATACAAGTGAGAGACCAGAGTGGTAGGGCTGTTCAGGCGCAGTGACAGGAGTCACAGGTCACTTAACCCGGCTTTGATTTCATTTGCACTGGATTTGCTTTCACTTTCTGTGCTACACTTCTGATACGGAACTATCTTCTATGGACCTTTGTTTGTGTACAGCGCTACTCAGCGCATGCTACCGCATCATCCTATCTTTGTATGACGCCGTGCTATACCAACTCCGTTTATGCTAATTTCCCAAAGTCAATCACAGATTTTGCAACACACTTACAAATGCAGTCCCAATCTGTAGCTGCATTAGCCTCTCTCCTATGTAAGCCAATTCTTAAAGACGCCTATGTCGGGAAAGGCGGCGCTGCCGGTTTCTTTGCACGATCAGCGAACTCTATATGCATACCTTCACTAAACCCTGAAAACTGTGCTCTTGCTCCTGATGCCGTCAAAAACACAGGTGTTGTCAACTGGAACGTATTGCTCGGTGATGGCCTTGATGATCTCCTGTGACACTATTCCTCCAGTCAAAGCACCGATATTGTGTAACTCGGCGCCGCCGGCTCGTACGCTATTGATATGTGAGCAAGTTGTTCTCGAACAGGATATCTTTTCGGCGAAGGGGCTCTGTATACTTACAGTTCACGTGTATACTCGCCGATCTGCCCTTTGATAAGTGCATACTGGTCCTCTTCGATGGATGCATTGGCTTCTTTGACAAGATCGTCTGCAATCTTGAAAGCGATACCGGTAAGCTTCTCCGAATCTGTCTCTGGATCACACTCTCCAGCCACTCGGGGTGCTCCTGCTAAGCCGTCTTTGTCGTGTGTTGCGACAAACTCATCCCATGCTAGAAAAGCAATGTACAACGGAATTTGCGAGTCGGGGAAAGTGAGCATTTGAGCTGCAAAATGTGAGCTTGGAGTTCGACCGCTGACAAGCACTCACTTACCAATAGACTTGGCACGATCACCCCATTTGATCTTTGTACCAGCTTTTGCGATGTGGAATGGCCGACCGCGCACCAGCTTTATGTGTGCTGCGTTCTTGCAGAAGACTTCGATATCCTTCTCCTCGATGGACGTACTACGGTTAGCATTACGTTCCAGGAATCGCACACTCTCTACCACTTCGGCCAAGTCCTTTCGTGCCTTGGACTTGTATACGTTTTGCAGCTGAATGTAGTCTGCCGAGCGCGCCTTCATATCCGGCACTGATCCAGGAACCGGGAGGACATTGTATTTTGTATAGAACAGACCAATAGCGTTGGCAATGACCCAAAAGCTAGGCGAGTCTTCGCGGACCAGCAGACACTCTGGGGCTGTGAAGATCTCCTTGACAGAGCTGCTTGGTTGTGGTGGGTTGAGCGACTTCAGTACTGCGGCTACTGCTTCGTCAAAGTTCTCCTCGCCACCTTCAGGGTTGTTTGTGCGTGCAGCATCAGCCACGGATTTTCTGAATTCAGTCTTCTCCTTGTACGTCTGTGGCACCTCTCCGCCGTGGTCCTTCTTCCACTTTTCGAGAAAGTGCAATAGCAGGGCTATCCATGGGACGTGTCCGTGATCTTCAGGCTTCATCTTGTCTAGGTCGGCCGTCTTTTCCTCGGAATACTGCAAAAGTTCGGGCCATGGTCGCAGTAAGCGCAAATCTGATGTGGATTCTGGGTTGGGGTGTGTGTCTACGATGGGGAAAGCGGGCGGCAAGTGTACAGAAAAGTGGGCGTAGAAGCCGACCGAGTGTACGTAGAACAGCAGGACGAGTGCGGCGCTTGCGTGATGGGAGAGTTTGGTAAGAATTTCAGGGCGGATAGGTGCGGTTGCGATGATAAGCGTGTATGGTCGGAGGGCATCAGGTTGTGTGAGCCATGATTCTATAGGCTACTTCAATCAGCCATTACTTCGGGCAATGATGTCTCTGTAGTCTTACTTCTGTCACAAAATGACCGTCTACATCTGGATTCAGCTCTTTGAGCAGATTGCATGTGTGTTCAGCCCGGTAGCCGCCCAGATGCCGATCCTCCAAGAAGAAGTTGACACCTAGGTCTGCTTCGGTGACAATGGCGGAATCTTGGATTGTGAAATTGCCAATGCAAGGGAGGACGAGGTTCTTGAGCGTCTCAACGCCGACAACACCAGGTCCAGAATTTATCAGCAGGATATGCGACTTCTCCAGTGCGATTTGGCCGGTAGCTCCCCAGAGACGTAGTTGACGATCATATCTGCTTGGATCAGCTCATCGTCCCATACTTTGTTCATGTGCACACCTACTTCTTCTCCTTTGCAGTCGGGCCCTGGACGGGAGGGGGAAGATCCTCCATTGTCGCGACTCTAGGAATGGCGGATAGAATGGTGTATGTTGCTCGTATATTGGCAGCAGGAGCTCAGAGCTGCCAGGCACCGAACGCGCTCCAGGGCGGGCATTCAACGCTAAGCACATCCTTGTCGCGGGGTCGGCTGGTTGGTGGGGCACACATCGTCATTCGCAGTTCGTCACGAGCAAATCATTCATTCAATCTCATCTCGTTTGCGCCTGGACTGATGGATTGACTGCACTCTGTCAATTGCCTTGTTCCCCACGTCTTTTGGAACCATTGCGCAGACCCGGTTAATGCCGCTGAAACTAGACACAATCTGGACGGTCAATATAAACCATCAGCTACGCAGCATCAGTCATCTTCGGCCTCGATTGCCCCTCCAAAAACTGCACGAGTCTAGACGTGCAATACAACCATCTGGCACCAACAGGGTACTGTTATCAAAAACACCTCGTCAGCCGGAAATCTCACGCAGGAGTCTCCACACAACTCCACCCCTGAAGAAGGAGATCACCATGACCGACACAAACGTTGAAGCCGCCAAACGGGCCGCTGCACACCAAGCGGTAGCCGATCACTTCGACCCAGCAGCCACACACGTCGGTATCGGATCCGGCACCACCATTGTCTACGTAGTCGAAGCCATCAAGGAGCGCTCTACAAACCCCAACATCCTCTTTGTGCCCACTGGTTTCCAGTCCCGCCAACTAGTAATCAACGCCGGCCTGACTGCCATCTCCTTTGACAGCCTGCCAGACCGCGTCATGCTCGATGTAGCTTTTGACGGTGCAGACGAAGTCGACTCTGAACTCAACTGCATAAAGGGCGGCGGCGCTTGTCTGTTCCAGGAGAAGCTAGTGGCTGAGCGTGCAAAGAAGTTTGTGTGTGTAGCAGACTACAGAAAGAGGCAGGACCGCCTCTTGACCAACTGGCCAACGATTCCCATCGAGGTTGCGCCACTGTCTCAGCTCAAGGTTGCCGCTGCGCTTAAGATGCTGGGTTCCACCGGCCCTAAACTAAGGACTACGCTATTGGAGAAGTCAGGGCCCCTGAAGACGGACCAAGATTTCTACATTCTCGATGCCCCGTTCCCTCCACTGCTCACTTCGGCTGATGTCGCGGCTGGCAAGGGCAAGGGAGATGGCAGTGACGGTACCTGGGAAGTCAACAACATCAGCCGGGCTATCAAGGGCCTTACCGGTGTACTCGAAGTCGGTATATTTGCCGGCCTGAATGGTATTGAGGCCCAAGCTCTTCGTGAGAACGACCAATCCACCAAAGCCGTAAAGGGTGGCCAGAAGCCGGTTGCTGTCTACTTTGGAATGCAAGACGGCAGCATCAAGGTGCGAACAGCTGAAGGCGAGAAATAGACGCAGAATATTGAAGTATTGTATAAAACGAATCATTGCTGGTGACAGTCATAGACACTTACACATACCAATACAGCATAGTTAGCCGTGTTGCACATCTGCCTTGGACATCACATCAGAGGAAGCGACGCAGAACACCAAGTAAGCGTGAGAACAAAACCATGATTTTCATTTCCATGTCTTCAAGTCCCATAATTCGCATAATTGCATTCAAAAGAAGAAGAGAAAGAAAGAAAGAACAGAGCATAGTAGCTCGCGATGTATCCCCTCGCAGAAGTGACAAGCCATTCCCATTTATCCTCAAAGCAGACCGCTAGGCCTAGCTTAACTTAATACCTCCTAACCCCCCTCCTCTTATACCCACTTCCTCCGTAACTCGCAGGCGTAGGCGTAGGCGCAGCACCTGCCTCGGTCACGTACAACGTCGTTGTGACAACCTCGACCTCGTAGACGCAATACATGCCCTCGGGACACTGAGGGGCATCTGCGGGAGCAGGAGCAGGAGTGACAGCTGGCTCCGCTGCCTTGGCAGGTGTCGGCGTGGGTGTTGGCATGGGAGCGGCGTCATACGATTCCACATACTCGGAATCATCATCGTCGTTTGCGTCTGTATCATCCTCAGGTTCGCTCGCGTAGCCACTCGGTGTAGGAGCCGCGGGCGCAGCAACGCCTTTGTCGCTTCCATAGCCATCTTCGTTGGCAGCGGGTGCCGGCGCAGGAGTCTGCTTGGTCGGCACAGGTGCGGGTGCGGCACTCGTCTCGGGCTTCGCAGCATAGCCGCCACCAGATGAGCCTCCTCCCAAGACCAGACCGACATCCACAGTCTTCTTAACAGGGGTAAGCACCTTGCCCTTGTTTGGCGGTCCCGTCCACTGGCCTGCAGTGCACTTGTTGTTGATGTCAGTGCACTTGTCCTGCCAGATCTTGCAGCCAGCATTTCCGGTCGCCGGACTGGTGTTGAAGCACACGTCAGATTGGTCCCAGCAGTTTTGTGCACTCGCCCAGCACGCCTTTTCGGTGGAATAGTCTGGAACCTCTTTTCCGCACCAGTTTGCGTTTTCCATAATGCAGTCCGCGGGCTTGAGACCAGCGGTTTGCACAAGGGCAGTGGCTTTGGCTTTGTTCTGCCCAAGGGCTGACCTCAACTTTGCAACTGGGGGACCAGGGATTTGGTACTTGGAAGCAGGTGTGTTGTAGATGTCAAAGTCGGTGGGGGGAGTGTTGTACTTCATGATACCAGGGATGGAGACTGTGCTCTCTGGGACGAGGTTACCACTGCTTTGGAGAAAGATTTGCGCGCAGCCAGCGTATGCCTGTGGGTCTCCGTCTTTTGCGGCATGCAGGGCAAGGATCTCGGGGCGGGCGAGGTAGTCGCCTCCCTTTAGGCCTTTGGGGAGGTTCACAGAGAGGAGGCCGTTGTTGTCGATGATTTCGTCGGTGCACCACCGGTCCGTGGCAGAGTTGTAGCCGTGATCAAAGATCTTGAACCATCCGTCTCCTGCGGCAGTGTCGGTTGCGGCGTTGTCAACCTTCTTCAGGTAGACGGCGCAGGGGCCCTTGTGGCCGCGGTCAAGACGCTCCTTGGACGGGTTGCTGGCCCAGGAGCGGATCTCGAAGGTGAGGAGAGCACCATCTGGGACAGATTGCACGCGAGAGACACCTTTGGTACCACCAACGTCTGGAGATGTTTGTCAGTGATGCATATGGAAGAAGGGGGTTAGGAGTCGTACTGCAAGCCATGTCATCGCTATCGAGGCTAGGAATAGGACTGCTAGCTTTCGCAATGTTGGGGTTCATACGCATGGCGACACCATCACCCTGTTTACTGTCAGTAACTTGTTCAAACCAAGGTCATGAAGGCCATACCTGAGGCATGCCATCGACGAAGAAGTCAGTGAAGACTGTGTGAGCAAGGGCAGCAGGGGCCGAAGCCGAAGCCAGAGCCGCAAGAAGAACAGACTGAGTCTTCATAGTGATGGATAATCGGTAGACACAGTTGTAGATTGTAGATGGAAAAGGGTAATTGTGATAGTATGACACACGAACGAAGACGACTGGTCACTAGGACTCAAAAATGAAGGGATCTGCCGAACTAGCGACAATTGAATGAATGAAACAGGCAGCAAAGCGCCTTGGAAAGAGAGACAACAAGTTGGCTTTATGGAGAAGTGGTCGTCGTCCGAGAGGGTGAACAGAAGAAGGAAAGCAGCTTCAAGGGCGGGCGCTTCGTAGCTTTTTGATTCAAACCAGCCCACTGGTGCGCAATCCCCCGTCACCAGGATCACACCTGCAAACACAGCATCTCTTGGCGGCGCATCCGCATTGCCGCCACTACGGATGAGATTCCTTGCGACAGATCGCAGGGCCTGTCCAGCCCGCTATTCGGGTCGTATCCTGAGTAGTGACGCTGGCCTCTGAAGCGTGCGGTCAGCCTTGAGTAACGCTCGCCCAATAAGCGCACGCTTGGGGGGGTACCACTGAAACGTGAAACACAAACGGACGATTTTAGCAAGACGCCTAGTTCAGGTTGCGGAATGGTTCACCCGCTAGATTGACATGGCGCCTTCTCAGACGCCACTAAGTCAGGTACCGCGCCTTCATTAAACATATTTGTCGACCTTTGCGGCTGGCCTCGTGCAATCCAACAGACTCTGTAGAAGATCAAAAAGCGGGGGTATCCATCCTGTCCGGAGTCAGCACATGCACTCCTTTTTGCCAGCGCCAAACATTGCCGAACAAGGCGGGCGTTGATTTTATTTTATTTTCGCGGGAGGGGGAGGGGTTGTGACAGCGCGTTTGCAGAAGCCATGTAGTATGTAATCAATGGATGTCTCGGGGCGGCCCAGGCTGACCGACAATGAGCCCTCCGCACTGCAATCTCGGCCTGCTACCAAGCGTCTCCGCCCTCATTACCCTCTTCCCGCCACCGGGCACCGAGTGTAAATCCAAAATTGCGGTGACGTGCCATTCGTAGAACCGGCCAACGATGGCACCGCGAAACTCGTATCCGACCGATTGTTGGGCGTCAATTTTGGGAGGGGACGTTTCAAGTTCGTCGTCCAGCATCAGATATGCTGCTGGGGCCGTCGTTGTGTTTACTTTTATCAGGCCAACGACGCACGAGGTTTGCAGTTGTGCTCCCTTCGCCCTTTTCCTTTTCTGTCGTGACACATGGCGGCTTCCGACAAGGGCGGGAAATTCCCCCCGAAACCCTGCATCGACCATAGCCCAGCTGTAGCTCATAAAGCTTGAATGACACAGAAGCTTGCACGTGAAGATTGCTGAGCTCTTCGGATATCCAAAGAGGGGCTAAAACACCATGTAGAGACTTGAATGAGCCAAATATACAGCTATACGTGAGTAACAACAACAACAACTACACAACTTCCAAGTGTCTACATAGTATGATATACTAGAAGAAATACGTACCTCTATTTGAGACCAAGTCATTTTGAGTCCACTATGGAGAAGTGTCTAGAGACTACAACGAATACCGTGATCGAATTACATATTCCTCTACATAAGTGACTTATGCACGTTGTATATAATCATTATCATCGGTATCTGTGATGAGAGTAAACGTTTGGGGGAGGCCTGTAAATGGTCACTTCCTTTTCCAACTTATACAAGGTTTGACAAAAAAACAACCTTGGAATGCACTAGATCCGTTTTGACCTAGCAACAGCAGTATTCAACATGGGTGCAAGCGTTGTTCGTGCCTCCTCGAGCCATTCTTCATGAATAAACTATCGTGCTAACAAATATACAGATGCCGTACAAAGCGCAAATATTGATTCTTCATCGGTGTTAGCCCAAATTGAACTCGCTCGCCATACCGGCATGACGCATAAACTTCTCGCGCGCGCGAACTGCCTTCCTCATCTTCGCCGCCTCCTCCGTATCATGACTCTCAGGCAAGTCCAGATCCACAACCTTCTTCTGTGGCCCTTCATTCTTCCGACTCGCGCCATCCACCTTCGCACCTCCACGGACCTTGGCAGGCGTCCTGTCACTTCGACCAGCTCCTGTTCGTTGTCCGGGCACCTTCATACCAGATGGTCGCTCACGGAGTGCAAAGGCTTTGGCTAGATGACCCAGATGCAGAGACTTGATGTCAAAGTACTTCCTTTCGTCTGCAACATGGGTTGCGTAGGCGCGGATGTGGCTTTGGAAGGCTCGACGGGCGGCTTCGAGCCGAGATGGCGAGGCCAGGGCCCAACGTTCGATGGCCAGTTGGAGATCGGTAGCCTTGTCCATGTAGGCGTTCTTTTCCATTACACCGCTAGTGATGAGGCCGCGATTGAGGATCTCGTCTGCATCTTGCCGTGAAATGTGAATCCCTGCTTCTGTATCTTTGCGATCGGATTTCAGAACATCGACGTAGCCTTCTTCGCAGCCAGGCATCAAGAAGATGCATGCGCGTCCATCACGACCCGCACGAGCTGTACGACCGATACGATGCAGATGGTCTTCTCGAGCAAACGCAGGGTCGAACTCAATAACCAAGTCTACGTTTGGGAGATCAAGACCACGGGATGCTACATCGGTAGCTATGAGAACAGAGGGTTCCTTGTTCTTCGCGAATTGGGCAAGGGTGGACGTTCGAAGGGACTGTTGGAGAGAACCATGTAGGCGATATGCTGTTACTGAATGTGTCTTTGCGGAGAGTATCGGGGCTTCTGCGTGCGTTACTTCGAGCTTCGTAGGATCTGCTTGTATCGCTTTGTTTTTCTTGGGCTTCTTCTTATCGACATCCGTAATGTCTTCTTCGTCTGTGTCTTCCTTCTTCTTCTCTGCGCCTCCTTCTAGATCGCTAGTAAGCATGTCGAAGTGGAAGTCGACCGAATCGGCACATGACATGAAGACAATCGCCTTCATGACTGAGCCCTTGCGCGCGAAAGCTCGCTTAAGATAGGCCATCAAAGAAACCAATCGTAGTTTGGGTGCAACTACTGCATATGACTGCTTCAGTTGTGCGGGGGCATAGAATGTTTGGTCGTCCTTTGTGTCGCCCACGTCTGCTCCCTTTTCCGATGGATCGGCTCGAATGTGCACTGCATCTTTCAGACTGATTTGCCCTAGCCTCTCCACATCCATCTTCATGGTTGCAGAGCAGAGTACGGTCGTACGTTTCTCAGGCAGTCCCGGTATCCGCGACTTCTCATCCTTCTTCGCGCGCATTCGTAGGTTCAGTGCGCCTACAATCTTCTGGATCTCCTGCTCGAACCCGAGCTCCATCAGACGATCGCCCTCATCCAAAACTAGCCATCGTACGTTGCTCACATCCAGAGCCTCGGTGTGTTCAAGGTGGTCGACCAGTCGACCAGGCGTTGCAACCAAAATGTTGATGCCCTTTCGCAGCCGCGCTTTCTCCGATTTTTTCTTTTCACCACCGATGACTGTCGTCGCGACCAGCCAGTGAGCGCAGCCCAACAACTTTTCCAGCACAAATGCGATCTGCTTGCTCAGTTCTCTCGTTGGTGCCATGATGATGGCAAACAAGCCCGAATTCCGCTGTACATTCTCGTCGACTTTCCGCTTCCTCATGTTCGCAGAGAGCTCCATCAGCCTTTGTACAATTGGCAGCAAGTATGCTAATGTCTTTCCGGAACCAGTCTCTGCTTGAATGAAGGCATCTGAGTCATCCTTGACTAACTGTGTTATGGCGGCCTTCTGGATAGCGGTTGGTGCTTTCAATTCCATCTTGTTCAGCAGATGTGTAGCAAGGGTTGTGGATATGCCGAGCGAGGTGAACGTATCGAGTTCGCTGCTGAGTGGCGCATTCGAAGGTTCGACGGGCGCATCGTCGTCGTGTTTTTCCGGGGCCTGCGGTTTCGTCGTCGAGGTGGGATTGTAGGTGAACAGAGAGGAAATAATCTGCTTGCCTCCCTTTGGTGCACTCTGCTGTTCACCAGGTCTCTTGGTCGCACTTGAGTTTGATTGCGGTCTGAAGTTTGCGTCATCTGTTTTCTCAGTCGTCCTGGGCCTGAAGTCTCCGCTAACGCGCGCTCTCTTGGCTGGCCTGTCGCCGGTGTCGGGCAACTCTGGGCTCTTGGACGTGGGTGCTTTCCTCGGCCCCAGCTCTATGCGATTCACGTTGGTCGCATTATCCACGACCTTCTTTGGTACCGTCTCTCCATTCAGGCGTGCAGTCGCCTTGGTGTGCCAGTTCTGCGCCGCTTTCTTCGCGGTAAGACGACTTTTCCAGTTGCCGCCTTTGAAACTTGGCTTGGCTAGTATCCCACTGTCGGGTATGGAGAAATTGAGGAGCATGCCATCGTCGGCCATGTTGCTCTAGGTCGGAGGGTATGATGGTGAGTTGGTGGGGCTGCAAATGCGACAGAAGACTGATGGAAATCAATCCCATTCTGCCATCTTTTTTAGTGGGGCACTAAGCTCCATCGGACCATCCCTCCCTCCATGATGGCACCTTCAGCGCAGAAACGAGTCGTCTTGACTATTCCAAGCTTCTCACTTTGTAGCCATGGCTACCTGTCTGTCTGTCTGTCTTTCTAGTCGCTGATGCTTTGCGCCTTTTCTACTCATACGTCTTTGCGGAGCGCTTCATTTGTCCTTACCAATGTTGCGCGATTGCATAGCTAGGCTAACTAGTACTTTCCCCGACACCTCCGCAACTCTCCGCAATGCCATCGCTCCGACACACAGCTGGTGAAGATACTCCTCGCTACACACCAATGAGTCGTAGTTAATATCAGGCAGTGTCTATCGTGTATCCACGTCTCTCATCTAGCTTGTCGCGCTCATTGCCAGCTTCTGCGAGGGGCAATGGCATCCGCTTTCTCTCCGCGAGCTCATCTTTCCGGAGCGCATCTCCCTCCTCCTCACAGGTGCAGGTCTTCCGCCATGTAGCACCTCTACGCGCATATCGCCAGGATCTGCGCTTCAACAAACGTACTGTTGGACTGGTCCCCACCATGGGCGCCCTGCATGAGGGCCACGTCTCGCTCATGCGACTTGCGGCAGCAGAGAACACGGATGTGTTCGTGACAATCTACGTGAATCCCACCCAATTCGGGCTAAATGAGGACCTTGAATCGTATCCAAAAACATGGGATGCAGACATGCAAGTGCTAGAGAAGCTGAATGGGGAACTGGCGAACGCAGGACAAGGACGGGTCACAGCTGTCTTCGCACCGAACACAAAGACAATGTACCCCACATCACCGCCAGACAGTAGCATACCGGGCGTAGGTAGCTTCATCGAGATGCGCCCGCTCGGTCAGCTCCTTGAGGGCGCATCAAGGCCCGTCTTCTTTCGCGGCGTGGCAACAGTATGCATGAAGCTCTTCAACATCTGCGCACCGGAGCGCGTCTATTTCGGGCAGAAGGACATCCAACAGACCCGCGTCATCCAGCGTTTGATTACAGATTTTCACATGAACATGGACTTGCGCATCGTTCCTACGTCAAGGGAGTCGGACGGACTTGCCCTCTCTTCCCGCAATGTGTACCTGGGTGCACGCCGTCGCAAAGTTGGAATAGTCCTGAATGAGGCGCTCCGCAAGGCAGAACTGCAGTACAAGAACGGTATGCGGCTACGGAACGACGTCCTATGGCCTGTGTTTGATCATGGCAACATGACCCTGCTTGAGCAAGAGCAGATGGAACCGAACAAACGCGCCAAGTTCGAAGTCGACTACATTAGTCTTGCTGACCCTGACACAATGGAGGAGGTTGACGTAATCGACGATAGTAAAGGAGCCATTCTGAGCGGGGCGGTCAAGATGTTACCTGTTGAGGAACCACGGGAAGGCGAAGAGCTGGGACGGTTGGATGCCGACGGTCACCAAGTTCCAGTGCGGTTGATTGACAACATCATCTTGGAACCAATGAGATGAGCAGGGCTCATGCAAATAGGCCAAGCCCAGAATCTACATGTTTTGCACTCGTGAGTCCCCAAGTTAGAATATGCATGACCTTTCTGAACGTCCGTCCCTCTTACGCGTCCAATTACACTTCCATTACCCTGTCACAAGTCTTTCCGCTGGTCCTGCTCTCAATCGAGCGTTTCTCTATTGGTCAGCCTACACTATTCTTCTCTGGTAGGCAACGACCCTGCTGCAGGGTCCATCAGAAAGACAAACGCTCGACGTCCGACTCACCCCCACCCAATCCAGTGATACTACTCCCCCATCTTGTACCTCTTTCCTCGATCAACCTTCTACCTTCGCCTCAACCATGCACACCGATCAGTCGCCGTCGACCACCAGCGCGCACAATGCCACATCCTCGACCCTCACCACCGCGATGGTCACGACCTTGGTCACCCACGTCTACGACATCGCTTCTGTCTCCTCCACCCCACACCGCTTAACACCAAACCCCTTCTTCCCGCAAGCTACAAACCCCGTCTGGGTCCCCAGCGAATCCGAGGTCCCTGAGGAATGGCAGCCGAGACTTGGAAAAGATGAAGAGAACAACATGTTCAAGTTCTGGATGTTCGTGGTAGCGTTATTTGGAATGACGGTGCTGATTCCGTTGCTGTGCGGACTGTGGTGGTAAGCTGCATGTTTCGTCCTTATGTGTCTGGTGGTGGTGGGACATATTGGCTGGGAAATAAGGATTGCGCTAATGAAGTTACAGGATGCTCAGTGCTGCATGTCGCTCTAAACCGAAGTACAAAGCAGCGCGCAGGGAGACGGATTGGGAGCTGGAAATGGATGAGGATGATGAGAGGAGGTTTAGTGGTAGGGCGAGGGGTGGCGGGTTCCGGTGGTTTGGATGAGTGGTTGGTGATGCTAGCCTAGACATTGGACGACTTTGATGACAAGGTGCGGATATGATGCTACATATCAGTGGCATATGCGACAAGGTACAAGGATCTCTATGGTATTGCAGAAAAGGTGTTTTGATGATATATCCTTTGACATGATGATTACATTCCCAAGCAACCAATTTGCTCTCCCACAGATATCCCGAGTATATTCGTACAAGTACATGCTGATCCTCTTTACCATATCAGCTTCCTCAATACTGCCAGGTCCATGAACTCTCGCCAGTCCCAAGTCTAGAGATCTTTGCACAACCTACTACTTGACACTGACTCTCATCAGTCTTTCCCGCTCCCCATTCACAAAACTATCTACCTCACTCTCCTCGATTCCAGCCTCCCCATCTACGCGCTCATTCTTCTCGCCGCGAATCCTCCCCTTTCCTTTTTCTCCGTCCTCCCCAGCCAAGCTCAAGGTCCTCGGTGAATCTGCCCTCTCCTTTTTATCTTCCCAATCCCACTCCAAATTGAGCGTCATGGCACTCTCCCCCGCCTTCTTGTGGAGTGTCTTGTACGGGACCTCATCCTCGCCGCTGGAGTCGCTGCTATATCTCCGCTCGCTATGCCACATACTCTTCATGCGCATAGCGGGCGGACTGTCTTCTTTGTGCGTGCGGCGTGGGGGTGTGGGAACACTCGAGGGGAGATTTGGATGCGGCGTTTAGGAGGGCCATGGAAGGTTCGCGGAAGGATGGCGCTGTGGAAGTGATGGTGTTGGTGGGTGATGAGGGAGAATTTGTTTGGAAGGGATTGGTGGGCAAGAATGGTGTTGGGGGGTGCGAGGTTGCTGTGGGGGAGGGAGGCATAGTGGGAAGGTGCGACTGTAGACTCAAGAGGCGGATTGCGTCGTTGGATGCTTTTTCGCGAATCTGACGGCGTTGAGCATCTGTGAGGCCGGGAAGGGAATCGGAAATGTCAATTATACGGACGTCGGTTGGGGAGCCCTGGAGGATGTTGTTAGATGGGCTTGGCGTACATGGGTGGACATTGGTTACATACGATAGAAAGGGAGCGCTTTCGCTCATGCCTGGTACAGCATAGGATGCTCTTTTGGAACTTTGCTATGATATCTCTGAATGTCATTGTAAAGGATGAATGGCTCCCAGAGGTGGATGTGTGTGGTAGTTGGCCCGGTTGTCCAAAAGACGTTACTCGAATGAACGAAGGTAGAATGGAGCAATATACGCAACGATCTAATGAAAGACGCTGCAAGCAACCAACAACGCAAGGTCAATGTAAGCAAGAGATCGACACTCTGATACACGCTAACAATACAAAGAAGCCAAGGTCAAGGAACGAGAGAGGAGGAGGGGGGAGTAAGAGACAAACCACGATACCAAAGGATCATGGAGTGTATCTGATGCGTAGAAGCAGGTACGTGTGTATTTGAGAAAAGAGCTTCAGTCAAAGTATAAGAGAAGGATGAGAAATTTGGTTTCCTAAGCGACTCGTTTGGCAAAAATTTCCACCGCGTGGCGCTGGGTTCATCCCTTGCGGGTTGTAGTCATTGTTCCGTCTGACATTCCTTTGCTTTCGTTGAGGGGTGATGGGGCGCGGGTCGTAATCGTGGAATGTGAAGCAGCGTGCAAAGCATAAGACTCCTCAAGAGCATTACTCAAAGAGCACAGTGTGATTGTTTCCAGAATGAAAAAATAAGTCGTGGAAGAAGAAGCATTGTTCCTAATAGTACCGTGGGCGTACTAACCTGAGACTGCGATCGCAAAAGTTGATCACTTGCTAGTTTCGGGGTGCGGCGGCGTTTTTCCATGTGTTACCGGCCTTGCATTCGTGTCGCATTCTTGATTCAGGTACCAGAGGGAACGCGTGTTTGTGGCCTTGCTGCTGGCTCATATAAGCTGCATGTATGGACTACAATGTTTCACCTTGCTGCATGAAGCCGTAGCGGGTCGAAAATGATTCGCGACAGTGTAGTACACTCCCGAGACGCGTGCTCAGGTGATTGCGCGCACCGCGCCATGATCCTGTTCTGGTAGCACCAACATCAGTAGCACACAAGGCAAAGCATCGATGATAGCACAAAGCACTGGGATGAAAGATTCATCGGATTATGTGTCATGCCTTTGACAGGTACCAGGGTGTCATCTTCTTTCTTCGCAGGGAGAGACAGCTTGCTTTGTGTTCCTTTCGATGGTGGTACCTGTGTGTCTAATGCAGTGCCATCTATTTCGGATAATCTTTGATGTGGTAGCTCTTGAGTTTGACAAATTGATCAAAGCCAAATTTGCTCAGCGTTTGACCTCTTCCAGAATCCTTCCAGCCGACCCATGCCAGATCCTACATATGTCAATAACATAGTCTGTATAGGAATAAGGAAACTTACAGGTGCAGGATAGTCGCATCGGTTTACAAAGACGGTACCAGCTTCGACATCGTCCGCGAGCTCGTGTCCTTTGCTCACATCCTTGGTCCAGATACTGGCTGTGAGGCCGAATTGGCTGTCGTTCATGAGCTTGACTGCCTCCGCATCATCCTTGACCTTCATAACTGGAATGACGGGACCAAACGTTTCCTCTGTCATCACGACCATATCATGCGTGACGTTGGTCAAAAGTGTTGGCGCAACGTAGTTACCATCGGGAGGTGGGTTCTTGAACGTGGCATTATCCGGGGTCGCGTCATTGGCGCCCTTCTCCAAAGCATCCTTGATGTGCGCTTGTATAGTTTCTGCTGATCGCTTCGAGACCACGGGGCCAACGTGTGTGCTCTTGTCGAATGGATCACCAAGTTTGTACCCACTGAGTACTTCCTGGAGCGCCTTCACGAACTCATCGTGGATTTTCTCGTCCACATATACTCGTTCAACACTGCAGCAGCTTTGACCTGAGTTGAATACGGCACCATCAACGAGTTCCTCTGCAGCCCACTTGACGTCAACATCGGAACGTACGTAGGCGGGGTCCTTGCCTCCCAGTTCAAGGCCGACTCGAAGCGGAACCCGATCATTTGCAGCTTGCTGTACTGCTAAGCCATTGGCTACTGATCCAGTAAAGCAGACGAGCTGTATTTGTGGCGACCGCGCAATTGACTCAATTTGGGTAATGGATCCACTGTGGAAAATCTGGAGCACACCATCAGGTAGGCCGGCCTGCTTGAAGATTTGTTGAATTTGCTCGGCACTGGTTGGGGTTTGCGGGGAAGGCTTGAGGATCACCGAGTTTCCTGCTAGTAGTGCAGGTACTAGTGAGTTTATAAGAGTTAGATACGGGTACTTGAGGCAGAATTAGCACATAAGAAACTGATATGTCCTGTGGTAACGCACGTTCCATGGAAACAGGATCAAGACAGGCCCTAGAGGAACTTTCCTGACGTAACGCTTGAAACCCTTCTCCGGCTCTCCATCAGTGTCCTTGAGTGTTTCGTCACTTATTTTGAGTAGGTATTCACCACGCATGACCGCGGTAGTGACTTCCTTGGGAGTATAGGCGATGGGACGACCCATCTGTTCGGTGATCTCTTTGCCCAAGACATCTTGGCGGTCGTTGAGTAGCTTCAAGGCCTGCTTGACAATCTTCTGCCTCTCGGCTAGAGAAGTGCGTCGATAGGATTCGAACGCGGTTGCAGCCGTCTCAGGCAGAGATTTGATATCAGCATCTGAAAGGCCGTTGCGAGTAAGGACCGGCTTGTTCGTAATGGGAGAGATTGTCGTGATCTTTTCCAGCGACATGGTGGCGGCGTATGTGATGTTTCTAGATCAATTGAAAAGAAAATGCACGATGAGCAAAGACCACAATGTTGCTTCAGTGGTGTCTTGAGAGCAGTCAATTTTGAGTTGCAGCGTTGCGCCGCCAAATCGGAGATGACGTACGACAGCGCTAAAACTCTAGTCCACGCACGTGCCATTATTGTGGAGGACATTCGCATCTTCACGCCGAAAAACGGACTCCAGTGTCCGCTTATCAACAACAGCCATTGCGATAGACATCTCGACATTCAAGTTGCAGCGGCTACCAACGACTGTGACCCGGAATCGCTTTAAGGCTCCTTAAACAGACAGCATGGCAGCATCTAGGAACATACACGGTCACCTGGTAATCTACAGAATGACGCAGGATTCTATCTCCTCAACTCACACATAGCCATGGCTCATTCTGAAGAGGCTGGATATTGACGGCGTAGTTTCGGGCCTTCTCGTGCAGCCTTGTTGACGTGTCGCGAAAGCCTACCACGGTATCCAGCCAGCGCTGCAGCGAGTATTGCACCGGTACAAGTTTAGAGATGATGGTCATGTTGACAGTCTAGAATCATTGTGGCAATACGGGTGTGGTTTCGTTGATTCTTTGGAATCGTGAACCAAACTGGTCGATAGTTTGCCACAGGAGTCCGGCAGATGTGTCTACACTCTGCTACTCATTGGAAGGCAGCTTCTACGCTGGATGGCCTACTCACGTACTTGCCACAAATTTCCCGAATAGTGTCAGTCGAGCAGCACGCGGGAAGAAGAACCATACCTATGACCTTTCCGCTACGGCCTAGGAAGCCGCTGTCGATGAACTTTTGGTCTGATTCACTCGGCACTGACTTGTGGGGCGAGATACGAACTATTAACCCATCATGACATATCGACTCCATGGCATGCCTACTACGCAAAAAGCTCGGCATTCGCCCCTGCAACCAGTCTTTGGACACGTCGTCGTTAGTGTAACCTCGAGTAATAGACGAACACAAGGACCCAGGCTGGAAACGGAGCGTTGGCACACCCTGCAGGTCGCAAGCGGCATGTGAACTCTTCTACATTGCATGTCTTGGTGGCATGAACTGTATTCGCTTGCGCTCATCAATAAAGCCCACGAGACGCATGCATGTGGCGGCGGCGTCAAGGCCTGCGCAGGCAATATCTGCAAACCGACAAGCCGAGCTAGAGTCGGAACTGGGGAGCCGTGGTGCCTGGCGTACTTGTCTCTCTTTCTTGCTCTAGGCTGCGGTCATGCTAGCGTACTTCTGTTAGCAAGGACCTCGAAAGTCATCATGGTGTGTTGTTGAACTTCTGACCACATTCGATCTCCTGTCACTGGTCTGTCGAAAGCCTACTAAGCCTACAAAGGGGTCGCCCTATCGATCTACGCATGCTATGACCAACCTATAGCTCGCAAAGTCACACACCCCACCGAAAATTCTTTCACGAATGGGATTCTGCACAAGATGATGGCTGCATACCATACACGGCACGTCTTGCGTCCAAGCGCCCCATAGCTTGTTACCACGCAAGCCACCCTGTCACTCCAAAGTAAAAGCAGGGAAGGCACGTGTAGTTCTTCCAAGAAAAAGTCCGCATTGTCTCTGGTGGCTTTGGCGTAGAGCAGACTCGCCTGGCTGAACAGCATATCGGGGCCTGTCCCATGGTTAGTCGTATGAAATTATCTGCCTGTGTACTGATCATAATACAGTCATGGCTGCGTGGAAAGTTATTACGAGTAAGCAGAACCAGTCGACCTAGCGCTAGACGTGCATATTTTGGGGATGCACAGAACCCTAACTATGTGGTGGTTCTTAGTTGATGGCATTCTACTTGCACTACCCTTTCTGGGACCTCAAGTGCGCGGGAAGATATAAGTTATGACCCCGAATATTGTCCATCTGGTCGCATACAGATCCCATGTTCATGTCTAGGGTCAGTAAGATTGGATCAGCTCAACACTTCCTGTGGCCTTTTCTCACAGTTGATCAATTATACAAGTTACGCAAGGACGTGACTACTTCCACAGCAGCTGAACTGAACACGTCGCATATATTGAGATTGCAGTCGATCGGCAATTACACTGAAATGTAAGTAACAGGGATTGCTTTTCGTTTGCTATTACAATCCTGGTAACTGGTATCGAGCCGTGCGTTGTGCTTTTCCGAGTAGGCCTATCATTATAAAGAATTATCAATATCGCTGGGGGCAATATGATGAGATGGATTCAATTGACAGCCAGGACTGTTGGACTAGCAGTAAAACATGGATCACAGAGAACTCTGTTCAGAAGAGATCAAATCTAAACAAAGAAGAGGAAGAGGATGTTTATTTTGTGAAGATGGATTATACTCACTGAACAGGGTCATGTCACAGTATTCTGGTTGTTAAATAGGACGTTGATCACGAGCGCAGGCTAAGCTACAGAAGGCGCTTCTAAGCCACGGCGGACAGCGTTTAACGGGCACAAAGCGGAGCGATCCGCTTACTTCACAGCCTTCTCGCCCTGCATTCATCCAGGTTCAACCCGGTTAGTGAACGATCTTGTGATGTGGAACTCTGAAGTTTACGACAAGCTATTGAGAGAACTAGTCACAACCAATCTGGATTATCGGCCGAGGCGATGTACCTTTGTTACCAAGTCATTGACAGCCATTGATCCTACTGAACGGAGCTGGCCGCCCCGTGGACTTGTGGGCTCGATTTCGCTGGCGCCACCCGGTTCGAAGGATTGCAGGCAGGCGTAGCTGACAGGAACAAGCTACGACAGTCTAGTCATCAAGTTGGAATCATAACGCAACATGTTATGGACCAGAATTTGTGCATATCGGGGCATCCACAAACTTTGCTTGGCATACTGTACTTCACTCCGCCTACTGCAGGTGGCGGTCTCGAGTCGTGGCTGAATGTGGAAGGATTCATACAAGGCATGACCAAAGTCGGTATGGAAAAGCGTTTTTGTGCATAGGTAGACGCTCAAGATGTACAGCATCGACATAAGCGAGTCATCTTTGAATGTCGGCAGGGCGTATTGAGAGTTGTCGGCGCGTTCATCTTGTCACTTGGCATGGTTCATGCCCTTGGGGCTTCGGGGGAGGACTGTACGGTATGCGATTAATGGCACGATGGCGAAGCGGGCTGGGTGTCGAATGCGTGGCGAGGCAGGGAAGACGCATTGGGGCGGCGACTAGCTATCCCGCCAGCCTGCGCCAGGATATGTACCGGTAGAAGATGGGTCTGGGTCTGGGTGATGGCGGAGACAGCCAGGCCCCACGCAGTCGGTGGCTCGTTTGCTAACGGGCGCACTGCAGTGCGGGCGGCGGTCACCAATCACCAGGCCAGCAGGCGTCTGATCGCTCAGCAACGGGAAGCGGACAAGGTAGTAGAGTAACGAGTGGGTCCTGGGTACAAGTAGGTACCCCAAGGTACTTGTTGAGCCGGCATCGGTGCGCCACTGGTCTTAACCGTCGCCGCCTATAGGGTCGGGATGGCACCGATCAAGCAATATGAGATTTGATTGAGAAGTCAAGCCGCGGCGCGCCTCGTAGGATGCATCCGTTCAAGTCCGCGGCACCGACGATCCAGCAGACTCTGTGGACTGTGCTTAACGTGGAATGTTGGTGTGCAGAAGAACCCCGGTCGGGGCAGGGGTGAATTGCTCAAACTGGCCATGGCGGACGGATGGCAAGAGTTCGACCATGTTTGACTCCTGGCCGCACGCACCTACGGTACGAAGCTGGGTGCCCTGCTGTCCATCTCGTTTGCCAGCATGTGGCCAGAGGCTTCTCTGACGCACGATGCAGCTGGTTCGGGAGAAGGGTCAGGTCTGCCCATGTCAATTTGCTATTGTCACCCTGCACCTCACATCAGGCACTGGACAAGGTGTAAGTATTATACCCCACCACGTCCGCTAAGCTGAAGCGTCAACCGGAGGCAGTACCAACCGAGTGCTATATCGTACCCCAGGCGCACCGAGAAGAAGACGGTTGGACAAATGACCTGCATCTGCATATCTTCTCGACGTCCTTTACGACATAACCTTGGAAACTCCAGCCCGACGCTGACAGCCATCGACCATCAACCATCAGCCAGCAGCCAGCAGCCAGCGGCCATTCTCCACCCTTTGCCACGCACGCCCTTTTGATAACCTCATCCCAGAAGACCTTCTCTTGTTCTTGACTTGTTGACCACGAGCTTTGCTCTTCCAGTGGTGGAATTTTGGTGGAGACGGAAGCACTAGAATCGCAACCATGCTTTCCACGAATCTCCATCAGTACCCCTCGGCCTTCAGCCACCTCCCCGCCCCGAACATGGTCCAACATCAGCACCACCAGCATCACCATCTGGCCGCCCCGCACATGGGACATTCGCCCCTCGATACTCTGGCTCATACCTCGCAATACACCGCCCTGCAATTCCATCAGAACCGCCATGTATTACCTAGCGGCAAATATCTCGTCAAGAACCATCGGCTGCCCTACGCCAGCGGCCCTCTAGCGCCTCGCAACCATCGGGACATGCTGCAAGAGCGATCGGGTCGCGCCAATTCAACCTCTGGACCGGTACGACGCAGAATCAGCCGAGCCTGTGACCAGTGTAATCAACTGCGCACCAAGTGTGATGGTAGACAATCCGTGAGTCCTTTCCCCCACCCCCTCAATTCCTCGAGCAACCAACTGACGTGCAGCCCAGTGCGCGCATTGTATAGGTACGTTTGGGAGAAAGCACCGAATGGCTGCAAACCCCGCAATCGGATGACGGCCTGTTTGGCGACGTCATCAGGATAGCCTTCTGAGGCGTCTGCTAACGGTCCGTGGTCAAGCGGCTAGCGCTGTCATCCATTTCTCGTTACCCAAGTACTCCCATGTTTGTTTGACAGCTTGGCTAACACAAGGCCAGAATTTGGCTTGACGTGCGAGTACATCCGTGAGCGCAAGAAACGCGGAAAGGCATCGCGAAAGGACATTGCTCAACAGCAAGCTGCCGCCGCTGCTGCTGGGAACAGTGCGCCCAAATCTGAAGAGTCCAGCACCCCAGAAGCCCCAGAGAAAGTTTCCCCATCCAAACAGGCGGCCAAAAGTCCCAAGCTCCCTGAAGGCCAGAGAGCTCTTCCAGAACCTCCAAGCCGATCAGCCAGCATCGCGACAACCAGACCAGACATGGACACGACACCAATGTACCCGAATAGGACTATGAGCCTGGGCGCTATTGACACTATCCAAGAAGTCGACATGCACCATCAGATGAGCGAGAACATGCACCCTATGCAGCCCATACAGCCACATCGCATCCGGACTGAAGGGCTGCCTATGCACAACCCCAACCCCATGGCCGAATACACATCCATGGAAGAGTACCACCGAAACCTTTCGTACCAGCCACCACTTCAAATGATGCAGCCAGGAATGCATCCTGGCGTGCCCTCCCATGATCGCGGTATCGAGTATTCTGATAGCCCGTACAGCATGATGAGCCCGCAAAGCGCACACGCACAAGTGCCGTCCAACCCCTTTGGGATGCCAGAAGACCAATCAAACATGGGCTACATGGCTCAATCACCAGTTGGTGGATCTCCGGGTTGGATGATTCCTTCACCCTCGACAACAATGTACTCAGGTGCACCACACCAAAACCCTTCTCAACAACTCAGGTACCCCGTCTTGCAGCCGTTGGTCCCACATATTGCAAACATGATGCCCCTATCATTGGCCTGCGACCTACTAGAGCTCTACTTTGAGAGTTCCTCATCCGCTTTCATGCAACCCGTCTCCCCATATGTGCTTGGATACGTCTTCCGGAAACGATCATTCCTTCGAACAAACAGCCCACGTGTGTGCAGTCCAGCACTGCTCGCCAGTATGCTTTGGATTGGCTGCTTGACGAGCGAGTCACCATATCTGTCATCGTCGCCATCTGCACGGAGTCAGCTATCGGAGAAATTGATCAACCTGACCATCAGCCTCTTGAAACCCCTTGTACATCAGACACCAGGCGGCCCTGACTGTAGTTCTACGGCGTTCGGCAATGGTGGTATGGTTAATGGTGTCACCATGGGAGCTTTTGGTATGCCTACACATGACTCCGAAATAGGTCTACGTAAGTCAGACATGAACCTACTGGTTTTAGATGGGAAGCTGACTTTGACTTGAACAGCGGGAGCACCTGGTGGTCTCGACGATGTAGCCACCTATATGCACCTAGCCATTGTCATCTCGGCAAGCGAGTACAAGGCTGCATCACTCCGTTGGTGGAACGCTGCATGGTCACTGGCGAGGGAGCTCAAGCTGGGCAAGGAGGTGCCTGTAACACCCCCACCCGAGCCAACCGATGACGACGCATCGGCAGATATTGATGCGGAACATATGGGCGGACGGTATCCGACTGGCCAAAACACGCCCGTGGACTATACTGAGGAACAAAGAGAAGAGCGCAGACGTATATGGTGGCTCCTGTTCACTGTTGATCGGTAAGCCATCTGATCTTTGTTACCTGTGGCACCCACCAAGAAACGTTGCTCGACACATGCCGACGTTTTAGCACATTCAGCCAATGCCCGAGTCAACACACGCTGATCGCTGAGCAGCCACCTAGCGTTATGCTACAACCGACCCCTATCTTTACTCGACGTGGAGTGCTCAGGTCTCATGCAACCACTTGAGGATAACGTATGGCAATCTGGCGAGTTCTTCGAGGTTTCCGCTCAATCGTTTTCAGATTCCACATTTCGCCGACGAGGCCCTGCTTTCGAGTGCACCGGACACTCCATTTTCGGATTTTTCCTTCCTCTAATGACTATACTCGGAGAAATCACAGACCTATATCATGCTCGTAACCATCCCCGATTCGGTACCAAGACCGACTGGGACGATCATGCGCGCGAGATCAGTCAGCAACTGGATGCCTATGGTCGATCATTGCAAGAGCTTCGGAATCGCGCCGTGAAAGAGGCAAATGCAGAAGAGCCAGTGCACCCGGGTACGCCTTCCGTTCGGTCTGTCAACTCTACAATATCCAGGGCGCAGGAGTCTTTGATGCATGCCAAGATTGTTGAAGCATATGGTACACATCTCATGCACACACTGCACATCTTGCTGAATGGGAAATGGGATCCCATCTCGCTCCTGGACGACAACGACCTTTGGATATCTTCGCAAAGCTTCGTCGAAGCCACCGGCCATGCGGTATCAGCCGCCGAAGCACTCAATGAGATTCTCGAGTACGACCCAGATCTCAGCTTCATGCCGTTCTTCTTTGGCATCTATCTTTTGCAGGGCAGCTTCCTATTGCTCCTCATCGCCGACAAGCTGCAAGGAGAGGCCAACCCAAACATTGTGCGAGCATGTGAAGTCATAGTCCGTGCGCATGAAGCGTGCATCGTCACCCTCAACACGGAATACCAAGTAAGTGTTTCAGCAAGTTTAGCCGAGGTTGGTCGATCATACTAACAAGCAACCACAGAGGAACTTCCGAAAGGTGATGCGTTCAGCCCTGCAGCAAGTGCGTGGTCGCGGCATGGATGAGCATGCCGAGCTTGCGCAGCAGCGCCGCAGGGAAATGTTGAGCCTCTACCGCTGGAGCGGCGATGGCACCGGGCTCGCACTATGAGTCGCATTCGATCATTTCGATGTTCGCTTCGCTTCGCGCCGCCATCCATCCCCCCCTGCTATGCCGGATTCATAACGCCGCATTTCGCAACACCACAATACATAGTACACAGCTCGATTCTCATCTACTTACGTTCTAGTTTGCCATGTCTTCTTGGCTAATCTGCCGTCCTAGTCATCTTTATCGTCGCATCATTTGCAGCACATATCCTTCGCATGAATGTATACCCTGAAGTAGTCTCTTTGTCGCAACTTGGGTCTTTTTTCCTTTCCTCCGGCGCACGGGTCACATACATTGGATGAGTTGGTGTTAGCGCTTGCCAGGGGCGATGTATGATCTGACGTATACTGTTTTTTTTTCGGCATTTCGAAATCGCGTTCCCGCCCCTGCAGATATTGGCAGTCGGCCTTGCGGCGCGATGGCAGCGAAAAGGCGTTTTTGGTACCAAACTATCGTACACCCAACCCCCTTCTTGACTGTTCCTCCCCCACTCCCCCTTGTATACCACAGCCCTTTTTAAAAGCGCATGGGCCACTTGGTTGTTTTCCATGGTGGCATGGTGGCCTTGGTACTGAATTCGATACGTATATCCGTTACTCATTATACCCCTCATCTCCTTGCTTTCGCTTCTAGACTTGGTGTAGAATAGCGGATAGGCAATAATCCGGCACTTGAATGCTTTCTTATCACAAATATATGAGTAATCTTCAAATGTCCGACAAGAGAAAAGAAGTTGACACTCTGTTACGTGCGTACAATAGGGCATTGTTGGATCATAAAATGATCAAGTTTGATCAAACATGTGCAAACACGACCCAGCTGATTAATACACTGGACTATGATTGCCGGGTATAGTCGGCTCTAGTTACCTGTCTCTCGACCTTGTTCCCGTGTTCTGATACATATCCAGGGTTATGGTTTGAGGCAGTGAACCCCTGCATATGGTGAAGTTTAAGTACCTTGCCAGTGAACTGAGGGCTTGATGTCTTACCTCAGCCGAGAATCAAAAGGGATGCAGAGGTACTTGAATATACCAAATCTCACAGACATGCCAGTGCAGACAGGGTGGACACGCCATGTCAACTGTAGTTGGTGGGACATGCGAAGAGGGCGCGTGTTGTGCTGACGCGCGTGCCGTAGGACAGAGTGGTGGGCCGATTAAAGGTGGAGGAAGGGGAAGGGTTATAGGCTACACCTGGGGTAGCTAGGTCGGAAGGTGGAGAGACATTAGCACATTGGACCTCCACTCTCGGGTCTTACGCCGCCCATGGCCTAGCATAAACTCCAAGAGTCGTCGATCTCTCCTCGGGTAGGATGCAGATGAGGGAAGGACACGAGTGACCGGTGTAGACACACAGACCCGCTTTGGAAAGAGGACTCATACGTACCTAGGTATTACACGCAGGCCCCTCGTCAAGTCATCTGACTCTACTCCAAGATGATTGTTGCCCTCTGGTTTGTATACTTGACTAATCCAAATCTCCAAACAGTGTTCTTCTTCACTACTCTCTGTATGCTAAAAGGGCTCATGTGTTCTGAGGAGGAGGTGCACGCAGCCAATACTCTGGATGATCGATGATCGATGATCGATGGTCGACGTGACGTGACGCTTTGCTCATACTGGCAGGCGCTGCCTCGGTCTTGGGACTCACTCGGCTTCCCGGCCCAAGACCCTAACCCGGTCTTCTCTAGGATTCGACAAACCTCCGACACACCAAAACTTCCGCTACTTTACTCCGAACGAATGCCAGGTACGGAACTCCCCAACCGCACGTTTCAGATGGGCACCTGGTGGGTGGGTTGAGTAGCAAGAAGCACACCAAAAAAAGACGTCCTAGGCACATGTGCACGCCAGGGCGTCATGGCAAAGAAAGACATGGCTCGACGCATGACCGAAGACATTTGCGGTCACTACGGGAAGGCGAGTAGACGGTGACGGCTTTTCCTCTCTCAAGTAAGACTTTGCCGCCCCCCTCCCCCATCCAAGAGCTACATAAAATCCGATACGGAGACGTCTTCACCGGTGCCTCGAAACGGAATGCCAGCGAGGTTTACTGCTCCTGTCATGCACCCCGGATCTGTTGAGTCCTTGGTAGCAAGTCGCGGTTGGTCAGTGTAGACTGGGGGAACCTGGGACATTACGGGTCAGCGACCTCCCGCATATCCCGAAGTGCCCTGTTTTCCTCCGCTACGTGCAGCTTGAGCCCTTGCATGCGATCAGCATGCCGTTTGCGGTCAAAAGAGCCCATGAGACCTTTTTTTCTTCTTCTTTGCTCTTGCTTACTTACCATCACCGCATTGATAGCTCTAAACAGGTGCCTTTGCTAGCGTGGGAAGATGAGCTTGGCTATGGGGGGGTATCGGGGAATGATGCCATTCGTAGGTAATGGTAAGCTTTTCTGACAGAGGCACATCCATGTCTCTTCATCATGCACGAGTCACATGCACAAAAGGCCTTGTGCAGGTAGGAGAGAGTGTGTACCAATGTCTTCTTAACAGTTCTATTAAGGACGCGTAAATGTCCATCAGCTCTGCGATTTGCCAAATCGGGGAGGCCATGTGCACACGCAATCTGCGCCCTCTTGATCACTTGCACACCTCAGCGTCGGAGTCTCCTCCCTCTATTCCGCTACAAGTGCGTAGACCTTGGTGGAGAGGCATGGCAACCCCGGGTCAAACCACGGTGACACTACAGTAGGTATTCCTTACGGCAGAGCTGTATGTGCCATCAAGATTCAATCTAGCCTTCTCTCCACCACGTCCTCGCCCCATGTGTATCCGGCAAATGCCATGCATTCTCCACATTCTAAAGGCTCTCTAGAAGGCTCGCGATATTGAGGGGCTCAATCTCTTTAGATGAAGAGGAAGGGTATGCCCCGGGAGAAAAAGGAAAGAAAGACCCCACAAAACCCGCGGGTCCCCCCGCATGCACAGTTGTATGAGCGGGCGGCGCATGCGGAGAAAACCGAGACTGCGTGAAAAAGCACGTGTCATGCGCTGTACGGGCCATAGGGGTTGCGTCTGTCGATTGCGGTGAGGTTGGTACAATCAAAGGTAGGTGCCAATGCCACAAGTTCGCAACGCGGTGAGCGACAGTTGACGGCGACTGGCTGTTCGGTGTTCAGCATTCAAGCCACAATGCGGAATGTCGGCCTAGTTTGCGTTTTGTCTGAAAAACGACGTCGGGACAAGATAGCTCTGGATGGATCAGATGGCGTGCGGCTGGCGTGAGACTTGCATGCGATATGCAATGTATGCGCCTGTTTGGCTTAGAAGGATTACCGAGCTCCTACTGCCTACGGCCAGAAAGAGGATGAGATGCGATGGCGGTTACATGGAATCGTAACCAAGCGCGGGCTGTAACTGTCTACCTACTTACCTGATCGACACTTGAAGGTGTGGGGAACGTGGTCGCTAAGGTTGTCTCGGCGCATGGGTAACGCCTTCCCCTTCATAGCTGCAGCTCGGTTGTAGGTAGGCTCGAGTACCAGTACCTCGTCTTGACACTTGGGTGCTTCGTATGTTAATTCGTCAAGATCTCGGTAGGCCCCCTTGCGCAAGGTTGACCGTTATGGGAGCAACATGGGTGCGAGAAGTGGATGGTCGACCGTTTGGGGCCCGCTTTTTGACATTAGCCGGTGGACTAGGACCAGGCAAGTGAAAGGCGGGCGTCAGCCACAAGTATAGACTCGACCTATGATGTAGGAAACCGGACAGGTCGAGCAGAACTTGATACTGATGCTACAAACCCTACTACATGTGTAACATTGGTTTTAGCGACGTGCACCATCCTTCGCCTTGTGGAGGGTCGTCCCGAGCAGGCAGCTAGGGACCAAGTGTCAAAGCTGTAAACGCCTCTTTTGTGGAAGATAGCGCCATCTCGATCCTTTGGTCAAGCGATGTCCTGTCACATGTTAGCCTTGCAACACACTACTCGCTGAAGGATCCCTAATCCTGTCAGAGTGCGAAATATGATGTAATTGCAACCAAGGGACGACGGACGGCAGACGGCAGACGGCAGACGTTACATTCGGAACCACCGGTACTGCTACCTTGTAGTATAGTGTAGATCTGAGCTCAGAGCACTCTGTAGTCACTGCTCGATATCGTCGGCCTTGTTACCGAAGCATCCTGGCGCCATGTGAGAGGAGTGCGTCTACGGTAGTACTCTGCGCTGGACTGATGTGAAGACTTGGTCGGGGCCAAGCAAGCGCATGCATACGTACGATTCGAGGCCACCAGACGAACGCGGTACGCAGAGGTACTTGAAAGGGACAACAACGGCACGACCCTAGCACGTGCAGAAAGCTCCTGTGTTCCGAGAATCTGGACAGTATGCAGCCGTCGCTAATGCAGTACAAACGCCAGCCATGACTTGGTGTTGTCGGTTTATTGACCAAAACGCTTTTTTTAAACCAATCATGCGGTTTCAGCATCGATAATTGGGTTGATAATGGTTGCATGGGGCTCGACTGAGCCTCGCGGGCCGAGAACCATATCCAGACTCTACGCCGGCTGCTCTGGACTGCGAAGGGGCACTCATGTGCGTGATGGTCATGTCGAGGGGTCTCCCAGCGTCGCGTAACTATGGCTAGGCGACTTCCCAAGCTTAACTAGTGAGTGGAAGTTCCCGCTACTAGCCTCCTCGCTTTCGTTCTCGCACTTTTCGCGACTCGTGAGTGACTTTGAGCGAAGGCGAGAAGACGGTTCCTGGAGATTTGGACAATGTCGGGAACACAGCATAGTCCCGGTAGGTACCTAAGGTCTTGCAAATGTCGGCATTCCATCGGGCCGACAAATTTCGGCTGCCATGGTATTAGTAAACAGCGCCGATACGATTGTACGATTGCATCGGGATCCGGGTCTGATATCCAGCCCCTCAGACGTGCCGACGACTCTGGTAACGCGACGAAGGCGTGGTGGCGTGACTATAGTAGTAAACGCGCTGTTATAACAGACGACTGCCGAACCTCGGTCAGCAACAGACACTAAACTACTAGCCACGACAAATCTCCACATACCGACTGCGACTTTGAAGTACCTACCAGTCAACCAGGTTGTGAGAGACGCTTAGTGTATCATCCTTGAAACATATGCAATAAGTGAACAGGTTCGTGGATCTTCGGCCCTCTCGCCCATATGCTGCTACCGCCTTCCAGAAGACTTTCCGAACCAAAGCCTTTTCTTAGGTCTCAGCATCTCATACAATCGAACAATTAAGCAACTGAGATGACTCTGCTTCCTCGGTGGGTTGTGGGGTACAGATGGGCTGCAGGGTTTCCGGAAATACTCCCCACATTTGCCAGGAGGCTCCCGTATCGTCCGTGTGGATCAAGTACAGCCGCTTAACAGGTGTTTGTCTTCGCAGATCCATGCGGTATTGGCGCGTGTACGAGTATATTCCGAGTTGGTATGAGTGGTATCCAGTTCTTGCCCCTTCTTTGACAACCAGCCAAGTCGTGGAAATGTCCTACCATTGTGGAGACGTTACCCCAAACATTGCAAGAAGCTTGAAGGGAGCAAGCTCGTGAGCTTAGCCGCAGTTACCAGGTAAGAGCCTGGCTGTCTGACTGCCGCGACCGGATCATGCGCAATGCAGAGAAAGCGTGGTGTCCGTACAAGGGCTGGACCCTGGCGCTAGGAAGATCGCTGCGCACAGAGGCCTGTGTACATCAATCTCAACATCGGTCCTGTATCTGCAAACGTTTCTCGTATTCGTATCGCCAAGCTCCTTTGTTCCATTTCCTACAATCGAACTACAGTTAAAAATAATCGCATTGACGCATATCTCCGCCTCAGCTCTTCTGCTCACAGTCCGGACCGAAAGGAGGAACCCGTGGAATCCACATAAGCTGTTATAGCCCGCAATATGGCCTCATGTTGGGTTTCTTGGGTCCTTAGAAGCGAGCCTATAGGTATATATGTGAGCTTACAGACTATAGTACTATACCATCTGCGTGCTCAGCAACACCGACTGCGTTGGCTCGACTGTCACGCACCTGCAAGCATGCAGAACAATTTCGGGCTACTCTAATGAGAACGGGTTCAGTACCCAGTTAGTGAAGAGGGTAACGCGATCAAGGCCGAAACAATATGTGCAATTCCACGAATGCGTTGAGGTATTGACATGGCACGCCTGACAAGTACGGGTCTCTGGAACCAGTTGTCGTGTCTTGTGGCAGTGGTCCATGTCCATTGCTTGCGTAGGATAGCAATAGAAATGTGAGTGAGCACTTGTTCGTCTTGATACAGTCCCAGACTTGGTCAAGTACCAACACGTTATCAATACAGTCGGCTGCTCCTCAGGTGAGCAAAACATTGTGTAGAACTTGCGGTCGTCAATTTGCGGCGGCATTAGACGAATAGGAGGTACTTCTCAAAATGGTGTAGTGAACTCTTTTAGCATCTTCTTTTTGGGGGGGATCATGAGATGGCTGAAAAAACTGGAAAATACCGGGACTTTCGCCATCAGGTCCACAGGAATAGCACAGCCAGTGTAAGAGTATCGTGTTTTCACTTCGCGTATACCAGACGGGAAGCGGGGGATGTTCATCGTCTCGTTATTCGAATAGTTGCCCTTAATATGTGAGTGATGAAAGCCGGGTTATTCCAAAGTTCATTGTAGCCGCCACATCCCAAACGGTCAGTGGGAATCGGCAAAATTGAGATGGCTTTCAACAAAGGTTCCTTCAACTTGATCGAAGCCATTTTCCGTCTCTTCATCCTACCAAAACATATTTTCAATCATTCCATACTTCTCGCCATGTGTAGGGTTCGTGTATGCCTCGACATCAAGTTCGCACTGGGAGTCCTCGGGATAGGGATAGTATCCAGCATACCAGAATCGTCCCGCTCTACTAACAGCGATGGAATCTGATGGCAGTGACCATAGAAGCCGAATCTTACGTCGCTCGGTTTGTCGACAAAGTCTTTGTACCACAGCTACAACTCAATCTTCATCCGAGATTGAATACCTTCAACTTCACAAACTTATCACATCGACTCTTCCATATGTACATCTGTATATACCTTTCTGCTTGCTTCAGTCCTTCTATCGTATGATGACGGATGTTCTAGTTGATTTTATTCTCGACCATAGGTGTCATCGCGATCCGATGAGGCTCCAGATATGGGACGTGGGAGTTTCCGACCAACCCAACATGTATCTCGTTAAGCCAACCTCGAACACGAACGATATCTTGCACGCCTCTAGCAATCAAACCCCGATTCTCTGGCTCTTTATCTGTCAGAAACGAAGCGGTGACTTGCGGTTTCCTTTGGGGATCTTGGAGAACGAGTTTGGTACAAGTAATCTCAGGCGTCGTATCTAGGGCATCAACGAACACTGAAACTTCCCATAGCAGATGCTACCGGGTAATCAAAGTCAATACCATGACTCTTTCGTTGGGATGTCGACCTCGACCTATTGAGCAACATCTTTCATCGGGTACTGTAGGTGGCGTTATCTGTCCCGCTCCCATCTTTCATCCACTCTTTCTAACCGCCTGCTTCACAAATACGTCTCTTTCCACTAGAATCTCTTTCCCAAGCGGTTCTCGCTCTTCAACGCCAATGTCCACATTACACGCAACCATCACGCCAGCGTCCACATTCCACATCATCCACGTCACCGTCATGACCCCACCCCCAATCTCAAAACTCTATCCTCTCTCCCCTTCCCTCAAAGATGCCCGGAGTCGCGCAAGCCTGAAACATATCTATCTTTCCTTAAATCTCTCAACCAACGCGCAACACACAAGCGCAAGCGCCACAAACAGAAAATGCTGTTTTATCCACCAATCGGCACTTTTCACGCCATCCTAAGCTTGTACGCTGTGCACAACACCCCGCCCCCCAAATGTACTTAGCTCTCTGTGCTGTACTATGTACACGATGAGACCTTCTAGAAAGAGCACGGAAGCAATGCAGCCTCGATTCTGGATGACGTTACGTCGCGCTGGGGAGGCTGTGTTAGTGGCGCGACGTACGGCGATGCCGCTTATGGCTTCACGGCCCGTAGTCAATGCCGTCCTGGAGAATACAAGGACGGTGTTGGTGGAATGGATGGATAGATGACGCGGGTACAGGCGAAGAGGCAGCATGGCTATGGCTTGCAGGAAGAATCTGCAATCGCGGAGATGATGCGCTTTTTGGTGGTCAAGTGAGAGCTTCCGAGGCCTGAGGCGAGCTTGCATGTGTGGAGATTTTGGTTTCGGTTGATCGGATAGATATACGATGACACACACTTTTACGGAGGATTGCGATGAGAAGGCGGCGATGGCGAGTATGGTCGCTAATCGTGGCGAAGCGGGTACCTGCACACACATAATCTAGGACGCGGTTGTAGGCCGATCCACCGTGATATGAAAATAGGCAGGCAGGCACGACTGGGTGCATTATCACGTTTCGGCCAGATGTGTCATGCTATGTGTTTGCTACATACCTGCCAGGACGCTGCATGTGGTCCTGACTTGACAATGGCGACGCCTCCTCCACATCGCCTAAGTAGATCAAGATGATTGATCTTTTCGTAGTAAGAAAACGCCAGTCCCATATGCTGAGGGTATCAATATTGTACATCTCGCCGCCTAACGCCGTACAAATGCAGCAGAAACCCCCCTTGAAGTAGTACCATTCCGTGTGTGCAAGAATATGAAAGGAGTGTTCCCTTCCAGTCTTCACTCCAGGTCGGATGTGATTCACGGCGCCTAATCCGAGTCCTCATCGCCATCGGGCGTCTTGGAATTCCTACCCTTCTTCTTTGACCCACTTGCTCTACTTCTCGCCTTCTTCGGTGTGTTGCCAAGGGTTACATTGCTCTTCCTCTTCCTACCGCGACCGCTAGTAGGGAGCGGCGTACCATTCTCTCCATCATCATTTGGCGTCTCGTAGCCTGTACCAAGGGTATCAACACCATCAGCGTCAACAAAGATGTCGCGATCTACGTCCAGCAGCTCTGCGAAGTCGTAGCATTGCTTTATCATACTCTCACGCGTATCGAGAGCGCGCATGATGGGGTTAAAGCGTTCCCATAGGTCCTTACCGGTGATGAAGTTGTTGCGGCTTGCAAGCTTTGGATAATCCTTCGGGGGGATCGGCCCGTTGTTCTTGATTGTGTAGCATCGGCGAATGAAGGTTCGTGTCTCCCATACCATCTGTAAGATCATACAAGCTGCAGTAATCTTGCGAAGACGGTCATCGGCAATGCTCAACGGCACAAGCCTGGGTACCGAAAGAGCTACAGCTGGCGGTAGATGCATCATGCCACCCATCTGTCCAGCTGCAAATTGCTGCTGGAGCATGTCCGGTTGAAACGATGATTCCACATTCTCATAGCGCTTCGGCATCTCATCTTCAATGACTAGTCCCACAGCTGGTCCGGTAGTATTGAGAACCATTGCCTCGACTGCATTGAGAAACACAGCTAACTCTTCGAAGTGAGGGAAGTCAAGCAGGGCCAAGTTCTCCAAGCAGAAACGAGCATACAGAACGTGTCCGGGCATCGTGCCGCTAGCATCCAGTTCTTCAAAGTCGAAATCGACTTGCTTGCAAAAGTTATTGATGAACTTCTTGAGACTAGCCTTCTTCCCACTCTTGAGTGCCTCGAGAAGTTTCGCAAGCTTCGGAGCGTGGGTAGCTTCAACCATTCCGTGGGGATCATCGTATAGGTCTCGCTGGTACTCGAAAGCCCGTCTTATTGCTTTCATGTATTCCTTTTCCAGATACGATTCCTGTTTCTCGTGGATCCGCTTGTGCTCATCACCAGCTACCTGAGCCAGTCTCGGCATCGGTGAAGTGGCAAGAGCGACAAGCGCAGTGCAGCACTCTTTGGGGTGAACCAGACCTTGTCGACTAATACTGGCGATGATGTCTGTCGCAATGACTGCAAGTTCGTTCTTGTTTCGAAACGCTGCATTGATGAAGTGTTCCAAGAATGTCTGAGCCAGTTGTAGTGAGGCCCGGTCATTGCCAGTGGCAGTGAATGAGGACTCCAAACGCTTGGAGCCGGTAACAGCTCCTTTTCCGACTGCAATCTGCGCGCCAGTCTCGGAACGTCGCTCGGCAGTTGAGAAGAATTCTCGAATAAAGGATAGGGCAATATACTTTAGTGAGTCGTTACCCTCGTTCTTGAAGACCTGCTTGACCACTTCTTGGACTTCATCACGCATGAAATGCTGAGGCGACTGTTGACAGATGCCCCCCATACTTCGCAACGCTTGCTCGCGGATTTTGATCTCCCAGTTCTGCATCGTGAACGGTCGTGCGGTATCCAGTAACAGAAGAGAAGGAGGAGTGGGTGTCTTTGAATTGAGCAACGACTCCATCTGCGTCCGGAGGGTGACATTTTGAGTGCTAAGAGTATTGCGAAGCCTCGCAACGAAAGCTGCTGTGTGTTGGTCGACGCTGCAGACTTGACCAAATGTGCCGAGCAAGATCAGATAAGACAGTATACTCAGTCGTCGCTCGGCAGCCTCTGCTTGAGTGCACTGCAGAAATGGCCGTAGCTGGCAAATGACAGAACAGAGAGGAACAAATATCCTGTCTGCGTTCATGCCGGGCATCCCACTTATGGCCCACAAACAATGTATAACGTCAAGAAGGGTTTCCCGACTCGCACGCCTATCTTGGGCGGCAAAACTGGCTAGCTTAGATAGGTTGCGCATGAGACTCTGCCTTATCTCGTCCGCAAGACTTTGTTCAAGTGAAGATAGCGTTGGTAGGACATGCCGGAAGATGACGACTGTTGGCTGCACCAGGGCTATGTCACCCGTATCTTGGATAGTCTTGATGTATAGTTTGAGATGGTTGAGGTGAACCACTTTGAACAGCGTCGGTTTCGTCTTTGCAAAAACACTAAGCGCGTTCATGACCCGTGCTTGGGATTCCGTGTCTGTACCATTTCCGGGGTCAATCACCTCATCGATGAGATCTACAACAAGCTCTCCGCAAATCTTGAGGTTTGCAGCCGGGTGCTTGGCTTCAGGAGACAAGCAATGCACAAAGAACTTTTCAAAGGCCTCCATGTGCACTCTACTCCGATCGATAGACTCAACAAGGTCTACCATGAATGAAGCTCGCTGAGCACGGTTGAGTTTGTCTTGACTATCGTCAGTCTTAGCACTGGGGCTAGCAGTCGTCATCCATATCTCCTCGAGAACGTTCCTACTCAGTTCAGAAATAGTGCTTTCGTCATCTTGTGAAGGAAGGAGCAATGGGGCTGCAATCCGAAGGCGATTCTGCTTTGATGTAGATCGGAGATAAATGTCCTTGAGCAACTTGATGGCCTTCTTCTTTGGTCCGTTTGAGGGATCAGTCGTCATCTCTAGGATCTGAGGTAGAACATGGCGTTCGAGTGACGGCTCCTTTGCCAAACAGTTGGAAAGGAGAGAAAGCGTCGCCTCCCTTACCATTGGTGAGGTGTCTCGCAACGAGGGTATCATGTTGATGACGTGGTTTTCAGAGATGACGCGTGGGTCTTTGTCTAAAAGTTGTTGCAATCCTGTCGTCCCTCTCGTCCGAAGCTTTGAAGAGTGTTTGTCTTGCGCATAACGCTGCATAAATGTGACGATACTGGGCAGATACCTGCAAACCTGGCTTTGCAAAGTGATGACACCAGCAGCTAGCTTACTTTGGTCATCTGAGACTGACTGGAAGTTACTGTCAAGTGCTGTTAGCTGTGAACCGACTTGAAAATCCGAAAAGAAACCTACTACTTTCGAGCCAGCCACTTAGAGTCAACAATCATATTCTCCAAACACTGTTGAACGGTCCTGATTGCTTGTGGTCGATTATCCTCGTCTCTTTTTGGGAACAGCTTCAGGACTTCTGTCAGCCACAGGCTAACGTAATAGCCTGTCACTGCCGCCAAGTGCGGGTCTTCTTGGGATGGCCGCAAGTCGAGATAATCAACTAGTGACTCTATGACCATGCGGTAAGGTCCGTCAAATGCATACAAGTCCACATCGTTGACCCTTTCTTTTACGTCATCGCTCATGGCATCATTTACTAATCGATCTAGCCTCGAGGAAAGGTCGGATTGGGAGATATCCAGTCTCTGCTTCATCTTCTTGAGGCGATCTCTGAAATCAATCACACCACATCCGATCCTCGCCATTGTTGTTAGAGCCATATCCTTGTCGACAACCGAATGTTTTGCTGCTTCCTCGTCTTTGAGTATGTTTGACATGCGAACCAGTAGTGCTTGTAAAAGCATGACGGCAGCAGGCCACTGAGGTGAACCAAGGACATTGCAAAAGTCCTCTATAAATAGATCAAGTAGGTTGCGAAATGGTTTATCGCCCGACTTGGAAGTGTTCGAGGCCCTCTCGCAAAGTTGCACTGCAATGAAAGCAGCTGTATTAGTGGCGGTAGCCGTAAGCTTCTGAGCAGCTGATGCCGCCGTCGCGCTGTCGTGATTGCCCTTTTTCGCTTTCTTCGAAGAAGACGTGCCAGGCTCATAGTCGCTGACCTCGTCCTCGGCGAGGTCGACGTTGCTAATCTGCAGCGTGGTGCGAGTACTTGGGTTCGTCGCGACTACCTGGACGAAACGCATGAAGAGTGCAGATATTGTCATTATGGATGGCTCACGAGCAGAAACAAACTGTCTAGCACTCGCCTTCTTGTCGGGCAGCTTCTCCAAATTGCTGAAGATGCCGCTGAGGATAGATAACCGTAGATCTGAATGTTGAGCAAAGACCTGGGCGAGGACATCCATGGCCTTTTGGCGGAAGTGTTCAAATTTCTTGATAGTGAAGACGGAATCTCTCTCATGCTCGCTATTTTGCTCTACAAGGAGTTCAAGCGTCAAGTATTCCAATGCGTTGACAGCTCGATCTGACAGCTTGTGTTTGCCGATCAGTGTAGCAAATCGGGCAAGAACAGCTCCACACAACCGCAGCACCGTTTGCAGATCTTGCCTAACAGCTGAGGCTGTGTTGAACAACTCTTGTGATTCTCCCGATCGCCGGGCCTGGACAATGGGAATAATGCATGCATCCTTGACGAGTTTGATAAGATCGACGATGGTGTCGATAATCTCCTCTCGCCGTATCCGGTGGTCATCGTGACCCTCAATCATAGTCTCTAGCAAAAGTTTGGACGCTTTGAGGGCGAGCTTCGCCGACGTAATGCTCTCAGTCAGTTCCAGTGTGGCGTCCTCCTGTGGAAAGAGTCCGTTCTTGATTGTTGACAGGACAGTTGGTTGCAGAAGCGATTGTATTTGCATGATCAGGTCGACGGGAAGCGTACCAAAGCGGCCGAGGGCGGCTACGCCCGCAATTTTCTCAGAAAGGTTATCCATGGAGCGCGATTTGAGGATGTTGAACTCGCCATCAGGAGACGTGATTTTGGTAAACTGCAGTGGTCCATCGAGGTCGTCCTTGTCTTCGATCAGATCTGCTACGATCTTTTTCAGCAGCTCAATCTTCCCGTCAGCAATGTCGCGTTCATGAGGTCTCAGAACAGCGACACCACCTTCGGATCGGCTATCGTCCTTCTTCTGCGACAGGCTTCCAGGTGTGGGGATATTCTCGATATATCTATAGTCTTCACGAGCCCCGAGTGTTGGCTTGATCATAACTGCGGGACCGGGAGGGCGCACCGGCGGGCGCACGGGAGTACTACTAGGAGCGGATGAAGGAGTACTGGGTGGATATGCTAGGTTCGTGTTCTGCGCGTGGGCGATGCCGTTTGCCGTTGCTGGTGATTGGACCCCTGCACGAGCCTGTTGCAAATGAGCCTGTTGCCTTGCAGAAGCTTGCTCCTTGCGAGGTGGCGTGGGCATGCTGGTGCTTGACGCTGTCCATGTTAGCAGATATGTGGCAAAGATGCTGGACAGACATACTCGTAAATGACACCTCGGTCTGCTTCAGAAGCATGCGCGCAAAAGGGCTTAGCTCGGGCGTATACGTGGATGTGTCTCCATTGGAATTCTTTACGGGGCTATCTGGTGGAGGGGTTGCTAATTGAGGCATCGACTTGAAGTGACTGAGAGCGTTAGAGACGGCTCTCAATGGGTACTGCGAAACAGACTCACTATTCGGGAAGTTTGTCGCGGCTAAGAAGATTGCGTAGCTGGTTGAGCGTCTCGTGTAAGTGTTGAGCGGTGGATTGGCCCTCGATCTCGTCGTTCAAGATGGCCACTGCCCTCTTCGCAGCTTTTTGTTGGTCTGAACTCAGCGTCGAAGATGGCGTGGGAGGCTCGGCTATGGGGAAGGGTATGATATCTGTCCACTGTTAGTCGGGCCCAAACAGGTGAGAGAGCGACAGGCGAGCAAGGCGCGCAGGTGAAGCTGAACTACTGACCCGGCGAGAAGGGGATGATGGAGGTAAAAGGCGAATACGGGAGGGCTTCGTCCACTGTTGGAGGAGGCCTGCGAATCGGGAGGCCCCCTCCATTAACATTATGCCAGTTTCCGTTCATTGCAGTTTCGCTTATGCCGTCAACTTGGAGGCATCAAACGGCGTCGAAGTGCCAGTCCGTGGTAAGAGTGGTGGGTGTAAATTGATTGTTTGTTATCAGGTCATTTGGGCGCGCATCGTCTCGGCAGCCGATCCTTCACTCCAGGTACCCTTCATGCAAACCAGCGATGCGCTCGGGGCGTCGCACTGCTGCTGTTGTATTCGCTAGGGTTGGGGTGAAAGCAAGTTGGATTGGTGGTGACATCGGTGCCGACGCGTTCTCACCGCCTGCCGCTTTGGTACTAGCTTGCTACGGCTCGCGGAAGTCGCGATTCCCTGTAACTTTTTTTCTGGATAGACTTCAGCGCCTATCATCACCTGCCCCGAGACGATAATTCGACCAACATGTCAGCCATCGGTCAGTACAGCCCATATGAAAAAGGCATAGGATATGTTTACTAAAGGGAGTTTCGCAGGATCGCTCGTCTTCTGTACTGACTGCGGAAATCTGCTTGATGGATCCGTAGGGAAGCAGAGTGTAGTACTGACATGCGGCGTATGCGGAGCGCAAAACAAAGACACATCTTCGAAGACGGTCGTCACCGTCTCTAAACCGACGGCCTTTCCTTCGTCATTGCGCGCAAAGAGATCCGAAGTACAGACTATTTCCGAAGAGGACGTGCAGACTACCAGTGTCATCGACCACCCGTGCGAAAAGTGCGGTCGGGAGCAGGTGCGCTACTACACACAGCAATTGCGAAGTGCCGACGAAGGAACGACTGTCTTTTATGAGTGCGAGTGTGGTCACAAGTATGTGTGCGCTTGATATTGAGGACTGAGCTGATGCTGATTGATATTTTTACAGATGGAACGCGAACAACTGAAATGGACCCTGTACCTATCATGGCCGTGGATTTCTATGGGACCTAAACGCCATGTACATGCAGTGCCTCTGCTGTTTCAAGCTGCAACGGCCTGTGGTACAATGGCATATTCTACTTCCCCATTCTTCTCGAACTCGGCCATGTCGAGCGCTACAACCACACTGTCTCGCACAACCTGCTCGGGATCGTTCAAAAATTTGCGCAATGTGTCTTCCACGCCGTCCTCATCGCCCAAGCTTCCCAGTGCTTCTGCGGCCTCGTGTCGGACCATGCTTGCCTCGTTTGTATTGCTCAGTGCCTCTGTCAGACTTGGGATGGATGCAGGGTGCGAGAGTTGTCCAAAGACAAAGGCAATCTCGTGGCGGAAGAGAGCCGATGGGTCGCCAAAACCACGAGCAAGTGCCTGCACAGCTGGGACAGCAGTTGGAAGATCTGGCGGCGAGGAAAGGTCGCGCAGGGCGAACATGGCACGGTAGCGCTGAAACAATGGCAACGACGTGTCGAGCAGTGTCTTTTCGAGTTGGGCTATCGATGGCTTCTCAGCACCCTGTGGTAGTGGCGGCGCTGGGTCGATGGAGGTGAAGTCGCTAGACACGAGTTAGCCCGCGCATATGATACAGACTCTACACAAAACATACCTCTTCTTCAAATTCTCTTGCCCCTTCTGCAGCCCGTGATCCCATTCTATGCGCTCCACTGCGATGTCGCAAGTCTCACGCACCACATCCACCTCGTTTGCGTCGTCACGCAATGCTCGCAACAAGTCCAGACTGTTCTTGTCACTCAAAGCACCCAGTGCCTCGGCTGCCTCATGCCTGCACATGGAGTCCTCCTCCTTGTCCTCCAATACACCTCGCAAGGGCGCAATAGCAGCATCGTGCCCAGACTGTCCGAGGCAGTAGGCGAGTTCGTGCTTGAGCAAAGCTGATGGCGATGAAAAGGCAGCGGCGATGGCCTCAATGGCGGGCACTGTCTGCGCATTGGGTGGCTGCAGGCCTGCAAGATGCTTCAGGGAAAAGAGAGCCCGGAACCGGCGGGCGAGTGGCTCAGATTCCGAGGTGAGAATGGTGCGAAGGGTCGAAACCTGCTTGTCATTTTCGGTGACTGCCATTTTCGAAGTGTCGTAGATTATAGACAATGCAGGTGAGCAAGACAGAGAGGGAAATGCGCCTCTAGTCGCGGCTGAACTCTTTTTTTGGCGGGGTCCTTGGATTTGGTGGGGGGATGCCGCAGCATCTGATTAGATCTTCACCGCGTCTGCATCCTCCCCCGGCCCAGCTAACCCCTTTCGGCTAGACACCATGTGACAGCGTGGCAGCGCCCCGAGTCCCTGCAGTAGCCAGCACCGAGGCAGCCTCTTTCTTTCACAATGACTCCTCGCTCTCGCCCTCTTTGTCAATTCATGGTGAAAGGCCGCCAACAAGGGAACAAGGCTACAAGGAAACAAAGGCGCTGCTCATCCCGTGCTATGAGTATTTCGACTCAGCTTCACCGTCACTCTCACCGCAACAACAATCCTCGCAACGACGGTTGAAAGCTTCGACCCCCCAAGCCATTGCTAGCCCCCTCAACAGCTCCCAACCCACATCGCAAACAAACTCAACTCGCTCGACACGTCCAATTCACCTCACTTTCATCATGGCCTTTCTTCGCGGAATTACCAACCACCTGTGGAACTATGTGAGCCCGCGCAAGACGCAGCAAAAGCGAGAGAAGCCCTTTGCTTTCAAAAAGCCTGCGATTCCCATCAGAAACCCAACACCACCAAAGGAGTTGGAGACAGCACCTGCAAGACAAATCAGCCTGGAAGCGCACGCCACGAAACAGGAGCCCCGGTCAGACAGCCCTCAGCAAGTCGACTTTGATGCCATGCTTCTGCCTCCCTCACCACCTGCCTCAGCCATGCTTTCAGAAGATTTGGAAGGCGATACTCTGCTAACAGAGTCGCACAACTCAGTCGGTGTCAAAGTTGGTGGTTCGTCAGCGGATGAATGGGATGCAAACGAAGAGACCATGGTCGTGGACGATGGGACCTACATGGAGCAGCACAAGAAGATTGACATTGAGATTGAGAGAGTCAGGCGAGACCAGCAAGGCCGTGACTTGCGCGACGCGGGATGGTCAGAAGACGCCGTGTTTCTTTTCCAAAAGCTAGGCATGCGCGGCTTTGAGCCCCTCTTGCCTATATCCTGGATCAACGATTTTGAGACTGTGCCTGAAGATCTTTTCACCGAGAAACTCGACAAAGCCTTCATCAAGCCCGCGTTTGGAACAGACTACAGTGGTATGAATATGCACAACACTTGAGCAAGGATATGACTAACAGTGAACAGCCCAAAACGCTCTCAACAGGCTCTTTGACCTCGGGGGCTTCGTCCGCGACGCCTGGCACACGCGCGCAAAGCGCACTCCGGCGTTCCATATCGGCAAAGCAGTCAAGGCGTACACCAAGTGGGCAATGAAAGACGGCAGAGTCGACCACCTCTGGGCCCGCCTTCCGCTTTTCCACACCGTCACCTTCTCTCGCCATGTGCACCCGTCCGTTGGAGAGGAAAAGATGATTGAGAAGCTTGGTCGCCTACATGAGCTATGGTACGAAGCTTTGCAGATTGAACAAGCCGAGCAGCGTGGCGACATAATTGTACCAGAAGTCCCTACGCTGTACGGCATTACAGCCTCGCATTCCGTCATGGCTTTCGTCAGCTATGCGCCACCGACCGAGATGAAGGAGCAGCCCCAGCTGCGATTAATTGCCATGTTCGACTTCGCAAAGGAGGGTTACGATGTCTGGAACTCACTCGCAATGGCCATCTTCATCATCCACTGCAGAAACCGGATGACGCAGCTCACCGAGTGTTTGTCCGAACCAGAGGTTTCTACAGAAGAAGACCCCGATCTTTGAGCAACGAACACGAACGAGGCAGAGACGATACAAAAATTGAACGCTAGGAACGACCAAAGATGGTATGAAGAGATTGAAATACATGAAAACACTAATGGATGACGAATGATGGACGACCAGAATGGCGCGGCGCTTTGCTCCCAGATATACCCCCTGTACCGAACGATATACCCTTTTTCTTTATTTTCCTTTGTTATGAGGTAGATGGCCGAGGAGCACATCATGCCATTCAAGGCATACGATGAGTTAGGTATACCTCGTCAATGAATGCTCGTTGGAAGCAATGGGGAAATTGCACCATCAAAGACGTTGCACAGACAGCAGGTTTTGATAGCCAATACGCTTAGTTTAAAAACATTTGATCGTGACTACTTCCACACTAAGAATCGAATTTGCTACCCGCGGACCTAAACATGGGGTTAGACTATGGCGCACGCAAACGTCACTACGGCACGCTCGATCTACCAGTAAACATAACAGTACGTCATAGATCTTTGTACCATCGGACACCCGTCCCTGGCCCAATTACCTTGTCATAAAAGGAATTGGCTGGCATATTTTATTTCTTGGTAGCAGCAAGCTTTTTCTTGTTTTTTGGTGTTTCTCTCCCGCGGGAATTTTCGCTTTGGCGCCGTTGTGGCTCCCTTAATACCATGTCGCAAATGTCCAAGTTGGTGAACCGAATCCGCCTGCCACGCGCCTTCCGACCCCCAGCTCAGATCAACGCCGAAGAAGGCACAAATGGATATCCAGAGACGAATCGCGGGAAAACTGCGCCCAAAGAAGCTGAAAATGGAAAAAAAGATGAAAAGTCCAAAGATGGATCTGAGATGGAACCAGTAGGCTTTTGGCATCCGGATCTACGCCAGGTCCGTAACCGCGCCTTTGTAAAATGGACCATCACTACATCCTTTCTCATGGCATTTATCCTCGCTATCCTCTCTTTATACTGGGCTGTCTTCTTCAAAGTAGAAGACAGGCTTACCCACCTCCTGGTTTATGTCGTAGACATGGACGGCGTCGCGCCCTACGACAACACGGGCACCGCACCCTTTGTCGGCCCAACCATCACCCAACTGGTTGAGCAACAAATCAGTGGCGGCCAGCCAACCCTTGGATGGGGTATTCGCCCGGCCTCGAGCTTCAATAACGACCCCTTGGCTGTACGTCAAGCAGTCTACAACTTCGACGCCTGGGCCGCCATCATCATCAACCCCAATGCCAGCGCGCTCCTGTACTCTGCCATTGCGACCGGAAATGAGAGCTATGACCCCTTGGGCGCATGTCAACTTGTGTATCAGGACTCGCGCGACGACACTAATTGGTTCGACTTCATGCTCCCGATCATCAGCCAGTTTATGACGCAGGCGCAGAGCCAGGTTGGGAAAAAGTGGGCGCAGATGGTACTGCAGAACGCAAGTAGCAATCCTGATATCCTGTCGAGCATGCAAAGCGTACCGCAGGCACTGAACCCCAGTATTGGTTTCTCCGAGTACAATCTTCGACCCTTTTATCCATACACTGCCATACCTGCAGTATCTATTGGGCTTATATGTACGTTGTCTCTTCTCTCCTTTCTCTATTCTTGCGCATTCAAAAGCTAATCAGACTGATCTGACAGACCTTATCATCATCTCTTTCTTCTCCTTCTCCTTCTACATGCCTATCCACATGCAATATGTCACACCAGGCAACCACCCACCGCTCAAATTCCGCCAATTAATCCTCTGGCGCTGGTGCGCTACCCTCTCGGCTTACTTCATGCTTTCGCTAGCCTACTCCTTCGTTTCCCTCGCCTTCCAAATAAACTTCTCTCACACAAATCCCATTACCAGCGAAACTTTGCCTACACTCTCGAGCGCTGGCAACCCAATCTCGTATGGCAGCGGCACTTTCCTCGTGTACTGGATGCTCAACTTCTTCGGCATGATTGCCTTGGGTCTTGCGTGCGAGAATGTGGCCATGGTGGTGGGGATGCCGTGGATGGGCTTGTTTCTCATCTTTTGGGTCATTACAAATGTTAGCACGAGCTTCTATGATATTGAGATTGCGCCGAGATTTTATAGGTGGGGCTATGCCTGGCCGTTACATTCTAGTAAGTCTCCCTCTCTTCCATTCCAAACTGCGGTGGTGAGTTGAAACTAACGCGTTTTCTTTTCCTCACAATAGTCGTCGAAGGCAGCCGGTCTATCCTCTTCGATTTGCACTCTAGACTCGGGCTAGATTTTGGCATCTTGATTGCTTGGGGCGCGGTGAATACTGCGTTCTTTCCTTTTTGCTGCTGGTTTATGAGGTGGAAGACGCAGAAGGGCATTCATGAGTATTGGCCTTTGGATTAGGGTGTCGGGGCTATTTGAATAGACACAGTCTCATTTCAGGCAGTTTAGATATGACACCTTTACCAAATAGGACATAATTATTTCGCATTGTCTCTATCGACCTACACTCAACATGTAACATTGGCATCCATATCCCCACCAATGCTTACTTTCATGCTCCATCTTCCATCTTGCTCACATCAAATTCATGCATTCCTTCATATCTGTCTTCTTCGCTATGAATATCAAGTCGCCGCCAATACTCAGCTTCATAGTGCAATGCCCAGGAACAAAGAACCACGAAGGTACAGCTTGTGCAATCTTGATATTCATGCCCTGTAACAAACTCACAGACAGATTGCATCTATTCATGCAGTTACTATCCCCCACCCACGAAATGATGATCTCAGACTGCTCAAGCAATCTTCACGCTGATGCACGGCCAGCCCGGCAACCTAAATGCTCGTCCCCATAGCCTCCCTCATCTGGTCCTCCTTCGCCATCTCATCTCCATGATCGGCACAATCACATCCATACCTCTTCCGAAACTCAAACGGTGGCAGGCCGTCCAACTTCTCCAACGCCGCATGACTCGCCCTTACACGCGCATACCGTCCGCTCTGACCGAGGGAGTAAAAGTGTACTTTTCCATGAATCATTATCATAGCCGCAATGGCCTTGCCTTTACCAGGAATGATCGTCTCCGTCTCTAGTGCACCCATGCGCCAGTCGTTGCAGCCAAAGTTGATGGAGAGAATGCGGCTGAGACGGGTGGTGGGGTGGTTAGAGGCAAAGTTTTCGTAGGCGTCCAGTGTCATGTCTTCGAAAAATGGCTTGAGGTGCAAGTTGAAGAAGTCTTGGACAACGCTAAAGTCGAATTCTGCATCGACGAAGATGGCCGCAGTGTACGCTTCGATGACATCGGCCAGGCACTTTGGCGGCTCGCTGATGGTGACCCAATAGTCAACTGCACCGCCGGATTCCCTCTCGGCCTCCTGTGCTTCTAACACGTAATCTCGGATTTGGGATGTCAGAATGGCTGTATTCTGCTTGATGTAAACGTGCCAACCTAGTTTTACGCATACAGTGCCAAGAAACTTGTTTGAGACCATAGGTGTCTTGTGCTCTGTGAGCCACTGAGGGTCTTTGTCTGGATACTTGTAGTAGAGATGTGTGATGAACGCCATGTCAAGAAGTGAATCGCCGAGGAACTCCAAACTATATCCAATGTTAGATCTTGTCTTAATCAACAGAGTTTGTACATACCGCTGATAGTTTGGTATGTTCTCGTATATGTATGGATAAGAAGGGTGTGCGAATGCCGACCGAAGCAGACGAGGGTACTTGAAATGATAAGGGTGTTTCGCCTCAATCTTACGGGCCATGTCCAACATAGCTGCAGTTGCATCTGCGATTTGATACTTTGGCATCTGGTACGCGGCGTAGTAATCGGCCCAATTTGACATTTCATGATCGGGGCTGTTGGCGAAGAGCTTGACTGCTTTGACCGTCTCGTCCCAGTCGGCAGCGTTCCACCGGCCACCCTTGTAGTGTTCCTGGAAAGCAGCGCCAATGAAAGCCTCGCATACATCGGCAATACTCTTGTCACCCAGGTTATGTGTGAGCTTAAGCCAGTCGTCTTCGGATTTGTTTACACCTTTACCCCTGAGAAGTTTCATACCATCTGGATACCATGTTCGACTACTCAAAGTTAGCCTTTCTTCAAAGTACTGTTATTGCACGTACCGAGAAAATGAATCAGTGCGAATATAGCTGTAAAGCTGTATGTCGCGCTCCGTGCCATCTGCAGATGTCACCTTCTTTTTGCCAATGGCGGTTTCCAGGAGATTCTTATTGCAGAGCATTTCCATGCGGCGAACGTGGAACTCGAACTCGTTCTCGTCTGGTTGTTGAACGAACACCGATAGAGAAGTAGCCATTTTGAGAAAGCAATCTCCTAAAAACTCAAGACTGGTTGATGTTAGCCCAAGCCTGGAGATACAATCTTTGCACATTACCGTTCATAGTTCGGGCCCATCCCGCTCTTAAAATTGATCTTTTCTTCGCCATGTTCTTCCGAGTTCTCGGAATCCTTCGTCAAGGCTTCTAAGGCAAGTGCTGGACTGACTTTCAGGTCAAGAACCTCGCAAGCATCCAAGGCAATGAGATAGCTCTCGAAGCGGTGAATGATGGCTGGCAAAACATAGCACATGACTACAAAGGGTGTCGCAAGCTACGTTGTCAGCAAACTAGAGCACAATGTATAGTGTGATTGTAAACTTACATTAGAGACCAGCAGTGGCTCGGGACAGACGTATGTCTTGAGATCATCGAGTTCGCCCTTCTCTTTGTCCTCGATGCGTGCAAGATGGTTTCGGCGAAAAGGAATCTTCTCAACCTCAAGAACAGGTTGTGATGGGTTCCATTTAGAGATGTCTCTAGTCTTCAGCCATTTGCTATCGCTGTAGTCTAGAATACTGTCCATGAACTTGTGATTTTGGCGAGGTATACCCTTAGGAACTGGATCTTGGGGCTTGAGATGAGGTGCGAGACGGTTCACATAGTAGCGTCGTCCTCCGTTCATGGGATCCACGAAATACTGATTTATCAAATCCTCAGGCTTGGTGTCTACCGTCCATCTCCAAGTGGGCTTAGAGTAGACTCGGCTTATTTGATTCATATCCAGGATCTGGTCGATGGTGGTGACAGAAGGCAGAGAACTCATCTGACTGGAGACCACTGGAACCACCCAGTAGGACATCTTCTGAACGTCCTTTTCATACTCTTTGTTGTAGATATCCTGGTATATGCGCAACGTAAACTCTGTGAGTACATCTAGCATTGTTTCCGACACGGGCAGGGGAGTATCAGATGGCCGGGAGACAATATTGGACGGTCTTCCATCGGTCAGATATATGGGGAAGTTTGGCAATTGCGGAAACGGATTGCGAGTGAGCAGACCCAAAGGCTGATGAGGTCGGTCAAGGCCAGAATCGAGGTCGACAACGGTGAGATACAGGTGTGTAGGGACTGTACCGCGTCCTAGCTTCCAGAAGTTTGGCTTGATCAGCATAGAATACATCCCCTTCTTCTTCTCACTGAGTGCCAGTAAAGCATTCCGTCCAGCTGGTAAGTTCCTGAAGGTTGTCGGGAGTAGATTATCATCCAGGTAACCCTTCTTGTACAGTTGAAGACAAGTCTTAAAGGCCGCCGAACATTTAGCTATAGTTTTCTTCCCCTGGATATCCCCGATGATAGAGGTCACCGGCGAGTACTCTGGTAAGATCACTTCGCACACAAAACCTCTCCGTTGTGGATCGATAGCATTGTGTTGAAATTCAGAACTGATGACATAGGTGGGCTGCAACATGGTCTGTCTGTCGGGCCCTGGTAATGTTGCCACAAAGTGGTTGAGGATGGACAAGCTGGAGCGATACGAGAGTTTTGCACCGGGTTTGGTGACAAAGATCGGGAATGATTTGTCTTCAAACATCAGCAGATCCATGCTGTCCTTGTCAAACTCGTTGATCTGACGGTCCTGTGGAAGATCCCTGCAGAAGTTCCTCATCACTTGTTCGTCCCGCTTGACATCCATGATCCTCTCGCGGTGGTCATGGTTGCCTTCTTCAAGCATATGTAAATACTTTGAATTACGATGCCTTGCGCGACCCCGAGACTGCACATATGCAATCATAGTGCGGTAGAGGTCGAACCTGACAACTAGGTTGCACTGTGGAATATCAAGACCTTCTTCCGCAACAGAGGTTGCGAAGAGACAGTTCAATTCACCGCGCCGGAATTTTGCGACAGTGAGAATCTGATTTCGCAAAGAGATGTTCTGCTCGTTGATGCGGTTATTGACACCGACTAGTACGCTACAGCGAAGGTTTGGCCCACCAAGACTGGCGAAGATTAGTTGAAGCAACCGAGCAGTTTGTCGCTGCTCAACGAAGACGATGCACCGAGCCTCGTCGCTGCGCTCATAGTATCGGTGGAGCCAGTAATGGAGTTTCAATACCTTAGAACTCACGTCTTTATCGCTCAGTGTACATTCTCCAAAGTCGAATTGTCGAACAAACTCAGCAGCTTCTTGTAGACGCTTCAATTTGGCGTCCCACTTTTGCACGTCATCGTCCACATTAGCGCGGTTATGCTTCAGGCGCTCCCGCTCCTGGAATTTACGACTCTGCTCGTCCGCAAAGGCAAAAGACCAGTACATGTCGGATGCCCAACGTCCGAGCTCGACGCCATGGCGCTTGGATGCAACGAAGAACTTCTTGAACGATGGCAGGTCCCCGAACTTGGTCTTGATTTTCTGGTGGAGAGGCGTCTCGAATTCGTCCTGTAGACATGTGTATATCGCAACCTCCTCATCTGGCCGACTGATGCTGTTGGAAGCAAGCGTGCTCTCTGTGGTAGTGGCAATTTTGGCATATAGGAGCTTTTCAAGATCGCCAGCAGCTTGCTTGATGTGATCCGCAGATAGCCCTTTTGTATCCACAGGCGATGCTGTCATGCCGAAGATACGGGGTCGTTTGGAGAGGTCCAGCTCATGTGCGTAGTAATCCTTCATTAGGCGGGCATAAGGATGATTGCTCTTCGCATGGTGAGCTTCGTCAAAGATGAGCAAATTGATCTGACTCATAGTGATGAAGGAGTGCATCATGCACTGCACAAGGACCTCAGCTGTACACACAATCACCATGTTAGTATCGAAGTAGGTCTGCCAGGTCTTCCTAGACCACAATGAAGCGCCCATGGAGCCGCATATGCCTTCTACATTCTGGTCGAGACCGCATCTCAAAACGTTCGATTGTTGGAACACGAGATTTACCGAATCGACCTGGACTTGTTAGAAGAAAACCTAGGCATGTATCACATGAAATCGGACGCTTACAAGGAAAAAGGCCATTTTGGGGGCGCCGCCCTTGGCTCGGTGTTCGAGCTCTGCATCCAGGACGTGTCGCAGCAGGAGAGTTGCAATGTGAGTCTTCCCAGAACCAGTGTCTAACACTGCAATCACATTTTCGCCCTTTGCCCTCTGGAATAGCTCCGTCTGATAGTCGCGAGGGTTCGTAATGCGGACTGTCGTCTCTTGTTTTGCAAGGATATCGCGAATCGACAGCTGTTCTTCATTGGCACTCTTTGCAGCAGCGTCATCGACTTCCTTTTGCGTCAGACTTGCACTGATGTTAGCAGCAAAATGCTTTCATAATGTCATTCTGCGCTCGGCGTCTCTCCGTCGTAGTCCTTGGGCCATGCGCACGCGCAATGTCAGCATCGACATCAGAATCGTCATCTTGGACTTGATGTGTTGTGTCTTTGACATTCTGGGATTCGTCATCGGAAGTGTCGGCATCAGACATTCCATCGCACGAGAGAAAATCCTCCTGCTCTTCGTCGCTGTGGATCCACACCATGCTTGTTGCAATTGTGGTTCGTCCCCACAAGGCGCAAAAAAGAGGCTTGTCACGGGTGTAAAAGGCAAGAAAGATAGAGTGGGTGTATGTAGGCAAGAGTTTGGATTCGAGAATTAGAAGATCCGATCAGGTTGGTGGCCGAAGAGGAGAGGCTACTGTTGTTTGCGCGACGTGTCGCGCGACATACAGGCGCAAACGGGGCAGCTACCCGTCAGCGTAGATTTCGACAGATGCCTGTTTCCCAGCCCCAGGACCAATAAATAGCGGCATCCGTTTGCTACTATCGGACATGATCGCATCACCAAGTGTTTGCTGCCCGAGAGGTTACCGCCTTAGAGCAGGGCGGTACACGGACGACGATGGCGGGGTACGCGATTGTGGAGCAAGAGGGTTGATGACTCATCAACACCGGGCTCGCGTTCTCACGTGCAATAGCATAGCGGTCCTCTCAACATCGGTCCACGCCTTAGTCTCATCCTCTATACAATGTCCGAAGAACCGCAAAGTCTACGAAGGCTCTTCTCGAAAGCCGAGAGGGCGCGCGAAGAGCTGTCTTCTTCGTACGAGACAAACACTCCCACCTACCAGGAAAACCTTGGCGCAACCATCGCCACCTACGAAGAATGTCTGAAGATCTCGGGAACAGGTTTCGCTCTTCAGTCCGAATGAGACTCTGGAAGACATTTCGTCGTCTGACCTACAGTATGTGTATCAGTTCAACGGTCACTTTTCCGGCCATATCTTCATAGCTGTGGGCCCTACTCACGTTTACACTAGGTACATGGCGATAAACTATCATTTGGCGGAACTGGCGCAAAAGATTTCCAACAATGACATATCTGCACGCAAACAAAATCTACTACGTGCTCGCGGACATTATGAGCGATTTCTGAAGCTCTTGGATGCCTACGATGTGCTTGGCAAAGCAGATGCGAGGCTTTTCGAGGTTTATACCGAAGACAAGGACAATTTCTCAACGGCCAGCACAAAGGATGCTGCCGCGAGACGAGATACAAAGATTGCCCGCTTCAGAGAGGAAAAACAGCTGAAACAAAAACTAGAGGTACGTTTATGCGTTGCATCGTTTGCAGCACATATCAGGGCTAAAGCACGCCACCACAGTATCTGCGACAGAATCCCAAGCTCGCAGAACAGGACGAACAAGTGGTACGAGATCTACATCTGACAAATTTGGCGTTCATGGTACACCAGACGTTTGCTTCGCTGGAGTCAATGGCCCAGGAGCTGCACATCATCTCGCTAGCGCCACCTGCGCCTCCTCAAGGACAGGAAGCACAAGGCCCAGACGCCCGACAAGATGGCAGAGACAAGGATGGCTATTCTGAACGTCTTGATGGTCAGTATGCTGGATTGAGATACTCGGGGCCCATCCTCAGCAACGACGGTAAGCCCATGCGGCCCTTTACACTACTGGACAGTCGCCAGACCTTGAAGAAGAACGTGTTCCGCCCAGATCATAGTCTACCCACCATGACTATCGATGAATATCTGGAGGAGGAGAAGCGAAGGGGTGGCATGATTGAAGGAGGCGGACCGCAGTCGGAGGTTCAGCCCGAACCCAACGAGGACGATCTCGTCGCTGCGGACGAAGAAACGATGAAGCAGCGTGCGTGGGACGAATATGTCGAGGCAAACCCCAAGGGCTCAGGCAATACCTTGAACAGAGGATAAATGTGATTTGTGCATGATAGCAGAAACCCAATAGACGGATACAAATCATCTCAATCCATTGTTCTACTACCATATGTGCACATTACTCATGTATCGCAGACTCGACTAAACTGACTACAGATTCTCAGGCGCCAACTCAGGCCACTTGGTCGTGACCAGCTCAAACAAGCCTTTTGAAAGCACCACATACCCCTTGACATCTAAATGCAGCCCATCCGTGAACCAGCTTTTTGGAAAATTCGTCGACCCCAACAGCCCACACCCTGGCGGCATATCTTCGTTGTACTCTTGCCCCTCCTCCTCCAACATGGCCTCGACAATATCTTTCCAAAAGTTTAACCCCGCTACTCTCTCCGTCTCGGCATATTCCTCTGCAATTTGCATGATGCCCTCAGCATATCTCTTTTTATTCATGTACGTCTTGAACCTTGCAGCACCTCTTCTAAACTCGTTCATTTTCTCGATATCCTCCGCCGTACTTCCGTCCATCTTTTCCGCAACTGTACAATTAATGGGCGGGGGCGTAATTAAGACGATCTTGGTATTCTCCAAGGCTTTTTCCGTTAGTATGGTGTCGAGGAAGTTGCGGATGTTGGCTGAGAAGAGGGGCCAGGGAACCATGGGTGTATCGCCTATCATACAAGCGTCGTTTGCGCCGATGAAGATGGTGAAGAGTAGAGTTTGTGGTGTACCTGGGGAAGTGGCGCGGTCGATGATGCGATCAAAATCGGCTTTCAGGCGGGAAGTGGTGTAACTGTGGACTGTTTGTTAGTACAAGAGAAATCTCTAGACGTCTAAACACGGGGGATCTGTTTACCCAGCTTGGCCTGTGGGAAAACTGTCAGTATACATATTAATATGGTAAAGCGTCAGCATCATCCAAACAACTACGCCACAACCAGTACCTTCGTTCACGACCCGCGCCTTCCTCGCATACATGTTTTCGAGAAACCACCCATAGCCCTGTGTATTTTCTTCAAAACTCCATTCCGCCATTGAGGCACCAAACACGACAATCTCTGGCAGCGGTGCTTCAACAGTGCTGGAAGCCATGTCTACGGCACGGTACGTCTGTCTCGACGTCGGGGTATCCAATACAAACAGACACGAACCTAAAGAAACAATATGCTAAAATAAAATGCAGCACCGACCTTCATTAACGACGCGGACTTTGTCCTTGTACTGCTGCCTGAGAAAGAAGCCGAAGCCCTGCGACTCCGCATCAAAGCTCCACTCTGTGAGCGAATCACCGAAGAGCACGAATTCAGGCATCATCATAGCTGCAGAAGGAAGCGGCGCATGTGAGGGGGATATCTTTGGTCTTTTGTTTGTTTTCTCGCATCACCATTCCAGCATCTTGATGCGCTGGAGTGAGACACGTATCGTGGATACTCTACATAGGTGGAAATGCATGGCTAGCGTGATGCGGCGTATGTACATAGTTTGTACGCTAACTTGATTGAGAAGTACGTGCTACTGGGACTTCATTCGAGCAGGACCTAGGTTGGAGGCTGCATAGTGGGAGTTGGCGTATATATTCGATGGTGTAATGAGTTCAGATGCCAGGATTATGAAGTTAAAGAAGCTCCGTGTGTCTTACAGATAAAATGGGTATGGGCATCAGTCATCTGTCACAATGACATCACTCAGGCATCTTTGACCGCGCAAGAGCTGCATAACACATCGTCATCGCAGTATTCTGGAGGTCCTGATAAGAAAACTCGAGTGGCTCCAACTCTGACCCGTATATTTTACACGCGTCTTTTTTGCAAACAACATCAGCAAACGAGAACGCTACAACAACCGCGCATACATGCACCAGCGGACAATCATGCCACCAAAAACTCTGCGAACCCTCAGGCATTCGCGTCTCTCATTTCTAAGCCTCACGACGCGTCCCTTCCACACCACTCTTCCCCTCTCTAGATTCACAGCCTCATCCCAACCTCCATCGCACCTGCCGGACCCAGAACCCAACTCCTCCGCCGCACCCAACGCCAAAGTACGCAACTCGACACAAAAACGGACCCCCAGTCTAACGCATCGCAAGACGAACATAAGAGTGGGGATGAACATCCGGCGAAGCAGCCCGACTTTCAGGAGCAGCCGAAGCGCACGACAGGAATTGGGGGTGGGGAAGAGGTCAAGGGGGGGAAGGAGGGGTTGGGTGAGAGGGGCGATAGGCAGTGAACTTCGCGTGCACTACGCTTATTTACTCCATATGCTATAAAGCTCTTCGTCGTGGACCAGAGCGTCAGGCTGCCAAATCCGACGCCCAAAAGATTCGCCTTCACCGCATTTCACATATGACATGGGGGGTGGGGTATCGAGTTGTTTAGTTTTCTGCAGAGCTGGCTCTTACTGCTCACCTTGCGGGAACTCTTTAACTGGAGTATTATAGAACTTAAGAAGAAAGATACGGCTGTAACTGTGTGTCGAATGCAGTCAAGGCAGCAAGGCCATACAGATGTGAGCTATGTAACCTCAACCTGACGATTCAGTGGGGGCTGTATGTTCACTGCAAAACCAAAACTCACAAAGCCAAGGTTGTAGCAGCTGCTTGACAATGATGCAATGCTGGGGGAGGAGGTAGGAGGAAAACAAAGCCTACGTAGCCGACTAGAGGTGCAGTCGTTTGTGCCAGGTCTTGTTTCGGTTCAATTTACGTCTGTACTCCCGCCTCGGTCAAATGCGCGTAATTGCAGCCGTTGTTGGTACGTGGTGAGACCCAATCATCGAGTTTGTCAGCCAAGCAGCTCAGAAAGTAACATTAATGTATGTAAATTTTGTTGGGGTCCGTGAGTTCAGGTACAATGTGACGTAGTGCTTATCATGGCAAAGACGGTCGGAACCTACCACAGAGCTAACGCTTTTGTAAGTAAGGGAAAGGAGGGAGAGGAAAAATAGGCAATATTCAGAAAGTACGAGTAAAAGTGATCTAGATTTCTGGAGGCCCATGCGTTTCATGTGCCAAATACTTCTCCCAAGGAGTTCCAGATGGCATATAGGCTGTTTCCCGGCCCAGTATGCACCGGACATTCGTCCGCCACATATTCAAGGTTTTGTGGAATCTCCCGACGCTCTGGATAGCGAGGTGGATCATTGCGGCAGGTATCGGATATACAATGTCAAGAGGGGCATCTGGGTTCAAATGGGGGTAGCGATGCTGGTGGTGAGAAGAATGTTATCAAGATGACAATGGAATCGAGTCGAATTCGCGAGTGAGACATGGTCGGCGAAATATATCGAGACGGTGGTATCCTTGTGACCAGAGAGAGAGGAGGATATGGGGGTGGAGAGAGGCACAGGATGCACGCGTGCAGATGCAGGCACCCTGCATGGACCAAAAGGTACCGTATTCTTGGTACCGGTGATTGGCGCTAAGTAGCTTCGCTTGGGGTTACCGTACAGTAATTGTCGGCGAGTTTTATCGAAGCTTTGGGCATGATACGGGGGTTCTGCTCGTACTTCGGCGGCGACGCTCTGTTTATGGAAGCTCTGATCAATGTTGATACGGTCGAATCGGCCATGGTTAGATTGAGTAAGACGTCAAGGACTAGCGGGGAAGATGTGCGTATACAACTGCCGCGTGTAGCTTAGTGTGGGACCTGAGTCTGGCTGGAGTTAGTAGGCCATAGCTGGGCACTTTTGATGTGGTATAAGCCGTGGGCTGCGGTAAGATAACGGTGTGGCTGAGTGGTTGAATTGCAGCATGGAATGTGACAGATGGTAGGCCTCGCAGGCTCATGATAGGTACGTTGTCTGTACTTAGCGCCCTGCACATGACTATTTTGTTTCTGGGGCACGAATCAAGAGTGAAGGGGGCCTCGATAGGTGCCCACAGCTCCATGGATGGATAAGGTTGCACAAGTTGTTTCTGCAAGCGGCCGAGCGGTGATGAGTGGCAGTGTGATATGTACAGTCCTGTCAGCACTCTATCGCACAGATGCAGAGAGTGCGAGATTGTTAGACAAGCAATTGGGGGATGTGAGCCGAAGATGTGCTTTCAGGGGGGGGGGTTGGATGACTGGCAAAAGCAAGTAAGGGTAAGCAGCAAGCAACAATCAGCAATCAGGCACGGTCGATGCGGTCGGTTGTTGCAGCCGTTCTATCCTGTGCCGCCGCCATCGCCGCCGGGGGGGGGGGGGGGCCCACTTGGACCCCCAACCACATGGCGTGGAGGGCGTAAAGTATGGCATAGCCAGTACCGGTCGTAAGACGCGCATTTCTTTTGGCGGTGCGTCTTACTGGGGGCGAAGAGCAAAGGGCGACGTTCAATAGCGTGCGAAATATGAGGAGGGCATGCTGCTTCCCCCCCCCCCCCCCAAAAGCACCACCAAGCTTGCGTGAGCAGTGTGGCAAGTGAATTTTCGGTTCTGTTCTGTTTTGTTCAGTTCCCGTCGTTGTCTTTGCTGCTCTCTCTCTCTCCCTCCCTCCCTCTCTCTTTCTCACCCGGCACGTCACCCCACGCCAATACGCTGCTCCAAAGCTTTGGCTTCTCCGAAGACCAGACGTGCCTGCGCAGTGACATGTCGACTATTGCCTGCAAACACCACTGCGGCTTTACTTGAGACAAATTTAGCTTTATGCTGCCGCTGCCGCTGCCGCCCGTTAGACCCACGACAAGATTTTGTAAAGTGTAGCATACGTACTGTACTGTAGACCAGGCGCACAATTGCCCGCCAATGCCTGCCATAGTACACCCGTAGTCTGCAGTTGGTAGTCTTTAGTCACTGCAAGTCTACAAGTCTTTGGTGGCCAATACCACATCGACATGTCTGGGTACGCCTGCGCCGTAGCAAGCATTGCCTGACGCCATGGCTGACGCTGCTCTCCAGATCAATGCGCGAGTTGCTCAAGGCGCTCAACACGACCTTTTCCGCACCCGACCTTCCCTCTCCCCTCCCCGACGAGCTGTGCGCAACCATACAAGCCTTCCTCGAGCGCTATGACGGCATCAACGAACACGATTCGCAACGCTTCCACGAGGACCTCCACGCCCTCTACTGGCGCCACGTCGCGAATAACGCCGAGAAACGCAGCGCTTTCCTGTCCACGCTCAGACTACTGCGTCCAGCCATAACTGGAGAGGTGCGCCTGACGACTTGGTGGAATCTGGTCCTGAAGCCCGTCATCGACGGCATTGGGCACAAGAAGACCGAGATTGAAGATGCCAGGGCTCTTATGCAGACCATCTTGGTCTACGACCCGGACTTGGACAGAGACGGGGAGCACGCCCGCTTATCAACCCTCTTCACCCAAAAGCTACTGGATGCATACCTAGCTAGGACCACGGTACCTTCTTCGACCGAGCATGTCGTGTCCCCGGAGAATGAGTTTGCCGCCCGCGAGCTAGAATCCATCCTGCTAGCTTTCGGGCGCAAGATGCCCAGGGTGGGTACCACGCATTGTGTTATACCCCACTCCTAAGCTAACCCGTCCAGCGACTGCTTCTCACCCTCGATACCCTCTTCGTCCAGAAGCAACACCGAATCCAAGCACTGAACCTCCTAAGCGCATTTGTCCGGCTGCAGCCGCCGCACCTCCACCTAGTCCTCGACACCCCGCTCATACAACATCTCGAAAAATGTCTACTCATCGACAACTCTTCTACCGTCATCGAGCTGGCCCTTGTCGTCCTCATCATGTTTCTACCCCACATATGTGGAGCATTGACGTCGGATCACCACCTGGAGAAGTTGTTCCTTGTCTACTGCAGGATTTTGTGTTGGGATAAACTAGGCGCCGGTAATGAAAAGGCTGGCGAAGTCGACATACAAGACGACGATAGCGAAGACGAGGATGAAGAGCAAGACGAGCCCGAGCAGGCCTGGGAGCAAGTGCAACCCACCATGGACTATCCAGACTCACCACCACCCACGCTCATGCACTACTTTACCTTTCTCTACGGCCTATTCCCCCTCAACTTCATGAGCTTTGTGCGAAAGCCCAGAAAGTATCTCAAGTCGCTCAACTTTCCTGGCGCCCGCGATTTCGATCTGGACCAGTGCCTTATCCACAGCCGGACAGAGCCCTATCGACAGGTTCACCTACTTCACCCAAACATGTTCAGCACCACGGTCGAGGAAGAATTGAGTGAGAATAGATGGTTGAAGAGCGATCCCGCAGACGTTGTAATTGAGTGCATGGACCTTTGCGTAGCCGTATCGTCGACCTTGGAGGATCCTGGACCGCCGCCCAACGCTGCCTTACCACCTGTGCCAGAAATTCAAACACACTTCACCTTGGACGATCAAGATGGCAGCACAGTGCAGGATTCGGAAGAAAACTGGAGAAACACACGATCAACCATAAACGTCCCTTCAGGTGATATTCCAGACGTTCCAGACACCTTCGAACTTCCCCCGAGTAGCAAGTCACACAGGTCTACCGTATCTGTCAAATCCGTGGCTTCTCCTTTGCTAAAAAGTCGCGATGTCATGGACTCTCCAACACTACCGCCTACGAAAGACGCCAGCAAGCCGGAATTGCCCACTCCACTCACAATCCCCCACCAGCGATCCCCAACACAACAGCCAAGTTTGGAGAGTTTTGCGCAGTCAATCGCTGGGCAGAACCACTCTACCCAAGGCGACTTTCAAAATTCCACCATGGCCTCCCTGCAAAGAGAGATCATGCTGCTCAGGAACGACCTAAACTTCGAACGCTATCTCAAGTTGCAGCACCTTTCCCACATTGGACAGCTCCAGCGGAAACATATCAAGGAAGCAACGGCTGAAGCAGAGACACAGAATCTGATCAACACTAACAAGACCCTAAAGGCCCGCCTTGCCAAGGCAAACGAACTGTACGCCCAGCTAAAGAAGGAGACCCTTACAAGTCGGAGTCAGTCAAAGAAGTGGGAGGGCGAGCTAAACGCAAAGGTGCGGTCCTACAAGGAGAGCGAGAAAACATGGCATAGCGATGAGGACGGCTTGCGATTCGAGTTGCAGAAGACACAAGCGGACTATGAAGAGCTCAAGAAGATTGTGGAAAGGGCGGAAGCAGAACAACTCAAGGCTCAGCAGCGAACAAAGGCGCTAGAATACGAGTTGGAAGACTACAGCGACCTTCGACGTGAGCTTGAAGCTATGCAAGACAAGATTATGGCATTCGAGGACCAAAAGAAAGAGCTGCACATTTTCATGCAAGAGCGGAACGACTTGCGGAATGATCTGGAGATTGCAAACATGCGGTTGAATAGTCGCGAGCAAGAACGAGATCGTTCAATCAAGGCCTATGAGCGTCGGATCATGGAACTTGAGACGCGACTGCAGATGTCAGACAGAAACACGGGTAAACCTGGGCAGCTTCCGTCTTCGGTCCAGCAGATGCTCGACTCGGCACTTGCAGCGAGCAACGCCAAACTTCAGCAAATGAAGAAGACACATTATCGCCTTCTTGAGCAGCACACGGAGCTGCAGTTGAGGTGCCAAGAACTTGAAGGTGAGCTGCAGGCTGGCATGGGGCAGCTTTATCCTCGAGATAAGACTAGCCAGATGGATTTTGGCACATTGCAAGCGAATCGCAACTCCACTGCACGACACCCAAACTACACTTCGAGATACTTTGCGCCTCTCTCGACAGAACCGGCACAGATTGATGAGCAGGATTACTACCCCGAATACCGCTCCCCCGAATCCGCACATGGTCCTACATCGGCTGTACCATCAGCTGGATCTGCTCGCCTCGACTCGCTCCAACAAAACAAATTTCAACGCTCCCAGGCCGGGTCATCACCGTACCCCGTTTCGGCGGCGGCTACGGACCCGAATACGCCGCAAATCATGACGCCAACCAACTGCAGGTCCAACAAGCCCAATCGAGCGGCAAAAGCAGCTACTCGAATGACACGGACGGTAGTTCCGGCAGGGGCGATCGAAAAGATAAGACAGGAACAAGGCCGGAAGTGCGAATATACGGCCGTGGTGAGTACCATCTCCCCCGGCACGATAGACTGGAGACTGACGCAGTGATAACAGGCGGGGCGCAGAACATGAGCAAAAAGGTCAAAGAAAAGGAACAGAAAAAGCAGACGTCGGCCAAAACTGGTGGCTTTCGTGGCTTGAAAGGCATTATGTAAGCATGTTTGATAGCCTCAATTTCGAGGCGCGGATGTTGAAGTTGCACATGTCGGTCTATCGAATCGCTATCCACGAGGATCACGCCACCGTTCCATAAACACGCCACGTACGAATACAAAAGAATGTGAAGCGAAGCACAACCGGATCTGAGCACACTCGGTTATTGATTATCGGTATCCCAATGTGTTCATGACTCGACTTCTACGTTAGGCCTTCTGTCGCCATTTCTGTTCTTGCTACCACCACTATCATCATGATCATCACCATCATCACTCAACACCAAGACTCTTTTTTTTTGTCTCTTTATTTTTACGGCTAGCGGGCAGGATGCGCATGCTGAATATGCGTCAGCTTACGCATATCACAATTTCCGCATCACCTGCAGGCGTTATATCATGTCTCTCCTTCTATTTTTCCTTGCTCCGCTGATGTGCACGGGCGCGGTAACGGTAATGTCCATTCTACCGATCCTTCCAACTGTACTTGCTCTAGTCTTTAGATTACTAATGCCGTAATGTGTGTTTCTTATATCAATACCATAGATAATCTCGATACCCACATAAATTGTAAATGCTTACAGTCAGTTCCTGTACCATGTCACGTTCCACTCAGTATGCAGCGTTGGATGTCAGGACTAGTTCCGCGAATCTACCTATACCGCCGAGATACATGTGGCTGAGCTCTCTCACCGACTATCACAATCACATGCGAACCACGCCTTATCCAAACTTGGCAATGTTAATCACTCCGCACAACGAGCATAACCAAAAACAAAATATTGTGTTCCCACGACCGGCACCCCCCCCTCATCCATTGTTCCCCTCTTTTTCTTCTTTCTTTGTTTTTCTGCTGCTCTTCCCCACACCCCCATCGGCCCAAACACCCGGTCGTCTCTCTGCGTATTAAAATTGAGGGGCGGGGGATAGAGGGTTCTCATTCCGGTATCAGTTCGGGCGTTTTCGCCACATGCTCACCGATGCATCACCTCATTTCTCCAAGTTTCTCGCTCATATCACGTGTGCGCTACGCTAGTCAGTCTGCATTCGGATATCTTGACAGCAAAGAAAAGAAGCAAAACACTTTATCCGAGGAACAAGTCTACGTGCGTGTCATACATGTGCATGTGTTGCTTCATACTACTGCAAAGAAGCATAAATCACTATTGACTACGTCTAGCTATTCAGCCCAGGCCCCTTTTTTTTCACTGAAGGCGCAGTCGAGTCGAACTTGGGCTGTCATGAAATGCTTCTCGTACAAGTACGAACTGTGAGCCTATTAGGCATACTATATTGTAATTTGTCATTGATCGTTTTCATGACCTCAAGAGATGAGGTACCCGACATCAGATGAGCGTTATACGGTACATGTACTGTGCAAAGTCGCTGAGAACGTGACGTTGGATGGGAGGATGGGTATAGAAGCGCTTAAGAGGCATATGACGGTCAATCAACTTGAGCTCTTTGTATACCTTCGTTCAATATACATGTTTCCGCAAACTATGATACATACATCTGTCCTAATAAGACAGGTTTGTTGCATGCCTTCATGCAAGAAGAGTAAGCAGATATAATCATAGCCCCCCCCCCCCCCCCCCCCCCCCCCCTGATCTCCTGCATTTATCATCAAGATTTTTATCACTCCTGTGGTCTAATCTGAATCTGAGTTGTGGTTTCAATGTCTTCGATGATAGCCAAGTAAATTTCATCCCTTTGAGGTTTAGTAAGTTTCATCTGTCGGCCTTCTTTTGCCTGCAATATCCGTCTTTCGTACTCGTGATCAATGTCTGATCGGAGTGTCTTCCAGAAAAAGACAACAGCCTGTAAGCTTACAATGTATGTCTTCTCCTCGTCGCTATCGGACTCTGGCTTAATGCTGTTGGGTGCACCTTGCTTTTGTGTAGTCTCTCGTGGTGAAGCTGCGTTGATGATTTCGTTGCGTATCCGGGCCTTGATAGCCTTCACTTGGCCTCTGAGTGTGCCTCTGCTCGCCTCCAGTTTTCGTCTATCCTGCGACTGTTGCAACCATTCTTCCATCTCAGAGCTCTTGTGCTTCCACGTTTCGTTCTCTGCTTCAGCTGCCTGTCGCCTCGCCTTCTCTTGTTTGTATTTGCTCTTCATCATGTTGTAAGCCATCCCTTTAGCGTCGAGTCTGGCTCGGAGAACCTGGAGTTCTTCTTCTTGGTCTTTTACTCTGTCTGTAAGCTGGGTATCAAGGACGGTATTATAGTTGCTGGCTTGGTCCTTTGAAACGTCAGTGGACATGTCAAAGGATGGGAAGGACTGAAATTAATGTATGAAATATACTCACAAGGATAGCCGATCTCCTGAAGATCTCTGAGAGAAACAAGAATTAGCGACATACCCAGCAAAAGTTTTGTTGTTGACTTACGCGGCGGGGAAGACTCCAGTGATGGGCTATGACTGCCCAGACGAGTACGTTTGTGGGTACTCATGCCTGCGGGACTGCTAGACCTGGAGTGCTTGCTGCGCGGAGCAACGGTGTTGGAAGCTTCCATGAGTGATTTAATGGTTGTAGGACATGGACCTGAGGTATGTCTGCGAGTCTGCTCGGGCGTGTTCAATTTGTGCGCCAGGTTCATACAAGCAAACCGAAGATTGTCCAACATATCGGTCCCTGCGTCAGTGGAAACAAGTATGAGGTGCCCAGTCAAAAGAAAGACAAAGTAGACGACTGTATCAAACACCGCTTGCTCATACTTTCTTCCGACAGCCAACTTCCGCTTGGATTCTGCGCATCCTTGCGTTGAGCCCATTAACTTGAATGGCTCGTGGTAGTAGATGCGTGTCCTATGAGCATCGGGAACTGGAGCACAAACATCAGAAGACTTCCCATAATAGTATTGGATACAGAGGCCTTGCGTATGAGCCCAGACCGTTGGACCACAGCTTTTCTTATAGTAGTGACCAATGGACAGCATGTCCGCTTGTTGGCCTACTCCATCTCCGTTTGTGTACGATATTTTTTCGAATTTGTAGGCGGCAATGTTTGCGATGAGAGGGAACTGGTCGGGAAATTTGTCTTGGGCATTGTCCCTGAAGTCGTCCAGCGTGTATTCCTTCTTGTACGACATGCTTAAGAGAAGGCTCCACGGAATGGACACGGTCAGAAACTGGTACTATTCTTGGGCTGCTGATACTGTCTAGTTAGCCAAAGAACTTTGCATGATATAGATGATGATTAGTACTTACTTGCAGCGTTGCAGCAAGAGAACCGCTGGGTTTTGTCGTAAAGAGAAGGAGATTACGGAGTCTCAACGAGGTGCAGTATCCCTTGTTGCATTGAGTGCATGAAACATGTGCATCGGCGTGATGGTTGTTGTCGGCAGGGGAAGAGAGGTGAGTGGGGCGCAAACGAAGCTGAGGTAAGTGTGACACAGACTCTGAATTCCAGCACGCTAGTTGAGGAAAGGACGAATGACGAACTCTGGGACATTGAGAAAGAGCCAATGCGCCCTGTTGTCTGCATCGGTAGAGGTCTTTCTGTGCGATCGCCCCATGTCCAACACGTATATTCTCTTCGGGATACTACTGGATGTCCCCAGCAAGGAATTGACATATCTCGAAACAGAACAACATATGGAAAACAAACTTATCTTTTCCATCTCAATCTACTAAACGATCACCGCCCACTATCCCCAATGACTGTCTTTCTCAGACAATAGCCTTACTAACCTTGTACTCAACGATCACCCCACCGCCCTCTTTAACAAAGTGGCCCGCAGCAACATATGTCCCATTTTGCAAATCTTTATACTTATCACTCCCTGTCTCAAAATGAAAACGTCACAAACGAGTCACCGTAGTCGGTGGTCTTTGCGTCCGGGCTACCAGACAACATAGCGACGACGCCAGGTGTGAGAGCAACGGTGCCTTTGTAGTACATGGCGAGGATAGTACCGTCGGCGGTTCTATTCATTCTCTAAGAATGGGGACGCAGAAAAGGAAGCGGATATATGGGAAAAGGTAGATTGTCTCACTTACTTGACTTGCGAGCGGACGTCTAGTCGCATGTTGCCTCCATTCGTATCGTTATGGATGTAGTCATAACCTACGCCATGTCTGTGTTGGTATCAGTAACCAAAGTTTACTTCGACCTTCTAGTCGAGATGAGAGCAGACATACAGTTCCCCATCCAGCTTTGGTTCGAAACCTCCTTCACTCTTTATAGTTCCACTAACCATGGGCACGATAACCAGCCCAGGGCCTGATTGACCTCCAACTTGCATCGGCGCATCAATGTTGACACGGACTGTAAACGCGGGCTGGAGGGAGGGAAAGCCTGTCATTCTGAGGAAGCAATATTGTCAATTGAAGAGGTACAGCGAAGTAGTGACAAGGAGGACAGAAGGGGTTGAGTTTAAGTAAATTTTAGTGCTGCTGTAGTATTTGAGGTCGGATCCGGCGACAGGCTGACATGATGTCGGCTTTTGTAGGGAAGTTACCCCTCTGACCCCACTTCTCGGGGAAGAGGGTCGCTGTCCTATGACGACATTGACCATACAGGCTGTCACGCGAACACCCATTTCCTATTTCCGAAGCGTCCCGTATACGTGAAAGTCCTAGAAACCACTCATCCTCGTCTTCTTCTTTTTCTTCTTCTCCAGTCTTCCGCCAAATTTCCCCCGCTCAGTTTGACTCTGCGGTATTATGAAGCCGCCAGTTTGGCTTGGCAACTGGCTTTGACTCTGACTCTGACTTGGCATCTGACTACCGCTACCCATGCTACCCAGCATGGGTCCGGGAGAACTTTGCGGGAAGCTGACAAATTGGCTCATATCCTTGAGTCGCATCCGCTCGGCCTTACGCTGCTGGCGCTTCTCTCTTCGCTCCATCTTCATGCGCTGTTGCTGGATCGCCTCGAGCTGAACATCAGATTCGGCCCAGATGAAGGTACGTACGTCATTTCCGGTTTGCCAACGCGCAAGAACTCGGGGTTTGCTGCTGGCGATGCTCGCTGGGTTTTGAGACGATTCTCGAAGCGGCAGATGCATCCCCAGGCGCGTAAGGGTGCCCGACAGAATTGATGTTGTGGAAGGTGGCACGGGCGGTGACGACCCCTGGAAAGAGGACAGAGGGGGGGTGGGTAGCGGCTGAGAGGAAAAGAAATGTGAGGAAGGATGGAAACCAGAGTCTTGTGATTGAGGATCAATGTTCTGGTCATCCAACCCATGTTCTCGCACGCGAGTACTTGAAAGCACCAATTCTGTTGCGACCTGTTGAGCGAGACGTTCATGCGCGAGTCGAATGTAGACTGCAGCTTTTGGTAGTAGAGGCGTGACCCATTTCTCAAGTATATCGTTGTAGACATCTGCTAAAGTGGTGTTACCGTCTTTTGATAGCTCAAGTCGGCTCCCAGATGCGATGTGTCGGATTTGCACAGTTGCGTGGCGATTCTGCAAAGAAAAGAGCTCTTCTATTCCTGATGATGCCGCGTCGATATCGAAGACAATAACATTCATATTGGCATGCTCCATCCTGTAACTGTTAGCAGTGCATATGGTACTCTTGGAGCTTACTTACAAGGTACGGAAAGGTCTAGCTATGGCATCAAGGCCCTGGGTAAGCATCTGCCGCACCTCATTGGCAATTTGAACAACATCAACCCCATCAGATACCCTGTGGGCCATGGCCAAAGACCGACCAATTCTTTTCGTTGTTTCATGACGCCGGAAATGTCGTCGAACGACAGTTTCCAAGGGGGGAAGTAATTTTGGCAGTTGTGAGGTGATCCTAGCGTGGGGTGCACCTGCGAAAGCCAGGCGATTGGGGACAATGAAATCATCCTCCGCGTGAACTATGTCCTTCTTCGAAAAGCCAGCTCTGGGATGTTTTACAGTACTTTTCTTAAAGTCCATGAGTGGTTGGTAGCTCCCAGTTGACTCCAAGGAAGAGGAATACATGACCAACTCTTGCATATCTCCATCAGAAAGCGTTACAAACAAGCGGAAGAAATTGATGTCGTTTTGCATGCCCTCTTGCTTCATAGATTCTATGTGGATTCTGCTGATCCTTGTAGATTCATCAAGGCCCAGGCTGAGTAGGCTGGGATCAGAACACGCAACAGGGCCCGGAGAGCTCGATGAACTTTTTCTGTAGCTGTATACTTGGATGCATGTGTTCAGCGTGGAGTAAACAATCACAAATGACTCTGTCTCTGATACCAGTTGCACTTCCATTTGAAGAGTTAAGTCTTTTGCATCCCTGTAATGCTTCCAAGATTGCAGCGTTGTTACCACTGCTTCATCAGCACCCGTATCAGCACCGCTTGACGTCGTGACCGTCATCAGAATGAGCAGTGATGACGTCAAAACGAAGAATTGACATGTATCTTTGGGATGCCTCTTGACGTCAAGAATCCAGTCTTCGGATTGCTTCTCACTGAAGATATCCGAGTAAGGGTAATGGACGTGTGGCCTTTTTTTAATACTAATGATGCCCAGATGACGCCGGTTACAAACCAGCAGGGTGTGTGGATTGGCCACCCAGAGTATCCTTGCCCATCCATCTTGACGAGGGACATGATTATCTTTGGGCTTGTTGATTCGCCCTCGGGCCAAACGAGAAGGAGAGTATTTGTCACCTTTGCGCGGATGATGCATATTCCATACGCTCCATGTCTGGTCCTGATGAGCGAGAGCAAATTGTAGCTGATTGTCCGGGTTGAAAGCGAAGTCAACATGTGGAGACCCGCCAGTATCGTTATGGTGTATTGAGAGTACCGGGTGCGGCTCAACCACAGATTTAGGGAGATCGTAGAAGGATGAGGAGGGAATCATGCGCGCCTGGCGGTGGTACATAGGGCGTAACAGGACAGTGCGTGTAGGGAGCCGCACAGCAAGTAAACAGCTCCTGTCTTCCGACTGCGCAAAGCATATCTGTTGTATAGGTGCAGCTTCCTCGTTCCAATATCCGACGGGTGCCTCTTTCAGCGTTGGCCCGTCGACCCACGTCTTCTTCACCTGGCCCCAGTCGTATATCTCTTTATTGACGATGGCCAACTGTAAAATGTTCCCTGTTTCTCCTGTGGCGAGCGCAGCGACTCTTCGGGGTGTCTCGTACCTGTTCCCAAGCGTGATGGAGCCAAAGGATAATAGATTGCCAATGAGAGGGTCGCGGGTTGAGGAGACAGCAGCGGATGACAGGTCCAAGTCCGGAAGAAGGTCAAGGGCTGCACAAAGAACAGGGTCTGTTTTAACTAGACCTTTGATGCGCTTCCGTACGCCTGTGCGCTGTTTGGTCTTTGTGCGTTTCACATGGGTTGTTGGAAGTGGGAATCGAGCTGGTGTTGTCGCAAGTGTGGTGGCAGCATGTTTGTCGGCAATGGGCCGAATTTGCTTCAACTGCAGGGCCGGAAAGTACCTGGGAAAAACCCATTCCCTATTGTCCACATCGTAGCTCGCTATACCGGGACGGCCCGAGTTCCCATCTTCGAGAGGTTTATCAGCCATCTGGCTCGTAGGGTTTTCGATCCTTAGCAATGCTGGGAGATGGACTCATAGTTCGTGCGCGATGGGTAAGCGTCGGTAGTCGGTGTGTTTTCAGGCAGCAGTGGCGAAGCGTGAAGGTGAAAGTGAAAGTGAAAGGCAGCAATGAGGGAGAAAGTTGGAAGTCGCATTGGCACAAAAAGTTCACTAGCGCCAAAAGTCACGTCCGCACGTGCGTGCAGGTGGGGCCGCAAGGTTCCCGATGGCCGCTAGCATGTATGTGTTGTTTACACAGCAACCAAAACAAGCCAAGTGGGCAACGCCTTACCGTACAGCACACTCGATCACATATACATGTACCGCACCTGAGGGGAAAGAAGAAAAAAGATTTCCCGGACAATTCAGTGACACCCATCTCGACCATGACGACTTTTGAACCCTCGCTTAGCACCACGATGCGCGCGTCTGCGCACGATGCGCCATCAATGGCCGACCAACTCCCCAGCATCAACTTCGGGTTCGACGACTTGCGCAGTCGTATGAACCAGTTCACAACCCGCTTCGACGCATTCATTGAAAATGGGCGCAGACGGGTACTTGAAGAGCGAAATCAGTTCCGCATCAACGTCGCAGAGCTACACGGTATGTCCGCTTACACACCGCAAGAAACCATCAGATGACTAACAAGACGACAGAGGACCAACGCATGAAGAAGCGCGACATTGAAATCCTCCAACTCAAGACCGCCCAGCACAGCCAGACTCTCTCCAAAGAAGCCCAAGAGACGTCGGAGATGCAGGAAGCCATCTCCGCCCTTAGCCTCCAGCGCGACGAACGCCTGGCGCACCGCGATAACTTGCGCGCCCAGATTGCCGAAGTGCAAAAGATAATCTCAGCACGCCGCGAGGCACAGCTCAAGCACCGCCGATACCTCGATGGCCAGAGTAGGTACAACGAGCCCGAGCTCGACTTTTGGGAGAGCTACCTGGGCCTGAGGATTGAAGGGCTCGGCAAGGACGATAGACTCAAATTTGTCTACACAAATGTCGATGAGCGCGAATGGGACCGCGAGGCCTGGTTTGAGCTGGACACGAGTGAGCGTGATTACAAAGTCTTCGAGATGCGACCCAAGGTGGAGCGTGACGAAGTAGAAAGCGTCGTCGAGCGGCTAAACGAGACACGAGATCTGGCCGGCTTCCTAAAGGGTATGCGCGAGCTATTTGTCGAAGCTTGCAAGTCATGAGCCAAAGCTTTCTCATAATGCCTTTACGTCCCGTACTTTACTTGCTCTTTACTCTTCACAGATACCCGCAACCAATCCTCTTCTTCCCACTTCATCACCGCCCTTGCCGAATCTTGTAATACTCCGGTGCACATTCCATCAGCCAATCCATCTCTACCTTGGTCAAATCTCGAATATATATCTTATCCCTCGTTTCCACAATCTCCGTGTAAATCACCCAATCTACCTTTCTCGTGAAGAACACACTACTAGGATGTGCCCACAACGTCGTCTTTCCGTCGACAGTACTAAAACTGCCATCCGCCTTCATTCGCGCTGCGTGTGCAAAGAAGCCGCTGGCCAGGCACTTTTGGACCCGCTCGGCAAGCGGCATACCACCCACCCTAAGCACATCCGACGAGGCTAAGGAGGACTCTTGGATCCCGAAGCGATTTATATGTGCGACGAGTTGTTTCCTCACACTCACGGCCTTCACCATGCTCTTGTGGTTGAGGTTATGTGTATGACACCAACTTGTATTCCCAAGCCCTGCCTTCACAAACGCTTCATACACATTATACAGCGTCAGGTGATCTCCCTCCGCGACTGCGAATCTGCGGCGTGCAGCGTCTAGAGCTTTTTTGCCACCGTCGTGTGACACGAAGGCGTTGCCTTGCAGAGTCATCATAGCAGCTATAGTGAGCATTTCGGACAGGCAAGAGAACTCTGCTTCAGCCGCTTTGAGCAGGCAGCGTGCGAGCATGGGGTCGAGCGGGAGCGAAGCCATGCGTGTACCGAGAGGCTTTGTGAGACGAGCATGTTCATCTAGTGCACCGAGTGAATACAAGGTATCCAGTGCTCTGGTTATGAGCGCCGAGGGAGGGGCAGAAAGGTAATCGAAGCGGATTACATTTGTGATGCCCAAGTTCAAAAGCTGTAGGATAACAGGTGCAAGGTTCGAGCGTGCGAGTTCAGGGAACGTAGATTCCTCTAAGCTATTGAACACGGCCTCGGGGTACAACCGGAAGCACTTTCCTGGGCGTGTTCGTCCTGCACGGCCCGCGCGTTGGATGGCGCTTGCTTTGGAGACGGGGACTACAGCAAGATTCTCGATGCCAAGGGCGGCGTTGTAGGCGCGCAGTTTGACGTAGCCTGTGTCGATGACGTAGACTATGCCATCGATGGTTAAAGATGCTTCGGCTATGTTGGTGCTGAGAATTACGCGACGAGTGTTGGGAGGTGGCTTTGCGAAGATGAGATTTTGGTCTTCGGTGGGGAGGCCGGCGTAGAGGGGGAGGGGCATGAGGCGTTGTTGGGAGGGTGACATGTCGGCCATGTGATCGCTGAGTTGATCGATGGCGTCGTCAATTTCTTCGCGACCGGTTAGGAAGACGAGTATGTCGCCTGCGGCTTCGTGCTCATGTATCTTGAGGACTGAGTCGATGGCTGCTTCGACATAGTTGCTTGTGGGTTTCTCGAGGTATTGGATATCAACGGGGTATGTACGACCTTCAATGCCTAAGATGTAGCCAAATTCGTTCTTGCTCTTGCCGTGAACCTTTTCGCCTTCGTCGGGATTGAAAAAGTCGAGAAAGCGCTCTGCTTCTAATGTAGCGCTGCTTACGACGACCCGTAGATGCTCTCTCCTCCGCAACACCTTCTTGAGCAAGCTGAGCAGAATGTCGGATGATAGACTTCGCTCATGTGCTTCATCGATCATGATGACAGAGTACCGAGATAGTAGGGGATCAACGAGCATTTCGCGTAGTAGTAGGCCATCAGTCACAAACTTGACCTGCGTTGCTGCAGATGTAACATCTTCGAATCTAATGCTATACCCCACCTTCTGACCTAGTGGAGTACCTAGCTCTTCTGCTACTCTGGTTGCTACGCTGGTACATGCTATGCGCCGCGGTTGGGTGATTGCTATCTGTTGGCCTGTATTGCACCAGCCTGCTTCGAGCAGGAATTTTGGTATCTGGGTTGTTTTACCTGATAACCTATGATTAGCGGAAACCCAATCACATTGCAATAGGGATTTTACCGCTTCCCGTTTCGCCTACGACGACTGTCACTGGGTACGTTTCGATGGCGTAGAGCAGTTGATCCTTGAGCTGTGCTATAGGTAACAAGGCAGGGGGTTTGTAGAGGCTTGGTATGAGCGCTGAATCTACATCCTCCTCTTCCGCCATTTGAAGTTTTGATTTTGGAGTTTCACAAAATCACAAAAACAAGGTTGATGTGGAGGAGATTGAAAACATGGCTGGTATGGATGAGCTACCTAGGTAGTCACCTAGGCCATTTGAACGCTAGTGCGTCCCGTCCCGGTCCTATCGGGCCTCTGGTAACCTTGGAATGCTCCAGACAGGGATGACGTCTGGCGCTATTGTTATCGATAGTCCCTCCAGCATTTTCCAAAAGTCGCGACTCACGCCCCTCCAACGCCCTAAAATGGCATTTCGCAAGCGCAACGTAGCCCTGTCACGAGCACCGGCAGGAGACGACGTGTCGAATGCACCGTCATCTCCGCCAATAGCACCTCCAGCGCTGACACCCACAGGCGTCCGCCCTTCACCCATTGATGGCCGACCTACTACCTCAACTGGCACACCCTCGCTAGACGGTGTGCTAGCAGGACACGCTGGCTTGGCTCTTGGACATTCGATATTGATAGCCGAGAGTGGTACGACCGACTATGCAGGCGCATTACTACGGTTTTATGCCGCCGAAGGCGTGGTCCAGGGCCATAGAGTGCACGTAGTAGGCATGGGCGAGGTTTGGGGAAGAGAATTGCCAGGCATATCAGAGGAAAAGTACGATAAGAGGAGAGAAGGGAAGGAGAGGGCGGAGAAGATGAAGATTGCCTGGAGATATGAAGGGCTAGGGCAGTTTGAGAGTGCTAGAGGTACGTCTTGACTTGTGCACTTAGTCTGGCAATGCAAAATATCATCTCGGGTGACTCTGACAGTGCATGGGATAGGCTCTCAAAGCGTGCAAAGAACAGCAAGCCAAGGGGATGGGACGCCAGAAGAAGAGACGGTGTTTTGCCACAGATTCGATCTCGCAAAGCGCCTTACACTCCCGGTAGGAACCGCGATCAACTATATCGCTATACCCACAGGAGCTTCCACGTCACCCTTCCCTCTGATATTGCAGAGCGTCCGGCAGCAGCTAGAGTCGACACCATCACATATTATACATCGCGTCGTAATACCTTCTCTCCTCTCCCCGGCGCTATATCCTCCCCCATCGGCGCATCCAACAGCCGTGCTCCAATTCCTCCACGCTCTACGCGCGCTACTCCGACAGTATTCGACGAGATTGACTGCAATTATGACGCTCCCCCTGACGCTATATCCACGCTCCACCGGTCTTGTGCGATGGATGGAGATTCTGTCTGACGGTGTATTCGAGCTGTCCCCATTCCCATATTCGCGTATACAAGCGCTCGCCCAATCGGCAGGTGCGACAAAGGACGAGGAAAGACCACAGGGTATGCTTGCAGTGCACAAGCTACCGGTATTCAATGAGAAGGGTGGCGGTGCCGGTGCCGAGGATCTGGGCGAGGACATGGCATTTACGCTGAGCCGGCGCAAATTCGTGATTGCAAAGTTCAGCCTACCACCAATGGAAGGCGATACCGAGGCGCAGGAGGAGGCAGTGAGGGAGGCAGCCGGTGGTAGTGCAATGCCGAAGAAGCAGGATTTAGACTTCTAGGAGACTTGGGTCGCGCCGAGGTGTGTGCGTGTAGGTGGAAGATACGAGACGGCCAACACAACACAGCCCATGCTTCTTTCTGCATCAGCTGAAGCCCAACTTTTCAATCCGAATCGCTATCTTCCCCTAGCATGTCTTCCATCTCAATCTGCTCCCACCCCGCGCTACCAGCTCCCGAACCGAAGCCTCGTGTGTAGTTGCGACCGAAAGATGCATTTCGAGGATTGAAGGTGACACCGGCCACTCTAGCGCGAAAGCCATCGCCCATGCATGACGATGCAGCGAGAAAAGCGAAGAAGAAGAGTAATGGGATGAAGAGCAATAAGCTGAGAAGCAGAAACACATTCATTGCGAGGTGATGATGATGACGATGATGATGATGCACAAGGCTGAAAGCGCGCGGAAGTGTTTCAGACCCTGAGTTATGACAGTGTCGGCGACCTAGACAGTTGTTGGTCCGATCCGATCCCCTGGTCCTGAGGGCAACACCACCATTTAGTTCCGCAATCACTACACTTTTCGTCATTTAGTACCTTATCAGCATGTCTCCGATATTGCGGTTGCCATTTAGCGCACTCTTGCTATTATCATGCGCACTCAATGCCGTTGCACACGGTAGTCATGAGCACGCGCAAGTTGAAGTGCCGCCCGATGCAGACTGGGCGACGCGACACATGGCTGGTATAAACTTCCTCTCGCGTTTCTACTTTATAAAGTAAATAGTTGGAGTTCGCGCTAACAGCCTGGTAGAGGAGCATCACATCTCAGGCTTCGACGCCACCACATTCTTCAACCTCCACGACTACGAGGGCACCGGGCTGTGGACCGATGCAGACATCCGCCGAACATACGGTCTCGAAGACGTTTCTAGCGCCTCTATTCCCGAGTCTAGGAAACAATCCGTTGTCCATACCATCATGGAAATGTTCGACATTGACAAGGACGGCGCCATCACCCGCGCCGAATTTCTTCGTAGAGATTCCGAGGGCGTCAAATTACCAGACTTTGGCTTGGGCCCAGGACACCACGGGGATGATGAGTATGAGTATGAAATTCACCATTGGGAAAAGTACCATAGCGGGGACGACGTCAAGGAGGAGGATTTGAATCACCCAGAGGATGTCGCGCATTTCAAGATGCATGAGGAGAAGGAGGCCAGGCAGGAGGAGTGGGAAAAGTTGGAGCTCAGGGGGGTGGTGGAGAAGAATATCCCCGTCAAGTATAGAAAGAATTGACGAGTAAGTAGAACATAGGGCCTTGAGCAGAAATTCTAGCTCAACTACGGGAAGCAAAAGGCTTGGTCAAAAGGCCCTGCGAGATACCATGCCTCCTGGCTTGGAGATACGCTGCTTCATGCTCCAGCCCGCTGTCGAGCACGTCCTCAGACGCGATTGGAAGAAGCGATATATCGTTGACACACACACACACACCTCGTTGACCCAACCCCGCCAACCCATACAAGCAAACCATTCACATGATGCAGACTGGCAGCTTTCACGGCCGGGGAATCGTGACTGTGCGAAGTACGTTTTACAATGATTGTAATGACAACCTGTAGTCTTTGCTTCTCATCACGTTTACGCTAACGCGGAGAAGATCATGACACACAAACCGCCCGGTGGACCTGAGGATGTGGTGATTCCTGCGCTGCTGCTGCCCCTGATAATGTGCTCGTTGATCCCTGTTGGCCATCAAACCATGTCCCGGATCTTGACACGCATTATAGTCTTGTCCATAGGCCTAGCAGTAACGGATATCGTCTATCAAAAGTCAGTTAGTTGTTGGTTAAAGCCCAGATATTTCACTCACGTTAGGCAAGTCCGATTTCGTCTTGTACTTTCCCTTTTCATCTACAATAGGCTTTCCCTCACTGTCCGTCTCAACCTCGCCCAGCCCAACTTTGACAAAGTCATAACGTCTCATGACGCATGCAAGAATTATCCTTACTTCAATGTTGGCAAGCTCCTGGCCGATGCAGTTACGTGGGCCTCGTTCAAATGGTCTCCATGCGCCGCTTGGTAACTTGCTGTCTCCAGCTGACGAGCCGTCATCGTTTGCCGTGGCGCTGCTTGTATCGACGTCACCAAACCATCGCTCTGGAACAAAGTCTTCTGCTGTTTCTCCATACACATTTGGGTCACGATGAATAATCCAATGGCAGTTGTAGATGATGGTTCCATCTACGCACACATCGTCTCCTTCTGATGTACGAATCTTGAAGCCGTTGTGTGACATCCGGGCTGATCCTGCTGGAGGCCAAAGACGCAGTCCTTCCTTGATACACGCAGACGTGTACTTGAGCGCTTGCATGGTCTCGTCAGCTTGATCAAGGAACACTTGGCGTGGATCGGCGTCGCCGAAGATGGCGTCATGTTCTGCACGTATCTTTGCCAGACAACGTGGATGTATCGAGAGGGCATAAAACAACCTCTGTAGTAGAATGGAAGTCGTATCGTGTCCAGCAAACAAGAAGGTCTTGACCTGATCTGCTGTCGACTGCAAGATGTGTGGCGTCATTTCTTCGATATCTTGGAGTGCTAGCGCAAGAACAGAGACATCCTTTGTTTCCTTGTGTTTTAATTTGTCGTTGACTTTTGTCTCTGCATACTTGTCCAGAATACACTTTTTGAGGGCATCATCTAGTCGTTTAGTGTAAATGTACTTCATGAAGGTCTTTGGCAGGTTCAGCCAAGAGGCCGTGAGGCCACTCTCTTGATTGTACAAAGCCTTAAGCGAGCGAAAATGGCGGACGATGGCGTGGGCTTCGTCATTTGCAGCTTGTGCTTTGCAGTCGATGTTTGTAATTACTTGGCTAATTATGTCGAAAGTCACGTTGGTGCAGCAAGGCTCCATCTCGATTGCAAGGCCAGACTTGGCCAGGTCGTCGAGTTTGTCCACGAATCTGTATGTCTTGTCGATGATGACAGGAAGCAGCGAGAGCAGATGCTGGGGCGCAAATCCAGGGTTGAATGTTTTGCGGAGCCCCCTCCAAATCTCGCCGTTTCCGGTGAGCAAGGAGAATTTCCCGATCAAGCCGCCAACCCCAGCCTGAACGGTAGGAGATTTGTCGACGCTGTATGGCTGCGTTTTACTTGCTCGGGAGATTTGCTCCGCAATTTCATGCGAGGTGACCAACAGCAGCGGAAACTGAAGAGGCCTTGTATCGAAGAAGATGAATTCGGGGTAGCCCTGGGCTTTCCATATGTTTTCTAACGCGTAATCTGTATTACTGTCAGCGGCGTTCGGTTGTCAGCATGTTGATCCTACCCGGGTGCACGGTACTTCCAAGCTTCCTCATCTCTGCCGTAATATACCCAAGATGCCCAAAGAGGAAACTGGACTTTAACTTGGTGGGTATATGCGCGAAACGTTTGAACCGCCATTGGCTCAATTGCTGATGCAGGAGCCAGGCGACAGGCAGTATGAGCGCGATTACAGCGTATATAGGAGCTGACATGGATGCTGCAAGTGGAGAGGACACTCGTCTATCCTGTAGTATATGCCTATGGATATAATACGTACATAGGAGGAGTGAGTGGCGTGCCTATCTCCACGTTTGGGGGTGGCTTACGGTAAGCAGTAGCCTGGGCTCGGGCTCGGGCCACATCCGGATGACGATGAGAAGATGGATTTGTCAAACCGGCCGGGTTAGTTACGGACGAACTCTGCTGCTTATAACACCGAGGGATACGCGCACATTTGCACCGTGCAGTCCTACCATGATGGTGTTTGATCATGTACCCCGACCATCGCAAGCGCGTCTCGACGCCTCGCTGACGGACGCGCCGTTGGATGCGAAGAGACTCGCATCGCAGCCACTGGTCCCTACCGACGACAAGGCAAAGACAGTGCTGTACCTGGCGTACGGCTCCAACTTGTGTGACGAGACGTTTCGGAGCGTGCGTGGGATACGTCCGCTATCACAAGTCAACGTCTTGGTCCCTTCGCTGAAGTTGACGTTTGATCTCCCCGGCATTCCCTACCAAGAGCCTTGCTTCGCCAATACAGCGCTGCGGGTGCCGGACGCGCAGGACTACCACAAGGACCGCTGGCACAAGGGCCTGGTGGGCGTCGTGTACGAGGTCACGCTTGCCGACTATGCGCACATCATAGCCACAGAAGGAGGAGGAAGCGCCTACAACGATATCCTCGTCGATTGCTATGTGTTGCCACCCGCGGCCACAGTCCCTACTTGGCCCGATTCAAAGCCCTTCAAGGCGCATACCCTCTTCGCACCAATTGTAGACAACGACCACCAGCCACAAACAACCGATCGTGTGACGCGACCCGACCCTAGCTATGCGCAACCTTCGGCGCGCTACCTCAAGCTCATAACCGATGGCGCTGCCGAACGGAATCTGCCTGCCGAATACCAGGACTATCTGCACGAAATTCGTACATATACCATTACAACCAAGAAGCAGAAAATTGGGAAAATGATATTCCTGGCAATTTGGATGCCATTCGTCATGTTTGTATTAACACTGGCGAGAAAGATGCAGGATAAACGTGGGCGGTCCCCATCATGGCTTGCGAAGCTCAGCGCTCTGTTGTTTGCCGGCATGTGGACAAGTTACGACAGCGTGTTCAAAGGTACATTTGGCGATGGAGAGAGAACAATTGGCGACGAAGCAATGCAAACCATGGACAATGTAATAAAGAGGAGAAGATCACCAAGCGGGTACGATGCTGAAAAAGAAGCCTTGCTAGAAGAGTACGCAGAGACAATATAGGGCCCAATCAATCCACCTTTTTTTATTACATTGCAATAGAAAACCTTTGCAGTCTATGAAATAGTCTACTTATATCTTCCAATCTCCACCATAGTCGATTTGTAAAGAATTTTCCAGGGTCCACCGTCTAGGGCAGGAACATGCGGATTATCCTAGTAACAGCGGCGAACACCGACGTTTATCGTCAGCCTCCGAAACCACCAAAATAAAACTAGTCTCCAAAGCAACCCCCATAGCTACTCAATGTCTCAATGTCCAGCAAAGTATCCTTTTACAACCTTGATTCCGCCGTACTGTACCTAGTTGCTGCCCAACATGTGCAAAACACGTCTACATGACTTCCTAGCGGATCTCCCAAAATGCGAACATCATCTTCACCTGGAAGGCTGTCTCAGTCCAAGCCTCTTGTTCACCCTGGCTGCAAAGAACAACATCTCGTTGCCAACAGCAGACGAAGATGCAACGTACGCGTCTCCAGAAACTCTGAGCGAGCGCTACTCACACTTCACCAACTTGGACGACTTCCTTCAGTATTATTACCGCGGCATACACGTCCTTGTCCACCAAGAGGACTTTGAGATGCTAGCGTGGGAGTACTTCACAACTGCGAAAAGAGATGGAGTTCAACATGCAGAGGTCTTCTTTGACCCACAAAGCCATACGGAGAGAGGAGTTTCGTTTGACCTGGTGGTTGAGGGATTCAATGCTGCGAGAAGACGTGCAGAGAAAGAGCTGGGGATTACGAGTCGGTTGATCATGTGTTTCCTCCGACATATGCCTGTTCAGTCTGCGGCAGATACCATGGCCTCGGCTGTAGCAGGTGGCCACTTTGATGTCAAGGAAGGCGGCAAAGAGAGGGCTATCGCTGGGCTCGGCCTGGATTCCTCAGAGGTCGGCTTCCGCCCGGAATTGTTTGTTGATCAGTTTCGAGAGGGCAAGGAATGGGGATTGCACAGGACAGCGCATGCGGGAGAAGAGGGCGACCCGTCATACATCAGTGGCGCACTCGACACATTGCACGCTGAGCGCATCGACCATGGCATCCGGCTCATTGAAGACTCAGAGCTGCTTGGCCGAGTAGTGGAGAACAAGGTGCTACTGACCGTCTGTCCGTTGAGTAATGTTTGCCTACAAGCTGTGAAGCATATCAGCGAGGTCCCCATAAAGACGTTTCTGGACGCCGGTGTCATGTTCAGCATCAACAGCGACGATCCTGCGTACTTTGGCGGCTACATACTGAGCAACTATTGTGCTGTACAGGAAGCTTTTGACCTAAGCATGGATGAGTGGAAGACGGTGGCTAAGAATTCAATTCACGGTAGCTGGCTTGGAGAGGGGCGGAAGACTGAATTGCTTGCTACTCTTGACGCTTGCATGAGCAGGTATGCTGGCAATTCGTCTGTGTCTACGTAGTCAAACTTGTAAATTCAGAAAGGCGCAGTACATGCAACCAACAAGACGCATGTTCGGCTAGAGCTAGCGGCTGTGCTAATGAGTCGTCCATGTCCAAGTGCTCGGAGTCGTCTTGTCCGTACACAAACTTCTGCGCGAACGAGCATCTATCTCGTCAGACAGATAAGGCCTCATAGCACAGTTCTGCGCCATGTTAACATAGACATGCAGTGACTCGGATGCAGCCTCGTATGCGGCAATGGATGACATGGCAAATAGGGCTTCTCGAGGTGTGCCATGGGCCTGGTTCGTTGCTCGTGGGTATCATTTCCTGGCATACGCCATCTTCAAAGCTTAGTCCGAGTCCGAGTCGCTCACGTCCATCTCCATCTCAGAGTCTGAGTTCTCGTCTCCGTCTTCGTCTTCATCCTCACGCGCTCTCTTCTGCCCTTTGGCAGCATCTTGAGCATTGACGGGCACAGCCTTTTCGGGTGCAGCGCCGAATCCGACAGCCTGTGCAGAGGCTTGTTCAGGCTCATCTTCACGCTCGGGTTCAGGCATCTTGTACGTCCCGTCCAGCTTCGCGATGGTGTCGGACTTTGTCTTTGCATAGGAAATTTGCTAGGCTTGTCAGTATGCGCATTGGGCCGTGGTGAAATCGAGCTGGACGCACCATGTCTTTGCCGAAAAAGGTGAAGGCCTGCAGAGCACGCATTGCCTGCGTTGACGAGTCGACATCGCGGAATACGACATGCGCCTGGCCGCGCATCTTCATAGTCTTGAGCGCGACAATGTCGAGAATGACGCCATAGGTAGCGAAGAGCATGTATAGATTGCGCTTGAGATGTTCCTTTTGCAGCTTGTCGGGCAGGTTGCGCACGTATAATCTGCCTGCCGTTAGCGGTTGCCAGTACATGCATGTATAGATGCAGTTGCTTACGTTCGGTTTGGGATTCCCTCCTTGGACACGGCAACAGTACCTGGCGGGCCTCGGGCGGACGTAGCCATGGTTGTGTCGTGTGTCGTGTATCGCGCTGGTGAGGTTGAGCTCCCCGCAGAAAACCGCGGCCAAGTCAAAAGAGTCGGGGACGTGCATCTGCTGGCCGCTACTATGGCTCCTGCAACGCCGACATTCACTATGACGTCCACACCTCTGACTACCCTCACCAACCCGGCCAAGACGAGATAGGCATGGAAATGGGCTTGCCTCACGCCCAAGAGCTGTGGGATAGCCGCTAACGCGCACACGCCCAACTCCCGTATGCTTGTCTTTGACCTTTTCAATTCCCAGGCCTCATCTCGACGTCCATCATCACGCCTCCTCGCCCCCTATCATGGCATCACCCGTTGTTCTAAGCCCGCGGCCCAACCCACCCGGCGCAAAAGTCCCCCCTGCGAGGACGCTCGCGCTCCCCAGTCACGGATCCAAGCCTAGCAAGTCGCCGGCGGCAGCAGCAGCAACAGCAGCAGCCATGCCGACTTCAGGCCCTGGCGGAATGGATCTCGCAGAGCAGATGAACGATCAAGTTCGCAGCCAATTCGTCATGGGCGCAAAGTTGGGAGAAGGTACCTACGCCATTGTCTGGCAGGCGCACTACCGCGACAACCCAAAACACGTCGTCGCAATCAAGAAGATCAAAGTCAACGCAGAATACCCCAATGGCATCGCGCCCGACGCCATCCGCGAAATGCAGTTCCTCTTTGAGCTGTCCCATCCCAACGTTATCAAGTTACACGCCGTCTTCTCCTCCAGGGACCAGAACCTATCACTGGTACTTGAACATCTTCCGCGCGGCGACTTGGAACAGCTCTGGAAGAACAAGGAAATCACGTATACAAAAGCGGACATCAAGGCATGGATGAACATGATGTGTCAGGGCATCTGGTTCTGTCACGAGAACTATGTCCTACATCGCGATATCAAGGGCAGCAACGCCCTCATCGCCGCTGACGGCACCGTCAAGATTGCCGATTTCGGTCTTGCGCGAAGCTTCGCCGACCCCGGTACCAAGATGACTACCATGGTAATCACACGCATGTACCGTCCGCTCGAGCTCCTCTACGGCTGCTCGCACTACGGCGGAACTGCCGATATGTGGAGTATCGGCGTTCTCATGGCAGAACTGTGTAAACGCGATTGGTTTCTCTACTCTGACACGGACATCCGCCAAGTGAGCGTCATCTGCGAGAAATTCGGAACACCGACAGAGGATACCTGGCCTGGCGTCTCCACCCTCCCTTACTACGTCGCACCTGATAAACAAACTGGCCCACAGGGCACAACAGCCTTCCGCCAAACCCGCCCCCGCAGCTGGTGGAAACAAGAATTTCCCACCCTCGGAGACGATGGCTGTGACTTCATCAAAGGCTTGTTGACTTTGGACCCACAGAAGCGATACACGGCCCGGAAAGCACTCGAGGACAAGTGGTGGACTAATGCACCGCGCCCAACAAAAAAGGAGAACCTACCAAAAGAGGGCGGTGGTCCCAAGACCATGGGGGAAGACCTCAAGCGAAGGGGAGGAGAAACCCCACAAATGGCCGGGCCGACAAGGTTGCTCGAAAGCTCGACTTCGGTTCTATGGGTTAAATAATGCTTGCGACTTGCACCCATTCCCAATTGCCTTGATATCCTGAATCTAGTCTTTTGATTCCAAGTTAGCGTACAACTACCTGACCAAGATAATGCCATCACTCGAGATAAATTCATCACCACAAAGTGCAACAGTCGTAGGAAGCCCTTGTGAGACATGGTGACATTCTGACGCCTTTACTCGTAACATCTATCTAATTGTTTACATTCTTCAATCTCATTAATCAGACAAAGCTTGCTGGCCCTAACCTCACTTAACAAGCTTGCAGACAAGGTCACCAGAGTCGACTGAGTCTCCCTCACGCACTGATAGGCCGCTGACCTTGCCAGAGTGTGGCGCCGAAATAACCATCTCCATCTTCATGGCGCTAAGAATGGCAACAGGGTCACCCTTCTTGACCTCACTTCCATCGTGGACACGCACCTCGACCAACACACCAGACATGGGCGATCCAACCTGGCTGCTGTCGGTAGGGTCGGCCTTGGGTCGAGAGACATTCTCGATGGCTGCGTGTTGATCCTCAACTGTGACGGTACGGGTCTCACCGTTCATCTCGTAGAAAACCTCACGTAGACCCGTCTGCTCGGAGAGAGGTCCGACGGCGAGGAGCTTGAGAATAAGAACCTTACCCTTCTCTAGCTCCACATGGAACTCCTCACCAATCTCAGGTCGCGACAAGAAATACCGAGTTGGTAGCACAGAGAGGTCGCCGTACTTGGTCGTCCACTTCTTGTAGTCCTCAAACACTTTGGGGTACATGATGTATGATGCCACATCGCACTCTGTAGCATCCCCCCACTTGGCTTTGAGATCCGCCTTGACCTTGACAATGTCCACAGGCTCAAGATAGAGACCAGGACGTTTGTCCATCTTCCTTCGCTCACGGAGAGCTTGGGAACGAAGAGGCTCTGGGAACCCGCCGTATGGCTGACCCATGAGGCCCTCGAAGAACTCCAATACTGACGATGGGAAGTCAAGCTGTTCAGCCTTGGCTAGCACATCGTCGTACGAAAGCTTGTTGGATACCATAAACTGGGCCAGGTCACCAACAACCTTGGAGGTGGGAGTGACCTTGACAATGTCGCCAAGCAAGTCGTTTGCCTGTTCGTACGCCTTCTTGGTTTGTGCCCATTGCTCGCCGAGACCTTGCTGTGAAGCCTGGAAGATAAGGTTGGTGAGTTGACCTCCGGGAATCTCGTGCTCGTACACTTCGGGGTCAGGGCCAGTAAGACCAGCCTCAAAGGGCGAGTACAACAGACGAAGCTGTGCCCAGTAGGCGTCAAGATTGCGGATCATGTGGACATCCAGGCCAGCATCGAAGTCAGTGCCCTCCAGCGATGAAAGAATAGCACCCATGCTGGGCTGTGAGGTCATTCCAGACATGCTATCAATTGCGGCATCGACAGCGTCAGCGCCTGATTCGGCGCAGGCGACCATGGTGGCTACACCGGTACCGGCAGAGTCGTGGGTGTGAACATGAATCGGTAGGTCGGGGTACTTCTTGCGAATAGCCCCAATCAAAAGACGAGCAGCTCGCGGCTTAAGCACACCAGCCACTATTCATTATCAGTACTGCTCAAACAAGTGAACAAACTTGAATACTTACTGTCTTTAATGCCAAGCACGTGCGCACCCATCTTAACAATCTTGTCAACAACGTTGAGGTAGTAGTCTAGGTTATACTTCTTCTTGGGGTTCAACACTGCAACAGTTAGGCCTGACACACTTCAATGATTCATGTCACTTACTATCGCCAGAGTAGCACACAGTGCCTTCGGCAACACCACCCGCCTTGAGAACGGCCTTGACACCAACCTCGAGCTGTTCGACGTCGTTCAGAGCATCGAAAACACGGAAGATATCAACACCGTTCTTCTTTGCCTGCTCGCAGAAGTGGAAGATGGCGTTGTCAGGCAGGGACGAGTATGCAACGCCGTTGGCTCCACGAAGAAGCATCTGGAATGGAATGTTGGGTACAAGCTTCCTCATCTTCCTCAGACGATCCCAGGGATCCTCATACAAGAATCGCATGGCGACATCGAAGGTGGCGCCACCCCAGCACTCAAGAGCCCAGGCATTGGATAAAGCGTGGCTAGTCTCTTTGGCAATGTTGAGCAGATCGACGGTTCGAACACGAGTTGCGAGAAGAGACTGATGGGCATCACGCCAGGTTGTGTCCATAATCAGACATCCCTTGTTGGCGCGGACGGCCTTTGCGAATCCTTCCGGGCCTTCCTTGAGTATGATATTTCTCCAACCCTCAGTGCAGGGTACGGAGGTGTCAACCTTCTTGCCACTTTGGTTGTGAATGGCTGGGATGGGAATGACACCCTTGAACTTGGGCTCGCCGATTTGGCCCTTGATCTGGCTGCCATTGACGGCGAGGTCGCCGAGGTACGCGAGGAGCTTTTGGGCACGGTTCTGGGAGCCGATCAAGTCGAAGAGCGCCGGTGTGTCGTCGATGAACGTTGTCCAGCACTGTCCGTCGACAAACGTAGGATGTGTAAGGAGCTTGATCAGGAAGGGAATGTTGGTCTTGACACCACGAATGCGGAACTCCACTAGAGCACGCAGCATTTTCCTTCTGACGATCTCGTATGTAGAGCCACGGCAGGTGGCCTTGACAAGTAGGGAGTCGTAGTGAGCTTAAGGTTACGTTAGCGTTGAGTTCAATAGAAAAGCCAAAAGGAGCTCCAAGAGCATCGAGCAGTTGGAAGAAGAGAGCAAAAGAGAATCCAAAGAAGGCATCTAGAATGTGGATTCAATGGTGCCTGGAGGTATACACGATGTATTGAAGAGCCGTCCAATGGATAACAGTTGTGCCAGGAGGTCGCGAAGGTATGGAATGCGTCGATCAAGGTAGTAATCGTGATACCAGGAGGCTGTCAAGGTATTGTAGCAGGCTGAAAGAAGAGGTACACAGCACACGCTGAAAGGCGTCTTTTGAAAAGATATAATATGTCGGGTGGATCGAGAACAGCAATAGCGTCGTCGAGTTCGCTATGCCATACGAATTCTGAGGTCGAGCGAAGTAAAGGCTGATGCCTATAAGGCTACGGTGTACCTCCCAGGGGCGAACCAGGAGTCTTTGGCTGTACGTGGAGACTACCACGGTATCGACGAGGCTCAAAGGAGGGTAGAAGAGTGGTGCCGGGAGGCATTCAACACACCACAGAAGCCGCTCCGGTGCCACGATGTTGTGTATAATAGGTCGGTCTCAAGAACCGAGGCGCGTACAGAGCTCTGGAAAGGATAGGGGAAATAGGAAGGGTGTGGGAAACAGCAAACAAACGAGAACAAGAAATATGGAATATACTTACGAGTGATGATGGCTCCCGCAAATCCGTTACCACCATCAAGACTATGATTTTTATTAGCCTGTATTCAGGGTCTGAGTGGGCGAAAAGGCAGAACATACCGAACACCGTTACCACCAGCTGAACGGTACACCTCAATCTTTCCGGTATCGGGTGCAAAGCTCTGGGCCGGATCTTCTGTGGTGATGCGGCACTGGAAGGCGAAGCCTCGGGTAGAGATATGATCTTGAGTCAGACCGAGCTGCTCAAGGGAAGCGCCTGCAGCAATCTGGATCTGTGCGGCGACAATGTCGATTCCTGTGACTTCCTCGGTGATGGTGTGCTCGACCTGGATACGGGGGTTGATCTCGATGAAGTAGTATCGGTTCCTCGAAGAGAGTCAGTATAAATATGTAATGTGGCTCATGGCGACTTACTGTTGATCAACCAGGAACTCGGCGGTTCCGGCATTCCTGTACTTGACACTCTGGGCCAGCCGGACAGCGTCAGCAAGAATGGCATCGCGGGTCTCGACTGGGAGATCCTTGGCCGGGGCGATTTCAACGACCTTCTGGTGGCGACGCTGGACACTGCAGTCACGCTCGTACAGATGGACAACGTTGCCCTGGTTGTCACCGAGAAGCTGGACTTCAATGTGCTTGGGCTTGTCGAGGAAGCGCTCGACGAAGACGGTTCCGTTACCGAAAGCCGACTTCGCCTCTGATGTTGCGCGCTCGAACGAGTCTTTGAGGGTGGATTGTTCGCGGACTACACGCATGCCACGGCCACCACCACCGAAAGCGGCCTTGATGATGATGGGAAAGCCAAATTCGTCTGTGAATGCCTTGACATCCTCAAACTTCTCGACAGGGCCAGGAGTACCAGGCACTACCGGGACATTGCACTTGACGGCAAGCTTTCGGGCAGAGACTTTGTCGCCAAGGGCATCGATGGTGTCAGGGGAAGGGCCTACAAACTAGAGCGGATGTCAGTATGAGTCAAGACGGATGCATGTGATCACAGCCCAAGAGAATGATGTGGTTTGCGATGCCGGACGCCTGGTGATTGGCCCCGCCAAGCGGCAGCATGTCTGGGACCGATAGGCTCGAATGGGCATCTAGAGCGCGGCGAGAAGAAATTTCGGCATGAAAAGCAGAATTACTCACAATGAGGCCGGCCTTTTCCACATTTCGGGCGAAGTCTGCATTCTCGGACAAGAAGCCGTAGCCCGGGTGAATCATGTTCACATTGTGCTCGACGGCGATCTTGATGATTTCGTCACCCGCAAGATAAGCACCGACGGGCGTGTACTGGCCGCGCGCACCAATCTCGTACGCCTCATCAGCCTTCTGTCGGTGCATGCTGAGCCGGTCCTCATGACTGTAGACTGCCACTGTGTGCAAGGACAGCTCGTGGGCTGTACGGAAGATACGAATGGGGATTTCTCCTCGGTTGGCCACTGGTCAACGTTAGAGAGCCACAAGGGCCGAAGGGGTTTCGCTGGGCGCTGTCAACGTACCCAGGAGCTTCTTCAGCTGCATAATAGAGCTGCTCGCTCGCAGCTTGTGGTGGACTGAGTTCCTGTGGGGGTGGTGCTCGCCATGGTCCTCGTCAAAGTCATTCTCGTCAATGGCCGACGAGGCGTTCTGGTCAATTGCAAGTGTCGTCATGTCGAATGACGGCTGTGTGCAGTGGGTGAGGGAGGGACGAGGGGTAGGTGAGAGGGGGGACGGAGAGAACTGGAGGCAGTGGAAGAGGGCAGCGCAAGGCAATTTATTCTGGCTCCCGACTATGGGATATGCAACCAGGATTGAGCGTGAGTTCAAGGCCAAACTTTGATCCACAGAGCCAAGCCAGATTGAAACACGCTCGTCGCTCGACAACTCTGTTGGACCCCGTCGGCGGCGTCAAAAGCAACGAAGCTGTAGCTGCATGCCACGCGTGGTCAGAGCTCCATAGCGCGGGGGAGATAATGGAGGGGCAGTTCCAAGGTTCTGAAGTCGGCCGACAAAGCGCCCCCATCCACGCGCGACACCATCGAAACTGTCATCTCTTGGACGAGCCATGCCACGCAGCCTACATCGTACTCTCAAACGCACACGATGCCGTCAGCGGTCCATCCCATGCCCTCGAGCCCCCAAGCAGCATCCAGCCAAGCCATCTTGTCCGGTACGAGAGACGCTCACTGAAACTTAAAACCCTCACCGCCCACTACTGCAACCCCCCCTCCCCCCCAGGCAAGCCATCTATCTGCCTGGCTGTTTTCCGCTCCGATGCTGCCTCTGGCCCTCTGCGGCGTAAACTCGGTCCCGTACAAGACCCGCGTTTCCATTGCGCGCATTTCCGGCCTGCACTGGCTGCCACAGACTTTCCCAACATTGCTCATCCCTTCACTCGGTGTACCTGCGTGGCTAGCCGTTGCCGGGACCTGATCGTGACCGGTACTGTGACGCGTCTGCGCAAACCAAACGTCCAAATTGCAGCTTCCGAGCCCTGATTCGCTCTGCCATCCACATCGTACATACAATGCATCTGGATTCCATGGGAAGCTACAAGCATCCTCCAGACCGGTCAAGCTAGCGCATATCGACCATTTGACCTTTTCGATAGCTGGTCATGACCGACATCATGCAGCAGTCCGTGGCGGAGCTTAAAACACTCGCGACTTGGCATCTCGACACACGGATACGACAACCTAATGCTCGTTGCCGGAGCCGCGCCTTTGCGCACCACATATACAGTTTGCGCCTAATCAATTGACTGTCATTGCTGCATCGTCATCGGGCCTCTACTCTTGGCTACCCAATCCGTCTGCATCTCGGACAAATCACTGGCATCCCGGATATGTCATTTGCATCCGTCAGAGTCAAGTCAAATCATGGACTAGCGTACACAACTAGACACCTTCTTCATCGAAGCATCCAGACTCACGCTTCACCTGCAACGCCTATAGAGTACATGGTCCCATACTGCCCAAGATTTATGCACCCCTTGCTTTTTCGCTCCACCAGACATCAAATATGTAGCTTGAAGCGATACCAAACCCGCCCCACTCTTCACTGCAGCTATCCCATGCTACCACCACCCAAACTTAGAATGCCCTGAAGCTTCCAGTGGGCTGTGGGGCAATGCCGTTAGCCTGTCCGTAGGGACCTGGGGAAGGAGCCGAAGCGATCGGACCCTGCGTGAGCATGAGGCGTGAGCCCAAGATCGGAGTGTCTTCCTCCTTCTTCTGCTGCGAAGCTTCGCGAAGTTTGCGCTCCTCATTGTCCTTTTTGAGCCCTTCAATCGCGGCCGTCTGCTGGGAGATGAGGTTGATCATGTATGGCTAATGCAAAGTTAGTAATATTCACTTCTAAGCCAGGAGCAGGAACATACCATAGTGAAATCGTGAAGACCATTGCGCCATGACATCTCGAGAATGACATCTGGTCGAAGGAGATCGTAGCAGGCATAGAGCATACCGACGTAGCATTCCCGGCTGCCAATGTCGACGAAGTAGCGGAGCAGATCCTCAACAATGTCGGGCTTGCCTGATATGGCTGACGTCTCGATGGCATCCTTGAAAAGCTTGTCCTGTTTTGAAAGCGCGATGGACTTCTCCCAGCGCTTATTCTTACGATAGATGTCGGCAGCGATCTGACGGAAGAATACAAGGTCGTGCTTCTCCAGGCGCTGAGCAAGCTCGACTGGGTCGTAGTTGTCATAGTTGTTGACGGAGTCGCGGAGTGTCTTGTAGTCCTCCTCTTCAATCAAAAGGTCGTTGAGAGCGTTGTTCACCTCGCGCTTGTTCTGGGATTGCACGTTCAGAAGGAAGGGCTTGATGAGAGGGATGTTGTCAGATTTGACGAACATGCGAACCACGCGGTTGACGTCGATCCGGGGAGTGAGCGCTTGCAGGAGATCAGTCAAGAGAGTCGGCTGCTCCTCCAGGTAGAATCCCAAGGCTCGGTAGTAGATCTCAACGTTGGTGGCCTTTGTGATGGTGTCCTTGAAAGCCTGATGTTCCCAAGCATCTGCAGCACGTTCCATCATCCCCAAAGCGGCGTTGTCCCATTCGTCGTAGTGTACATAGAGAAAGATCAGCTCTGGCCAAAGATGGGCTTCCTCACAGGAGCGAATCATCTTGGGGATGTTGATTCTGCCTAGGGTGGTTGTCAGTTACATGTGAGGAAGGAGGGGCGGATACAACTTACTCCAAAACAATCGAAGGTGCTCCATAACACGTTCCGGGTGGTACTTGGCCAGCGCGATGCCTAGTTCAGTAAACATCCCCATATGCGCTGAAGGTATTCCGTTAGTTTACAGGACGTGACATGACAGTTCATGAGTATACACATACCTCGTTCCAACCCAAGACCTGCCTCAAGCACACTGATGAGCTCATCGAAGTAGCCATTGCGCTCATACTGCTTGACGAGATCGGCAAGTTCTTCCGCATGAACAATGAGATTGAGACCGCAAATCTGGGCAAGGCGGAACTCCTTCTTCGCAACACAGGCTTCGTTGACTTGACGCCAGACCTTGACGCTCGAGGCCTTCCTCGCACATTCAACAGCAGCCTGGTAGTCATCAAGGTGGACAAGGGTTGTAGCAAGCTTAGCCCAGTTGGAAATGCTGGTGTAGAAAATCTTGGCCGCCTCGTGGTAGCCCTCTTCGTAAGCCTTGTCACCCGAAGCCTCAACATCGGCAACATTAGTAGCACGCAAAAAGTCCTCGAGCTCGGACAACTGGTTCGTACGAGCGAAGCAGAACGCCAATGCTGTATCGATGGGGACCTCCCGGAGTGTCTTTCGCGCCATCCTTAAGAACTTGATGAGGTCCTCGTCTTTGCCAGCGTGGGTCGCAATTTCGATAACTTCCAGGAAGTTAGAGGCATCTCCAGCGCGAATATAAGACTCAATAGAGTCGGTGACACGCAGGCCGTCCAACTGTGCCTTTGCAACTCTGCTCCATACTTCTGGTCTGTCGACCCTGTCTGCAAATTCTTGTGCCCTGTCAATGGAAACAATATGATCGATCAGGACGTTGACAGCCTCCACATGATTCTCGTGCTTCTTGAAGATCTCAAAAGCCTCGTCGTACATTCCAACTTCAATACATTGCTGGGCAATATCCTCGGGGGTGTATTGGTCAAGCTGCTGGATGTAACCCATGACCCTGCCACGATCAGACTTGCATGCAGTAAGCATTAGCAAGTTTTGAAGTGATGGGTTGTCGCTGAAAGTGGACGGCTCCAGTATAATCTTCTCCAGCAAGTCGATCAGTTCTGCAGGCATGTCACCAGTAATGAATGCCTTGACAGCCACAGAAACCTTGGTCCGGGTCAGTGGACGAAGGAACTGCTGACGAAGTAACCTGATCGACTAAAGATCGCCGGTGGATGTTGTTTGGACTGCATTGAAGTTAACCAGAGCACACAAACCGATGTCTGTTAGCAAACGTACCTCAACACGTAATCCCAAATCTCAGAATCAGCACGCTCCAGCAGATAGCGAGCCTGAATCTTGAACATCGCATTCTCGTTTGTGATGTTGACCAGCTCAAGATCGTTCATTCCTTTGGAGTAGCATAAAGCCGCGAGATTGGGGTCTCGCTTCTCACAGTATTTTCCTACGACCAGAGTGTCGTATTGGTCATTCTCCTTCAGGAACTTCTCCGGGGTTGTTGTTGCTATCGATGTAAATTTTGGCCAAGGCGTTGAATACGGCTTGTTGCTGATTGCCGCTCGCCAACGTCTGCTCAAGGAACGGCAGAAGCATTTTGAGGCGGTTTCGCGATTCGACCTCTGCGACCAGCTCATCGATGGGGATGGAGGATGGCGTTACAGAATCCAGGAGGCCCTTGATGATGCTTTCATCACAGTCAACGTCGAGGAGACCGCCGATGACAGCAGGAGTCCTGGCAGGGTTGACACGTTGGACGTAGACTTCAATGGACTTGAACTGCTGCTTCTTGTAAAGGTGGAGCACTAGATCATGCACAAAGTTGAACCGATCGCAGATGATGATGAGGGGTAGCTGTTCTGTTAGGTTGGCCTCTTTCAAGAAGTTCTTGACCTTTTCGCCATTGAGATAGTCTGAATAAGGAGTTAGTCATGAATCATTCCCAGTAGCAAGATGTAGAATGGCAAAACTTACTGCTCTCACGACAGATGCGCTCAACCTCGTTGAGTTGGCCCATGGTAGTCGCAGCCTCGATGTACTTGAAGTGTACGTCGGGATCCTCGCTTACATTGACGATGGAACCCAGGAAGAAGTACAGTCCCTCAGCAGTTCGGTGCTTCTCCAGTAGATCGATGATTCGGGTAGCGCCTAGCAAGTCTGAATACTTTTGCGCAATGCGGATTACAGCCTGCAGATTCTGTCGGATGTTGGTCGTAAGCATGGCATCCAACGATTCGAGCGAAAGCTCTACAGTAAGCTGACCAAAGTAATTGATCAGCCACTCTTCTGGGAGCTTGTCGGTTTGGACAATGATGCGCTTGATGGCAGCCGGGTCGTCGTTGTGTTCCAGGGCGCGTGTGAGCAGACCAGCGTTCTCGCAAAGTTGAGCGATGCGCATCTTATCGTAGTGGTGGAACATTTCGTTGCCTAGGATAGCATCCGCGACTTGGGGAGCGTTCAGCAAGTTCATTTCGAGCAACTTGGTCTGCATAGGGCCCTCCTCGGGTAGGTCGTTGGAGAGAACGTCCAGGAGAAAAGCCGTCGCCTGTTGGATCATGCCTTGAGATTGGAAGATGTCGACAACGCGGTCGATGCTGATAAGCGGTCCGCCTTCGTTCTTCGCCAGTTGAGAAGCAAACTCGGTACCCTTATCGGGTGAAATCCTCACGACATGCTGGAGCAGGACATTGTAATCGGGGGTGTAGCCGACGCCGTTGCAGTACTGGAGGATGAGGTCATAGTGGCCAAGTTCTGCGAGTGCTGCAACAACCTTCTGAGATACGTTTGCCTCCTTGTAAATGGCTAGAGCAAGGTTCAGGTCGTGGGGCTTAGCCAGATCACCAAGCTCCTCAGAGCAGTGAAGCTTGCCCTCCTTCTGCCACTTCTCAATGAGGTGCTTACGGCCCTGCGCAAAGACGGGTCGAGCCAGCTCCAATGTCTCTTCCTTGTTCAATCCACCCTTGTCCAGCAGCTGACCAAAATATTGCAAAAGTACAGTTATTTGGCCGGGCTGGTTAGGAACTTGTCGTAGTCGGTTGATCGTGTTCATGGTGCGCAAAAAGCCTCGAGGAGAGTTGGCGGCAACCTTTGCTGCTTCCGAAAAGTTTCCCTGTGTCATGAGCGTCTCGAATCGCTGCGAGTAAAGTTGGTCAGCGCCGGGCAGTCCACCCTTTGAAGCGAGCTTGTACGCGATCTCTGCGCATGCCGGATTCTCCATAATGTACGGGATCAGAGTGTCTTCGCGGATGGTTGTGTGGAGTACTTGTCCACGCTTATTGATGACGACTACACCAGTGCCTTCGTCATCGCGCGCTGTTGTGAAGACTGTCTCCTCGGATATTCTGTTCAAGAACAAGGCGGTACCAGTCTCGAGATCGTGGAGGTGAATGAAACCGAACTTTGTGATTACAATTAAAATGCCGTACTTGTGAGCAATGTGGATGCCGAGCGGAAAGTCGCCAGTACCCTCAGCGGGCCAATGGATCGGGATAAGGCGCTTCGGGAAAGCTGGGTTCGCGGTGTTGTGGTCGACTTCGACAATGTTGATCTTGGCCTCACCCGTAGATGACTTGACAGCAAACGCAAAGATCTTGGTATCGGTCGATGCGCCGTCTAGACGAAGGGTACCGAATGTGGCTGCATGACCCTCGAGGGGCTGGCTGACGTTCCTCGCCTTGGAAAAGAGCTGCATGTTGCCCCGAATACCACCGGCAGGGTTCGACGTAATTCCAACCAGGCAAGACCAGCTCTCGTCGTCGTTGGTAACGTAGTTGATGATCTGGTTGTTCTGTACAAAAAATTAGATGTATTCAGTGGCATGGACAAGTTTGCCTACCTCGAGCTGTTCTTGGCGGTCAAAGATCTTGCGCGGCGCAACAGCGTTCTTGGAGTCGAGTACATCCCAATGGTATACGGCCTTGGTGCTAACGAGTGCAAGTGTCGTCTGGCTGATCCACCTCCAGAATTGGATGTCCTCTTTGGTGGCTATATGTCTGTAGGCGCTCCTTGGTCTCGAGGTTGAAACAGTTGCAGCGTTCGGCCTTGTGCCTTGAGAGCGATGATGGGCTCGGTCAAGTGCATAATGGCACTGTCAGCACGGATCGGTCTCCGAATTACATTGTTGGTATTCTTGAGGTCGATGATCACGGTCTCGGCGGGCGCGTTGGCTTCGTTGTTGACCTGGCGCACACAAACGTACTTGTCCGACTCGAGCGTCTACGTCTGTCAGCAGATCCTCGGGGATGGAGGTGTCCATATGGGCCACATACACAGTTTTGCCATGATATCGATGCTGGCTGCACCTGGTGTTAGCCTTTTCGACCCTTGCTGCCTTGCTCGCGGACAACGTAGCTGGGAATCAACGTACGAGAATATTGAGGTTCGTGAGCTGTCAATTGTTAGCTCTGGCCGCAGGAAATTACGCCCTGATTGATGCGGGACATACCAGCGTCGGCTGCGTGACGTGCAATGGAACTTGTCGCTGGGCCATGTTTGCGACAGTCCAGCTCCGACCTCACCGGAGTGAGAGAGCGCGAAAACGGTGGGTATCGGAAGGAAAGGAAGAAGTAGACCCAGATGCACAACTCCAGAGGCGCGCAATAGGAAATGAGAGACGGGTGTATAAGGCGGGGTGTAGGGGTGGGTTGGTGATGCTGTTCGAGAAAGGAGCTACCTCGTGTTGTTTCCACATACGCTGGATCGCCCAATGTTGCTGATGTAATCACCCGATCAGGCAAGCTTAAGGACAGCCGCGGTGACGTCTATTACAGCAACCAATAGGCAGCAGGCAGGTGGTCGGGACCAGATTACCAATTTGTACTGTTGGGTTGATAAGAGTCGCAAGATAGTTTCAAGGTTCAGGACATGTTATATATGTCAGTTTCCTGCACCCTAGCTTAGTTAGGTAGCAATTACCTCGACTGTTTGCACTTCTGTTGTACAAGGACCACCCACTGACTATCACCCTCTCTTACCGGAACCCCAGAAACTCACCACAACACATTACCACAAGTAAATCTTGCGGTTTTTACACGTCAGCACATTGGTTACAAACCATGCTTTATGGATCGTTTATGCGGAACGAAATATTACATTACATTGTTATACTATGTCCAGAATTATCTATCTCGTGTCCTCGTACTAAATCGCCTCGAAACTAACCCATGTAACTCTTCGTGGAATAAAGTACAAATGTCAATGATAACTAAACCGAACGGTGTAATTCCGACCCTTGCAAGCCACGGCAAATTACAGTCCGACTTCTTGGAACTTTGACTCGCGACTGGGACTTCCTTTTCGTGCAGTCACAACCTCGGAGCCAAATGCTGGCGGTGGTGCGAGGGTTTCATCAAAGTGATCTCTGGCTTCCTCAAAAGTTTCTGCTTCAGACGTCTCTGTGCCTCCGCTAACAACGCGTTTTGTTAAGCGACCCCTAACCATGTCAAACTCATCTCCATCGCTTGACAAGGAAGAAACATCCGAGTAACGGTCTCCATCGGTATTGTCAACATGAGGGACATATGCAGGTTGGGTGAGACTCGCTTCTGCTGATGGATCTGCCTCGGCAGACACATAGCTTTCTATGGACCTGTGGTTTGGCAGAACAGCGCTTGTAGATGACTGTGACTGCGATGGATCCTTCGATGGAGGATTCCGAAGTGCTGCACCACCGACAAAAGTCGTCACTTTTTCTTTGGTATTATCCTCGGGCCCAGCTGCGGGGGAGTGCTTCGATCGCCGCTTTAACTTGCTGAGGAGCGATTTGAATCCTTTGGAGGATTCAGGTGAAGCCATGTCGGCAGCTTCATGTCCAGATGTATTTCGGGCTTCGGTGGAAGGCGTCGGCTCGTTATACAAGTCATCATTTTCGCGCACGGTGACGTCTTCAGCTGTGGAATCAGCGACTAGAGCATCTTTCGACTTGTGTTGTTCTCTAGCCAATTTATCCTCTTCTAGTCTCCTTGTCTTCTCAGCTTCCTTCTCTTGTTTTGCCGCAGTCTTCTCCTCAACAGCTCGTGCTTTGGCGGCCCTCTTCTCTTCCTCTATTATAATATTAGCAATGCCTGATATGAAAATCGCTACGCGCACTTACCCCTCCCCTGCTTTTCTTCGGCTTTCATTTCGGCAGCACGCTCTTTCTCAGTCTTGATGCGGCGTTTCTCGTGTTCCATATCAAGTCGACGCTCCTCTTCTTCAGCCCGCCGCTTTTCTTCCTCGGCCAAACGCTTTTCAGTCTTCTCGGTGATCTCATCTAGAGTTGGTTGGATTCTAGCTTGAGCGATAGCATCAATGTCCGCCTGGTCCATCCATTTGCCATTGCCAATATGCACTCTGCCATGATTCTCCATACGATTCTCCGAGTTGGCAACGGCACGTTTACGAGCCTTTTCATCCCATTCGTCGATCATGGTGGACGACATTTTGCCTGTTTCGTCATAAATTTTCTTGTCCATGCCCTGCATCTGAGCCTGAACTCTGCGCTGGGCCGCAGCAAGCAAAGATTTGCGATCATTCTCACGCTTCTTTGCGTCCACATCAGCCAACTGCTTGTTGAACTGTTCCATTTGTGAACGGATGCGCCTGGAGCGGAAATCATCTTCGTCCGAATCTGATGTTTCTGCAGTTGCAGTCTCTGACGCACTGTGTGCGCGATTGCGGCCCCGGCGCATATTGAGCTTTGAGCGGGTTGGCTGTTCATAGCCATAATAACTTCGGTACGCGGCATTCTCATCAAATCCAATTTTGGCCAGTCTTTCCTGAGCGAGCTTTTGAGCAGCTTCCTGGATGCCAATATAGCGCATCGCTTGTTGCTTGATGTCAGCCTCGCCAGTTGCTGACTGCTGACTATGAGCCGCAGCTGCACCAGTACGGGCGGCAGATCTCCCAGGTGCACCATTGATATTTTGCTGTTGTACATCGTAGATCTTCTTGGCCATGGAGATGGCAGACGCACGAAGAGCGTCGTTGTGCTCCTTTTCTCTCGTCTCCAGCGATACAGGAGGGGTACTGGTGTACATGTCCCGCGATATGCTCTTCGCATGTTGTATACGAGCTGCCTCCATCGCACCGTGACCATGGCGATTGGATCCAACTGCACTGACCTGTGGTTTGGCTCGCGTGGATGCGCTGTGTGCAAGTGTCGCTGCGCCTAATGCATTCTTTGCCGAGTTATGAGCATCTGGATATAGCGGCGGGGGTGTTGGATTAGACTGAGCGCGCAGCCGTCGCGAAGCAGAGTGAGCATCTGTGGCTGCAGTGAAAGCGTTCTTCCTGCCCTGGTCTGTGTAAACATGGTCGACATTGGGACCAGTTGCTTTCTTGCGCATGGCAATAGTCGCAGCGGAATGACCGTCGGCGCTAGCCTCGGGCTGCCATGCGTTTGTCCTAACAGCATCTCTATGAGCAAGTAGAGCGGCCTTTGAGCCAGCCGTACTAGCCTCTGGCTGCCATGCTGGGGCCATCTTGTAGCTGTTTGCGATCAAGGCTGCCTTACCTGCCGCCGACGACTGTTCGGGTTTCCACCACTCTGGACTCTTCTTGTTTTGATCAGCTAGTAAGGCGGCGGCGCCGGCAGACGACTTGGTCTCGATGCCAACAACAGGATAGCTGGGAAGATCCTGTGCTTTTGCGTACTTGAGACTGGTGGCAGCGCCTGAGAGATCGGGTCAGATCATATATCATCAGGTTAATAGAATGTACTCACTTGCAGAGGAAAGCTTGCCGTCGGCCCCGAGCAAGTTTGTGCTGCTCCGCGACGCGTTTGGCTTGATGGGGCTGGGGGGATTGTGCGAGTACAGCGCTGCTGCGGATGCCTGGTTTTGCAATGCGCTGCTCTTTGGCTGATGCGCCGATGGGTCAGGACAGTGCATCTTGGTGTCGGCAGGGAATAGCTGTGGACCCGCCTCTTCCGTTGTCTTCATTGGCATACTGCAAGAAGCGGGGGGCGCATTTTCTGTAGTCGCCATAGAAAGGGCGATAAACAGCGGAGCACTATTCTTTGAGTATACAGATATCGTGGGAAAGTTGATGGTTAGCCAAATACCAGCGAAGGCTACTGATTACGGCACCCCTTCATGGCTAAATGACGATGAAGAGCGATGATGTCATAGCAATTCTCGATAGTCGCCGTAAGCTGTACTAGTACACAAGCGTGCGCAAGGTTTCGTGTGGAGTTACACCCGCCGTGCCGATCTACCCCCCGTTTGAGCCGACACAGGGAACTGAAAAGAGGCGTCAAGTCGATCATGGCTCGCACCGCCACACCTCAGGGAACAAGTGCTTCTTTTCTGATTACCGAGCTTACAGGATTACCGGATAGTTTAAGCTATCTAGAAAAGGCCAGTGCAGGGTTTGCAGCGAGATTCGTCATGTCGTGCCCTTGTCCCACCTTGAAGAGCTCAATGAAGCCGACCTTGGAAAGCTCACAGACAGCCGGAGACAGCCGCAGACACGTGACTTCGTACATGGACAAGGACCTGCAATGTTCCCTACTCACAGCCTCTTGTATTCCTGCCACTGTGATGTATCAAAACATCACGCACATTTCTTTCAGTTTATCAGAGTTTGTACAAGTATGAACTGAGCACTCTCAGAAGTGTTTGTGAGCCTCGGGGCGAGAAATCACTCCGGGGCCTAGAACAACTCATAGCAAATTGTGCAAGGCTCTTCCAGATATAGATAGAGATGTAAGGAAGCCACAATAAGTGTCTTAGAATAATTACTACAAACTCTTCTCCGTTCTAAATAGGCGCAACAAAGGTCACACAAGAAGACGTCGTAGGTGCAACGCAGCATTTGACTCTTGTTTGGACCATCTGCTCAAAACGTTGAACCACGGCGACGATATCCGGTATGAAACAAACAAGTTTGGAGCAAGATGGCAGTAGCACCAGCAACCAACCACAAGCCCCTGAATGCAAGATTCCCATGAGGGTATAAACTGGGACGCCTATTCCGTTTGCATCGCCGGCGACACGGTCTCGACGACAAGGCTGGTTGCTGGACTATCTCACACACATTCCATTCCACCAGGGTCCTGCAAACTCATAGTGTCACAAATTACATATATGTACGACCAATCATTGCGCTCTCTCCCATTGCAAAAGCAGGGAGAAACCGCACCCAAGATCAGCCATTGTATTCTCCACTTCACAGACGGTTTTCGTTCTCATGGAAACCTCACACCGTACATAGACGACGGGTCTCTCCAAAGAAAATGCTTTTCGTGAGTGTGCAATTTTTTGCGTTGTTCAATGGAGATTGGAAGAGGGGACGGGGGCGGAGAGAAGTTTTATTCAAGAGCCCGGCGGAACCTTTTGCCGAAAACTTAGCGGCTTGGCACAGCCCCGCCACCACCACCGACGGTTGGCTAGGGTTTGAGTCACTTTGTGTGGGATTTGAAGTGGGAAGTTGTCGTCGCTAAGTCAAACCTACAACAATCGCCACAACATATCGAAACCGTACAGTCGAGGTCTTGCGCTACACAACTACCAAGCCCTCGAAACATTCACCCAGACTGCCCAGCATGGAGTCCGAGTCCGACCACGAGCACCGCGATGAAGAGAGCATGTCCGAACAGGAGGAGATTGAGGAGACGAAGCCAAAGTCTGCACTCAAGAAGGGCCGGGAACCGGCGGTGCCTGTAGAACGTCCAGAGCTCCCGTAGGTTTCTCAATGAGCCGCTCTGCTGTACAAGAACTAATTTGCACAAAGTGAGCAACCAGATCCAAGCACTCTCGACCTTACCACGCTGAACCCATTGTCGCCTGAGATCATCTCCCGTCAAGCTACAATCAACATTGGAACAATTGGCCACGTGGCCCACGGAAAGAGTACCGTAGTAAAAGCCATTTCTGGCGTACAGACTGTCCGCTTCAAGAACGAACTCGAAAGGAATATTACCATCAAGCTTGGTTACGCAAACGCGAAAATCTACCAATGCGACAACGTAGAGTGCCCGCGTCCTACATGCTATCGGTCATACAAGAGCGACAAGGAGGTCGATCCGGCTTGTGAGCGTGAGGGATGCGGAGGACGATACCGACTCAAGCGCCACGTCTCCTTTGTCGACTGTCCTGGTCACGACATTCTCATGAGCACCATGTTATCAGGTGCTGCCGTCATGGACGCTGCGCTGTTGCTCATTGCCGGAAATGAAACTTGCCCGCAGCCGCAGACAAGTGAACATCTTGCTGCTATCGAGATCATGAAGCTGAACCACATCATTATTCTCCAGAACAAGGTCGACTTGATGCGGGAAGACAGCGCTGCGGCGCACTACGAGTCCATCCTTAAATTCATTCGAGGAACCGTGGCTGATGGCTCGCCCATCATTCCAATCTCGGCGCAGTTGAAGTTCAACATCGACGCCATCAACGAGCATCTCATCAGCAAAATTCCTGTCCCAGTACGAGATTTCTCTGCAAAGCCACACATGATTGTCATTCGATCATTCGACGTCAACAAGCCCGGTGCTGAGATTGACGAGCTGAAGGGTGGTGTTGCTGGTGGCAGTATTTTGACTGGTGTACTGAAGCTGGGAGACGAGATTGAAATCAGGCCCGGCATTGTATCGAAAGACAGCGCTGGAAAGATTCAGTGCAAGCCCATCTTCTCAAGAGTAGTATCTCTGTTTGCTGAGCACAATGACCTGAAGTTTGCGGTTCCGGGAGGATTGATTGGTAGGCCACCACATTTGGACCCGATAATCTGCAGCTCGACTAACACGTGGCAGGTGTCGGTACACGCGTCGATCCTACACTGTGCCGTGCGGATCGTCTTGTCGGCTTCGTCCTGGGTCTCCGTGGCCATCTGCCAAATATCTACACTGAGCTTGAGGTCAACTACTTCCTCCTCCGCAGACTGCTCGGCGTGAAGACGGCCGACGGCAAGCAGGCTAAGGTGGCCAAGCTCGCAAAGAACGAAGTCCTCGTAAGTAAAATACCAACATGGCCGCAGATCCGTGCTCACTCGCTTAGATGGTCAACATCGGTTCAACCGCTACTGGTGCCAAGGTTATCGCTGTCAAGGCTGATGCCGCACGTCTATCCCTGACCTCACCCGCATGCACAGAGATCGGTGAGAAGGTAGCCCTGTCCCGACGTATCGAGAAGCACTGGCGCCTTATCGGCTGGGCCAACATTGTAGCGTAAGTTTCACTGCGCGTCCACTTCTACACAGGCGCTTACAAAGTCCACAGTGGTAACATCCTCCAACCTATCGTCGATTGAGCGTGGGTGACGAGTAGTGGGCAAGATGACCAGGGGTGGCAACAACGCACTTGATGACGATGCGGACATACAGGGTACAAAGGCAAAAAGGTGCATAGGGTCCTGAGCAATGAGTGCTATAGTCTGTTGCAGTTGGGGACAGAGAGCAAAAGCGGGTTCCTTGGCATGTGCGTACTAGACAGCATCTGACAGTCATAGTGGATGAGATATTGTTCGCGCAATGGGCCAGGATCTTGTGTAGTAGCATCATATCCATCCGGGGTAGCCGCATATAATGAAAATATGTACGATGCCATTCGCAGGTTGAAGCGTTGAGGATACGGACGAGGTCGGGACCCACCAGTCGGCCGATCTTCACATGAAAGCCATCTCAGATCTCAGGGCACATGCAAGCAGACTGCCCAACAACGTCAGCGTAACATGCTAGCCTGCATATGATGCAGAATCCCCTCACTGCAGCTTCGCAGATTCCCCACCCACCTCCTCAATTTGATTGCCGATACGAGGATAGGGTTTGCCAGGCTCCAGTATAAGGCCGAGCGCAGTCATTCAGAACTCGTGACACGTGCACTGACTCGGTATTAGAGGTCACCTCTAGTCCCATTCCACAGCAACAAGCAACACCTGTACGAGTGAGGCGGATGGGTCTATCAGTGTAGCGTCCTGCACTTTGTTCGCCATCTTTCCCTCCCCACGGTCGCTTCCCATATTACGATTAAACCTGTTGTAGGCGAGAGGCAGCCATAGGTTTGCGGCCGTGGCCATCAGATAGAAGTTGGCGCAACGTACATATCCTGCTCAGACAGGACTGAAGCGCAGCAATGGCAGAAGACGCTCCCTCCAAGGCGAATGCGGCACAAGCTCCGCTGCACATTCACCGCCCCATCCCGCGCCGCCACTTCGACTCGTACAAGGACGCTGCGCATTCACCCACACACGACTTTTCCCAACCCACGCCGCCCAGCGCAAACGAGAACCGCCGATCAGCCGACTTCCTCGCTCAGCTCAACGCACGTCTGCTGAGAACGTGCAACTCGCGCAATGACGAATCGGAAGAGCCGGAGCGCGAAAGGAGCCTGCCGCCGCGGAACAAGAGCGTGTTGAACATGAGCAGTACCTTGTCTGGCATCTACGACGGGACGGGCGAGAGTACAGCCGGGGACCAGAGCATGGCGGAAACGCCCTGGGGGGCCGGCGCAGAGACGCCCGCGCACATGGCCATGGGCTTTCACGCCTACGAGCCAGGCATGGGCAGTCCTGATGGCGGTCGGATTCTAAAGAACCAGGCCAGGAGAGTAGCAAGTACGCGCCCGACCAAGGGAAAGGCACAAGATCACGCTGCCAGAAAACCGCGACGGGGCGTCTGGAAGTATGCCGTCGTTCTAGGCAAGCTCGCAGCCCTCTATGCCTTTGGTGTCATCTATGGCATCATTGTCTCGCACCTGCACGAAACTCGGCAATTGGCGCCAGTGCACGTTGATGGCGTCGGTCGCGAGAGCCGGGCCTACCTTGCAAGCTGGGGGTTGTTTGGTGTCGCGCTGGGCAGTCTGCTACCATACGTTGATCTCGTATGGGACGCGCAGAAGCGGACTAGCCAGACCGACGAGAAGGAGGCGGAAACGCACGACTCGCCCATCAGCGAGCAAATCAACGATATTGTGAGGAGTGTGGCAGCTTTTCTAGGCATCGCATTTGCAATCGTATGTCCCACTCCACCCACCCTTTCCCATCTCAATCCATCAACCGTGAAAACTTGCCCTAATCCGTTTTCCACAGCGACGACTTCCCTGGCAGTCTACCCTCCAACTTACCCTCACCCTCGCCCTCGTCAACCCGGCCCTCTGGTATATTCTCGACCGCTCAAAACCTGGGCTTTCCGTCTCGCTCACTGTAACCTCCATCCTCACGTCCTTCATCTTCCTCTCGAACCCGAATGTACTTCCTTCCCCCTCCTTGCCACCTACCACGAATGCCACACAAGTCCCGTCTATAAGTGATAGTACACAGACGCAAGGCAGGCCTAGCACAGCTGCGCCAGTGGGGCAAGAGTTTTTTGCTGGCATGATCAGCTACGAGAGCCTGGCTGTGGTGACGTGGGTAGGTAGTGTCTTGTTTTGTAGCTGCGTTTGCTTTGGGAGCATAGGGCGGAGGTTGGCTGTGCTAGAGCAGTCCGAGTGGAAAAGGGCGTAAAGTTGGATATTGGGCTTAATGTGCATCTACTTGGAGTATGTCTTGGATAATCCGCCGACTGTACGGCAGGTAGCTAGAATTACCTAGTCTAAAGAATGTTATTGGCCTTCGATAGTTAATAATATTTACCCAGAAGATGAGTTCTTAGCATTTATAAAGTCTTAAAAAAAGACGTTAGTAAACTTACATGTAAATTGAGAAAATGCTAGAAGCCGGGGGGTTTTTTTTGGAAAAAAAAATTGTCGCAATATTGGCGGTACTGGGAACTATAGACATATTAGCATTTGCAATGTCTCAGTAAAACCGACTCAATGTGAAGGGGGGTTCAAACGTACTCGAACCCAGGCTGGCGCGGATCTGGATCAGGAGAACTTGCATGCTCTCCGCCAGCCACAACGCGACGTCATACCACTAGACCATACCACCCGGTACTCTGCTCTGATTGGCTGATGATGGATAAAATTTTAATGTTTTGGTATATATACACAAACCTATACAAACCTGCATATGTGTCGAGGCTTCGTACTGGACAGATGGCCAAGTGAGTGGAGAGTGGAGCGTGGCGTTGGTTAAAGGGGAGTGGATTGTTGAGTCAAATACCGTGGGGCATCTTGGTAAATTTACGTACTCGCAACAATCACGAAGCAAAGTTCTAGTTCTCAGGTACACAGTATTCAATTGAGCTTTCCAGACTATCTCTAACCTACCGTATCCAAGATGTTTTACACCGGAAAAGTTTGTTTATTCCATTTTTAGTACGTATAGAACAACCAAACATCATATAGAGACACGTTCGTAATGTAGGCGTGTTTGAGACGATTGAAGATTGCATCAAAGTAGTCGAGGTTTGTATATCTCGACCATGTAGAATTCTAGTCTTATATTTTCATACATGATTTCATATTCATCTGGGAGATAACAGTCATTGAAGATTTCATCAGCTCTAACGAGCTTCTTACACTTCTTACTCTCAGTTCAACGCATGCTCAAGGTGCTGAACGCCTTCACATGGGCATTTCTATCTTTCTGATTTCAATCATCGTCTCAACAGCTTATCACTCTCTTCCAGTAAATCGAAGGCTTAAATCAAAGGCCAATGAAATGACGCAGCTCGTGTACTTGAATGTGGGAGTTTACTGCGCTTTCGCCGCGAGCTTCGCCCTGCTAGCAGCGAGAGCGGCGGATAGACTAAACTGTGTCTCAATACCATCGATACGGTGGACGGCGTTGAGGTTCTTAACGCAAGTGATTTGGAAGCACGTGGCGGTACCCTGACGAGAAGCAATCGTGGAGTATGCGAGGAAGTATTCCCAAATCTGAACTCTTGTTAGCTTCTTAGACACTGACCTATGAAGTCAAAAAGCTTACCTTGAACCATCGGATGCCATATTTGGCGACAACCTTGTCCTTGTTGGCGAGCCAGTTGCGGTACCAGCGCCAGAGAGTAGCGGAGTAGTGCACACCAATAGTATCTACCATCTTCACTTCGAAGCCAGCACCCTCAAGGGTGTCGATGACGAAGCCGAGAGGGGTAGAAGCGTCGGCACCAGGGAAAATATACTTATTCATGAAGAGTCCCCAAGTGAAGTCCTCAAATTGCCAAGCTTTTCGGAGACCAGCGATCTGGAGGAAGAAGACACCATCATCGTCAAGCATGTCGTAGACCTGGCGGAAGAAGGAGCTCAAGTGGCGGACACCGACGTGTTCGGCCATTTCGAGACATGTGATCTTGTTGTAGCCGCCGGGAGGAAGGGGTATGTCGCGGTAGTCCATGCAAAGAATGTTGGATTGGTCCTCTTGGATTCCAGACTTCCTGAGACCATTGTTGCCCCATGCGGTCTGGTTACGACCAAGAGTAACACCGGTCACATGCGCACCATAGTTGACGGAAGCGAACCTGGTAAGTGTTCCCCATCCGCAGCCAATGTCGAGCATCTTCTCGCCCTCCTTCAAGCCAATCTTTTCACAAACAATGGACATTTTGTTGTCCTGGAGCTGCTCTAGGCTCTCTTCCTTGTTGATGTCGGAAATGATGCCCGAGGTGTAGATCATGCGTGGACCGAGGAACCAGCCGTAGAAGTCGTCACCGCGGTCGTAGTGGTCGCGTACCTGCTCTTCGTCTGGTGTGGAGTCAGCGTGCAAGTTTGGTGGACATGTTTTTGGGGGGTACAGACCTTGGGATCGGGAGTGGACAATCATCTCGGGAATCATGCCAAAGAGGAAGTGCTTGATCAGTCCGAGGGTGAAGCGGGGCTTGGACCAGTCGTGACGCCATTCGAGAATGTCGAGCATGTCGCCATTGAGCTCAATGTCGCCGTCAAAGTACTTTTCCTGGAACGTCTCGATGGGGATTTGCTTCTTGCCGTAGTAGGCGTCACGGTCTTCGGCCTTGTGAAACTTGAGGTAGTGCTCAATGGGCTTGCCGGGCAGTTTGGCCTTTTCGTTCTTGCGGGGCGCGAATTCGGACGTGAGCCACCAAAAGGGACCCAGAATGGGCAGGCACAGGACAAGGGCTAGGAAAACCCACGTCTTGAAGCCCATGCCCCAGCTCCATGTGATGTAGGCGGGGATGCCCACGAGCAGCGAAATGAGAGCATAGTTGTTGAACGAGTCGCGGCCCGAGCCTTCTGCAGGCAGAGGGGCATTGGCAATAGTCGGGTACTGTTGTTTGGCCACTATCAGCGTGCTGGCTCGCCATGTCGCCGCTCAATGGCTGGCGGGGTTGTTTGTTGACTTTGTCCGCAGCAGCAACTTACCGACGTTGTCTTGACGCCGCAGTCGAACTCGGGCGTCGTGGGCGAGGGCGCCGGCGGCGTCTCAACCCACTCAAAGTTATCCTCGGAGGTATTGCTGCTCATCCTGCGCACCGCTGAGCAATTTTGCAACATGTAAAAGCCTACGTGTTGCGGAGAGGGCGTTTTAACAGCGGTGACTCTAAGCGAAGACGCACCAGGGTTGCGCCCTTGCCCCTGCCGATGATGTACTCTCCAAGCCTAGCCTCAAACCTTGGACAACAACACACCGCTGGCGATTATATGTAGTATAGTAGTATCATAGTAGTACTGCTGTCTAGAATACCGTAGTGCAACGTGGACACAACATGTCATGCTTTGATGCTTCGACATCGACATCCACAACCACATCCACAACCGCAACCCCGACCTCCGCCTCACCATCTCTTCGGCCGTCTTTCGTCTGTTGTCTGCCGCCTGCTATCTATCGTCTGCGACTGGCCTAGCCCTTTCCAGGAACACGCCAAACCATGGCCCAGCTAGGAGCAGATTGTGATTTCCGCCAAGCCTACTTGATAGTATTGGCGGGGCACGCCTACGACGCATCCGCTCGTAGCTTCTTCTTGACAAAGTTCACTTTGTCCTTGGCTACACCAGCTTTCTCCAAGTACTGCTCAACACTGCCGTACTTGTCCACGATATGAGCGTATGTACTGCTCACCACATGCGGGGGACAGACGGCAAACTGCTCCGACAAGCCAATTGACGCCATCTCCTTTAGCCTTCCCTCCATCTCTGGCTCCAGTTCTGGTTCGGATAGTCGATAGTCCTTGTCAATGATTGCGTGGTCGACTTGAAGAAGCCACAGGACTAGCATGACTATAAGCCCTGTGCGGTCCTTGCCCTGCGTGCAGTGAATCAGGACTGGCCAATTATCCTCGACCCCCAACACGTCGAAGACCTGCGTGACTTCGCGCGTGCATACATCCAAAGATGTTTGAGCCAGCCCAATTAGTCCCATGTCCTCCATGTGAGGCGCCAGGATCTTGATTGCGTCCTTGCGGTACCCAAGTACCATGAGACCCACCAGCCTGAAAAACTCAAACCACGAGAGCTTGGAGAGGAGCATGCGAGAGAAGGCCGACCCATTGAAGTTGATCTCGTGATAGTCAATGCCGGTAATCTGTAAAGGCTCTGCAACATCGTTATTGGTCTGAGGCACGGCTGCTGAGGCTTTGGTCCTCGCCGCCTCGTGCTTTTGTGCTTGTTCAATGTGTTCGGTCCTACAAGGATAAGTTTTGTGATGCATGTTTGGAGTAAGCCAGCTCACTTTGTTCGTAGATCAATAATGCTCTTCACTTTGTAATCGTTCAAAAGCCTTTGCCTGTCCTGAAAGGAGGCTTCGTCTGATACGGCTCAGCTTAATCATTTACACCACACATAGCCGACATACCGGGGCGCGCACTACGGAACAGCAGACCGGGTTTGAGACGACTGAGAAGTGATTAGCTATATTGCGATGCGGACACAGCGTGTTCCGGCCATTACCCTGTTTCCGCGTTCTCGTTGACAAACTGGCCCACATCGCGAAAGTTGAGTATGCTCTTGAGGGGTGTTTGGAGTTGGGTCATATTCGGGTGGCGCGTATGGCAGGTTGCAGGATGCCTGCCTACTGCAAACCTATACGAGGGATCCGACCACTAGCCGCATTAGAAGCCATCACGTGTCGATTGCACGATTGGCTTCAGGTTACATATGTGTTGTATATGTGCAGAGCTGGGCTACTTTGTGGTCATTCCAATCTTCCTCAAAGTCCCTCGGGACATGAAAGAGTTGGACGACAGCCATGTTTGTGTTTGATTAAGTTGTATAGGCGAAATGAAGAAGTCGTCATCCAACTAGGCCGAGATTGTCCACAATGCTGAAATGACTTTCGCATCGCGGCCGGAACGGGCCAAGAGCGGCTCTAATGGCACGTAGCCGGGTTCATCCGTCTTACCTACAACCATGACGAAAGCCTGGGCTGCGCACCTCGCACCTCATCCGGCCACCTTTTACTGTACTGCCGTCGCCCGACGCTGCACATTTGCTCCCACCTGATGGTTGATTAACTTCGGGCAGGTCAACGATCAAGTATCGCGCGACTACCAACGCGGGAGGTGTTCGGTTGTGACAATCCACTCTCTAGCATGTATACACCGCGGTGTGGCCAATCACGGGCCGCCACACGGATCCCATGCATGAGAACGCTCGTCTAAAGACCATGTTCATGGATCAACCCTCAACGCGTACAGCAATCAATGGAAAACCATAGTTGCTTGATGTGGAAACTGCCAGCCAGACATGTGGTGGGCTGTGCCTTCACAAAGTTGTTTGGCATGGCATACAAGGAGTACCGGTAGGGGCATGCCGACAGGGCGGTTAAGGTACCCGGATAATTTGCGGACAATCTTCCCTCGCAAGGCACATGTACGGCATATGTACGGCAAAGACGGCTTTTTTGTGCACAGGCTTCATATGCCGCCTGAGTCTAGTCTTCGCTGTACAACGACGAGAGGAGCAATGGGTTAACGAGACACAGGATGAATTTGAGCAACGGACAGAAGCAAACGATATATCCTCAAATGAAACTTCTAACAAGATAGCCCTACGAAATGAGGGACAGTGGACATTCCGCGCGTACGAGGTGGTGCTCTCCCATCTACCCCCCCAACACTCAAGCTGCCGTACCGGTACATGTCAATTCATCACTGTGACGTAACAGACTGCCCATTCAGCACGTTCAAGAACGAAGTGTAAGCAGGCTTCTTCGCAAAGTTGTCGTCCCACAAAAGGGCAGATCCTTCCGTTCTGAAAATGCCTGGAATCCAAGAGTACTTGTCCGAAACGCCCTGGAGGAAAAGTCAGTACGCGAGCTTCTTCTCATGATTAATCAACTTCAACATACCCAGACGGTGATACCAACGCATTGTCTGACATTGAGACATGACTGCGCAACCCTGGCCCAAGCAGTCGCAGCAGCCGCCAACTTGGCACTGGTAGCTGGGGAAGTGGACCTGATATCCAGTTCAGTATACGCGACGTCAACACCTAGATTAGCAACATCTTGGAGCGACTTGGTCAAGACTGCAAGGCTGGGCAACGACCCTGAACTCGCCGTGGACTCGGATGCCAAGTGAGCTTGGAAACCAACGCCGTTGATTTTCACGCCATAAGATTGAACGAGCCTAACAATCTTCATAGCGGCAGCGTGTTTGACACCTCCGCTCTCGAGATTGTAGTCATTGTAGTAAAGTTTGACGTTTGGGTCGGCAGCAGCGGCCATCTTGAAGGCCATGGGGATGTAGGCTTCGCCAATGACCCTTTGGAATACGTCGTTTCTGTAGGTACCATCATCATTGAGTGCTGGAAGTGGTGTCAGCTCTGGCCCTTGTATTTCATTTGCTTTGCCTCGACGCACCTTCGTTGACAACGTCCCAGTGTGTACATTTGCCCTTGTACCTAGTCACGAGTGTTGTGATGTGGTTTTGCATGACGCTAATCAACGTTGCGTTGTTGGTGATCTGGCTGACCCAGGCCGGTAGCTGACTATACCAGACCAATGTATGGCAGCGAAGCTATCCGTCACATTTCGTATTAGCTCTCTTGTTTTTTGTTCGCGTCACCAAGTAGCACACCTGTTTGTTGTTTGCTGTCGCAAAGTTCGCAACAGCATCTGCCCCACTAAAAGTAAACGATCCCCGACTCGGCTCCGTAGCGTCCCACTTCATTGCATTCTCGGGCGTAATAGACCCGAATTCTGTACTCTTGATGATATTCTGCTCCGTAGCGTCATTGCGGATTGTGAGCGAGGTTCCGACGTAGCTTCGGCCTCTGGCTCGGATTGCTGGGTCGAGCTGAGCTGCTTGACGTGGTTCGATTGGCGTGGCTGCAACCAAACCGGTGACTGCCAGGGCTGTGGCAAGGTAAGGGATATGCATCCTGATTCTGGTTGAACAACAAAGAGCCAAGAGAAGAAACCAAAGAAGCAGTTGGAGTGGCTCTGATTGATATGGTGGAGATGGCGGTACACTTTATATTGCAACACACATCTCATGACTTGAGTAGGTTTCCATTCATGACTAGCAATCAGGCATTTATCTACTCGTATTAATTTCAGCCTGTTTATTCACTATGTCTTGACAACCCACCTAGGCGTTTCTTTCGGAGACTAACGTTACGTCACCCAATGTCACTGCGATTTGTAGATTATATTGCGGTTCCAAGACAGGCCTGCATTACGATCGCGGCACTTGGAACCTCAACCGGCTTTTAATTGGGCGCTAGGCTATGTGTACTAGGACAAATATAGTGTAGAAGCCGCATGTTTTGGGTTGATATCACAAGTAGGCCCTCGGTTGCCGCGCCAGTAGATATTCCAGGTCCGTTCCGTGTCAGCGCACAGGATGAGCTTAACGTAGCCACACCATATTACCCAGTTAAAGAATATACGGAAGAATATGTCTTAATTTGTCACAAGCGTCACGCGGGGGATCGACAGACTAGAGAATAGTATGGTTCAAGTACAGCCATATATTAGCCTGGGTTTAACCGGCACAAGGCAATAGTGGGATCCATGTGATCATAATGCTCGTAATATGTACGAATACACGAGAAAGAAATTAATTGGGAATGGCTCTGTTTGGTGGAAGTTTAGGGGGCAATATTCCTAGCTGTGATACTCACTAGAAAGCCGGCGTTGTACGCGACTCCACCATTGACAATGTACTTGCCCGGGTGCTTGACCTCCATGTCAAAACGACGGATAATCTATAAAATTAGCCCAGTGAATAATGGATACTAGTCCAAGGAACACTTACCTCCGGGAGCAGTTTATGCATCTCTAGCATAGCGACCTCTTTACCCAGGCACACCCTTGGCCCCGCCCCAAATGTAAATTGAGCAGCCTCCAACCGGAAGCTTCTTTGTTCATTTTCCATCCATCGCTCAGGCTTGAATTCCTCAGCGTCTTCACCATAGAACTCCCTGTTTCTCTGTATCGTCCACGCGTAGTTCGTGACCTCTGTCCCTGCTGGTACAAAATGTCCGTCGATGATTTTACCTCCCTTGGGGACGATTCTTGCGAAAAGATTTGGAGCCGGCGGATTCAACCGAAGGCTTTCTTTGATGCACGCTACAAAGAAGGGGAGATGTTGGCGTGTCTCATCGTAGCGAATTGGAGTCGAAAGGAGTCCACTTGCTTCCGCGTCCTCAATTTCACTGCGTACTCTTGCGAGAATCGCAGGATTAGTGAGAATGAACCGAAGTGTCGAGCCCATTCCAGTGCCGGTGGTGTCTGCACCCGCTTGAATAAGAAGTGTGACATGAGCACGCTTCTGCATAGGAGTCAATGGAGAACCGTCCGAATAACGGGCATCAAGGCAGCTATGACGTCATTAGAATAGTCAAACAAGTTCCATCGCTTAATTAAACTCACTATTGCAAAAAGTCGCGTTGGCCCTCGAACTGCTTCTCGGCGTTCTCCTTTTCGCGGCCAGACACCTGACGGTCCGCTTCGCACATCAGCCATCCTATCCCCGAATCATTCGAAGCAGTTGGTAACCACCACCGTCCCATAACGGGAATGCGCAGTATGGTATCCCTGAAGAAGCGACACCTCCCTGCGAAGCCAAAGAAAGTGAGGCCTTTGCGGAAGTTTGCCAAAAGCTCTTTCTCGTCGCGTTGATTTTCGACACTGCCGAATGGATGTGAAAACGAGATCATGCCCAGTATGTCAGCGGCAAAGTGCGCTACCTTGTCTGAGATGCATATGGTACGATTGGCCTCTGCATGTTCGTTCATCTTCTTGATGAAGAGTGAGACTTGGTCGTCGAAGCGTGACTCCCAGGCGTTCTTGAGTGGGCCAATAGTCCATGGTGCATTTGCCAAAGCTTTGCGTAAGCCACGATGCTGCTCACCTTCCAAAGTCGTAACTAGGGACGGGGGTCCCAGAGCCCCTGTACCATATAATCCGGACTTGAGATTCAATTGTTGATCTCGGTATATATCTTTCATGGAAGATGGAGTGGAAAACACTAGCATTGTAGGAGAGATACGAATAGGATGTTCGGCTGTATTTCGTTAGAGCTGGGCATCCTTTCATAGGTCTTGGAATCACCTACTGCCATATTTGTCCGATAAATGCTGAAGCCATTGAGGCTCCTTATGCATAATAGAGATTACAGCGCTCGCGAGGGAAGATGAGGTCGCATACCAGGGTCCACGATATCCTGCCAGTGGGTGGAGCCTCTGCATGTAGAAGATGCGACATAGTAGTGTCGTGAAGATTAATGCAACTCCAACGAGACCCAGAGTGAGGGCGTTCGTAGCGAGGTTGGTTGTGTCAAGCATGATCATACTAGGAGGTGTACGTACCAAATATGGAAGTATTTGACGGTAAATCTTGGAGGACAGCAGCTTTTATGATGCCCCTCCGGGGGGTTGGGAGAAGAAAGAACCACAAGATGAGGACTGGATCAGTGATGAACTTCATCGGTATGGTCCACACCCACAGCATGTGTAGTGCGCATATCGCGATTCGCGAAGCGGGACTTAATGCTGTACATTAAGGGAGGGTACATGAAGACTATCCTCCATGTGGAAGATTCGTGGCTGCAGCATACAGTAGAGCGAGCATAGAGCAACCTTGAAACGTGCCAGATTGGTTGGCGTGGATCTTATGCGAATATTCATCCTCAACGATTTTCATGTTCGTGCCACATTGAGTATCATCACCGAGCTGAGCAGCGGGAAAGAGTAAGGATGATATGCAAGACGGGCACGGGAAGCCTCATTGGAGATGTTAGGCGGGCCCATGCCGTAGCGCAGTGGATGGACGGTTCGTTTTAGTCGAGACCTAGCTCGTATCGGCACACAAGATGCTGTCTTGTGACAATTGAGAAGTTTGAGGGTGTAGACATGTTGGATAAGCGATACCAGTGGGGGCTAACGTATAGTGCACTATTCGGAATCGGTACCCGGGTCTTCCCAATCAGGTAAGTTTCTTTTGCTGTACACTCCAATGAAAGAATCTGCCTGGGAAACGAGATTCTGGCATATCGGGTATAGCGGCGTATCTACATGTGCTGAGAGTATGTCAAGACTTGTACCGTTTTCTATGGTGCAGAAATTGGATTCTTAATCATTCCCCGCGCCGCAACCCACGGTTGTTTGAGAGCCGCTATATACGGTAAGTGGGGCCACAATAGGCTATTGGCCACACTTCCCAAAGTCCCTCATGTTCATTCATGAGTCTCTGGGCTTATCTTCTTCGTCCTCTACTGTGGCATCTATTTGCCTGAATTTTTTTAGAAGCGTTTGACAGTATTGTTCTTGTCCTTTGTCACCTTCGAGGTTATGGGGCAGTGCGGTGTTGAGGTAACTAGCTCACTATGCACGGATATCCTTTTCGTGTCAACATTACAGTATCAATGATGTAATAGCGCGGAACAAATGGCATGTCTAGACGAAAGAACGCATGGGGTATGTTGTAGTACTAAGTGGTACTGAACCAAGAACAGCATCGGCTCTATAAAGTGGGGTTCCGAGAGAAGCAGGGTATAAACCCCTCGCAGGATTAGAGATAGAGAGAAACGCATACACTCATCATGTCTAATATCAACCCACTCGACATCTTAGCTATCAAGAACGTCGTATCGCGTTACTGTCAAGCGCTTGATACGAAGGACTTTGATATGTTGGAGGAGGTGTTCGTTCCAGATGTTGATGCCGACTATCCTTTCAACTCATCTATGAACAACGTGAAGGAGGTGGCGAGCGCAATCAAGAAACGGTATATGCGTATACTTGTGCGATTAGCTGCATGTATCGACTCCTAACGATATGACAGTCTCGGGCCGGTTCGCACACATCACAACCTGACGACCCAGACCATTACCTTCAGATCCGATGCACAAACAGCACGGGTGGTGACGTACTTCCACGGTATACACGTAAGTCACCGCCCTATACAACGAGTCTGGATAACCCCTTGCTTTGCTAACTGCATCGATTCCGGCAGTTTGGGCAAGGCCCTCACGAGGGAAAGATGCTGTCAGCGTTCGGCAAGTACGTGGACAATATGGTAATGCTAGAAGCAAAAGATGGTGATTTCGAGGGCGTACGGGGTGCGAGCGGGGTTTGGAGGATCAAGGACAGGACCGTGACCTTTACTCAGCGTATCGGTGATGAGAACATCATGAAAGAGCATTGACGCAAAAAGCGTTGGCACTGCTATTCTCAGGCAGACCAAGCTATTTTTTGGGGTTCCTGTCGTCCTTGCAGTTCTCACAGAAGCCCATGAGAGCTGCCCATGCCTTCCTCATGCACAGTGAATGTCATTGGCTACGTGCAAGCCGCAGCTGCCTAATCTATCCGAGCTGCCTGCTCTTACTTCATCTGCAGATGTGTTTCTTCCTTCTGCGCGTGGACTGACCGATCACCTGTATCTATCTTAGCCTGCGCAACCACACAGCTCCATCTGTCACAGGGCTAGATACTATCGCTTACGCTTGTGGGTAAATTCTTAGCTATCACTTTAATCATGACTATTTTCCCATCAGAATGGACCCGGGCGCGAGAAACTGGAGATGCACTCGGCTAGTCGTCGTGCGAGATCTGGGTATCGTAGGTAACGTAGTCACACAAGAAGCAACAGCTCACAAGAGAAGGAAAGTCGATATCAACTCATCTCCACATAACAGGCTTTTGTTAGAGTGGCACTACGCACCCTATAAATCGGATGAGCTCTCTGCCCACATAGCAGCACCCTCCGATGACATCAGTCGACGTACGTCGGGCACGATGGTATACATACGAAACTTCACAAACATCAACAAAGATTTCGCCTATTTCATACAAGGATTCAGAAATGTTGAGAGATTCTGGGCTGGGCTACACGGTGCGACATGTGTACGTTGGCTGCATTTGTAAGATCCTTGCCTGGCAATTACAGTCATGCTCACAGTAAACCTATCAGTACGACGGACCGATTCTTGCTTCACCCATCATACTTCATCGGCAGGCTATCAAAAAAGGTCGTAGCAAGGTCTGGCCCATTGCTTGGCAGACGTTCATCAAATACGAGAAAACTGGAGCAGTCAATATCCAACGCTGGCGCTACCTATACGAGACTGCACGAAGGGCATGGAAACTGATGGTATTCGATGGGGAAGCATTGAAGGTTCTTATAAGCTTCGTGGGAAGTAAGAAAGATGAAGATCAAGTCGCTCCTGACTCATTCTGGGGCGAGAGGGCCATAAGTGCGAGCAAAAAAGACCCAAAAGCAAACCAAATCGCCATTGCATACAACTTAAGAGTTTTGAGTCAGAAAGAGGACGGTGATCAAAGGATCCTAGACTTTCTGACGAACGAGTTGTATGGTCGGCGACGACTGCAGGGCTTTAACACGATCACAAACGACCAGAGCGAGTTCATTACCAATCTTATGTGGGCCGGAGATAGTCCAGAGGAACGAGACATATGGATAAAATGCATACAAAATGAACTTGCCCGACCAATCGACGACTCCGATGACGACTCGTACATTTTACCTGACCAAGATTACACATCGACTAACCATGGTATGGATAATGCTGAAGATAGATTGAAAAGACAGCAAGAGGAACTACTTGAGAAGAAATTGGGGACAGGGGATGCAAAGACTGATGTGGCAGATTCTGCCCTGTCACAATCCGAAAACAATGTCCAGGGCACCAGAAAAACCTACAGGTTGGGAATTTCCCATGCTGGTACGCGTATTCCTGTCGACCCCGCAGGGAATCAAGTTACCCGGTTGATTCCGCCAACTCAGCTCGGGACACTATACGAGCAGTATCTGAAAATGAAACGCGCCATGCAGGAACAGTACTACGGGCATGAGACATCATCGTCGGATCCAGACCCACATCGTGGTGTTCCTACCAAGGAAAAGTTCTCGGGGAGTACAGTGAAGGTACAGGAAGAGATTGATAGCGACGAAGATAGCCACGATGGAGATTCAAACCGCGAAGCTGGCAATAATGAAAGAGAAATACCCTCTCATGATGAAGAAGACTTCAAGAAGGTCCAAACCACCAAAATAGAGTTGGCCATGAACCAGCTACTGGACCGTCCAGAAGCCGAATCAAGCAAGTAGTTCGTTGGCTTGATTGTGGATTCCTGCTCCGTCTGACAAGGCCAACTATGAAGTCGGACGGGAAATTGCTATACAAGTGCTAGTGGATGGCTCCATGGCAGGGGGTGAAATCAGTTCTCAGCTTGAAGGCTACATCAATTCTTTCCTAAGAAGATCTACTGAAGAAGCCAAGTAGGGATTGGCTGGATTGAGCAAAGATGAGAACATGCTTGAGCTGCCTGGATACGAGGATTTTGAGGGCGACTCTGATGATTTCATGTCAGACGCCCCATCGGGGTTTTGGGAGGACGATGATGAGAAAATGGACGTCGATGAGGAACAAACCCCAAAAAGAAGATGAGGACGTAACTGGCCAACTGCTTGATGGAATAAAGGAGACGTTGAAGGAGATTAAGCAAAAGACATACAATGTCGAGAATCTACTCCGGAGTTCCGAAGGGTTACCGGATACTGAGCCTGAGGGTGGAACATGAGATACGCATGGTGCAATTAGTGCAATGGGGCTGGATAATATGACTACCTATCCACCGGTTTGAGACACTCTGAACCAAAACATGTAGAATGTACAGAATGAGCTTTGGCCGCAGTGCTCTGCAAAGGTCAGAACCATTGTGGTAGCACCCAGCCGGAGGACCGAAGCTACAGAAAGAGCTGAGGTAGAGAGAAGAAAATCTATCGTTGCACGCGGAGTAACGATCTGATAAACATGTACTGGATTTAGACATCTCAGTGCAAAAGATGAAGATGAATGACACTACGCTCCAAGCCCCCCAAAGAATGCAAGGGTATTCACCACGACGCAGTGGCATAAGAAGATCTATAAACCCCGCCCCCCGGTAATGCATACGGCACCAGAGTAGGTATCTCCGCCTCGGAAATGCCGTTAAGCTGTAAACGGCAATTTACCATACTTCATAATCCATTAATCGTGAACATGCACAGGTTCGTTTCCCATTAGAAAGCACGGCTAGCTACTCATTGTCAAGAAATTCAACCATGACACTGGCACCCTTGAGACCAGCAGCTTCGACGGTCTCATCGAGATGCTCAATGAGGTTTTTGCCCATGAAGGCAAGATCGAACTCGGCGCCTTGCTTGCCCTCCCAAGGGACATCCGACTTGATCCATTCGTAGACGCGGCGTACGGGATCTGAGAGGTTGAAGCGGCGCACGATGGGGCGACCTGATGGTCCTCGAAACTGGATGCGCGTTGTGATCTTGGGATCGGTAACGGTGGGCTCAGTATGGGGAGCATGTGCAGATATGGCGGCGAATACAGGGTTTGCCGGTGTACTGGCCTCGGGCTCGGGCTCAGGCGCAGCCTCTTCGGCTTTGCCCTTGCCCTTAACGTTCTCCGTCGACTTTGTGAGGGCGTCTGGATCGTCATCTTTCGGACCTTGGCCGTTATCCATGCTGTTCTTCAGAGCCATCTCTAGCATCTCCTCTTCGGTCATGCGGCCTAGGTCCTTCTTCTTGGACTCGGACTTCCGCTTCGCGACAGGGTTCTTTGCGTTCACATTCAGGCTGTAACGATCAAGAAACTCGTGAAGCTGGGCATGAAACTCAACTGGTTCGGGTATTGGTGGACCCGACCACACCTTGACTTGCTCGCCTGTCCGGGGGTCTACAATGGCGATGTGTGGGTAAGCATCGGAGCTGTCGCGGGCATGGAAGTAGTAGTTCATATATTGCTGACCCCGCTGATCGTCTTTTGCATACTGCATGAAGATGAAATTCTCGCGTACAGTCGCCTTGATGTCGTCGTTCTTCCAAATGTCACGATTGAGGCGCTGGCAGTCGAAGATGGCGGGATCCTGGATGTTGACAAGCAGCCACTTTTCCTCGTCTTTACCCATGTCTCGTGCCTTTTCCCACGGTCCTTGATACATGATCTCGAAGGGCGGACGGAACAGCTCGGCGAGCATGCTCATCTTAGAAGACTGCTCGGATGCGCCGCCTGTCGCAGTTGCAAGCTCGCGTCGGCGGGTACTTGAGTCTGTCGTGTTATCCCACACATTGGTCTGGGTTGTCTGCTGGTTGAAGATGCCGGCGCGGCCTTTGTCAGACGGGTCAGCAAGATGTGGGAACTGTATGAATGACGTGTGTGGCATACCTGTCCGGCGACGAGCCAGTTGTTCCTGGACCATGGCGTCGACATCTTCGTCTTCGTCGTCGGCAGGCCCCCAGTTAGAGCCTGGGCCGACGAGGGTTTCCGTAGTCCGCTGCATAGGTGCACGAACCTCGTCAGGGTCAGCTCCTCCAGGTCCACTCCCGCCGTACATCTCCTCTTGTAGCCGCCGCGCCATGGCTTCGTCATCTTCAACGCCTGGCTGGGCCCGTGTGGGGAGAGCGGTGCCCTGTGTGGCGGCATCGAAGTCCATGTCATCATCTGAATCGACGTTTATCGGGTTTTGTGCAGACGAAGCGGCTGCCGAAGGTTGTGAGGGTGCCGGAGGAGCAAAGTCAAGCCCAGGCGCATCGAAGAAGAGCTGAATGGCCTGTTCAAAGTTTCCGTCTGTCAAGCGCAGATACTGAGCGGCCTTGTCCGGATCGCACGACGTGATGCTGCAGAAGTTGAGAATAGAGTCCTCGTCCATCTTGGGCAACTTTGTCTGCTTTGAATGTGCGAGGATATCGTGGGTGGAGCTTTTGGCGCACGGTGCAAGAGCCCTGTGGTCGGAAAGGGGCGATACCCAAAGTCTGGTAGTGCTGTAAAAGGCGGGTGGAGGGATGGGTGGTGGTTCGCGATTTCCGTGTGGCGGTTGCCGTCGTGATAGAACAAACCGTGGCGGGGCAGTTCAAGTGACGATAAAAACCGGCAGAGGCAAGGATTGGCCGAATGTGCACACAATGCGTGAGCGATAGACAAGGCGGACGAAGCGATGTCGTGGGGTGGTAACAGTCTTAGGCTGTGTAGAAGTTGGGCGTGGTCGTGTGTGGATAGAGTCGAGGAAGTGTGACGGCTTTTGGCAGGCTTGTTCCTGGTGTGCAGACACCACCTGCAAGGCGATGAGCAAGGAAAAGGACCGGGTAGGCGACAGATGGACTAAACTACCGAATTACGAAGCTAGACACGCCTTGCACGAGCTTCAATCAGCACGAGCTTTCGAGGTTGAAAGAAGCACGTCGAAAAGACGCGATTGCGGTTGCGGTTGCGGTTACAATTGCGGTTGCTGCAGGCAGTTGCGGCTGCGTCATTAAGGTACCCGTGCGCTGGACCCCTGTCGCCTCACAAGTGAATGTTGAAAGTGCCGCCACGACATCAAGGGAACCGCCGGTCTTCGTAGCGCATCTCTTAACTACTACATTTGCTTACAAACACATCCATCAGTCGCACCTCATGGGCCGCCCCATGCACTTCTGCCTGCTGTCTCTGTCATAAGACACCCGCTTCCCCATCGAGCTTCATTGCTGTCACAACCACCGCTACAGCCCTGACAAACCCGACATGGCGTCGGAACAAAGCCCCGAAGCCAAGGAGCTTGCTCTTGTCGGCAAGGTCGAGATGCGCATAGCCCTAGCAAGCTCGGAGAAGAAGCTGGAAGAATTGCTCAACATCTATCTCACCCCTCTGCTCCTCAAGCTCGGTTCAGACAGCGTCGCTGTACGCAACAAGGTCATCTCCATCTGCCAACACATCAACACTCGTATCAAGTCACAAGACATCAAGCTTCCAGTCGCCGCCCTCTTGAAGCAGTACAAGGAAAATGCCGACGTCTCCCTTATACGACACTTCGACATTCTCTACATTCAACAGGGCATATCACGCCTCACAGTAGCCGAGCGACTAGACCTTCTTCCTGTCCTACTCAAAGGTATCGCCAAGGACTATGAAAAGTCGCAACAGCACGCTTCCCAGTTGTTCCATCTTATCCTGCGTCTTCTGGTCCTTTTCAAACTTCCCCTGCGCGGCAGCAAAGAGGACGATGAGCTCAGGGTGACTTTGGGTCTGTCAGACGATGATGCCGCTTTCCTTTCCAAATGGTTCGGAAAGCTGATTCTGTTGGGAATCGTGAAAGAGACCGCCCCTCAGTCGTCAGCTTTACAGCGCTGTCCAGGGCTCTCGCCAGATGACTACAAGTTTCTGACACTCCAGGGCAAGCCAGATGCTTGGGACCCTACTGCAGATGCAGGCTTGAACTTGACAGAATCAAAGGCTTTGGTAGCGCGTTTCGTGGCTAGTGGTCTTTTCAATCAAGACGAAAAGTTTCTGCCCGCCCTCTTCGCATCTGCTGATACTAATTCTCGAATATCAGAAGTCGGTGAAGACACTTTGAAACGCGTCATGCTGTCCAAAGATCTTGAGCAGCCAGAAGCCGTCGAAGCTCTTCTCGGGCTTTATTTCGGCTCCAGTACCGTGCATGGGTCGCTACCCGTCAAGACCCCTCTTCGGATTAGGATACTTAATGTTCTATCCAAGTCAGTCAGATGCACAGCATATCCGCAGCAGATAGCGAGGATTGTTGAAGAAGGTCTTCTCTCACCTGAATTGAATGCGACCAACAAGGCAGCAGGTAGAGAGGCTTCCAAATTTCGCTCTGCCATCTTCTCATTAGTCAACTTTGTCGCTCGACATGGCGCCTTATCCAATCTCTCTCAGGTTGCTCAAAGTCTGGTGGACAATCTCAGGGCCTTCATACAAGACCAAGGCTGGCCGACTCCGGATCGCGATCAAGACATGGAGCTACGGGGTTACGGCTATGTTACCATCGGGCTATTGGCGAAAGCCGCTCCTGAAAAGATACTGCTTGAACCATCTCTTGACCTACTAGAATTCTTATTTCGGTCTCTACGAGAAGATTCGGCTGGCAAAGAGGTAGCCGTCAGTATAGAGGAAGCTCTCTCCTCGGTACTAGGTGCCTTTTCCAAGCCGTTTGATGCATCAATCATGCCTAGGTTCAGACAGATATTGCTCCGGTATGCTACTCTGGATCAGCATACCACACCAGCATCAGACCGTTTCACAAGAAGTACTCGCTATGTAGCAACAAGGTTCGCAAATCGATGCCTCCCATATGAAGATGTGTTAGCCCGTTGGATAGACATTCTGGCCGTCAGTGGAGGAGCCGCTGAGCGACACGAAATTGTTGAGGAAGGACGTCGTGGCCTCGATCCGTATTGGTTCAAGATGTCAAATACGCCACCTGGTGAACGGGAGCAGAGCAAGTTGGTCTTTCCAGACTTTGACAAACTAGTCAACTTTATCATCATACAGCAAGGACAGGACGAGGAAGCCATGGACATTGACGAGTCAGAGGACGCTCTACTACAGGTACAGCACTTCTACCAGCAGTACCCAGGTACCTTGACGACGGTTATTAGCTTTTGTTCTAGCGTCGCCATGCAGTCTGCGTTGGTTGACAAGGAGATGGGTGATGACGCGCCCGAAAACTGGGAGAGAAAATTGGACAGTCAAATGACTACAGATATGCGTGCTCGTCAGGCATTTCGTGCATACGCAGCAAATGAGTCTCACGCTCGCTCTCTTGCGGTCATACTACGAGCTAGCTTCGACAGACTTACGCAAGACGACGTTAGTGATATTGGCGACATTGGTACTACCTTTGTTCGACTTTTGTCTCTACTCCCTCAGCGCTACTGGGTCTTGGCAAACGTGGTTCGGGACTTTGGTACTTTGCAGCCGTCCATAGTATCCAACAATCCGGGACGACGTCTTGCTGCTGCTCACGCATATGGTTTGCTGGCATCGCATGAGAACGTCGACCAGGGTGCTTTCCAGAGCGCCCAAGTTGGCTTTTTTGACAAACTGCAACATTGGGAGTCCGCAATCGGTGCTGATATCAATCAGACTAGCGGTATCATTCTTGCGTTAGGCTATTACTACAGCCGAGCATTCTGGAGAGTCAGCGCATCGCCCGCAGTAATCACCGACGAACATCCAATCAATAAGCTGCTGCGTGCAGTAGTCGAAATCATGAAAAACTCACGCGACGCCACCTTGAAGAGTGCAGCCTTCTCTTGTATAGATCAGCTTAGTCTGTTCTATGTGATCACGCCCTCCTTGCTTTCCAAGTATGCCAAAGTTGAAGATATCATCCAACAGATCTATGAATCTGCCAAATCAGGCACTACGAGCGCCATACTGGCGCTAGGTCATCTGTCGATGATCACTGAGGAAGTCGAGACTCATTCTGGAGAAGCATCCGACTACAAGGCAGTTAGTGATAAGCTTTACGAACTCCACGAGGTCCGTCAACCGGAAGTCCACTTCTCAGTTGGTGAGGCTCTAAGCTGTTTTGCAGCTGGCTGGGACTCGAAGGCATTGACTGCGGAGCTAGACATTCTGCATCCGGAGCAACCACAGGAACCATGGGATGCACCTCTACAGACGCCCCGTGGACCGAAGCGGGAAAAGACACTCGGGATAGTCATGGAAAAAACACTAAAAGGCTGTGTACAGACCAAGCCGTCTCTAAAGAAAGCTTCTGTGATTTGGCTGTTATGTCTCCTCCAGTACTGTGGGCACAAACCGGATATGCAAAGCTATCTCAGTCAATGCCAAATAGCCTTCAAGAACTGTCTCTCCGACCGGGATGAAGTCGTGCAGGAAGCAGCATCACGTGGACTTGGCCTCGTATACGAGAAGGGAGACCGCCAGCTCAAAGACGATCTTGTCCGTGATCTAGTAGGCTCCTTCTCCGATAACAAATCTAAAATGGCCGGTACGGTTACAGATGACACGCAGCTCTTCGAGCCTGGTGCGTTACCGACTGGAGATGGCTCCATCACAACGTACAAGGATATCCTGAACCTTGCAGCAGAGGTTGGAGATTCAAGTCTAGTGTACCGCTTCATGTCCATGGCTTCCAACAACTCCATCTGGTCCAGCCGCGCTGCGTTTGGCAGATTCGGGTTGAGCAACATATTCTCGGACTCAAGTGTTGATGGATACTTGGCTCAGAATCCGAAGCTTTATCCAAAGCTCTATCGTTATAGGTATGCTTCCTGTGAAGGATTTCCTTCAAACACAAGTGAATATATATGCTGACAGAACTCTAGATTCGACCCGAATCCCAATGTGCAGCGTTCTATGAATGATATCTGGAACGCACTCGTCAAGGACTCTTCGGCTACTATCGATAAGCATTTCGATGCAATCATGGATGATCTACTCGTAAGCATTTTGACGAAAGAATGGCGCGTCCGTCAGGCTTCTTGCGCAGCCATCGCCGATCTGGTTCAGGGACGCAGCATTGACAAGGTAAGAATATTTGTATGAAACTCTACGGCAGCATGCACTGACCGTCCACCATAGTATGAGAAGTATCTCGACGCCATCTGGGGCAAGACGTTCAAGGTGCTTGACGATATCAAAGAGACTGTCCGCGTCGCAGCTGCATCTTTAGCTCGTGTCCTGACTGGAATACTCACTCGGTCTCTCGAAGCCGGTGATGCTTCAAACAAGTCTGCAACAATCCAGCTTGAGCGTGTCATACCCTTCCTGTTTTCGCAGTCTGGTCTTGAGTCGTCAGCCGAAGAAGTCCGTCTCTTTTCTGTACACACACTACTCCAGATCGTCAAGAAAAGTAACGCCAAAACGCTAAACCCACATGTTCCCGAGCTTGTCGAGCGTTTACTTGGTCTGCTCAGCAGTCTGGAGCCTGAAGCAGTTAATTATGTGCACCTCAACGCCAGCAAGTACAATCTTACCGAGCAGAAGATTGACGATATGCGCCTCGCCAGTGTGCGCTCATCCCCCCTGACCGAATCTGTGGAACGCTGTCTTGACCTTGCAGATGCAGAGACTATGGCTGCACTCGTCCCACGCATCGAGGCCGCGATGAAGAGCGCCGTCGGTTTGCCATCCAAGGTTGGCTGTTCGAGAATCTTGGTCACATTAGCCACGCGTCATAGATTCGTTTTCAATCCCTATGCTGACAGCTTCTTAAAGTTGGTCCAGAAGCAAATCCATGATCGGAATGAGACGGTCAGCTCATCCTACGCGGCGGCGGCAGGCTATCTTGCGCGTCTAGCCTCGGACAAACAGATTCTTTCTACCTTTGCCTTTGTCAACAAGATGTATTTTGAGTCTGAAGAGAGCAGCGATAGGAATCGCCTTTTAGCGGCAGACATCATGCGAGCCATTTCGCTTTACGCCACCGACCGCTTCACCTCTTTCCAAGCAGAATTCTTGCCCTTCATCTTCCTCGCCAAGCACGACTCGGAGGATCAAGTTCGCAAAAGCTTCACGGAAACATGGGACGATCACGTCGCAGGCCCACGTACCGTTTCTCTCTATCTCAAAGAAATCATCGCGCTCTCTGAACAGCACCTGGAAAGCAGACAATGGGCCATTAAGCATACAGCAGCGAAGACAGTTGCCGATTGTGTACTGCAAATTACGAATGCGGTAGGTAGTGAGAAGCTCGAAACCGTGAACGCAAAGGTTGTTTGGCCAGTATTAGACAAGGCGCTTAGTGGCAAGAGCTGGGAGGGTAAAGAAGTCGTGCTCGAAGCGTTTGTGCGCTTCGTTGAACGTTCGGAGGCGTACTGGAAAACTGATGAGGACAAGGATGTAGCGAAGCAGTTGGAAAAGGTGGCGAGCAGGGAGAGTAAGAGACAAGAAGGCAAGAATGAGAAGCTTGTTGCCGGTGTGTTGGAGAAGCTTAGAAGTCATTTGGGCATGTAGGCCGAATGAATTCAACTGCGTAGGTGGATTTGTAATTGATATCTACTATTGAATGCACAATTACAGCCTTGGAGCCCAGTCAGACTTAGAGTCTAGGCTCACCGAGACTCATCCCAGAACTAGCTCATAGTTCCCGATGCTTCGCCCAATTATTCTTTACGTCGTCTTCCAACGGCAACATGGTCTTTTGCAACTCGCTAGCCACCTTATCAGCCTCAGCCCATACTCTGAGTATGTTTCGTCCTGCGATCTTGGCTGCATCCTCGTCGCTGATTCCCTGTCTCAAGAGCTCGGCGAAAAGATCGGGAAACTTTGACACATCCTCCAGGCCGATAGGTGTCGATTCAATGCCATCATAATCCGTGCCGATGCCAACATGGTCGTATCCAATCAGCTCTCCGATATGCCTGATGTGACGAACAACTTGTGCCAAGGTGTTCGTCTCTGGAACAAAGTCCGGTAGGCTGTTTGTAGTATTCGCAGGCTTGCACGAGACAAACTCTGGGTTAAAATTGACCATGACGATGGAGTTGCGTTGTTTAACGAGCTGCAGAATGTCGTCTGGCACGTTACGTGGATGTGGGCAGATTGCATAGGCTGAGCTGTGACTGAAGATGGGTGGTGCAAGACTACCGTTCCAGCCTGCTTCGCCTTTTCCTACAAGCACGTCGCGCATCGTGTCTTGGCTAACATGTGCGAGGTCGACTAGCATGCCCAAGCGGTTCATCTCCTTGACTAGGTCGCGGCCTGCGGGGCTAAGGCCATGCCAGTAGGGTTTTGCAATGCCTGAACTGGAACCTGCTGGCCCAATCTGCACAGCGGCGTCGGCGTATTTGTTGTGGCAATTCCATGTTAATGTCGCGTAGCGGACTCCAAGTTGATGGTAGAGACGTAAGTTTGAAATCGAGTTGCCGATTTGGTGCAGACCTTCGATGATCACGGGGGCAATGAAACCCCCGTTCTCAAACGTTTGAGCGGCTTCTGCGCTGGTCTTGGATGGCGTAAAATACTTGGGGTATTGCTGGCCGAGACGACCGAAAAGGTCGAGCTGGTTGATTGTGGATTGGACGACTTTGAACCGTCAGTCTGGTTATGTAAAAGGAAATATTGTTCATCTTACTGTCGTAGTACCTCGCATCTGAGAAGTCGGTACCATTTCCGCTTGTTGGACACGGCCAGAATGCGCTCCAGAATGCACCTCGCTGCTTGCCCTTTTCCAGACGTGGGACATCAACATGTTGTGCGAGACCTCCGGTTTCCCATTTGTCCGCAAAGTCACTACCAGAAACATTGTAGATGTGGTTCTGGTAGCTGAATCGGATGAATATCATGAGATCATTATGGCCGTCTTTGGAAGGTCAGCCCAGTCTTATCATGGCATGGTGATTGCTGACCAATGAGGGGGTTCTCTTCCAATATCTTGGTGACTCTGTCTTCCACCGAAACAAATCCCCCAATTTTTTGTTTCTGGGCTGGAAGCAAAGCTCGTATCTCGGAGCACCAGACAATGGACGCGATAAGGCAGAGGATCAGGATGAGAATGACGTCATCTATACCGCACAAGCGCCGTCTTTGAGGACGGCTGCGCTGCGTTGTCGTATAGTCCGCGCTGAAGGGCAGCCCACTGGACTTGACCATCATGAGTAGGGTAATCAAGGTATTGTAGGGATTATTTGAATTAAAGAGTTGGACGCGACATGAGTAAGGAAGATCTCACCGGGCTTGGCGGACGATGCGGGCTTACTTTTTCGGGGTTTCGTCCGAAGACAACACGCGGGTTGAAAGAAGCGTACCTATGTACGTATACCCTCGTAAACCCACCATCGATCGTCGCGACGACAACTTCATATCACACAGAGACCTGACTCAGTTGTATTATATACATCCACAAACATGGCGATAATATCGGCAAACACAATGATTCGCAGCATAGCTCTGTTCCACATCACTCTAGCCGTGGTCCTGCTCAAGAATCCCGCCTTGATATCAAAACAGGGCGTTATTTTGTTGCTAGGAGAGTCAATGCAACTCGTATGTCGCTCAATTGCCCCTCTCGGTCTTCCAGGTGACCTCTAACGCGTTGCAGCCAACTCCCCGCGACTTCAACAAGCCCTCTGCAGCTACAGCCTTCATAGCCATCCTCTTCGCCTTCCTCGGCCTTAGCGACCTGACCGCTCTCTCCCTCCATGAAGACGTCTTTGACCAGTTCTGGGGCCTCCAAGCGCCCGTGCGTCTTCTCTTCCTCTTTGGCCTCACTGCATACACGTATATATTCAAAGAAGGCGGCATGTTTGCGCCCAGGGGCATGGACTTGAGGATGAGTGCCGGTGCCCATCTGAACAACAGCTTTGTCTTCACTTTTGGCTTCATGGAGGTTTCGGCTTGGTTTTGGGTGTTTGCTACGCTGAGGGAAGAGAGGACGGAGAAAGCGAAGAAGATGGCTGAGAAGTTGGCCAAGGAGAAGGACGTGCTATAGTGTGTGTGTTTGCTTTAGAGAGGTGGTTAAGGAGAATCTTGCAGAGGTCTGCAGGCACATGTCGCATACAGAGTCGAGGGCTCTATACCTCCATTGACGCCAGAGAGGAGAGAGCGACAGGGCTGGAGGATACATGTAGAGAAGAGAATATTACCAGAGCGGGCTGAAAGGCACCCAAGGAATTCTAAAAGTCCGGGAGGTAGGACCAGTGAGCAAGGAAAAAGACGACAGCAATTGGATTGATACCTTGTATGGCTCAAGAGGAGCTACGGAAACACCTCACCAGCAACTTGCACAATATCAAGATGCCTACAATGACTGGCAATCTTCCTTGCACACGATGTCGCCAAGTACGTAGTGAGCGCCCGGCTTCTGCTTTCGCAAGTCTTATGCGTGCGCGTTAACACGCCAAGTCTGTTTCTACTATGCCGTTTACCAGCAAATTGATCGCTTCGTATATTGTGCAGAGCGCAACAAGGGTCATTACCACAGGCGGTGTACGAAGATGCCCAACAACTGCCGAAACACACGCCTTGCATTAGCTCCTCGATCTCAACCTTATGCGTCCTTCGATGCCTCGAATGCAAGATAGCGGCACAGCAGCGAGCTGCAAGGAGGCCTCGATGCGATATCATCTCCGACTGTCGGCTCTGCGCCATGTTGGTTACTTTTGTAACCGGATGTTGAGAGAATACTGGATGCCCTGGACTTGCCTGGTTGGTATAACTGATTGGGGCTTAGACGTTGGTGTTTGCACCACTCTTCCCTCAAGAACTGGGGGCGTAGTTATATGATGGGATGATCAAGGGTTGCTCTCTACGAACGTCGCCACCGGACACCCAACCCACGTATCGGATTCCAGCCCGCCCTGGCCTCGCTTCCACTTTGCCTTGCAAGGCGTATATACTGCCACTAAATGTATTGAACAGCTAGATGAGGCCCATTTGCCGCATGTTCTCGTTTAGCAGGACGACCTTGGGTATAATATCGAGCCTGTGACACCACAAGCGTAAACTTTATATATTGAAGATGCGAAAAGTGCTTTCTGGCTTGCTGGCTTGCCGTGTGCTGATGTAATCTTACCTCTTCCCAGTGACATATTCTAGTCGACATGGACAGGTTCAAAATGTCCTGGAATAGGTATTTATTAGCCTCCAGTAATGCCCAGTTGACGCATGTCGCGCCTCTGGCCCGCCTAACTGTGCCACATAACCGTCAAACGACACAAGCGCGATTACCCATTTCTCAGCCATGCGCCTTGGGATGCCCATCCTTCATCCTTTGAATTGCTCAATAGCGTCCAAGGACCAGACACGTACCGTACCGTACGTGCCGCACGCGCAGTCGGTGTGCGCCGCCATCTTCATCCCCAGCGGCGTAGCACACCGTCCACAGCTCAAACACACGCGGCCCAAACGCCCCATCCAACTCCACTCCCTTCTCTATTCACCTACCCCATCAAGACTCGAGCATTGAGTCAAGGTAACGATTAAGCGCGAAAGATAGCACGCTCTCTTTGCTGTGCCGCCGCAGAAGCGCCGTAGGCCGTTTTGACGAGGCGCCGACGCTATGGAATTGCCATGTGCCACCGGGGATGGGGGGAAGTGGGATGGGGTACGCAAACAGATACGAGGTACGAGTATGCCGCTTTCTCCCCTTCTCGACCTCGGTCAGCAAAGGGTCCGATTTTCGACATGGTCGCAGGATGATCGGCGGTGGGCAGTTTCAAGTCTTGGGGTAGAAACGGGATGGGGGTTGGAAAGTAGGCTGCCTAGTGTGCGTCTGCAAGTAGGTATGTAGGGCATCCCATCTTCCAACGTGTGTTACACAGCTGAGCCTTTTGCCTACTGTACACAGTAACAGTAGGTATAATTCACCATGCATGCATGTATATGTCTGTTGACCCATCTAGCTACACATGTACTTACCTTTGCAAGTTGGCAAGCAGATACATGTCTGCATCTAGCATAGTAATGCCTCCAGCTTACTCCAACTCACAATCATACCACTTTTCACCTTACTCCACCTGCACCTACATTAACCCACACTCCCACTTGCTCACAAATTACATACTCTCACATGACCCTCCCCCCTCCCGCTGAACAAACACACCCCTCCCCCATTAGCGCAACCCGTCTCCACAGCCCTGGTTAAGCGCCCATGTATAAGCCACTATATCCCTGTCCGTCTCTCTGATTGGCCATGTCTAAGCCAAGAAGGCGAGCGGGAAGGTTACGCATCGTTGGGATGGCGTTCTGTGTTGGCGCCCGGGCCTTTTTTTCCCTTGGAGCAGCAAGACAAGGGAAAAAAGAGAGAGAATCTGACATACGACGACGCCCCTTGTTAGGATATTGGGCTTTTTGGCGTTGCTCCTACACACAACCGGCCAGGCTGGATCTTGACGTGCACAAACAGTGGCGCAAAGAACTAGAGCAATCGTAGGCTGGGTTCTTTTCTTGTTTCTCGTCGTTGCGTGCGTATGTGGTGCGTTCAATTGGCTGTGCTAAGCGCATCTATATTACCCTTCCGCATTATCTCTGGGAAAAAATGGCTCTTTCGAGCGGAACCAAAGGTGCGTCGTCACATGCACCAGACGCCAACTGTAGGTAGTCTGCGAGGCCGGCAACGGTTCAGCAAACAAGGCTGGCAAGTTTTTGCTTGTTCTTTTTTGCTGTTGCGTTGTGCGCTTTTGTTTCTCGGTATGGCCGAAAACTACGTTTTATCGTTAGGGATGTCTCGGTATAGCCAAGCCAATATCCTTCCTTCCCTCCACCACGACGAATCTAAAAACACGCATTAGAGTTATTTGTTTTTTCAGTTTATTTTTCTCGTGGAACAAAGGCGTTAGAATAGGTATCATGTCCATTTCTTTCTCGTCTTATAATACTATTTCTTCTTTCGTGTCTGGGAGGGCATCGTGCAGGCAATGGGCGTAGAAAACTACCCACTCATCTGACCTCGCTAGCCCGCACAGCCAGGGCTATCTGTCTTTGCCGCCCGGCTCCATCCAATACACTGCATGCAGCATCTTGCCGCCCAGCACATCCACGTGCCAGTAGCCTGTGCGTTCCTCTCACGTCAATCAGATCGATGAGGTAGCCTCGTCCCGTAGTTTGGCCAATCAACACCAAAAGCGCCGGCGCATCACCCGCCGATAATTGGTATCCGCTACAAATGTGGTAATGGTAATCTCAACGCCGAATACATGTTTTCCGCCGTTAGGGTCGTGAGAAAAAGGACGTGGCCATTACGTCGTTTCTCTATTGATTTGGGGTAGTAGTAGTAGTAAACAAAAGAAAAAGGGAAGCGGTGATGATGGCAGTAGATTGAGAATCTGGTGTAAGGAGTTGAAAGTAGGTTGTGATGGGATCGCCTGGACCCGAGTATTAGTTGAAATGGCCGGGTAGTTTGTGCAAGTCGTGTATAATGTAGACAATAGATGTTGGGCGAATGAAATTAGGCGCTGTGCCTAGGCGCCAGTACAGTTGTGTCGTGAAGTAGCACAGAGGGTTGCGCAACCGCCCATGCTCGAGCCAGCATTCCATAAGCAGTAGGGTTGCGTAACAGCAGCAGGCTCCTACTCGACCTTCCTCCTCTTGCCGCGGGGTGCGGGGTCAATTTGCGGAAACTGTGGCGCTTTGGCGTCGACTGGCGTGCGACTATATGTCACTGTCCTTGTAACGACTTCGCGCACGCTGACGCGCCTTGCTCGACCAGTCTTCTTTTCCGCATCCCAAGTCTTGGGCGATGAGACGGCGGAGTAGGGTGATTGGATGGACTTTGCGCTCGCTGGTGACCGTACGGTAGCGGGCGAATAGGGTGATTGGGGTATGTAAAGGCGGGGTGTCCGCGCTGAATGTGGCCGCCTGAAGGGTGATGGGGGAGGGATGGTGACTGTTTGGACTTTGGTTGGAGGTGCAGACATGGGAGGCTGATCCTCTTTGGAAGTGTCGCACCTGCTGCAGCTGCTGGATCTTGATGTTGCTGGTGATTCTTTGTCTGCAGGGGCCGAGGTGGATGTGAAGGAGGCGCTGGAGGCGGATGAAGTCACTGAGGTGGGGCGGCTATCCCCAAAGACAAACTTGCAGCTGGTACCGGTGGACATTGGGCTCGAGAGGACAGGCGACAGGTTCTTGAGAAACTCCAGGTAGGCCGTTGGTGGGGTGATTGGAGTCTTGAGGTCAGAGTCTTCCCGCTTGATGTTGGCAAAGATGGGCGTGGTTGCAGAAGTGACCATGGGCGACCTGAGTTCGGAGGGATAGGTGGCAGACATGGGCGTCTTGAGGGAAGACAACGCCGGCTTGGAATCGGTAGCGGCCATGGTGTTGAGATTTGGCGTGGGTGATGATGCGGAGCGAGTGACTTGTAGGCAGGCGGTCGGGGCTGTGCTATGCCTTGTTCCACAGCAAAGTGGAAAAGTGAAGAAGCGAGGCAGGCAGACAGGTACCTCTCTTTTTTTTTGGGGGGGGGGCGCCGGGGAGCAGTGTGTTTATTGTATGTATGTACTATGACACTAGCTCGAGGCGGATGCGCTGTTGTTGTTGGCCGCAGTATGGGTCCTGTCCCGGTTATTTTTGGGGCGCGAAGAGTCGTCCCAGCGTTTTCTAAGCGCCGAGGACTAGGATAATGCAGGCCCCGTGCACTGACGAACACCTCCACTGGCCCGCGATTCGCTGGCCTGCGCTGAAACAAGATGTGTGATTTGTTCCGCGCCTGCAGGTCTCGCGACTTTGACCGGCCGGGAGTGCAGCCTGATTCGCGGCTTGCGATTCGGATGTGTGATGGGTCGTGGGTGGTGTGCGGGAGCCAGGCTCCTCGTAATCTGAAGCTGATCGTGGCGATGCAGCTGAGCAACCGGGGCCGGGTACGACGACAACGACGACGACGACGACGACGACGATGATGATCGGAGACGAGCTGACGAGACGCTGGCGTCAGAAACAAGGCGGAGAGGCCAAGTGGCAACCAAGAAGCAACTGAGCGTGGAAATGTGTGCTTGTGTGCTTGTTGCTTGTCTCATGGGAACATGAGTCCATTTTTATGTCTTGCTTGCAGCCGCTGTCCGTCTCTACGCTGCTTCAGCGAATGCGCGCGCTTCCATCTGATACCTTGCCTCTGCCATCTGTCACTGATTTCACGTACCAGACACCTGACTCCGCTTCGCCGTTGAAACATAGTTACCAGCGCTTACACTTGACCCTTCCTGTAAGTCGCCGTTGCCTATCACATGGCCCCATGGCATTCCCATCTGCTTCATCGCCATGTACCCGGCGACCCGCCCGTTTGCCTCTGTTACACACTGCGCACCTAGTCGGCCAATGGCCCTCTCCCGCTATCTGCAACATGAAGCCACGCGCGAATGCCCCGGCCAACTTCAGCTACAGTATGTACCTAGGTACGGTACACCGCGCTCCAGAAAAAAAAACCCATGTCAGTGCGCTAGCCTATAAGCTCCTGTAGCCTACTGTTCCCATCTATCTCGTCCTCTTTAATAGGCCTCACGGCATCCCCGACCGCAATCGTGGGGTTCTGCCCTAGAGGCGATGACACATCACCCCATGGTACATGGCAGGTATGCTCTCCAAAGTAGACGCGCCCGTCAAATCGACGCGTCTTGGAAAGCGTCACAAACGGCTCCTGGTTCCTTTCTGCTGTTTGTTGATCGATGCAAACCATCTGGCATCTTCGACACGCTCCAAGCATCTCAAAGAACTGCTGGCCAATCTCAAGGTAGCGCCAGTCGTCTTCAGCATACGGGTCCTCAAGCCCAGGCGGGTACGCTGGATTCTCCGCAACCACAATGTTGGCTCGGAATACCTCTGCTTGCGCTGCCTTACCGCCCTCTGCTTTGATCATCTCATTCAGCCGGTTGAGGCTCGATCGCGATATAGTAAGAATGGGGCTCTCATTTGCTAGCAAGATGGGCTTTGAAACGCACGCGCCGGGCGTGCTGGGAACCGTTTCTGGAAAGGCGCCGGGTACTCGCATAGCGCCCGCCTTCTGGTACTTTTGTAGATGCGCTTTCGAGTGTCGGGAAACGCCACTTCCACTGCTAACAGGAGGGAAGCGCGCAAGGTGACAGGCCACCCCGAGGGCTTGCGTAAAAAAAGACGATATCTCACTGGACCGATATGTCTTGGCTTGGATCGAATCTCCGCATACCTTCGCGCTCCCATCCTTATACACAGCTGTGTCTGTAAACAGTCGTGGATCAGCCGAGAGAGGCACTGTGATCTCATGCGTATGAGTTGTATCTAATAAAGCACCCGCCAGGTTGACGCGTAACAAACCCTTCTCGAGATCGATACTGGGACGTATCAACGCCATCTTTGGGTATCGCTTCTGGCTCAGTGCGGCTCCCGTGCCTTGGTGAACAAGACACCACTCCCGATCCCACGCGAGGCCCTCTGGGCGCACCTCCCATGAGCTAGCCGGCGGTACGCTGAACGCCGCACAGCTTTTGATAGGATAGACAGACAGCCTCTCCACGTGTAAGCGGCTTTGCGTTGGTGGCTCGAGTTCAACAGCCCTGATTGGAGACGCATTCACCGGTGGGCTTGCTTGAACGAAGAACTCGCGCGCGAATCCAACAAAGTTTGCCACATCTAATAGGGTACTCATTGCTCCAAAGCTGACGCGTATCATTCCTGTCGGCTTCGCGCGAATGACGTCGTTGTCGTTACCGCACCGTTGCCCGGCAGAAAAGTTTTCTCGCATCTCCCATGGTGCCAATCCTAATGATGATGCAACGCCTCCAGGATTGCAGAGCCCGCCAGTCCGGAGTTGGATGTTCTTTATCGTGGCCAGCTTCTCCACCTCTGCATTGCTGATCCAGCCGCCACACGCATTCCGGAAATTGAAAGCAACAATGGGGCCCTGAGTAAGCGAGTCTCCATACCTAGACGCCGGGTCTTTGTAGATGTGGCATATCTCCTCACCATTCCCGTGTCGTAGTGACAAAAGCCCTTCGTACAGCCTTTGGGCGAGAAAGGTAGTATGCCTTGAAACCCTATCCAATGAAGTGTACAATTCCTGGTGTAGTATCATTGCGGTGTCAAGCGCCATGATACTATGTATCGGCAATGTGCCATCCTCAAGCCTCTCATGAAGCGAGTCAGTCTTCTTTGCATGCCATTGCTCTTTTAGGCATACAACCATCTCGACAGTGCCGCCACCAAAGTAGCGTCGTTTGTCAAATACCGATGCTGATGCTTGTCTGACGATTAAAGCGCCAAGATCTGGGAACCCGAACATCTTGTACAGGCTCAGTACGGTGAAGTCGGGGGCCTCGTCTACATTCCCGAGGTCAAGAGGCGAGGTTGAGACAAGGGCTGCAGCATCGAGCAAGGTATACACAGAGTTTTTTTTGTTCGTGCGAATACGGTGTGACCAATCCAACGGTAGTCGACGTCCGTTCATGTTGGACTGCGCTGGATATGCGAAAAGCTGTGCGGGACCAACCACACTGCCCTGGTCATGGATCCATTCATTCACCTCGCTGTCCGAAGTAAAGCATCGGTGCTCGGTTGCCGCCTCGCGCACTCCTATTAGGCTTGTATGTGCATCTCTGTGGTAGCCGTACCAGAAGCCGTCATCCTGGTCACGGAAAGCTTCCATGACGAGCTTGATTCCAGAGGTAGCGTTGGCAACAAATACAACGTCGAATTCTTGGGGATCGGCGTTGAAAAGGTGCAAGAGCCGGAGCCGCACGTCTTCGATTCGCCGAGTTGTCAGTTGGGAGGCGTTGGAGGACGAATGCGGATTGCCGTAGAGGTTCGCAACCATGTCGGCAGAGAAGCGCTCGATCAGCGATTTGGCGTAGGGCGTGGTGCCAGCATGATCAAGGTACGTTGTATCTGATCAAAATGAGTACGCATCCTAGCCACCTTGATAGTAAACCTACCCTGCAGCATAGGATACTCCTTGGCGCGAAGTTCCTCGATCGCATTGTTGTAGGCTGTGTCAGTTTCGCCTTCCATGGTGTTTGGTGTGTCTAGTTCAGTGCGCCAGCAAGTTACCTCACCCGTAGTCGCCTGGAGAAAAGGAGAGAGGAATGTAGTTTGCTAGTGAACTCATTGCATTGCAAATAGGCGTCGTGTTTGCGAGAGTGGGGGGGAGCGCGATGGCGAACGGTGGAGTCGCGACCTCTGGACGTGGAGCTTACGGCCGGTCCCGATCGTTCGGAACCCACCACCCTAATACTTACGTACAACAAGCCAAAGGCTTACCATTGCATCGTGTAACACTGTAGTGATATCAACACGTATCAGTGACGGACATTCACCTTGCAGAGAATTATATTTGTATCTTTCAACTTGATCACTATCCTCTGACTACAGCAATGCTAGGCGGATACGCCATAGCCACCTCCTTGGGCCCTACAACCCCCATGCCTTCTCTCGCAAACACTAACCACGGATTTTGTCACGCAACTAACAAGCGACTCGAGGCGACTACACCCACCCCTCACTCCACAGCCAGTCTGATCTTGACCATCAGACCAAAGATGCCACCGACCTCGTAAGAGGCTCGCACAGCACTCGATCTAGTAGTCATGTCCACATGAGCGGTCCTGGTCCTCTTGACCTGGTCTCGCTCGGGATGGATAGTGATACTATAGCTAGACGAAAGAGGTTAATACGTTGCTGTTTTGTATCAATCATTGAAGAGAAGACTTGCAGGTTCCGCTCGTACTTGGTAAAGAATTCGCGGATGGCTTCTTCGTCAATGTCGGCCGCCAGGTTGGAGAGAATCAGGCGGGAGGGACGGCGCTTCTCCTCTTCCCGTGCCTGGTACTCTAGCTCCTCTTGGAGAGCGTACGCGATGATGGCGTTTAGCTTCTCCTCCTCCCTCTGCATCATGTCTTCAATCTCCTTCCTAGCTTTGTCTTCGGCTGTATCAAACGGCATGGCAGTTGGATCGAGTAGTTCAGATGTGGTACGAATGGAGGAATTTGCCAACTCCGAGGAAGATGACAGAATCATCAGACTGTAGCGGAGAGTTTCGAGATCGTCGCCACTATTATCCGCAGTTTCTGGAACTGAAGTCATCGTCTTATTAACGAAGGTTGCCTGCGGATCGTTGTGTTCGATAGGCAAATGTATGGCCCACTGCTTAGTCTTGGTGGATAGTTCAATGAGCTCCGCGAGCATCTGCTTGGGGTCATCCATGCTGTCCTGGCTCGTGGCCACCGCGCATACAGACGTCTCCCATGTCTGTATCTGTATATCAAAAAAAATTGGTAATTGTCGCATGAGTAACAGGAAACAAGCATGCTTACCCGGCAGCACTGATGTTGCAGCGGTTCTAGATATCAGCTGGCCGTTTTGGGCAGTTCCTTGCATGGTGTGCAACACTTGCACAGGCTTCACGAGATTCAAGTGTGCTGCCAATGAAGCCTTGCGGTGGGGTACATACGGAGAAAACAGTGGCCCTAGCTTCTAGGGTGGTTGGCTGCTGCCTGTTCTTCCTCTCACCTCCACGTGGCTGGCTTGCAATTGCCAAGATGTTATTGGTACTAACAAACTGGCGGTCTAATAACCCAGGTCGCTTCTCCTAGTGCCAGTGTAAATATGTCTGTTGATACCATTGGTATCCATTACGTAGGACTGTGCCTCTCTGCTAAACCCAAAGTAAGTCATGTTACACCATCCCCAGCAGTTTCCTTAGGATAAAACTTTGAATAGTGGAATGAATTGACAACTAGTGGAAAGACAGATTAGTGGGCAACAAGGCTGCAGTCACATACTCATAAGAAGCGAGGTACATTGAGGTTGCAATGCTTCTGCCATATCGGCTAGTATGTGTATCAAGCATGCCGACTCATTCCAACTCTTGAACATTACCCATGAAGCAAGAAAATTGAATAGTAAGCCTACTTGAGCCGGAGCCAAGGGAAAACGGTGACCTACAAACCCTCCTTCGATGTAGCATTTCTCAATCCTACTGCTTCTTCTTCCCCACACCCTTCTTCTCCTCAGCCAAGCGCTCAAATTCTTGAATCTCCTTCTCTTCGGCCCGCTTAGCATACCACTGTCCCGCCTGAAGTACCAGAACGCCCACAAGCACTAGCGAGAGGATAGTATTACTCGCCGCGAAAACCCTCAGCGTATCGTCTCTTGAGATGTAGTCACCCATGTCTTCTTCAGTCACCTCACCCGGCGCGGCCTTTTCTAGATCACCGTATATGCCAGCTGTCACGACTCTGAAACCCTTGACGATATTGGTCAGATACACAGTAATGCCGGCCATGTAGAGCACGAGCGATGCGCCGTCGAACAGCATGTTGGCCTGGTTGGGCTTGAAGAGCTTGATGAGGAAACCGAGCAGGCCGGTACCAATGACCAAGTTGAGGATGCGCGAGACGATCGGCGGAGAGGCGTAGAGGAATTTGATGTGCGATTCCAGCATGTTAAAGTAGGTTGCGTGATCTGTGGGGGTGGTCCATAGGACGTTGTAGTCGTATGGAAGCTGTGCGAACAGGATTCCGAGGAAGAAACATGTTGCTACATTGTACGTTAGTAGGCTGTGGGCAATGGTGGGAGCCGGGCTATGGATGGTGTGTACGTACGGCCCACGACCATGAATTGCGCAAAGTTGTTTGCTGCGCCTTGCGTCATTTTGCGGTAGTCTGTCCGGGCGCAAGTTCGTTCCGTATGCGCAAGCGATGGAGATGTTGAAGAGAAAGGAAGTTGAGAGGCTGGCGCAAGCTTATCGCGCGAGTTTGCGGACTGCCAGGTGTGAGATTCGTTACTTGGGAGTAACCTCTTGAGGAAGGTAGAACCGCTCAATTTTCCAACGCGCCTAACCGGGAAAGAAACCCGCAGTGATGGTGTGTAGGGGAATTTATGGTAGTGGGATCGCTTTCCCACTGTTCGGCAATGACCCCGCGACCGTTCACGCACTGATGATGCATCATGTGTGTATGTCTTGGCACCACATGTATATGTATAGCAAGCATAGCAACCACGGCTCACACGGCATGTACATGGTTATATCATGGCTTAATTGGCATTTTGTTCGCGAAGCTGCACATAATTGCTGGTCAGGAAGACTTGCCGCTTGTTTTTGGATATTGAACGCCTTGGAACTCCATACCCACATTGCTACTTTGCTGTCAATTTGTCCGCGTGACTTAAAAGTCGTTGTCAGCGTCCATATCCTCGTCCTCTCCGGCTTCAATGAAGACAAGTCGCGTGCCTTCCCCAGTTGTTTGCCAAACCTGTCGGGGCATATTAGTGTCGTTCCTTTATTTCCAAGTACGCTGTCGGGACTTACATCAAGCATGGAAATATTCATCGATAGCAGACTCAAACTGGTCCGCTGTGAAGCCCTTGGCCAAGACTCTCTCCCTAACCCTACGCAGGTCCAGTTCACCTCGCGTGCCATCACCCAACGGCAGCAGCACCACTTGCTTCCATGCTCTTGATGAGGTGGTAGATCTTGCTGTTCGGGGTGTGATCATCCCTACGGTTCTCATCCGCATACAAGCTGGCTTTGCTGACTTCAGTAAGACGTAGAGCCTCGTCCACGTCCTCTGAGATGACCTGATCAGCGAACCGTAAACGTGCGAGAGCCTGTGCAAGACGGAGTACGCCAAGCAGTGTACGCGGCGAGGTGTGGGTGAAGGCCTTTTTGTTTCCATCGTCGCGCTTCTGCTGCTGCCGCATGCGTACGTAGGCACCGACCATGTAGTCCGAGACCTCTTTGGGCACCGTCGGTCGGTATGATCGTGCACGAGCAACCCATTGACGTACTTCGGCTGGGCTGAAAATGATGCCTCCAGGAGCTTCAGGGTGAGCGTTATGCATGTGTACATGGGTAACGTGGCGGGCCAGCTCTTCGTCCGAGTCTCGCGATGGGGTATCAAGAATGAGAAAGAGAACATCGAAACGTGACAATAGCGCAGCAGGGAGGTTGATGTTCTCGATGGGCGAAAGGCGGGGGTTGTAACGTCCGTAAAGCGGGTTAGCGGCGGCAAGAATCGACGTGCGGGCGTTTAAAGTGGTGGTAATTCCAGCCTTGCTGATCGAGATGGTCTGCTGTTCCATGACTTCGTGGATAGCTGTCCGGTCGCTGTCGTCCATCTTGTCAAACTCGTCAATGCAGCACATGCCATTGTCCGCCAGAACAAGGGCACCTCCCTCAAGGACCATCTCGTCTGTGACCGGGTCACGCATGACAGCTGCGGTAAGACCAACACCACTGCTACCGCGGCCAGTCGTGTAAACACCACGAGGCGCAACCTTGGTGATGTACTTGAGCAGTTGAGATTTGGCCACACCAGGGTCTCCCATCAAACAGACATTGATATCGCCACGGATGCGCATGCCGTCGCCGATCTCCTTTGTGACGCCACCAATGAGTTGAAGAAGGAGGGCCTTCTTGACGTCGACGTGGCCAAAGATTTCGGGCGCAATGGATCGTGATAGGTATTCATACAATTGACCGGTCCTTTCCAGTTCATTCATCCTTCGCAGGGTGGGTTGTGCGAGTACCATGTCGTCGTAGGCTTTCTTGTGCTGCATGACATACTGTGCCTCAAGATAGGTGTCGGTGAGGAGTCCGGCGCGAATAGCCTTGAAGCCAGTGTAAGGGGTTGGGAGAAAGATACCGGCACAGTCGATGACATCTCCGGGGTTGATCTGGCGTACCAGAGCGCCATGGCAGTGAATGGTGAGTTGGCGGGGAATATGACCAACAGGAACCTGATCAGCCATCTCTTGGATCTTGACTTCTTGGAATGGCAGAAACTTTGAGGCGCGAGTCGAGAGAAACAATTGGCCCTTTGTCTTGTTGCTCTTGCAGTCGTCCGATGGACATTCGACGAGAGGAGTAAACTGCTTGGTAGTCACAGGCTGGAAGACCTCGCTACCACAGCGGTCGCAGGAGTAGGCGTTGACCTGTACGGCAGGCTTGACGTCTGAGACTCTTGTTGCAATACCTCGGACTGTGATGAGGCGACCCAGGTGCTCTCCACGGACATTGCGGACGGCGAGGGCCTTCATGTTGCGTTGGCTGCTGGCACCAGACGGTATCCTCGGCCTGAAGTTGAGCGTGTATCGTCGCGTCAAGGCCGGGGGAAACATGGATTCGGGCGCAGCCTCTGTGCTGTCGTCGATTCCCTGCAGTTCCTGCATTCTCTCGTTGCGCCTGGAGCGCTGTGTCATGATGACGTCCAAGACATCGTCCTTGAAGCTGGGTTTAGTCAGTTCTGGCCATCAGATGGTGGCTGGAGATGCACCTTAGTTCCCTAGTCGGCCGGGGAAGGCACTTGTCGACTGCGCGCGAGAAGATTTCGATGTAGTGATGGGCGTTGCGCTCGATTGACTCGATCAGCCGGTAGTTGTGCTCATCGTCTGAGGTGGCTTTTTCGTACTGTTCATATCCATCAGCGCCCCGCACTGCTACTTGCACCATGGCGTCGGTTACTGACCGACTCTAGGTCGTTGAGATCTATCTGGATCTCGTCCCGCTCGCGATTTGCTACCTCCTGCAGCTGGTTCATGTACTTGAGCTTGGACATGGACTTGTTGCGCGATTGTGCTGCGTTGGGCGCGGGGATCGTCCGAGTCGTCGACCATGTCATATACTCGTCGTCGCCCTGGCCATTGAGATTGAGACTCTCTAGCTGGTCGGCTGCATCGGTGGACGTGGACTTGTAATTCTTGAGAAAGTCGATAAAGGCGGCTATGTGCTGTTAGCCAGGCATGGGCTGTGTTTTGCGCCCGTGTTTGCATGCACACCTTCCTGCTCGTCATAGTTGACAGGCGCACTTATGGTAAAGAGGGCCATTGCGTCTCAATCTCAACCTGGCGTCGACAATAGTCTATAGAGGAAGAGGAAGAAAAAAAGGACAGGGTGTTCAACAGGTACAGGGTTGGAGGTGGGGGTGGGGGCCGTTGTTGTCGTCGTTGTCGTCGTCGTCGTCGCCTCTGTCGTCTAGGCGGTATAACAAAATCGGGGCTGGTCGCGCTGCAGCAGCGCGTCGACCGCGTCGCCAGGGCACATGGGCGATTGGCCGGCTGGATTCTGCCCGCTGCCACCGCCTCTGGCCCGTCGACGCCGACGACCTCGGCATGCATGCGTGAGCTTGAATATCAATACTTGAACTTGAATACGGGCGCATTCCTCGTCATCCCCCTACCACCATGCCGCCGCCACCGAAGAAGGCTGCGGGAAATGCTGTCCAGGCCGAAGTGGCCCTGCATCAGTCATTGAAGAATTGCCTGGTCAACTTACCATCGTCGCTGGTTTCGGTGCTGGTGAATGCCAACACGGTATGCGATGCTGGCCGCGACGACAACTGCGCGAGTGCTTACAGTGCCTCTAGGTCGCCCAGAATGTCGTCGTCCAGCTCTCATACCGCCAGCCCCCACCGCCTGGGGCTTCGGAAAACAGGAATGCCGCCCAAAAGTCCGTCTTTGTCGGATGGACGGGCATGCAGAGCAAACGCAGGATAGCGCCTGTTGTCGGACGGGACGGCCTGAGGGGTAGTCCAGCCGTCAGCCAGCAGGACGTCCCGGCTGTAGAAGTAGATGCTACATTTGCACGATTGATCGGCCTCGATGAAGGGCAGAAAGTGGGCATCCTGCTGCATCTGGATCCGCCCCAGGCGCATACCATCAACATTGAGCCATTGACTCCCGTCGACTGGGAGATGATAGAGCTGCATGCCCAGTTCCTCGAACTAAACTTCCTCTCCCAGATACGCGCACTCCCAAACCCGCAAGCCCAATCGCCGCACCCCCTGACCCTCCATCTCTCTCCTACCACGACGGCCAACATCACCGTGACGTCCATCGCTCCGGCTCCGCCAAACACATCGCCATTCGTCAAGATCTCTCCCGATGCCGAGGTCATCGTTGCGCCCAAGACACGACAAAAGGAAAGAAGCTCGAATCGGGAAAGCAGGAGCGTGGGTGCTGCGTCGAGGAAGAGTGGAAGAAGCACCACGAGCACTGTCCGACGACGCAGTGGCCGCGAAGATAGCGCCAGCAAGGGCCTGGTCTTTTTGCGGGGTGTCGATCGTAGTGTCGCATCCGAATGGTTCCATCAAGAGGAGCACGTAGGTCCCGAAGGCTTGAAGGTGTGGGTAGACAAGGACCTACTGCTCACAAAACCACTCCGAGGCGTCAGCTGGGTATCGGTGGCTATCATAAGACCCGCAGGTCTACAAGAGCCCGTCGACATGTCCAAAGACCAAGACCAGGAGAAACCAGCTTCTCGCGTCGTCGCCAAAATTGCTGCCTGGGAAGATGCGCCAGACAGCCAGCACGTCGCCCTCTCAAGCGACCTCTGCGCTGTCTTGGGCTTCCCAAACTTCGTAGGCGGACTTGTTCGAATCGAAGGCGCGCCAGCACAAACACCCAAGCCTTCCGCTATCAAGCCACAAGGCGGGAAAGAGTCCAGGGAACCCGTCGTCAAGTCGATCAAGGTCCTTCCCTTCTCGACCACGGCTTCGCAAGCCAATGCATCTCTAAAATTCGGGGGTGAGTCCAAGCAAGACCAGGAAAACGCGTTACAAAAGATCAGATCCATATACGGGAACAAGGACGGTCTGCTGGATGGTCCAGTCACCGACGGCATGATATTGCCTGCGGCAACCGGCTCCGAGCTAGGCTGGCAAGGAGGTATCTTGAAGTTCGACCCACCACCGCCGACTAGTGGAGGCGGAGTATCGTGGGTACTCTTTCCGGAAAGAAAGCCGCCGCTTGAGTTGGGTCAAGAGGTCTCAACACCGACAAGCTGGGCCAAAGGCTGGCAACAAGGAGATCCCCTACCGGAGACTCCAGCAAACCTGGTCGGCATCGACCCTCTCATCCAGCAGTTGCGATCGCATCTCACACACAACTCCTCTGTTCTACTCACTGGTGGGCTCGGCGCCGGAAAGTCAGAATGCGCCCAACTTCTTGCTCATCAGCTTCGAACCGAATATCTCTTCAACACCATCTACTTTCCATGCCGCAAGCTGGTCACAGAAGAGACACGAGTCGCCACTATCAAAGAAACTCTCAACAGACTGTTTGCTTGTGCATCGTGGGGTGCAAGAGGTGGTGGAAATGCTGTGGTCATATTGGATGACTTGGACAAGCTATGTCCTGTCGAAACTGAGCTCCAAGTTGGCAACGAAAACGGACGAAGCCGGCATGTCAGCGAGTGTCTAATCAACATTGTCCGGCAGTACTGCTCAATGGACTCTGGTGTTGTGCTGCTAGCAACAGCTCAGGGCAAAGAGGCACTGAACAACGTCATTGTTGGTGGACACATTGTACGTGAGATTGTCAGTCTCAAGGCACCCAACAAGGATGGCAGAAGGAAGGTATTGGAGACGCTCGCCTTCAAAGATGCAAAGGCGCAGACAGAGCAAGAGCCGAATGGTCACGCATTCCCAGCTTCCCCCTCGACCAGCCGGCCCACCACCTCCCACCGCAGCAGTCCTAGTGTTGACAACATGTCAAAACCATCTTCGCGTGACTATGGCTTTACCATTGACCCTTCAATCGATTTCCTCGATCTCGCTGGTCAAACGGACGGTTATATGCCTGGTGACCTCGTGCTCCTGACATCTCGAGCTCGCAACGAGGCCCTTATCCGCTCAGTCGCCTCAACGTCTCCTACCATCTCTCTGACCAGGCAAGACTATACACAAGCACTATCTGGTTTCACACCTGCCTCGCTACGAAACGTAACCCTGCAGTCGTCTACTACGAAATGGGATTCGATAGGTGGTCTTCACACAACAAGACAGGTTCTGCTAGAAACCCTCCAATATCCCACAACATACGCCCCCATCTTCGCCAAATGTCCACTGCGACTACGCTCAGGTTTACTTCTCTACGGCTATCCCGGATGTGGCAAGACACTGCTTGCTTCCGCTGTAGCAGGAGAATGCGGATTAAACTTCATATCCGTCAAAGGACCAGAAATTCTCAACAAGTACATTGGTGCCTCTGAAAAATCTGTCCGCGATCTTTTCGAGCGAGCCGAAGCAGCGCGACCGTGCGTCCTCTTCTTTGACGAATTCGACAGTATCGCACCGAAGCGTGGCCACGATTCGACGGGCGTGACAGATCGAGTGGTGAATCAGCTCCTCACGCAAATGGACGGTGCAGAAGGTCTAAGCGGAGTCTATGTCCTTGCTGCCACCTCACGACCGGATCTCATCGACCCTGCGCTTCTGCGTCCCGGTCGTCTCGACAAGTCTCTTTTGTGTGATATGCCAGACGTGGAGGAACGAATCGACATTCTCCGTGCCGTCACGCGCAAACTACATCTCGCACCCAGCGTTTTGAAATCTGGAACCGAGGGCGAAAATCTGCGCGACATTGCACTGAGGACTGAGGGTTATTCCGGTGCTGACCTCCAGGCCGTCGTGTATAATGCACAGTTGGAAGCTATCCACGATGTCCTTGGCGATGTAGACCCTTCGAGGATCGACAGCGAAAATAAAAAAGATGGTGATGGTAAGGAAAAGGGCATCCCGGAATTTTCCTACTTTCGCTACGGAGACGGAACCGATCATGATACACTGAATGGTGATGAATCTACCGCCATGAAGACATCTGCACAACTGACGGAACGCGCAATGATTGCGCAGAAAATCTCGGCGTTGCAGGCTCTCAGGAGGAAACAAAAGGCGCTCCAGAGGCCCGGTAGTGGTGGGGACAAGGATGATGAGGACGGGGCTGTGAAGGAAGACGAGGAAGGTGGTGAGAGGAAAGATCCGCAGATTCAGTGGAAACACATTGAGAGCTCGCTTACTTCGGGTCGTAGTAGTATTTCGGCGCAAGAGCGTATGAGGCTGGAACGTATTTATAGGGAGTTTGTAGATGGCAGGGATGGGGATTTGCCTAATGGTCAGGGAGGAACGGAGATTGGGGGGCGCAGCAGTCTTATGTAAAGTTTTGTATAGCAGAGGCTTCGATGAAGTATTTTGTGTTATTGAAGGACCTCTAATATTTGCATTCGTATTTGGCACGTTCACACGCTCACACCCAGGTCAGGTTGATTGGGTTATGGTATTCGTATTCGAGATTTTGAAGATTGTAATCAGGTAGGTATGTGACAGAAGAACATATACTCCTAAACCCTCATACTCCGTTTATCCTGGGGCCACACATAACACACCACAACTTTACTTTGGAATCACACCTTTGACCTTATCCGCCACCTGCTCCAATTTCTGGCCCGCTTTGTCCGCCGCGCCCAAGGCATCATGCTTGGCAATATCTGCCTTGCCCGCAAGCGATGCTTCTCTGCCCCCGAAGTTCCAGTAGTTGAGGTACCGGTACCCTTGTACGAGTTGCGAGGAGAAGTTGATAGCGTGGCACCCAAATAGCAGGTAATTTGCCGGTGTGACGGCCATGGCGTAGCGCATGAATGTTGCAGAATAGAGAGTCAGGGCACCTGTCATACGGCCCGAGATACTAGCAGAGTTGTTAGGTTTGCTTGCTTGTTTCTTACGGCGGGGTGTGAACGTGGTAGTGGAGACGCGTGTATATGAGGGGAGGGAGAGTCATGCTATGTGCTCTGTATGCGGGAACTGTAGAAGAGACATACATCTCAGGATCTTTGCTCATGTCTGCAATAGCCGCAATCGGGATACCAAAGTTACTCGCTGGGCCCCAGAAATCTGCATTCGGCGTCAGCGGAATGGTTCGCTTCTTCCTGAAAACCTCATACGCCCTGCATCTAGTATCGCGCAAACTCAATTCATTCCCCGGCTCTTCTCTCTGTACTTGTTCTCTCAAAGGTGGTGGTGTAGCACCAGTACAGCTACAGAGCGGTTGCCACGGCTTTCGGACAATGGGTAAAACATACGGGTCGAGCAAAAGTAGTCGGTATACTTGTTTGAGCGAATCTTCGCATTGAGGGCTTTGATCGCGGCAGCCATTGTGGACAGATCCTTCAACTCGGCTTTTTTCCGAGGTTGGACAAAGATTGAGAGAGGTTGCGGCGGGCCGTCAAGGTGTGGTTCGCACTTTGCGGATCGTTTGGTTGCCAAGCCACAATTGGGGCCGATCGCGAACAGGGACCGGGGCCGGGACCGCAGCTGCAATGCGACAACGGGAATGCGATCACGTGCGGACTGACAGGGTGGGGAATACGGGGAAATAACGTGATTGATATAGAGAGTGTATTGGCAGACAGGACGTATCGAAACATACTACTATGGTTGATAGGCAGCCCAAGGTTCTCTGGACCACTTCATGATTACATAGCTGCATCAACATGGCACATTTACACGGGTGGCGGGTTTGATACGACTATAGCTAACATTGGAGCGGCTGACGATTGAATAGCCATATTCGTGGTTGACTTGATGCGACTGGCGGCCTTCGCAGCATCCAAGCCAGTGGTATATGCCAGATCCTCCAACAAACTTCTGTACACTTTTACTCGAAACCTCCATGCTGTCGGACTCTCTGTATGGCCTCTGAGCGTGGCGTAGATCTGAGATGCTTGCTCCGCCTGATGTCTGTTGGACATTTTTTTTTCGCCCGTCCCAATGCACAATGTGACGTGCACTTTGTTCGTCTGTTGCCAACACCGATGCCCCAATCGTTCAGATGAAATTGAATCATGATGCTCCGTCTCCGTAAGTCTATCTGCCACCGAAACCAGGGGGTCCGCCGCGCCCGGGGAAACCGGGCGGTCCGCCGAATCCTGGAGGGCCTCCGAAGGCTCCAGGAGGGCCACCAGCAGGAGGAAACCCGGCTGTCATAAATTAGCTATTACAACCTCAATCAACGCCCAGGGATAACGTACGCGGGCCACCTGGAGGACCACCGCGACCTGGGAAGCCAGGCGGGCCTCCAAAACCTCCAGGAGCGCCTGGAAAACCACCTCCAAATCCAGGGCCAGGACCTCCGACACCAGGGGCTGGTCCAGTAAGACCAACTGGAAGACCACGTCCAGCAGGGCGAGCTACACCAGGCCCTGCGGCCAAGGCTGCAGTTGTCGAAGGTCCTGCGCCACTTGCTCCGAGTCGCGCAGCGGGGTCGGCAGGCGGCGGGCCATCAACTGATAGCGAAATGACGTGGGCGCCGCGGATGATGGTGAGGCCAATGGCCCGTCGTTCCTCGGTCTCGGTGACTTGCTGGGCTGCGCCCGGTGCAGCTTTGCCCCTTCTTCGCGTACGTCGGAACTCTTCTGTGTCGGCGAGAACCAGGTTCATGTGCTGTACAGAGGCGGTTAGAAGGAAAGATGTATCAAGAGTATGCGACACGAACCTTGTCGAATGCGAGCATCTGCCCGACCATTTGCCTGCCATCTTGCAGCGTAACTTTCATGCGATAGTTGATCTGGACTGGTAAGTTGGATGCGGTCACGGGCGGGTTCTGGGGCGCTTACTAGATTTTGCTAAATCACCACACGTTAGTCAGTTGCTATGCGCGTCTTCTCTCAGGTCCAGGACGCGAGCTGCTGGGGCACCGTTACTCACCATCTTTCCCTGTCTGTTTGCGGCGCCAGACATGACTTTGTGTTGCGCGTCCGAAGACGACTTGAAACTCGGAATATGGGTGTTGAGCAAGGACTAGGCAGTTCTCCCCTCGTGGCGGGCGACGGGCGGGGCGTTTGGAGCTGTTGGTGTTGGGAAAGTTCAGAAGCTCTCGTAGCATCCACATGGCACGTGCATGATTGCCAAGCTCGCTTAGGGCTCCCACTCGCGCGGCCAAAATCATTCTGAGATCGCGACTTGTGTACACCAGCGACTTCGACAGCCACCCAACGACTACTAACCTCCCCAGTCACCACCATGGTACGCACCAAAAGGCCACGCTCAAACCCCATGCGCAAACTAACAACCATGGCAGTCCGACTCAAAGGCCTCCAACCCCATGCGGGAGCTCCGCATCCAGAAGCTCGTCCTTAACATCTCCGTTGGCGAGTCTGGTGATCGTCTCACTCGTGCCGCCAAGGTGCTCGAGCAGTTGTCCGGTCAAACTCCCGTCTACTCAAAGGCCCGCTACACCGTCCGCACTTTCGGTATCCGAAGGAACGAGAAGATTGCCGTCCACGTTACTGTCCGTGGTCCCAAAGCCGAGGAGATTCTCGAGCGTGGCCTCAAGGTCAAGGAGTACGAGCTCCGCAAGCGCAACTTCTCAGAGTCTGGCAACTTCGGTTTTGGCATCAGCGAGCACATCGACTTGGGTATCAAGTACGACCCTAGCATTGGGTATGTGAAGCATGGGCTGTGAAAAAGAGACACACAGGCTGACAGGAGCAGTATCTACGGCATGGACTTTTACGTCTGCATGACCCGCCCCGGCGAGCGTGTTGCCAAGCGCAGGCGGTGCCAGAGCAAGATCGGCGCCTCCCACCGCGTTAACCAGGCCGAGACCGTCAAGTGGTACAAGAACCGATTCGAGGGAATTGTCCGATAAGCTTGTCGACGAGTGGGTGTAACGGGAATGACGTGAAGATTCTGCACGATAACCAGCATTTTCGGTCTCGGGGGTTCGGTCCAACGGAGTCCTGGAATGTATCTTACAAAAGAGCAAGCATTGAGCTTGCGGCCTATCAATGGAGCAGGACCTTGTCTCTAACGAGCGGGTCTACGATCACAAACACAATGGAGGCTTCACTTGGGTGAGGTTCCGCTTAACCATTGTATGATCATCTTTGCCTGTTGCTGTCTGCTTGTGATGTGTCTGCTTTAGGTGACAACTAACACATGTTATGCAACTGTGCCAGGGTGAAATACTTTGCCTTTATTGCACGTATCATTCCACCACACGGTGCCAAGAAATGAACAATTAGTCATTATTATATAGTGACAAGACAGGCCGGCCTTTAGAGAAGCAGCCTCCCAGAAGAGATGTCCCCCAAATCAGCGCCCATGTGGTGCAAAGAAGCCCAGGTCTCGACCATTGCAAAGTGGCTTGATCTTACCTAGTCCCAGGTTTCCTTGGCTGCCCAGCTAGGCGGAACACCACAGCATGCACATACATACGGTATACTGGTATGTATGTAGGTAGGTAGGTATATGCACGCTGTACGGTAGACGTTTGCCGGTTGCTTCCGAGCGGTTAGCTTGACGCCGTTTCTGCGACCCAGGCGAACATGGCATCTAACGGTCATATGTGTGTATGTGCGTGTGTATTGGGGAAATTACGACCATGTGTGTTTGGCGAGACGCCGAGGATGGGACGCGTGGCGTAACGGTCGTTGAGTTATTATACAGCTAGAGTGCAAAAATTTACTCTCCTGGGCGCGCCGCGAGGGGGCCGGTGATGTACATGGCACGGTTCCAGCAGCAGCAACGCGCAGACGAGACCGCCGAATGCGAGGTCACGAGTTCATCCACCTTGAAAAAAAAGCATGTTGAAACACAGTGGTTGAAGTAGTGAGTCTTTTGCCATTTCTCATTCTTATTCTCTGTCGGTAGATCTTTCTGATCTGCGTCAATATCAAAGGTATCAAGCGGAAACCCCAGTTCCCAAATATGTTTCTCCCCCCAAAAAACACCAAATTGCGATTAGCGACAGACGGGCAAGAGCGAGAAACACAAACAAACAACAAATGAAAAGCCTGGCCAAAGCCTGCTCCTAGATGACAAAAATGTACACTTCCAGAAATCGCCAGACTAGGATTCTAGATGGATAGAAGAGAAGGAAACAAACACATTGCACGCTAAATCACAACACACTCACTCAACTTCAAATGGAAGCTCCTTATCGTTGACCTGTGACCGACGCACCAAAGTCGAAGCCTGTGGGCTGTTGCTGAGGTGGCGGGTACGAGGGTGACGCCAGCGGTGTGTAAGCACCAGGGATGGGGACCGCAGCATACTGCTGTTCACCTGGTGCAGCGCCAACATGCTCATTTCTTCGCTCCTGGAAGCTTGGAGAAGCGAGTGGTGGTGATACGGTATGGGCACGTGGGGGCGCATCAAACCCATTTTGCTCCACCTTCGGTGTGGCCCCAGTGATCTTGATAGGTGGTGCCTGGAGAGTGAAGGGCTGCGGCTGAGCGATTTCGCGTGCATATGCATATTGGACCTTGTCGCTCTCGCCAGCTTCTGCTGCGGAGTGCGGGTCGACGTACATTGGGTGGCCTGGAGGTGGGCGCCAGCCACCGGAACGGGGAGACATGGGGCCGAAGCCAGGCGTGTTGGGGGCGGATTGCGAGCGCAGTTGAGCGAGATACAAGTCGGAGCGGGCGCGGTCACGCATGGCCATGGATTTGCGGAGCTTACGCTTGGACCAGAAGCGGTAGAAGACGACGCCGTAGATGGCGATGACGAGAACTTCGACTACAATCTCGATGATACAGCATACAAGTGCCCAGTTCTGGTTAAATGTCAGTATTGGTATTCGTCCAAGATTGATAGTCTATGCCTACCTGAAGACGGCAGACGAGGCTGTAGGCCACATCGTCCTCGAAGAGATGTCGTCGCTTGTTGTCAACACAGGACCAGCCCCACATGTCTTTGTTGTTGTTCTGTGCTTTGCTTTGATTGAAGACGGCGGCACCAACAGCCCACATGATAATGCTAAATATGAAGAATGCGACAGCAAAGACGGTATAGTAAGCGGCAACCTTTTCAGCTCGATGGTGACCTCCTCTCCAGTAGGCGATGATGACGACGATTGACATGAGCAGTGAGATGCAAGCAATGGAGAGCAGAAGGACCTGGGGCCAAATTTTGGTGTTGTTAGCCCATGCCGGAAGACCGTTTCTGGGTGCGAGAGTCTTTGTGGCGTTGAAGATGGCGAATGCGGATGCGACCATGGAAAGAACGATGAGTGAGCAAGCGAAGTTGATGCCTCGAAGGAAGATTTTTGCCAATCGCACTCGGACCTTTATTTTCTACTTTGTGTTAATGACAAATGATGGCGTGATGCTGGATTGGTGGACTCACCAGATCCTTGGCCTGTTCCTTGTCTGTCAGTGCTTCGCGCTTCTCGAGCTGGTGCTCTTCCCGGAAAGTTGGGCTCATGATTGACATTGCACCGGCTGGTGTCCGTGGGGGGGCACCAGGCGACTTCAAAGCACTCTTGAGAGGAGTCTTTGGCGTTGGTGGAGGGAGATATCTCCGATCGGTTTCCTCCATTTCGACGGATTGCTGCATAAAGCCGAAGCCGGTGTCTGCAATCTGGGGCTGTGGCTTGTAGTGGTTGGTTGGGTACTCGATGGGTGACCGAGGAGGGTCAACGGGCGAGTGTACTGATGTTGCTTCGGCGAAGCGTGCTGCGCGCGGTGTTCTGATATCAAGAGAATCTCGGGAGCTTCGTTCTTCAGTCGTAATCGTAGTAACCTTTTTATCGTTGGCGGCCATTTCAAGACTTGTCAAGCTTCACTTGAACGCGGCGGCTCTCATCAAGTGGAGACAGAAGAGGCAGTGGGGAGAGAGATGGAATGAAACGTCCACGACTATAATCCAGCCCAGCTTAGACCAGTCGCGGGAGGGTAGGGGCGATGGTTGATAAAAGACACACGACGTATTACAATAAGAGACCTGCTGGAGAAAAGAGAAGAGAGGTGGCAACGGGCGAAGCGCTGGGCTTTTAGAGTCGGGGCGCTTCGAGGGCGCAAAGGTCGAGGATTGGATAGCGGGGGAGCACGGGTAGTGGCAGGTAGGGAAAGCGGCGATGGGAAAGCGGGTGGGTACTTACAACGTTCTAAATGTATGGCGGCTAGAGCAAGACTGTTGGCACCACTGCAGAGTTCAGCCTGATAGGCTGACTGGGGAGACGAGCTGGATGCCAATGGCGCGCAGAGGGAAGAGGGGGAGTGGTGGTGGCCCAGAAATAGACGCCCGGGTGAAGTCAATTAACGAAGCACAAACGACGCGCGCGAAGAGGTTTGATTTATGGGCTAATGTGGCCAGGTTCTCATGCTGTCTGTCAGCGTGGCTGTCCTGATGTGTCCACAGCGAGGCTAAGATGTGCCAGTCAGTCGTCAGGTAGTACGTTGTATTCGCCTGTGCCCCCGAGGCTTTGCGACGAGGCAGCAGAGTATGGGAAAACCCAGAAGACGTTCCGAGTCGAGGCATGCCACCAGGCCTCGTGCCCTCGGGTCGGGAGCAAAGCCTGCCCAGCACATTGGCGTTGAACTGGCCAGGGCATAGAGATGGTGATGCCCAATGAGTGGCAGCTGTTTGACGCCTGCAGAAGGCGACATGGCGGTTATGGGTGGTGAGTGGTTGGACGGTGCATGGACGGTGCATTAAACCGAGTGGGCGCGCTAGGCCCATGAAGCTTGCGGGAAGCGCGCAGCTTTGCCTGGCCACCAATCGCCCGCACACACAACCATCTTTCGAGTCCGAGTCTTCTGCATCCATGTCTCAGGGTCGCCCTCGCTCTCGCCCAAGACAAGATGCGACATGGCCCAGCAGAGAAGCGTGGCAACATATAACACAAAGCCATGCCCGCAAACCCCTCCCTCATCATCGGCAGAGACCAAAGTACACAAGCGTCTGCACGCCCAGGCACAACACAACGGCTGCTAATTTGCCCGGATACCGGTACAGGACCAGTACATTTACGGGGATTTTGCTGCCAGTCTAGCTGCTTCGGGATAGTTTTGTTTCGTTTCCTGCTGCAACCTTATTTTTGGTTCCCGTGCTAACATGTCAGCATTGCATTCGAGCACCAGTAGGTACCTTACTCATCTACCTAATTATATCCCACTCTGCCCCAAAATCCCCATCCCACATCCCATCAATCATCCACACTGGGACCAGCCGTTCCGTCCGCATGCAAGACCCTCAGCCGCCGTCACGGCCGTGCCACCTGTTTCGAAACAATTTAATCCTCATCCAGCCTCGCTTCGGTTGGTATATTGCTCGTGCGCCAACACGCACTGCTTCCGCTGAATTTGTCGTCATTAGGGCTGAGGCTTGCATCGTCTGTACCACCTTTCGCCCACATTCTGCCTTTCTTATTAATAGCCATATCTGACAAACATTGCATGATAAGACGATCCCCGTTCAATCTGAGCCGCATAAGTTATAACGTCTCGCAATATATCTCCTCATCATAGTTTAGACCAACTGCCTCCTCCAAGTGCGCTTCGTTGAGCCTCTCCCAATGCCGACATGACAAAAATAGGACATTGTTCATTGATTGCGTGTAGAAACAAATGCAAATGCGCTCCTGCCAACGTCATGTCTACCATCGGTACATGTATCTAGGCATCATGATGCAGAACAGAGGCGGCCTCAATACTCGTCTAAAACCTCAACATAGGGTTGATAGAACCTTGTATCCCTTGCACTAGAAAATAACGGGAGAGGCAACATGTCCTGTTCCTTGTCGCTCGTCGCTCGCTCACTCACCTGGTACCTATCAGGCAGCGCACCTTCTACACCCTGACAATAAAAGCTAGCATCAGAGCTCTTTCGCTTCCTCCCCACCTTAGCTTTATCTACTTCTTCTCTTGCAGCATACCTTGTCTGGGCCTGTGGGGGGAAACCCCCGGTACGTGTTACTGGAAGAGACACTGCAGCTGCAGGGCCACCTACCCCACCGGATTCTGCTGCAATATTCACTGCGGGGCCTTTTCCCGAAGCCATCAGCGGGCCTGGGTAAGATATCTTGGTCTTTAGTGACGGGGCGGCTTTGGAAGGGAAAGGCTTCCACCACGTATGCCCCCCTGCTTTCTCTGTGCGCTGCTTAGAGCCGCCCAGAGGATTAGCGTTTACTACCTTGACCTTGGGCTGAACCTTGGATTGAACCTGTATTTGCGCAACTGTCTTTTGTTGTTTGGGTGCTGGACTCGAGTGCGGGGCCGGGGGTAGGGGTTTACTCGTTTCGACAGTACTATGGATATTTTTGTCAATAGTTATGGGTACTTCGTATGAAGTCTGCGAAAATTCAGAGTCTTTTCGAGCATTGCGAGTCTCGGGCTCGGGCTCGGGCTCTTTCCCTTCAAATTCTGGGCGCGCCTGAATGGGTCGTGGCCGCAAGGGAGGGTAAAGTACTCCACGAGGATGAGAAGATAGGGGTAGACGAGGTAAAGCTTTGTTATATGTTTCGTCTACCTTTCTCCGCACCGGTGCAGTTTGCTTGCGTCCAGTGTCGATGCGTTGTTTGCTGCGCACTGTTTGGAATAGTTTCCATGCCTTTTGGCCTTCGCCCTCCGGTCCGGTCATATATATGTGCCTGGCTGTGCGATACCAGGCATTAGCTCGAGTATCCGGCTTTTCCACAGCTGTATTTGTGTCGGGGCCTGTTCTTTCGTCTTGATTCCACCAGGGGCTCTGGGCTATTGTCTCAGACTTCTTAGTGGAACTTGGGTAGGATGGAAATACTGGTGATACTGATCTTGTATTGTCTCTGGTTGATGTCACAACACGAGTTCTCGGAGAGACATTATCCGCCTCTTCATACATTGATGCCTCTTGGCTGTCGTGTCGGAGCTTAGGGGTTACAATATCGGTGTTCTTACTCGGTCCTGCTCGGTGGGTGACAGGCTCTGCAGCCACCCATCTAGTATTGTCGGTGTTCCTCTTCATATGGTGGTCGTTCTTCACAAACGGATTGATGACTACTCGTGATTTATTCATCGCCAAGTTAATTATGGTGCTATTTATTGAGATGACGTACGTTGGCGACTCTTGTCGTATACTGACACTTGCTCTTGTAGATCGATAGTGAGCGAGAGAAAATCAATAAAAAGACTTGATAAAGCATATTGCAAAAGGTCGTGAATATGGAATAGAAGCTTTTAATGCTGCTTAAAAAATTCATGCAGACCTTGCAGAGCACAAGTGAGACAAAGAATTGGGAAACAGAGCAGCAGAATGAACCTTGATGACCCATACAATACAAGAGAACAAAGGAGCACTGTACATTCGTCATTATATCAGCTCCCAACGATCAAAGGCACTGTGGAATAATTGATTATGTGTTGTGTAAGTTTTTACGCTTGTGAACTTTGATGAGATAAATTAGGGCTAAGACATTGACGTATACCACTGACTTGACAAGAAGGAAATTCGTAATCTATTCGCCAACTTTCTGATGCTATTGCAACCTTATGAAATGCTCTACGCAGCGAACTTCGATACCGTCAATGGCCAGTGGCTTGCTGTACTCACTTGGTACGTTCTCCATCGCCTTGGTAATATCCATGTCCATGTCCTTGACGCTACCCGTCTCGCTCTGAGTTTCGCTGCCAAGTGCCGAATCACTCTTTCTCCTCTCCTGGGTTTCTTCTTCAATGTACGCATACTCATTCCTCCAGTCATACAGCATTTTGCTTGTGACATTGCTTCCGCCACAGAGTACGATAACAACCTTGTCCTCTGGACGCACAGGGCGGCCGAGCGCCTTTTCGAGGTGGCCGTCGTAACAGAGGGCAACGTTGATGCCACATGCTAGCTCTACCATGATGCGTTCGTCATCCGCGAGACGCCAGCATCCCATGGCTGCTTCCGCGTCGGGAAGCACGATGCTTCGCACATTGCCACGTTGACCGTATTTAAACGTTGCATCTGTTACACGAGCACAGCCCAAGCTAGTCGCTTGAGACGTGATTTTCGGTAAAGTGATCAGCTCCTTGGCCTGTAGAGCTGCATTAAGACTCTCAGCACCTGCTGTCTCCATGGCGAGGATGGTTGTCTTGCTCATGGAGAGTGAGTCCATTGCCTGGCATATGCCATTGAGAAGGCCGCCACCGCCGACAGAGCAGATTAGCACGTCGGGCTCGGAGCCAGGGAGTTGAGCGGCAATTTCGTGCATGCAGGTGCTGTTACCCTCCCAGATATCTGGGTGGTCAAAGGGTGGGCAGTAAATTGTCGATGTTTGTGCCTGGTAAAAATGGATTAGTGTCATGGATTTCAATGACGTGAGCAAAGCACGTACAGTGGGCATGACGTGTTCTCTCAGATAGGTATCGGCATCTTTCCAGGCCGCACCATACTGAATAACTTCGTATGCTCCCGCGGCCCTTAGCTTGGCGACCATCAGGGGTGCTGTAGCTGTTGGTACTACGACGGTGCAGAGAAGGTTCAGGGCGCGGGCGGAGTGGACAGCTGCGAGGCCGGCGTTGCCACCGCTCGAGGCGTATATGTGTGGACGAGAGTCTTGTGGGAGTTCTTCAAGGCGGCGGAGGATGTAGTTACCGATACCTCTGGATAGTGTGAGTGTTTTCCTTGATGTTGAAATGGGGATGCTTACCGTGACTTGAATGATCCAGAGGGCTGGAGGTTCTCCAGCTTGAGGAAGATTCTGCTTCTACGATTTAGAACTCTCTAATCTGGAAACGGTGCAGTGTTGTGGGAAATTGGAAGGGAAGGCAGGCGATAGTAATAGGATAAGTGTGACCGTACCATCCTGCTGCTTCTGAGAGGGCATACGACTCCCTCAATGGAGTCTGAACCCAAGGGTTCTGCTGCGGCTCCTCGTGAGCATAGCACTCTTTGACAGCCATGGCGAAAGTTGAACAAGGTTGACGAAAATTGATAAAAGTTGACGGAGTGGTCGGGTATCACAGAAAGAGCAGATATAGTGACGAGGGCAGAAGATGAAAGAGATGGCTTATGCTTCTGAAATCTATGTCGAGTGTCAAGTAGATGCTACGAGAGTCGACACCTTTATCTCCCCCAGAGAGTCTTATCGCTCCGCACACGCCCGCTACCTGGGCATCCAAGAATGCAGGGCAAGAGGGGAAAAAATCATTCAAACGCAACGAAACCACGGTACCTGGTATCGATTACCCTATAGAGTGCATATATTACCCTATAGATTCTCGATAAGGAGCATGCGACCGCACCGCGACTGCAGAATGACACAAGCATGAGACCAGTGGTGAGGAAGTCCGATCATGGTTTAGATTTCCACAAGCGGGTATTAACGGACCGCTTTCTGCCAGCATGTACCGCCTCCACATTGCCCCGAACCTGGTGCGAGCTGCCTATCAGATGACGCGCCTCATCACAATGCAGGCAGCTTGTCCAGAAAGCCCGGGCTCGATAACAGCTCAGTGAGGAATGAGGAAGGGCTGGGTTGGAAGGTTGACGCTAGCACGGCGAGATTGGGTGGCGGGATGGACAAAGGGATCCCCGACGGAAAGGGAAACTCAGGTCTACCGGTACACTTGCAGGTGAAAGGGACGCGTCCAAGGTTGCATGAGAAGCCAAACTTTTCATGGTAAGCTATCGTCGAACTAGACACAATGTTTCCAGGACTAAAAGTGTGTACTTTGGCATACAATCCAAATATAAAGTGCGGATCCGCAACCACTTCACTCAGCAGTATTCATGCAACGCCGAATCAGCATTTCAGCCATCCGCGCGTCGCGTCACTACCCTGATGATGGGTCTATGCAGCGACCTTTGGCTGATGGAGTAATCCTTTCCTGAAGTTCCAGTAGTTTGCTCGGATCGGATCGTATCTTGTCGCCAGTAGCTCTAGAGCCTTTTCAGCATCCTCTTTGCCGTCGGCTTCTTCGGCGTAGATGTCTGCAAGGACATCCAGAGCATGGCTTGAGTGCACGTCATCCGGCCTCTGGACATGAGCAAATTCGCCAGCGAAGTCTTTGAGCGTCGATTTGGGCAGCTCAGCAGCGCGGAGAATGCCCAAGACGTAGTTCCATGGGCTCTGATTCTGGGGGGCTTTCCTGATAGCTGCTTTGGTGTACCTGATAGGGTCAGCAGAGTGCATCGACTACGGAAACAATAGGAACCTACTCAATCTCCCGGTTGGCTGTTTCGGCGCTGGGCTTCCCCTCGCGGCCGCCCACGACCAGGTAGTAGCGGTGATTCCAGGCAGAGTTGTTGCGTACGTCCTCTTGGATGATGCCGTGTGTCCACTCTAGTTCCTCTGGTTTTTCAAATAGGTCGAAGCGCTTGACAAGCCATTGTCGGTAGCTCCACACATGGTAGTTCTTGGAGTCGAGCTCCAACATGGAGCTGATGAACTCGGGCTCTCCCTCTGGTGAGCCAAGCTTGTCGATGATGGTGTGTCGATGGTGCCATATCTGGTAGTTTTTGAGATGTTTCAGTGCCGTGGGATTTAACCATGCAATTTCGTCCTTTAGAGAGCGACCAATTTCGGAAATGGTCTTTGCGCGATAGAGCCTGTGGCGTGTAAGTGCTTGTGTTGAGTTTGTACATGCACATGCGATATGTCATGCCTCTCCTCTGAGACTCGCCAACTGCAGCATGCGCACGACTTACCAAACGGTGTAATGGGCAGGGTTCATGCTGATGATGTGTTCTGTGAGCCCAAGCACTCTTTCGCTGAACTCGTTCTTGGCCATGACGGCGCGCAGATAGCCCATGGCCTCGCTATACTCTTCGCTATACGATATGGCAGCGAGCGGATGCAAGCCGCCGTCATCTTGTGGGAGCGGCTCCATGTCCGCCCATGCTTCGTCGTCATGGTAGAATTTTGGCATCCTGAGTGATTCCACAGCTGCCTGCCTATCTTCAATAAAATACGGTTCCGCCGTCAAGAAAGTGGATAGCAGGCGATATGGCGACAGGAAGATGGCCGTGAGCCAGGCGCGAATCAAGTCAAAGATCATGGTGGGGGCCAGTTGGTTTGCAAGTCAGTGGCTGCTTGGCGGGAACCACGCCATTTTCATCTACATTTGCAGAACAATAGCAACGCATCTGAGGCATGTCTAAGCTCTTTTGATCCCTCCTGTCCCCTTCACGTGGCCATGTTTGTGGCCGTGTTTGCACGCCAACAATTTGCCGCTTGCATGCTATTACTCGTTCCGGAATCCCCAGTAGACGCTCCAGACAAAGCATGTCTGGCGAACAATACCAAAACAACATCTGCCACTTTTCCATTTCCTGTCACCCTTGTGCAAACAGAACGGAGGACTGCCCTGGTTCTTTTCCCGGAGCCTCGAGAATGGTCCCATATGGTTCCTTCTCTCCATTGTATCCCACCGCACCTTGTCCAACTCCACACTTGCAACTTCTTCGTCTTCGCCCTCTTTCTCTTCCCCCCATGGTTCGTGGCTGCCATGTCGCAACTGGCCAAACTAGGCTACAAAGGCCCATCTGCTTCCGTCTTCTCTCTATGCAATCTTGACTCCCATCATCAAGACACATATCGGGCCTCCACATCCACTCTTCACTTTTCCAATCACTCAACCAGACGGTCAGCCTAACTCCCGGCCTAGTACAATCAATATCCACCCCCCACGGCCATCCTGAGCCCATGACCGGGGCCGAAAAGGACGCAGCCCTCAGGCGTCTCCGCCGAGACAAGAAGAATCTGATTGATATGCACAATCGGAATTGTGAAACGATCAGATGTCTGCGGGCCAAGATGGAGACGCTCGAAGCCGAAAGAAGCTACACTATCGATAACCTCCAGGCCTTACTTGACGGTCTGGGACCTATGGTGGTGGAGACTGCCGACGACGGTGGCAACAGTGAGGCGGCTGGCGGTGACATGAAGCCTCTACCCCGCATCACACCTGTCAACGTAATGAGGTATTGGCTACGCAAGGTGTGGGAAGGTTGGGCGACCAACCCCCACCAAGCACCAGCGTTCCTGTATGCAATGGGGTTTCTTGTACTTGTGGTATGGATATTTGGCAACGTCGCTGTGGGAATCTACGACGGCTACATGGATGTCGGTACGCAGCAAGGGCTCAAGATGGTCCGAGGCTTGTTAGGCGCGGTTCCGGGTGCCTTCCAGCTTATGATGTATTTCTTCCCCCCTGTACAAGTCAGGTTCTGAGAAGCGATGGAAGGGCCAGAGATGTTACAAAATGGTAATTAGCATTAAACATCATGGACCGGCGGTCATACCATTGAATCTCACACGTTAAAAAAAAGCTCTTGCAGTCTTAACATAAGACCATGACGTTGCATTGAATACCTAGAAGTTCGCCCTGTAGCCGTCCTTGAATACTATAACGTTACATTCCACATACACACATACACTCTCACTCTCTCACTCACACTCACACACAAAATTTCCCATTGTCGTCTTGGAACAAGAAGATGTGCTCACCAAGTCCCGCTATAACGACAAACGCACGTGCCTGGCAGCAACTTGGCATTTGAAGACGGATAGCGTGCTATTTGTATTCTCTTCAAGCCTAAACACACGCCATATCAAGGCTAGCTGCTCATTATCGTACCATTCAGTCCAAGGGCAAGTCACCCAGTCGTGTTGAATCGCCTCTATTGCTTCTTCTGTGCATTTGGGCCCATCTCCTTGCTAAAGGCAAAGTAGGATACTTCAAGGCTGGTGAGGGCTCTGATACCGACCATCAGGATGAGGAAAAGCGGGATGATTGCAGCAAATGCCATGAAGATTCCCGGTGTAAAGTATTGGTACTTCTCGAATAGGCCTCCCTCGGTCGAGTTTGCGCGCTTGGGGTGGGAAGAAAGGTCGCGCTTCAGTTCCATCTGCATGGCGTCTGGGAACGAGTTGTCCATGTCGTACGTGTACTGCTTGATTGATTCGTGGGCTTGCGACTCGGTCTGGGGGGTGGTGAGGTAGATGACGGTGTAGTCGTGCGACTTTGCACGGTTGATGATGAAGTCGTCGAGCACGGCATCTGCCAGGGTTAGCGGGACCTTGATATTTCGGCTATCCTATATCCTTACCATGCGACTGAAGCTGCTCGATGCGAAGCGCCTTGGACGTGGGTGGTGCAGCATGCAATTGTCTGCTGAACCAGGTGTCGTCGCCGTCGCTGTGGGCCTTGGCGCAGTTTGCAAGGAGATAGTCGGCGATGGCGGCTCCATCAACCTGACCGACTGTATCTGGTATGGCTACAGTTGACTTGACTTCGGCATGCTTGCCAGCCATATAGCGACTGAGCTGTGGCGTGGCGCGGCCATGTTCGTAGTCGGCAGAGGAGACGCCCTTTTGCTCAACGACAAGGTACGAGCTGGTGGGACAGTGCTGAAGAGCCTTGAGCACGTCGGCCGTGACTTCTGATGACTCGGCGATGGCGGCGTCGTTGTTCGGGATTAGCAGGCTGCAGCTGTTAGCTTTGGACTTGTCGGCATGCCATGGCTGCTGTGGTGCCTACTCGGCTGTGGAGAAGAGGAAGAAGGGCGATGTGTTGCGAAAAGCGAGCGCCGAGGGTAACGCGGCCAGAGCGAGGGCACCGACAAGAGTCTTCTTCTTCATCATCGTCGTCGTCATTCTTGTCTTGTTTGAGTAGTTTGGGGGGGCGATGGGTATGTGAAGCTCAAACCCCGTCGACGCGCCCGTGGATGGCTAAAACCGGAACTAAGCCGCGACCGGGGTTTACCAGGTAGTGTGAGCCCGGATGACTGGCCGGACGCCTACGGTATGACGCGCTTCCCCATCTAACCATGTAAATTCCCGCGCAGCCTCCTTCACAGTCGCCCACAGTCGCCGACTGCGCCACTGCACTCTAAGACGCGATTATGAGTGCTCTTTGACTCATCACACTCTTTTTTTTTTGGCCTTCTCCTACTTGATCAGGCCATACCAATACCCGGGCCTGTAGATACTGTTCTTCTCGTTCTTCTTCCTCTTTCCCTCAACACCAGCGCCTTGCTATCACACGCAATGTCGACGGCAACAGTAGAGGCAGCACCAGCACCAGCGGCACATGCTTCGAGAGCATCGCGAAGACGGCGAAATCCGCGCAACCGGAACACAAACCCCCAATCAGACCAGCAAGAACAGCAAGAGCAGACGCAAGCAGACCATGCTCAAAGAGGGGCCGGCGCACGAGGTGGCAGACCAAGGGGCCGGGGACTTCACAATGCCGCCACCTTGGAGTTGGTGCCTACATCTGTACAGCAAGCTGCGCATCGAGGCGGGAGGGGGGGCCGTGGGGGAGGACGAGGTGCAAGACCAAGGCCTGGCCCAGACCGTTTCCCACAGCGCATGGCAGCTGGTGGCCGTCAGTTTGGCGGACAGCTGACGGCTGAGGGCGACGACGCTGCGTCACAAACCTCTGAAGCGACCCAAGGTTTGCATGCAGACGCACCCTCCTTTCAGCCTGGCCAACCCATTGCCCCTCGCAAATCACGCCCGCCACGCCCGCCACGCCACAAGCAACCCCAGGCCCCCAAATCGACCGCGCCCGACATTGCCACCAGAACACACGAGGATATCGACAATGGCCACTACGAATGCGCCATCTGCACCGAAGAAGTTACAAGACGCTCCAAGGGTGTTTGGTCTTGCAGAACATGTTGGACTGTCTTCCATCTGGGATGCATCAAGAAGTGGTCCACCAACGAGGGCTCAGCAGCGGCACGACAGCAGGCTCAGGACGGAGAAATCCCCCCTCCTAGACAATGGCGTTGTCCGGGATGCAATCTACCCAAAGAAGTCCTGCCCAAGAATTTCCACTGCTGGTGTGAGAAAGAGCTGGAACCACGATCCACGCCTGGCTTACCGCCCTTCTCTTGTGGCCAGACCTGTTCTCGCCCGCGGCTGCTTCCCAAACCCTGCCCACACCCTTGTGGCTCCACCTGCCATGCCGGCCCTTGCCCGCCCTGTGGTTTGATGGGACCTACACAGTACTGCTTTTGCCGCCAGAAATCAGTGACTCGGCGTTGTATCGACACCGACTATCAGAACGGGTGGAGCTGTGGGCAAGTGTGCGGAGCATTGATGTCTTGTGGAGAACATGCATGTGAGCGACCATGTCACCATGGCCCTTGCGGGCCGTGTGAGGTTCGCGTGCCTGCACGTTGTTACTGTGGCCAGATTAAAAAGGACATTTTATGCCATGATCGAGCCGAAGAAAAGCAGAGCAGCCAATCCCATGTAGCGGTCGATGGCACTGCCACGGTCGAGAATTGGGTCGGCTCGTTCCAATGCCCTAACGAATGCGGTCGTTCATTCGACTGCGGCAAGCACACCTGCAAACTGGACTGCCACGCACAGGATACTGAAGCACCACACTGTCCGCGCTCTCCAGACGTAGTCACGCGCTGCCCCTGTGGCAAGACTGCTCTGGCTGACATGTCCATCGTCCCCCGAACATGTTGCGAAGACCCGATCCCCAACTGTGACAAGCCTTGTGGACAAATGCTTGCGTGTTGTCACCAGTGCAATCAGCTCTGCCATCAGGGCGATTGTCCACCTTGCCTGAGGCAAGTCGGCATCTCATGCAGGTGCGGTCGTACATCATCCAAGACCATCTGCCATCAAGGTACGGAAGAAGCTCCCCAGTGTATGCGCGTTTGTCGTGTCTCACTCAATTGCGGGCGGCACGAGTGTGGCGAGCGCTGCTGTGCCGGAGAGAAGAAAGCTGCCGAGCGGGCATCCAACCGTCGCAAACCCAGACCGCTCGACTCCGTCGCCCGTCAGTCTCGTGAAAACTTTGAAGCCGAGCATATTTGTACCCGTAGCTGTGGTCGCCAACTGAAATGCGGTAATCCCGAGCATCGTTGCCAGGAACTATGCCATAAAGGCCCCTGTGGCACATGTCGCGACGCTATATTCGATGAGCTTAGTTGTCACTGCGGAAGAACTGTATTGCAGCCTCCGCTTCCCTGTGGTACCAAGCCACCACCATGCCGGTTCAAATGCGAGCGACCCAAGGATTGCGGTCATCCTCAACTAGACCACAGCTGCCACGGAGACGACCAGCCATGTCCCAAGTGTGCCTTCTTAACAACTAAGCCGTGTCTGTGTGGCAAGTGTGTTCTTAAGAACCAGCCATGCTGGCTAAATGAGGTTCGTTGTGGTCAAGTCTGTGGACGTACTCTCAGGTGCGGTACCCACAAGTGCCAAAAACAATGTCACCGGCCTGGAGAGTGCGAAGAACCATGCACGCAAGCCTGCGGAAAAGAGCTCAGTAAATGTGGCCATGCATGCTTGGATCCCTGTCACTTCCCTCGGCCATGCAAAGAGGAAAAACCATGCTCACACAAGATCTTTGTCACCTGTGAATGCCAACGAATCAAGCAGGAGGCCAAATGCAATGCTTCGCGCAATGGCAATGGAAATCTGAAAAAGGTACTCAAGTGTGACGAAGAATGTGCTCGCCTAGAGCGTAACCGTGTCCTAGCACTCGCTCTCAACGTAGATCCGGAGCATCAGAACGACCACATCCCGTACTCGGACGCCACACTGAACATGTATCAACAGAACTCTACATGGGCAGCTACGCAGGAGAAACAACTCCGCTTATTTGCTGCTGACCCGGACGAGAAGCGACTACGCTTTAAGCCTATGCCTCGTAACCAGCGTGCCTTTATTCACTCACTCGCTGAAGATTTCGGCATGGACTCGGAGAGCATGGACCCCGAGCCACATCGGCACGTGGCCATCTTCAAGACACCAAAGTTTGTCATGGCGCCGATGCGGACACTCGCAGAGTGTGCCAGAACTCGTCAAGTACAACAGCGCCTTGCTCCTGCTTCTGCCCCTGTAGCCTCTTCGTCGGCCTCTGCATTGCGTCCCAAGCCCAGCAACGTGAACGCGGATCCCTACAACGCATTTCTCATGCCAAGTCCACGCTTTGCACTTACCATTGAGGAACTCAATCCGATTGTCAACAGCGTGTTGGCGACGACTTCATTTCGATGCGAGTTGGAAATCACTTTTCTCCCCAGCGACGCCGTAGCCCTAAAGCCACCCTTAGCAGCACGTCTCAGCATCCCAGAGCGTGACATGCAAACCATGCTCGAATCCATCCAGGCCCCACTATCCCAAGCCTTCACCACACAATCCATTGGCAAAATCCAACTTGCGCGCCTCGATTCTTCACTCAACATCCTCCGCAAAGAATCAGATGCCGGCCCCGGTTCCGGCTGGAGCCAAGTTGCGGCCTCCAAAGGCGTTCCCCTGCGCCAAGTTCAAAAGGGTATGTCGTTTGGGAACAAAGGCGGTTTCGCCGTCCTGAGTTTGAGCAGCATGAAGAAGAAGAAGAAACAAAAGGAAGAGCTTGTTGAGGTTGCTGAAGATTGGGAAGCTGCGGAGGAGCAAGAAGAGCAGAGAGAACGGGTTAGTGGCGCGAATAGTGGCGTTGCGAGCGAAGATGAAGGTACGGCTAGAGGTGTGCCTGAGGGTTCTGACACAGTAGCCTCAACCTCGGCCGAGGCTTCTGGTGTTGGAACTGGAAAGGGTTCTGTAGCGGTGGATGAAGATCTGCGTACTGCTAAGCCCTCATCTGGTCGCTGGGCAGATCTCGATGATGATGAGTAGGTTGCTATCCGAGACCCTATAATATAGTGTAGTGAGTCACTATGAATACTGTCTAATGAGACATTGCAAGGAGGACACCGAGGTTATAGGTACCCCTCCCGTTGGCATGCATACCATGAACGCAGTCAATCATGTTTGCACAGTGTTTCTGGTTGTTTTCGTGATTGACTCTACTTGCTACTTGTTGGACTTTGCCATGCCACCAGTCTTTCATCTTTCCTTTCCCCCGCATTATGCCAACATCGACTCCATCAGCAAAACTCGAAATAGCAGTGATAGCCAATGAAACCAAGAAAAAACAAGATATAATACAATCATAACACAATGATAATAGACATCCCAATCATACAGTGAAAGCATTGACTGGGCTCTTCAAAGGTCTACTCGACAATCTCCAGCTCGCCAGTCCTGTGCTTAGCAAATCTGTCCTTGTGCTCGTTCCATATACGCATGAGCTCATCCACATACTGCTGGTGCACCTCGTTAATGTATTCGTTGTCTGGGTGTGTGTCCTGCACTACCCTGATTGGGCGACCGACCACGATATTGATGGGCCGGCGATAGGGCATCATGCCGACGTCGTAGTTGAAGATGCCACGGGCGTGGAATATGGGGATTGTAAAGCCCATGAACTTCTTCACAAGCATTTGGAACTTGTGAATATAAGGATGCGACTCGGTGTCAAGTTGATCGTAGATGTCGTTCTCGCCAAACGAAAGAACGGGGACGAGATCGGCACCTGTGCGGATAGCCATCTTAACGAAGCCTTTGCGGCGGCGGAGGACTAGTTTGATGGAGCCAGGACGTGCGTCCAGAGACTCGGCAGCGCCGCCCACAACAATGGTAATGGCGCGTCCCATGCCTTCGTTATTAGGACCGCCTTTGGAAAGGATGTTCTCACAAGATTCGCGAGACACGGAGGCCATGCCTAGCCGGAGAGCATATTCGCGGTAGATGGGGTAGCGGAAGTTGGAGTCAAGGGTAAGCAAAGCGTTTGTGATGCCTGGGAAGAGTTGGGCAAACCCCAAGGCTTCCGTCGCAAAGGCAGCAAAGGCGCCATGAGATATGATGCCGTGCGGATGGTAGCCAAAAATGTACTTTCTGGTTGGTTCCAGCTCCTGTGAGCGGTGGAGACGGGCGGGGAAGTAGGATGCGAAGAGCGACCAGACGGGTAGTCGTCGTATGCGATCGCTACGGAAAGAGAGCTCGCCCGACGTGCCGGCGTTGGAGAAGAGGACGTAGATGGTGTAAGGAAGGAGAATGGGCCAGAGTAAGGGAATGCTGCAGAGAAAGAAGAAGATGGCAAGACTTCCAACGATACTCAGCGTGTGCATGAGGACGGCGAGGGTTTGGAGGCGGCGCTGGAGGGGCACGTTCATGGGAGCAAAACGTATTCTGGCCTCGTTAGCATCAATGGCGCAAAGGGAGCATTTGTGTTAGTACTCACTTGCTCTGGGCCCATCCTGCGCCAGCCTGCCGTCCTGTCGTCAACTCGGAGTCTCTGCGCTTGAGGTCGGTTCTTCGATCGGCCTCTGCCATTTCTTGCTCCTGCTGCGGCTTCACACTCGTCAGCACATGGCCACTGCCCTTTTCAATGGGATGCTTCTCATAGACGCCGTTCTCCATCTTTTCGCCGTGTTTGTGGCTGGAAGATGCACGAGAGCTGCGCGATGACACGCGACGATGGCCCTTTGCTGTTGGGCTCTTGGGCGACCCGTCCTGACCAATGCCTTCGTGCGAAATGTCTTCCTCATTTGAGCCTAGCTCAAGACCATTGGTCTTTACCTCGCCAATCTGCCCCTTGACTTTTCTTGCACTGTGCTCCATCGTGTCGTCCGGGTCGTTGACATGTGAAAGTGGATCCGAGTCAGGCTGAAGGCCTTCTTCGGCGGCGTCGGCGTACGACTTGGGCGGCAGGTCCTGGTGGGCACGCTCCTCAGGCATTGACGGCTCGGGATTCAGCGACATGGCTAGTAATGGGGCTGAGCGATGGCAGTAGATGGTGTTGGTCTTCGGAACAGTCTATAAGGGCATGGCTGGGTTTTGTTGCTCTGCATAGCGCGTTAGACGTTCCAGAGTTTCCGCGTCTAAATGACGTAACGTTAGTTGTGCCACGGCAACGTCCGTGACGTGACCCAAGTGACGAAGCCAAAAACTATATATTCCTCCGACCACGATAGAACAATGCTAGTAAGCGGAGACATGATAGCCAATATCTGGCATTTTCTAGATACTGCAAGGGAAATTTGGTCGTGTGGATCGTAACACTGTAGTATTGTGTGACGACTGCAAGGTCATCATTAGTATGCCAAAGGAAGGAGAAGAAGCCATGTTAACAATCTTGATTCGACATGGACACTACCGCAGTTCATACTGAAGATAACCATGCTCACTTGGCAAGTCAGTATGTATATCCAAGCTCAATTACCAGCCCTAATACCATGCACGACCCTGCGTTGTCAAGCCACTCAAACTCCTCGACGAAATGCTACCGTAGACTTGAGTGGAGATGAGATTAGACTTTGGCATAGATAAGCAGCGTTGTTCCTCTCGTTTTTCACACCAGCCTTGGCCTTTGCCCAACGCCGAGGCGTTTAAGATCCCGGTCGCGGTCGCGGAGAGCTTGTTCAAGGTAAACAACCTTCGTATGGAGCGTCGTGGAAAGTTTGTCTTTCACGGACGCGTCTTCGAAGTCCTGGTGTGCTCGTTGCGCTGCTTCAGTGCTCTCGTGTAGTGACTTCTCCAGCTCCCCAATCCTCTTCTCTTGTACCTCAATCTCCTTCCTCAACCCAGCATTGACTAGCTTGCGCTTTCCTAGCTTCTTCTGAAGCCTCTTGTACAGCTTATCTCGGGTTTTGGCATCCGCGTCCATCGCCTTCGTCTTCGTCTTCTTCTCCTTCTCTAGAGCCCTCTCCAACTTCAACTCCGTCGCCTTGCTCTTCTCCAGCTCCATCTCCAGCTTTAACTCCGTCGCCTTCATCTTCTTCTTCTCCAGCTCCAACTCCATCGTCTTCTTCTTCTCCTTCTCTAGAGTCTTCTCCAACTTCAACTCCGTCGCCTTCATCTTCTTCTTCTCCAGCTCCAATCCTATTGACTTCTTCTTCTCCCTCTCTAGAGCTTTCTCCAACTTCAACTCTGCCGCCTTATTCTTCTCCTGTTCCATCTCCAACTTTGACTCCATCGCCTTCTTCTTTTCCAGCTCCATGTGCAGCTTCAACTCCATCGCCTTCTGGTCTTCCTCCCTTCCCAAGTCCCTGGCTTTCAATGTATCTATCTCAGTACGAAGAACATGTGTGATACTTTCCTTACTCTCTACCTCACCCTTCAATCTCTCAATTTCCAGTCGTAGCAATTCCCTCTCTGTTCTTGTGACCTCGTCTCCTCCTTTCGCGCGCGCCTTTAGCATATTCATCTTTTCCTCTAGAAGTTGCTCGGTTGCGAAGAAATTCTCGTAGCGCATGTCGATTTCTTTCTCCAACTTGATTATGTATTTGATTGTATTTTCTTCGTCTTGAATGTTACACTGCTCGAGGCGATCCAGCGTTTCCTTTCCAAGAGCCCGTTCGAGCGCGCCGCGCATTGCGGGTAGGTATCCTGGCCCATCTTCTGGGAGGGGTACTTTGGGAAGTACAGGATGGTGAGTACCCGAAGACTCTTCGCCGTCCTTGCGCGGTGCGAGCGTGTTTGTCGAGTCGTCTCCTAGCAGGGCTGCTTCTTCAGGTACAGGTGCAGGGGTGGTATCTGACATGTCTTCATCCTCATTATGCGAGTCAATGATCCGACCAAACCAGTTCCTATATGTCGGGAGATCAATGGGCTTCGCTTGCTTTGTCGGCGTCGCAGTTTTTAGGTCCAAAACTTCGTCCGGCTTCGGCTTCGGCTTCTCCGCCGTTCGCACAAAAACAACATCGTCCATGACGTCTTGCAAAGACTGCTGAGATTTTGGGAGAACAGGTGAGGCTTGTTGCGTGCTTTTCATTGCTAGGTAGGTCGGTGTTGCATAAACGTAGGTATGTTGCCCGCAAAGGCTGGCGGGGAAGATTCTAGTGTTTGAGCAAACGGAGCTCAAGGCAACAGCGAGTAGGCATTTTATATTTCCATGCGCTTAGTTGCGGTGAAGTGAAAGTGAAAGTGAAGCCGTCATTCGCTAGTATGCTGGCGCAATTGACCGTTCAGGGTGCAATATTCTCTCTTATCACAAAGTGAAGGTGAAGGGGAAGGCGAAAGAGAGAAAAGAGCTGGGACAGCCAAAGGCAGAAGAACACATAGATAGCTCGGAAAGGCTCATATCACCTCCGAATAGTAATATAATACCAGGATGCAAAATGAATCTGATGAGCCTTGCGACAATGTCTCCATTCTCATGAAGAAGATGTTGTTTGCTATGCCCTATTCCCATTGATCTACCCAGCAAATGGGGCTACGCTTCACAGCCTACCTTGTAGGATTATAAACTCCCTGGAAATGCCGCGGAAACCATAAAACGCAAAATGTTCCTAGCTATGAACCGAAAAAAAGGAGGCTACTTCTTCTTGAACAGGCCTTTGCCCAGGAGACTTTTAAGCTTGCTTTCCTTCTCCTCATTGCTCATGTTTGCCTTCCGCTTACCCTCAGCAACAGTTTGTCCCTGTCCTGCCGCTGCCGACATCTTCTCGTCGCGAACCGGCTCCTCGACCTTTAGCTCTTGCGCCTTGGCCTGCCACTCTTTTGCTAACGTGTTTCGCGACGCCCGCGCCTCAGCACTCGCATGATCAGCCCATTGGAATGTAATGAGCTCATTGTTGAAGAAGCGCAGGTCGTGGACCAACCGCTTATCGTCTTGTGGGATAAGGACGAGACGACCCGTTGGACCAGTGTTTTTGAGCTGAAAAGGTTCATTCTTCTTTTCTAGAAAGCCACGTACGAAGTCGTATAGACCGGCTGCGGTGTCAGACCTGTTGAAAGACATCTGGATAAGGGCACCATCAGGCATGCGTATTCGAAGAGAACCGCCTTTTGCAGCTGCCGCGTCAATCTTTGCTTGGCGCTCCTTTTCTTGCTCCTCGAGCTCCTTGTCGGAGAGGAGACGGGTGTTGCGTGTCTTGTTCAGCAACGCATTCTGGTGTGCCTTTGCATGCTCAATGGTAGGAAGGTAGTCGTTCTCGTTGAAAGCATTGCGGGCTGCTTGTGGAGTCGAGGACTTTGGCGCAGAGAAGATCTGGACGTTGCGAGTATGTTCCGAAGGTTGCGATGCGTTGTCCACAGGTACTGATGAAGCTTGAGTAGCTGCTTCTGGCGCCGATGAAGTGGACGAAGTTGCTGCGGCCAATGCTGCTGCGGGAGAAGTATTCTCGATGCTTTCAGACGCATAATGCTCAGTCGAGATGTCTAGTTCTTTCGCAGGTTGGGAAGCTGGTTTTTGGTCAAGTTGCATCGGTTCTGGATCCGGCTCTTCGTTACGCACAGTCTCGCCTGCTATAGTTTGTGTCGCGTCTGATGCAGACTGGGCAGGATCCGGTAATGAAGCGAGCTGATCCGAGGTTGAAGCATGTGCACCTTTGGCGCCAGCAGAAGCAGAAGCAGGCTCGCTAGGCTTGAAATACTGCGTTATTTGTGCCATAGCCTCTTCTAATGGTGTCCCGCTGTTCCTATAGGACAGCTTCAACAGAGCCGATCCGCTATCAAACCCCAGTTGACTAAGCGTCTGCTGTAGCTCAACAAAGCTCGCCTGCTCCTTGTGGCCTGGCATGACGGTGATGACGGGTTGTTCGTAGTGCAATCTACCAGCACCAGATGTGCCGCTCATCTCAGGCACTCCGCGCTGTGTGAAGTTGTAATTGGCCTTGTCTCCACTTTCGAAGTGGCGTAGAATCTCCCACAACGATGTGTTGCTCGCAAACTTTTGGGTCAGGCGAACATTCTTCTCGCTCGCTGGAAGCTGTAGGGCGACAGAGATGACGGTGGGTGATCGCGAGGCTTGGACGAGTTCTAATCGGGCGCCCTGTGGCAGGTTCGCAAGCCGTATTTGCTGAGAGAGAGAGATGGGTTTGTTGTTGTACTTGAGCGTGAACTGGTCCTTGTTTACACCAAACTTCTGACACGCCTCGTCCCGTACCTCGGTCAAGTACTTGGTAGGCGTAGTCGGGATTTTGAAGGTCCGCGCGTACGAGTTGAAGACGACGACGTGCGACATTATGATGATGCGCGGAACAACCTGTAGAGGCTGTGGGCGAGGAGGAATACAGCCGGGACGTTTGCTAACAAGATGGCACGCGAGTACCAGCAGTTCCACTTGTGCGCTCTGCGAGTTGCGTCGCTGCGTTGAAGGAGGAGGAGGAGAGTGACGATATGGAGGAGTTTTGCTTCGGCCAAACTAAAGAACAGGTTGTTGGGGCCTGCCATGAAGGGGCGATTAGGAACACTATTCACCCAAGGCTGCCAAAGGTGAAGGCTACGAGGGGTGTGCTTACCACCTTCAATGCCCTGTAACCCGAGCGTGTACGATGTCGAAGAGCGACGGGAACGGCAGGCGTATGAGTGAAAGAGAAGAAGAAGAAAAAAAAAGAAGGAAGAAAACAGCTATTCAATGCAATATGTACTTGTTGTTTCTGGAAGCTTCGTTGTTGGTGCCTGGACAGGCTGTATATCACAACATACCGTCATGTCGGTGACGACGGAAGAGCGAGCGTGCGAGCGAACACGACCCCGCCCCCGCCAAACGCCAAATGGTTAATGCTAAATGCTGCGAGTCCCCAAGTCGCGCCTCATTCTACTACTACTATTACAACAACAACAAAAACAACCACCACCACCAACATCAACAAACCATCTACGGCCACCAAACATGTCTGGAACAGTAGAAATCAAGTCGCCTGCTCAGCTGAGCTCACTGCTGTCGTCGTCGCGCATAGTCGTGGTCAATTGTACGGAAACCCCAACCTGTGCAAAAAGACCCGGCCGCCCTTGCTGATGTTTGCCGCCTCCAGTCTACAACGAGGAAAACACGTCGAGCAAAGCGATTGCGCCCGTATATGACCAGTTAGCCGGTCAGCTCTCAAGACCCGGCAAAATCACCTTCACCAAAGTCAGCACAGTGCAGCAAGCCCAGATTGCACAGAGCTACAACGTCACAAAGTATGTGCCGTGATATCTCTGTTCGGGACGCATTAGCCAACCATGTATACAGCACGCCCACCTTTGTCATCTACAAGAACAACCAGCAAATACGCAAATACGCCGGCTCCAATCCCCAACAACTGTCCGAGGCCATCAAGACGCTTGCAGCAGAGGCAGAAAACGACGGTAAAGGCGGCAGCGGCAGCGGCTTCCCCAGCGCAAGCGGAAGCGGTGGTGCAAGTGGAAGCGGCGCATGGATAGGTGCCAGCTTACCACGCGGCTACACTGATGTCACGGATGCGGTAGATCCCCGCGGTCTGGACCTGCTCAACGCAGACAGCGACTTCGGCGCCGTAAAGACGCTGTTCGAGACGTCACAGCCCAGCTCGCTGACGACGGGCAAGACGGTCGCGGACGGAACCAAAGACTGGGTCGAGAGCGATGTGGACAACCAGCTCATGCTGTACGTGCCCTTCATGGCAAACCTCAAGGTGCACACCATTCATATCACGTCGTGCGTGTCGGCCGACGCAGACGATGACGAAGCGCCTGTACGACCCAAGACTATCCACATCTGGATCAACCGCCAGCACAACCTGGGATTCGAGGAGGCCGAAGATATCCCTGCTACACAGACCATCGAGTTGAAGCCCGAGGACTGGGACGAGCAGACACAGACGGCCAAGCTCGAGCTTCGCTTCGTCAAGTTCCAGAACGTCTATTCACTAGTCCTGTTCGTTGCGGACGCCGAAGGTGACAGCGAGAAGACGCGCATCGATCGCATCCGCTTCATTGGTGAGACTGGTGAGAAGCGCGAAATCGGCAAGCTGGAGAAGATCGGCCACGACGACTGAGCACATATCTGGCTATGTGTCGGTGGCAATTGGTTGCATGCACATTTTCGCTAAAAGAGCAATCAAAGACTAGATAACACAGTCGCCATGTAATGCTAAATACTCCTGTACCCGCCTTGGTCTTTGTTGTTGTTGTCCACTGCTGCAAACGTGAAGCAACACTGTAGACAAAGATACCACTCTCCACCCATGTCGCACAAACACTGTACAACGCTCCAGTACAAAAAATGTCCACGTCTCTGCTCGAGGCCTCTCACACACACAAACAAAGGTGTGAAGCCTGAGCAGTCTCGTCGCCGAGCAAGACGCGTTTCAATATAAGCATTTCTCGGCCCTTACTCTGCCATTGGTAAAGGCGAAGAGTAGGAATTTGACATCCATGCTAAACAAACAGTCACCAACATGCACACCTCACGTACGCAAGCCATCATGCACTTGCACTTGCACCTGCACCCACAACTGCACCTGCACATGGTTTGGCGTGAACCAATCGTCACATTTCATCATTTTGAGTGACACTGCTTAGGTACGTTCAGGAACCATCATTGTCCATTGCCATACTCCGATAATCGTGCCATCCTCTTTATGGTATGACATGACGTTCCGAAATCGTGTCGAGCCGCCCGTTGTGAAAAAGAGACCGAACACCCAGGACAGAATCGGAAAGTAAGTCGCTCGTTCGTTCGACGTGTTGCTTCATCCACTGTGTTGCATGAAACTGTTTAGTGACCCGCGCGCCTCGACTCGGCGATGACCTTGGTCATCTCGTCAACCTTTCTCTTTGAGCGGCCAAAGGTACCGAGCTGTCGAGTGTTAGCACATGTTCGTATAACTATGCATCGGCCAAATCCGTCTCAATTCCATCGTGGGGGCTGGTGGGAGACATACCCTCTTCTTCGCTAGACGACGGGCACGCTTGTCCTTGGAGTTTCGGAGCAATTCGATGATGCGCTTCTCGTATGGGGCAAGACTGTACACGTGGTTAGTACCTCGTTGACGAGCCATTCCGCAGCTTGCATCATGAGCAGCTGCAAAGGCAAACGTACCCAGCAACCTCCTTGGTGATCTCACGGACGAAGGCAGTGCGCTTCGACAGGAAACCCTTCCTCCTCGAGATCCTGGGAGCGGGGGTCCTTGGGGTGACCTCTGTTCGCCATATTAGCTTCTAATGCATCTTTTCGCAGTCGTAGCGATTTATGTCTAGCGAAAAACATGGGGGAAGCAAGACATACTGTGGCCGGCGTTAAGGCCGATGATGAGGCCAGACTTCTGCTTGACTTCCTTCGGCATCGTGACGGTCGTGATGTTGTCGATTGTCGATGAGTTCAATGTAGCGGTTTTCGCGAGGGTAATTTTGGCTCGGCTGTGCGGTGGTGCCAAGCCGCTAGCTGTCAGCAGCACGGACCAGCAACCTCGACTCGACTCAATCTTTCTCCAAAACTGTGTCCAAGTAGCCTTGCAGTTGTATTTCTGATAGAATACACGAGGCAAACTGTTCTTGAGGATGTGCTACTGTGTGAGCCTTGAAAACACCATAGAAAAAAGAAAGAATTGGACGTAAGCACCCATTATCCTGTCCTTCAACGTGCGGATCTCACCCATGAAACTAAACAGTTTGTATTTTCATGTATCGTCCAATGTCATTGCTAGTTAGACCAAATATCCTCATCGTGATTGACCGCAGCCCTACCTCCTGTTTAATCCAGCCTTCATGCAATCATGCCAAAGAAACCAAAAATTCACAAGGACCATAACCAAGCTTTCTGCACTCAATATTTTCCACCTCATTCCATCGAACTGCCTTGGACACCTTCAGCACTCATCCTCGATCTTGACTTCAACGCTCTTGACATACCAGACCTTCTCTGTGAGTTTATTATCAATAACCTTGGCTCCATAGATGGACAGACACCCATCCGTGTCGAACCCCCATCCCAGGTCGCCCTTCCTCACACTGTAAAGCTCAAGGAACTCTGGGTTCGCGACTCCCTCTACTGTCTCTGATACCACAAATGTTCTCTTTGACAGGTCTATACTTGTGTTGTCCAGGAAGTATCGCAGTAGTGTAGTGTTTGCCATGCTTAGATCGAGTATGTTTGCGATGGCGACGGTAGTTTGGAATTCAATCGATTTTGACCGAGTGCGCGTGCCGGTGGTGATACAGTAGGCCTGGTGATGTCTTGGCATAGTACCGGCCTGGAGGGCGAACATGTGAATGTGAAAGGCTGCCTGGCAAGCTTTCTGGAGACGCTTACACAGTGCGATTGGAAAGTCGTTGAGCTTGGGGTGAACAGTAACAGAAATTTGGAATAGTGAGTCTCCTTCCTTTTGCGTTTGAGTTCTGACTACGGGCTTGAAAGGCTTGTGGACCTTTTTCTCTCTCATGATCTCGAGATCAGTGACTTCGGCTTTGCGCTTCTGTACAGTGCTGCGGGATTTAGGCATCTCGTCCCCCATGTTGACGTGAAAAGGCCCTTTTCCTGTGCTCGTTTGATCAAGACAATGATGGGTGGATCAAGAGGTACTGAAAAGAAGGAAACAATATGGAGAAGCTATGATGGCTCAAGAAAGAATGAAGCACCTGATTGATTGAGAGACGGTGGCTCTGATCTAACTTATGGCACAGGTAAAGGTAACTCATAGCTTCGGCTTCTCATTCGCCTTGCCAGCTTCCTCCTCCTCTGCCTTCACCTTGAGCAGTCGCCTCAGAATCTTCCCACTAATAGATTTCGGAATTTCATCCACCCACCTTACTCCACCTCGTAGTCTCTTGTGGTGAGCAACTTTTGTACTTAACCAGTCTATGATTTCTTTGGCGTCCTGATCCGTCTTGCCAAGGCCATCCGCCGGTACAATGTAGGCCCTAGGAAGCTCTGACGCTTCGTCAGCGCTGTACACGCCAATTACCGCCACATCACTGCAAATATAGCGATCAGTAATTGAGTCACGAATTCATCACCATGAGACTTACTTGATCTTTGGGTGGGAAACCAATATACCCTCAAGCTCTGCCGGGGGTACCTGGAAACCCTTATACTTGATAAGTTCCTTGACGCGGTCTGTAATGAAAAAATTTCCATCTTTGTCTTGATATCCTACATCCCCAGTTTTGAAGTATCCATCTGCTGTCTTTGCATGTGCCGTGCCATCGGGGTTATTGAGGTATCCCTTGAAGACATTCGGACCTTTGATCCAAAGCTCGCCTACTTCGCCAATCTCCATCTCCTTCTCTTCTGGGGACATATATTTTGCTGTTTGGTAGGGCAGAAGCGTGCCAACGGAACCTATGGTCTTGTTCCAGTCTTCCCAGGGCTGAGTATGCGTCGTCGGACTTGTCTCGGAGAGGCCGTATCCTTGCTTGACAGGAATCTTCAGTCGGCTATAGACTGCATCCACGAGCTCGCGAGTAAGGGGGGCAGCGCCAGAGTTCATCATTCGAACAGTGCTTAGATTATACTTGGAGACCAGAGGATGCTTGCTTAGGAGAAGAACAATCGGTGGTACCACATAGGCGAATGTGATCTTGAGTTCCTGAATGAATCTGCAAAAGTCGTCGAGATCAAACTTTGGCATGACGACAAGCTGCAAACCCGAGTATAAGCTTTGGTGGATCAGGCACGTAAGGCCTGGTGATTGTTAGCATATATTTCCCACGCCACTCGACCGTCCGTAGCGTACCGTATATATGAAAGAATGGTAGGAATGCAATGAGCTTATCTCCTTCGCCGGTCGGTCCTCCAGTTGTTTTCAGGTTACCACCCTCAGCAACCTTGAGCATCAACACATTCGATACAATGTTACGGTGTGTAAGCATGACACCCTTTGGATGTCCGGTGGTGCCCGAGCTATATACCAAAAAAGCTAGGTCTTCTGCCGGGTTGGTTGCCTTTGTTCTCCGATATCTCGACGTTCCAGCAGTGTTGACGATACTTGTAAAGTGCTTCACTTTGTATGATGGGTCTTTCTGGTCTCCCATGACGATCACCCGATCAAGCGAGATCCCAACCATCTTGGCTGCCTCTTGGGCATTTTTGATGAACGGTAACTGTGTGACTAGAGCTTTTGCGCCAGAATCTTTGAGCTGAAACGCGAGCTCATCGACTGTGTAGTTTGGGTTAGCAGGTGATAGTACACCGCCTGCCCAATGACATCCCCACGTTATGGCTGGAGTGTCGATACAATTGGGCGTGTACAAGGCAAGAACATCGCCCTTTTGCCATTCCCATTGCGATTTCAGTCCTTTGCCGAAACTAATTGCAGCATCTCGGACCTGAGCGTAGGTGTAGGAACGCTTAGTGTAAGGGTCGAAGTAGATGACTACACATTATGATTAGCTTGCAACGCAGTGCTGATCGCATCTATAAATGCACAATTACCTTTATCTTCGGGAAAGTCCCTTTGCTCTGGCTTCCGCTCAAAGAGAAACGCCCACTAGTATTCACACCAGAGGTCAGCAAAGACAACAACACGCGAGCTTGTTTCCGATTAGCACTCACAAGGTCCACATCTGGGATTGGTAAGCTAGGATACCGGCTGTCGGTAGGCATCTTGGCAGATGAAGGCGGATGAACGCGATTCACCTGAAGTGTGTCACTGGGGATGCAGAGTGGAAGAAGAACAAGACCACAGACGACAAGACCGACACAACAAGCTAGCTTGTAACTGACCTCGGGATACGTGCCTGTGGGTCCAGACGCCTTGGTGGCGATTTACTCCACACTCCACAGAATGATAGTCCGAGTGACCGAGGTTATTTCCTTTTGTAGAGTTAGCGCGGTGGCCGCCTGGCCAAGCTTCCGAGGTCAACGATTGTGTGCCACGTCTGGAAGACGCCCAGCTGAGCTGTTCAACCACGCCGAATCTTCAAGCACTTGCGCAATATATCCTGCGCGTCTTCAAAAGGATTGTTTGTTTCAACGACAACCAAAATGCCGGGCTGGGAAGAAGCGACGGCAGTGGAAAAGCTGTCTTCCAACACATACTCGTGCACCTTACACGATGATTGGACAATTGGTAGCGGTATGTTATATCCGGCGATACATGGTAGTACTCTTACTAACACTGTCAGTTCCGAACGGAGGCTATGTAACCGGATGGTAAGTACGGAAACAACGTAAGATGCACACACACATACACACACACCACTGACCTTATTCCTTCGTTTTAGCATACTTGAGGTGGTCAAAATACACTTCATGACATCGCTGGCCAAACAAGACCAACCGCATACAATAGCCCTCCATGTTGAGTTTCTACGACGAACACAGGCCGGGCCGGCAACCTTCAAGGTTGAGGATGTGAAGCTCGGGCGCCAAACTTCGATTGTGCACGTCAGCATGGAGCAAGATGGACGTCAAGAAATTATCGCCTACGCCACAAACTCCAACATGGATGCTGAGACTGGCTTCACATTTGACACGCAATACAAGCCCTCGCCGCCAATCCCCTCTGTTGACCTAGTGAAGCTAGAAGAGAATGAGGATCCCACATGGGCATTGTATCCGAAGATGCCCTTTGCCAAGTTTAGAAAGGCGACTTCAAAGGTCAAATTTCACTTTCCTCGCAACGGCCAGGCTGCACGATCTATAGCAGACGAATGGATCTGTTTCTCCGACGGTAGTAATTTCACAAACTCGTCTATTGGTTTTGTTTCAGATATGTTTCCGCAGGTGGTGGAAAATTTCAGAGACAAGGACCAAGGCCCGTTCTGGTATCCAACACTGTTGCTCAATTTAGATGTTAAGAAGGCGCTGCCGCCACAGGGTGTTAAGTGGCTACAGATTCGGGTTGAGATTAAGAAGGTGCAGAATGGTAGAATGGATCTCGCGGTTTGGGTGCATGACGCCGAGGGGGATCTGGTCGCTTTGAGTCATCATGTGGGATTTGTAATGGATGCTAGCAGGAACACTGCGGCCAGAAGGAAGACGGATGCTAAGATGTAGACATCTACGCTGCAGACACGGGCGTCAATCAACAAATATATTGTCCTTTGGGAAGTTTTGAATATTCCAGTACACCTGACCTTATGTGAAGATGTGAAAATGTACAGAAGACCATTCTGCATCACAAACGTGCCAAACGCCAATGATGTCACACATCAAATGCCCATCTCTCCGAGCCCATACAATGCAATGCTTTTGTGTATTTTGCTGATGGGGATGGCGGCGCTCATTTGCCCTTTGGGTTGTTATATTGTTGCTCGTAGAACTTGTCCGGCCAAACGGGCTACATCGGCACGTTAGCACACACTCAAACGTTTGTTTTGACACGTAAATCAACTGACCTCGCTCTGTTGACTGCTAATATTGGCCTTGAAGTGCTCTGAGTCTGGACCCTTGCTCGGACCTAGATGCCTTCCTTCATTGTTCGTGGACGAACCTGCGTTCCACATTAGCCAATTCCGCTGTCCAAACTTCCAGGTAGTTAGTCTGGGGATCGAAAGTACCCGTACCACGCTCGCTGGCAGCAGCAGGTTGATGCGTAGGGTGGCCACCGCCAGCAGAAAAGCGATCCTCAATGTTCTGCACGCCTTGTGTCTTGTACGGGTTCGGGAACCAGTATTGGCGCATGTACAGGTAGTAGCCGAAGCCGGCGGCGCCGCCAGCCATGAAGACCTTGGGCACAGAGAGAGGCGACATGTCTGGTTGGTGGTTGATGGTTGGTGGTTGGTGCTTCTTGATGTGTATTCGCTTGTTGCGTGGCGTTGGTGTGAGGATGTGAGGATGTCGACGATGTGTTTGTGACACGAGTGACGTGAGAGACAAGTAAGGACAGGAATGTGGAGAAAAGCAAATACCGCAATCTGCAATGGCGATTATGGGCTTTGGTCTTTTGCACACGGAACTATCCACTGCCCAATGGCGTGCAACGGACCAGACTCAATAGGCGTCACTTTGTCGTCGCGATGATCGCGTCATGGGCCGCGCTCTTTAGGCAAAGCTCCCGATATGGCGCACAGACGGAACATGTCCATCATCCATGCATCTATAACTAGATGAGGCTGGCCGCTGACGTAATGCCCTGCACATGCAGCTGTGTGATGGTGTGGCTTGGGAAATTTCCTAGTGTTGTTTTGGGCGAAATGAACACGCTATCGCGACATCTGCCATTCACCCCCTTGCGCCAAGCACACGACGACAACGACAACGACACCGACAACGACCAAGCTGGGAAGGAGAAGGACTGCTAGGAAGGAACGAATTGCTGGGAAAGAGGCGGATTGCCAGTAACAGGGACGACAAATCCAGAACTTCATGGTTCTGCGACAAGGGGAAAGCTGCGACGCCGCAATAGCAACGGCACTTTGCATTCATTCAAGCAATGGACGGTGATCCTGCCGTAGAGCCAGACATTGATAGCTTCAGTCGTGTCCTCCCACTGCCATACCGCGTCGCCCTTGTTGTCGTCCTGGGTATATTCTCCCCCGTACCGTATCTTTCTTGATTTCTCTCCCGACTAACCAACCGTACCTCACAGGCATCTGGGCATGGGGCCTCAACCTACACTATCTTAGCCTCATAAAGATAGACGTCCCTAGTCTCATCCGCTATCCCGGTCGTACCTCCCCACGCCACATACCACACCATCTCTCCTGCTACCGCATCGCAACCCTGCTGTCCATCCCTCTCGCGCTGTCGCTGCTCCTGTTCTGGGCCCTCACACACGGCAGCCCCAAGGACATTGCAGGCTGGGAAATCCTCCCAAACCTATACCTCCTGGTTCTGGTAGTCGGATTCGTTGTTCCACTGCCATTTGTCAGTCGCAATGGGCGGTCCCGTACCCTAGCCACGCTGAAGCGCATATCCATCGGCGGCATAGCTGAAGCGCAAGACGGCAAATTCGGTGATATACTCCTCGCCGATGCACTTACTAGCTACGCAAAGGTTCTAGGCGACCTGTTTGTCTCGCTGTGCATGTTCTTCTCCTCGTCACACAGCTCGACCGGCCCGCCAAACAGAAACTGTGGCGGCGTATTCTGGGTCCCCTTCATCATTGCCATCCCTTACATGATCCGTCTGCGCCAGTGCATAATAGAGTATTTCCGCGTGCAGAGGAGCAACAGTCCTACCACTGCATCGGGCAGCGTCCACCTTGCCAACGCTCTCAAGTACTCGACCGCTTTCCCCGTCATCATCCTCAGCGCTCTGCAACGCTCGCCCGACCCCTCGCGCCTGGGTGTTTCGGAAGCAACTCTCTTTCGCATGTGGCTCGTTTCCGTCGTTGTGAATTCAGGCTACAGCTTCTATTGGGATGTAGCCCGTGATTGGGACCTGACACTATTTGCTAGCGCGCGAACACGTAACAACCCAGAATATCCATGGGGATTGAGACGACATCGCTGGTTCCATGCAAAGGAGTTTTACTATGCCGCCGTTGTCGTGGATGCGCTGCTGCGATGCACATGGAGCTTGAAGCTCAGCGTGCATTTGGACCATTTCAACGATTTGGAGGGCGGCATCTTCACCATGGAGGTGCTCGAGGTGCTTAGAAGGTGGATCTGGATCTTCTTCAGAGTCGAAACCGAGTGGGTGAGGAATCACAAGGGGCCAGCGCCTGATGATATACTGCTGGGGGATGTTGGTGTGGGTAACAAGTACGATGACAGTGATTAGTTTCCGGCAGACAATTCATTCAAAGTCACATTCCCATGTATTGCTCCTGCGTACGCGATGCTGCGCTCTTGCACATGTTACCAATCGTGATTTATCCCATTGCTTGATAGCTGAATTCGGGGGGTATCGTAGCTACATCCAAGCAACACATGCATCCATCACAGAAGATGTCGTCATTAGCGATACCTATGATCTACTCAGCCTAACCATGACGCCCCAGAAGATGTGGATCAAGTTAGCCACCGTTTGACAAACGCCCCCTGCATGCCATAACCATAAACGCCGTTACCATGTGTATGACCCTCGCAAGTCATGTCAATGCGGACAGCGCCACCAAGTTTAAAAGTTGTTTTGCTCCCTCTGCAGTCGCTCGGCCTCGCCCTCACTGACAATGCGCTTTCCAAGCCACTCGGTCTGGAAGCTGTCGTTGAGTTTGGACAGCTCGGTGATGACCTCGGTGCAGGTCCTGATAACCGCCTCCTTCGGTGTAATCGAGCCGTCGGTTTGGACGCGGAGTTCAAAGGTAGCGAAGAGCGGGTGGGGTACTTTGTAGGCCGCGAATAAGATGGCGGGGTTCTTTTGGAGGCGAGCAGAGAGCAGGTTGCCGAGCGTGTGGTCCTCCTTGTTGAAGGTGAAGACGGCCGTGTTCGGGACGCCTGTTTCGTGCCGTAGGGTTGGTTAGCAAGTCCGAGGCGAGGTGACAAAGTGTTCTGGAGTTTGGACTTACGCGTCTCGGCCTTCTCCTCAACCTTCTGCTGGCCCTCGTCTAGCAAAAAGAGCTCGAACCTGTTTTCAAGGGTCCATGTCAGCTTTTTGCGATACAGGGCGGTTGTCTTTCTTGTCGTCGCGCAGTCCAGAGTTGGCATTGTGCTCCACGAGCTGACCGATTTTATGAAAGAAGAACATATTGGGATAGCCGTGTTGCTCTTGGGGTTCGCGCAAAAGTCTGGCTTGGTGATTGCACCCTCGCAAAGGTACGTATACCATGCGGGCAGGCATCAGCTGCTCACGCAACTTGCCGTTGAGCCATGTTAACAGGCCCATGAAGACAAGCTATTGTGGACCGCGCGTGGCAATAGAGACTTGCTCTACCTGGACGTAGCATGGTAATATGGAAACATACCTGTCCGGCGCGTTCATGATGCCGCTTCTTGCTTTCTACTTGCTGTTGCACGCGTGTATAACTTGCTCGCGCGCAAGACCTGGCTGTGCAACGAAATGATCGCTTCGCAAATCCAACAAAGAAAGAAACGTGCCAAGTTGACGCAGAGTCCGGTAAGGTAGGCGTGGGTTGTGGTGTTTGTGTAGAGTTTGCCGAGGAGGGAGGTGTTGCGGAGGTTATCTTACCTCCGCCTTCTTTGTCTGCACTGACCCTCGGCGACTGCTATTCACCCGCTTAGTCACCTGTAAGGTCGAACAAATTTATCACATCAACTACGTTTCTGGTTTCTTGTTTCCCGGTCCCAGCATAAGTGAAGGTAACTTGTTCTATCAGACAGAATTTCCTTGGTATATCCCCACATCCCTACCTTGTGTTGGACATTCATCCTAAAGCGCTCACATCAAGAAACCGATCACATCAGAACAAGACATGACGGTACGAATATTTCATTCCTCGACGGCTTTGGTCGAGTTCTTACTTGATACTCTAGCACAAATCTTCCCCAGGCAAGCTTTTTGATCTTGTTGTCAGCCATTGTTATCGTGCAGCCGATACAAACAAGAACACCTTGTTCTGCCCCCCAAACCGACGGCCCTGCCTCATCCATCATACCAGCGCCGTGCCAACACCAAAACACTGATCCTCTCTCATGAGGGCGGCCGACCGCAACCACAACAAACAAAGCTTTCTGCACACACGCTCGCAAGAAGAAACGACGCTAAAAGAGGAACATTAAAAGTATATACAGGCCAAGGATCACGGGTCGGCCTCGCAGAGGTTTCCAATTGCCAATCGGGGTACCTAAGACCGGTTGATCTGCGCTTGCTGCATGCCCGGACTCTGTTGCATTTGTGGGTTTTGAGGCGTAGCGCTCCGGCTCGGTGGGCGAGCATTTAGTCCTGGGCTTCCGCCTTGCTGTCTAGCCATCAGCCGCTGTTGCTGAACGAGTTGTTGTTGGTAGTTCTGTACTGCATTCGGCTGAGCAGTATTGGCTAGCCCACCATTCTGCTGAAAGTATTGGTTGTTTGCCATCTGCGGACTGGGAGAAATCCCAGAAGACCCTGCTGCTGCATTCATTGCCTGTGAACGTTGCTTAGCCAGGTATCGGGAGAGGTGGTCGGAGGCCTGTTTGGAAACTTGTTCTGGGGTCCAGTCCGGATGCTGTACCTTTAATTGGTTCTGGAATTGCAGGAGCTGAGGCATGTGCCCACTGGACAACGGCCGAGAAGGTGTTTGCATGTTCCCATTGCCTTGGCTTATCCGTGGAGATCCCGCGGTGGTTGACATCCCATTCATAGCATTAGTCATGTTTCCATTCATGGCTCCGTTCAAGTTCTGGTTAGGCATGGATGCCATCATGTTTGCATTAGGAATACCGTTCAAGCCCATACCCTGAGTAAGGCTACTGGCCATGTTAATCTGTTGCTGTTGCAGCTGGAATTGATGTTGCTGGCTGGCATTGAATTGGCCTCTTTGCATAGCCATGCGCATCTGATCCGGTGGACCCATACGCGCATTCTGCATGTTGCCCTGCATCTGTGCTTGTGGAACGCCTGGTGTACCCATGGGCATGCCAGACATGCTGCCGTTGGCGAAATTAGCTTGCATTCCTTGTTGGGATTGGTGCGCCCGCGCTGCCATTGCGGGGCCGTTCTGACCCTGCGGCAAGGATACATTAGCCATCTGCGGAGGAATGTTGTTACTTCCAGGTGTCCCGTTACGTTGCATCTGGTTGATACCATTTGCCATTCCTGGTTGCGCTTGCATCTGAGTTTGCTGCTGCCGCTGTGCCAACATTTGCTGCTGTAAAAAGTCAGTGATGAACAAACAATCAAAGAGTAACCGCATCTTACCCTAGCGATCATCTCCTGCGCCATTGCCCTTTGCTTCATTTTCTCTTCGCGTTCCCACTTGAGCCGACTGAACTCTTGTGGCGTGTGAACATTGCTCTTTGGTGGCGCAGGCTCATGCGCTTTACGTAGCGCAGCCGCCTTTTGTGACTCGGCTTGCTTGTGTGCGGCAGATTCGCGCTTTCTAGCCAATTTCCGCATCCCATCAATGATGGCAAGATGTCGGTTCTCCCTCCTCCTCTCTACTCGTATCGGTGTGGTTGTAGGCCTTCTTCGCGGCTGACCTGGCGTCTGCCCCTGCTGCTGTTGCTGTTGTTGCTGAGCCTGATACTGGGCGAACACTGTCTTGTTGGCTGTCTCGAGCCGGCCTTGGTAAGTACGGAAGTAGTTCGTTTTCGACATCTCCGCCGGCAGACCTTCCAGTTGTACCCAGCGCTCAAAGCATTCCCACGGTGTTCGTCGGCCTGATCCGGACACAAATATCGAAGGCAATGAGAGTTGTTGTGAGACCAGAGACCAGTTGAACGTATACTCCTTGACAAGTGCTCGGAGTTTTTGGTCTTCCTCCCACAACCATTGAGAAGGGGTCCGGTTTTCAAAGAAAGCAACTGAGGGCATGTTGAACTCTGTTGGTGGTCTGAACTGATGTGCAGCTTGTAGTCGGTCCCTCACATGTTTGTTCTCGGCATTGAACAGAGCAACGCTAGTCATCTCTGGTGGCAAGTCGTTGCGGCAGAACAGTCTGCGCCCTGGAGTAGATGGCATGGAATGCTCGGCGGATGTTCCGGCTCGACTAGGGGGCGAAGATGGCTCGTCTTCCGAGTCATAATCGAACCTACTCCGCTTCTTGGGCGGCCCTCGAATCTGCGAGACAAGCTTTCCAGTAACGAACTTGGAGACTGGGAGAATAGGTGGTTCTGAGAGTGAGAAGGGATTAGTATCGCTGGAGCCTTCGAACATGGGGTCGTAGAGCGGCAGTTCTCGAAACATGGTATCGGTGGCGGGAGTGCGATCTATCTTCAGGACAACATCGTTGAAGCCTAAAGAAAATAGACCTGCAGGAGGATTGGCATTGACAGGAGTAAGGACGTCGTCATCATCGCCATATGACTCACTCTCCGTCTCGTGCGTGCTAGAATGAACAAGATCGGGGGTGGGAGCATCGTTCATGTCCTCGTCATGGCTAACACGCCTTGCCGTCTTCGGGATGTGTGCACTGACTCGCAAGGTTACTCGCTCTTCAGGGGAACAGCTCACGTACTCGGCACACCATTCTGCAAATGTAGCAGCGAGGGCCTTCTTCCACTTCCTCTCTTCCTTGAAATCTGTCTGCATCCATTTCATATCAAGCAGCAGCTGATCCTGGTGGGTGAAGGGACGTTCAGGTTCCGCGGCCTTTTGGAGTTGCCGCAACGACCATCGGTTCGCGTTCTGCAACTGATATACACGCTTGAGAATCTTATAGTCTTGATGCTCACGAATCATAGCGAGTGTTCCCGCAGTCGATACAGTCTTTCTTGCGGATGCGACAAGTTCCTGCAAAGGCACAGACCGTGGTGGATGATGAGCCTGATATTTGAAAAGTCCCTCAAGGTAATCCCGGCTCGAGTCTTCTGAAGCTCCTTGAAGTGATGCGTAATCTTCGTTGTATGACTGTAACGCTTTCGAAGCCCGTGTTGGTGTCTTTTTCGCAAAAACAACTGTAGAAATTTCCTTTGATTTACGGCGCAAGGCTTTCTGCCGGGGAGGACTCGTAGATTCTGACAAGTTGCTCGAGCGAGGCGTTAGAATGGCATTGGGGGCCCCCTTTTCTGCGATGATTTCTGAGACCGACTTTTGGCGAATCGCTCCAGAAGAGACACGAGTTGTCATTCGTTCAGGACGGGGTATTGGAGGCTGAGACGAGGTCAACGGCTGCGTACCCTTTGTGGGCACATCGTGCATTTCAACATCAATATCGGCAGGAGGCGTCGGATGATCAGTGGCGGCCTGTGTCTGGCTGACGGTATGTTCGGGCTTGTCGCGATCCATGTTGGGCGGTTCCGCAGCGACCGTGGTTGGCGTTGGTAATGAATCAACCGCAACGTCGTGATGGGTCCTTGGCTCACCCGCCTCCTCCACTTCGGGTACTGCCGTATGCGTACCATGGTTCATGTCTTCCGTCAAAGTATGGGCACCTCCGCTGGGCTGAGATTCACTAAGATGGCCCTTTCCATCACGAGCCAGTCGTATTGCTTGCTCGTTTTCAATCTGCTTTTCGATATCGGGTGTTGGCGAATCTTCTTCTCGTGCTCGCGCATGCTCTCTTGCTTCGTCCATTCGCTTCTGTAGAGCACGCTCGTGGTCGTCCTTGACCTGCTGTGCAGCAGGGTCGAGAACATCGTCGCCAGGTAATGGGACAAGATTACGCTCCTTGTAGGATTCCGCATCAGGGCTTGTGTCGGGAGAGTGATGCTGTGCATGTGGAGTCGCTTGAGAGTAGGGCCCGACGGTTGAAGATGGGGAGGATACATCGACAGGCACATTTGTGGGTGGGATCGTGAGGCGTTCGCGTTCGTCTTCTCTCCGTTCCTTCTCTGCGGCTCTCTCCAACTTTCGCTCTGTCTCCTCCAATCTAGCTTCTTGGACCTCTTGCCGTGGCAGATGCACGACTTGCGGGGGCTTTGGCTTGTTGTCTGCTGCAGGCGCGGAAACAGATGCGTCAGGGAGCGCTGCGGCATCCAGGTCCTCGGTAGTTGGCGGTACGACATGCTTGGGATCAACGGTAGGACTGTGGATGGTAGAGTCTTCGGAATTCGCTACTTGTTCAACGGTCGGGGCTTCTCCAGGCTGGGCCTCGCTTGCGACCTTTTCGACCAGTGCAGGCGAGGCAGGGTGCGACGAGGCTTTTACGCGAGGGACAACATTGATGGTGTCGGTTTGCAAAGAAGCGTCGACGGAGGGCAAAGGCTGGGTCGCGACAGATGGTGAGGCCGACGCGGCGCGAAGTTGATCCTCGAGGGTCGGGGTACCGACGATAGGGGCATGTGACGGCTTAGTGAATGTAGAGTTGGCGGAGGCTTGAAACGGCAGTGTAGCTGGAAGCGGAGGCTGGTTGTCGGTGGCAGCCACTGGAATGGGTAGTGTTGCATCGTTGAAGCGTCGACCTCTGTAGACGCGACTAGGTTAGTGGAATGAGCGACGGCGACGGCGATGGCGACGACAACAACAACAATGCGACAGAGCAAAGGTGGAGGACCAATGCAGATGCGCGGCGGTAGAATAAGAGATCTTACTTTGTAATATCATTTTCGTCTAGAAAACGACGTTCGTCCTCATCTGGGTCGCCATAGACAAAATCGCCTGCCTGGGGCTGGTGCCCGTTCAGAACGGCATTGCAGCAGCCCGTGACCTTCCAGAGCGCGCGGAGATGTCGCTCCAATGTCGAGGATGTGAGTCTGCAAACGTGATATCAGCACCACCACCACACAAGAGCAAAACAAAACAAAACAAGCGATTTTTCCTTGTCGCATGGGTGCATGTGATGGATCTGATCGTTCAAATGGCAAAGGCGATGCATGGTCGTCGACTTGCACTTACGCGGCTTCATTTGTCTTCTCCTGGCGTAAGGTTTCCCGTAAACTGTCGAGGGACATATGAAGACGGCTGAACGGAGGCCGACATCCGTTATCCACGAGTGCCGCCGTTGTGATGAATTATGGGGGTTGTTGGTCGCGTTGGTTGATGGAAATGTCTTCTGCGATATGCTGGACTGATGCGCGGGCTGGCAAGAACGTGAGGGAAAGAGCGCCCACTTGGCTGCGCGCGCCGCATTGCAGGGTTGGGGTGATAAGCCCTGCCTAGCTTGGGCCATCCCCATGGATTGGGCCAAGCGCTGCTACTCACGCCTTGCCCTTTCGGGCCTAGCTCGCTTGTCTGCATCAAAAAACTTCTGGATCTTTGCGACGAGCACTCGGCAACCGTAACGTAACGCGACAAGCCATGGCAAAGCGCAAGAGAGCAATTGCTGAGCACGTGGCCACGGGCGCGGCCAAGGTGCCGAAGAGCAACAAGAGAGATGAAGCTGCATCTGCATCTGCATCTGCATCTGCGCCCAGGCACGCTGTAGCTGTAACCCACGACATTGCCATTCACAAGAGAAAGGAGGCTGCGACCAACGGGAAGGCTGCCGCAAGCAAATCTACAAAAGCCCAGTCCGCCCAAGGCAAAGGAGAAGGAGACGACCTGCCGGACATGGCCACCATTCAGGTCGTCACTGGTTCTTACGAGCGAGTTCTTCACGGATTCGCTGCTGCCATCCCGCGCAGCCTCTTTGATGGCCAGTGCGATGATATATCTGCGCCAGAGTCGGATCGGCCCAAAGTCGATTTCACAGATACTTTTCTCTTCAACGCCCATTCATCCTCTATCCGCTGTCTTGCTCTATCTCCGCTTTCAGACAAGACGTCCAAAATCATGCTCGCAACAGGCAGCACCGACGAGCGCATAAATCTGTATTCAATCTCTACAGCACCGCCCGTAGCCTCCAAGCTCCGGCCTAAACTCCCTTCTCTGCATGGCGGATCCATCACGGAGAACCCCAAGAACAAGGAGCTTGGATCCCTGCTTCATCACTCCTCCAACATCACAGCCCTCTACTTTCCCACCAGAAGCAAACTCTTGAGCTCCGCAGAAGACAGCACAATCGCCATCACACGAACCCGCGACTGGACTGCCCTATCGACTATCAAGGCCCCGATACCCAAACCCCAAGGCCGACCCAGCGGAGACACAGCAGGTCCTGGCGAAGTTCCGTCTGGAATCAACGATTTTGCAGTGCATCCAAGCATGAAGGTCATGCTCAGCGTGGGAAAAGGCGAGAAATGTATGCGCCTGTGGAACCTGATAACAGGCAAGAAAGCCGGGGTCCTCAACTTTGACCGCAAAATCCTGACAGCCGTGGGGGAAGGCCGCTTTGCTTCGGGCGAAGGCCGCCGCGTCATCTGGGATCCAGAAGGTGAAGGGTTTGCTGTAGGCTTCGAACGTGGCATTGTCGTCTTCAGCATAGACTCCATACCCAAAGTTCAAATCACGCCCATGCCGCGCACAAAAGTACACCAGATGCATTATATATCGCCCGCTTCGCGGCCCTCTACGCTCTGCGTTTCTACAGAAGACGGGAGGGTCCTCTTTTATGACACAAACTCCACGGTCCCCAGCGAACCCTCAAACGACGACAAGAAGGCGCCAAAAGACAACCTGCCTGCTGCTAGACTGATTGCTCAACTAGGTGGCCCGGCTGCGGGCATGACGTCTCGTGTCAAAGACTTTGAAATCATTAACCTCTCGTTGTCAATTCTTCTCATCATTACGGCTAGTAGCGACGGCACGGTGCGCTTCTGGATCCTTGATACCGCTGGACTGGAGACTGAAGACAGCAGTAAAGCGACCGGTTTTACGGCAAAACAAGTGGGTATGCTGGTTGGCTCGTATTCTACGGGTACACGCATTACGTGCTTGAAAGCTTTTAGTATGACTGGGACGCCGGATGCGGAGGAGGAGGAAGAGGGGGAGAAGAATAGAGAAGAAGAGGATGTAAGTACTGATGGGAAAGATGACGAGACTGGCGATAGTGGCGACGAAAGCACCTAGTCAAAATATAATCGACATGTGGACGTGGTGTGCGCCCAGGTTAGTTCAGCGTATATATTCAAGATACCAGCCAATTTTGGCCCGTTTCTTTTACGGGTGTTCGCATCATCAGCAGTCTTAGTCAGGATACCCCTAAAACCAAAAGAATCCATTCGTACGCTAGCCCCACCATGAATCTTCTTCTCCTTCTGATGTACTTTACAAATTCATAGTGACAGTCATACTATTACTATGCACCAACAACACAGGCGGTAGCCCTTGACAAAGCACCTCCAAGTCACTGATATACCGTACGCTCTCTGCCTCGCTCTCACACGTACCCTCGACAGGACTAGGCAGCGTCGTAAAGACGACTGCCGTATCCTCTGAATGCCTGCGTACGAGTTCATTCAATATAAGATGCTGGGCACGACAGGGGAGGTCATTGAAGGAGAGGGGGATGGCTTGTTGGGAGGGAAAGCCAGATGCGGTGCATGTCGACGTTGGTACTGTATGGGGGTAGTCTGCAGGCATGTTTGCTTTTGTTTTTGGTGTTTCCCCAACAGATGCTTTACCAGATACTTCTTCTTCGATGGGATTGTTCTTGTCCGTGGTGGACGGGTGCGGTGTATCAACAAACATTATCGACGGGCCTGCTGCTTCTTCCGCGGGAATTGCTGTGCGCGGCGTTGGATTCGAGGTGAACTTCGGCAGCGACGAGGGACGTACTGCGGGTGGTGGGACGAAAGATGTTGTAGAGCGCTGTGAGGAGGAGCTGGCTATGCTGTGCTGCTTTGAGGAAGACGATCTGGTAGGCAGGATAGCTGTATCGGATGCTGTGGCGTCGGGGTGCGGAAGAAGGGGTGTCACGGATTGCGTACTTGGAGCATCTTCTGTACTTTCTTTATGAGGAGGCTTCCAGATTGCTTTGCGAAGGTCGAGTTGGCGGGAGAAGAAGGAGCTACTGGGTGCAGTTTTTCGTCGCTTGGGCGGAAGTCTTGGGGCATCAACGTCACTTTCGTCGCTCGAGGCATCCAGGTCGTATTCATCAAAGTTGCTGCCGCTGATTACGGCTTCACTGTCCGAAGCCAGAGCCTCATCGTCGGCTTCATCGTCTCTTCCTCCATTGGAAGATGGCTGGGTATCACTTTCGTCATCTCCAAGCAGTTCGATAGGTAGCCTTTGACTTCGCATTCCGAGTCGACCACCATCCACATTACTAACTGATGGCCGGTGTTTCGCTCTACGCAGCATCCTCCGCAGTGCAGAGAAGCGTTTTGGATTTGCATCTTGCCTACCGTATTGGAAAGAGGCGATTGGCCAACTGGTGACTGCTTCGAGAATATCGACTGTCTGTGCTAGTTCGTCGCTGCCACTGATACCTTTGGGCTGCCGAAGTCGTTTGATATCTTGCCACCAGCGCTCATCTTCCAATGAGTAATCAATATCGCGGCCGGTTTGATCAAGATGTTCGTCGTCACGTCCATTGATGATGACTTCGTACATGCTCAGCTCGCCAGATGATAACCAGAAGACGTGAACCTCAGCTTCAATGCGTAGATTTCGTAGTAGGGTTGTAACGCGCCCACGCTCTTCCTCGACATCTGTTTCATATTCGACAAAGACGCAAACCCTTAGCTTATACATGCGCTTCCATGATGGTACAGTGTGCAGGATACAACCAAGCTGGAGAATGAGTGTGTAGGTATCGAAATTTGTCGTCAGTACGTTTTTCCGAACAGGCTCGTCGCCGGCAGTGGCAATCTCGGCTGACATCTGTATCGGCCAAAGGTCGATATATTTTTTTGACGGATCATCAACTTCGATGTTGCTCAGTCCCATCAGATTGAACGCCTTTTGTTTGACCGTCGGCTTTGCAGGCGGTACCTCAAGCTCTTGAAAGCCCTTGGCTATGGCAACGTTTGCCTGTAAGCGTAGGACCAGATCTTCTATCACAGTGACATAGCTGCGTATCGTGATTGCATTCTCAGGCTTCATGGCGTCCGTAGGAAGCATGCTATGTGTATTGCTGGTCACGCGCCGCCTGGCTGCCGTTTGTATTGCTTGTCGGGAGATGGGATGACTCGCAGCTTTACTAGACGGCCTTGATGGCTGAGGCGATGGTATGCCGATCGAAGGCTGTGCCTGTCTAAGCTCGGGTAGATTATAGAAACCCATAACAACGATATTCGGCCTCATGCCGCCCAAACCTGCGCTAAGAACAAGGTTGCGAGCGCCCCATTCCACTGCTGGAGAGATGGAGATGTTGACGAATGCCTTAATTCTTGAGAAGTCAATATACTTTGTCCAAGATTGTTGTTGCCGCCTAGCTTCAGGCACAGCTGCGCCAAAGTCATCCGAAACGATGACATGTCCAAGTACAAAAAGGCCACCTTTTTTCAAAGAATTGCAAAACTGTATTAGTTTGTACTGCCTCCGTGGATCGTTGACAAGTAGTAAGATCTGGGGTCTCCAAAATTTAACATGCTCTTGTCTCAAGCGTAGCAAATACTTACGAACCTGGTGGTAGATAAGGCCTTGACTGACATCACCCCATGGCTTTGGGGGAGTGGTGTAGTGGATCAACAGAAAGATGACCATGAGCAAGGCTACGCAGCCAGATGCATAAAAGCCGTCGACAAAGAACATGGTGACACCGCAGGCGAGCGTTCCTATCGCTGCGGTGGGCCAGTTGAAGTAGTGGAAGGATGGCCGGAAGTTCGGGGCAGATCCTATCTTGAGCAAGAAACAAGCCAGATTGGTAACCAGGAATGTCATGAGATACTAGGAGATGTTAGATATCTGGCAATACAAAGTTGTTTCGTAGAATTGCTGCTGTCGCATCTTCTTGACAGTGAGAGTGAGCTTTGTGGAGGATATTCAAGTTCAGGGGGCAAGTCAAGGACAATCGATGACGTACCGTCATTGTTATAAATGAGGCAATTTGGTTGATGTCGGCAAACATGGTAACCTGGGCAATGATGAATGTAACGATGATGGCATAGATGGGCTGCAAACATCATGGTACACAATCAGCGTGCGTTCGACTCATGCATGATGGAGGAAGCCTACCTCGTCTGACTTTTTGGTGCCTTGACCAAAGGCAGAGAGTCCAGGAATCAAATGATCGCGAGAGAGGGCCTGGAGAAGTTTGGCTGAGCCAATAACACCCATGAGCACCGAAAACAACGATGTCGCCATCTCACCTGCTAATACGACGACGCCAGAGATGTTGGTTAGTTGTATAACGTTGGTGTTGTTGTAGAATGTTTCGCGGGCTATGGACGCTGCCATGGCGAATATAACGAGGGTGTACAGGATGAAGGTCAAGCCTAAGCCGTACAATGTCCCCTTTGGAATGGCTTTGCTTGGGTGCTTCAAGTCGCCGCTCATACTAGCGCCGGCAAGAATGCCTCCTGTGGCTGGGAAGAGGATGCCGAAGAGATCCTGAAAGCTCTCGCGATGATGACCCACACTTCCGGCAGCGCCTCTGGTAAAGCGAGGAAGTAAGTTTTGAGTCAACGTGTGCATGCTGAGGCCGGTGAAGACTATTTTTTCCTCGGGGTCAGAAAATGGTGTTTTGAAGGTGGCTGACAAAGGAATGCTAATGGTAGCGACAAGCAGAACAAGCAGCAGCCCGTTACTGCAGCGAGCAAAAAGCCCGCTGCCAGCTAGACAGACGAGTGTACACACTACTAAGATTACAGTCGCCCACAGGAACTGCCACCAGTAGCTTTGGGGCAGCCATTCGCCCATGTTGCCTCCACTGCTACCGAAGTTCTCAATCAGGCAGTCGATGAGACCAACAGCATTCAACGAGGTATTGAAGACGGAGCCAAGATAATAGACGATGCCAATGCTACCACCAAACTCTGGTCCCAGTGACCTTGAGATGAGGTAGTAGGCGCCGCCTCCCCTTACCGTGCCGTTTGTGGCGACGGCAGAGATGCTCAGGGTAGTCAAGAGGTTTATGGCATAGGCGGCAATCAGCATGCCCATCATGCCCACTAGACCTGCTTGGCCGAGAAGGAAGCCAAATCTCAAGAACATCAAAATAGACAAGACATTGAGGGTCACGGGTACGAAGACTCCTGCAAAAGTGCCTAGCTTGTCTGTGCCACCGACTGGCCTAGGGAAGGCTCCAGGCCTTGGTTTGGAGGTGGCGGTTGATGGGTGTTGTTTATGGCCATTGCTGGATGCTAGGTGCGACGAGGGGAGCACGGCAGAAAAGAGACGATTCACAAGTCCCCGCTTGGGCTGGGTGTCTTGGGTGCCATGGCAGACATGGCCATCGTGCGGCTGGCGAAGTTGACCGTCTGGGAGGAGTGGCGTCTGCTCATCTTCAACGGGCAGAGGCGAGTGCTGGACAAAGGAGCGTCGATGCAGACGCTCACTCTCGTCCTGAGGTGTGCGGGCAGCAAAGTTGGATCTCGTCCTAGGCAGCGTGCGCCTTGTAGATTGGACATGGGTCATGGTCTGGCACGAGGAGTGGTTTTGGTCAGGGCGTAGTAAGCGCGGGATGCGCGGGCAAATCTTGGGTGGCTGCACGAAAGGTTTCCTGGGGCGCAAGACATGGACAGATGCGCTGGATGCAGCGGCAATGAAACAGGAGGACAGGGCTGTCAGTTGGGGAGTCAGTTATACCTGACTTGCCTTGGCGACTTAGCCGCCAGTTCCAAGGCACGCAGCATGTACGTAGGTATGTAGTTATCGCTATGTGAAGAGAAAATGCAGGGTTTCGAGTAACGGCGTGACATGGTCATCCCGCGCCCCACGCCAGACGTGTCGCTGTGTCGGGCGAATGACCTCAAGCTCTCGGCAGTCCGTCTCAGCTTTTGTTTCCTCTTTGCGTCGTCGTCGTCTGTTAGATTTTGCATTTTGCACATCTCGCGTGGCGTCCAGCGCATCACTTGTTTGCGCTATCCTTCAAGCGGTACGTACTGCGCATCGTATCTGTGTCGTGTCGCGTATCGCGTATCGCGTATCACGTATCGCATATCGCGTATCGCGGCATTAGGCGCAGATAGCCGAAGCTCCTTTGGATACCAGTACCAAAGTACCAACCTCAGCGTCAGTGTCAGTATCACTATCGTCCTAGCGAGTCCAGCACAGCGTAGCACAGCAGCGCCATCATCATGCCGTCGTCGTCATCACGAGATTCCCGGCGCAGCTCTCCCGCAGACGCGCAGTCTGTACGCGCAGGCTCTACTGCCCGACGGGACTCATATGCTAGACGAGGCTCTCCTGCGCCCTCCCTCCCCAACGGCACGCCCGTCGTGCGCCAGATCCCAACTCCTTCCCAGACCATCAACTCGTCGTCGCAGCAAACGCCCCTTCCTGGACGCGCTGATCCGCAGTCGTCGCTGCCCGGCCCGGCCGAGTCAACGCTGTCCTCTGCCCTGAAAGAGTCTCTCGGCAAGAGCCCTCCACGATTCGGCACCCCTCCGTTGCAGCCGCTCTCGCCAAACGAAGATGCTGTTCCGCGTGGACCCCCGAGCATCTACGGCTCCTTTGACGGCCGCGGTCGCTCTCCCGTCCCTTACCAGGACCCCGAGATTGTGCGCCGGCATTTGGTCGGGCACTACGCCTCGCCCAGCAGGTCGAACCGCGGAGCCATAGGTGATGATGATGCCCAGTCGACGGCAGGCAGGAAGCCCGAGGAAGACGAAGAACACTTTTCGAGCCTGCAGCTCCAGGGCGGCGACATCACCCGCCAGATCTACAGGTGGAGCGAGCAGCAGCAACAGGAGGAACAGGGCCTGCAGCGCAGCAAAAGCTCCCACGGGCCTCGCCGCAGGCCCGAGGAGGAGACGCTGGATATTGACTCGATCCGCCAACCGGGCGGCTTCAGACGAAACTATCTGCGCAGAGCTGCGGGCAGTCCCTCACCCGCACCAGGCCCGTCTGGCTACGGCACCGTCCGCCAAGCCCGCCCGCCACCGCAGGTCTTCACCAACAATTTCCTCGAGTTTCTAACTCTGTATGGCCATTTCGCCGGTGAATCGCTCGAGGAAGACGACGAGGTGCTGGGGCCAGACGAATACTTCTCCTCGGACGCACTGGACTCTGGTGCGCAAACCGAAGACGAAGACCGCGAGTACGGCGAGTCGAGTGCGCTGCTCACGCCTGGAAAGCGGAGGAGACGCAAGCCAAAGAAGACGGGCACAGGTACGCCTACGGGAGCAGCCCTACTCCTCCTCAAATCCTTCGTAGGAACTGGTGTGCTGTTCTTGCCGCGAGCCTTCCTCAATGGTGGCATGCTTTTTTCAAACTTTGTGCTTCTCGCAGTAGCCGGTCTCTCGTACGCCTGCTTCGTCCTGCTCGTCTCGACTCGCCTGGTGGTCGAACATTCGTTTGGTGACATGGGCTTTCATCTCTACGGCAATTGGATGCGAAACCTGATCAATACCTCGCTCGTCATCTCCCAGATCGGCTTCTCGTCGGCCTACATTGTCTTCGTTTCTGAGAACCTGCAAGCATTTGTCCTCGCCGTATCCAACTGCAAAACCTTTATTGATATCAAGTACATGATCATGATGCAGATGGTCATCTTCCTGCCCCTGTCGCTCTACCGCAACATCAACAACATCCAGAAGCTTGCATTGGTAGCGGATCTCTTCATCCTCATGGGCCTTGTTTACCTGTACTACTTTGATCTCTTCACCATTGTAGATCAGGGCGGCATATCTGATATTGTCAACTTCAACGCCAAGGATTGGACCCTGTTCATTGGCACCGCCATCTTCACTTTTGAGGGTATTGGCCTCATCATTCCCATCCAGACGGGCATGAAAGACCCCAAGAAGTTCCCCAAGGTCCTCGGGGGCGTCATGATCATCATCACCGTCATTTTCCTCAGCGCCGGCGCCCTGTCCTACGCGGCCTTTGGATCAAAGACAAAGACGGTCGTGCTTCTCAACATGCCCCAAGACAACAAGTTTGTCAACGGGGTTCAGTTCATCTACTCACTCGCCATCTTGCTCTCGACGCCGCTGCAGATCTACCCTGCCATTGAGATTACTAGCCAGCAGCTGTTCAGCAGGACGGGCAAGTACAACCCGTACGTCAAGTGGAAGAAGAACTTTTTCCGATTCTTCATTGTCTTGGTATGTGCTTGCCTTGCCTGGGCTGGTGCAGGTGACCTTGACAAGTTTGTTAGTCTTGTGGGAAGCTTTGCCTGTATTCCGCTGGTCTTCATCTATCCTGTAAGTGTTTGCTCTCGCTCCGAGCCAAAGCTTTACTGACATGACATAGCCCATGCTTCATTACCGTGCTGTTGCACGAACGAGTACTGCACGAGTACTTGATGTCTTGTTGTGCATTCTTGGTGCGGTCGGCATGGTATATACCACAACGCTCACGGTCCAGAGCTGGATCTACGGTGGTGCTCCCAAAGCGCCTGGTTACTGCGACAGCAAATAGTCGGCGTGACATTGTTAGTATGGCGTCGTTCATGTATCGTCTTGTATCACATGCAGCATTTTAGCGATGTATATCAGCATTGGGTTTGTTTTGTTTTCTTCTTCTTTGGAAAACATGTACGCATAGAAGAAGGTTTTTGTCATTAGGTTGTTGTGACAGAATTTGGCACGTGTGCGATGTATAGAATGAAGTGGCTACATGTATGCTGGCCGCTGGCAATGTTGTAGGCTAGATGGTTATGCCTAGGTGCAATTTGTTGTGATGGATCCTGTACTACGAGTCATACTATACGGTCTGTGAAGACCATGTCCAATAGTGCATCGGTCTCGTGTCTCATCTAAAGAAAGATTGTTATGAGTTGATTATTTATTTGTGAGGCTTGGCCGTACCCAAGGTGCGGCTGATGGCTGCGGGCTAGCCGTAGCAGGTCAGCAAGCTAAGCTTTCTCGCGCAGAGCGGGACAGGACTTGCCCGAACCTTGTGCACATATTGGCCGCAGCTGACGGCCTCACCGTCGCTTCTCAGCGAAGAGCAAGGAGGCAGGCCAATGTCCTCCCTTACCCCGCGTAATCTGGTTTGTATGCAACTCTCGGGGTCGAGTTTTGTTGCAATTCATGCCAATCGCATGGCTGGGGCCTCACCGTCTGATTGCCTTTTTTTTTTATTTTTTATTTTTTTTGCATGGTGGCGACGTAAGTATAGGTATGCGGCGAAACCTTGGCCGTCGGCTGGTACTGTAAGTAGAAGCTGCAGCTCCAGCTCCAGCTTCAGCTTCAGCTACATTGATAACTGATAACAGAATTTGTTTTGCCAGGTCGTCTACGTGGTGCACGCCAATGTCAAACCACGACATGGTCCTGGTCAACTGCTGTCGTAGCTAGTAGTACTGTACGGGTTTGGTGTGTACAATTGCATATTTAGAAATGCTTCCCGTAGGCACGTGGGTCCCGTTTGTCAGTCAGGCGAAAAGGCGCTGAGCTATTCGGACGGCCCGTTAAGAAGGGCAGCCAGCGGTAGTGTGGTAGTTGCGGCGACATGGCAAATTCACCACATGTAGACATGGACATGGTGGGTTGACAGGGAAAAGAGGCTAGCGTTGCTATTTTGGAGATGCTGCGCCTCGTGGTCCCTGAAAAACCATGTGGATAGCGGGCGATCTGGTCAGGAACGGCAACAGACGACCATGAACAGTAGGTACACGCACACGCACCATTGGCTGCTCCAGCATGACCAAATAGGGGAGGGGACTCGGCGCATTGACAGTCAGTGACGACGGGCACGACAGAGTATCGACAGCGACGGCTAAGACTTCAAGTGTGGTAGAGCGGCGTCACCGCGTCTGCGATACGCTGCATTGGCGAGGCTAGGCTGGGTGGAGTGGGGAAGGGCGTCGCTGGGGCATTGCTCAGTAGCTTGGCCCTGGAAGATATAAGTCAAACACACCACCGCTCTTTCTCTTCTCGCTCATCTGTCTTCTACTTGTACCCACCCAGCCCATACTCTTCTCGTTCCATCCAATTGACCCCGACTGCCCTACGATCGCTTCCACTTGCATTTCTATTCAACACCCTACTTTCGTTTGCTCGCCATGTGGTAAGTGCCCCTGCCCCACTACCGAGCTGTGAAGCTGCACACCTACCCGCAAACTGGGAGACCCGAGAGAGCTGGAAGCCGGAAGCTGACCTTGTCACCAGCGGTATCTTCGGTTACATCAACTACCTGGTGGAGAAGGACAGGAAGTACATTCTCGACACACTCATCAATGGTAAGCAGTGCTGTTCTTGTCCTGGCCGTGCGTTGCTGCACCCATCCGACTAGCTGCTAACCGCCGTGCCTGCACAGGTCTACAGCGTCTAGAATACCGTGGCTACGACTCGGCCGGTCTCGCCATCGACGGTGACAAGAAGAACGAGGTCTACGCCGTCAAGGAGGTTGGCAAGGTCGCTTCGCTCAAGAAGCTTGTTGATGAGCAAAACTTCGACCTCAACAAGGTCTTTGACTCGCACGCCGGCATTGCCCACACGCGATGGGCCACCCACGGCCCCCCTTCGCGTGTCAACTGCCATCCTCACAGGTACGTTTGCTTCGACACGTAGTTGCACTCGTCGGTCATGATACTAACCCGCCACCACCAGGTCTGACCAAAACTGGGAGTTCGCCGTCGTACACAATGGCATCATCACAAACTACAAGGAGCTCAAGACGCTGCTCGAGAGCAAGGGCTTCAAGTTCGAGACCGAGACCGACACCGAGGCCATTGCAAAGCTCACAAAGTACATCTGGAGCGAGCACCCCGACCTGAGCTTCCCCTCGCTCGTCAAGGCCGTCATCAAGGAGCTCCAGGGTGCCTTTGGTCTGCTCGTCAAGTCGGTTCACTACCCCCATGAGGTTGTGGCGGCCCGCAAGGGTTCGCCCCTTGTCATTGGTGTGCGGACACAGAAGAAGATGAAGGTCGACTTTGTCGATGTCGAGTACAACGATGAGGGTGCAGCTCTCCCCGCCGAGAGTGCGTCGCACAACGTTGCGCTGAAGAAGTCCAACAACCTCCTCGCTCCTCCAGACAAATCGCTCCTTCACCGATCGCAATCGCGGGCCTTCCTCTCCGACGACGGCGTTCCCATGCCCACCGAATTCTTCCTCTCGTCCGACCCCTCCTCCATCGTCGAGCACACCAAAAAGGTCCTATACCTCGAGGACGACGACATTGCACACATCCACGAGGGATCGCTGAACATTCACCGTCTGCACAAGGACGATGGCTCTTCCAACGTCCGAACCATTCAGACGCTTGAGATCCAGCTCCAGGAGATCATGAAGGGCCGCTTCGACCACTTCATGCAGAAGGAAATCTTCGAGCAGCCCGACTCGGTTGTCAACGCTATGCGTGGTCGTCTCGATGCTGTCAACAAGACCGTCACTCTCGGTGGTCTCCGCCAATACCTATCTACCATTAGGCGATGCAGGAGGATCATCTTCATTGCTTGCGGTACTTCGTACCACTCGTGCATGGCCGTCCGTGGTGTCTTTGAGGAGCTTACCGAGATCCCCATTGCTGTTGAGCTAGCCTCTGATTTCTTGGACCGTCAAGCACCCGTCTTCCGTGATGACACATGCGTCTTCGTCTCGCAATCCGGTGAGACTGCCGACTCCCTAGGTGCTCTTCGCTACTGCTTGGAGCGCGGTGCCTTGACGGTCGGTATCGTCAACACGGTCGGTTCCTCCATCTCACTCCTCACCCACTGCGGTGTTCACATCAACGCCGGCCCTGAGATTGGTGTTGCCTCGACCAAGGCCTACACGTCGCAGTTTGTCTGCATGGTCATGTTTGCGCTGTCCCTCAGCGAGGACCGTGCATCCAAGCAGAAGAGGCGCGAAGAGATCATCGAGGGTCTTACCAGGATCTCGGACCAGTTCAAGGAGGTGCTCAAGCTTGACCAGCCCATCAAGAAGCTCTGTGAGAGGTTCAAGAACCAGAAGTCTCTCCTGCTCCTCGGTCGTGGCTCTCAGCACGCGACTGCGCTCGAGGGTGCTCTGAAGATCAAGGAAATCTCGTACCTACATTGCGAGGCTGTCATGTCAGGAGAGCTCAAGCACGGTGTCCTGGCCCTGGTTGACGAAAACCTCCCCATTGTCATGATTCTTACCCGAGACGACATCTTCGCCAAGTCGCTCAACGCATACCAGCAAGTTATTGCCCGTAGCGGACGGCCGATCATCATCTGCAACGAGGACGACCCGGAGTTCCCTACGGACAAGACCGACAAGATTGAGGTGCCCAAGAACGTTGACGTTCTGCAGGGTCTCATCAATGTCGTCCCTCTGCAACTCATGTCCTACTGGATGGCCGTTGCCGAGGGTGTCAACGTCGACATGCCTCGCAACCTTGCCAAGTCGGTTACGGTCGAATAGGCGATGTTTTCAGCCAAGGTCTTCCAAGGTTCTCTGGGATAGAGAAGCTGGACATGGTTTGGCCTTGACCACATGTGGGATTTATGATTGAACTCTTGGATGTGGCTTTATGTACGGCACGTTACGATATTTAGAGACTAGAGCGACACAGCTACTGGCCTTTTGGAATGAACAAAATCTTCTCTTCACTTTGTGTAGTGTAATACGTATTCAGTGACGGCCCTATATTTTGACTGACACGCGGCTTTTGGCACCCCTGTCCCGATGACACCATTGCAAGGCGCGGGATCCCTGCCGCTCGCTTGCGGGGTAGCTTGAGATGAGGTATGTTCCTGCATTCTTCAGCCGACTCGGTAACGACATTGAAAGATAGCCAAGGATATCAAAGACTACACATATAGCTCAAAGCTCTTGAAGAGGTAGATTGATCTAGACAGTTGGCATGGCATCCATCAAGGGTCCCGGCGCACCCAAAGCCTACGACGGTAAGCCCACCAGCGAGGCGCTTGAACCCCCGCTGCGACGGAGCCGGCCACGATATCTCGCTGGGACAGATTTGGGCTGATGATTATGCACAGGCTCCGCACTGCGCATCGGCATTGTGCACGCGAGATGGAATACCAAAATCATTGACGCGTTGCTCGAGGGTACCAGGAAGAAGTTGAAGGAGGCGGGTGTCAAGGACGAGAACATTGTTGTGCAGACGGTGCCAGGCAGCTATGAGCTGCCGTACGCTGTCAAGCAGTATGTGTGGGGTCTAGTCTTGAGGAAGACATGAAGATGCTGACTTGACGACCAACCTAGACTCTACTCGGCCTCGCAGATTCAGTCTTCCTCGACGGGCGTGGTAGGCGCAGCTGCCGACCTCCTAGGCTCCACGTCTGACCTCACTTCGCTCTCCATAACACCGTCCAGGACGTCCAACTCGCCCTTTGACGCTATAATTGCCATTGGTGTGCTCATCAAGGGCGAGACGATGCACTTTGAGTACATTTCGGAAGCGGTAAGCCACGGGTTAATGAGGCTGCAGCTGGATAACAACGTGCCCGTCATCTTTGGCCTGTTGACGCTGTTGAGCGACGAGCAGGGACTTGTAAGGGCGGGGATTGGGGGCAAGAACGGCAACGAAGGACACAACCATGGCGAGGACTGGGGCAGTGCGGCAGTGGAGCTGGGTGTCAAGAGGAGGGGGTGGGTTGAGGGAAAGTTTGTGGATTAGGTGGTAGGGTATGCTATCCTGATGTAGGCATTTGTCTCAAGATTCAAGATTCAAGATTCAGGATTTGTTCGACATGGTAGCTCTTCGCAACATGAATGTACATGTAGTCCTTTCTATGCTCGCTTGCAACATGTGACTGTCTCTCTCTCTCTTTCTCTCTTTCAGAAGTGCTCTTTTTAAAGCTGCCCGTGTTTTAGTTACAAGGCCTGATTCAGCAACATGTATTCATACAGAGGAGATGTTTCAGTGCTCTGGTCTGGTTGGTGCATGTCTTTGCAGATGCACATTGCAGTTGTGCAGTGTGTAGTGGTAGGACAGGCGGCAGGCGGCAGACAGCAATTTCATGCAGGCAGTGATGCGCGAGCCTTATGCGACCATGTTCTCGACATCAGATTGTTGGGTCGAAGAGACATGGTTGACGGCGAGTGGTGCTTACCAGTAGGTGGTGCAGCTCTCCTTTTTTTTCTTTCCTCAGACGCTAGCTTGGCGGCTGGGATGCATGGATACTACATGGATACCTGGGCCTAACATTCCTGAACGACGGCCCTCTCTCAACACCAACCCCAATCTGTGCGAGCACCAAGCAGCGAGCAGCCAGCAGCGTGCAACCGATTCACTCGCCCATTTCATCATTTTGCCCTCTGCGCACCTGTTTCGCCTGTCCCGCCCTCGACCGCGGCCTCTGACACGTGCCCACCGCGTTTGGCTGCGCGTTGTCTATATACCCATTTCTGGGCCTGGGCACCAACGCGCCTGTACAGACACGACTGCACAGCTACATTATACTAGACTATTACTGCTACCATTCCACAGCAGGCAATGGAGAGCGCAAACTCGTATTGACGGCAAAGACGAGAAACTAGCGACGAGCCATCAGTGACGAGCGACGGGCGACGGGCGAGGGTGTGATATCAAGTCCATGTCCGGCCGACGACGCGGCGACAGAGAAGAGAGGTCACTGCGGCGGGCAGCTTCGCATCGCCCCGACTCGTCTGCCATTTCCTCCTTCTCTTCCTTGGCTGCAACGGGCACAACGCGCACGCTCAGACACAGGAAGAAGCCACTCTCACCCCCCAACCATGCACGGCGCCCTGGCGAGCTGCTAGACGAAGTCGACTCGGACTCGTCTGCCCCTACGCCGCCCGCTTCCTCCATCTTGTCCGCGCCTTCCAACATGTCGCGCTCTGGCCACAAGCATTCCCTCCACGCCCTCACACCCTTGACCAGCTCAGACTCGTCTCCACCGGGCAAGCTGCCCAGTCCACGCGCTTCCAAGCTCTCGTACGAGACGACCATGCACGCGACCGCCCCCGCTGCACACCCGGCGCCAGCGAGCGCGCCCAATAATGCCGCCGTCACCGTCACCATGGCCAACACCATCACCCCCATAAACACGCCGCCCGAGACGCGGCGCTCCGTCTTCCCACCCGACGGCGTCCTAGGCCAGCGCGCCACCTACGACGCCCAACTTGACCCCAAACTCGACAGGCGGGCGAGAGCGAAAGGAACGGCCAAATACACTACAATACTGGACAAGGTACGTGAAGGCTATAGATACATGCATCCATGTGGTCGCCCTGTGACGCTAAGGCTAACTTGACTTGTGTTACAGGGCGACCCATCTCCCCCTCCAGACCCGCGCCTGGCCATTGCCGGCTACACGACTGGGAACTATGTCATTAAGACATCCTTCACAGGTGCCCCCAAGTCGAAGCTTCGCCTAGCCCCTTATGTCGCAAAGCCCTACTCCTTCGACCACCGCATATCCTGCGGCCCAGGACCAGCCACCCAAGTCGTTGTCACGGGATTTGATCCCTTGACCCCCGATGTGCAATTGCGTGCCTTCTTCTCCACCTACGGCGACGTCGACACTCTGCGTAACCAAGTCCATCCTGATAACGGCAGCCCGCTTGGGATATGCTTGGTCAAGTTCCGCGATACTCCTCCCATGCGAGGCACTGACGCCATGAAAGCTACCACGTCAGCAAAGCGAGCCGAGCGAGAAGGCACCGGTCAGCGCCTTGCACAGCACATAATCAAAGTCCAATCCGACCGCGAGGGACGCAGATGCGCAAAGCTCGTAGACATGGCCGTGCAGCAAAGCCGCAAGGAAGAAGAGAAGCTGCGGGCCAAATACGCTGCGAAAGCGGCAAGCATTGCGCCTCCAACGGGTCCTGCCAACTTTGACCTGCCGGCAAATGTTCCCAAAGGCCCTTCTGGGAAAGGCGCGCGCCCTCCGATAGCCATGCCTCGAGAACCCTTGACACGAAAGGCCGCGCTATCCTACCTTATTGAACGCGAGCCTATAAAACCGAGCCTCAAGCGCAAGCCGTACATCTTCATCGCACACGCATACGTACCTGTCCTCGCCACAACGGTAGAGCATCTCAAGAAGCGCCTAAAGAACTTCCGGTGGAACGCTGTGCGATGCGACCAGACCGGTTATTATGTTACTTTTGAAGAATCCAAGCGCGGCGAGGAAGAGACGGTTCGATGCTACAAGGAGTGTCATATGCAGGCCTTGTTCACTTATGTCATGAACATGGAGTGCAATCAATATGGCGACCCCAACTACGAGCGAAGTCCGAGCCCTGAGCGCGTAGTGGCAGACAAGAAGCGCAAGGCTATAGAAGAGCGGATAGCACAGGAAGAGGCGGAAGATTTGGCATTGGAGAAGCAACAACGCGCCGACTCGCTGGACCCTGTATATGCAGCTGTTGACTTTGTCCGACAGGAATTACTCGAGAAGCTTCTTGGGGAGATCAAGACAAAACTGGCCGCCCCCACCATATTGGAGCTGCTGGATCCCGAGCTCCACGTCGAGAAGCGCCGGAGGCTCAATATCCCGGCTCCACCCAAGAAGGACGAGGATGTGCGGCCGCCTGCGCTTCTCGCCCCAGGCTTCGACACATTTGGCGCTGGTACGCCCAAGGGCCGCAATGGAGGGTTCGGTGCTCGCGGCGGCCGGAGAGGGTTAGGCGCATGGGATCCGAGTACCAGGCGTGGAAAGAAACCCCCCAGGATCGTCAATGCATTTGTGGATGAACGAAGAAAGGCATCCGCGCCGAAGCCTCGTGTGGCTCGTGGCCTCCATAGGCAGATGATTGAAATGTTTGAGCCTGAGGAGTCCGACGACGAGAGCCGTAGCCAGTTGACTCGCGGCACAGAAGAGCAGGAAAGCCGGCCCATTAGTCGTGCTCCTTCTACTGATGTTGAAGAAGAAGAGGAAGAGGAGGAAGAGTCGTCAAGAGCTCATCGCGCCAAGCGGCGCCGCATCGAGACCGGATGGGGCGAAGACAGCGACGAGGAAATGGACGACTCTCACGCGAGGAGCCTGCTTGCTCACTGTATACACAAGGACCCTGAAAATATGGCAGAGAAAGAGCTGGAACAAGTGCTTGCCATTCTTCCTCGTTCCTCGCCCATCTGGAAAAAGGCAGACAAAGCGCTCAAGGGGTTCAGGAGATTGCGGAAGATCGAACAAGAAGCAGACGCAATTTTCAACATTGCAGCAAGCCCAGCCGACAAACTTGAGCCCGAAGTCGTTATTACACAAGACGATGAAGCACTCAAGCCGATTGAAACTACTGAGCTTCCTGAGACGCTGAAAACGCTTAAGAAAAAGGCGCCGCCTAAGAATAAGAAGAAGACCAAGAAGCAACTTGAAGAGGAGGCCAAGGCTGCACAGGCACAGGCGGCAGAAACTGAGACGCCCGTTGAGAAAGAAGTTGCCGAAGTCGCAGAGATCAAGACCATGGAAGACGAGATTGCTGAAGAGAGGGCCAAGGATGATGACGGTTCTGTTAACTGGGGAGTGTCTTCCGACGAGCCTCGCAAGACTGTGGAAGACGATCTGAGTGTGGTCATGGACATTGACGGATGGCAACACATGCTCAAGGATGATGAGGACCTGCGTCATCTCAAGACCGCGCTGGAGTCGACCGCCCCTGCGAAGATTGGAGACGCACAATCCTGGGCCTGGAAACAAAAGTCAATCAAGCATCTCAACCGCAATGGTCAAGAGGGTGTCTCCCGCACAGAGACTAAAATCGAAGGGTACTATGTACCCAACTCGACTGGCTCGGCGCGCACAGAAGGTGTCAAGAAGATTCGCGAATCCGAAAAGTCAAAGTACCTGCCTCATCGTATTCGCGTCCAAAAGGCGCGCGAAGAGCGTCAACGCCGGGCAAAGCAGGAAGAGCGAAGCGTCGTCTCGGTCGAGGGGTTCAAGTTTCAGACCAGTTCCAATAAGACTTCGACGGCAAACTCGCGTGCTAACCGCGCCAACAACCGCCGTATGGTCAATGATATCAACATTTCCAAGAACATGTCCGGAGCCGAAGGCGACGCCTTGCGCTTTAACCAACTCAAGAAGCGTAAGAAGCTTGTAAAATTCGACCGCTCCGCGATTCACAACTGGGGTCTGTACGCTCAAGAACCCATTGCTGTCAATGATATGATTATCGAATACGTGGGCGAAAAGGTGCGCCAGCGTGTTGCCGACCTGCGAGAAGCAAAGTACGATATGCAGGGCGTAGGATCGAGTTATCTGTTCCGCATTGACGAGGATACGGTGATTGATGCGACAAAGATGGGCGGCATCGCCCGCTTCATCAATCACTCTTGCACGCCAAACTGCACCGCCAAGATCATTCGTGTGGACAATACGAAGCGTATTGTCATCTACGCATTGCGGGACATCAATTCTGGTAAGTCGAACATGTGCAATCCAATTGTATATTTGACATTGGTAGTATACGGAAAGGCTGACTTGTAATGCAGACGAGGAACTCACATACGACTACAAATTCGAACGTGAAATGGATGCTACGGATCGGATTCCGTGTCTTTGTGGGTCTATTGGATGCAAGGGCTTCCTTAACTGAGGTTCTTCCTCGACCTATTCTTCTTACTTGGCTCGCTGGTTCGATATCATTCTCGCGACATAACAATCTCTGTTTGGAGTGCGGAGTAGCTGGTTCTTCGCGGTATGCTGGTCACCTTCTAGACTTACTTGGCGGGTTATTCTCGTCCTCATCTTTCTTCACGTTTGCCTGCCTCTTCCTGAGTGGACAGGGACTTGCTGGTGTGTTTTTCTTTTCAACACGGAAATTCTCTGAGCGGATTTTGCTCCTTTTTGTTTGTGATTTGCTCACTGTGTCTCAACACCCTATTTCGTCACAACGCCTCTGCGTGTAGAACGGTGCGAGCGGTGGGGACTGGACCTGACCGCGATACAGACGGAGAATGCAGGAGAAATCGGAAATGGGCAAAAACGCCGTGGCGAAGAACAACCCAGAACAGTCTTTGCTTTTCTTTTTTGCTTTCTTTATCAAGGTAAGCCAGCATATCATGCATTGCAAGCGGCGTTTTCCTTTTTGTCTCTGGGACAGTGCTGGTGACGGTGGAAGGAAAGGGGGATGACGGTATTAATCTCATCATAATTTATTTGCAAGATGGTTTGAACGCTTTCTGAAGCGGGTCGGAGCTGGCTGGACTGACAGCTTTTTTCTTCTGGGAAAATGTATCGATATGTATGTTCCTGTTCTGACTACTTGGCTAAAAGCATGGGACAGGTGTGAGGGTGATGGCAAAATGAATGGTTGTGCAGGTGCAGGTCCATGTGTGGTGTTTGGAATCCGTAATGCATTTCATGCGTTTGTGCTGGTATTGCATTGTAATCTGCTGAATTGGTTGTATTCATTTACTAAGCAGTTCAATTAGTTCGTCTTGTATGTGGTAGTGTGTATATATTACATGGCATAAGCCCCACTGCACATGTATACGGTAGCGCGCACCTTCCAAAGCCCTGCATAATCTATGGTAGTAGCGCATATAGTAGATGACATTGATCAAAAAGAGAATGAGCATATCCCGTGCAGACCCCTGCTACACCCGAGTACCCTGGTTATGTTGTCATAAATGCCCAAAAGCTTCTCGCAACGACGATGCTCTGTATATCTACGACACGATAAAATACCTCGGACAGCAAGGCGGTAAGTGGCAGACAGACCAGAAAAGTCACGAACCCGTTCGTAGCAGTGTTGCTCCCCGTTCCAGCCATTTCCATGTACAGTTTGATGCCGACAGTATAGATGACGAGTGATTGCATGAGAAACCAGCCTGGGCCGCGTAAGTAAGAATTTCAACAAGTGTATAACTGAAAAGGGTCGACTTACTAAAACTCCTCCTTCCCATGGCAACGAAGAAGCCGCCGCGAAGAACACCGCGAGGCCACTCAAACGTTTCGATTAGAAGCGAGGCACCGAGGATGATGAGATAATTGTCTACTCTTGCCATGGGCTGACTTCCGTCCATGTGCTCGTTCAGAAACCCATCTTCGTACAGGGCGGTGTGGCCGTATAATTCGTCATCGCGCATAGATGGCTTGGCCGAGATGAAGAGGAATTGCAGCAGCACGCCTGTAAAAGCCATGACGGCGTAAAGAGGCCAGATGGGCACCGTAAGTTTCCCTATCGAAAGACCGCGTCGGGACCGCAATTGAAAGTCCATGTTGAGGACTGCGTCGGCGATGAGGAGACCAGTGACGCTGTACCACGCCCAACTTTGTACCCACCAGGCTGCTGCGATGAAGGCGACCATGGCTTTGACGCGCCACGAGACTCGGGTAGAGGGCACGATGACCATGGTCATGTAGATGGTATAGCTCTGCTGGAAGAGCACCGAGACGATCCAAAGTGTGCCAGATGGAAATGCGAGGTTAGCGGCCTGCGAAGCATAGTCCTTGTTCACCCAAAAGAGCTCAAAGAGCGAGTTGAAGTAGATGAGAAAATTGCGCATGCGTAGCGGTGCAATGGTGGAGACGTTATTGGTCGAGGTTAGGAAGTCTGAAATGTAGTCGGTCGATGTGGTGCTGAATGCCGCTGCAGAGAGAGAATAGGCGACAAAGGTCGGGATCCAGAGTCTGATACTACGGCGGAAGACGCTGGATGCGCACACTTCTCGCGACTTGTTTGAGAGATATGGTAAGCAGATTGTGCGTGCGGAGAGGAAGATGATCCATCCGTATATCAAGGGCCCATTGGCCAGGATGACGGAGATGGACTTTCGGATTCCAGTCTGGTAGGCTGGTCCATTGACGTTTTTGGAATCTATGGCTGCATCTGGTAGGAAGGCTTGGAAAAAGACGAAGAGGAAGGACTGGAGGACTAGGAGGCCGCGTAGTCCGATTAGATGGTTCTGATCGAGCGCTACAGTCGTCTTCGGTGTTGTTGCAGCCGAGGAAAACATTGCTAAAGGAGATACCTGGAGAGTGGACCTCATGTTAGATGCCATGATGCCTTTCTCAAAAGAGATGCAAGAACAGAGCGGTGAATAGCAGTCGGACGAAGATGTATTGAAGGAGAAAATGCGGGCACTTTTCACCGCCAGAGCCGTGTACTCGATGGACCACCTGGAACATGGAAGACATGAAAAGTAGTAAAGCACAGGTATGTTTTCCCACGTGCTATGCCGACCTAACTCCAGCACGTACCTCCGATGGGGAGACCCGAGATTCAACGAACAGTTCTTTTGACCGCCCGCCTCAACCGTTCCCCCCTCAAAATCACACGTCCTGGCTTTTGCTATTGCTGCCGTGCTCTCGCTGAGCTATGCACGTTTTAGTATATACATGTTGGGCCTAGTCTCCAGCGCAACCTCCCGGAGACAGTGTTTGGGCATCGAAATACATATTGCATGCATGCAGGCAGGCAGGTAAGCATGCACACCGGGCAGCACTGCGTTTTAGTGGCGCTTCCGTTTCAGCCAGGCAGAAATTCGCCGTGGCAGTATGCATGTTTGATAGAAGAGTGGTTAGACTTGTGAGCTGTACGTACCCGCTTGCGCTAGTGCCATGGTTTGCATCACTTACTGCCCGACCAGTCACACCAGCGAATGGATGATGATCGTTATCTAGGACTTGACGATCCCATCGTTTTCGTCGGGTTGAGTATGGTAAGAAGTCTGCCGACGGTCGATGCGCCCTAGTATCGTCATGTATTGTATTTCTCTTCCCATGGATCTTTCAGTCTGGCCCCCAGTGAGCGGCGGTAGCTGCCTAATCTTTCGTCGTACGGTGTGATACACACAGCTAGAAGGCGTCTTCTACCTCGACCTGGTCATGATCAGAGGACGCCCCTTTCCTCTGGCCCACAATGTGTATGCCAGCCCACAGACGTATCGATATCTGTGCTTCAGAATACCTACACCAAGCCCACGGACGTTACGTTAGTGTTATCCCGGCAACAAGACGGGGCTCAACAGTCAGGTTGTGTTCCAGGCTTGCACGTGTTGTCAACAGACACGGTGTGTAATTCCAGCATAACAAAACAAAGGAAACAAGAGGCACGCTACTGGCAACCAGGACACGGTTTCTAGCCCAACCAACCGTAGAAGATGCTGCGGTAGGTAGTTTGCAATTTGCGCTTGCGGGTAGTGCCGCCAGACGGTCAGCACTCAATCGCACAGTTGTATCAGTCATTACTTATTACTCATGCTCGCGTCGTGCATCCCATCCCATCCCACGCCTTGTTCACGGCTGTGGCAGAGTGGGGGCGGGCATGCTAGTGACTAGCGCACCGCCATGTAATGTAGATCGCCAACGTACATGGCGCAGTCGAGTTGTAATGTCCCGACCACGTCTAACTTCCTTCTGCGCGACTGTGCATGACAAGGCTGCCAAGTCGCGGGTTTGAGAGGAGCTTGCTGTATTGCCAAGCGCGAGGGCTTTTGACAGGGCGGGTTGGACGCAGGGACGTTTGTTTAGCAAATATTGATTCTGCTCGTTACCGAAGAATGAGCCCCCGTTGGTAGACGATCAGCATTGGCGGGGAGCAGAAATGCCGGCCAAGGAGAGCAGGGCTGGTAGGTTGCTCTGCATTTCGTTTCGTACTCATGCACGGCGAGGCCGAGTTACGTTCCGGGCTGAGAGCGATTGGCTATGTGCCCTTCAAAGCCCAATCGCCGCGGGAGAACCGCCTTTGGCTCTTCACATGCAATTCACTATTGTAGACGTCGTATAGGGCCGAACTGTGCTTGCATTGGTCTTGATAGTCCGATTATGTACATGTTATTGCGCAATCCTACGGCTGAGCCGAGTGTCATCTTCATGCCCAGCCGACAGCTATCATTGTTACTGCGCATAAAACAGCTTTTCTACAGAGATGCTAAGACGATAAAGAAATTAGAATAGTGGTTGGCTAGCGACCCGGGATACAAGTCCCATTGCGCGCTGGTGACTAGAAATTACGTCCTGGCCGTAGGGTTCCAGGAGCTATAGTTTACAATCTGGCGGGCGTGTCCGTAAAGCCCGATTGTCGCATTAAGGATAAGATAAAAGGGATACAGTACGGAGAAGAGAATGATCATCTTTCTCGACACAAACTCGGACTTGACCTGATTGGTGATCCAAAGTGTTGCGAGCAGGCATATGATACTGTGGTACTGTCAGCGGCCATGCATAAAGGGCTACGGTGTGAGACTGCGAGTACGAACCTGATTACAAAAAGCCACTGTGATACAGGGTACTGGAAATAGACCAGTCTCCACAGGGCTTCCCAGTTTGTCGGAAATTTTACGATAACAAAAGATAAGACGAGACATGTGTACTGTGTGACGAGATAATACGACGACTCGCGGATGAGTAGGAGCGAAAGCACCCCGAAGCGGGCAGTGAAACTGCGCTTGGTGTACTCCTCGTGTAGCGGGTCGCTGACGTTGTTGTAGACCATCTTCATGTGCCGCATACTCGCTTGTGCCCAGCCCTGAGCCCAGCGAAGCCGTTGCTTCCAGAAGGCTTGGAACGTGGTTGGGGCGAGTTCGTACGAAGTCACGTTGAGGTCATGGACCGTCTTGGCACCCCTGGAGAAAGCACGGAGTGCCGAATCAATGTCCTCGGTCAACATGGTATCGTCCATCTTGAGGTTGCGAAGTAATGAAGTGCGCCAGTAGCCGTTGGAGCCGCAGAAAAGCCCGAACCCCCACATGGTGGAACGACCGGGATGCGAAACAGCGTAGATTTTGTCAAACTCGACCGAAATCAACCGCGTCATGAAGCTGTCATCAGAGTTGAATACGATGCAACGACCCTGTACAACATCCACATCTTTTTCCGCCATGAAGCGCTCTGCAGCCCATCGAGAAGCGTACGGATGTGGGTAGTGATCGCAGTCGTAAATGGCGATGAGGTCTGAGCCCGTGTCCAGGGTAAAGTAATAATTGAGATTATCGGCCTTTGACGTCGAGTTGGGCACTTTGATGACCCTGGCATGCGGGAACTGCATGGGGAGTTGGTGTAGCTCAGTCTCTAGGGGCTCGATAGATTTGGGTGTATTATAGAGGATGGTGATGCGAATCTTGTCTCTGGGGTAGTCGAGCTCCTTGAGTGCATAGTGTGCGCGATCCATGATGATGTCTTGCTCGTTGGGGAGATAGGCGACTATGAGGAGGTCCAGAATCGGTAGGTCCTCGTTCGGCGTGGGGAAGTTCCATCCCTTCTCTGTGGCTTGGGTAACAATTTCTCTTGCCTCACGGCAAGGAGTGATGCTAAAGAAGGCCTCCAAGACAGTCATTCCGGCGATGTAGAAGTTGGTTGCCATATAGATGAACCAGAAGATGGCAATCAACCCGTTGCTGCAGTACATATACATACAGACGGAAAAGATGTAGTATGAGGCGACGAGACCAAAAGGCGTCCACTCCTGCACGAATGCTGACATTCGCGCAGGTGTTAGAGCAGCAGCCAAACTGGGTTTTGGAGAGGGCTTCTCGGCAGCAACAGGTGTAGGAGAAGTGACCTCTCCGACGTCGATGACGCAGTCCTTTTTGTCAGACATCGTTAAACGAGTGGGTGATGTGACGGTAGCGAGTGTGTGGAGGGGCAGCCAAAATGAGTGGTGACTACTGAGGAGCTCAAACGGTGGATTGAGAGCGAATAAAGAACATATATTGCACACTCTTGGACGGTAGCTGATGACAGACGGTTGAGAGCGGTAACAGGCAGAAGAAACGACCTTTCCGGAGCCTTGGAGAGTTCACCTATATTGTGCAATGATACCTATGAGAACTGATCTCCGTGCACGCCTTATGCTACATCTGTGATCGGCATCGCTATCTAGCAAAGCCGGAATCTTGATGATAAGGAGACGAGATCGGAGTGGGTCGGCCCTGGTGGCTCACCATAGTCCATGCCAACCACCCGTGTACGGTCCCGCGGCCACGAAAATCCAGAGTACGCCAAGTTGCAGGTGGAACTGACGTTCTTTGGGAAGGCCCAGCAAATGGGATGCTTTTTACAGTAATCTTAACCGTTCCAGCGAACTGTTTGTGACGTCCAATGCAGCAGCGCCCTGTGCAATGATGATGAAATAGCATCGGCGAGAAGAAAGTGATGCCACTCTCAGCGCTTCGCCGTCCTAGCATGCGGTATGATTGGTGATACTAAATCTGCAGAAGTCGAGATACCAGCCACTGCTCACCCCAACGCATATCATATCGGCCGTGGCATGCTAGATGCAGGGGACTATGGCTGTAAATGCAGGCGGTGTGACACAGACCCATAGATCCGAAAACGAGCTGAGATACTATAGCAACTGCTGCATTCTAATGGCGATGATCAACGATCAGGAGTTTCTCAACAGACGCGGAAAGTTTTGGGATACCTAGGTAGCTTAGCACGTGTTAGCGTGAATGCACGGACGCGACGCACGTTTCCGACCCACTAACTTACTGTAACAACGAGCACGGCGTTCTCCTCAACCTACTCCACTTCATGCGAGAATCAACTAGACCCATGTCACGACGTTCATCACTACTGTAATGTTGCGAGCAATGCATGGAGCTTGCCAAGGAAGCTTGCAGAGCTTTTTCAACCTTGTCGCACCGCGCACGGTTGAGGTTGCCTTCCGATCATGGCTCCATTGGCAGCTCAAGAGCGTGCAGCGGGCAACGCACAGCGGATAGGAGACTTCCCACACGCGACTTTTCTATGCTAGGGAAGATTCGGGGATCATTGTGGCTCCTCTCCGCCCGAAAAGCATCGTTGATACATTGTCTTTTTTAGATTCGCCTCGCACGGCTACCTGCGTCTGGGAGACAAATACAACCTCGACAGTCCTTTGCTGTCCCTCTGTGTTCTGTCACCCCGTCATAACTAGGCCGTTATGCGTTCCATTCCTTTACTTGGCCTTGCCCTTGTGCATGTGCTGCCTGCGCTTGCCGACGTCTCCCGCGGACAAGAGAGCTGTACCTGCGGCTTCTACGACGGCCAAACCAAGGAGCTCTTCACCGACTCTATCATTGTATACTTCAACGAAACGACAGACATCCCGGCCGATTTCATTGCAGAGGAATTTCAGCAGAGATATGGCAAAGACTGGGTAGGTTATGCGTCGTGTAATATGCATTTTCAGCTCAAACTAAAGCTCCCCAGAATGCCGTCTACCGGGAAGGCGCGTCTCCGGACAATGTCAGAATCAATCAAAGCGTGGCCCTCGATCTTGTTGTACAGCCGTCAACAGCAGACCACGTTGTCACAGGTGCTAGTCTTCGAACCGCAAGACGTGACATCCAGCATGGATCCTTTCGCACATTGATCAAGTCGCCAAGCAGAAGAGCTCTCGGCACAGCAGCTTCTATGATGTGGAAATACAACGAGACTCAGATAACGGAGCTCAGTGTTATGAACACAAACTATCATGCTGACCCCTGGGTTGGCACCTTCGTTAATAACGAGTTCACAACTCGTAATCTCGGCATGAACTTCAGCCAGTTGCTGAATGAGACGGCTGCCAACCGCAACTACACCACTCTCGGTGGTGGAATAGCTAACGGCAGCATCAACCCATGGGAATTCACCGAGTACAGAATCGACTGGACGGTGGACTACATCAATTTCTACATCGGGGGCAACCTCACAAGACAGGTCCTTCAAAAGAAGAACAAGAAAATGCCATCGGTTCCCTCCGCGTTGTACTTCAAGCACTGGTCGACGGGTAATCGTTACTCAATGCGTGGTCCCCCAACAGAGTACGCGTCTGTTGCAGAAGTTGGCTGGATTCGTATGTTCTTCAATTCGTCTTCGATGACCGACGACTCTCGCCAAGACTTTGTCGCACGCTGCCCGTTGACTGCTGCATGCTCAATGGACGATATTTCGTTGCGTGGTTCCACCCCTTTTACCGAGGAAGCGACCAAGAAATGGAAGCAGAACACTGATAGGGACATCAAGCGCATGCCGGCTCTTTGGCTCTCGGTGACTTGTATCATCTTCTCGACTGTTCTGATTATCCATGCCCTTATCAAACGTCTTGCACCCAAGTTCAACAGCGACCTTCCCAAGGAAACTCCAGCTCCAGTAACCATGCCGGGTGTAAATGAGAAGAACAGCTTTGGCGCTAGCGCATACAATATGGCCTCGCATGACCCATTCGCCGATCGCCCCTCTGGTGACATCCGGAGCTCTGACGACAAGAGGTCATCAAATTCCCAGAAGCGCGACTCGATAGACGACCTCGCCATTGAGAGGATTGACACAATGCCCGCTTCATCAACATTGGGAGATTCAACTCCAAAGGATCGTATGTCCCGAGAAAATTCGACCTTTTTCGACAGCCGTGGTCCCACGCCTTATAACAGCAACTTTAACACCACGCGCGAGGATCTATATCTCCCCATGCCCACCGCTATTTCAGGCACACCACCCATGGGCTCTCTTCAGGAACACCATGACTCACAACTCACACTAAACGACCCACGCACTGGATTACCTGTACCAGAGGGGAAAATCGCAATGGAGACTGTCACCGAGTCCGCTCTGCCAGCTCCGCGCATGCGTGTTCAGCCTCCAGCTCGACAACGTATTGACCATCTTGCTGGTTTGACAGCGCTCTGTTCGCTTGTCGTTACTGTCATGCATTTTGGGTTGACTTTTGTTCCTGCAATTGTCACGCCCAGCGCTGACGCACATAATGCATCTGAACCCTGGGCACAGCGCATCGTCGGCCCCTTCCTGCTCAATCAAATGTGGCTTGGTGTCTTCTTCACAACCTCCGTCCGTTTCTTGACTGCGCCATATCTGCGAAAAGGCCGGATGGATGAAATCTGCAAGGCTGCCGTACGTCGTACACCCCGTCTCATGATACCAGTAGCTAGTATGGCGCTATTGGAGTACTTTTTCATCGACGTGGGGGCAACGCGCTTCCTCCAATACATTCCCAGTTTGACGTGGTCTACATGGCCGTACGTAACGCGATACAACAACTTTTCCCAGTACGTCTCTGAGATCCTGGAACTCATGTTCCTTGTACCCAACGCTGTTCCGCAAATCACACTGCACTACTGTACCGGTGTGCTTTGGACCATTGCTGTCCAACTCCAAGGCTCTTGGCTCGTTCTCCTTGGCGCTGTCGTCGTCTACGAAATAAAGACACCATGGAAGCGCATAGCATATTATTCCTTCTGCCTGATAAACCACTGGTATGCGCAATCCTGGGGTACTTACCTCTGGATCGGTCTTATCCTCACCGACCTTGACGTAACATTCAAGTGGAAGGCGTTTCTGAACAGCAAACCGGCGGCATACTATCCCGCCATTACGTTTTTCTGGACCTGCATTGGCCTGGGTTTTCTTGCCAACGTACTACCTACTTGGGGAGCCACGACTTTCAATTTCAGCACTGGCGAGCGAGGCATCCACCCAGATGCATCATCGGGCGAGGCTATCATGAACACAGACTTGGCTGGTTATCCACCATACTATACGCCGCGTCTAAACGGCCTGCTCTTCGCGGGTGGTATGCAAGCTGTAGTCGAGCTCTCTGCTGCAGTCCAATGGGTTCTCTCTACGCCGCCTTTTCTCATACTCTTCCCACACGTCTTCACAATCTATCTCATCCACGGTCTCGTCTTCTGGAGCTACGGCTCCTGGCTCTTGATTGTTCTCGCCGAGCGCGGGATTCCATATGGCATTAATATCGCAGTCGTAGGTGTGACATCTTACGCCGTCATGTTCGCGTCTCTCCCCATCATCACACCCGTCATCGAAGCGCTTGGAAAAGATATGACGGCACTAGTATGGATGACGGCTACAAACAAGTCGCCGCCCCGCAGGCCAACACTCTACCCCTTCGAGGGCGACCTATTTACCGGCCGCGCAGCAAATGTCAAGTCTGACGCAGATGGTCTTCCGAAGACAGACGTAGAGAATGGGCTTGGAGTGCGTAGTTCGATGAATAGTAGCGAAGATGGAAGTAGGAGGGACAGCAAGGGTAAGGCTACGGCTAACGTGTCTGAGTACGAAATGCATGCGTATTCCACCGATGAAAACCCAAAGGACGACAGAAACCGAGTTAGTCGATTCTCAATGTACACGGAGTGATATGAACCATGGGGTATATTTTCCTTGGCTTGAAGCGACTGGGGTCACTAACAAGACACAAAGCAATGTCTCGCTTATGAGACGGTCGGTGTCCTTGTTGTTACCAGCTTTGAAAGGGGGGAAACCAGGGGCATTTCGCTCAAATGGCAGGACATGTTCGAGTATATACGGTGAAGCACCTTTATCTTTTTTATTTCATTTGTCTTTTCTTTTAGAAATCATATATAGCTTTTCAATGCCAGCCACGTAAATGTGATTTGAAGCTACGTATTTTTCTTCCTTATTTCCTTGTGTGATAGGTGTTGTGGCTTTTGGTATGGCGTAGACTTTTGGAGCCATGGAAGAGAGTCATGGCTTCCGCACCGAAATGCCATGACAGCTTGAAATAGCTCAACGTAGAAACATAGCAGCAATCACCTCTTTTTGTTTCTAGCCATCCATGCACTTGTCTCTTTTTGTTTACTTCCTTGTCTCCACGGCGTTAGACTCCCACCTCCTGTCACCCACCCAATCGCCATGACAATGAGGGTAAATGGTATCGCAGTTAAGAAGTACCACCCATACGTTGTTCTCAGTGCCGCGACGCTCTCATTCATGCTGTAGAGGCCTGAAATGAAGGTCAGAGGTATGAAAACCGTGGCTAGCCATGTGATGCGCGCCATGTTGTGGTTCTCCTCTAATCCGCGTCGTGAGTCTTCAATCGAGATTTCAGAGGTAACGATGCTGGTGAGCCTGTCTACACGTTCCTGAAGCTCATTTACGGCAGCAAGGACGCGTCTGAAGTCGGGGGTAATGTCATCAAAGGCATCAAGGCTGTTGGAGAGGGCAGAGGGTGCAGTAAGTGAGATTGTGGAGAGTGGTGATGTGGGCGTGGCGGGTGGGCGAGATGAACATGTGGTTAGACGCACGGCTGCTGGAAGCGCCTGTTCCAAGGTTTCCTTTAGCATTTCGCGGAAGACGGGAATCTGTCTGCGCCAGGTGTGCAGGCGTTTTAGGGAGGTGTCGATTACGTCGCCTTTTGAGCGGAAAACGTCGGGCATCTCGAGCTCCCATTCTATCTGGCTGAGTCGCGCCTTGACATAGTCACACACTATAAGCCATTCCGCGCAGATGGTGTATATGGTGGGTTTGACGAGCACTTGTGGGTTTATCTTGTGACCTTCGTTTTGCTCAAACCACGGGTATGCCGACGTCATTTGCACAATGTCTTGGAACCATGATCGGGAGGAACTGACGCTCGGATAGACCTTTGTCTCCATACTGGGTGTGGGCAGCCAGTTACTGCGGTCGTACCCTCCCAAGTGTTAGTTTAGACTATAGGACAACAGCCACGTGCTTGCTTTTGAGCTGTCTAAGAGATGAAGACTTACAAAGCGGATGGCCCTGCTTGACGGTAGGATCTAACAATACGATCCCAACCGTTCCGTTACCACACTCCTTGTCCTTACCAATCCACACTGTAGTACGCGTACGCATAATGGATACGACTGAACCTTCCTTGTCCTTATAACGCCAATGATTCTCATCATTGTCCGGGCGACGAAGCACATTCCACTTCTCAGCTTCTAGTCTGGATTCTTGATAATCATCCTCGGTGGAATGATAGCGCAATCTTACATTCCGCATTCGAAACCACTGACGGTGTTTGATATTCGAAATGAGACTGGGCGGCGAAGCCCATGGATCACGAGTATTGTGCCAAACATAGTCGTCAATCTGCTCGCGGAAGAAGAGTGGATCGATATCGAAGCGTCTTCCCAACAGCTCGATGACCTGCTGGGAAAGGTCTTCAACGACAAACAGTCGAAGAGGAGGTTCTCTTGCATTGTCATACGAGAAAGACTGGAGTGTCTCGTGGAGTTCTGGAGCAGATTTGATCGGCATCGTCTTGGGAGCTGTGGCGGGCTGATATTCGATAAATGTAACATTAGTCTTTTCCGCCCGTCTCTTCATCTCTTCTGGGTAATGTTTGATCACGTTGTATCTTAGCGGTGTTGTGCCAACTTGCATCCAATCGGCCAGATGTCGCAACGTTCTCCATGATGTTGACAGCGACTTGATGTGTGCCAGATACGGCAGCCTTTCGCTCCTGCTGTGCGATATGAACACTAGTTCAATGACAACGACTAGGTCATCAACTTACGGGTCTGCTATCTCCCATTCATCAACTGCCGAAGCTCGCTCATATGCATCCCCAATCAATAAGTATGGGTCGGGAAAACCTGGACTATGTGGAATGTTCTTCGACGACAATAGTGTCGGTATTCTACTTTTATTTGTGGCGTCATTAGTATTCTCAGAATTGAAAGACATTACTGAATTTAAGGGAGACGAATTGAATCTATGAGAATAGCAGACATGGTAAGAGCCAGGCTTTAGGAGTGCGCGATGCGAACTTTATATGACATGTGGCATGGCTCTAAGGCCACCTTTGGGGGGCCAAAAATTGGGGAGCTGAGCCTGAGACTGAAGCGTGACATCGGTCTTGGTCGCATTAACATCAGGGATGCACCTGCGAGGCACACTATCAGCGTGCTTGTTGCAACATCGACGACTCGAGTATGTACTAGCTCACTGCACCCCCCCCCCCCCCCAATACTTTGATCCTCATAAGCTGAATTGTATGTAAAGAGGTGGCGAGGCTGTTCCTACGTGTCCCTGGCTAGGTTCTGACTGCTGTTGGCTGAAACAGACACACCCGCTTCGGGCTAAATGCAAACCAATGTCCAGGCCCCCTGCAGCGTAAGCGGTGACGACGCTGTGCGGGGACGTCTTGACTCTTCTCAACCCTCACAGGCATACAAAATTTGGGGCTTGATCTTTGGGAACGGTTGCCCGCACGCTTAGGTGTCGCACGCTTAGGTGTGACCTCGGGAGGCATGCCCAGGTACGGTCTAACTAGATCGGGACCATCCCGTCGCGGGGAAGTCGGTCAAGGCTACTCCGCCACATCCAGACATGTACCTGTGCCCTCTCAACACACCTTACTTGCCAAGGCGCAAGGCTAAACCTCGGCCGCAAATTGAGCGACGTCTTTTTCGAGGCTTCTCATAGTTGTATAACCACCAGGGTACCGGTTTTTGCAGATAGTTGGGAACATCATCTTGTTGAAATTGTACAAGACATGACACACGACATGTTCGATTCTCACTGGCCGAGGGTCTTGGATCCCAATGCTCTTGATCCCCAAACCTTCAAGTACCACGCTGACAACAAGGCTGTGTTCGCCTCACCGTATGGTCCTTTTGTTGATACACCCGAGAACCTTAATGTTCATGACAAGTGCGCCATCAATCTCTCTAGCAAAGTCAGTGGACCACTCACATAAAGTCGTCCCTCATCGCACCAAGTACGTATAGATCAGGGGTATTATGAAAATCCATTTCCTTCGCCATGGGACAAGTCATAGTAGACATGCTCACATGGACAGTTGGCAGAATATTGGACTTGCATATCCATTCACATGATGAGTGCTGTTAGTTACTATTGATTGCTCAGAGATGATGGAGCGTTGGGGTCAACGACATGTTTTGTAGAAGTGACTCGATGAAGGAACCTTTTTCTAGGTGTATTGTGAATTTTATCACGTCTAGGGAAATGTTTGCCTAGATGATTGATATACCTGCGATGGATTACAGGCATACCGCTGCGGAGACGGCTATGTGCTTTTTTATGACATACTCGTTTGACGCTGTCACACGCTGAGAAAGAAGTACAAGTGCTAGCCGAGAGCGTTACTGGTCATACAAAAGCTCTACGTCATAGGTGGTAGCATCTTGCCGACATAAACATCCAGGTCGCTGGGAAAGTATTGGGATTGAAGTTGAGAGATCAGTTCTACCAAGACATGTGCTGTAGATGGATTGGGGTACCGTTCCGTGCTGCACAACGCGGGATGGAGCGCGATATCCGTTCACACGCACACGGAGGGTTTGCTCCGAGACCGCGTCCCCATGCACTACAAGCGTACAACGTAGAAAGGGACTAGCCAACACAATGAGTGAAGTGAAAACCCGACTTTGAGCTTGTCCGTCTAGTGAATGATAAGGGAGGTTCGGCCCTCTCCCATACTTGTTTTCGGCAGCGTCTGAGATGCGGCACATTGAAGGAGCGCAACACTTGCAGTACCGTTGGGCAGATTTCGGTCGATCCTCGGTGTCGTGTAGTCGGACCTTTGGTCCGCATGAGACCATCCCAAAACGTTGCGTTGTTACAAACGCAGTCCATGGAGCTTGGCGAGTTGGTACTTAGTGTGCCGCGATAAGATGGAGGCACATGATATGCCATGAGGGACCAAGTGTGTTGTGGTTTCACCTGGCGCCAAACTATTCAAGAGTCTGGTGCAATCCTCCAGAGCCGGCACAATAGTATGACCAGGGCATCGGGATTCACAGACTTGTGCTGCCAGTAAAAGTGAGACTGCGAAGGTATATTCGTAGGTTCTCGTGTTGGTCTGATTTTGAAGCCGGCTACCGTTACCTCGTGCACTGGCGGCTTTGAGAATCATACTTGCTTTAGTGACATGCTCCTGATAATGTTGCGCTGCATACATGGTAGTCATGACGTAGTCTTCATTGATGTGAAGATCTGGAGCGCACGTCGAGCGTGGAGTCCGGACTGCGCACCTCCAACTAGCATCATCATGGACTGATGTCAGCTGTTGGTACAGGCCGCCCCTGGCAACCCAGCCACGGGACCTTTGGTGCGGATGAGGCATACAAGGGTATTGATATATTAGGTCCAGACCGTTGCCAAGCGCTCCAGATCTGCACATGAGGAGCTTTCTGTGAGCATGGGTGTTTGTGTCGTCATCATGGCGAATGATGCGAAGACGATGTCGTTGGCATACAGTATCAGGAAGACGTGGGGTAGACTTGCTTGTGCGGCAATGAGGTGCGCAACGAAGCTATCTAGTGGAAACAACAACAGCCTTCATTTCCAGGGATGGGGCGGACGGACGTTGCGGCGCGACTTGTCAGATGGTGGTAGTGGCGGGCGGGAGACATGAACAGTACCATGGTAGTGCACATGCAGTCATTGCCGTGTCAACGCGATCTGTAAGACATCTAGACAGTATCTCTGATGCAGTGAGTGGGTCAAGTGCGTGTAAGTACTTGTGAATCAGGTCAGGCTTGAGTGCAAGAAAAATTTGATCATGTTCGCGCCGTGGGTCTAGACGCAGTAGGCTCGGGATGCGAAGCGATGCGGTGAGGTGAGTGTTTGCACAAAAGTGTCGGCAGCAATTCGTTGCAAAGTACAGAGTAGCTGACACGGGGCTGCTTCCATCTGAAATGGTGTAGCGCGGGTAGCGTGAGAAGAAGGTGAGAAGCCGCACCAGCCACATTGGACTGTCCGGCTGCAGGTCATCATGTACGGTACCGGTATTTGGGGTAAACACGAGCACGAACAGGCTGTGCAGTCAGATGAGTAGCGGTAGGATATAAAAATACAAAGAGGCTGGCGGTTGTGCATATCATTACTCGCATGGGAGGGAGCCGTTCGCGATGCTTTGTCGATCATGTGGCCGAATCGGGTTGTCGATGCTTGGTGCGACGCGTTCCCTAACAGGAGCACACCCACGGCTTGGCCCTGGAACAATGGCGACACGACATGCGTGTGCTGTGCGAAGACACCATGTAACGTTACTCTGATGTGAATTTGGTAGCAGCATGGCGGACAAGCTAGGGTTGATTCGCCCAGGCAGGCTGATGGGTAGCTAGCGCACCAAATAAGAGCTACGAAAGGCCGAGCATGCAGGCCGAGGGCTGGACTGGACTTTGCAACATGACACGTTTGTTTGCTTGCTTGAAAAGCACATGTGTGTGTGTGTGTGTGGGCGCTGGGGTAGGGGGCAACAGGTGACATGGGGACATGAAGCAGCAGATGCGTCGAAGCGCGACAGGAGAGAGGGGGAGGGGGGGAACTTGTTAAAGCAAGCGAGTCTGGCAGAGCCATTGGGGAAAGAGAAAGAAAGAAAGAGGGAGATGGAGATGGGGAGAGAAGAACAGACAAGAGCTACTAGGCTCCGTTTCGGCCGATCGTCAATCTGGCGTCCGATGTAAGTAGGTAAGACAGGCGGCTAGCCAGAGTTGCACTTTGACTTGACACAAACACTGACAACCGCAGTGCGCTTTGAAGTTTGAGCCGCTGACGTCGGCAGTGCTGTACTTGTATGTTGTGCGTGTGGTATATGGGGTACAAGGTAGTGGTTTTGATGGCTGGACACTGGCTGGTCACTGGCTGGACACGTCTTCCGCTGTTGTTGTTGGGGGCGCAGTGCTTTTTTCTCTGGCAGCCACAATAAAGCCTATGTCGCCGTCGGTTTCACGTTGTCGAGCTTTTGGATTGACCAAAAGAACGGGAACATGGACTTGTTCCAATTAGCATGTCTGCATCCAATACGGCCCAGGCGTGTCTTGTGCGGCGGCGTGCCTGCGCCGTGGGTGAGGGGCGTGGTTTGCATAGGGGCCGAGGCGGAAGGGGCTAGGCTTGGAACCGGGGTAGCGCTGTAAATCGTGCAGGAGCGAGGGCGAGCCGAGCACGTCTGGACTGTTCCAGCAGGCGCGACCCCACTGCACAAGCTGACCGACGCCTGCCAGGGTCCCTCCCACAGCAACAAACTCTGCGCCGCTCACTTGCGGTGCCATCCGACGACGACGACGAGGGTGAGCATGCCATGGCACCGTGGGCCTCCTCTCTGAGCAAACGGGCCTCGCTGCCAGCTGGCCGCCTGGCCAGTTGAGCACATGTCCCCCCCATTGCCCGCCGTCGAGCAAACGGGCTTCCTTTGTCACCACCAAAACAGGGCGGGCGTCGAGGGTGCAAGGACACGCAAAAGCCACCATCCCGGGACGTGTTCTAGATCGCCCGTCGCCCGTCGCCCGCCAGCCCGATTATGTGCGACTCTAAGTAGCAAACCAACCATATCGCTGGCCGCCCTGCCATCCCTCACATTCCTTCTCTCAGTCCCGCAGACCGCAGACCGCAGACACACATTCCTCGCCCTGCTATCCTGTCCTGTCCTCAACTACCCGTGACTAATCCACCTAACCCGCTTCCGAACCTGTTTGCTGCAGCCCTCGTAGTCGTAGTCCGTCTTTGCCAACCACACAAGTCTCCGTATTTCCTGTTCACGCACCTCGCCTCGCCTCGCCTCGCCTCGCCTTACCAATCTCTTCCCCTCAGCCTGTCTGGGGCCACATCATCCAACCCCCCGTACCCACCCTGGACACAACTGCCCACCACAGCCCGCATGGAATCGTGAAAGATGGGGGAACCTACTACCATCCCACCTGATATAATCGAGCGCCAGTCGCTCTGCTTCTCCCGCCCAGCCCCAGGCATGGTTGTGCAACAGGGCGAGACCGGCTTCAAGGAGGAATTATCTCGCCTCTACCACCCGGCTGAGAGCAACGCCGCCGAGCAACTGGTATGCCTAAAGGATGCCCTCAGAAGAGCCGATACCGAGGATTTCTGGATCAAACTCACAAAGGGACTGGCCGAGATAGCCGATGCCCAGTATGCCTTCGTCTCCAAAAGGATCCTCGTCGACGACAAGAACATCGCCGTCGAACTACCGCCCATCGGCGAGCCTGGAGCCTGCCTCATGGGCGAAGCCTTCTACATCAACGACGACAATGGTAATGGCCCAGGCCATTTGAGAAATTTCAAGTACCATGCCTACCAATGTCCGTGTGCATACATGAAGCATGACAAAGTCTTCATCATTCCCGAAAGGTTGAACGACTTCATCCTCAACAATCCAAACGACTTGATCATCCCCGGAGAGGCCTTTCTTGGAATCCCCCTGTTTGCTCAAGGAAAATGCTTTGCCCATTTCGGTGTCATGTGGGGGAAAGAGGGCGCCGCCCGGCGGGTACTGAGTTGGGGATTTCTCGAAATGCTGTTCCATAGTCTCGAGGACATGATTCTCGAACGTGTGCTCCAAGGCAACGAATTTGCACAATCCGCACAGCACATCCAGTCCGACCTACCCAAGATTGTACCACACCGAGCGGTCTCAGTCGCCCAGTCGTTGAAACCCTATGCCAGGAGTCTGTCACATGAGCTGAGGACACCAATGCAAGGCGTCGTCGGAATGCTAGATGTCATGATGGCAAATGTAAAGGAAGCGGCAGAGTCCTTGCAGCTTGACCCAAGAACACGCGAGATACTGGCAACTCTCAAGGAGAACATTGAAGCTGTTCAAGGTAAGCCATCATCTTCCATGCTATCAGACCAAAGTTGCAGCAAGCTGGCATTAACATTCAGCAACCAAACCACTCATTCTAATAATGCTAACAACACACCAGACAGCTCAAGACGCGCCGTCGAGGCAGCCGACAATGTCGTGCATGCCTACGACATGAACATGGGCGTTCCAGAGACACCCCTTTCACCGCTTGACAAGACACCCGACCAGTGGAATACCTTCTGGCGTGAGATGCGACCTGATTTGATGATTACAGGCAACGACATGTCTGCGCCCCTACGTGGAATCAAGAGACGGAGGCATGAGGTATCGTGGGCAGATCAACCCATCAAGACGCGTGTGGCAAGATCTGCTCGCCAACGTGTTCGCGACGGCTACTTGGCAGAGCCTTACATACGTGGCACCAAGTCCTGTCCTCCGGACACAAATCCCATGGAGGTCGACCGAATAGACCATTCGTGCTCACACACAACCTCACAAGATAACTGCGACTCCACCACTTCACCCATTTTTGCATCGGAACACTCCAAGGTCCCCGGACTTCGGCATACCAACCTGCGCGAAGTGCTGCAATATGTAATAAATGACGCGCTCAAAGTAGGAGGCAGACCAGACTCCGCTATCGCAGAGGCCACAGACACAGGAGAGCGCATCGAAGTCCGGACACGCAGCTCCAACGGCGAGGCGCACACAAAATGGATCGAGTGGACTGTTTCTCCCGATGTACCAGAAACCATCGTCATCGATGAACGGGACCTTGCCAAGATGGTATCCTGCCTCGCCCTCAATGCAATCAAGTTCACCCAGGATGGATCCATCAGACTTCAAGCAACCCTCAGCGCCAAGGGCCGCTATATCGTGATCAATATCAAGGACACTGGCTCCGGCATCCCTGCTGCCTTTCTTCCTAACCTGTTCAAGCCCTTTTCGCGAGAAGACGATTCCATGACACGACAGAGCGAAGGGCTAGGGTTGGGCCTAATGGTAGCCAAGGGTATTGCAAGGAAGCTTGGTGGTGACCTATTCTGCCTTCGCTCGCATGTCTCAGGACCAGCAAGGGGGTCGGAATTTGAGATGCGAGTACCGCTCACTCCAGGCGAAATATGCAGCCGCCCTGCAACACCCTTCGGATCACCTACTCCATCCATCAAGTCTCGCATGTCCATCGAGGCCGAAGTGCCACGTCTGGATCTCGGTCGTGGACCCGCCACCCCGCCCTTGAGTTCTGATCCTTTCAAGAGCGACCGGGAACTCCAAGCGCCTATCACGCCTGCCATCATCGTAAACTCTACAAGCTCAACAGAAGACACTGGTCTTGCGACTCCTCGTCGCACCTCGTCGCCTCCGCGACATTACGCTGCGCGCGCTCTATCCTCTGAGCGCAACATGATTCCCTCAAACCTTGGTGAACAATTACCTCTAAACATCCTCGTCGTAGACGACAACGCCATCAATCGACGCGTCTTGGTGAGCATGCTCGGTAGGTTAGGCTACAAGAACATCGTTACAGCGTTCAATGGCAACGACGCTGTCGAGACTGTACGTCAAAACGCACTTGCACCTGTTAGCGAACGCTTCGATGTCGTTCTGATGGATTTGTGGATGCCACTGCTGGATGGGTTTCAGGCTACCGAGGTGATTTTATCCATGTCTGAGCTTGAGAAGAAGCCCACCGTCCTGGCGGTCAGCGCAGACATTACAGACGCCGCTCTTGACAAGGCAGTCAAGAGCGGTATGAAGGGCTTTGTCACCAAGCCCTTCATTACCCGCGACATCGCCCGATTGATTCGGACGTATTGCGCAAGTTTGTAACCAAAACCCTGCGACACGGCGTATTTCTCGATACATTACACACATATATATATATATGTATGTATTACTTGTACACCACCTATCTAGCCCGAGTATCATACAGCATACTCGAACTAGAATGGGTCTTTTTATGATGATGACAGCATTCATCGAGGGAGGCCTTGGGGTGGCTTCCTTCATCTTTTTTTTTCAGGCGTTTAGCGAGTCAGACACCTCTGGGATTTTTGGATAAGGCTATAATACCCTTTTGATGAACTTTGCATGGCTGGATGAATCGGAATGGGCATATGGAACGGATTGGCACGGTTAGTAGCATATAGGGCTGGAGCTACTTTTACAACTTTACATAATACGAGAGGTTGACACCTCTGCAACTTTGCATGTAAGCAAGGCTGGTTCATGGGTGCAGTTGACCGAGTGGCTGAAATACCAACAATTACTTTATTAATGCTTGATTCCTGAAGAGAAAGCTAAACCCCAAAAATACTCCATATAGAATCCTACGCCAAAAGAAAAGCCCCCCTTGGAGTATCGTCAAAGGGGAGAAAAACAGCCGATTGTGAGCCCCATCCGATTTACTTATTGGTCGTTTAATGTTTCCTTTCCGTTTTGACTGATGTTTAATCATCCGCCTCGTATTCGTTCGCGTTGGGCACTTTTGGACCATCCTTTCTTATGGGTATCTTGATACCCTGCTGCGCAAAGCACTTACTCAGCGGTGTGCTCTCTATTACGCCTGGAAACTTCTTGGCAGAATAAACGGTAAACTGCTCCGAGAAGCTGTGTGCAAGACAAGGACCTTTACCCTGTGTGGGGCCCTGGGCCTCGTGCACCGTATTTGTGCCGTTGCCTATGCCGATGTCGAAGAGGCTGAGCTTGAGTCGAAATGTGCCCTCTGTTCGGACGCTGAGATCTTGCAGCACGAACCAGAAGCCGGCCTTGCCGTCCAGGTCGTTGAGACGACAAGCATTGACGGCATTCATGCCGATGAGGTTGCGCGTATGATTTGAACTCATAGGCGCGGCGGGCATCATGGCCGTCTGGGGTGCTTGGCCGTAGGTTGGTGCGTACGTCGGGTAGCTAGCCGGCGGTGCAGACTGCGGGTACGGATACCCCATTACGGGACCATGCGGATACGACGGCATGTGCGCCGTCATTCTGTACGGCGGATCGTACTGCGAAATAGCTGTTGCTACGTAGTGTGTCCGGTCTGGCGCTGGCGGATATGATGTCGTTGTGCTACTGCTGATACTGACTGTAGGAGCCGCGCTAGAATGCCGCACTAGATTGACAGCGGCGGTGCCTTCCTGGTTCCAGAGGTCCACCATGAGGACAAAGTATGTGCTGTCGATGTCGTTAAAGTCCAGCTCCCGCCCCGTAATCCGGTCATAGACGATGAGCCGGATACATGGCGGGGGCGTTATAGGCCTCCGGTCTTTGTCGCCAAAACCACACATGCGCGCTCGAATAGGTTGCTGTTCGACTTTCAACTCATATCTTCTTGGGCTCCCAATCAGGCGATCCTGCGGAACTACTTCTGGGCGACCGGTATTATTTCTACTGTGTGGATTCCAGGCCATTGTGGAGTGAGCAAGGGTACAATTGTGTAATTGTAGTGATGGATGGATATTGTTGGTAGATGGGGGAAGGGACAAAGGGCAAACCCCCGGGTTTTATACAGACCGGTAAGTTAGCTGCAGGTGCGGCCGCATCATGTGATGCCCACCCAATGTTTGGTCCAGCTACGCGCTAATCCCAACCAGCCAACACTACCATGGAACGCGACATTGTGAGCCAATGGTGCCTTTTAGAAATCTGAAAAGAATGATGCCGTTGTAATAAGTATTGTAATAAGTACGTTGAGTCTCGGAATCATCGTTATGTCGCATACGATGATCCGAAACGATCATGGTGTCCCACCCAGCCATGTAGTTTGCTGGCGCCTATCCCAACCAGCCATGTGGTCTGCAAAATGTGATAGCAAGGATTCTCTGCAAAAGGCGAGGACTTTGGAATGGCTGCATCTGCAATGGCTTCTCCGCACGTTGGAATCGTTGGATTATCGGATGTGACGTGACAAATGCTTCAACCTCTCGAATGTATTGATTACAACTTCATGAGAGTCTTCAGCGATTCGAGAATAGCTATTGGTCATAACATGCCGTTGCTATTGCTGAGCCATATCGTCCAACAACCAGGGTACTTGTGTGGAGTTGAACCGTACAATTAGACACAAGTTAACAGCAATTCAGCGTCACCCAACACTCTCTAGGGCCACTCTTATCAATCAATGTACAACTCAATGTTGCGACTACAAGCTTCACAGCCTACGCGCGCAAAACAATACGGGAGAGAGCCATCACGTTCCCATTCCATTTGTCCCGCAGCCGGGATGGCGGGAACTAACGCAGAAAACCCGTTGCTTTGGTCCGTGGCGCAGTCCCAGCCTTGTCGTTAGTCTTGAACAACTTCGCCTACCTCAACAGTGTGATACGCTGTTACCGCTTTCTCGACCATAGTATATGGATACCATGGCCAGACACGATGAAAACTCTCATTCGCTCCACCAGCTGACTACAGTCTTTGTTTTAATCTTCTCATTACGCTACCAAGTCGTACAAGTGAAAAATGACATACTCCCTACTTTACTACAATGCTGTGTCACAACCATAGTACAACATGTCACTACAGTACCACTCCCAGTCCTTTGGCCCCAAGTCCTCCAACACTTTCGCCCTCCGGTACACGGTAGTGTTAATAATGTCCAATAGAATCGTTGAAGCAGTTGAGCTGGAAATGTACCTAGCGAAGAATGCACCAACACGATAGATAGTTTCAAGCTGGGTGCTTCAAGAAACGTAGTTGGGTGCCATTACGGTGGCGTAGGCGGGGATGCGGGGATGGATAGCTAAGGCCGGATGTACTTACTTAGCAGACAGAGGCTTTGTCTCGGCCCATCTTGATGACGATTGGAGGTCAGTACTACTTAAGTAGTAATGATGTACATGGTTATATAATTACCGCATCAGGTAATCCGGACGCAAAAATATGGATTGCGCACGAATTACATCGAGGCCGCACCAAAACGTGGAATCGGCGAAAAGTGGCTTTTAGGGTCCGCATGTGGCTTAGTGCTGTGGCGCATGCGGGTCCGTTCAGAGAGGACACATTTCTTGGGATGCGCCGAACGTCTCGACAAGACTGTTGCGCCGCGCCGATTCTGCCGTCGACCATCGCAGAAACTTCCATTGCCTTCTCCCATTGCCCTCTTGTATGCGACAAGGATACCACACGGGCTCAGCTATACAAGAACAAGAACAACAACGTTGATAGTTCAGTGTTGTAGACGTGTTTGTCAGACAGCCTTCGCACTTTACGTCACGGACAAACAACCGGTACTATTCCCTTTCTCAAGAAAGAAACAGAGGGCCATCATTTGCCTGGCAGAGCCGACATAGCGCCACCAGAACGACACGACACCATCGCGCAACCATCAAGTACCGAATAATCGAGTGTGTGGAATACCAGAAAAAGCGTCTTTGGTGGAAGAGTCCGTGGGCATGGAGAATGCGTACACAAAGTCGCCTGCTGAGGCGCTGAGGCATTTCCAGGTCGAAGAGCAGAAGGGTCTCAGTGCACAACAGGTCAAGAGTGCGCGGGAACAATATGGCAGGAATGGTAGGTTCGACACTTTTCGAGGCATGCATGACTGCTAACTAGGAACAGCTCTGCCAGAAGATCCGCCTACACCCATCTGGGAGCTCATCCTTGAGCAATTCAAGGACCAACTGGTTATTATTCTGCTCGGCTCAGCAGCCGTATCCTTTGTACTCGCCATATTTGAACAGGAAGAAGGCTGGACCGCATTCGTAGACCCGGCAGTTGTACGTACATTCCATAGTGGGAGTCATGCATTCGCGCTAACAGACGCCCCAGATTCTCACCATCCTCATTCTGAACGCCGTCGTCGGAGTTTCGCAGGAAACTAGCGCAGAGAAGGCCATTGCCGCCCTCCAGGAATACTCGGCCAACGAAGCAAAGGTTGTACGTGACGGACACATTACGCGTATCAAGGCCGACGAGCTGGTTCCCGGTGATGTCATCTCCGTCACCATTGGTGACAGGATCCCCGCAGACTGCAGGATTCTGTCCATTTCAAGCAACAGCTTCAATGTCGATCAATCTATCCTGACTGGAGAGAGCGAGAGCGTCTCCAAGGATACCAGAGAAGTCAAGGATGAGAATGCTGTCAAGCAGGATCAGGTCAACATGCTATTCTCTGGAACTACGGTTGTCACGGGCCACGCGACCGCATTGGTTGTGCTGACAGGCGCGAACACGGCCATTGGAGATATTCATGAAAGCATCACCGCACAGATCTCGCAACCCACCCCGCTCAAGGAGAAGCTCAACGACTTCGGTGACCAGCTCGCCAAGGTCATCACGGCTATCTGCATTCTCGTCTGGATCATCAACGTCGGTAACTTTAGCGATCCTTCGCACGGCAGCTTCACCAAGGGTGCCATTTACTACCTCAAGATCGCCGTTTCGCTCGGTGTTGCTGCCATTCCAGAAGGTCTGGCCGTCGTCATTACAACATGTTTGGCTCTGGGTACTCGCAAGATGGCTGCGAGGAACGCAGTTGTGCGAAGCTTGCCTTCTGTCGAAACGCTTGGAAGCTGTAGTGTCATCTGCTCCGACAAGACCGGTACCCTCACTACCAATCAAATGAGTGTTAACAAAATGGTCTTTATCAGTGAGGATGGCAATGGGCTCGAAGAATTTGACGTCCAAGGTACTAGCTTTGCCCCTGAGGGCCAGATCTCGCTTCAAGGCAAGCCTGTGCAAAACCTCGCTGCGCAATATGATACCGTACGCCAGATCTGTGAGGTTACCGCGCTTTGCAACGACGCTGCACTTGCCTACGATTCGAAGAATGAGACTTACAGCCTTGTTGGTGAGCCTACTGAGGGTGCGCTCCGTGTGCTGGTTGAAAAGGTCGGCACTCCTGATATCAGCCACAACGCGACCCGCGCAAACACATCGCCCGAACAGCGCCTCGACTTCGCTACTAAGCACTACGAAAGCCAGTACTCTCGCCTAGCCACGTATGAGTTTTCCCGCGACCGAAAGAGCATGTCTGTCCTAGTCAAGAATGGTAACTCGCAGAAACTTCTCGTCAAGGGCGCGCCTGAATCAATTCTGGATCGCTGCACGAATGTCATCGTTGGCAAGAACGGCACAAAGGTCCCAATGAGTAAACAACTGACCAGTCTTATCAACAAGGAAATCGTCGAGTATGGTAACCGCGGATTACGAGTTATTGCTGTAGCGTCTGTGGACGATATTGCTTCCAACCCGCTTCTATCAAAGGCCAAGACCACCAAGGAATACACTCAGCTCGAACAGAACATGACACTCATCGGTCTGGTTGGCATGTTGGATCCTCCTCGTCCCGAAGTCCGCGCTTCGATCGCCAAGTGTCGCTCTGCTGGAATCCGTGTTGTGGTCATTACTGGCGATAATCAGAACACCGCCGAGTCTATTTGCCGTCAAATCGGAGTTTTTGGACCCAATGAAGATCTTACCGGTAAATCCTACACAGGCCGCCAATTCGACGACCTTTCCGAGTCTGAAAAGATGGAAGCCGCCAAGCACGCCAGTCTCTTCTCCCGTACCGAGCCCACTCACAAGTCTAAGCTGGTTGACCTCCTCCAACAAGCTGGTGAAGTTGTTGCCATGACGGGAGACGGTGTAAACGATGCACCGGCTCTCAAGAAAGCCGACATTGGCGTTGCCATGGGCTCCGGAACCGACGTAGCTAAGCTCGCCGCCGACATGGTCCTCGTAGACGACAACTTCGCCACCATTGAAGGCGCCGTCGAAGAGGGACGTTCCATATACAACAACACACAGCAGTTTATCCGGTACCTCATCTCTTCCAACATTGGCGAAGTCGTTTCTATATTCCTAACTGCCGCAATGGGCATGCCGGAAGCCTTGATCCCCGTTCAACTCCTCTGGGTAAACCTCGTCACTGACGGTCTTCCCGCTACCGCACTCTCCTTCAACCCCGCCGACCATGACATCATGAAACGTCAACCCCGCAAGCGTGATGAGCCTCTTATTAGCGGCTGGTTGTTCTTCCGCTACATGGTTATCGGTACATACGTCGGTGCTGCGACTGTCGGTGGCTATGCATGGTGGTTCATGTTCAACAGCCAAGGGCCCCAGATTTCCTTCCACCAGCTCCGCCATTTCCATCGTTGTTCAACCCAGTTCCCAGAAATTGGTTGCGAAATGTTCAGCAATAGCTCTGCGCAGGCTGCCAGTACAGTCTCTCTCAGCATCTTGGTCGTGATTGAAATGCTGAATGCGATGAACGCGCTCAGTAGCAGTGAAAGTCTGCTCACGCTACCCCTGTGGAAAAACATGATGCTCGTGTACGCGATTTGTCTGTCCATGGCACTGCACTTTGCCTTGCTCTATGTACCCTTTCTACAGGGCCTGTTCAGCGTTGTGCCGCTTAATGGAAATGAGTGGAAAGCTGTTATGGCGATCAGTGCGCCGATTATGTAAGTGTGTCCCATACTGAAGCATGCGGAAACTAACAGACAACACAGCATCATTGACGAAGGACTCAAGTTCCTCGAACGCAAGTTCTTCATTCAAAAGGGAAACGAAAAACTGGAATCGCCTAACGAAAGGCCGAAGAAGGAGTAGCTGATGCGTGGCTTTTGTTTTGATACATGGGTGGTGGCTTGACTGTGGATTCTCTTGATGACGAATTAGAAGTATGGGTCGAATGTGTCATTACGGACATGGGATATGCGGCACGCGGCATGCGGTTGTGCATATAGAAGAGAAGCGGAGGTGTAAGCTTTTTCGTGTTCATGTTAGACGTGGGTGTTGGTGTAGATGTTGCGTGCATATAGAAGAATTATACATGTCTAGGCCATACATTATGTCGTGTCTCATTAGTACAAGAAGATGATGAGATGTATGTGGCACTCATGGTGAATTAGGGTCTTTGCCCGCGGCCTCGGTCACCTTCACTTTCACTTTCACCGTTGGTTTGTCTGTTTGCTCCCCCGCACGCTTAGGAGCTGCCTGATGTTTCCCGCCTTTTCGTTTTGTTCGTTTGCTCCTTCGCGCGGAGCTGCTTGGTATCTCACGCCTTCTCAATTTACCCAAACATCTACTTCTACGCTGTGAGACTTGAAGGTACCTACCTTTACTGTATTGTGGTAAACAAACATTCTGACACTGGTATAGATCAATTGTGGGTCGTTCGCGCACGATCGCGGTGCGATTGTTTACTCGCCACGAACCACTACGGAAGCGCGTTATACACACAACTTTTGGAAGCGATGAAAGCAGGTATACCACCCAAAGGACTCTCCCGTATCTCGAGGCATCACCTTGCCCGCTCAAGTCTGCAGGTGCAGCCCTGTATGTACAACGCCATGGATTACCAGGACGACGAGCTAGCTCCAGGCGCCACCGAGGGTGCTGGGGCAAGCATTGTTGATGAGAGAGCTCGTAGAAAGCAAGAGAAGAAAGAGATGAAGGAGATGCGAAGGCGCAAGAAAGAAGCTAGGGAGGCACAGGATACGAATGAAGCAGAGAAGGTAGAAGAGGAAGCACCAACCCCACCAGCTGACCAGGCGCCCGCGACTCCTGTAAAGAAAGGCAGGTATGGTCCACGCAATCCGTACAAGAAGAGAGAGAAGGGACCGGATGGCAAGCCTGTATCTAGTATGAAGCGCAAGAGGGAGGGTGATGCACATGTAGAGAAAGCAGCTGTGACCGAAGACAAGATGAGCAGCGGCATGTGCTTTCTCAGGCCTAGTTTCCTGCAGGACTTGAAGGAGTCTATGGGAAATCCTGGTTTCACATCTTCTCCGAAAATCGACGATACTGGCAATGAAGAGAAGGCACCCAAGAAGAAAGGGAAGGGAAGACCGCCGGGTGCAGTAAAGACAGCTATCCCAGAGTCTGGCGAGACAAAGACTACCCAGGCCGAAATGGTTGCGAAAAATAGCATTCCCTCCGAGCTGGCCATGACCAAAAGGCAGAAGCAGAATCAAGAGGAGAGGGTTGACACTGGATCTCTAGAAAAGACGTTCAAAATGATCAAGACTCCCATTCCTATCCCCTCTGTCGCCTCCATGCTCCTCTCTGGTACCAGGAAAACGTCCGCTCTACCCAGCGAGCCACGCTACGACCTGGATAATAGTACGAGTGAGCCTCAGCCGAAAAAATCCAAACCAACAAAACCCGAGTCTCAGGTCTTTGTCCCAGACACACCTCCCTCGCGTAATTGTAGTGAGTTCATGACAACTGCTCGGCAACCATCCATACCATTCATTGTCCAGCAGAAGAAGACAGAAGAAAGAGTCCCAACGCGTGCAAAGCATCTGATAAGCAGTCAGGGCTCAGTCATGCCACTCAGCAGCAGCAGCAACAGCCAGGCAACTGGCTTGACATGGTCGAACCTAATGGCTCATAAACAACAAGTAGAAGGAAAGTCCAGGTTGCGTACACCCCATCGCGCTGTATCGATTGCTACCGATATGACGTCGAGCGGCACATCAAGCACCACCCCAAGCATCAAGGACATGTTTCTACGAATCGGAAAGCCCTATACCAACCCTTTCTTCACCGAGCCCAAAAAGCCGAGCCAGCACATTGAAAGGCACCCGGAAAGCAGCCTCGCCGTCTTCACAGCCGCCTTCACCACAGTACGAGCCACGGTCAACTTTACCGACGAGAAGGAATACGTTATCGAACACGACGCACTTGTTGCAGCTTCTTCTGGCCGCCTGCCTTGTTTGCACAAAGTGACAGGCTGCACCCCAAAAGGCGAAGAAATGCTGCGTCTCTCATGCGAAGAAAATGCTTGGCCAGTCTTGAAGATGGCAAACACATCCGAAGCCGAGGCCAAAGCAGCCTGTGATGCAATCTCTCGCTGCCAGACGGCCGAGTCTCTCCTTCGTCACACTATTGCTGCATACATCCCCGTACCGCTCGGAGTCATCGAGGGCATCTGGTCACTGTACTGCCCGGGCTACAGTGCCAGGCACGTGGACAGATATGGCTTTGGGAAGCGCACACTTACAGTGTTCGAGACAGCAGGCGCTAGCAAGCACGAAGGTGTGTATACAGCTCGACTGTTGTTACTGCCGCGTAGCATATCGTTTGCAATGGGCGATTTTGTAGGACCGCCGCATGCATCATTCCGCCATGTGGAGTTGAAGACGGTACCAGAGGGGTATAGAGTGGAGATTGTGTTTTTGGGAAACGGGTATGCCAAAGTTCGGCTGGACATGCATCTGTTGCTGACGGGCAGGGTGGCGACGGCAGCTGGGGAGAAGAGGGAAAAGAGCAAGACTAATTCTTGTTCCACCGGGATCTTTGAGTTTCTAGCCGTTCATCAGAAGGCGGTTGTTTGGATGGAGACGAGTGAGGGGAGGAAGACTGGTACAAAACATGATAGTTGAGTGGACAGATGAGTTGGATACTGAGGTGAAGGGGAAGGAGAAAGCAGTCAGTCCTAGTAGGGGGAGGATGATGTCGACGAAAGCAAAGAAATGAGATGAGACGTCGGCTTTGATGTACTCTCTACTCGTCTAGGATTACTGAATGTATGATGGCTTACAATGTAGTCCATGTGTTTTAGCTTCTATGCCGTCTAAAAAAGTGACCTCTATGGTGGCTGCCATGGCTGCCCCAAACTCCATGAATGCAAACACAGTTTAGGTTTTCAGGACGATGAGACGTCTAAACAGCGACACAGCCACCGTCAATCTTCAAGTGCCCCCCAGTCATGAACTTGCTATCCTCGCTCACCAAAAAGGCAACAACGCTAGCTACATCGTCCGGGCTGCTGAAACGCTCCAAAGCGGTTTCCTCCTTGAGCTCGGCCAGGCGCTCCTTGGTCCAGCCGTCCTTGTAGCCGGATGTCTGGATGATGCTGGTGTGAATGGTGTTGACGCGGATGCCGTACTGGCCCAGTTCCTCGGCGGCGGTCAGGGCGATGCCGCGGAGAGCGAACTTGGCGCTGCTGTAGGCGATGAGGTTAGGGAAGCCGCGGAGGCCGGCAATGGAGGAGCGGATGATTATAGAGCCGCCGTGCTGCGGGGAGGATGTGGTTTGCATGGCTGCAGCAGCGTATTTGACGCCCAGGAAGGCTGCATTGCAGAGTTAGCCGTGTGCAGAGAGTGGTGAGGGTGAAGTATACCCGACTTTGCGTTGATGGTCATGATCTTGTCAAAGTCGTCCTCGGTCACGTCAAAGATGCTCTTGGACTCGCCGCGATGGCAGCAGTTTAGCAGGGCCGCATCGAGCCGTTCGAAGCGCTGCACCACCTTTTTCGCACATGCCTCGACATCCGCCTCTTTTGTTGCATCAGCGACGATGGTGAGCAGCCGCGATTCTATCGGGCTGCCGGTTGGTATGGCGGCCTTGAGGACGGGCACAGCCGCCTCGAGCGCGTTCTGGTCAATGTCGATGAGGGCGACATTGCAGCCTTCGATGAGAAGTCGTCCGGCCGACTCGACGCCCACTTTACCGCCTCCGCCCGTAATCATCACCACCTTGCCCTCGAGGCGTTGAATGGGGAGCGGCCGTGTGAGGTTGGTCGATGTGGGTGCCCGCTCGATTCCCGGCCGTGGGAGCTTGTTCAGATTCAGCGTCGAGATGCTGGCGCCGGGTGTGCGCAGGCTCTCGGTTGTATGTGCTCGCTGCATCTTGGCCGTGTCTTGTTTCAAGTGTATGTATCTGTCGAGGAGTCGAATCGATATTGCCCAGCAGCCGTTGTTCACTCTCTCGTACCAGAAAGCGCGGGTCTAGGGTTTGGGGTGTATTTCAACCTCCTACTTAGCTGCCATGATCTCCCTCCTCCACCGGACCCTTCTTTTTCCCTCAAGATGACGTACCCCGGGAAACTCTAGGCGAAATTATTTTCTGCTCCCTCCAGGGCTGCGCGCCCATCAAACACCGGAGCGGCATCGGTTGAGGCTCTTGCTGGCGGCTGTATCCACTGCCCCACTCATGTCAGCCAATGCCGCCACCAGTCGTCTTTTCGCCCGCACCACCTACGCCAACTCTGGCATAAATGGGCATAAATGAGCGGTGGGAAGTGTCCACTCATGCGATAGTATCACTTATCATGACCCCATGTGGGTGATGTGTACAGTATGTGGTCGATTCCACCAGTCGTTTAGTACTGTACATAAGACGTTGGGGACGACTCGTCGCATGGGCTCCTTTACAGTTCACGACCCCAAACCTCCAATCAAATCACCATGTGCAACACTCCAGAGAGGCGGTCAGCGTCAGCGCCAGTGCCAGTGCCAGCACCATGATTCTTCTAAACTGGCAAGTGGCCCGGAAATCCATCTCTGCTGTCTTCGGTTAACGCGGAAGAAGTGCAGGTAGATGAATCAAACTTCAGAGTACCTAGCGAGCATCATCCACACGTCATAGCGCAACTGACAAGGTACGCAGTGAACGGGAAGAGGGTCCCGGCGACTCTGCGCACACATAGCTGCTAGCAGGAACAGGTGTAGGACCGATAATATGGTTTGGCCGAGAGAGGGCCCTACGACAGCGGCCATGTGCTATGCTTAACAGTATTTCGCTGTGCACCAATCCAGGAAATAATCGATTCCATCTCCCAGCGCCGCTGCCGCTACGGCCGCATGGTCACTAAAAGGGTACTCGTGGATGCTGATGTCCCTCAAAGCGGGACTGTTCTGCAATGTACTATACAGCTTCTGTGACAGCCTAGTCATCTGCTGAGGCACAAGTATACTCTTCCTAAACTCAAACTCGTCTTTTGTCTCCGTCCTCCTCTTCACTGGAGTCTGCTCTGGAGCGCCGTAGCTTATTTGGAATGCCGGCTTGGTCCCGTTGGAGACACTGGACGGAGAAACAAGCGGCGCAAGAAATTCCGTATAGTTGAAGACGTAGTCATCGTTGAAGAAAAGTGCAGGCGAGGCGCTGAGAAATGTATCGAAGAGGTCTGGGCGCACTGTAAGAGCATACAAGACAAAGAGGCCGCCGAAAGAGTGGCCATACAGTGCATCGCGGTCAAAATCAGCCTTGGGGAAAGCCGTGCCGCGGACCCAAGGCCGCAGAGCCGTGTCAATGAACTCGATCAGGTTTTCTGCATTTGAAGGCACTCCAGGAATGGTGGGTAAAGGGCAGGTTTCGCAGACTGGCGGTTGAAAGTCGTAGCTGCGTTGCTTGCTGTACGGCGAATCTTCAATTGTCTCCGGGTACCCTATGCTGACCACGATGCAATCTGGCATGTTAAACTCGACCGGTCGACGGCGGCGGAAGGCTTCTGTAGCTGTCATGCCCAGGGCGTTTCCGTCTAGGACGTACCTACAATCCGTGTGAGTCCAGTTTCGCTACATCACTCATCACTATCATACGAGTTCTGAGAGCTGCCTTACATCGTTTCCACAACCGACGTTTCCGCTGGTGTAGTCCAGTTCAAGGGCCACGATAACTGGATCTGGTACTCCCAAGATCCATTGGTCACGCTCCAGAATCCTAAATTAGGTAGAACGTTTGTGGGGAACTCGGTCAAGAGCGGTGTGAATTGCCATGTGCCAATGGTCGAATTCATCATGGCAACTGGTCAGTAGTCCCGTACGACTTACGTGTTATGCAGTGGGTGCAAGTATGAAGAACATGGCACTTGCGGAACATGGCATGTCCTGGGCTTTTGTACCAAACGTCCAGTGGCTCACTCATCCCGAACATTCAACCCCGTTCAACCGCGAGGAGCGGGGAGCATGCTCGTGTATCATGCAGACATCACGCACGCCGTAATGGCAAATGCCCCACCTTTTGCCTTGTAAGGTTAGTACAATCGCGGCATGGCATTCTTCTTCCGGTACTTGCACCTCGATCCTGGTGATCCTGAGCTCAACTATAGGGACATTTACATTGCCAAGACGGAACACCATCTTCAACATCATGTTTTCCTGCCGGTAGTCACCGTAATCCAAAGTTTGCTAGGGCATATATGAAATTACAGGAAGATTCAGGCACGGATGACTATGACGTATTCTTAGCTTGAAGGCATGATAAAATATTAAGAGTGGGTTGGTGGGAGAAGAAGAAAAAACGTCTACAGTAATGGCTGAAGTCAAGCAATGCAATTCTGCGCTCAATTACATTGTGATCATGAATTGGGATTAGCCCATTAGGCAGTATGCTTCCGTGAACGCCATCTCCACGTGCTTGCTGGCCCTTGCCCAAAGCCTCCATCATTGCGCAAACCGCACATCAGTTGCATGTGCAGTGCGGTCGTGTGTGGAGCTGTGTTCCATTTACAGCCCAAGGAGATTGCGATGTGAGATTTAAGCCTCATTTCGCTTGCGGCTTTTCAACAGCCGGCTGACGCTGATGTAAGGCGTGAATCCCGGTCTTGCAAGCGGCCCAAGCGCAGCCCGTAACCACAAGTGAGAACACGTCCGGACGTGACCACCAAACGTGAGGCCAACTTCTCCTTTCTATGCCGAGTACAGAGGTGTGCATCATGGACCTTGTCAGCTTACTCTGTCTAGTAAATGTGCCAAGATGAACTTGGACGAAAGCATGCGTTCATTAAACGAGTATCCAGATGATGATAATGTTGGGACTGGTAGCTCTCTTTCAAAAGAATTCTCGTTGCCCAATCAAGTCTAAAAGGCACCTCTTCCCGGTAGAGGGTCGTTCCTGGCAGGACATGGCTTGTCATAAATCAACGGGTCAACAAACGTGGCTAAAATGTTGTCGTTGTAGGCCAGCTCGACCAATGTGGCGTTACCTTTGAATTATCAGCAACAGAATCATCCAACTCGAGTTTGATTTGGCTTACCTGACTTGTACTCTGGCCATCCATATTGCGTCAACCCCTTTTGCGAGTCTCGAGCAAATGCTGCCCATGCGCCCTGGATGTAATCGATGTACCTGTTTTCAGCAGGGCTGTTCGGCAGACCAGAGATGTCTTGGGCGGTGCCAAAGACCAAGCCCAGATCAGATCCATGGTACGCTGCGCTTCCCCGAGGGCCGAGGCCTGCGCTACTGTTGTAAAGAAGGAGGTTGTCCCATTGGCCGTGGTATCTATATCGCCAAGTAGGCACTTCGTGCTTGACTCTGTAGTCTACCGAATGTGCAGTCGGGCAAGTGAAGGCGCGCTGCGTGAAGAGTTCCCACTGAGCGTTGGTAAAGTTCAGCTTGGCGCCCCATCCAGAAATACGATACCACCCGTCCTCGTGGTCAGCATTGCCGGATAAGAATGGGATCTTCGCAAAAGAGCCCGACTCGGAAAGCTTTGCGTAATCGGCAAAGACCGTGATATTGTCTACGGTGGGGTGGAATGTCGCTTGTGTCAAAGCTCCACTGGGCAGTCCTGGCACCTTTGCTGATGCCGCTAAAAGGGTGGACATATTTGCAGCTCGAACGCATGCAACTACTGCAGCAGGATCGTCTTCAGCACCACCACAGCCTATGGTCTGGGAAACGTTGTACCATATGGACTGCGAGTACTTGGCTGTGTTGGGAATGAAGCTCAGCGAGGTTCCTGACATGGATATAAGACCAGACACGACTGGATCATTTTTCCAGGCATATGCCCAATAATCAGCAGCGGCAGCACCCGCACTTTGTCCATAGATGACAATGCGCGAGGGGTCTCCTCCAAAGCCAGCGATATTATCGCGGACCCACTCCACTGCGGTACGATGATCACGGAGCGCGGCATTCTTCTCAATGCCAGGAGCACCAGCGAAGCCAAAGATGCCGAGACGGTAGCTGATATGGTTAGTAACCAATATGTGCGAGAACTAAACTGGCCATACTTGAGCGTTACGACCACCACATCCTCGGCGTCGGCGAGATATTGTCCGTTGTAAAAAGGGCTATGTGGACCTGGAATCTGAAAGCCTAGAAGAGAGGTCAGTTGGGCTTCCAAGGCTAGATAGGGCAACCTACGGCCTCCGTGGAAAAAGATAAGCACTGGTTTTTTAGCGTCGGGTTTCCCAGCATCCCTGGTCCAAATATTGAGCTTCAGACAATCTTCGGATACCGGGTTGTTGTTCTGGGCTGCAAAGTTCTTCCACACGCGGAGACCAGATGGCTCTGTAAAGTTTGGAAATGCAGATACCGGTGGTTTGACTGCAGGGCAGTCGCTATACAACTGTCAGCCATCAAACATTGTCTGGTTATTCCTATACACATACGATGACTAGATCTGTTAGCAATGATGGAAACTTCTCTAATCTTCTTACCACTTACCCAATTGGATGCCTCAAAGATGATTCCTGCGGGCGCATGGTACTTCTTCGGCGCCGCAAACCTCAGCTCACCCACGGGCGCCCTCTCTCTCTCTCTCTCTCTCTCTCTCCTAGACGCGGCCGACGTGGGCGAGAGCACACATCGTCCATGCACCCCGGCAAACCACCGGTCCGTCACTGATCTCCGTCTTCTGATGTCAGCTGTCAGCTAGCCATGCCTTACCGTTACCTTATCAGTACACTACACCAAGCCGATTGGCGGCTTTTATTGGGTCACTAACGCAAACGATCCGGCTCTGGCAAGACGAGCCTTGAACACGAGGAAAGCGTAAGGATCATGTTGGTAGTTCCCGCCGATTGGCATCAAACCCAATCGAAATGTGCGGAGGTGCACGGAAGGGTCGTCATCGCGACATGGCAGGACAGCCCCACGAGGGAGGCTCCAGGCACCCCTATATCAGTCTGCCTCTAGCGTACCATTTTACCATGTACTTCAGATGTGGCCTTGAACCCTTGAATGATGCACATCATGCGGGCAAATCCCCCCTGGTCGTGGGGTCTGGAATATTGTCCTTTAAATCTTCTGTGACACGGTCATCTCCTCTTTCAACATGGCTCCAAACGTTGGCCTGGGTACTCAAGGTCCCATTGAACGTGGATGGGGCATCTGGCTCGCCAGCGTGATAGCCGTTATAGTCGCAGGGCTCTTTGTCGGCGCACGCTTTACTCAGCGGCTTGTCAAGAGGAGTGGATTGGGGGTGGATGACTATATGATCATCGCAGCTTTGTTATCATCGATAATACTTACGGTCACAGAGTGTAAAGGTTAGTGCATTGGTGGCATTTTGAAGCCAGCGGCTAATTTTGCATAGCTGTGGTATATGGCTATGGAAGACCTTGGAAGACATTGTCTGTGGAGACTCGACTTACTGCCCGCAAGTGGTTCTATGGAGCAAACAGTGAGTACCTCTGTCAAGGATTGCAAATGGATTTGCTGACGATCGCAGTCATCTATAAGATAGTCCTCATGTTCAACAAAGTATCGGTCGTGTGCCTCTACTACCGCATCTTCGCTGTGACGACGAGCTCCTTCCGCATCATCTGTCATATTATGAGTATAACTTTCCAGCTCTAGGATTACCCTGAAGTTGACTGACGCTGCAGCAGACACGTGGATCGTTGTCACCGGGCTTGCTTTCACGATTGCCACAGTCTTCCAGTGCACACCAATTGCCGCCTTTTGGGATCGCAGCATACAGGGTGCTAAGTGCTCCAAGAATGAACCCTGGTGGATTTCTTATGCTACCGTTCAGATTAGCACGGACTTCGTGCTTCTAGCTATGCCCGCTCGACAGATTATGAAACTCTCCATAGGAAAAGCCGAAAAATTGGGTATAGCACTCTTGTTTGGCACTGGCGGATTGTAAGTATGGAAGTTGTCCCACCCGAAGAACGCTATTCACTAACAACTCACAGTGTCACTTTCGCGTCCATATATCGGGCCACAACGATTGCAAAATCGGCGAACAATCCTGACCCGACCTTAGGTCCCGTTCCCACCACTATATGGTCAGTCATCGAAGCAAACGCCGGCATTATTTGCGCCTGTCTCCCAATGCTCCGCGCTCCGTTCCTACGCCTCTTCGGTCCGCTCTTCACATCTCGCATGGGTAGTAAGGCGAGCACAAAACTTCGATCTTATGCAGCGGACTGGAAAAGCGACCATCACCTAGAACCGATCGACTCTAGCAACAAAAGCAGCGCGTCTCAATTCCAACCCGGATCTCAACGCAGTAGCGAAGACGAAATTCTTAGAGAGGCAAGACTACAGCCCCAGAGGCCTAGCGCGATACACCGTCGCGGAAGTAAGATCTTCATCAAAAAGGAGTTTAGCATTGAGAGGAGTGTCTCACAGAAGATAGAGACTGAACCAAAGCAAGTCAGTCAGGACGATGTGCTTGCTTCGACAAGAGCCAATCACGACAAGCCGCACGATGGCAGTGCTTTTTACCATGTCTAATAGCGATAGTTATTTTATTACTTTGTCCCAGCAAAGAAGCAGAAATGCACATTTGCCTTAATTCTCCATACTTACTCGCCTATACAAGGCCTCAAGATCAATGTTTTCAGTCTATTGACCGCGAAAGAAGGGTAGAAAAAGGTCATTGCGAACATGAACTTTGGGATCTCATGCATCGACGACGGAAATGACTCCGTAGTAATTTTCGGTCCCATAGCACACGACCGCTAGCGACCGTCCTACGCTACGCGCTGCTCGCTAATCTCAGGAACAACAATCTGACGTATTTAACCACCCGTCAGAATAATATGGATGCATTAGGTCATTTGTGTACGCATGTCGCCGTACCAGGCAAAAATCAAGTCGCAACACCTCTAACCTTGGTCGCTTTCGGAAGACCGAAATGCTGTTCCAACAGTTACATTCGCTTATGTAGCACTATGCGCACATTTGACAATCCCAAATCTGGGTTCGTGGGAGATGGGTGGTGATGGTAAATCACGTGCTTTAGGGTCTCATACGCAGCACGTTTTTTTTAGCAATGGCGAAGATTTAGTTGAATTTGGAAGAGCACATACTCCCTTGATGTGGGAAAGTAAGCAAGCCGTGTTGTGAAGACGGGATTGACGGAGAAGTCGGCGCGAAATTTTACGTTGGGATAATTTAACTGCCCGGTATTGCACAAATTTGCTCATGACAGGCCACTTGTCGCGAATGGTAAGATTGAGTACGGTGGGAGGACAGGTCAGGAGAAATGGCGTGTCGATCAGCCTGCCCCGCTTCTTGTGCACGTAGCTGCGCCACACATCCGGATTGGACAATGCCTCAACGTCACGCGCACCTGCAGTGAATATCGACTGGGCCTGGTTCGTTGCATATCCTGATATCCCGCCATCTGGCTTACAGTCTCTTCGAGTGCGACACCTCTGTCCACCCCATCAGCAACATACCCCAAACCTACCCCTCCACTATGCCAGAGAAAAGCACGACAGACTTCGTCGAAGACACAGCGCCCGCTGGACAGAAGAGCAAGGCCCAGATCCTGACCGATGTCTACTCTCTCGCATCTCAGTTCAGCACTTGCGTAGAGGCTTTCAATCTCATCCATCCTTCAAAAGACCATGATCACGCGCAAAAGGTTGCGCTGGCAAAGCTTGGCCTCCAGCAGGGCCGATTGCTCATCTTTGGCGATGCCGTAGGCATATCTGCACCGCCTGCAACGATTGCACGGCATATGATTCCTAGCCATCCTGGCATCACGAATCCGGACCCGCACCTACCCGTGAACTTTGGAGTCAGGGACCCTAGGCTCGATGAAGAGGTGACCAACGCGAAGATCAGAAGGGCACTTCATGAGATTGCCGGCCGTCCGGCAAACACGTCACGGGACGAGCTCATGAATTTGTATGGCCTGAAGAGCCCAAAGAGTTTCACAAGAATTGAGTATCCAGCTCTTGACACCAATCGGCTGGAAGGATTCCGCGAGAAGTATGCGCTTTTGAAGGATCTTCTCAACCAAACAGGCGCACGGTCGAGCCTAAAACGCAACCCAAGCATGACAACATCTCACTGGACCGTCAAGGACACGACACGTTTTGCCCAGTATGTCAAAGTCGTGCGCACAGAGGTTGACGCTCTCATCGATCTCATGGGCGTAAAAGAGCAGGTCGATCGTGGGATTCGATCAGACCTTAGGAGTATGGGCTGGCATCCTGATCTCACAGGTCCAGCAGTACGACAGGATTGGGAGAAACTGCGCCTTATCCGCGAAGCATGTGAAGTCGACTACCCAGAGTACATCGAAGTTATCGACAAAGCACTGCAGTACATTAGCGAGGAACTCAAAGAAAACAGCCTTGCCAGGCACCGAGCAGACTTGGGTCTTTCCAAAGCTGACACCAGCACGGCAGGAGCGCGCCGCAAATCCGACTATGACATACGCTCCGCCCCTGCACCAAAACCAACGCCAGCTTCTGGATCAACAAAATCTGAGCCAAAAAGTCATATTCAATTAGCTGCCGAGCGCGCTCTAAACCCGAACGCAGGCAAAGAAAAGCGCCCAGGCTGGCTGTCAGCCTTTAAATTCAAGTCCTGGTCCAAGAACGCCACCAAACAAGCACCCGGCAAAGAGCAACGCTCAAACAGCGTCCCCGAAGTACCTACAGACTCATCACACACCTTCTCGGCAGGTCAATTACCAGGCCACATGTCCGTGGAAGACCCCAATACCCTCGAGGCTGTGCGCTCCAAGTCCCTCAGCGCAATTCCACAATCCCCATCGGCATCTCTGGAATCCCGGGTCCGCAAGATGTCGCTCGACCAACCAGATATGACGGGGATTCCGCCCATTGAGGAAGATGGCGGCGAGGTACAGAGTTTCCCCGACAGAGAACCACTAGGCGAAATGGATAAGAATGCTTTGGTCATGGTTGCTACAGCCGACAGCGAGGGCGAAAGGGAGAAATTGGTACCTGCTACGACGGCTAACAGTCATATCGATCGACATGACATGTATCCCAGCATGGGGAGGATTGAGACAAAGGACATTAGGGATGTGGCGCATATGCCTGGGCAGTAGAGACGGAAGCCAAATGCTCGGTGCTGAACAGCACGTGATACATTAGTCGTTTTGGGGGTTATCTTTTATTTTGCACGTCGGGATACCAGATTGTTTTTTGCAATCAAGCCTTCTTTTCCTGCTTCCATCCTCCAATGTCTATGCCACATTACTACCATACCATATACACTTGACTGACTAAGGACATGTATGAATTCGTCTCTAAAGAAAAGAAGAAGAAAAATCCCTTCTGTATGCCCCTCTTACTTATATAAATTATTGGCCTAATTTACTTGTAACTAATGTTGATATAATAATGCTCATGTATCATGGACAGCATTTCGGCGCCATGATAGTCGCACAGATACACCACTTTAATTAACTAAAGACAGTTCCAGGAACGAACGCGTAACCATGTCCATGGTTTGCATACTAGGCAGGCAGTTAATCAGTGCCAGGGTTCCCTTTGCAAATCGACGGTCGCAGGCTTAGCGGAGTGCGAATCATTGATACAAGTATAATCATACATCAACTTGAATATGCGCATAAATGGGACAAGTAGTAATTTCAACATAGTCTGCGACAAGAGACCAAGTTCTGATCCTAAAAACGAGGGGTATATTGACATTGAACAAATTGCAACTAATGTGTGGTATAGTGTATTAGTACATGCAAAGCATGGTATAAATCGTCGACACGTTAAACAAAGCATTGCCTGCCCAACAACTGTGTGGTCAGCGAATTCAACCAGATGCAACAGCTTAGAAGATGCGGTGGAAGAAACGCTTCCACGCAGGCCAGGTGGCAATCTCGGCGCGCTCCTGGTTAATAAGATCCCAGTCAAGCTCACGACGACCAGTGTCAACGTCCATTTGAGCGGTACGGAGCCATCCTTCACGCTTCCAGAAGTAACCAGCAACCCAGAAAGCTGCAACGACGAAGATGGCGAGGTAGGACTGGAAGAAATCCGAGGCGGTACCAACCTTCTTGCCAGCAGGGAGACCAATGGGAGAGATGGCAGTGTAGAACTAAGTTCAGTGTTAGAAGGATAATGTGCAAGGAAGCAATAGAGGTCTCTTACCTGGGCGATGAGGACGATGACGATGATGAAAAGACCAATCCAAGAACCAATGACACCACCGGCGGCCCTGAATGGAATCTCATCCAGAGTGTGGCCGTGGTAAGCCCAAGCTTTGCGGAAGCGAATGTGGGCCAAACAGATGGATCCCCAGGTGAAAAGAGCAGCGAGACCGGAAAGGGCAACGAACCAGTCGAAGATGGTAGCACCAGTAGAAGCCAAGTTCATGTAGGCGAGTGGGCCCCACATGAGAATAAAGAGAACAGACCAGAGAGGACGACCGGCACGGTCAACGTAGGTGAAAACCTTGGGGGCGTAACCCTGCTCAGCAAGAGCGGTCAGGGTACGCGATCCACCGTAAACACCAGAGACACCAATGGAAACGACGGAAATGAGGATGACAATGTTCATGAAGTCGTCAAATCCCTTGAGACCAGCATCCTTGCCAGCAATGACAAAGGGAGATGTGTTGGCATCGCTGGAAGAGCCGAGCAGACGAGGGTCGGTGTGCTTGACAAGAAGACCAACGAAGAAGAGGCCGAGGATGTAGAATAGGGTGATTCGCCAGAAGACCTGTCGGATAGCACCGGGGAGAGACTTCAGAGGGTTCTTGGTCTCAGCGGCAGCCAAACCAACCAACTCGGTACCAGAGAAGGCAAAGGCAGCAGTGACAAAGACGCTGCAGAAACCCTTGAAACCGTTGGCAAAAGCACCTGGATCATACCAGTTACGAGCACCATAGTACTCGGAGTAAAGGCCGTTGCTAGGGCCTCCACCGAGAACCAGGACCAAGGCAATGATCATGAAAACGACGGTGGCGCCGAGTTTGATGCAAGCGGACCAGAATTCTTCTTCGGCATATCCTAGGGTTCCCATGACGTTGATCAAGATGATGAAGACCCAGAAGACGGTGATGAAAACGGCAACGCTAGTGCCCTTTGCGCCTGGCCAATACTGCACAGTTAGACCGGCGACGAGTAGTTCGAGAGGCAGGACAATGGCCCATTGGAAGACATAGTTCCAGCCCATGGCAAAACCCCACGAAGGGTCAATGAAGCGAGTAGAGTAGGTGTAGAAACCACCAGACACGGGGTACATGACAGCGAGTTCACCGAGAGCGTATACTAACAGCATTGTTAGCCTGGGACCGGGGTAGGGCTTGGTGTCACATGTACATACCGACGTTGAAGATCATGATTCCAATAATGGCAAAGTCAATGAGGACAGAAGCAGGGCCCTGAGCAGGTGTGAGCGTTTATTCAATTGGCAGTGAGATAGCATGCATCTTACGCCTTTGCTGAGCGCGCCACCAGAACCGACGAAGAAACCAGCACCAATAGAACCACCGATGGCGATCATGTGAAGATGGCGAGTCTTCATCGACTTGTCGAATTCAACGGCGCTGCCCTCCTTGGAACGTCGCTGGAAGGACCTTAGGTTGAGACCGTTACGGGTCATGAAGTCCTCCTGGTCGCGCCATTCGCCGCCAGCCTCATGCTCGCTCGAGACGGTGGGATGGGCGGCGGGTGCCTTCTCATCAACGGCGATTGCCTTTTCGTGGTCCATGTCGGGGGGAGTTGGACAGGGCAGAAGGAAGGTAAGAAGAGACTTCTGAGGGTTCTGGAGACCCTGGGAACGGTGACCTTTTAACAACCGATGGATCAGCGGCCTGGGGGAGGGGGGGAGGCAATTGACATTTATCTATTCCAGGATGGAAACATGGCCTTGCGGTGGAACAAAGCGACCAGGGCCCTCATCCTCTGGTGCACGAGCCGCACGAGCCAACAGCTTGGCACCCCTCCTTCACAGTGAAAGACCAGGCGTCCAACAGATAGGCGGGCGTGAGCTATGGTTGGCACCCCTCCTTCACAGTGAAAGACCAGGCGTCCGACAGATAGGCGGGCGTGAGCTATGGTTGGCCAGACGGCCGCGAGCAGAACAAGCGTTGCGCCAAGCAGGCAAGGCTAGCAGGGAGGGTGAATTGGCGCGCCGCGGCGGCTCTTGGGAGTAGCTTGGGAATAGCTTGGGACCTCCCCGCAACAGCAAATCGGCCGGTGGCGTATAGGGCTTGGTGTGTTGACGGCGGGCGCTCTGGTCAGACCCGGTCGCTGGGCGGAGATTGGGCCCGAAAGGACTGATATGGACGACAGTGTATGGGTTAGGAGTCTTCTAGCATCTTTTCTAGAAAGCTGACTGCAGCGCTCGGCTCACTTGGCCCGCAGCGCCTTCCATGGCATGCAGCGCGCCTTCCTTGCCAACTGCCTGAACTGGCGAATCGAGGCAACCGCAGCGCCGTGGTTACGGTCGCTCTTATCTGCAGCGTCGGACGGCTGGCGCTTGGACGCTTCCCCATTGGCACCCTCTCGAGTCTGGAGAAGCGACTCACGTGCCCCACCTCCGTCTTCACCTTCCGCCTGCGGCCTGGCACCTGCCAACGCCGCTCTAGTCGCGCCTGCCTTTCCCTCATGTCCGCTTCGGCTAGCCCGAGACGCCCATTCTGTTGGTCACCATGATCCCCCCCAATCCATTCACCGTCCATCAACCACTCCCTCTGTGGCGTCGGCTACGTATCCACGGCAGGTGTTGCGTTACATTGCCTTGCCTTGCCTTGCCTTGCCACTCCCTCGCTTCGTTTCGTTTCGTTTCGTTCAATTTCACTTCATTTCATTCCACTTCCTTTCGTATCGTCTCAGTTGCCCTGCGTGATACTACTATACCGGTACACATGCACGCACATGTCGGTCCGCTACCACAATTGAGAAAGCTGTACAAGAGGCCGACTACCGCGCCTGTCTTGACGTGTCATGGCAAACTACAGTACTTAGGTAGACGACGATCCAGATCCATGGCAAGCCATGCCATGCCGCGAACGATACAACGGCCTCGCGACTCGCCACACACTAGCTATGCTCTCCCGTCCCCGTCCCCGTCCCAACCGCCTTAGCGCCCGATTTTGCCAAACTGCCAAACAGGCTTGATGTTGGACTTTTAATTCTTGGTCCGCTCGACTCTTGGTGACGGAACGTGCCTGCAGGTACCAAGGCTCCACTCAAATCCTTCCTTTATCACTGCGGCGGCAGCATGTCAAATTTGAATTGCAAACCCTCGTCTGTTCGTCACTTGGCCCTGCTCCACTGATAACCACATGTCCAAGCGTCGCATGTTGGGGTGCCTGGATCCGCGTCCACGACCCACCGCATCCACTTGGTCCTCTCTTCAGATAACCTCAGCACACGACCGACTGTGACGCCTCTCTACCGGTACGAGTATTCGCCAGATTACCCTTTATCAATATCCACGAAGCTCTGCCCTTGACCTGACATGCCTGATGCATCCGTCCCGAATACGACACGTCTTGCGCTAGGTCCACCGGCCGGCTTTGCCGCTGCACGAGCTGCCGTAGCATGAAGCACAATACAGCCGGTAGCACCGAGCTGTTGGTTCTTGTACTATAGTATGTGTGTGAAACGATTCAAATCACCGAGAGAAACGCCTCCGTTTTGCATAACTTGATGATTATGTTTTTTTTTTAAACCATGTGCTACCCATAACCTGACTGGGTCTGAACAGTTGTCGCATTAACAAACCCCACCCCGTTATCAATTATGGATTTGGTTATCCATGTCGACAGGGTACGCTCTCGGCCGCATTCGAAATTGGCAAAGAGTCATTCCGTCGGCAACAAAGAACTCGAAAGAACGACCCTACATAGATCAATGTCTTTCATGCGAGCAACGTTCCCACTGCCGATTGATCATCACAACCGCAAGCGAAGGATACAAGTTATTCAAGTCCCTTTGCGGCTTCTTCCATTGAACAAATCAAGGTACAAAATTAAGCGCACATAAATCCTGCCAAATCAACGTCTACCTATAATTACAAGCAACCTTTACGCCAAAGTAAAAATCCATGCATCACCAAACTTGGGAGTATGTAGTTTCGCGACAACAGGGAATTGAACTAAGGTCGACTTGAGACAGCGACACCAGCTCCTCTCTTCTCCACTCCCTTCTCCCTCCCAAACAGTCGTTTCCAAATCCCCTTCAACTTGCATTCGGTGCTTCTCCTCTTCTTATCCGTAGTCGTCAAGCTTCCCTGTTTCTGTAAGAAGAAAAAGAAGAAGTGGTCATGAGAATCTGCTCTCGCTGTGTTTCTCATCCTCGCCATACTGGCCACACTTCTCTTTCGCTCCGCCACATCCACCACAACACTACAAGTCAATGCCCTTCTTATCCGTATGTTGGGGCAAGAAGGCGGTGTCCGAGGGCAAATGAAGCGTGGCGATAACGGGGAGGCCGGTAAAAGGAAGATTTTTCTCGTATAGGTCAGCGTGGGTGTGCGTAATACGAGGGACGTAGGCGAAGCCGGGGACAAGACTTGATCAAAGATTGACAGCGGGGAGGATGGGAGTAGCGGGGATGGTTTCGGAAAGAAAGTATATGGGTTCGTAGCGAGTTGGTGTGGGGATGTGATAAAAGACTCCATCGGAGACATTGGTGTTGATGGGGATGCGGTACTCGCAAACGGCGATGGAGTGTCTGGATCCCAGTACGACAAGGGTGGAACCGGTGGTGTGTCATAGTTGGGGCGTTCGATGCTGGATATAGACAGATAACTCGCTCCTCTTGGTGTTGGGGGACGGATCGCATGCCACAAGGGAGTGGTAGCGATGGGTATAGTGAGTGAGGTTGGTCGACGGGCTGGAGGCATCATGCGCCAGGTGTGGACAAGGAAACATTTCTGTCGTGGTAAGAATATCTCGTCTTTATATGTATATTTAGCCTGCATGTCCCTTGTCTAGAACATGGCTTCTTGTGAAATTTAGCTGCACAGCCTAGGCATTCTTTCAAAGACAGGTCATAGCTATTGACGAGCCCACGGACAAGGCCATATGCTCGACCTCGCAAGTGTTGTTACCTGATGGCATGTGGCGCTGAGACAGGAGGAGAGAGTGTTTGCCATGACTAGACTTTTCGTTATGCATCAAGTGTACCATCGTTCTCGTCTTGTTTTATCCTGTCATGTATCATACCATACTCGTCATGTTGATCACTCCCGACGTGTCGCCCGCCTTGCAGGCCACGTCTTGGATGCATCCGCCAGCCTCGTCCCTACTTTTCGCTCGGCCCATTCTGGCCATATCACCCACCACACACAACCTCGTCAGTGCTTACAAAGCCTTGGACTCAGACGCCTTGGTCGCCTTATACCTCCCCGTCTTGAGATTAAACGCACGTTGATCCTTCAGCCACCTCCTATACCCCGCCACGCTCCCGATCTTCTCTCCATAGTAATCCGGGGGCGGGTTCGCCAGCGATGACGCCGTAGGATCGACACGGTGCTGCTTGATTCTGTTGAAAAAGGCCGAGTCTTTCTATTCCAGGCAAAGAGCCGTCAGCAAACAGTCGGCAAACGCAGTATACCCCAATCACGCCATGCTAGGAGTCCAAGGCGTGAAGGTAAACTTCAACATACCCTAGTGAACTCGCCCACAACCCCTCTATACGCCAGGTTAAACACCATATTGCCAAACACGGGCCCTATCAGCCAGCCCACAGCCATCATGCCCAAGGTACTCAGTCCCATGAGCATCAGTGGGTCAAAGCCTCCCAGTTGTGCAGAGAGCGTCGCATCATACCCATTGTTGATCATGGTGGTGAGACCAAAGTACGTCACACCCACGGCGCCGACTCCAGAGCAGGCTTGCCCAATGCGCCGCCGTGTGCGGCGCAGCGCGAAGAAGGCATTCCACGTGAGTTGCGGCTGGGCACCGGGCGAGTTGTTATTGCTGTTGTTGTTGGTTGCAGGCGTCGATGAAGTACCAGTCGTCGTGGACGAGGTTGAGGCGTGGCGCGTGGCGTGTATCATGGTGGCCAGGCTCCGTCCATTCGGTCGTGTGCGCACACATGTCGACAATGATGCTGTTCTCGCAATTGACGACGGTGCCGCTATGCCGGGCGGAAAACGCTTCGCAAAGGCCCTCGCAGGGCACAATGCGCTTCTTGAGAGCATTGCTGTGTCTTGCCTATGACTAGAAATGTCTGTCGAGGCAGAGGCGGCAGATGTGGGTGAAGTAGCGTAGTAGCGTAGTAGCGTGGTAGCGGGAACTTTCTCGCGTCAGTAGCCCGCAAGGTTGCTTCCCAGCTTTCTCATCGGCCTTGGCGGCATCCACGTGAAATACCATGTAATTTCTTCAAACCCCGCTCCCCATATATTTATCATTATTGCCTCATCACAAACAAAACCTGCTGATATTCAAAGTAAATTATAGATAAAGAGTGTCTGAAAGTGCAACAAATGCCCAACATGGAGCCTAACCGGGGTATCATACAGCGGTCCAATTTCGCCAACGCCGTTTGACAGCCTCTATGGCAGAAGCTTCTGTTCCAATTCATGTCGCTCACGGTATTTGGCCAGAGCAATAGGTACATCTATACTGTATCCCACTTCGCCTTGTGCCTTTTCCAACTTCCTAGTCACTTTACCCACCAGCCGCGCGATCCAGCGATCATTGGCCATCGCATGCACCGTGTTCTGACCAGCTTTGCGCATGCCCACCATGGTCTTGTTAGAGGCTTCCTTGAATCCCGTGTCGACCTTCTTGAGAAAAGTCCTGAAACTCTTGTCCTCGTTGCCATTCACCGTCGCCTGTGAAACTTCACTGTTGTTGGTATTGACTGATGCAAGGCTGCTCGCTTCGCTGTCGGACATGTTGGTGCTGACACGCCTCAGGTCGCGCAGCACTTTGGCCTCTTCAAAATCTTTGTCCGACTCGATGACTTTGGTAGCTTTGACAATTGCGGCCACAAAGTTGAGTAGATCCTGGTGGAACTGAGCTGGCAAATGCGCGTGTGCGCTAACATGCATACATGCCTCGTCCTTCTTTAGCTTTTCCATCTCTTTCTTCAACTGAACTTGCTTCGGTGTAGGCTCAGCTTCGTTGATTTCAGATTCCATTTCAAGCAACTCAAAGTCACTGTATTTCGTTGGAAATATGTGCTCGTGGTGAGGAAACAGGAACATAGGTATGCTAAGCACAGCATCGGCTCCTCCTAATCGGACCACCTGTTTGAGTTCGACAGCATCCGGGAGGACTCTGTAGGCCATGACGTCGGAGATCTTAAAGTGCGTTTGGATACTATAGTTGGTATTGATGGGGAAATGAGCCTCGCTTTGCATCGGGCCAAACTCGACAGCAAAGTTGGCATCCGCACACCAGGCAGAAATTCGCGCCTCGAGCCTGCGAATCTCTGCATCTTGCGACGAGTAGTGTTTGAAAAAGTACTGCTGCATCAGAGCAGTGAACCACTTTCCTGAACCAGCGGCTGTGATGGACTTGAATTTGACGGGATGAAAATAACAAATTGGGCTGAGCATGAGTCGATAGAGAAATGGTAGCCGATGCAGGAACTTCTTCACGTTCGGATAAGATGTCTTGCGAAGCGTCGAAACTCTGATTGACTTTGAAGGTGGGTGGGGTATCGAAGGATCTCCGTGAATCTGGGTACAGATTGCGGCTCGAAAGTCATCCATGTTGTCGATATCCAGGCGAACCCCAGCGTCTTGCTTGACTCGCCTTCTGCCTTCCCTTGTATCTCTGCCCTCTCTATCCCTATCTTCGTCAGTCGATGCTTCGTGGCGTGCTCTCGATGCTTCTATCAACTGTCTTTTCGCTTTCGTAATCGCACTCGTACTGTTGATATAGTCTACAAGTTCTTTGTACTTTGTGTGTGCTTGCTCTTCATCGGGTGCCACCTTTTTCACCGATGAGAAAGCGGATGCGGCATCTTCAGCTTCAGTAGGCTTCTTGCCTGCCGTAAGATTTGTGACAATGTCAGCGGGTCGCCCGCTCATCCCACCCTTCTGTGTTGCGGCCCTGAGAATGGCCGTATTGGTGACCACGACTGAATCATCGTCATCTGGTTCCGGAATCCCATACGCGACATCGCCGAAGGTGACTTCCCATTCACCACCTTTGACATTGGCGTACACATCGTCGACGGTGATTTCCCGGAATAAGGGTACGGTAACTCTATCAACTTGAATACCGAGCTCAATATCGTCCGAAAGCTTGATGCCGGCCTCGACGCCATGAGCCACGAGTGTCATTGTCGAGATGGACAATGTGACGCCACGTATAACGAACAGCCCTTTAACCTCAGTGTCGATTTCCAGAGCCGGCAGATCAAAGAAGGCGATTTGGTCGTTGATGAAGTGCAGGTCTCGCAGGAACGTCTTCCGCAGAGTACGGCGTGCGAGTGCAGCAGGTGCCTCAAATTGGAAAAGGCAGGTAATGATGAGTATAGGCCAACAACAAGCGCTGAAGACCCAGTAGAGGAGCCATGAGGTTGCACACACTGCGTACACCAGATTGACAGTCGTAAAGATAGTCCAAACGGGTGCAAAGGGTAAGATGCGATGGCCGTACGCTTCGCCAAGTAGGACGGCGTAGACTACCTGGGGTGCCCCAGAGATGACCCAGCGTAACGGCCATGAGATGAAGTAGACGGCCAGCAGGGTAACGGCAAGAAAGGTATTGGGAATAAGCGTGCTGGTAAGCTCACGCTCAGGCGTACCGGTGGTAGGTGTCGATGCTCCCGGCGCAGGGACCGGCTTGCGCTTAGACATGGGTGATGCCTCGTTCTTTGCAGGCGAATCCATGCTGACGAGGCTGCAAAAGGTGGCGAGTGAAGGTTACTGGCAAAAGAAAATCCAGGAGAGAGAATGCATGGTGAATGCGGCACGGTTAGCGACTGCAGACACCGTCATTGGGAAGAGAACACAGGGTTTGGATAAATGCCATTTGCGATTAACTCTGACGTCATGTCATAGCACTTTCCCGTCTTCCACTGCGCCCAAAAGAGACATGGATGCAGCGTGATACTCTGCCTAGGCCACGTCTGTCGCAAACAGTTGGATAAATCCATGGATGCCGCCATCGGTTTAGCTCATCATATCTTCTCCATCACGTGTATGTTATGGCGCAGGACACAAGGAACATTGAATCTTGACTTGAATTGGGCCTCGACCTTTGACTCTGCCATTCAGCACCTTCAACTTCCGGTAATGTCTTACGAGCAATTGCGTGTATTAGACTCGTAGTAATGCACCCCGTCTACGTACGGCCTGGTGGTATCCCGCTCCAAGTTCCGTTGGAGAACCACGTTCCCGCTCTGGTGAAGTCGCTGTATAATACGCCGCCAAATGGTTGGTAACCGATAAAGCCAAATCGGAAATACTCGTTCTTAGCATCCCCCATCCGATGCCAAGTAAAGCTACCCTGACGGCTACCACCCGAGCCTCTGTATCTCTCAACATCATTCACTATCACACTTATACCTTCATAGCCGCCAACTAACGTATCCCATGCAAACGTAATGCTCGAACCATTAACCACAGGTTCGAGAATAGACGGGATGCTCGATCCAAGCTGCCCGTCGCCTCTCAGCGCCTCTGATGTTTGCAATATGGGATCAAAGTCCCAGCGTGCGATGCCGTTGATGAACAGGCCCACTAGCAGACCTTGACATAGCAAGCTGACGCGCGTTTGCAAAGCAGTTCCTGGAAGAAGCAGTAGCGCGATTAGATAGTGGTGTATTCTTAGGTTCAGCTTTGGCATGGCAGCGAGGACACCGAGCGATGCACCTAGAGCTGCATATAGTCCAAGATAGCGCAGCAAACGTCCCTCGTTACGAAAACACCAGGCCTGGTAGAGAATGATGGCAAACAGAATCAACACGATGATAATCAATGCTGTTATAGCCCCAGGCTGCTGTTGTATGTCGTGACCCGTCAGCCGCTGAATGGGTATCTGTTCAAAGGTATAGCTTCCGAGCGCACCCACCCACGCACCGCCAACCCACAAAATCGTCTTATCGACATGGGCCTTGCAGTCACGCAAAGTCTCGCGGACACTAAACCGATAGAATACAGCGCCCACCAAAGCGGCGGGCAGGAAACGGCCGAGTGTTGTTGATGCCAATGAGGCGTAATTCAAGTATGGGGGTGGATCGGAGGCCATGCCAGTTTGAAAGAACAAGATGGTGAAGATTGGCGCAAAGAAGGTAGCAGGACTGCTAGTGAACAGGCCAAAGAGGGCTGTGAATATGGCAGAAAGAACAAGCAAGTTCCAGCGAGGGTCACGACATTGTCCCGCGATGAGTGATGTCTGCTCGAAGGAGAAGGCCATTGGGAAGTCTGAATCGAAGCTGATGCTGCTGATTCCGTTCCTCGTCACCCCACCAAAGTTGTCGTGCTTTCCTTCCAAAGACAAAATACCACACCCACCATGGCTGTTCCCAACGACACCGGCATGGATAGCGGCGCCACAGATGAATGAGTCGCCGCGATACACATGCGCATCGTTCTCGCCCAAACCAGGTGATGTTCCTCCTACGACCAATGGCCGGTAGTTTATCGTCTTAGAGCCGATTGCGTGGGGGTTCAGGACCTGAGCGCTCACGCAGCCGGCAGGACAGTTGAAGGCAAATGAAGCATTGGAGAAAGGGAGACACGCTCGACCGTCGACACCGCATGTTTGGGGAGACGACCTGTCCATGGTCAGTCAAAGAATCCGCAGTAGGACATGATTCACAAAAGCCCAGCCATGCCATACCATAGACTGTTGACGCATGATAGCTTCACAGGCGCCCCGAATCCGCCAATGTCCGAGGGAAGTGCATTGTCGCTGATGACGACGGCAAAGATGACGATCCATGTTATGCATGCGATGCTGTATATGCCAACACGCATCCATCTGGGCAGCCGCACGAGCAATCGAGTGGGCAACGTTTGCCAGCGCTCCAACCAGGCATGTATCGCGTATTTCTTATGTCGCGGTTTCGGTCCTTTTGCCCATTCACCTGCCTTGCGACCCCAGCGTACGACAGGTGCTGGCGTGCATTGTTCTATTTTCTTCTGCCATGCTGACGTACAATCCGAGCGCAGATGCGGTGCTGCATGTTCCCGACTGGAGCCATCTGGTGTCGCGAGATCCTGTTCGTGGTCGCGTTTCGTCCCAGGTTCGAGGTCAATTGTTTCTGTCATCCTGGACCCGACGCGGGTCATCTCCGGTCCGATAATGCGTGTCGTCATGTGCCGATTCTCAATTGCGCAAAAGAGTACCAGAAGACTACAAAACTGACTCTATGAATCTAATAATCGCTTTAAGCTGATCCCGACGATGCGCAAACATTGCGACAGGAGAAAGAAAGCCCCTAGGAGCATTGGCACACACGGCAGACATCATCGACTCCACCTAGCTGTTCCGTGTGGCGTGGGAGAGGGGGTACAACCCACGCCACTTGAGCAAAGACAGAAACATTGTTGGGCATGTTCACAACGACAAGCTGACGAGTTATCAAGTGGGAACAGCAGATAGAAGTCGCCAGGGACCATATTCTCACACGTTATCGGTATTCAAGGCGTAGCTCGTCCTACAAAGTACACAGTCCGAATTGGCGCCAAGGTCGTGGTGGTATTACCTACCAGCCAAACGTCGCAATCAAGCGTAGCTCGTTCAAACGCGCCTCCGTTCGCTCAGCTGTTATTGCTCGTCGCAATTCCCCAGAAGTACGCTACCCAAGAGCTTAGAATAAGAACTATCAAAGCGACGAAGAAGCCCAACCCAAGCTTCCTGCTTTTCACACCACCCTCGCCGATTTCAGATGCCTCTCTACGCTCGTTGATCATGTTGCCCTTGTTCGACCTTTGCTTCCTTGTCCACTGCAGCATCTGTGCGTCCACGTGCCAAAAGCTGCATGCAAAGAGGGCGCCTGCGGTAACCACAGCACCAGCTGCAAGCACAACGTAGATAACAACAACGTTGTTGTAGGAGTTGTGGTCACGGTCTTGTACCACTCCGGTAACAATACGAATGATGATGCTCATGCTGTTGTTGACAGCAATCTTGATCGCATAGCCCGAGCCAAAGACTTCCTGGTACCGCATCGATGTCCGAATACTGTCAATGATGACCGTTGGCCCGAAGCTGGATGCGACGGCATAGATACCGAATGATGCAGCTGTTCCACCGATCGAAGGGCCCCATGCTGCCAGACACATGGACAGCAGCATACCCAGCCCACAAACGAGCATAAGCGTCAATCTGTTGCCGAAAAGGTCGACAAATATGCCAATCAAGGGTACCAAAAAGAATCCAAAGTACTGCGACATTGCCGAATACCAGCCGGCCGTGATGGCATCAATGTCGAAGCGCTGTTCTGCCATTTCTGTCGCATTCTGCGAGTATACAACTGCGGTGCTTGTTTGGAAAAGCGAGAAGACGACAATAGCCCAGAAGGTCCAAGGGAGTCGTAACATTTTTCCAAACTCGAACTTTTTGTTCTTCTCCGTCAGCCTTTCGCCCGTGGCTGGGTCCTGCATTCCGCCGTAGGTTTTTTGGCACCATCTGGTGAAGAACCAGAAGATCAAGGTCACGACATTTGTGAACAGGTTCATGAACACTGCTGTCCAGTAAACCCAGCTAAAGTCGCCTGTCTTCTTTGCAATCACGTTTGCGGTTGCTTTTCCAACAAACGATCCAATTTTGCCGACGCCCAGTTCGAAGCCCAAGGTCGAGGCGAAGCCATTCGATGGTGCAAACCAGGAGCTGAAGACCTTGTACTGTGCGACTTGCGTCGCAATGTCGCCAAATGCTTGAATAACGACACCAAAAATCATGAACTTGTACGAACGGACGGTAGTTGCTGCTGCGATGAATATGGCGCCGGCGCTATAAATGGCATTACCGTAGAGCATGGCATCTATGAAAAATCGGTAAGCAATGTATTATGGTCCCATAGCATGGTTCGACTAACTTGCACCACCTATTCTGTCGGTAACAAGGCCGCTGATGAGTATCAAAGCCGTCTTCATGAAGTCTTCGCTCGCTTCCAGTACCGAATATTGGGCATTATTAATGTGTAGTTGCTGCGTCGGTTGCTATCAGTTTTGCTTGGTTGTTTGGGCAAGAATGACCACTCACCTTCTTCAACGTGCTCTTCATCGCACCAGTTACGCCAGAGCTCCAATGAGAACCGAAGCCTACTGCAGTGACGAGCAGTATGGAGATGAGCTTGATGCGCAGCGGCACGAGCGATAGATGTCCCTGATTACTGCCGTCATCTGTGGATGCTTCATTACTCGCAACGACCACCTCCGCGTTGCTTGTCTTCACCCCGGAATCCTGTCCCTTCACCTCGGTTACGACATGGTCGGCCATGACTGTGATGTGTAGAAAGATAATCTGATAAGATTAAGTGGCCGCCTGTCTCTTTATGTAATGCCGTCCGAGAATACTACCGAGAAAATTTTCGTGGAATGGCCAGGGGCAAGTACGAAGTAGACCCGCTGTATCCTACCGGTACGGATACCATATCTCGGGCTGCTGTCGCTATCATGCCACTCGTTACGTTGGTATACCTAGAGTCACCAGGTACCGTTCTTGTTGTTCCAAGCAAGCGTCGTGCCTTTGACATGACGGCTGGCGACAATGACTGCACTGAAAGAGCAGTTGAGTGCAGCCATGATATCCATATTCGGATGCAACCAGGAGGGCAGTGTGGTATGAGATGAACTGATAGTACGTGCACGATTGCTGGTTATTTAGGGTCAAATAAGATTAGCACATGTATTCCTTGGCATAGTGAAGACTGAAGGCTGAAGGCTGGGGGCGGCTCTGTGTGGTGGTGGTGGCCTTATCGATAGAGAGGCCAAAAATCCAAACACCCACCACGGCAATCTTGGCATGCCACCAGAGCGCCTCCCATTGTCGACATCCGCCAACCCCGCCCACTTGCGCCCGCCGCCCGCTGTGCACACAACTTGCCACGTCTATTCTCTATTATAGTTTGCAGCGACAGTCAAGTCACCATGCCAGGCGCCAAGACGACGCTGCTTATCGAGGGCAGCTTTGAGGAGCTTACCGACGAATTCGCACAATACATTGACAGCCTCAAAAAATCCCAAGGCGATGAGAGCGCTAATCTGCAGGCCGAGTGTGCCGAGCTGCTCAAGGAGAACAAAAAGGATGAGGTGCTCAAGAAGCTCGTCGTGGGTGGTCAGGCGCTGAACCAGGCACCAGAGAAGGGTAGGCGGAATTGGAACGAGGCAGAAAGCAAAGACGAAAGATTGTCTAACATGATTGCGCAGAGTTTATTGCAGCCTACAATCTGCTCATCCACCTCGTAAACCAGTCCCCGAACGTGTCCATGTTCCTCCCCAAGATGTGCCAGAACCTGAGCGCGCCCATTTCATCCTCACCCCACAACGGCGGCGGCCTTGCCCTCTCCATTCTCAGCACCATATTCAACACGACGCAGACGAACAGTGAAAGTCGCTATCACGTGCTCCTGGCCATCCTCCGTGTCATTCGCGCCACAAGTAACTTCGAGACGCTTCGACCACAACTAAAGCAACTGGATAGCTGGCTAGCTGCGTGGGAGACGGGTGAGGAAGACGCCCGAAAGCTATACCTTGCCGTGAGCGACGTGGCAGCAGACGCAGGCGAGGACGAGCAGGCCTACACATATCTGCTACGTGCTCTGCGCACATTTCCCTCGGAGGAAGCTGCCTCTCCAGAAGCCCGCGAGCTTTCCCTCCGCGCTCTCAAGTCGGCCCTGACTCACCCAACTCACTTTGACTTCCAGGATCTTACCGGCCTTGACTCGATTCAGGCTCTTCGCAACTCGGACCCCGTCTATTTCCAGCTCCTTGAGATTTTTAATTCGGATCTACTCGATGACTTCAACGACTTCAAGGACGAGCATGATGGCTGGGTCGACGAGTCTGGCCTCGATGGAAACGCACTGAACCGCAAGATGCGCCTCCTTAGTCTCGCTTCCATGGCTGCATCGGCCGGCCAAACCCGGTCGCTGCCGTACGAGAAGATTGCAAAGGCGCTCCAGGTGCCCTCGGAGGACGTCGAGATGTGGGTCATTGACGTAATCCGTGCTGGTCTTGTCGAGGGCAAGCTCAGCCAGCTCAACCAGACGTTCCTCATCCACCGTTCAACGTACCGTGTCTTTGGCGACAACCAATGGAGAGAGGTAGCGTCGAGGTTAGACTTGTGGCGCAACAGCCTACAGGGTGTGCTCCAGGTCATCCAACAGGAGAAGCAGAGATTCTTGCAGGAAAAGGAGGATGAGGCAAACAAGGCCGACCAAAAGGCCGACATGGCATCGCGCTTTGGCGGCAGAGGTGGACAGAGAAAGCAGCAGCAGAGGACCATGGACGATGATCTCGACTAAGTCTAGACCAAGGTAGACGCGAGACGCGGCATGTTGGGGGGGAGGAGCGTTTGTTTCTTTCAAAAATGGCTAGGGACGGAACGGATGGATTACGACTCGTAGGCTTTCCTAGTTTATCATCAGCAGCCCTCGAGCTGCAAGATAGACAATACAACACAGATATACTACATTTCCTATGCCACCGCCTACTTTTGCAGTGGCACTATCCCACGCTCCTTGAGCTTCTCCTGCACATGCTTGTATACCTCGTCGGGGCTCATTTCCGCATTGACCTTGACTACCCTACCCTGCGACTCGAACTCGGTGACGACAGGCATGCTCGTCTCGACAAAGGTCCGGAAGCGCTTCCTGATACTCTCGGGGTTGTCGTCTGCACGACCTGATGTTTCGCCACGCTGCAGCAGCCGCTTCTCCATGGACGCCTCGGAACAGTCGAAGAAGATTGTAAACTTGGAAGGGCAGACGGAGCGTTCAAATGCGTGAGCTTGGTCGAGCTTTCGTGGGAAGCCTGCGTCGTGTCAGGAGACAAGGTCAAGAGAAACGGAATGACATGGCACGGGAACTATACCGTCAATTAGGAACATGTTGTTGCCACTCTCTATGCTACTGCGCATAGCATTTTCCAGCAGCTGCACCGTAACCTCCATGGGCACAATAGTACCCTCCTTGATGTACGTCTTGATCATCTCGCCAAACTCGCTGCCCTCGCGGTCCTGCTCCTCACGAAGCAGGTCACCGGCTGAAAGGTGCTTGAAGCCATAGTCGCTGACGAGCTTCTGGCATTGCGTGCCCTTTCCCGCACCCGGCCCGCCAAGTACAAAGAGGACGGTGACTTCGTCGCTGGACCAGATGGGAGAGCTGCGCCGAGGGGCGGGGAGCTGCTCGATAGCGGGCATGATGGTGCTAATGAGGATGTGAAGGCTTCACTTGGCCTTTTCCACTGGGTGAATGGCCTTGAATGGGTCCCTTGGGCTGATATCCTTCGCCTTTGCGCTGGTCGACAATCTGCTTGAAGAGAAAGGTGCCGAGTGCAAAGATGCCGACTATGGGCCAGACCTTCAACGGCGACTTGGACCGTGGGGCTGATATATGCGTTGGGGGCTCGTTAGGGCCCGTGGGTTCACCTGGCTGGCGGAGGCGCGAGCCTTGGGATGACGATGAGGTAAAGGTGCGGATGTGGATGCGGAACAATTGAGCCTGGCGGGCGAGCACCGAGGACATGGTGGTGACGAGGCGGTATGCATGCATCCATGGTTGCTGCTGCTGTCTGCTGCTGTCCTGATTAACCTATTCGGGGGCTAGCGTGGGGTATTAGCTGTACCGGTACTTTGTACTTTTCGCTTCCCACTTGCTGCCCAGCCAACACCCGTGGGCCCATCTTCGAATAGGTAAGAATGCCGGGAGACAGTCTCTTTTCACGTGCTCACACACACGGTGTGTATGCACCAAAGAAGCTACGTGGCTTCCTTGCACTGCCTGCAGAGATTAGGAACCAAATCTACAGTTACTACTTCGAGTCGGAGCACCACTGCGAGATAACCCGCAAGCCATACCAGGTCCAACAGCAAAAGAAGCCACTCACGGTAAAGCTATGCTCTGGACTCATTGCTCCAAGTCCTCTTTCTTCAACACCTGACACCTCCAACACTGTAACCGTCATTCGCTTCACCAGATGCCTAGGCAAGTACAACATCATCCAAGGCTTGCAGACCAACTGGCTCGGTTCTCTCTACGCCCTGAGTCTCGTCTGTAAGCAAGTCTATGCTGAAACCGTAACATACATGTATCTCAAGACAGTCTTCATCTTCGACGCGCCCAAGCGCATGGCAAACTTCTTCGACGTCGTGTCTAGTACGCGGCTCGGCTGCATTACGAAACTGCAGCTTCACTACGACACATACGGCCATCCCAAGAGCACTCACAATATCATTTGGCAGGACAAGCATGGTCGGAGTTGGTGAGTTTGGTCCATCAGAGACATGCATCCAACATGGTATAATCCGCTGCCGGGTCACTAACATGACCACTGCTTCTAGGCACCGCGTATGCAAAGCAGCATCAAAGAAACTCGTAAACCTACAAAACCTCACTATCTGGGCACAGATCCACGACTGCGCGCCAAAATTCACTCTGCGCGAGAAATGGATTGAACCCCTACTGCAATTCCGTCGGTTAAATCGTCAAAAGGAGATGACAAGTAAGGCTGCTACAGCAGAGTCAGCAAAGTTCGTCGGACGCCGTTCCAGTCTCCAAAGCATCAGTGTCCATGTTCTGACTCGCTGGTCAAAAAACCCTTTGGCTGCTTTCCGCAATAACAGGAGCCTGGCACGTGCAAGCACTGCTTTACACATTCTCTACGGACAGGCTATCAGCCTTGCGATCATGGGGGCTACCGAGGACGAGGCCATGTCTGGGTTCAAGGCTGCATGGGAAGGTGAATATGCACAATGGAGATATCATCTCCAGTTTGCGAGAACGGGTTGGTGAAGATTACATCCCTTTACTGCTCAAAAGTGGTTAATCATAACAAACAACGGTTGATTAATGTTTCTTTGGAGTTTTCTCAAACAATACCATGTCTATCCATTTCCTTCTCAATCCAACTATTTCTGTTTTGCTTGCCTCTGCCCCTTCTTCTCCAACCTTCCTTCTCATCACCACCTCTCGTCTCCCACCCTTCTGCCATACCACAAACGCCACCATCCACCCACCCAGCACTCGCACTGAACGTACTCGCATCTTCAAAATCCGGATCCCGTGACTCTCCAAAATCCTGCACCCCGAAAACACTTCTCCCTCTATTCAGCATTCCCGCACTTGCCACCCTGTCAATATCCGCCTTCTCCAGCCGTCTGCCATTACGATTATTGTGATTATTGTTGTTAACGCTAAAATCAGACTCTGCTCGGTCCCTCACAAGCTGTACCAGCTTCCCCAAGACTGCGAACTCGAGTTTCAGCTTGATAGAGTAAACTACGCCTTTCAATGTCGTTTCAATGATATATAAGTTTGCGAATTCGGTAGCGAGCAGAGCGAGGTCCATGGTGATGATGAGGATGTTGATGGCAAGGAGTTGGTACATTGTTCTTCTCACGTTGGCGGATTTAAGGTGCGTATTATTCGTTTCGCTAGTGTTGATATTGTCCAAACTAACAGTGTCATTCTGCGGTTGGACGGATGCTGAGAGCTGAAGAAGACGAAGAGTTTCTTTGATGTAGATTACGCTGAGGATGGTTTCTTGCAGGAAAAAGCCGACCATTTGCGTTTTCTCCATTATGGAATATCCGCGGACAAAGCGACGGAGGGTGGGAGATGAGAGGGCTTTGGAGTTTGAGCCAAAGGTCAGCACTGTAGTGATGGAATGGAGCATGATGCCGTCGATGATGATCATGTAGAGGGTGTAGCGGAGGACACGGCGGGAGCTTGTGACGAGGTGGAGGCGGGACCAGAGAACTACTGATTGGCCTTTTAGAAGCCTGGGTATTAGCACTCTTTCCAGTCATCTCCTCGGTGTGTTTGGTGTCTATAGATAAAACGCGGTTAAACTCACCACTGACCATTCCCCACCACCCCACCGTCAACAGTACGATAGCCACATACCCCTCTTTCTGCGCCGGATCCAGCAACCGGAAGAATTTGATGATGAAACCTAAACTATACGGGATGATACCGCCTGCACTGACGAGCAGCGACCAAAAATACAACCCTTGGTAGCGTTGGAAGGTGACGAGTGCGAGCACGATGAGCTCGATAGCATTGTAGAGGCTAAGACCTAGAAAGAAGGCGATGATGATTTGAAGGGGGAGTGAGGACCCCGTGTAACCTGGATATGTTAGATAAATGGGGTACAGGTAATAGACATGTAAATGTAAAGCTTTAATGCCCATGAATCCAAATCGAAAAGAAGAAAGAAACAATGCCAACCTCCTGTTATCCCCGCCCCGGCAGATTCCAGACTACCCTGTGAAGGTGCCGTCGACGTCGCATCTGCGACTGTAGATGTCGTCAACGTCCATGTCGCTATCGCACTAGTCACAGATGCCATGGCTATGGCCAAAGCCGTTGCCACACACCACCCGTCACACTGGTTCGCGTCACACGGCGAAGCAGCGGTCCCACTCCAGCGGTCAAGTTTGGCAAAAAGGCAGTTCGCGTCCTCGCGCCCATCAGTCAATCCACCAATCGATCAGAGAATACTTGGAGATGGCACCCCATGCGTTTTGTCGTTGCTGGACGGGATTGAAAACAAGAGGGACAGGCTAAAGAGGAGTCAACCGCGGCGCACGCGCTGTCGGCGCGACTTTACAAGATTATGCCCGAAAAGATGTTGTATACGTATCACCCACAGTACATAGCCCATATGACGCTGCATCTTCGCTTCTGTCTTTTCTTCACCCCCTCAGCGAGGACGCAAAATCAAGCGTTTCAAGCGGGATGCGATGCGCGGCCAAGCTGAAAGGTGCCAGATTGACCAAGCTCGGATCCACTTGGCTAACCATCTTGGAAGCTAGAGCAATTGCCAAGTCTGGGGTAGCTTTGTAAACTTGGCCTAGTCTGGTTTGAGCTGAAAGGTATTTGATCATCATCTCGGGAGAGTGCAGCGACATAATTTATCTATCCACGGTGGCTAGAACAACCACGTCCATCGAAAACCCCCCCTTTGCCGATATCTCATCCCAAGCATCACCGACACACAGCCCCACAGTCTCTCGCCGCGCCATGCTCGCTAAGTAATGTTCTTGCCCATGACCTCTCCCCCTCTTCTTGCCTTTTTGTTGCGCCGCCTCGTGCTTCCTCAAGTCCTCGGGCACCTTGCTAAGATTACTCTTTGTGAGAATCTGCTTCAAGTCGTACAGCACATCCGCATCTTCGTTGCCCCAAAAGGTAATCGCAGTACCCTTTTTGTCTTGACGACCTGTACGACCAATGCGATGCGTATAGGCTTCAATACTGCTGGGCATGTTGAAATTGACCACAAGAGAAACATCTGGAATATCAATTCCACGACCTGCCAAATCAGTGGCAACGAGGACGTTGGTTTGTCCAGACTTCAAGGCGGCAAGGGCAGCCTCACGCTGTTCCTGAGTCTTGGATCCGTGCATCGTAGCAGACGAGAAACCCATGTGTTTGATGTCGCGGGCGATGGCGTCGCAATTGCGTTTGATGTTGACGAATACGATGATGGGTGGTGCAAACTCGCCAGATGTGAGGATTTCCTGGAGTCGTTTCTTGCGCTTTTCTTCTCCTTGTATGAACTCGACGCGTTGCTCGACCGTGTCGGTGGCCTCGCCCAAATTACCAATGGTAACAATGGCCGGACGACGCGAGTATTGCTTTGCTATTCGTTCCAGTGCCGGTGGCATAGTAGCTGTGTACATCATGGTTTGGCGATATAATCCGCGTTTCATGGCATCGGGATCTTCGGCCTCCTCGGTGTCAGGTTTCTCGTTGCTGACGGGCAGGGCGGCGAGGATTTTGTTGACAGGCTCTTCAAAGCCCATGTCGATCATCCTGTCGGCTTCATCCATGATGACATAGGTGCATTGACTGAGTACAAGAACGCGGCGCTCGATGCAGTCGTTCAGACGACCAGGCGTCGCGATGATGATCTCGGCGCCGTCACGCATTTGGAATGACTGCTCCTCGATGGAATGACCACCGACAAGGACAGCAGTTCTGAACCCTAGTGGCGTGGCAAACTTGCGCGCTTCCTCTTCAATTTGTTGCGCCAATTCACGAGTGGGTGCCAGGATAAGAGCATACGGGCCATCGTGACGGTTGATTGCATCAAGAGGAGGTAGTTGTGAAATGTATGCCAGCAGTGGTAGAAGGAAAGCAGCAGTTTTACCTGAACCTGTTTTAGCGACACCGATAAGATCTCGGCATTGCAAGGCGATGGGTATGGCAGCACGTTGGATAGGCGTGGGCTCGGTGTAACCGACCTGGTCGACAATACGCATGAGCTGATCTGGAAGCCCAGCCTCTTGCCAGTTGCGCATGGGATTTGGTATTGAGCCTCCCTTGGTAGCGATCTGGAAGTCCTCTTTGAAAATACGCCAGTCACGCTCGCGCATATTCTCCAGCCTCTTCTCACTCCAATGTTTGTCCAGTTGTGAGCGCCCGCCCTTTTCCTTTCGCCGCCGCTCCATCTCGCGCAGCTGTTCGGCGCGTGCTCTGCCGTTCTCGGGGTCCCGCTCGATAATGGCCTCGATCATCTTCTGCCTAGCTGCGTCTGTGACTTCGTCGGAGAAGCCGCCAAGTCGGAAGCTGACCTCGGCCTTTTGCTGATAGATGGGGTTGTAGTCTTGGCTGGTATCTTCCTCTTCGTTCCATTCAAAGTTGAACTTCTTCTCTGTAGTCCTCTTGCGCTTCTTCTTGGCCGAAAAGGTCGATTGATTTTGCTCTGGGCCCATGTACCGTTGCCTGATCAATGCCGCCTCAGGATTCTCGTCCGCCGGCCGTTTCCCGTGCCTCTTGTCGGGCACCGGTGGAGGTGCCATGTTGTCGTTCCTGCGCTCATGTCGAGGCCCCGTTGGCGCCTCACGCATGGATCGTGGACCGGTAGGCGGACGAGTATCGTGTTGCGGTCTCCATGCACCATCACCGCCACGGGATAGTCCCTCGCGCTTCTTCTGCGCATCCTCGACTTCCTTTTTTCTCTTCTCCAAGGCGATGCGCTCTCTTTCTGCCCGAGGAATGAACCTGGGTTTGGCCTCAGCAGCTTCCTTCTCCCGCTTAGCTTTGAGTATGTCGTCAATACTCGGCGGCAGCTTCCGCGCGGACGGAATGGCGGCAGGCATGGGCGGGTGTGGTCTCCGGATAGAGGCTGTGAAGGCGGGCTTGAGAGGTGAGTGTGCAGGTCTGGAATAGTAGTGTTCGAAGTTTCGCGACGTACTTATGCGGCGATGGCCACTAAGCCAACACCTGATCACGTGCACGACGCCTATCGATAGCGAGTCTATGTATCCCTAGGTTCCACGCTCCAGACCACGATTGGACCTCGTTCAGTTATTGTCGTAAGAATGACAATTTGAACACTCTGAATCCAGAAGATAGTGGTGTAGTTGAAGTGAAAAGCATTAGTGTGGGTTTTTTTGCAGACATATACACGCTCTCGTGACGTCGATAAAGTGTGGGTAGATATGTCTTGTTTGAGAAGCTATTTCACTACCAGTCTGTACTGCGTCTCCCAAGTAGCACGTAGGACCTTTGAAGATTGCGCAGTCATGTCCATCGACAAATTTACAGTACTGCGGCAGTCCTCTGGCATCCCAGGATATTCATCGTAGCTCGTAACACATAGTCGTATGCTGCTGCATGCCATGTCCTCTCTCTCAATCCTGCCTGCCCTTGAGTAACCGCTTGGTCACCTTGTCCTTCTCGATGATGTAGACGTGCGCGCCCCAGCCAGAGAGTGCGTCTCGGTCGACGGCATTGAGCAGCGCCTGCGAAATGGTCTCGAACAGATCCTCTGGGCCCTATTGTGATTTGTAAGCAATAGTTGGACTGCTCATGGGACTCTATTTGGACGCACTAGATCTGGCTCCCACAGCCCTTCACAAGTTCCGAACAGCTGGTCGCTCGCTGTGCCGCTGACAATAAAGTCCTTCGCAAAGTCAATGCACCCAATGCTGTCAAAGCCGCAGATGAAGGGCTTGCCGCTCGTCTGATTGATGCCTGCAATAACTGGGCTAATGAAGTATGGTCCGAATCGTTTCTCGTACAGGCTCGAGCTTACGAGGTTCGCCATGGTCTGGGGGCTGATGTTGCGTTCTTCGCGGAGACGGTACATGTTGACCTTGTAGCGGAACAGATCGGACACGGTGGACACGTCGGTAGCAAGGCCAGTGAGGCCCAAAAAGACGTCGCCGTACTGGAAGATCTTGGGGAAGTTGTTGGACACGGTGAGGGCTTGCATGCCGAGGCGCAGGTCGCATGCTATGGCTACGCAATCCTTGCCCACCATTGCTACGCAGGCGCCGCCGTCTGTTCAGTCATTAGAGGTTTGTGTGTGCGAGTGTATATGTGCGGGGTCGGGCATGTGGAAGCGTACTGATGGAGAACGGTGACGACTGCAGCTGTTAGCTAGGAAGAGAGGTCAAGGTGGGAGGGGCAATGGTGCTTACCATGGTTGTGGATGGGATGCAAAGTGAAATGGAGCTTAGTGGCAGCTGCAGCAATGGGTACAGATACAAGCAGGTGTGGTATGGATTCCACACTGTAGTGTTGTCGGTATTTGTGATGTTCAGGTAACAGCCTCGATACGCGGCGGCGGCGGCGGCGCGAGCAAGCTCCACCCTGCACCCTCTACTTAGTTACCCTGGGCAAGTCTTTAAACCCGTCTTGGCAATTGTAACTTTTGACATTTGACTCCATTCCCCATTCTCCATTTATACCCACACTCGACACACGGCTTCAGCCCAATTGCCACGACCAACACCACCATGGCAGCGCAAAAGCCCGTTCAAGTCGCAAAGTCTTTACCGCCACGGTTACTGCACTTTTTCCAAAAGTACCCCCCGCCCTCGCTCTTTCCCAGTCTGGCATCCCAACTTGCATCGCCGACGGCAGGCGCAACCGCCGACACAACAGCGACATCACCACCCACACCCACGCCCTCAACCGCGCCCTCAAATTCAAACATACCGCCCGAAGCACATGACCTACCCTACCCCAACCCGTTCCTCCCACACAAGAACTTCGCAACAGGGCGATGGCAGTCGCCAGCCTTTGGCCTGCGAAAACAAGCCGATTTGGTCAAACTCGCTTCACAGCACGGCGTTGTCGACCTACTACCCTGGACTATCAAGAAGCCTGGAGAAAAGGAGCGAAGAAGGATAGAGAGGGGGCTGCAGGTCAAGGGCACGGGTGAAGGGCAGAAGGTCAAGGGAAAGCTCTGGGAGCGAACACTCAAGGGACGCCTGGAAATGAGACGGCAGGCCATGCTGAATATGCCAGCTTTGATCCAGGAATGGAAGCAAAAGGGCCATGGAAGAGGCTGGAAGGCCTGGCCGAGCGGAAGGGCAAAATAGGCTGGCTGCTGCTTGAGTCTTTGCTATTCCTTGTCCACACGCCTTGCAAACAAATTTACCATACTCAGCACCAAAAAAAAGACCTGATACAATGACGACAATACCGTCCGTGCTGTTTGGAATTCGAATGCGTCTGGGTATAATGTAGGAAATCTATCTGACCAAGCATGCCTCCCAACTACATCAACTCGCTCTCTGTCTCCAACACTGGCCTTTACATGACCATCTCCTCATCGCCGTAGCTCATGTCTAGTCCATACTCCCGCCTATAAGCATATGCTCCGTAGTTGTTTTCCATGTCGGAAACGCTACCGACTTGCTTTTGCCATAGACCGTTGTTGCCCGTGTTGTTGTAAACCGGATCAGTGGCCTGGTTGTACTTGTTCATCTCCTCGACTGGAGTATCAGCCCGCATAGACTCTTCGTACTCACGCCTAGCCATCATCTCATATCCAGACGACATGTACGGTTCCGCGTTTGCAGTGCCCATACTCTGCTCCAGCTGTTGCTGATGCTGCTGAATAGCCTCTTGCTGCGCCAACTCATTTTGCTGCTTCTCGTACCTAAGCTTCGCCATTGCTTCTTCTTGGGCTAGGCTAGTGGGAGGCCAGTCATAGAGTTGTCTCGACATATTGTAGTCGGTACCTGCTGGGTGACCTTGACGGCCTGTCGGGGGGGAGATGCGCCACAGCTCGAGGAGACGCAGACGCTGGTCGTCGTCTGCGTTTTGGAAGAGATCCATCTGGGACGGGAACAAGAGGGTAGGGTCGATGCTGTTCCTCAAGAGCACAGCTGCTAGGTCTGAGCATGTGGTTTGCGTCTCCATGGCGGGCTCAGAAGTACTACGAAGAGGGACATGGTGCGAGTGAGTGTAGTGTTGAGAAGCGTACACGATTTGCTTGGGTGCCTGCTCTTGTTCCTGGGGCGCCTGTGTCTGAACTGGCTGTGCAGTGACGTGCGACAGGTTCATGTTGGCCGAGAACAGCCTGGCAAGCTCGTCTTGTTGCATGCTCGCGTCTTCTTTAGCTTTTCCCTGCACGTTGATGCCCGTGGATATTGCCCCGCACTATCATGTAACGTCAGTACATGCCCATGTTGAAGAGGCACGAGCTTACGTGAGAGCACGCAATGTTTTGTGAAAAGGCCAAAGGACTGTAGAGTATGGGTGTGTTGTAGGTGCAGATGCAGTGGTGTTGTAGCATCTGCATGTCCAACAGCAAGCCGCTATGGAGGGGTAGCTTCTGTGAAGCCGAGTTGAGGTTGCGAATGAGTCAAAGGGCCGAGAAACACTCTCAGCTGTATGGTGAAACTACGAGCAATGGTGAAGAGAGCAAGTCTGGGCACGTGGGTTGGGCGCGGACGGTATTGAGGCAGATGAAAGAACAAGGGTGCCTTTGTGAGGGGGAAAGAAACGAAAAGGGCACGGCAAGTCGAGGATGATATCGCGAGTGAAGAGGGGTCAGCAGGTGGAATTAGCAGCGGCGTTGTCGTGGTTCCTTATGTACCGTCGAGTGTACGGTAGCGCGCTGGCGGGTCATGCGTGAAGGCGGGATGATTCTGATAATTTTGTCGCCCACAGTCCAATTAGTGACGAAGCTGAAACCCAACCTCTTGGGCTAGTCAGTCGGTGGCCAATGAAGTGTGTCTAGAGGTTGAAAATAAGGCTCAATTCCGGGCCCCGGGGACGACAACTCATCAGATGTGTATATGTCGGTGCCCAGGTGGTGATGGCTCGCTGTGACGGGGCCGGGCATCCATGGATGTGCTTGGCGCGCTAGTGAGCTACCTACGTACTGGGGGGGCCCGGGGGAGCTTGCGCAGATACACAACCTAGGCAGTAGCTGGAATTGCAGAGTCGCTGAATCACACACCATCACCAAGACGACCTGCGGGACAAGTTGATATCCGAGTTGAATCTTGTGAGGCAGACAATTGCTTGGTAGTCGGAAAAGTACACAGAGCCGTCTTCAACCTTAACACGGCCCACCATGGTAAACAAATCCCCTCCCCGCCGGCGTTGCGAGCACAGTAGCAAGATAGCAAACTGAACTGAACATGTTGTTAGACGTCAATAGGCACAGGCTACGATCTGTCAAACTCGGTCTTCTCGCCCGATGGTCGTAACTTTCAGGTCGAATACGCAGTCAAGGCGGTAGAGAATGGCGGCACAGCAGTCGGCATCAAGTGCAAGGACGGCGTGGTGCTTGCGCTCGAGAAGCTCATCAGCAGTAAGCTCCTCAAGCCAGGCGCGAACAAGCGGATAGCAACTGTGGACCGCAACATGGGCATCGTGTCTTCAGGTCTCCTCCCCGACGGTCGCCACTTCGTGTCCCGAGCCCGCGACGAGGCTGCGCAATGGCGACAACTCTATAAGGCCCCCATCCCGTCATCGTCGCTTGCCGACCGCATGGGCAGCTATGCACAGGCATATACGCTGTACTCGAGCGTGCGTCCCTTTGGCATAACCGCCATCATTGCAGGCTGGGACTCGGAGGCTGAGCTGCCCGTAGATGGCCAAGTCGGCTCGGGGCCCGGTGTCGGTTCAGGGGGCAAGAAGGAAGGCGCAAAGCACGGCGGGCCGTCACTCTACATGATTGAGCCCAGTGGCTTGTACTGGGTATGTATATATACGCATACTGTATTCCACCCAAGGAACAAGGACTAATCTGCACAGGGCTACTACGGTGCAGCTACAGGCAAAGGCCGCCAGGTGGCCAAGTCGGAGCTCGAGAAGCTGAACCTCGCCGAGGGAAAGCTGTCACTAGAGGAGGGTGTCAAGGAAGCCGCACGCATCATCTACGTCGCACACGATGACAACAAGGACAAGGAATTCGAGCTTGAGATGACATGGATCAGCAGTCTCGACGGGCCCACCAAGGGCAGGCATGAGGAAGTTCCAAAGGAAATCAGGGACGAGGCTGAAAAACTGGCAAAGAAGGCGCTCGAGGGCGACGACGACGATGACGATGACGAGGAGAAGATGGAGGAGTAGATATTATCATGACGCGCGGCTGCATTGCACTGCAAAGACGGTTACGATGCATTCACGAGTCGCTCTCACAGCCTTGACGATCAAATGAACAATATAACATCCATTGGCATCTCCAAGAGTTGAGTGCCATGCCACCAAACCTGCTTCCCGTTCGCTGCCGGAACATGCGCCCCACTAGTGCGTCATGTGCAAATCAGCATTGCAGCCGTACAGTAAACAAATCGCTTGCAACCAAATCCTACAAGTTGTGTACAACAGCCGTTGTGTCGCACAAGTCATTTCCCTCTTCTGCCCTGGCCCAATTGCAATTGTAATTGCAATTGCATCGTCCGCTACTGCTATTCCACCATGGCACCCACACTCGTACTCATCCGCCACGCCCAGGCCGAACACAATGCCACAAACGACTGGTCCATCCGTGATCCTCCTCTTACCCAACTCGGCGAACAGCAGAGCCGCGAGCTACAAGAAAGTCTCAAGAAGAGCGATATTGGCAATCAAATCGAGCTCATTGTTGTGAGCGCACAGAGGCGGACGCTACAAACTGCGACTATTGGTTTGGACTGGCTGATCAAAAAGGGTGTTCCTGGTACGTCTCATGCATGCAAACATGTGCCAGTAGCATGGTCTGAAATTGAATACTGTAGTTCTACCCTCTGCCCTCTGGCAAGAAAACGCCGATAAACCCTGCGACACAGGCACACCCATCCCCATCATATCCCAAGAATTCCCCCAATACGACTTCTCCTCCGTCGACCCTTCCTTCCCAGACAAGACAACAAACGGCCCTCAGAACCCCTACGCTTTCACTCAAAAAGCTATTGTCGAGCGCGGACAGAGTGCGCTTAGGGAACTGTATACGCGGAAAGAAAAGGTGATTGCTGTCGTGAGCCATTCGGGATTTTTGAGGACGGCCGTGTGCAACAGGATGTTTTACAACGCTGATTGGAGACTTTTTGAATGGGACGAAGAGGCTATGAAGAATGAGGGAAGGTGTGTGTTGAAGGAGAGGGAGGAGACCGAAGTCAAGGGTGGGGGCATGGGGAGGAGTGATGTTGGTGTTTTTGGCATTGTCGAAGGAGATTTCCCCCCTGAGGAGGAGGAGGAGGAGGCTATTAGGAAAGAGAAGGTTGCGGGGGAGGTGACAGGAGAGAAGCCTAGTGCTTGATCTGCGGGCTGCTGGGACAATGAAAACTAACAAGTGTTTAATTTTTCCATTGCATGATGTGCTGGCAGCGGCACTATCTAACTGGTGACCCGAAGTGAAGTTTATCGATACCATGTACGAATCATCCATCTCCTTATAGTCGTGTGCTGGCCTCAGCTCAAGCCCAGGCCCTTTTGGTGCCCACGCTGGCCCAGCGTCCTCGCCGCTGGGACCAAAGACGGTATCTGTACTCATCGCCAGCCCACATGCTCGCGTAGGATTCAAGAGCCTATGCTGAGACTGGGATCCCGCCTAGCCCCACTGGAAGATTGTCTGCTTCTTGCCCTTGTTGCCTTTCTTTTTTCCTGCTGCGCTGCCATCTTCTAGCACGGGTGTTGTTGTTCCACTATTCGCACCAGATGAAGATGCCCAAGCGTTTCCTACCGGGGTATTGCGCCCACTGTTATCTCGCCGTAGTCCACTACCAGTGTATCCCGGACTGAAGATGGTACTGGTGGGTTTGGCTGCTGCTGGAAGTGCAGGAAAGGCATCTGCCGCGGGCGCCTTGTTGTTCACATGCCCATTTGTTGATGAAGCAACACGGGACGGCGTGGGCGAAGGACGGGAACTCGTTGCAGTCGAAGAAGACGAAGCCCATGGCGTTTGGCCCGGTTTGGCACCAACACGACCCGACGGCGCTGGCAGAGCCGGGAACGGATTGCTCGACGATGAAGAAGACCAGCTCGCTTGTTGATTGGCGGTGGAACGCGATGACTGGGCTGTTGAGCTCTTCAACTTCAGAACGCGCGACCCACCTCGAGCTGTGGAACTACCGTTCAAAGCCTGCTCTGTTGCTGAGCCGGGCAAGGATGGGTAGTCCTCGTTGATAGCCTTCCAATCATTCCATGCCTTCAACAGACCTTCTCGTTTAGCTGCTGGCTCAAAAATATCTGCTAATTCCTTAATCAGCTTGCCCATGTCTTTTGAATTGGCATCAAACAGAGCAAAAAAGCCCTCAATGAGCTGCGCAGCCGACATCTTGGAGGCGCGATACGCTGATACTGAAGCCCTGAACTCCTGGAGCTTGATTTCACTACCTCGAGCCATGTTTGTCGCACGCTCAGTGACGGCATTGTGACGCAAAAGGCGAGCCTGGTCCTGAGGGGTCTGCGGAGTGGCGCTCACTGGTTGTGTGTTCATGCTGAGTTGGCTAACGCCATTCGTGATATTGGCAGCTGCTGGAGCTGGGCGCGAGGCCGTCACAGTAGCAGGCTGAGCGGCGCTTGGTTGAGGCCTGGCGGCGAAGGCTTCGCCTGGTGTAGGAGTAGAGAGCTGACCCCCGAAAGTTCTTCCAGTCACCGAGTGAGTATTCTGAGCTTCCATCTGCCGCTGATAGGCAAGTTCAGCCCTGCTCATGGGTTGGGCGGAAGAGGGAGGTAACGGATCCGCATTGGGATCCCGCCCCCTTCCACCACTTCTACCGCCCTCACGCCTTCGATCATTTTGCTCAGTCCGTCGGTTGCCCCTGCCTCCCTGATCGTGCGGCGCCCTAATTTGAAAGCCAGATATGTCCACTCTTCGGGCATCTCGTATCGCCTCCTTGGACAACCCATTGGGGTGCACCTCGAGCTGGTGTGCCTTGAGGTCCATCTCTGAGTCGAATACGACAAATTTCTTCTCCAAGCACTCCCGGTCTGGGCAAAGGAAGTGGTCTTTCCGGAAGTGCACCTCTAGAGAATCATAGTTGACAAAGTACTGCTGCTTCCTGCTCCCTCCTTCCCGACGATCGCAAATGTGGCAACGTTCGTGCTTGTCCCTACAGTGCGTATACAGTTCATCGTCTCCGTAAAAACGCTCTCGACAAAAGCCACACTCAGGATGTCCCTTGAAGCCGCTCTGGTCTATTGCGCCGGGGTTGTCGTCGCCAAATTTCTGGTGCTTTCGCAGCTCTGTGTGTGTGAATAGCTCGTGCTCGTGGGTGAAGACTTTTTTGTTTCGCGTACAAAGTTCACTACATTGTGTTAGTATTGGACCAGGTGGCGAGAGGCGAGACAGGTGCTACTTACCACATCATCTTGTTATGTGCTGTCTTGGTGTGGCGATGCAGGTCCGGCCAGCCCAGACAGGCGACGTCGCATTCACCATCGGGGCAGTTGTACTGTAGCAACAAGCGGGTATCCTCGAAAACCCCCGAATTCTCAAAGTGTATGCCTAGTGTGTCGTCTGATTTGAAGAAGTCGGCGGTTGAGAAGTCGTCGTACTTCTTGTCGGCCTCGTCGGTAAGAATAACGTGATCCGACTCTGTCCTACAATGCGCACAAGCTTTTGTCTTGTACAAGGCGCGCATGCGAATAGAGCAAATATGGCATGTCCGGTGATTGCACGGAGCGATGGCTGTGTGCTGAACGGGCGAGGCGCAAATGAAGCAGACTTCAGCATCATCATCATCTTCATTATCCGACTGTCGAAGTGACGGTTTAGCAAGCGTCGGAACACCTTGTCCATTATCCTCTGGCGTCACGGCAGGTGCTTTGCCCTTCTCTGGGGCATGTCCACCACGCCCACCTGCACCGTCTCGGTGTCCGCGACCATGGCCTTGCCCACGCCCACGGGAGCCACCTCGTCCACGGCCTCTCGATCCGACGCCGTCATGACTGTCTTCAGGACCATTATGCGCACCCCGACCGCGTCCACGTCCTCCACGTCCTCCTCCATGTCGTTGGCCGCCTGTGGGCACCTGTACAGTCTCTTGAGCGCCAGTCTCAGTCATGGCGGGGTATAACTTGTTGCGGTCCAGAAGATACACAGAAGAAGCTTGTCTATTAGCGGTCGTTGATTTGAAAAAATTGGGCGGTGGAGAGGCAATATAGGCAGGCCAGCGAGGCCTTTTATTCACAGCAGCCGTTTTGGTGATCCTTTCGCCCAAAGCTGGAGTGCTATGACGCCCGGCTTCCGCAAGCGAATTGAGGGTAACTTGTGGCCAGTGCGCCCCTGCATGACACGCCCTGCGCCTCTTACCAAACCCACCCTTGCAAGAGTGGCGCAGTGGATGAGTCGAAATGATTCTTCACTGCTTGACTGCCTGAACTTTTCCTAGTATTATACACACGTATTTTGGCCATATCTTAGACAAGCTCACGCAGGCCCTGCTCCTCCTCATCGTACTCATGACCAAAAAGCCCCTTGAGCATGTTGAGGTAGTCCTCGCCGCCACCGACTTGCTGCTTGAACCAGCCCTGCATCATGAGTATCTGATCAGTGAACTTCTCAGCCTCAAGGCGCGCTTGTTGTGTATCCGATGTCTTCTTTTCCATCTCGACGGGATCTTGCTCGCTGTAAGCTGCTAGCTCCGTGCGAAGCTTCTCGACTTCCTTTGCCAGATCCGAATGCTTGGTCATCAGTGTCTTGCGATCACCGCCTATGCACAATGAGTAAGACGATGGATATGGATATGGGTATGGGTATGCACACCCGCTTCCATAAGCATTTCTTCGCCTTCAGCACGAGCTGCGTCTGCATCATCCACCTTTGCCTGAAGCTCGCTGACGGTAGCGCTGGCCTTGTTGTACTCGTCCTGGGCCTTTTCAACCGCAGTGTCCTTGGCTTTCTTCTCGTCGGCTGGAAAGCTCCAGTACCAGTTGCCGCTGCCAATCTTCTCGACGCGGATCTTGTTGTCGTCGGAGAGAGCTTGCAAGTAGTCCTTGACTTGCATGCCGTTGATGGACGAGACTTGTGGCAGCGTCTTCTCGAGGTCTTTGATGCTGTGAGCCTGTGCCGTCTTGTGGAACCACGTGAGAATCGAGGCTGCCTTCTGCGGGTTGGGTTGGGTTTTGGGCGCCTGCAGGGACGTCAGTGTGTGCGGCCTCTGGAACTTGACTGCCGTATTTGAGCCTACCATGACTGCTGCAATCCACCGACAACTGTAGTCCAGGTAGTAGGCACTTGATTACTACGAACGATGGTTGTGTAATAGAAGAGGGTTTAAAATCTTGGACTAAGCGACAGCGTGTCGGTGCCTTCTTTCTGGATTCTGACGCTAAGCCCACCACTGTCGTGCGAGGCAAGCGCGAGTCTGAACCGCCCAGATACGATACGTCCCCCATCTGAAACCGCTCTTCGCTCAATCTTCCGACTCGTCTTGTGAAGCCACACTAGACGAAGACGATCCATCTTGCTCTTCCTCAACAGGCTTCTTACCATGACCCACACCCACGTTCTCGCCAGGACCCACCCCAGACGGAATACCCTTGTTCTCTCGATGCGCATTTTGCTTCGAGTGACGAGTCAAATTCCGCTTTTCATCTTTATCTGTCGCCTCTGTGAAGGCCAGATCCCCAGTCTCACCAAGCGCACCTCGTGCCGTCTCCTCCATTAGGATACCAAGCGCAATGAGCGCCGTTTCGTCCATGGGTTTGCGGATCCCTTGCCTACCCTGCCCAGCCGTCTTGGCATACAGGCGGGAGATGTGGACGTGCAGGGCGGCTGTGAGACCTCCGTCTGGGAGCTCTTGTCCTGGGGGGAGTCTATTGTGAGCAGAGTAAGAATCGTACTCTCTGTACTGGACTGGCGCATTTTTTCGCCTGAAGAGAACTTCATCGGGGCGCAGCGGTCTTCCAGAAGCATTGGCGGCTTTGCCCTTGCGAGTCACGTGCCCTGGGAATTATTAGATGGTGGCTGCTATCTAGATGAATGCATGTAGCCGGCTTACCCTGAATAGCATCATAGAGGTTGGCGTGACGTTTTCGTGGATTGGAGGGTTTGACGGTTCGTTTGGTTGCTTTTTTGCGACTGGCCATTGCAGGTGCTCTGTAGCGTTACTGCAATGTTATTTGTAGCTGGAGAGTCGATAGGTCGTTAGCGAATGTCTTATGTAAGCTAACGCTTTCGCCGTTGAATCGCAAAAGAATTATGTCAGATATCCAATTCACTGTAGATGGAATACTAGTTAAAGATAGTAGATTATAGTAGAGAACGTGAATAATCACCAAGGCAGTTAGAATACTAAACCGGCCACTTTTACTCTGATTCCAAGTTCTCTTAATAAGCAGGTGCGGCAGTTGACTATAACTAGCGCCGGAGTCGGAACACACGGCAGCCTGGAATTGAATCCACTACAACTAAAGTTCTACCTCAACACAGCCCCCTTAGGGAAAAGGATAGCCTGCATGCTCATTTAAGATCAGTTCGGCCTGGAATAGACACAGTAGTAGTAGTTACGAAGAGGGTACGTAGTGAAAGGCGCTGCAGACGTTGCAGCCAGATGAGACACAACTCTCGCACCTGCTAAGTAAAATTCTTAGGGAGCAATCGCACAGGTATACTAGAATTGTATTCAATGGGGAAGAGAACTACAAGCTATCTCGTGCTAAAGGTTATTCAGAGAGCGGCTTAGAAATCGAATAACCTTCTACGTATAGACTATGCGGATAGTCTAAGCGTCGTTCAGACCAAGATATCATCGAGGATCCAGCCCTTGCGCCCTCCGCCCTTTGGCCCACCAAACCCAACCAGATAACCATCTTTCGACTTAATTCTGACTCCATTGTTGCGCCCTGCACCCATTGACTACCATATCCACGAACTCGCACATTTCATCGTCGCCGCATGGCCCTCAGCTCTTTATCGAGGATTCACTAACTGGGCTCCTGTCATAGACAGTACCGGCTATTATCAAGTAGATTGACAGGTTGAGTAGGTGCCATGAGGATGTCTGAGGCAAAATAGCGGTGTGGTGCAGATTCTAGGCCCAGCGCCGCATCTTTCTATAACTTTGTTAGCAGTCGTTGTAGTTAATTTATAATCTTGTACATACCGCCTATTTGACCGTAATAGTAAGGCGTTTGAGCATTGATACCAGTAGCAAGAGCTATAGTAATAACAAAGAGTTGGGTAATAATTTGCATCTTTATCTTATCTGGATTCGGTGTTGTAACGGTGTTGATATAGGTATTGTTGTAGATATTGCAAGTAAGCTTAATATTTGTAGTGATGAGTGTTGATAGTAATAGTAGGCATAAGGGGAATATTTATGTATCAAAGATTGCTAAGAAACTTTTGATTGCGGCTTAAAATTTACAAGGTTTCCCCCACTGTTATCCTCGGCAGACTTGTAGTACAGCAATAATTAAGTCAATTAGTCGGCTTAATTTCTAACAACGCGTGTAAGTTTCTAAAGTAAGCTCATGCTATACTTATTGGGAAATTGAACCGCTTAGCGTAGCCTACGTTGGACGGTAACGAAGTGTCATGGCGACGATGCATTGTGGTTCAGACGCGAGATACCTGTATACTAGATCTGTGTTTTTAATGGCTACGTATGACTACTATGTTAGTATAACCAAGTACAAGGACATTAAGATACAGAACAAGTAGTTTAGGTAGTAGTAGCTATATATAAGCTAGGCCGGTGCGTAAGTCAGACCTCAGCTATCTATCGTGCCGTGTCTATACTTGTGGTCGTCTAGGTATTAAAGGAACTAGAGTGGTTGTTATGATACGGAGTTCTGTCTTAATCAGTAATACCTACTACTATATTATGGCTAATGTTAGCACTTATCAGATTATAGCACTGTTAATGATAAGGACTGTTTGTTAGATCGTAAGTATTAATGTGAGGACCTGGCCCAGAATGGACCAGGGTAGACCAGTGTAGTCAGAGATGACTCACCCTAGAGTATTTAGTTTACGAATGCGCTACTAAGCTCGGTAGCGATTCATCTATCCTCAGCGGACTCAATACTATGCCATTGACACCATATACTATCCGTCCAGTGCTTAACCCAACCATTGAATCTGACAATTAATCGATTAGTCATTTACTTACCGCTGCGGCGCTGCCTAACAGCCGCTCGATCCTACTTCGGCTCTACGCGTGTCAGGGCTCAGATCAGAGCACTTAGGTAGATGAAGGCAGTGTGCAGATATTTGGAGCGCTAGTCCAACCTAGTATTGTCAGATATTCTTATTGATTATTAATCGCGTATAGACTTTACCGACGTCATAGTCTCTCACCTTGTCTAAGCCAATACACAACAATACAAGACATGTAGTCTTCTATGCTCACCTACCACGTACACGACCGCGCCTACGGCTTCACACGCCACCATGTTCTCCAACGTGCAATGGCCTCCTCCCTCATCTATGCGCTGCACCCATCGTCCGCCGTAACCTTTAGCCAGCACCTTCCGCCGCCCTCGGATCCCTACACGCGCGTCCCCGCACACGCATCCAGCGTGACGGCTCTTACAATAGATGGATTTGAAGGTCGGTACTTGATTTCTGGCAGCGCCGACAGTTCGATCCGAATCTGGGACCTTGAGGCCTCCATGGCACAGACAGCGACGGGGACGACGCATTTAGCCTTGTCAGCGGCGAGCAAGAAGAAGGGAGGCAAAGGACTAGGTATTACGCAGCTTGCGTTTTATCCATTTGATTCCCTGGCTTTCCTGAGCTCGAGCTATGATCACACGGTCAAACTATATTCGAGCGAAACGCTCGTCGCGTCGGCAGAGTTTGATCTCGATGCCGTGGTATACAATATCGCGCTCTCGCCGATTGCGTCGCACCTTCTTGTTGCGTGCGCCACGCAGCATCCAAACGTACGACTTGTAGATCTAAGATCGGGCGCGACGACGCATAGTCTTGTAGGACATGTGGGCGCGGTGCTGGCTACTGCGTGGAGTCCCGTCCGCGACCACATTTTCGTTAGCGGAGCAGTGGATGGTAGTGTGCGCTTCTGGGACGTGCGGCGTAGTGTTGGAGAATTGGGCGTCTTGGACTTGGAAGACTCGGTTGGTGCTGGACTTGTTGGACAAAAGACATGTCCATCTGCTTCACATGCGAGCAACTCGGTGCGCAAACAAGCGCATAGAGGCCCCGTCAACGGCCTGACATGGACACAAGATGGGAGGCATATAGTCAGCTGCGGTCACGACGCCCGAATCCGCGTCTGGGACACAAACACGGGTGCGAATACGCTCGTGGATTTTGGCCCCCAGGTCAGGAACTCTGGACTCGCGCCCCGCATTCCTGTTCTTGCCCCCGCCCAGTACGTGCAGCCACATGCCGATGTCATGTTTTACCCAAACGGGCATGAGATAGTTGCCTATCAAGTCTTTGATGGCAAGTTGATCCGTCGACTTGGTCGCACAGATAAGCAGGCGTCGAATACGAATACGCTAGTTCAGCCCAAAGATGCAATTGCAAGTCTTGCCTGGCGACCACACCATGTGGAAATGTACTCTGCGCATGCTGACGGTAATATTGTAGCGTGGAAAGCGCGGACAGAGGAAGACGCCGAGTTGGATGAAGAGGAAGAAATGGAGAGAGGGGAAAGAGAGGGAGGTAGGAAGAGGAAGCGGGGGGTGCTAGAAGAGCTTTATCAGGACTTGACAAACAGGCAGATTTCGTTTGGGAATATGGAGGTGTAATGGTTAAACCATCTAGTTGAAGCGCTAGCTATCTAGGTAGTTGATGAGTTGTATGTAAGAATACACGCTGGTCACTACCCATGTCCAAAGTTGGGCAACCTCGCTGGTACAAACGCTTCTCCACGTACCCCTTCCTCGCTCGTCTCGGCCAGCAGCGACAAGGGCCGGTTTGGGGTAACGACGTTGCTCGAATAATCGCTCTCGTCAACATAAAAGGCACTGCTATCTGGCATCGTCTGGGCGTCTATGAAACTAGGAAATGGAATTGGTACGTGTTCGAGTGGGCTCGCTGGTGTAGGTAGCGCTATTGGGGCTTGTGTGGGTGAGGGCGAGGGCGAAGGATGCGATGTACTGGTGGTGAATGGGTCGGGTGCGAGGCCGCGTTTGACAGCGAGTTGATGTGCGTCATGGCGTTTGCGGTGGACAGCGTCTTCCTCGTCGATACGGAGACGGTCCTCTTCTTTGTCGAGGTCGGCCAGGGTAGGAGTGTCAAGCTCGGAAATTGTCGCTGCTGAGGCGGCTTGGGCGGGCTTGTCCGAGCTGGTCGTGTTGCGGGAGGAGAGGGTCTTTGTGTTGCTGGTGCTTGAGCGGGCTTTGTTGCTGCTGGCGGCGTCTTCATTCCATTGGCTGGTGGTACGGCGCTCGAGGGCAATGGTGAACTCATCATCGAGCGGCACGGCGTCTTCCAGCTCGTCCTCGCTCGGGAAGATGTCGCCACGCGAACTGAGCGAGTCGGTCGTGTGGCCTGACGTGTGCGTGTCACTACGCTGTCTACGGTGGCCCTTGGCCTTGTGTTCGCGGGCGTTGACCAGGTCAAACGCTTCCTCGTCGCTGTCCTCGATCAAGGCCTGCTCCTCGTCAAGACTGGGTCGCGCCGCGCCTGGATGCTCAGTCAGGTCGGCGGCAGAGGGCTTGTACCGCAGCGCCTTTGCGCCAATTCTAAACGGCAGCCGGCCCAGAAAGCCAAAGTAAGACGAACTCGGGATCAGCGTCGGGTCCTGGGCGGCGTCGCGAGCCAGGGCGGTGCTCTTGCGTCGCGGGCCATTGTATCGTGTGTCGCGGTTGCGCTGTCCATAGCTCATGGCACGCTGTCGGCCGGGTTGCGCGGTTGCGCCATAGTTTGCCGCCCCGCCCAAGAAGCGGTCGAGGTTGTCGGTGCCCCAGCCGAGCAGCCCATCGCTCTCGTCTTGCTCCCAGTCGTCATAAAAGTCGAAGCTGACTTCTGCCCGGCCCCGCGAACGGCCGTGGTGGCGCCGGCGGTCGCTGTGCCCTGGGAAGCATGGCGCCGTGCACGCGTTGACGCATTGGCTGATGGATGAGAAGCATGGGTTGATGTAGCGCTGTGTGAAGCCGTAAATGTTCTCCTGCGCCGACTCGTTTGCGTGCTCGAGATTCTCCGTAATGTGCTGTAGCGTGCGGTTCCATCGGGGATCGTTGCGACGGTACATGACCATGGCGATGGCGACAAGCAGTACCAGCAAGAAGACAGGGTGGGAGAAAAGTAGCAGAGCTTGGCTGGCAGCGACGCGCTGCAAAGGCGACTGCGCATCGACCTTGGCCTAATCAATCCTGTCGTGTGAGTGCATCTATAAGACGCCCTAGGTTGGCGTCGAGGTATGACGATATAGTTAGTAGCCATGTCCATGGTTGGTTGGTTGGGCTTTTTTGGTCTGGCTCCGACATTCCACTCCCACTCGCACTCCCCCACCATGCGCTACATTCGCTTCCTCAAGACGCCACGCATAGTGCCAGAAAAGGGCACGTCAAGGTCTCACCTCCATTGCCTAATCACAATCACATCAGACCTCGGCGATTCCTTTCTGCCATATGATATTCAGCTAGCAGCTGAGCTTCTAGCCTGTACAAATGCCGGCGAACATGTCGCCGTCTGGAAGACTGTGCAATGGACCAGTGGCATGCGGAGTCTGCCCATTACACTTCCACTGCCCAATTCTCAGCTGCCCTCGTCACTCTTGCGCATCAAAATCGGCCCTGAGCCTAAAAAGCCCCATGACGAGTACGCCGCCCTCTTGGAACGAGAGGCCCAGGGTGTTGTATCGGCCTGGAGTCCACCCTTCACCCCACACGTCGACACGGTCAAGTTAGTCGAGAGACGCTTCAAGCTCCCAAACGAGCCCACCATCAGCATCTGGGAAGAGACTGGAGAGAGTATAGCGAGGCATCTCTGGTAATCCTGGGAAATCTCCAACATGTCCCACCACTCGCTGATGCTGGCTTCAAGGGACGCCGGCATCGCGCTCTCTTGCCAACTCACAGACCTGAAAGATCCAAATACAGACATAGCCAGGGCTTTGCTTCCAACCCCACAAACATTTCCTCTTCACATCCTCGAACTGGGAACTGGCTGCGGCATGGTGGGCATCACGCTCGCCCAAATCTTGCCGAATGCCAAAGTGCTTCTGACAGATCTGCCCTTAGCCCAAGACATTGCCCAACGCAACATTGACCAGGCTACCCAAGCACAAAGTCTCTCACTCGGCTTCTTGGCATTGGATTGGGATGTAGACCTAGCATCTCAACTACCGCCTGCTTCGGGCCCTGTCGACTTGGTCATCGCAGCCGACTGCACATACAACCCAGATAGCAGGTACGTCGCCTGGTCACCACGACATGATGAAACATTTCTGGCCATGTATCTCTGATCCTACGCAGCCCATCCTTAGTGCGCACTTTGGTCCGCCTAGCTGAATCAAGTCCAAACATCATCGTAGCCATTGCGATGAAGATGCGACACTCGAGTGAGCAAGTCTTCTTTGGTCTCATGCAACGCGCAGGATTTGTGGAGACGGCCAACTTGAAGTTTCCACTTCCGGGAGACGTCCAAGTCGGAGAAGAGATGGTTCATCTGCATGTCTACAGGAAGCTTGTACCAGATACCTGACATATGCCACCATCTATTTTGGTGCACTCCAACAAAATATAGCCGGAAAAATACCGCTTCTGTAATAGTATCCAGCACTCTCTGACTCGCTAGCGCCAACTGCCATTGGTGCCCACAAACACCATTTATCTATACTATGTCTCCTCATGCAATTCGTCCGTTATATCATCCACCCGTCGCATTGGCTACGTGGCTCATCATCATACTCCACCATTGCCGTCTACATATGTCACCACCTCATATACAGCATTCGCCGCGGCCAGCGACCTCTACATCCGTGTCAGCCACGCCGCGCCCTGCTCGCTCAAAAAACGGCTGCAATGCCTGCCGGTACGCAGTCATCCCCCATTGACGACTCATGATGATGATGACCAGGGTAGGAGACGGAAAGTGCGTTGCAATGAGCAGCGGCCGCGCTGTTCTCACTGTGAAAGACTCAATTTAGACTGTACATGGCATCGGGCCCCACCCGCGACCCGCACCACTACTACACAATCTCATTCACTGGTGGCTAGCACTCCCAACGGACATCATCTGCCCTTCGTACCTGGATTGTTACCTTTTGATGGGTATAACTTCGGTTTCGACTTCCCGACGCCGGGACCTTTGAGCATGGGCACTTGGGACGAAGCCATGCTACTGAGTCCTAGTTCATGGCCTACCGACTCTTCAGTTGCAAACGTCCCCCTTGATCCTGTTCCGCAACCCATCCTTCAACCTAGTCATGCTTCCAGATCCTCAGGTCCACCCGTAGAAGCCGTTTCTACTGCAAAAAATGCGACTTGTGATATGCCAGACGGACCATGCCAACCCTCGACATTGCCCTTTCCATCCGGAACTACGGGCCATGGAACAGGAAACGAAGAGTTTCTTCTGAACGCATTCTTGCAAATGCTGATGCCACCAATCTTGACACCGGTAGAGGTGGGGCCCAAATGGGCCTCCACTCGTGCCTTTTTTGGTACCATGGCTGCAGAAAGTCCTCTAGTGAAGAGTGCTATAATAGCCTTTGCGGCAATGCAAATGCAGAGGAATGGAATGGGAGATCAAGTTGGAAAGGTTCATTGGAGGCCATTGTATGATCATGCAGCCAGACAGTTGTCGAGTCGCCTGGCGAAGATACGCGCGAGTGGAGATGGTGACAGCGTAAAGTCCGAACTCCGGCACATTCTCGCTTCCATCTTTCTCCTTACGTATACTGATCTACTCATGGAAACCCTACCTCGAGCCCATGCCAACCTCCGAGAAGCCTACGCACTCATCCAAAACGCAGACAAAACTACCTTTTCGACCCCTGACCGCCGTTTGATCTCCTGGCTGCGTCTCCTCGATGCACGTGCTGTATCGACTGCTGGAGGAGAGGGTCTTTTCTTAGCCGATACAGATGAGTCCCTTTTTGATGCATCGCCTGCCGCCAACCCCTCTTCTGAGACCGACACGTCAGACACCGAAGTCGAAGAGATCCTGTTCGATGTGTTATATCACCCCGGCATAGTCTTTTACCAAAAGACCCAATCATTCGCCGGCCGCATCACCAAACTTGACCCCTGGCACCGTAGCCGAGGTACTGTACAAGACGAGACCGAAGTCATGGCGCTCGGTGCTCAAATCTCAAAAGACCTTCACGAGCTCTACAACCAACGGCCTGCACTCATGGACCATGCTGTTGCAGGAAATCTAGAAAAGAATCTGGCCGATAACCTTGCTAGTGCGCTAGCAAGGAGCTTCAGGACTTATCTTGCCAATTACTATGCTTCATTCTTACACTTGCATCGCGTGGCATACGTGCAGTATCCCAAGACAAAAGACGTGGATATAGCTATTGCAAATATCAGGCGATTGTGTCATCTCATGACACAGACGGACGAGAGTCTTCCTGTTAATGTGCTATGGCCGCTCCTAATGTGGGGCTGTGAAGAGGAGGATGGTGATGAACGCCGTTGGATTACAAAAGCTATCCGCAGCCTAGAGGGAGTAGCGACAAATGCAAAAGCTACAGCAGATTTACTGCTTGAAGTACAGAGGAGGCAAGATGAAGGCAAGACGCGTGTAGATGTACGGCGCGTTAGCCAGGAGTATTTTGCCGCAAATCACTTTGCCATCGTCTGATCGCTCTACTGTAGACACAGCCGGCGCTATTACAGTCCCGCTTCAGTATCATCCAATACAGAAACCTGCTTCACAACCCACGCCTTCTTGTCTTCATCTGTATACCGAGGATATGGTCGCCGACAATCGGCGCTGGAGTCGGGATATCCGAGTTTGTGTGCAACTACGTACTTTGTGCCATTTATACCGCTTTTTCCGAAGCCCCATTCGCTGACTGAGAGCTTGATTTGAAGTGCGGAGGCGAGCTCGTGCTGACCAGATTTGTAAAGAGAGTACATGTGGAGGCAAGACTAGGATATTTTAGTCGGCAAGTGTTTTAGATGTGAGCATGGCGTACCTTTGGGTATAAGTTGGCGACTCCCGTGATACATCCCACCCCCCCTACACTGAGTGCCGGAACAAGCCAATCGCTTTGACCAGCCAGCGCAACAAACTCCGACTTGTTGAACGAAGCGCTTATTCTAGCCACCTTTGCAATACCACCGCATGTCAACTTTATCGCCACTATGTTTTGATGTTTGCCCAGGATGTCCAGCATCTCGGAATTGATGTCCAATCCTGCAACCACATTTGGAAAGTTATACAGCACAACCGGCACCGGAGATGCATCAGCCAGCTCCTGGAAATAGCTCACAATGGCGTCCTGGTTCATGGCGAAATGAAAATAACTTGGCACAAGCGCCAAATAAAACGATGCGCCAGCCTCCTTTGCCTCGATAGTCTGCTGTATGGCATCCCGAGTACAACCTGCAACGCCACCGAGCGTTATGGGTAGATCTTCACGACCGAGACGCCGGGCAATGCTCCGGGCGGTTTGTACAAGTTTTGTTTTTTCAGAGGAGCAGAGGGTCGCTGCTTCGCCATTGGTGCCGGCAATGACGATACCATGGAGACCGGAGGAGATGAGGAAGGTGAAGTGGGCTTCCTGGGTAGCCCAGTCAATCTCTTGGGAGGCGGTGGGCTGGAAAAAGGTTAAGGATGGTACGTGAATTCCTGGGGGAAAGGCATAGGAAGACATGACGGGAATGGCGAGGAGGTTCTGGGGCTGGGTTAGTTAGGTGGTTCTGTTGGCCTTGGGACGGTTTGACGTGTTCGAGATGGTATGAGTATGAGTATCGTACAATTAGATCAAGACAAAGTGTAAGATGTACAAAATCTGTACTTTTCCTCAGGAGGGGTACAGTGGAATCTTAGGAGGGGGTCACCGCAAACCCCCCGATAAGTTAGAATTGCGAAATCGCTCAATTCCATCTACCACCATCTCGCGACGCGTCCCGACACTGTGACGTTGGGCACATCCATGGCATTGGTGTGGAACCTGTGGATGCGGCCATCGGCTATCCCAGACCAGCGATTCGTCCTCGCTACTCGTCGGCTGTTTGATCCCCATCTCGTCACCATATCGGCAAGTCTAATGAACATGGTCAACCCACCAAATTCCGCACGACAAAAGTGCGCCAGTCTGGGGTCCCCATTAGGTCCGGGGTATTTGCTCCAATCCGGTTTTGTGCATGCACTTATTCCGCTGGCTTTGTGCTTTTGTGGGGAAGTGAGAGTGCTTAAGAAGTACGGTTTACCCCAGGTTTGTTGAGATCGGCCGAATGCGAACCCGTGGATACTGATTCCGAAGTTCCAACAACTTATACGGAGTGCTGTTTTTTTTTAAATAAAAGAAAAAGAAGTAGCCATGGGAGGCTTTGCGAGAGCGCCCGAGGACAGGCCTACGCCACCCGAGGTGGTGAGTACGACTGCAAATTTAGACGCCAACAGCGTTTCAATCCGTACTCCCATCTTTTCACACTTCTAACCCACTGTATAGTATAACTGGCGAGTCTACATTGCCGCCCTTGTGATATCTCTTGGTATTCTAGCATATGGTTACGACTCTGCCTTCATTGGCACGACCATCGCCCAAGAGAGTTTCCAACGCGACTTTGGCATCACGAAGGCGAACAAGAATGAAATTACTAGCAACATCACTTCTATCTATTCTGCGGGTGGCCTTGTGGGGGCTCTACTAATGTATCCGTTTCTTGAGCTGCTGGGGAGGAGGGCTGCGGTCATCATCTCTGATGCAGTCTTCCTTGTCGGAGCGGTCATGTGTACTGTTCCCAAAAACCAACTCAGCCTCATCCTAGCTGGGCGCTTCTTCACTGGCATGGGTGTAGGCGGTCTTGCAGCTGTATCTCCAATCTTCATCGCCGAAATCTCGCCGCCTGCTATTCGCGGTCGCTTGACTGGTTTCTTCGAATCCTTTTACCAAACTGGCGCTGTCATTGGGTTCTGGATCAACTATGGTATTGTTTTGAACATCGAAAAATCAAACTCTACCGCGTGGAGGATACCAATGGCCGTACAGCTCATCCCCGCCGGTCTTCTTGCTTTGATGATACCTGTTCTTAAGGAATCCCCTACCTGGCTGCTGAAACGCGGTCGCGATGCCGAAGCACTCAAGGCTTACGCTTTCTATCGCAATCTGCCAGAGGACCATCCGTACATTGCCCAAGATGTTCAATATGTGCGGAACGAAATTGCCAAAGAGCGTGCTGCTCTTTTGCATGGCGAAATGCACGCCAGCTTTCTCACAATCACAAAGGCTGCAGCACGGGAAGCAGCTATGCCGGGAATGAGGAACAGATTCCTCTTGGTGTTTCTCATGTTCATGTGGCAAGGTATGAAATATATCCCAACCCCCCATCCGCTCGCTCTCTTACTGTACACAAGACACCTGGCTAACTCCCACTGACAGCATGGTCCGGTGCTGCAGCAATAAATTACTACTCGCCCACAATTTTCACCTCCATAGGCCTCTCCAACGTTACCCTATGGACCGGCATCTATGGAATAATCAAAGCCGGCGGCTCCGTAATTTTCTTCACGTTCTTCATTGACAAGTTTGGTCGGAAATGGCCATGGATCGTGTCTTCACTCATCTGCGCCTTTTGCCAATACTACCTTGCAGTCTATATCGCGCTCGGCAAGCCAACAGTAGGACAACCCATGTCTGACTCTACTGTCGCCGGGGGCAAGGGGGCCACGGCAATGATTATGATTTTTGGGGCTGCATGGTCGTTTGGAGCGAATGGTCTCCCGTGGATTATTTCTTCGGAGGTATTCCCTGCGTCAATGCGGAGTATCTCAGGCCCATGGGCAGCGGCTAGTGTTTGGATATGGACGTTGGTCGTAACAAAAGCGCTCCCACAGATGTACACGAGTATGCGATGGGGCGTTTATGTCTTCTTTGCTACGGCGCTGGTTTGCGCGAGCGTCTACGCGTGGTTTTGTATTCATGATACAAAGGGGTTAAGGATGGATCAAATGGATGAGTTGTTTGGGTTTGGGAAGAGAGAGGAGGTTATCGTAGTGGGGACGGCCGGAGTTGATACGAAGAAGATGCATTATGGAAGTGAGCATCTTGAGAAGGCGCCGGATGAATACGCCAAAGAAGTATAGTTTGGACAAGGGACGGTGTTGGCTTGTTGGAACATGGGATTGATCAGTTGGTAATATATATCTAAACTATTTTTTTCAAAGATGCTTTCGCTACAATGGGTCATGTTCCTCAATGCATTCTTCGTTCTAAATCAGATAATGCAGTGCAGTGATCAAAATACGGTGTTCTGTAGAAAATACCGCCAATCACGGGGCTTCATCCCATGTCCGTATCGAACCCTGGCTCATAACCGTTTCCTCCCTCACAGCACCGTCAACCCTGCGTCTTGCTTCAGCCGCAGAAGAAAAGTTTCCCAACCCTATGATTTGATTCGTCCATAGAATACCCAAATACGATCGCTTTCTCCAAATTTATTCCAACAATATCCCCGCATAGCCTAAATACACTTAGACTGTCGGCACTAGCAAAACCCCGGGTCGATAGCACATGCTAATCCCTTTATGATATCAGCGTCAGCGGGACGGACGTAAGCTAGGATTGTATTTTACAAGGGTCGAGGTTAAAGGGGGGTATAGAAGAGCATGTTGAAAACTTGTGTTGGTATTGAGCCGCCAGATGACGAGATGTTGGATGGGAGTGCTGGGTGTAGTAAGCAGATGGTCCCAAGGGTGTCATGGTCCGGTTGGAAGGTTTTATGATCATAAAAAGTATAATCTGCTGGTCAATTTCCTCATTCCTGCCGAGGGCGATTCTCGAGCTTTTCGCCTTTGCTTCCTTACTGTCTAGGTATTCTCTCTTGTAAGGTTGGCTGATTTTCACATTAATTGTAGTCATGGTTTCCGTGGTTGCACTTGCTTTTGTGTTCACGCTTTACATGGCTCTCGTTACGGCAGTTCCAACAGCATCATCTTCCCTATCGGTCAACGCGGAAGCAGCGCTCGTACGTCCCCCCAAAGGCTCAGTCAACCTAATCAGCCTCGATGCCAGTTTTGAAGGAAGTGGGTGCCGCTCCGACCAAGTTAGCACTCAGCTCGCCTCCGACAACTCCGCGCTGACCATGATATTCGACGACTTTGCAGCTGCAGACGGGCCGAAGGCGGTAACGTCCCATACACGAGCACTTTGCAAGGTTAATATTGGGATAACATCGCCAGGATGGGCATTTGATGTTACTTCAGCGGATTTCCGCGGCTACGTCTATCTGGAGAAGGGCGTGAATGCTAGCTTGGTCAGTCGTTGGAAGTGGATTGATTCCAGTGGTACGGATTTGAAGGGCAAGGTATGCGAGATCAATTATGCATATTTGAGAGGTGTGGCAGCATATTCACTGACCTTGTGGGTAGGGCAATATCCACAAAATCGTTACGGGGCCTTATGAGGAGGACTTTCTTCTGCACAAGGATGGAGAGATTTCTAGTACCGAGGCGACGGTGTGTCAGAAGAAGGATGCGAGGATTCAAATTACTCTATCGGCTACGGTGAACTCGGGGTCTTCAAAGGCGAATGGGTATGTGCAGGGGTGGTTCGGCTGATACCGGGTTTGGAGAGATATTGAATCTTTCGTGGAAGAAGTGCTGAGGGGGAAGTGCGAACTTAGGTAGCCTAGAATTATGACTGCCCAGAGATACAATGCTGATGTATGGGCTTGTTGGGAGTGCATATCGCGGATAAGAGAAACTTGGCAGTGACACTGCAAAGGAGTGCACGTTTGCGATGTGATATCCAGCGTCACCAAACACCCTTTATGGTCACTCTTATCAATCAACGTGCAGCTCAATGTTGCGACTGTAAGCTTCACAGCTTGCGCGCTCAAAACAACACGGTTTGCGATCTGGACACAAAGGCATTGAGCGGGGCAACTTCGAAGCTAGCAAGCATTGCTGGTATGGTTGCAGATGGCTTAGCGTCTCCTCATTTGCTAAGAAAGATTCTGAATGGCAATGCCTGTGATAGTTAATGACTCCAAACAGAACATTTCCAGAGGCCCTCTGTTGTACAACATATGCGCAATAGACATTTCCTTGGACACTTGGCAGCCGAGAAAAAAAGTCTAACTCGGCAAAACAACAGATTGTGTCTCTTCGGATACGGGCGAGGTTGGCTTCAAGGAAAAGTGAGGTCTGCTTCGAGCTCCCATTTTTTTTGGTTAGCTTGAACGTATCCGGGAAGCCATGCAGTGCGGTTTTCTTGGTATCCATGATCCCCTGACCGGCCCAACACTGTTCCAGCGTGCGCTACGTTTCGAGTGTCAGTATACTAGTTTCGCTTCCGCATCAAAACACGCGCATGTTTTGGAGAACCCGCTTCGGGGCGATTCCACCTCACAAAAAGCTCTAATGATGCATTCTTTGGTCTCAAGTGGTTGGCAAATCCTTGTGGTGGCGGTCTCATGCCTACCATGTTTAGTCGACAAGGTCGTGTTTGAGCACCTTCCAGACCAACCACACACTGTTCCTGTATGTCGCATAGAAACTACTACCCGCTTCCTCACGCATCTAGTTGCAGGTCCATGAACTAGTTTGTATGGGATCTCTGTTAGCTGGTGCGATTCCGCTGCCTGCACTTTTGTGGCGTCAACGCCGTAGTGTGTTGTAGCATGTTTTGCCACTCCTCTGGACATCCTATCTTGCTGTAGCTCCACCGAGCAGGCTTTATGAAAAATCAACGGTGCTGGTACACCGAGACATCTAGGGGAAGAGAGTAATGGACCAGGAAGAACAAATTAATGATAATTCAAGCCGCGAAAGATCGAACACTGGAAAAGCCGAGACCTTGGGAATACTGCCACCGATGTTAGCAGTGCGATCGAATGACTTACGGATGGCGATGGAGAATGAACGGCTACCGCAATCAGAATGGCTTTCTGGCCTAAACACTGCTATACCGTCTAATAAGCAGGAACCGAATACCACGCCCTCGTCCTTGATGATGGCTGACGTGGCCGTTGCTGCGGCACCTACTGTTACTATCAAAGCGGAAGCAATTGCGATCAACCAAGCGAGCAGCACCAGAGTAGCTGTAGCTACTTCATCGACATCATTGGGAGGATTTGGGGCAAAAACAGACTCAAATGCTCTTCCTGGGGTTAACCAATCGAAGCCGGAGTTGATAGGAGGTATCAGAGAGAACTCAGACGCCCTTCCAGGCGTTAACCAAGCAAAACCTGAGTTAGTCAATGGCGTTATGCCAGGAAAGAAGCAGCCGTTCCCTACAACGATTACGGATGGTTCAGCATCATCGCTCCCGACTTCTGCGTCGCCAGGTACTTCATCATCTCCAGCCGTTCCAGAAGCGACAACCTTCTCACAACCGTCCGCAGTGCCTTCAACAATGTCCTCGGAGATTTCTGTGACTTTGACACCATCATCGTCGATTATAATTTCTTCTGTCCTATCGACAGCTGCGCCTACGATAACATCTAGTCCTGACTTGTCGCCTCAAGTCGTCACATTTGTTACCGTGACTCGAACGGAGGAGGGCAAAGAGTATTTCTCTACCGAAAGCCTGGCAGTCCCACAAACTGTCAACACACCTCAAATGCTTTCTTCCTCAATACCCGCCCCACCCGCCATGGAGACTGTGTTAGCAGTTCCCGCTGCCTCCGACAGTTTTGAACCGCGGCGTGGATTGACACCTGTATCAAGGGCATTATTCATTCTCTTTGGAGTACTTGGTAAGATACATGTCGCGCTGTATCAGCACTGGTTCTAACGAAGCAATAGGTATTCTCAGTATGATTATTGCGCTAGTAGTCTTTTGCATAATGAGGTCTAATAAAAAGAAGAGGATGCAAGCATTCCAGCAACGCACGCCCAACCCTTTTGCCGATGATTTCAAAATCGATGACAACCATGGAAGAGCAACTCGGGCGTCTAGCGAATATGGAAGGAATACTCAAATAGCCAGCGAATATGGAGGCTCTATACGCGCATCTAGCGAGTATTCAAGGCCGACCCGCGCATCATCAATCTACCCCCCTAACAGACCTGTCATGACCGACAGTGAAAAAGCCATTGTGGATCGTGCCGCTACGCCCGATGGAAGCCAAGAAGTACGTGCCTTTTCTTCATCCAAAGGCAACGGTGGAACAAAGCGAGTAATGGCCAATTTCTAACCAAGCCCTTTAGGCAAGCAATAAGAAACCAAACGCTCGTCTTACGGACGCCATTAATACCTTCATCGCCAAGTCGAGGCGCTTAACTTATAAAATCACTCCTTGAGATGCTTGATCAGGCTGGTCCACTGGTACTCACGGCTCTCCAATTATATATATTGTGCATAGCATAAGATTTACTGTAAATACCCTCGTTTGAAGCAGTTTCATAGGAAACAGGGAGATGAAGTATGTGCCTATGTGTATTTGGCTTCTGTAAATCACGGAAGGAAATCCAGGCGCGAATTAATAATTTAATGTCATTTTGGATTGGGTCTGTCAAAGGATGTCTTGTACGGTACCCTCCATCCAACTTCTCCATTCAGGTAGACATCTGCTATCAATGAACACAAAATGAGAAATCCCACACGTACTTAGCAACCACAAAAGCAAAAACTATACCTATCGGTGTCCTCTACGCACAGCTGTTTCATTTTCTGAATGTCCAGTTTATTCATGCTAGCAAGTAATTACGGCTTCTTGTCCAGCGAGTTGTCTATAGTCCTTACAGAAAAAGATTAGCGCTACTAGTGCCGTGTTCAACAGGTCCCTAATCGGGTTAGAATTTGATTGGTATGGAAGTGTTTGATGTTGAAGACGTGCGTAGAGATTTTGAACGCCGGCAGATGACGTGAAACTGCAACTGTGATTAGTGGGCTGCACGATGGAGGTTGCAGAAAAGCGAGTCGTTATAGTCGTGAACATGAGAATGGACGAGAGGCAGACTTCAGGTGTGATTGATGTATAGGTATTAAGTACGGGATGAATGGCTCTCGAGTGCATGGATAACTAGTGTAATTCGAGCGACATCATGGCATCAAGGACGTCACAAAGCATCTTCTTGCACATGTCGCACAACACTATGTTCAAATATAATATGTTTAACAAATTACGATCCGGGCGAGAGACCCTGATGGTTGATGACGTGCTGGTGCGAGGAGCTAGGATTTAAGGGGGGTCATTTTTCTAGCCATATGATGCGTTGTTCCCATCTGTTCCATTCGGCGACTAAAGTAGTAAATGCCACGTAATCTGTTGAATTGTGAGGAACAAAAAGAATTCATGTATGCGATTGGAACCTGGGTAATATTACATGCGATATGTCAATCGGCAAAGCGACATAGTAATGGCACCGACCGATACGCTTCCAGTGAAGGAGATCAACCCATACACGAATATATTGGACCCAAGGACCCGAAACGTAACTGAAGAGCGTTGGGTTTTCAGTTCTAACTTGGAGCCTTCACGTGCCCTCCACATTGCGTGACGTGCGTCACCCGAAACGCGGTTCGCTGCGCCACATTCCGGCTTGGCAGTGGCAACCAACACCCTCCTTAAGATGCCTCTCCCTCCGCCATCATTACCCCCCTGCGATAACCTCTTGGAAAACATCACTCTGCAGTACACGCAACACGTATTCAACCCTCCCTAGGTACCTACCAAAACCATGGACGAAGACCTCATCGCCTTCAGCATCGTCATGCTTCTCTTCCTTTCCTTCCCCTTCCTCACGGTCCTCAGCATCACAGGCTGTGTAGCCTACACCCGCACCAAGGCGTGGGACAAGGCGCGCAACCAGCGCGCCGTCAGCCTCGAGTCCTCGGAAACCAACCGCCTTGTGGCCGAGGTTAACGACTCGGAATCCGACTTCTACGACACAGACGACGAGGAGGAGCACAACCAGCGCCAGGCCGACGAGGAAGCCGACAAGCATCTTACCTTTGGACAAAAGTTCCGCAAGGAATTCAAGAGCGTGTGGACGGGCAAGGGCAAGACGGATGTGTTGAAGCAAAAGGAGCGCGAGGAGAGGAGGAAGCTTGCCAAGGCGGTGGCGAGGGAGTTGGATCGTCGGGAGAGGAGGAAGGCGAGGGCAGCGGCGAAGAAAGGCGACAGTGATGACATGTTGCCGGCTTATACCAAGGCCTAATGTGCCTTTGACAATCTGGTCTCGACGATATGGGTTGTTCAGGGAATGACCATGACGCGAGACTGATTGCGCGTTTCTCTCTTGGCTATAAATTGATACCCGTTCCTTGTACATGTCGCTCATCATTCTTATGAAAGGGCTAGCATACTTTGTTGTGACTATGCTACGCAGTGTGTTTAGATTCTGCGTCACTATTCTATCAAAATTTCGCCCCTACAGCCAAAAAGAATAGAAGTGGTTAGAGTCGTGACGGATTTGCGCCCATGATCTCCCTGATATATTCCAATAGTGCCATGTTCGATGGTGGAACCAGAAGAGAGGCCAAGTTGCACCCAACACATGCAATGAAACCCCTTACTCAAACGTCTGATGCCCGTCGCCACCATACAAGGCCTCCCGCTCTGCCTGCTCCCTAGCCTGAATATACTGGTACTTCAGTCTCGCAGCCTTGAGCTCCGCCTCTGCAACCTCCAGTTCCGCCTGTAGCTTCTGAACCGCAAGCGGCTCGTTCGACGCAGGCTCAAGCTCCATGTTATACATATGAGCGGTGGAAGGACCGGGTGAAACGGAGAAGGCAGGCGTGGTGTGGGCATAGAGGGATCGAGCATCAGGCGAATTGACAGAGGCCTCGTCATCAGATGATATGATTCGTGATTGACGCTGAGTACGGCCGGAGAGTGAGGTGCGATTGGAGTGAGAGTGTTGGGGGTCCATGGAGCGGCGCTTTTTCGCATGAGGATCATGGCGCTGGAAGCCGCCCGTAGGAGAACGTCGGAGGCGTCTGGGCTTCTCTGCACCCGTGTGTTGTTAGTAAAGGGTGTTACGTACGATCACTAGATTTGATAATGGGAAAAGACTTTGTGGTGACTTACGTTTCCGCCGCTTCTCTATAACCCGCGCTTCGTATACCTCATGCCTCCCGCTATTCAGCGTCCTCTTCTTCCCAGTTGGCATATCGGGCTCAACTAGCTCCTCAAAGTACGAGTCTGTCGATGAACTGCTCTCCTCTTCTTCTTCAACAACGACCTTGTTCTTCTTCTCTGGGTGCTCGTACTCGTCCTTGATTTCCTTGATGTCCGCGAGCCGGCACCACGGATGCTTTGGCTCGTGCAGCGCTACTTTGCCGCGCAAAATCTCTTGAAACTCTGTGAGATTGCCATTGTTGAGGCGCGAGATGGCTTTGAGGTCTTTGAGGAACTGCACTCCCCAGTTGCGCGGGTCATTTTCAGTCTCTCCCTTGATGTGGTCGCGGCGCTCGCAGTCCCAAGCACGCATGCGTATGTCCTCGGGTATGATATCAACGGGGTCGGAGAGGCCAAAGGAGGCGGCCAGGGCAGGGAGCAGACAGGTCACCAGGTCTTTGGTGTCATCGTTCAGGCCTTCGAAGCGACCCATGATTCACGTATGGGGCTGCGTAATCAGTTTGACTGAGAGTGAAGAGAAAGTCTAGGTGGTTACGTTTATTGCGCGTCCAAAGCACAACTTGAAACTGTTCTTTCAGTTCAAATGTCAGCTTAATCTGTGAGATTCTGCGATGCGCAAAGTGATGGTGAGAAGATTCCTTGTACTAAACATGCCTTTGTCTGCAGTCAAGCGCAAATGATCAAGCGGAAGAGGTGGAGCAAACTTACCTTTGATCTTCAGTGTACCCTTTTTGGATTGATCATAAGCTCTGAGCTTTGGTAGCTTGCCCGGAGCCAAGTACCTTGGAGCCAAAGTGATGATTGACTGGACCAAAGATCGGGGTGTAGAAGGTTCAGTGTGTAAAGCCGGATGTCCGGGCTTTTATGAACTTACGTGTGTTGATTAGTAGTTTCCTAGCGCCTCGATTCTCTCAAGCAGCAGTAAAGTAGCCTGGCTGGTAAGTGGGCGGATTATATAGAGAGTGGCGGTCCCGTGCGTGGGTTATGACGTGGCCATTGCGCTGAGAAGTGAAAGAAAAGTGAGAGAGGCAGCCACTCGTGGTGTTATCGGTAAGTAAGTCTTGGACAAAAACTCTACTTGCAGGAAGAGACTTGATCGGCTATTGGTGATGGAAAGCAAGCAAATATGGAGATAGCGATGATAAGTATTATACTTTATCTAGTGGTTAGAAAAGTACAGCGAGGGAAAACAGGACGTTGAATAAATGTTGCCCACCTGTCTACGTAATCGCGATTTGTATGGAGCGACCGAGACGGCAAGGGTTATATGGCTCTTGCGTGGATGTTGTTTGCATCATCACACTAGATTGCATGTACCTTCTTCCCTTTCTTGGACAGATAATTTCTGGTAAGATATCAGAAAATACAACACATGTTGATTCAGTGAAGATGAAAGAAATAGTCAGTATAGATAAACGGAGATGGATTGACAGTGTAGAGATTTTGTCAACAATGTCATTTAGAGGCCAATACAGAATGAAGACCAAGGGAAGGCGATGTTGGACGGAAGTCTTATGAGCGAGAGCAACCAAATTATGGGGAAGAGCTGACTTTATCAAGGACAAAAGCGGAGTTTGGTATAAGACGAGGTCTGTTCGGCACCATAATTAGCGTAACAAGCTCGGTTCCCCCAGGTCATGATCCCTGCACGCCAATTCCACATGATCCTTCTTTCTATCAACACCGACCCCCCATTCAAAGCACAGGAAACGACACAGAAGAAGAAATGAAAAGACAGCGGTCACCAGGAAATTCTTCAAGTGCTGAAATATACTTCTCTGCGGCTATCAAAGAACAAGCATGTACCTTCACGGCTGCCTTCTCTCCCAGCCTACCTGTCAAAACTCTACAAGGCCTACCTCAATTCCGAACTGCAACGCACAAAATAGCGGCTTGGCGTACGCCGTCGCGGCAGATGTCTTTGACTCCCTCGTCAAAGACGCTCTATGATCTAGGCCATGACGATGACGGCGAGAGATGGGCTGGGGCACGCCTCTCCAACGTGCTACTGTCGACACAGACGATAGGCACCGTCGTCGTTGCACGCTGGTATGGCGGCCAAAACATTGGCCCGATCCGTTTTACGCACATTGAAAACAGCGCCAAAGCGGCAATAGGGGCGTGGAAAGCGGCTGATGCGGTTGCGCAGCGGGAAGGCGCGAGCAAGAAGAGAAAAGCAGAAGAAGAAAGCCGGGTGTGCGAGCTAGTAAAAAATCTTCAGGAAAGAGATTACAACATCTTTGCGCTGAGAAAATTGCTGGGAGAAAAAAAAGCCAAGTTGGTGGGCGGTTTGGCTGTGCCACTGACGCCGGCAAAACCGGTAGATTATGCAGGCATGAGTATGGAGGCGTTGGCCAGGGTGGACAAGGCAAGAGATGCGACAATTGCATTTGTGTTGAAGGAGATTGACAAGGTAGATGAGGAGTTGAAGCTTGCTGAGGGGCTCGAGGAGGGAGAGGGGGAGGGAAAGGGAAAAGGAGAGGGAGAGGGGGTAGGAAATTGAGAGAGTTTGGGTATTGGGTATTGGGTATAGCTTGGTCAGCGAAGCGCTCCGCAAGCTGGTTCAAGCATAGGTTCAGGACCAATGGCGAAGCGTGTGTACTGTACTGGCTTCGTGGCTGGACAGTATGATTTGATATGTAATGTATAGCAAGCTTCGCTTTGCCAGTTCTTGATTCCTAGAGGGCAATAGAAGCGAATCAATGGCTCAAGTTCCATCTTCCCTTCTTCAATCTCCTCATAAGCAACTTCCTCCCCTTCTTGGTACGAATCCGACTTAAAAACCCATGTCTCCGCTTCCTCACCAAATGACTCGGATTATAAGTATCTCTTGGACCGCACCGAATTTGCATGCTGCCCAGGGCGGGATGTTGCGATATCTTGCCCATGAGATCTAGTGTGTCGGCGCCGATACAAGGGAGGAGCGAGCCTGTGGTAGTTTGTGGTAGGACTAAGGATGAGCGGGCGAGCATGGGCCGACGGGGTGTGAGAAGCGACATGAGTCGAGTTTGCAGTGGTGAGCTATACAGGTGTGTGTGTTGTCAGATGGGAGTGTTTATGGGTCTTGTTGGATAGGGACGTACGATTGGTGTGTTGGTGTTGGGAAGCGTGGGCGGAGGAGGGTACATGTGCTGTGTCTAGGGCGAGCAGCTGCTCTGAAGCAGGGAAAGGCATTCATCCCGTGTCTTTGCCGTTTAATTATTTTGCCCAAGCCGTTGCCGTGATTGAGTTGTTGGATGCTGGGTGCATGCGTGCATGGCCGGCGCAAGCCATGCAGATGCGCAAAAACACGCTACCATGATCGCTACCGAAGCGATTGGGGTGGCGGCCCGTGCGCTTCTTTTTTTCCTCTGGTGCCTCGACTACTTTTCTACCCCAGTACCTGCGTCGCCAAGTGCAAAGTGCTCCTTCATGGCGACACGTCCTACCTGAGCCCCGAACAGCGCGTACAAGGCGCGTACAAAGCGCAAACTACGCGCATACTCCAGTCCCCGTCTCTCGTCTTTCCATATTCTATTTGAATTTCGTCACCATGCCATTGGAAGCGCCCCCGCCAGTTCGACATGTGTCCAGCACGTCCATGTCGCGCACTTCCGCCTCCGCCATGCTAGACAAGTACTTGAGAAACTCGGAAACACATGCACACCTCCACCCAGACGCCATGATTACACCACAGGGCGTCACCTTTAATGCCCAGGGCGGCGCCTTGGGAAATCCACTCATGCACCACTTGCGCCGAGTGGCTGCCGGTTTACACGGCGAGCACCTGGAGGCGGACCTATCGCTCCTTGACCTGCACGACGACCCTGACCATCATGTTGCCGACATTGCTGTTACTACCCAAGGAGAAGAGCAGGGCGACAAGTCAAACAAGTCAAAGAAGCAAAGGAAGTCAACCCAGTCAAAGCCTGCTGCGCCTGCTGACGACGGCTTGCAAGACATGGCCAGCCATGAGCCAGAGCAACATGGCGAGGAACCAGACACGAGGGAGGACCATGATGGAAATGGTGCTCACATGGACAAGGAAGCGAAGAAGAAGGCCAAGAAGGAGAGACATCTGCAGAGGAAGAGGGAGAAAGCTGCTCCAAAGCCCAACCATTCGGCTTAAACTAGCGCTCCTCATTTACTATGAAAACAGAATATATATGAATGCCATCAAAGTTGCTTTGGCTTCGGGAGCCATACACTTCCCAACCCCGAACATATCTTGTCCAATATTTCTACCCATGACTACTACATGCACCTCTATAGCTCGCGGTTCGTTGCCTTTATCGCCTTGTCCTCGTCCGCCGCCTTGTCATCAACCACCTTCTTATCCCCCGTCCACTTCATAGCCTTTAATCGCTCAGTCAGAATAGGGTGTGAGTGGTGGAAGCTCGAGTAGAACCAGTCAGCGTCCATGCTGGACAGGTTCTGGATCTGGAGCTTGATCAATGAAGAACCCAGTTCGCGCGCATAACCAAGCTTCACAGCAAATGCATCTGTCTCGTGTTAGCTTTGACTAGGCATCCAAAACAGCTGCTACACACCTGCTTCGTACTCCATGCTGCGAGTCCAAATGTTGAGCACGAGCTTGACTATCGAGTCCGTGGGCGACAGGATCTCGTTGAATAACATGAAACCAACAATTGTTGGCTGCTCTCGGTCAAAGCCAAAGCCGGCATAGAGCGACCTGTTGTTGATGAAGACGGAGAATAGGGCGAAGACGTAGAACAAATGCGCCTGGCTAATCAACAGTAGTCGCGAGGTATGGTTCATCTTCCAGTGTCCAAGCTCGTGTGCCAGAACAGCCTCGACTTCCTTCTCCGTGCTCTTCTCCAACAGTGTATCGTAGATGACAATCTTCTTCTTGCCAATCCAAGGGAGACCGGTGAAATAGGCGTTGCTGTGGGCGCTGCGCTTGCTACCGTCAATCACTTGCAACTCAGCAAGAGGGAAGTTGAGCTTGGATGCGAGAGCCTCGACCGACTCCTTGAGCTTGCCCGGCTTCAGCGGTTCCAGCTTGTTGAACAGCGGCACGATGAAGATGGGGTAAATCGTCATGCCTGTGATCTGAACAAGCAGCATGAAGATCCAGAGGTAGTAGAAGAAGCCTTGGCCCGTCTTCTTGATAATCGCCAAGAAGGCACTGCCAATGGGAATGCCGAATGCAATTGTGAGAGCCTGGCCCTTGATCATGTCCGTGATCCAGAGCTTGACCGTCATCTTGTTGAACCCAAACTTTTCCTCCAGCACGAAGCTGTGGTAGTAGGAGAAGCCAAGGCCGGCCACCAAGTCAATCCATCCCAACATGTACATGAACAAGAGCGACTGTGTGATTTCGCCAGAGAAGCGCACCGGCGCATAGCGAGCGACAACAGAGCCAGCCGTGGCCCAGACCAACGGGTAGAGATTGAAGTAGAGCGTGGCAATGGATTTGATCTGGTTGAAGAGACCCGAGAGGAAGCTGTATTTCGCTTTTGCGCGGCCGTATTCCTGCATTTCACACATGTAAGCCGAGTTCATCGCCGCCTTTTTGCACCTGTCGAGTCGATTACCTGAGATTTGTCAAACGTCTCACGTTCGATTTCCTTGTCGAGAGCCTTGGGGATCGAAGTACGTTGCAGCACGCGGTATTGACGGTAGAGGAGCCAGCTTTCGAGGCCAAATTCGGCCAGGTTGAAGCCAACGATGAGCTGTTTCCATGGGAAGAGCGGCCTGTCGAGCCAGCGGGCCAGGCGCTGCAACCTCGTTAGTATTCTCCAATATCCACCGCCCGGGTCCGGACACATATCAAGCTCACCTGAAGAAGTGCCTGGATCATGACAATGGTGGTTGTTGGTTGCAATGCATGTGTGTGAGCGCTCAAGTTGAGGACCCGTGGTCCATCCATGGCTTGGGGCTTTTCGTGTCAGCAGCTAGCGCCGCGCGGCCTGTACTGTACACATATCCTTCTTTCTTACCATCAAAGCTCCATATACACCAGCACCGGATCACACACCTTCACATGCATCGCATCAATTTTACATGGCTCTATTCCCAAGCAGAGGCCTCTTGTACAATGCTCTTTCTCATGTATCCACACAATGCACAGAGTGAACTGGCGATGCAGCGCACAGCCCACTCCACCGTCCTATATTACTCCCCTGCCCTTGTTCCCCTCTCAAAGCACAACTCCAACAGTATTTCTTTGTTTGCTTATCATTGCCATGATTCAGAAAATTTCTAAGCGCGTCTCGCTTTCTAGCTTGACAAAGGCGATTTCCGCCTTTGTCCACCATGGCCGTGCCAAGACGCCGGAATCAATTCAACCAACACTTCAAGAGCAGCTTGATACTGCTCAGCCTGCCGAAGAGCTCTGGGATGCTTTCAGCTATCCCAACGTTCACACTGACCCCGGCGATGGCATCTGGATCTGCGAGTGTGGTTTTGAAAACCATGTGATCCACTACTAGGGCAGTTACCCCTTCAAGTACCTAGTATGTCAGCGATGTGAACACATCATGTCCCCATACGACACCACGTCTGAAGCCCTCACCTCGATACCTTGTATTGCAAAAGAGATCTTTGAGGACCGCTTCATCCAACAGCAGAATGTTGACGTTAGTAGATATTGCCGCTCGTGCCGCTGTTGTGGACTCACGCAGCGTGCGAGTGTAGTAGGAACCAGCATCTTGTTTGGACAACTGCCTTGTCTGTGCAGCGAGACGGACGAAAAGAAACCCATGTACTTTTACATTGGAGACGTCGAGTCCTACCGCCACGACCCTGATGGTGCGGCTGTAGAGCTAAGCATCAAACGCAGACTCGAAGCATCCATGCGATACCTTGATCGACGAGGTATCCAGAAAAGCACAGTGCACTGGTTGGAATATTACCCAGAGTGACTGTAGCATTTGACTTTGTAGAGAGCAGGTAGCTCAGATGTGTCCATGTATCATCATCTACACATACACTCGAGTGATCCCAAGAAATCTAGGTTACAACTTATTGCTTTTGCTCCAGTTTATATCCCTCGACAGTTGAAATGCAGAGTGATAGGTATGAGAAACAAAGGCTTATGTATGCATAGGCAGCTAATTGTCAATGAGCAGTCTTTCTTGTGCAGCTCTCGTCGGATGACATCTGCCGCATCATCGATTCGCGCTAATCGTCTTCTCTTCACCTGGATAGACTAAATGCATTTCCCCTGCCTTGTGATCGGGATGTGGCTCCAATTCCGAATCTCGGCATCAGTTACCCCGCGTTTCCTGCATTGCACCCCAGATGGCTTTCTCCACATTTCATCGTATTTCATCGGGCTACGAACGCAAAAACATGGATAAGATCAGCCTTGCAATCTTTACGCGCTTTCCTTTCCCGACGTTCAGTTGCCGACAGCATGTATAAAATAGAAGGCATGGCGAGCTGGGATAGACACAAGGCAGAGTTTTCAACATGATACTTACTGTGAGCCGCTCCCCCCTTCTCTGGGGTCTCATCGCTTCGTTGAAAGCAGAGGCTACTCATATTTCTACTCGATCTAAGCCCATCATAATCTCCGACTCTGTTCCTGGAGATGCCGGCATTCCCTTGGACTCATTTGTTTCCTATTCGTTCGAGCTGTCGTCATGGCCTGACTTTGCCGGTAAAATTCAATCTCTCTTGTGCGAATGTTACAGCATAATTGATTGTCGTGTCTTGCAGGAAATCTATCGCATCCAAATACCTTCTCGTACAACCTCATGAACAACATTGGTAAACTGCAAGGTTCAATGCCTATTGCTCGCGTTGGAGGCAACACACAGTAATACCAGCTCCCAACAGCGACAAGTAAGCATGACTAATTGAAGTTCAGAGATATTGCCATCTTCGATGAATCTCAAAAGACCAGTATCGTCGGTATCATCCGCCCCAATATCTCTGCCGACTACCCGACCATCATTACCATCGGTCCATCATTTTTTGAGTCCTATCAAACTATGCCAAACGGAACCAAGTTCACCCACGGCTTCAACATGGGCGCCAACTCCAGTGCTGCAAGATCTGGAACCTGGGCATCTGTTCCCTATGCGTGCAAGGCAATAGGATCCAATCTTGACTTTTGGGAATACGGCAACGAGCCTGACCTCTTCCACGCTTCTGGCTACCGTCCTGACAACTGGACTGAGGCGGACTATGTATCTGAATGGATAAATGGCACAAACACTATCGAGCAAGCTGTCAAGACTGCATGCCCCGATCTGCTCGGCGCAAAATTCATGGCGCCGAGTTTTGCGGGCATAGGTGTGAACTCTTATTTCACTCTAGCACCGGTAGAGGCATGGAAACAGGGTATTAACAAGAATGGGAATGTCGGTATAGTTTCCTCGCATAACTACATGGGTGTTTCTACAGACCTCGGCATCACGCTACAAGGCACATTGATGAACCACAGCAACATCATTGTCAAAGCGGATGCCCAGCTCAATGTATCACGAGGAATCAGGGAAGTAGGGACCTCCATGGATCTAGACTTACCCTTTATTCTGGGCGAGCATAACTCGCTTGCTAGACAGGGACGCCCAGGATTGAGCAATAGTTTCGGTGCAGCATTGTGGGGTGTCGATTGGAACTTGTATCTTGCTTCCAAGAACATTTCTCGCTCGCACATGCATCAGGGGACTAATTACCGGTACGTATCCTTCCACCTTAATCTCCTTCCTTCCCATGTCCTCTGACTCACTTCACTGTCTCACGCCTCACTAACGCTACACTAAAGCTACCAATCCTGGCAACCTATTCAAACCAACCTGTCAACTATAGGCACCAAACCCCCTTACTATGGTAACCTAGCCGTCGCTGCCTTCCTCCATAAACCCTCTCCTTCAACTCGCCTCCACATTTCACATTTGGTATCGTCAACAGAATCTGCAGCGCAGTATGCAGCATATACCAACAATACGCTTACTCGCCTGCTCGTCGTCGATCTTCACACTTATAATACGACGGCCAATAACTTTACAACACCTTTTGCAAGGCCGAAAGATGTGTATAAGTTTCAGCTGCCAAGCTGTTGCAAGGGCGAGGGCAAGGTCAAAAGGCTGATGGCGGAGGGCAGTGACGCTACTTCGGGAATTACCTGGGATGGCTACAGCTTTGATTATGAACTGGGTGAGGGGAGGCCAGTAAGGATTGCGAATATTACAAGGGAAAAGATATTGAGCATTGACGGAAAGGGAGTGCTCAGTGTGGAGATACCTTGGAGCAGTGCGGCCATCGTCGAGTTGGACTGTTGAGGCTGTTGTTATACATGAAGCGACATAATATACGTTTTGCGACGAGGCGAACAGATATACCACAGTGTTGAGAGTTTCGCATGCACGAATAACTACCACGGGCACAAATGAACAAAACACCTCCATGTAGAATGCTGATTACTCATTCGATCGTGCAGACAAAAACATGGGATATATCGAACATGACTAATATTTGTAGATGAAGTACCTCTTGAATGATAAAATGGCCTCGATTCTACTACTAGCGAACGCATCTGGCCGTTTACGTTAGCAAGTAGACTCGCCCTTCATAAGCCTGCAACCGCTCCTCGGCGAACCTTCCGCCCTCAACACTACTTATTAGCAGTTCTTTCTTCGCTCTCATGACAATCTCGGGAAAAAGCACATCTCTCTCTCTATCGGTAAAGTTGCATACACAAAGTGCCTTTGTCCCCATCCAAGTCTTGGTAAAGACAAAAACGTCTGAATCATCCACAGCCAAATCATCGTACTGACCATGTACCAAGAGGTCAGCATGCTCTTTCCTGACGTGCAGCATAGTTTTCCAGAACGTCAATACGGACGACTTATCGCTCTGCTGCTGTGTTGCATTACATACGTTTGCGTCTTCCAATGGCCGCATCCAGGGCTTTGCAGTTGCATCGGGTGGTGAGAAACCATTGTGGGGCGCAGTACTCCAGCTCATTGGCACACGTGCATGATCACGGGCGAGATGTTGCAGCGAGCGATGCGCTGCCTCAAGTGCCTTGGGGTCGTTGTTTGTTCGTGCGGCGACCATCTTGTAGTAATTTGTAGAATCAACGTCTTTGTACTCACTCATGTCCCAGCTTAGTGGAAAGTTGGTCATGCCGATTTCTTGGCCCTGGTAGATAAACAGCGTGCCGCTGAGTGCACACATCATGAGTGCGAGCATTTTGCCGCCTGGGACACGGTGCTCGGGCGCGTCCGAGGTGAAGCGTGTGATGGAACGGGCTTGGTCATGGTTCTCGAGGAAGACGGTGGTCCAGCCGTCCGAGGGTGGGCGAACAAGATCCTGCGTGCGCGCAATAGCGCGTTTGAAGTCCGGGAGTGTCCAGTTTTTGGGTGTGGTCTGGAACTTGTAGGGTCCCTGGCCAACGTCGACGACGTCCTGGTAGGTAACAATTTAGCGTAAAAGGGAAGAAGAAGTAGAAACGTAACTTACAAACTGAAAGACCATATTGAGTTGCCTTTCTTTGGCAGAGACGTATTGCAGAACTCGCTTCATGTCAGGGGTGTTTGGACACTCGCCTACGGTCATGGCATCATACTTTTGGAGAATCTGGTTCATCTCGCTCAGAAACTCGGCCATGCGCGGTCCATTGCAATACTGGTAGCCAGCAAATTGCCATTCGGATCCCGGATCCGTAATGGGCGCATCGACCATACTTCCTTTGCTGTACATGTTGACTGTATCGACACGGAAGCCGTCGACGCCACGCTGCAGCCAAAACTCCATAGCCGACTTGTAGATGGCCTGTCGAGTGTCTGGATTCTCCCAGTTGAGGTCGGGTTGCTCGGGGCAGAAGAGATGGAGGTAATACTCTTGAGTGTGTTCATCCCATTGCCAGACACTGCCTGTGAAATTGGATACCCAGTTGTTCGGGGGTTTGCGCAAGCCGTCAACGTAGCGAGCGGGCCTCCAGATGTACCAGTCACGTTTTGGATTATCCTTTGAAGAGCGCGACTCCAAGAACCATTTGTGCTGAACAAAGTCAGCCACGGATGCGTGCAGGCCGAAGACATGGCTAAGAGCATACCTGGTCCGAGGTATGGTTCACGACCAAATCTAATATGATCTTCATTCCTCGCGCGTGTGTTTCGGCAATCAGTCTCTCCATGTCTTGCACTGTTCCGTACGGCCGGTACACATCTTCATAGTCACGGATGTCATATCCCATGTCAACCTGAGGAGAGTCATACATGGGACAAATCCAAATGACATCGACACCAATAGAGCGAATGTAGTCAAGCTCTGAGATGATGCCGTTCAGGTCACCGATGCCATCACCATTACTGTCCTTGAAACTGGCGGGATATATCTGGTAGACGACGCCGTCTTTCCACCAAGGCCTTTGTGTGACGGTCATTGCGTTTGTGCGGGGTCTGGATGCGTGTATTAAGATGGGCGGACGTCAACAAGGTCAACAAGGACAGGCGTGGCTTCAAGATCAATGGCTTGCAACGGCGGCGTAGCTTTGTTATAACCGTAATACACTATCCGATGCAAAAGACGTGTGCATTCTTGGAGACGCGAAGACACCATCTGTCTAGACGTTGTGAGCTTGTCGTCTATTCGGAGAAACTCTCGGCAAGATAGTGGTTTGTCTAAAGTCGGTCCGGGAGAAACCAAGACTGAGGCACATCCCCGCATACTCGACAACTTCTTCCCCAGGCACTAGAGGAGGCCGGAATGCGGGGAAAAACAGTCAGCATGTCAGCTGCAGGGGAGAGAGGAGTGTGCGCCATCAAAAACCAAAGGACGACGCTCCGACATGCAACCAATAGCGGCCAACTGCGCCTGCAAAAGCTTCCTAGGAGTCGCACACGGTTGCCTCTACTGTAGGTACCTACTTACGGTATCTAGAGTCCTAGACACCAGGCCCAAAAGCTAGGACTGTGCCGGACCGACTTTGTACAAATCACAGGCCATGACATGTGTCGGCCGAGTTTTCTCGTGGCAAAAGTACGTCGGCGGTATTCTCCCACTACAGCCTAGTTCACTCTTCCCAGCCCCAGGGGAGGGTCGCTTGGAAGTCGGGGAAGACGATGGCTCGACTTGTGCGATTGTCATGTCCCCATCCCCGCATCAATTGATGGATGCACTTCAGCATCCCCGGCTTCTGACCTGACTAGGGCTCCGACCACTATTACCACGTGGGTGTCGCGTGGCTGAAGTCGTCAAGTTGTATAAGTACAGCGTTTGGATCCACCACCTCACCATTACCGAGCTTCAAGTCTCCACCGACCCCACGCTCCACTAGACGGCTGGGTTGGACCACCGTCCCGAAAGCGTTTACTACGTCCTTTATTGCCCACTTCCAGTCTTTGTGCTTGTCCTTGACACTCCAGCTCGACAGTTGTCGTCGGCGTAGCAGCAATGTCGCGCCGTAATAGCAGCGTCGTCGTCGCCGTCGACCTGGAGCAGGCACGACGCCTTTCGCTCGCCGTCCCGGACTTGAAACAAGTCGCCCATGATGCCAGCAAAGCGACACAGTCAGAGCAGCAAATGACCTTGAGACAGGGCATCAATCTTTACCCCAAAGCCATTGCCTGGTCGGTTCTGCTTTCCGCCGCCATCATCATGGAAGGCTTCGACAAGGTCCTGATTGCCAATCTCATGGCCGTGCCTGCCTTCAAGCGAAAATTCGGTGTAGAGCTGTCTGGAGGCAACTGGGAGCTTACGGCAGCTTGGCAAGCCGGCCTCACAAACGGTGCCTACGTGGGTGAATGCGCGGGCCTGCTGCTCAACGGCATCATCGCCGACCGCTTCGGATACAAGAAAACAATGATAGGCGCCCTATTCGCCGTCAACTTGTTCATCTTTGTCGTCTTTTTTGCCCAGAACATTGTCATGCTTCTGTGCGGTCTGATCCTCTGCGGTATCCCATGGGGCGTCTTCCAGACCCTGACGTGTACCTATGCCGCAGAAGTCGTGCCCGTCCCGCTTCGTCCCATCCTCACTACTTATGTCAACCTCTGCTGGGTCATAGGCCAGTTTCTCGCTTCAGGCGTTCTCAAGGGCGTAGCCGAGGTGCCTGATCAGTGGGCATACCGCATCCCGTATGCGCTCCAATGGATGTGGCCCATCCCTCTGATGATTGGCATATCATTCGCCCCCGAATCGCCCTGGTGGCTCGTCCGCAAGGACCGCTGCGACGAGGCCAAGATGATGCTCATGCGGTTGACATCGCCCGAGAAGCTCCCCGACTTCAACGCCGACGAAACAATCGCCATGATGCGGCACACCAACGCAATGGAAATGGCCCTCTCCGACGGAACCTCGTACCTGGACTGCTTCAAAGGCACTGACCTCCGCCGCACCGAGATTGCAGCAATGGCATGGTTCACACAGGCCTTCTGCGGCGCCGGCCTCATCGGCTACAGCACCTATTTCTTCCAGCAAGCCGGCCTCAGCGACTCAGATGCCTTCTCCATGAGTCTGGGTCAATATGCAATCGGCGGCGTAGGCGTAATCGTAGCTTGGATTCTCATCCAGCATATCGGTCGCCGCACCTTGTACGTCGTAGGCGATCTCGTAATGGTCATTCTGCTCTGCATCATCGGCGGCCTGGGTACCATCCACAAGGGCAACGTTAGCGCACAATGGGGAATTGGCAGCATGCTTCTCCTTTTTGCTGCAGCATACAACTGCACTGTCGGTCCCGTGTGTTATTCCATCGTGGCCGAGATTCCATCGACGCGTTTGCGCCAGAAAACCGTTGTCCTGGCACGCAACTTTTACAATCTTGGCTCCATCATTGGTAACGTCATCACTCCGCGTATGCTAAATCCCAGCGCATGGAACTGGGGTGCCAAGAGCGGCTTCTTCTATGCCGGAACCTGCTTTTGCTGTTTTTTGTGGGCGCTGTTCAGATTGCCGGAACCAAAGGGGCGGACGTATGGTGAGTTGGACATTTTGTTCGAGAGACGCGTCCCAGCACGCAAGTTTAGGACAACAGTAGTAGACGGGTTTGGAGGCAGGGACAGCGAGATCATATATCCGGACAAGAAGGACGTTTCTACACACCTAGAGCAGGTCAGCTCGAAAGATGCCATGTAGACTTTTCAGTAGAAGAACATGCTCTAGTTACAACGGCCTTATATACATGGCACAATAAACATGTACAAATGAAGAAATAATCAGAAGCCTAAAACATCTATTCTAGACAGCACGACCCTAATCATGCCCAAATGTAGCAATCTGCATGGACAAACGCTTCGAGATGTCGTTCCATGTCGCTAGTTTCCCATTTGTTGCCTCTGGCCTCGACGCCTCCTGACTGTGCGTCTGTATTTGCGCTTGCATTGTTACCGCTCCTTTGGCCAAATCTTGCAGTCCCGCGGCAGTTTTGGACTGCGCCACCTGGGACCAAGGGTCATTAGCGCCCCCTGGACTCTGCAGGTCCAAGGGCAAATTCGGCGAACTGGCATTACTAAGAGCCTCTGGAAACATGGTCTGCAGCCTTTCTAGCTTTTCCAGCAGGATCCCGCGACGCATCTGATCGAGATGCGGAAAAAGCAGTACAAAGTCAAGGATGAATAGAAAGTCGTCGATGCGAAGCGCTGTTTCTTCGAGTGTCGCGGCAGGGACATGAATGAGGACGTCGGCAATTGTATCGGTGATTTCAAAAAGCTTCTGTGTAATGCTGCTCCCGTGGACTTCAATGTCGTGGCGAGACATGCTGGAGACGTGCTGACGGAGTGTTTGTGAGAGCCTGATGGGAAAGAGGAGGGATAGGCACTCTTTAGACGACCGTGTTGACAGGAGCGTTTGGCTCATGGCGAGGCGCCAGACCAGTGTGCGCAGCCATTCTCGTGTAATGGTCAGATCAGCACGCTGCATCATGGATAGCATGGCTAGCTCTCGAGCATCGGCTTCGGGGTCGGCTTCGAGCTCTCGCGATTTGGCTTCGACCCAGGTGCTGGTGACGCCTCCTCCTTGGGAATCTAGCCAGCTCCCGAGGAACTCGGGGTCGAGCATCTGGAAGAGTTTGATAATTTGGGTAAACCCTTCGTGAATTTGAATCTGAATTGTGCTATCATCTTCAGGCAGTGTATAGAGCGGCGGTAGGATGGCGCGCCGATAGTCTAGGATAGCCAGAAAGCGTTCATGAATGTAAGCCTGCCAGTATAAACGCTGTCTTCGAGATCGCTCCGGAGGCGACAGCTTTGCAGCATCTTCCGGATTGTCTATACGCAACAATTGGATGATGGAAATGGCGTCGCGGATGTAGTAGAAGGCGGCGTCGGGGCCATTGATACTCATGAGGCAGTTATGTATGAACATGGACTGCATGGCGCGCATGACGGAGAAGTGAAACTGTTTATGAGCTCGTCTCGTACTTTGGATCGAGTGGTCCATTAGATGCTCGATGGTCTGGACAATTTCTGCTGTTCTGCGGCTGCCATAGCGCGTCAGGTTCAGCGTACATGCACCAAACGCGTAGATGAAGGAACGAATATCTTGATCCGTGTCCATGACCTCAATGTACTGTCTGAGCTCATATTCAGTAATGACTGGTTGCACGGGATACACACCCTCGACATAGTCTGGAATGAGGTTGAGAAAAAACGCCTTGTTGTACTCGAGTGTAGAGGAAGAGGCGGGACATACTACCCTAGGGTCAGCACGTTGCTGATGTTTTCATGGGGACATACTAGGCTCGCCCCCATCACGCCCAACCATTGGCGAGACAGGACTGTATGGCGGCTGAGAGTTGCCTCGCCCTGGACGTGCTGCTAGTATGGGCGGCGAAGTCTTTGGCGACATGGACGTTTGATTCCTGAATTCGGAGATGATGTGACCTCTCTTGCCCTGAGACCGTTGCTTGCCAGACGGCGAATAGATACATCGGAGGCCGAGATGTGCGCACTGCTGACAGCGTGTCTGCCCATTGCACCGCACTTTTCTTCGTTTGCATGCATCGCATGCTTTTGATACTCTTCTCTGTGTTTGTCGGTCCATTGTGGTGGATCCTGTTGTGTGCATCTTGGTCTTGTATTAACCCTCGGTGTCGGCATGTTCAGAAGATCCGGGGGGGCGGGCGGGACGAAGAAGAAATGCGGAGAACGCGCTAACGCCGGCGCTGTGTTCCTATTTCGGATCGCCTGCAAACTGGGCTGAGTTAACGTCGGAAAAAGAGGCGGGTAGGGATAGTGCAGTATGAAATGCGCGTACCTGAATCGTGAACGAGGCCGTTTCGTGATCGTAACGGACGACCAGGTATGGCATAGTCACCAGCTTACCGGTCGAGTTGGCCACGGCCTGCTGGACACCTTTTTCCAAAGCAACCGTCTGCCACACACGTGTTGGCGTGCATGCACCTACTTATGTGTTTGTGTTCTAGAATCACAGGCCTTATTCCCTACACAGCACTGACGCGAGTTATACGACCTCGTCTAAAGCAACCACACCAGGAGTGCCAAGCGACAGCCAGGAGAAGATAACGAAGCTTGTTAGAGCCTTATTTGACCAGATTCCTCCAATTTGTAGACCTTTTCCCCCGCTCATCTCCGCCCCCTTGCTCAACGCAATAAACAGTTAGAGCGTATACAAAAAGTCTGGCCGCCCATCGCCCATCTCTTCAACCTCCTGTTCACTCTTGCCCTCGACCCAAGCGTCCCGGAGTCCCTGCACCCTCTTCCTATTCTCTCTTGCCAACAAGATCCTTGTTGCAATACTGCCTCCTAGCAACCAAAGCGACAAATACGCCAACACAACACCATGGCCCAGAAAATACCTCGGCTTGTCCTTGCTCCGGTAAATATTGGACGAAACCACGCCATTGATATTTCCCCATCCAATGACGAACCCAAGCGTGACGCCTCGTTTGTAGACACCCTCGACGTTGTTGGCTGCCCAAGTGACCGTATTTGCGATTGTAGGGTAAATCCCTATAGCTCCTAGAAACGTACCTGCATATTGCACGTTGGGGCTTCCAGAGCCGATGAGCATGGCAAAGCCTACGATGCCGAAGACGGAGACGACCATGTTGCAATATCCACGTTGTTGGGTGTGATCAGCAATGTACCCTACAGCTACTGTCACAACTGCTGCCACCGCATACGGAGGTACGGACAGCAAGTTTGCTGTCGTCGACTTGTAGCCCATTCCTGAAATGATGGATGGGAGAAAGAGACTGAAGGCATAAAGCGAGCCATCTGCGCCCATGTAGATAATGGCAAACATGAGCGTTTTCCAGTCTGTAGCCGACTGCCAAAAGTATTTCATCTGAAAGTCTTCATGCGAGGCAGAGGCTTGCTTGTCGGCTCTCAGGCGACGAAGGACGCGGGCTCGATCATCTGGAGAGAGAAAGGTAGCTTCAGCGGGGAAGTCGTGAACCATCCAGTAGCTGGCGATACCCACTACGATAGTTACGAGCCCCTCGAGGATCTGTTCGACTGTGAGTAAATGGGGAGTTTTGTAATTCAGTTGGGTGTCACTTACAAAGATCCAAGCCCAACCGGGCTTCCCTCCCACCCCCGACATCTGCGCAATCCCTGCGGCGAGGAGGCCTCCAAAGGATCCTGCCAAGGCCGCAGCAGAGAAAAAGATGGCAGCTCGAATTCCAAACTCTGAGCGTTTATACCAACAGCTCAGGTAATAATTGACACCCGGAAACAATCCTGCCTCGGCCACACCTAGCCACCACCGCTGAATACCGTTAGCCGCTATTTCCAACTACTTGATCCTGCCCTCCTTGACTGACTTACAGCCGTCATCAAGCCAGCATAATTATGCACTAGCCCCATACATGTCATGCAAATTCCCCACAATATCATGATGATGGGCAAGAACACACTTGGTCGCAATTTCTTGAGCAGCACGTTCGTCAGCGGCTCAAATACGGAGTAACTGACGAAGAAGATGGTCAAACTGGCATTATACTGCCCATTAGTCATTTGGAGGTCTTTGCTGTAAGCCGTCGACCTTGGCATTGCCAATGTTTGTACGATCGAGGAAGGATATCAGGTACAGAAACGATAACCATGGTATGAGCTGCCAGTCTAGTTTACGGAGAAGCACTTTGTCCTAGACACCGATATTAGCTCTCGCGATACAGTGACAGGGACATGTCAGATTGGATGGGAAGACAACATACATGCGCTGCACGCTCTTCTTCACTGAGCCCAGCGTCGGGATCGGGAAGGTTCTCGATGGTGTGCATGTGTTTCGTTTCGAATTTTTCATTGCCAATCGTTTTCTCTTCACTCGCCTTGTCGACAGGCGATGGTTCCATTGCTGAAGCCATTGCTACTAGTAAGATGGCACACTGGGTGGTGAACTGGGCTGGTTTAATACCAAAGAGCAAGGCAGCAAAAAGCAAGTGAGAATAGACGGATAAAAGTCGGTGTGAAGCCAGTGGATGTGATGAAGGACAAGGATGCGTGGCAAAGCAGCGCTTCAGTACTGTAGTTAGTCGTAGTTCCAAGGGTGGGAAGTTGAAGGCTGCGACGGTGCACCCTTTTAAAAGACGCATCTCCCGAGGTTAATCGGTTCGCGTATGATTCAGCATGGGCTGCCCCCACTCGCGAAGCTCGTTATGACGGTGTAGCAGTAACGGCATCTTGCCTATGTCAACCAAGGCTCTATCCCATGACATAATTCCCGGCGGTTGCAGATACCTTGCCGACAGTGACTAATATTCCAGCGGCGGTTTGAGCTGACCAGCTGACATTCGGCGGGAGAGGTGTGAACCGTGTGCGGTAACGTCAGTCTCAACATTTAGTAGTTGAGTGTCTGCGGGGGAAACTAATAGAAGCGGGCATGCGAGCAGAGGTGGGGGGTGGGGTGCGGCCAAGCTTCCCCAAGCGCCGTGAGAGTGGAGCATAGTTATTGCTTGTTAAGTCTTGTGACGATTGGGGATCCACTTGTGTATAAATCTCTAGGTCTGCATTTTCATGTGTATGCACCAATCTACACATGGACGTATGCTAGAGAGAGATATATATATCTATATATGGTGTGTCACAAACATTTTCTGGCTCGCAATGAATCAAGTATGAAAAGCTTCAGACGTGGAGATTGAATTTCTAGATGAGGATATCGTGGGAAGCTATATGGCATGTGTTTTTTGCAGCTTATCTGTCTCTTAACATTTGCGGACATGGTTGGTCGTGCGTGTTTTGCTTTGAATGCTGCACGTGCAATGTTCAACACACCAGGCAGCGGACACATGTATGACGCACCATGCTGCAAGAGTCGGCCGCTATGCTGGCGTGATTGGAATAGGGCGGCTGATAAAAGTGCGTATGCGCACGAGAAAGGTGAATACATGACATTGTAAGGTCCGAGGTTTGGCTAGACAGTGGCTAGCTTAGGCAAAGCTCAGGCAAAGCTCATGTGCTTCATCTCATACAGCAGTCTTGCGAGACTTGACGTCGTTGGCACGCTGCTTCCTCTCGTTCCGCCTGATGCGCTCCTTGCGCTCCTTGCGACTATCCGCCCGCTGGTCGTGGGCCTCACCCGTCGATGCTTCCTTCTTCTCATCAACCTCGACCAGCCACTCGGTCTCGCCATGTTTGTTCTTGCCCTTGTAGCCCCACTTGGGGACCCATTCGCCCGTCGCGTCGTCGTAGACCAAGTTGCCGTCACGTTTCTTGTCCTTGATTCCCTTCTTGGCAGCGAAGCGCTCCCACTTGGTGGGCTCCTTGGCGGCAGGAATCGGTTTCTCTCGCGGCAGGGGCGTAGATGGAGTGGGAAGAACAAGGTGTACGCCATCTGAATTTGACTTTATTTCGCATGTAGAGAGGAGCTGGTTGATCAGGGCCTGGGCGGCGTCACGGGCAGTGGCGGCGAGAGCTCCTTCGTCGGCGCCAGCGGGGACGGGGTTTGGGTCATTTGCAAGCAGGTTGCCCAAATCAAAGGTGAAGGGCGTGGGCTTGTTCACGCTGACAGGGCTGCATCAACATGGTCAGTAAGCATCCATGGTGTGGTCAAGTAAGTGAGATGCGACGTACAGGCGGCTGGAGACGGTCGAGTCTGCGACGGATGCGGCAGCGCCATTAATTAGCAGCGGCGACGTTACGTCCATGGCACCTCCATTGATCTCGTCGGCAAGCTGTGACTGGGTTGGCGAAGTCAAAGCCAGGGCGACACCTCCGTCCATTTCAGTGTCGGACATTTTTGCGCTTTGTCGTGCAGAGAGTTTACAGTCGTAGTCGCAGCCTGTTGCAATTGGAGAATAATTTTTGGACAAGTCGGCGTCCGTGCACAAATGACTGCGGACCTCCGAGGCCTTGGTCCAGCCAGGGCAGAAATCGACAAAGGCGCACCTCTGGCCTACCAACAAGCCAAAACATTCACATAACTCGGCCATTGAGCACTGGGCAGTCATGCCGCCTCCCCTATGCCTGCGTACCTTGTCACAACTGTCGCTTGACGCCAGTGCTCATGGTTGCAGCGCACATGTGCCCCGCCTGCTGCGACCGCAAATAGGAACCCTAGGAACCACAGGAACCGCTTGCTTTTCCACATCGGCCTCCCGCTATGCCGCCGTAGTCAAGAAGAAGGGCATGACGGCGGCGCCCAAAAAAGGCATCAAGTCTCTGAACACAAAAAAGGGCAAGTCGACGCCAGGAGGCGACGCGGGCAAGCGGCCCGGCCAGGGAGAGAGAAAGGCGCTCCGCAAGCGCATCATCCTTAGCAATGACAATGCTCTGCACGTCTCGTCGCTACAGGATCTCGACAAGGCAAATGTGCTCAGCGAGAAGAATGAGGGAAAAGTCATGGGCCTGCCTCAAGAGCACGTCGTGGATGCGCTGAGGTCCGTCGATGCCTTCAAGACAAACCAAGCATGGAGTCTGTTCCGCCGCCCGGCTGTGTTGATGAGGAGGGAAGCCATACAGCTGGCCCGCTTGTTCTCCGAAGTCGAAGACTCTGCAACCGACGAGGAGCAACAGCAGAAGAAGAAGAAGACGATACGGAGGATATTGTGTGGTGAGCGTGCGAGCGGGAAGAGTACTCTGCTGCTCCAGGGCCTGACCATGGCTTTCTTGCGTGACTGGTTTGTCATCAACCTCCCAGAAGGTAACAACCTCCCAGCTGGCATACCGCACCTTCATTAACATGTCGCAGCTCAAGACTTGGTCAATGCCCACACCGATTACGCTCCCCTTCCCAACTCACAGCCAATGCAATACACTCAAGACACCTACACAGCCAACCTGCTGCAGCAAATTCTCAAGTCCAACCAAGCATTTCTCCACGCCGCAAAAGTGACCACGAAGCCTGACCTGCCTCTGCCGCTTCCGCCTGCGGCTACGTTGAAGGACCTGGTCGCGCTTGGAATGGCCAACCCCGAAGCCTCATGGCCAGTCTTCGTTGCGCTATGGAACGAGCTGTCCGTGCCTGGCCGCCCGCCAGTTCTGTTGGCCCTCGACGGGCTATCTCACATTATGCGCCACTCGGACTACATGTCTGCTCAAGTCAAGCCCATTCACGCACATGATCTGACCCTGGTTTACCACTTCGTCCAACACCTCTCAGGCCAAAAGGAGCTCCCCAACGGCGGCATGGTAATTGCCGCCACCTCACAGTCCAACGCACCCACGTCTCCTGCCCTAGACTTTTGCATCCAAGCAGCGCGGGCGCGCCAAACGTCGGGAGACATGCCACAATGGAACCCTTACAAGAAGGTGGATTCGCGTGTCATGGACGCCCTCCGAGACCTGCGCGGCGAATCCGACAATTTGGACATTATCAACGTCGGCGGCCTGAGCAAGGAAGAGGCCAGGTCCATGATGGAATACTATGCCGAGAGCGGAATGCTCCGCCACAAAGTCAATCAGGGCTTTGTGACTGAGAAATGGAGCTTGGCAGGCATGGGTAATATTGGCGAGCTGGAAAAGGCAAGTGTGCGCATGCGACTGTAGTTGTAAGATAGCTGTTACCCATCCTGTACACCCGTCCTCATCAATCTTTCATCTCAACATGACTTGGGCCAGACGCAAAGGCAGCTTGAGCCCCACACTCTTCCCTAGTGCCCCTATCCAAACCATCAAATACTCTTGGGCAGTAACACGTCTACTTTCTCCTATGCTAGCTTCCATGACCTCGGCCGTCCGGCACGGATGGATGAAGAAGACGGGCCTATCGGTAAGGGGATGATGCTGTAAACAAAGACACGTCAAAGTCACAACACTTATTGCTGGTCCATTCTTCTTACCGTAATCGTAATGCCACCGATTACGCCAACGCTCTGTGTCTGCGACCGGAGGGCTTCTGGCACGAGATGGCGGTACAGTGTATCCAGTGTTGGGGGATAACGATGCAAGACATCATTGATGCTGATGTAGAGGACGGGGACACGGTAAGTTGGGGAGAGGAGCATGTCATAGTCGACTGTGGGGCTGCATGGTGCTGAAGTCGAGCCAAGGGCTTCCGGATCGTCTTGGAGAATTTCTTCTGTTTCGTAGTCGTCCTCATCGTCATCACCATCATAGTCTTGCTTTGTCATTTCCACGTTGGCGGAGAGGTCTTGGGGGGTTGAGAGTGATTTGGTGATGCGGACAAGAGTGGTGGCGGCTGAGTCTATCACATGGACTGATTGCCATTCTCCGGAAGAGTCCCCCTGCTGCTCAAAGGCGTGTGACAAGGCGTAGCATGCCTGGTCAAAGTCTGCGTCAGTAAGATGGGGAAAGAGAGATAATGTAGACATTGTTGCAATATGCAATACATGTAGGGGGACGTACATGGACGGGCGTGTGCCGTCCACTGTGACAAGTCGCCGGCCAGCAGCCGGCTGAGGTCAATAGTGGAGCCTAGCGCGTACCTACCCATGTACAGTACCTACCTACGTAACTACCCATCTCCAGGGCTACTACTGCCTTGACCTAGTAGTACCCAATTTCACGTCAAAGTCAGTCATCAGCCGCCCGTCAAAGATGCCTGCGCAGACGGAAAAAAGCGCGCTCAAGCGAGGTCGTGTACGTTATGGCAGCCCAAGGCAGCAAAAGCACGGTCGGAAGTGCGCGCTGACAGTCGAATTGCCATAGTATTCGCAAGGCGAGCAGAACGAGCCAAAGAGAAACCGGCAGTCGCGCCTGTCGCCTCCACCACCAAACAGCCGTCTCAAGCAGGGCCCGTTGCCGTCGCCCGTAACGAACAAGGAATCGACTGGAGATGCCTCGGACAAGTACAAGGAAGCCACGGTGAGCCCTCCTCCCGGCCCTCGGCCTAGCCAGGCACGCGGCGGCCTCTCGTCGCCACCGTCGGACACGCAGCCCTTTTCGCAGTTTTCCTACCCGGCGGAGAAGCGCACATACGCGGTCGAAGATGAGGAAGGCGAGGAGGTCTGGGGCTATCTGGTGCCCATGGACGCGAGCGCGGGCGACGTCATGGTCCTGCGCCGTCGCCAGGCCTGCCCCGTTCCCCAGGCATTGGTTGGCAAGACGGACGGCAAGCAGAGCGTGACCAAGGGCGAGTACAAGGGCCAGGAAGAAAAGTACGAGAAGGAGAAGCAGGAGCGCGGTGTTCCCGCTGGCGGCTATCTCATCGGACGCCATCGAGAGTGCGGTAAGTTGGCGTGCTGCTCGTCAGGCCCCATGTATCGTTGTCTGACCATGCTCCAGATCGCGTCCTAGATTCGCCTACCGTCTCGAACCGGCATTGTCTGCTGTTCACGGAGAAGAAGGGCGGCGATGCCATCGCGGTGCTCGAGGACCTGTCCGGTAACGGTACCTTTGTCAACGAGTCCCTGGTCGGACGAAACAAGCGCCGGGAATTGCACGAAGGCGACGAAATCGCCATTCTCGACCAAGCCCGCTACGTCTTTCGCTACCCATTGCGGCGCAACACACACGGCTTCAGACAGCTGTACACACTGCAAGAACAGCTGGGCAAGGGCCATTTTGCGTCCGTGTACCTATGCGCAGAAAAGGCAACAGGCATACGCTACGCAGTGAAGAAGTTTGAGAAGCGCTCTGGTCCCGGCGAGAAGTCAAAGGTCGACGGCCTGCAGCAGGAGATTGCCGTGCTCATGAGTGTCAGCCACCCAACCCTTCTCTGCCTCAAGGACACGTATGACGAAGACGACGGCGTCTACCTAGTACTCGAGCTAGCAACAGAGGGCGAGCTGTTCAACTGGATCGTCATGAAGCAAAAGTTGACCGAGGACGAGACGCGCAAGGTCTTTGTGCAGCTGTTCCAAGCAGTCAAATATCTCGTGAGTGGCCCTTGTATTGTCTCCCATGCTTTTGCATACTAACAAGTCCCCCCTTCCAGCACGAACGCAACATCGTCCACCGTGATATCAAACCCGAAAACATCCTGCTCACCGACAAAAACCTCTCTATCAAGCTGGCCGACTTTGGTCTTGCCAAAATTATCGGCGAAGAGTCGTTTACGACAACGCTGTGTGGCACCCCATCATGTAGGTTGGATTGGTCTAGGCGCCATGCTTCGAAGCTAACGAATGCCAGATGTCGCGCCCGAGATACTGGAGAATTCAAATCACCGCCGCTACACGCGTGCTGTCGACGTGTGGTCACTTGGAGTTGTACTATACATCTGCCTGTGTGGATTTCCACCCTTCTCCGACGAATTGTATAGCCCCGAGAATCCATACACGCTCTCCCAACAAATCAAGTCGGGCCGGTTCGACTATCCTTCGCCGTACTGGGACAGCGTTGGCGACCCCGCCTTGGACCTCATTGATCGCATGCTCACAGTCGACGTTGAGCAACGGATAACGGTCGATCAATGCCTGCAGCATCCATGGATCACAAAAAACAAGATTAGTCTTACTGATAGCACGGATGGTCTAACGGGCGCCATCTCCCAGCTCGACTTTACACGGCGCAAAGTGGAGCGAGAACGCACCATGCTCAGCAGCATCAACGATGTCAAGGTTTCTCGCGTCATCAAGGGCGCCGAAGGCCAGGATGCTGTCAAGGTGTATGAGAAGAATGGGGTGGAAAATGGCACAAAGATGAAAGGAAAGACTCGGGCCCCAGCCGAGGAACAGCCTGCCGCACAGAGGCGTCCGGAAGAATTTGTCGAAATGGGCGGCAAGGGCGACCAGACACTGTATTCCGAAGAGGATGACGGGTCTCGCTATGCAACCGACCAGAGCCTTGCATCTGCGCAGAGCAAGAAGGGCATGACATAGTAATAATCTGGGGCAGGTATGGAAGACGACATGTGGAATTCCTGATATTTTCTGAGCGGAGCGTTTGGCGTCAAGGGCAGCCGGATTACCATGGGCGCAATAGGATAGTCATATGTATATATAGCACACACTTGAGCCCAGGATTGCGCTTCTTCAGCGACCAGGGCTATAGTACGAAGCGTGGCCTAGATGAAACCCGAAAAAAAAAGAAGAAAAAAGCGTAATACAAGACTAGCTTCTAGCAATGTATTGCCACGAGCAATGGGCTGGTGTGATGTGAGTCGGTAGCGAGTACATATGTAGGTACTTGTGGTGTACCATGCCTCTCCTGAATGACGAATGACGGATGACGGACGACGGACGACGGATGCACTAGGTAGGATCCGCTAAGCGACCCTGCCAAGACCAGCGAGTCCACTCGTCCACTCGCAGACGGCCTGTACGGTAGGCCGATTTCACCGTATGATTGGACCCACCGGCCCCTGCGCCCCCAGGCCCTTTCGACGTGCTACTGGGAAATTTATTGAGGCGCGTGTTGCCGTCGTTGATTGTCAACCGTCAACTTACCCTTCTCACCCTTCTCTACCACTTTGCTGTGTTTTTTTCTCTCGCTGTTTCTTGTCGCCGCGCGATATCATGGGTCTCTTCGCCGATGTCGCCGGCCCTCTGGCTAACTTTACATCCAAGTCGTCCACGCCTGTCGTCGCTGCCGCCGCCTTCGCCTCCTTTATCCTGCTCTCCGTCGTCCTCAATGTACTCAAGCAGTTGCTGTTCAAGAAGGCGAATGAGCCGCCCATGGTCTTCCATTGGCTGCCTATAATTGGCAGTACAGTCACATATGGCATGGATCCGTATGCCTTCTTCTTTGCGAATCACAAGAAGGTGCCTAAGACACAATGCAATGGCCGAACAAGACTGACGTGGAAGTAGTATGGCAATGTCTTCACATTTATTCTTCTTGGCCGCAAGATGACCGTGTGCCTTGACACGGCGGGCAACAACTTCATCCTAAACGGAAAGATCAAGGACGTCAACGCCGAGGAGATTTACTCTCCGCTGACCACCCCCGTCTTCGGCAAGGACGTCGTGTACGACTGTCCAAACTCGAAACTCATGGAGCAGAAAAAGGTTCCGTCCGATCCCAATCATGTGCGTTGCATATGCTGACAGACACAGTTTGTCAAGTATGGACTCACGCAGGAGGCCCTCCGTTCCTACGTCACCCTCATCACACAAGAATGCGAAGACTTCATGAAGCGCCACAAAGCTTTCAAGGGACAACGGGGCACTTTTGACGTGACCAAGGTCATGGCTGAGCTCACCATCTACACTGCCTCTCGTTCACTCCAGGGCGAGGAAATCCGCAAGTCGTTCGATTCAAAGTTTGCCGAACTGTACCACGACCTCGACATGGGCTTTTCACCTGTCAACTTTATGCTCTCATGGGCCCCGCTTCCCCACAACCGCGCACGCGACAATGCACGCGAGACTATGATAAAGCTATACTCTGATCTGGTTCGCAAGCGCAGGTCGGGCGCCGTGAAGAAGGACTCACACGACATGATTTGGCACCTGATGGAATGCAAGTACAAGGACGGCACCCAGGTGCCGGAACACGAGATTGCTGGCATCATGATTGCCCTGCTCATGGCTGGACAGCATTCGTCTTCCTCGACCATCGCATGGATCCTCCTCCGCCTCGCGCAGAACCCGCACATTATTGACGAACTGCTTGCGGAGCAAACGTCCATCCTAGGCAAAAACCTCCCCGCCCTTACCTATGACGACCTCCAGAAGCTTCCCCTTCACGCCCAAGTCGTCAAGGAAACCCTCCGTATCCACGCCCCCATCCACTCCATCATGCGCAAGGTCAAGCAACCTCTGGTTGTCGATGGAACAAATTACGTTGTTCCCACTTCCCACACACTCATGTCCTCGCCCGGTTTCTCTGCACAGCTCGATACCCACTTTGTCAACCCCGCTGTCTGGGATCCCCACCGTTGGGATCCAGACCAAAACAACTACGACGAAGAGCGCGACGACGCCGATCAGGAGAAGATTGACTATGGCTGGGGTGTCGTGTCCAAGGGAACCAACTCGCCATATCTTCCCTTTGGCGCTGGACGGCATCGTTGCATTGGTGAGCAATTTGCCTACTTGCAATTACAGACTATCCTAGTAGCGTTTGTGAGAGAGTTCAAGCTCAGGAATGTTGGTGGTAGTAAAGACATTGTTGGCACCGACTACTCCAGTCTCTTCTCCCGCCCACTAGCACCTGGCATAGTTGAGTGGGAGAGGCGGCAGAAGGAATGTTAATTCTTATTCGTCTCTTGAGTTACGTCGGGGGGTATGTTTGCAATGTAGATTTATTCATCATGACCATCTTGGATTCGCATTGGGTATGGCAGGGGTTATCTTCAAGGCTCCGCTATATGGAATGGACCTTTGAGTTTACTAATACTAATTACGTGCTTTTTGTTCTACATGGAACTTGGGCGAAAGATAATAATGAAAGCAATTGTAATGTACGTTTCAATCTGGCATAGCTATTCGACGTGGTGGTGTGGTGATTAAGGAGGGCACGTGCACCTTTTTTGGGGGGGCACACTAAGTAGCCTCATGCCCCTTTCCAAGACGATTGCTGTATATCTGTACCTTCATCCCGACGGGTCGTTCGATCGCGATCGATCCATCTTGACATGTCCACGTTTCGGGTCTTGTGTGCGACTTGGGCACTCTGCTAAGGGGCTCTGGCCAAAATCGAGAACCTAACCTATGTATCGAACATGCACGACGTTTCTGGGTGTGGGTGTGTAATGGCAACGAATGCGTTCGCGTATCCGAACAAGTTGGCTGCTCCATGCGCGCGCGTCCCTACAAGTAAGAGTAGGACTGCACCTTTTCCATCGTTATTTTTTCCTGTCTGAGCGTTTGCTTTCTTTATTGCGAGTGAATCTACTGAAACACGGTCATGCCCTCGAAATGCGTTTCGAGTCGCGAAACTGGCGCGTGTCCCTGACGTCAAAGATTGATCGCGCCTTCCCGGCCAACTTACTAGCACACGTATCCCCCTCCGATTTCAACCTCAATTTTCCTTGCAACACGTATACGACGTGCAGAAATATTTGCCCAACACTTCGACTGTGGACATTTCACGCTCAACGCGTAACGCACAAACCTCTACGCCCTTCGTACACCGCTCTTCAGCCACCACCCCTTCGCTATACCAAAGATTGACATGAGCATCTCATTCGGACATATCGCGTAGCTTATCAGCCGACAGAAATTCAAAACGCTTCACAACTCGACTTTGTGGATATCACTTCAAAGTAACTCGCGGACCTGCTGTTCAGACCACTGTAGCGTGAAAGGATGACGATGAGCAGCGATCCGATTGCGCAACAATCGCGTGCACGCCGGCATTCTGCCAAATTCCAGGCACAACTGCAAGCGGATTTGGACAGGAAACCGCCGAATTCGAAACCGTCGGAGAGCAAGGGGAAGCTGCCTGGTGTTTCTCAGGCCGTAAAGCGAAGTGTATTCAGCAGGCTCAGCGCGCAATCCAATGAGTTCGATACTCCAAAGGAACTCGCAACTACAACGGATGCAGCATCTCATAAGCAGAGAGTCTCCGAATGTGTCAAGTCTGCTTCAAGCAAGAAACCTGTGAAACCCGTCAGAGGCCGCAAACGGAATGTCGACGAGGAGCTTATGACTAGTCAACCTAAGCAAAAGCAGATGACGAATTCCAAGCGGAAGGCAGTAACGGATGCCATTGAAGTCGGCAAACAAGTCAAGAGATCTCGTGTGCCATCCACCAATAGCGCCAAGTCATATGTAACAGGAACAAACCGAGAGGAGAGAGGGAAATCTATTGCACAGTCACACTCGTTCATTGCGTCTCCCCAGCTCCCCCCGATCAGAAGTCTGTTAGGGTCACAAAGTCCTGCTGAACATTCGGACTCTCCTTTCAAAAAGCCAATACTGCCAGCGCGGTCTACTCAGACTCTGACAACCCCCACCAAGCCAAGGACGAAACCTGTCGGGAAAAGGCGGCTACATACTCCAAAGGGTGCACGAAGGCGGTCTTGGGATGAATTGTATCAACTGTCGTCTTCACCATCAGTATCTCACGATACTGACACCACGGGCGACTGGCTGCAGACTGGTTTCGATCAGGAAATTATGTCTAGCAATAGCAAGCCTGTACCTGCATCCCCCAATGCAGAATCAACAGCGATTTCCGGCCATGCAGACCGTGACGACGTGGTTTCGGAAAAACGGACGGGTGATTCCCAGACAGAAAAGAGCAATCCCTTCATACAACGCCGGGCGGATAGAAAGGCCACGTCTTTCTTGCGTCGTCTTACTGGTGAAGATCAAGCAAATGAGCGGGTTGATAGCAGCTTTGGTTCGCCACATGGTGTACAAATAACGGTAAATAGCTTTACCAGCTTAGAGGCCAAGGCTCTAGCGGAGAAGAGTCGGATGATCGCACCACACATGCCATCGCAGAAGTGGAACCTAAGCGATCTGCAAGACAAAACCGATGCATCTGAGACACGCCAGATCGACTGCCTCAACATGTCTACGGTACCTCCGAATGATGGGCTATCAAAGAGGGAGCACAAACCGAATGAATCGCCTAAACATAAACAGTGCACGGTAGCACAAGTAAAGCAAGCCTTTCCACAGAAAGGCAAATCACACTCGCGACAGAGTAGTAATAATAGAGAAGATCATGATTGTACCTACTGTCAATCACGTACATTATTGGTAGCAAAGAGCAAAGCAAGATCAGCACCACAAAACCTCCAAGTCCCAAAGGATACCAAGATACACGACTTCAGCCTACCTGGTAGTTATGAAATCTTCGAAAATACCCCTATCAAACATACAACCAAATTCTTCAGCGGATACATCGAAGAAGAACCATATTTTGATCGCGATAACGACGGCGATGACACCACCCTCCCTACAATATACACATCCTCGCCTCCAACATTCCTCGCCTCTCTATATCCATAAGCGTCCCTAAATACATATAGCCGCACATCCGTAAACGTAGAACCTTGAACCAATCTATCAATCCCTACCTCTAGCGCTAGCATTACTATACACTAAGATGACTGTACTCTTACTAATGGTCGCTTACTAATAGTAAAATATAAAGGTCTAAACGTATTTTGTTTGCTGTTGGTAGGCCTTGTACGATCGTACGGGTGAATAAAAACAACGAGATTCTTCTGGTGACTGGTATTGGTATTGATTCTCTACGAAGGTATACCTAATCTCAGCGCAAGTCATGCCGAAGTCGGGCCGAAGTGTTGAGCAGCCGACGTCCCTACCGATACTCACGATCCGACATTTAGATACATAAGTGATATTAAACTCTTAGAGTCCTGGATTTTAGTGAGTAAACGAAGAACAAACAATCGCCACCGTTAGCCTCCAGGACTAGAACGATGGTGACGAATAATGAGAGACGTATTTTCATCGTTGCATTCGCGCTCTTACCTTGGCTTTCCAAGACCGCCAAAGAGAGTCGCAGCACTCTTCCAAAAATAGCGTTGGATCCTCGCACACAATCTCGATTTGTATCCATGTCATCGTTCACTTTCGGTCAAGCATCGTTAATCGCAATTCGAAGAAGGTAAGGGGCTCGTGTTTTCGGAGGATAGTCAAAGTGCCGGCAAAAAAGATGGGGTACTATTCGGCCCGGACAGGAGTGAGATCAGCTTGGGTGCTGATCTATTTCGCCATGTCGGTAATCTATGTATCTCGCCTGGCGATGACACCAGAACGAACAAGTCCGCAACAAGGCCGAGCAGTACGTACATCCGTATTTGTTGCCATACCAAGCCCAGAAGATCCTGTTCAATAGCAACAAGACTGCAAACGGTGTCAGACTTCAGTTAACAGGCATAGCGTATGACATCGACGTGGTTGCCGATCGCCCTGGCGTCAGCCGGAACATGTGGGATCACATCATGTTCCGGCTATCCCACGGAGTTAACTTCAACACGCTCGACAAAACGCTTCACAGCCCCGTCGCGCTGGCTGATTCTCTGACTGGTTACTTTACGAAAGGCTAAGATATTCTTTTATCTAACCTCGTTGAGTTCCTTGGCTGGGAAAAGCTACCCGAAGAATTCCGTAAGAACTTCTCTTAATCTACCGTCGAAGCTTTAAACCAATTTTTTAAAAACTCGCTAGAAGCTAAGGTAAGCTCTAGCCATCTTTGATACTAACGATGATGATGATGGGCGAATACTGGCTGCAAACCCCTTAACAGCTCATCAGCATAAACGGCTATGTTGGTGACATTTCCCTTCACCGCCCGCTAACAACCCCTTTATGGCAAGCAATACGCTACAATCCTCGGCGTATTGTGGCCCCTACCTTCTGGGGCAACGTGACGTTGTAATCGCCCTTTATGATCAGAGCGCCTCGGATAAACCCGAACTGGCTTACCTCGCGCGCCGACTAAGAACTCGCGATCACCATCTACCGCCGCATGCGCCAGATCCGGGCCCCGGATACTACAGTATGCAGCAAGTGATCATCGGCGATGAATACCGGCCCGGCAAGAAAACAGATGGCCACGAGGAGATCTTGGCCGTGGTGAGAGTCTGATAACAATCTCACATGCGTCTTGCACGTATAACATGGGCAAAAAAAAAAGAGGAGGACATGGAAGTGCCGGTTCCCCAGGCTAGGGTTTATAAGGTTTCCAAGGCTTGGGAGCTGTGTAGATGCAAGTGCGTTGACAATCTTACCGCCGGCTCACTCTATTAGCACGATTTGCAAGTTTTCGACGAGGAGCCCGCGTGTCTATGTATAGAATTTTTGTTTATGCTAATCTTTGTTCAGATGCGCTTGCGGAGAATGATTGCCGCTGCCATTGATATGGCTAACAAACGATAAGAGCCGTACGACAGGATGAGAAGTGTGGAAGAATGTGGCGGAGAGGAAACGATGCTAGACATCCCTCTGGACATGGGAAGATGGACTTGAGGTTGAACTTTAGGGAGTATTTTACTTTTGATTTCTTCCTTGATGTGCATTTGTAATGGAGCAAACCAATTAATTTATTGATTCTGTTAAAACATGAACATTCTTTTGGAGCATCCTGTTGAAAGAAATCAAAATGCTTGCGATTAAGTGCAAAAGCGAGGACGTTGTTGTCGCAAACTTTGACTAGACGTGTAGTATAGTCACTGAGAATGTGTAGAGCGCAGACGTTAGATAAGCTCCCAAGATGGAATGGAGAAGCAAGACAAATTATGTATTATGTATTATGTATTATGCATTATGTATGTATGCATGTCTGAGACGCCCTCGAATTAAATCTAAGGAACTACCTTGATCGTCTTGCCTATACTAGGTGTACCTGCAGAGTCGATCGCGAACAGCAGCCAGTAACCTGGAAGTGCGACTCCCGGGTCGCCAGGGATTGTCACTGTATAGCTGGTGCCACTCCCCGATGAAGTCAACGAGATCCTTCTCTGGTCTGTATTAACGGTATGGGTGACGGTACCAAATCTGACAAGCGAGAATTTGTCGACAGATCCTGTCGTCGAGATGCTTAAACTTCCGCCCAATCTGACACTAGATGCTACATTACTTATGTCAGGACGTGTCCGCCGTGTCCCGTCGGAATTGAGTAGGTAGGGCGGCACAAATATTTCAGCATCGAAGTGGTTCCTCGCCGGTACACCATCGCAACCACCGCACAGGCCACCGCCACCGCTGAATACAGTAGCATCCGGCATGAGGATGGCTACTGAATGGTACGTTCTCGGAGTTCGCATAGGGTTGAGTTGCGTCCACTTCCCGGTAGTAGGATCCCATAGCTCCGGAACGAGTTGTGCCGTGTCGTCGTGGAAGGGCCGGACTCGCGATTGCCCACCAGTGACGAAGACTGTCCCGTCAGGTAGCACAACACTATTACCAAAGCCCCGCGCATATGCCATAGACTCTGTCTTGGTGACAGTTGGGTTCGTCTTCGGAGCACCAATCGTGATAACATAAGCATTTTTACGTCCATCACTGAAAGAAAACAAACGTCAGAACTTTTGCAACTCAAGCTTGGCAGGGTAGAGTTCATACCTATTCTCGTAGTCGGGAGCCCCACCTGCGGTGAGTATCTTTCCAGCTGTGGCGTCGAACATGACTGCATTTCCGTTCATCGCATGCCCATCATCCAGACGATTGCCGGCACCCGTGGTGCTTCCAGATCCGACTGTGTCGTACCAGTTCATGGCAATAGAAGGGCCAGCTTGAAATACAGTCTGGTTCTTCCATCTGTAGTCGGTCAGTGACAAAGTAGGGGGGGTTGGGAAGCGTTGAAATTACGCAAAGAGCCAGGCGTGGTTATCAGAACGGTACACGCCTCCCCTATCAGCTGTAAGCATAGGGCTGACGAGAGCGTTTTTTAGCAGAGTCCAAGTATTTGCGGTAGTGCTGTATATCTCCCCATCTTTGCCGCCTCTGTTCCCGCTCCATGAGCCACCGATGTTGAAGATACGTCCGTCGGAGCATGTGGTGGTGGATTGATATCCCCGAGCAATCCGCATGTCGCTTCCCCGGGTCCAGGTATTGCTATTAGAGTCATAGATGCTGGTCTTTGCAGCGTCGCTGCCTCCCGTGACGATAACACGGCCGTCGAAATCCAGAGAAATTCCTGGGCAGAACATGTCGTGCTGTGTGTTGGATACCTGAAGCTGGGACGACTCGCCCGTAGCGGGGTCATAGATTCCTGTTTGAGTAAAGCCCTTCTGTCCGCCAAAGTGATCCTTTGCGAAGGCCGACCACACCAGCACTTTTCCGTTGGGGAGCAATGACACGGCTGTTGGTACGAGTGGAAAATCCACAGTCCTCTCCCACAAGCCTTTGCCTGCTACTGGCCGAGTGTATTCTGTATCCTGGAAGATGTTTATCTCAGCAATGGCGGTCCATTGGTTGGTAGCACTTTGAGCCTCCGACGTAGCTGTGAATTTCACATATCGTCCCGGTCTCACAACGAAAGAAGTATTCTTTGTTGTCGCATCATTGTTGTAAGTACCGACAGCTACGACTTGCCAGCTTGTGTTGTCGGTACTAACTTCAATCCTGTGCCCTCCAATTCTGCCATTGGCGCTATCGCTCGGGCGTTGCTGGAGGCTAATGGCGTTGATGTTATAGGACGCTTTCATATCCACAACAATCCAATTTGGTAGGGGGTCGACGACAGACTCTGGGTAGAACTTGGAATGCCAGAACGTGGTTGCATCCCCATCAAGCGCTTTAGAAGGCTCGTAAGTATCTTGGAAACTGTCCGCGGTTGCCGTCCATCCCGAACGGCTGATAGCAACAGATGCAGAGTCGACTAAACCCGCTAGGGCGAGAATAGTAACGGGAATCGCTACTAGACAGGTATGGAAGCCCATGTTGAGTGTTGAAAAGTGCAGGTAAAGGCGTTGCTTCTGATGTCAGTCTTCCCGTAAGGGAAGCCTTGAACTTGTACGCGTTGACAAGATTCTGGTGGCCCGTCAGCTTCCAAGACGCCGAAACTCTATTCACATCCTTTCCTTAAGCATCACCATCCATCTCGTACTCGCAAGCAGCCAACGACGATCAAAAGGCTTAGCTTACAATGGCGATTTCCATGACGTACGCGCAATCCTTGGCCCACATGAAGCTTAAAATAGATACGAGCAAGACATTACTAATTTATATAGCTGACACTGGCTACTTCCACTGACTACTTCCACTGACTCACTCACTGAATTACGATCTAATTCACCGGTACCACATATTACCGCATAAGAAGCGTAAGTGCAAAGCACACTTATAACGCAAGGAAAAGATTTCTCTCACAGTTTAGAATGAAACGCACAATGCAGAGGAAGATAAAAAAGAAAATCTTGGGGCTGCGATGATGCGCTAGCCGCGTGGTATAAAACACACTGAAAAAAAAAGACCATCAGGACCGCACGAGTCGGAAGTCGTCAAACACGCTCGAAAGAAGTATCATCGGGGCTACATGAGTCCGACGCAAGAAAGTAAAACAAAAAAACCACCCATAATCACAATGTGTAACAGCTACACAAGCAACGAAAGATGTACCGGAAGATCTGACGACAGGCCCAAACCACATGGCAATCGCGTGAACAAGCGTTCCTTGACGCAATAATCATGTGCGTAGAGCTAGGCGCTGACATCATGATTACTTGGGTTGCTTCGTAGCTCAGCTCAACTCAGTGCGTGTGTCGATCGTTGTGTTGCCATTGTGCAAGCCTCTCGTCGTAGACTCTTCCCTTTCAGCCTCAATTAGAATCGCCATTTATGGTATTAGAAGTCGAATGAGTAGTAGACCGAATTACTCGGCGGCCTTTCTGTGTTTTGAGACCTGGGTACGAGTTGCGCACCAGTCTGTGGAGCTGAAGGGCCTGCGGTAATCTGATCAAAGTGAATGGCCTCGCCTATATTGCTGGAGCCCTCGGACCTGACAGAGTGCCGAACAGTTGCTCAGGTGGCAGACGTCCCACGTTGCCTAGCCGGTCGGGGTATGATGTCGGGGCAGGGGTATAGCCTTGTGACCTTTTGCGGAACCATTCGATGATTATACCAATGACCACGAGCAGGAATGTGAGAAGGAGAGCAATGGCGAGGCCAATGAGGACAATGGCCCAGAGTGCGAGGTGCTTATTCGCCTGTCTAAAGAATGAATTAGGGTTCTCCACGAAGATGGAGGACAAGCTCCCTGACTCTGTTTCACCATCCTGACCCTTGGTGGCGAGCAGGAATGGCGCAAGGGAAGTTCCGTCGAAAAGCGCAGCAGAAGCCGTGCCAAATGTAGTGATGTTGATTTGGCCCATGAGCAGGAGATCTTGGTTAGCGTCGATGATGTTGGATTCCGCGTGGTTCTCAGACAAGGTGAGCACTTGGATACCGCGGATGTCGGTCTGGCGGCCGAACATGGATGGGTCGGCAGGTACCCACTTGCTACCGTCAAATCGTTGCAGGAAAGTGTTGCCATCACTGCCTTGACCGGCAGCCCAGAACTGGTCTCCTTCCCTGTTTGCAATAGTGAGGGCAGTGACTGGCCCAGGAAGACCACTGGCACCGGGGATCTCTGCGAACTGGTTGTTGGTTGAGTCGAACGTCATGATCCTGGTCTGATTATTACCTGAGGTGAGATTGCCGACGATGAGTAACTTGGTATCGCCAACCCAGGTCAGGGAAGAAACCTTGCCAATCAAGCCGTTGCCGGGGGCAGTCCACTGGTTGCGATCGGTGTTCCACACGCACATGGCAGCACAGCTCAAGGCTCCGGCAGACTGGAATTGACCAGCCACGTAAACGTCCTTGGACTTTGGTCGTGGCGCGATGGCGTTTACCGTGACGTTCACACCCTGAAGCGGCGGCGGTTGAACGCTGGTGAAAGCGTTGCTAGTCAGGTCATAGGCGACGATACCAGCAATGCGATCATTCTTGAGTCGACCGCCAATCATACCACCGGCGTACAAGATGTTGTTCAGCACAGCCACGGCCGCAAAAGTAGAATTGGCATCCAGCTCGTCGTTGAAGCCAGTAACCTTGTTAGAGTCGTTGCCATCGATAATGATGACGTTGGTGATGTTCTCCTTGTCTGCACCTGTGGTGGCGAAATGACCAGCAAGGATAGTCTTGTTGAGACCATTCTCTTTGTAGAAGGTACCAGTGCGGACTCCAGTGGTGTTCAAGTTCTCTCCCTCAACGATGGCTCGCTTGCGAGTAGATGTTTGCCGTTGTTGTGCCTCGATCTTGACAGGGAATGCATGGAGTGACAAGCCATTTCCACTTTCCAGCTCAGCAGTACCACTTGCAAGAAGGGCACCAGAAGATACTGAACCACCAAACCAAGGATCGCTTCCAGGAACGTCGGTGAATGTCATCAGTCGACCTGACATGGCGAGAGAGTGGAACTCGAGGTTATGCAGCCAGTTACCACGAGAAGGAACCCAGACGGCAAAGTCATTGACACTCGTGCTGGGGTTGCTGCCAAATGCGTTCACACGGCTAAAGAAGCCGCTGACCGCGAGAACATCTTCAGGGGAGTCTTCCGTAATGTTGAGTGAGAATGGTACCAGGTAGAGAACGACACCATCCACACCAGCTCCAAGAGGCCGCCATTGATTGTTCGAGAAGGCGGCAACTCCGCCAAGACCGGAGACGCTGTTGTCTGCTGTATTGGTGAAGTTACCACCAACATATAGTGTGCTGTCGTTGTGGAACAGAGTCATGACCTGGTTGTTCAGTCCTTTGCCAGGAAGGGCAGTAGGCCCTTTAGCGCCCTGTTGGATGGCGAAGATGTTGTTGCGATCGTCAGTGCTGTTGAAAGATCCGCCAACATACAGAGTTTGGTCGCCACTGGCAATGCTAGTGACGAGAGCCTTCTCCCGAGGCGTAAGGCTGGCACCAGCAGCGTTGATGACTGAATCAGAAAGGTTGTCTGCATCCACTGTTTTTCCGGGCTGATATTCGAAAAGGCCGTTGAGGTTGCCAGAGGTAGCTTTCAGGAGCGTGAAGCGTACCCTCTGTGCGACAACAGTCAACGGGCCGGGTCCCTGTCCGGCTGATGGCTGCAGGATGACTTGCGGACGTAAACCGTTGGTGGCATCGATGAAACCATTGTAGACTTCATCGTACTTGTCGAAGTTGTTTGTTTGCCAGAGCTCATAGCTCCGACTTTGACCATCCATGACTGCTGTTACATTTACTCGACCGCGGGTGCCACACGTGCCATCACCCTGACATCCAGGCGTGTAGATGGTGACGGAGTAATTACCAGACTGTCTGATATCAGGGAGGAATGATACGCTTGTTGAAGTGGTGTCGATAGGGCTACCCTGCAGGACTGTGGTGAGGTACTCAGAGAAGCTCTGGTGTGAAGGTGTAACTTCCCATGAGCCAGTCGTAGTCGCTGTCGACCTTGATGCCGTAGGGCCGCAGTTTTGAGGTTCATTGAAGTCATTAACAGCATACGAGTACATGGCTGCAGAAGTTAGTATTGGGAAATGGGAACAGGTAAAAAAACCTTGTCATGACTTACCATCTTGGAAAAGCTGGATACCGTTGAGACCAGCACCGGCGCCCCACCAGTCTGAGATGTCGAGCCTGAAAGCGTTCATGCCGACGACATTGACAAAGGTGAAGTCCTGGGCAGTAGTGTTGCCCTCTGGCAGGGGGCATTTGGCATCACAGAAGGCCTTTCGTCCACTGGTAGGGTCGGTATAAGTCAGGTTCAAGATGCCACCGTCTGGAAGTGCAGTGAAGCGGAAGGTCTTGGTGCCACGGCCCTGGAAATTTGTGTTGAATATCCTCAAGCTGGTTGGCTCGAAGCCGAAGCCAAAGTTGGCACTCCAGAATCCGGGTGAGCGATCTGCCAACAGCCAGGTGGAGCCGGGACCCTGGGTTGAGAAGTCGGGCTTGCAGGCAATGGTTTTGGGATCTGACAAGCCAGCAAGACCGGAACTGGTCTGAGCCAAGATATCTGCGTTGGAAATGGGAATCGTCTGGGTGTTGTTCTCGCTAGACACGGTCGACGCGTTTCCGCCCAGGCCATTGAACTCTCCACCGAATATTATCTTGTTATTAGAGGCACGGGTGATGGAGTGTACAGGGCCATTGAAGCCGTTGAATGAAAGCGGTTCCCAGCCGTTCTTCCATACGAGCGCGTTGGTTGAATTGGGGCCCGAGAGACTTCCTCCAACATAGACCTGACCACCATCTCTGTCACAGTAGAGGGCGTTGATGGCCCCGGTGAGGCCTTCGACTGCCTGGACATTGCCGTTGGCGGGATCAAGCAGCGCAATGCCTCCGGGCGTGGGCATGTTGCCAACTCCAGTAAAGTTTCCTGCAAACACTACTCGTTCGGCGCCATTGACTTGCAGAGAACACATGGCCTTGATGTCGGCATCGGTGACGTTGATTGTCGCAAAGACGCCATTGGGGTAGCGGGCAAGCAGTGCGCCGTTGCGGCCGGGGTACTGTTGGCTTTGGCCTTGATACTCGTATAACGATATCGAGTCGAAGTCTCCAGTGAAGGCTATCCTGCCTAGGTCGGCGAGGTTAAGATTAGGGCTTGGGACCTGCTTGAACGTGTATGCAGTCGTTTGTGAGGCCACCAGCAGTGAGAGGGCGAGCTTGCCAGCCGTGGTGCGCAGAAGGGCAGCGAAAGACTCCCTCATGGCAGCGATGGGTAGCAAGGTCGGCGGGAAGAATAGTGTATCGTATACGAGTGTCGGGAGCGATTGTTATGAAGGAGGGTTAGCCAAGGTAGGCATGGAGACGAGGGGACGGACGGGCGTCGTGGACGGGGCGGAAGGTGCAGTTTGCGCAGGGTAGTCGCGAATCTTGTTGGATTGGGTGAGCTGGACGTGAGCAGCTTCCCGTTGAGTTGAGGTCGCGTCACGGGCGGTGAGGGCGGCGAGGGCGCGCGCAGGGCCGTCGGGAAGGGACGTTATTAGGTAGAGACAGCAGGTACGACGGGCTTGCGTGTCGGTCGCAGCTGCAATCCAGGGCTTGGGCGGATGAGCAGCGGCCGGGGCGGTGTTTCTTGGCGCACGGTGAATGGGTGTGGTGGGTGATTGTGGTAGGGGGGTATATTAGGTGCCGTGTGCAGAGCCGCGTTTGGTGTCGTTTGTGGTTTTCGGCCTTCTGAAACGAATGACTGAGGTGAGCGATACGCGTTGAAAAGAGAGCGTGTATGGGGCGCCGCCTTGCCGTTGTGACACTGCTTTGGGGAGAGTCTTGCCCGAGAAGCCGTCGACGGGTTCAAAGGGGGAGGGGGGGCCAGAGCTGCGACGGGTGCGCTGATGCTGCTTGTGCTGGTGGCTTGCTGCTGACCGAGACTGTGGGCCCGAGTTGGCCGAGCGACGTCGTCTGATTGGTCTGGGATGCACGCTAGTCGGCACCGGGCATAGCGCCGCCAGTAGCGCGCCTGTGAACGGGCGACGGTGAATGTCAATTCGATGGCGCACCTACACGCCTAGAAATCCAATTCCCCTCGGCCTCGACAAATCCTGTGCTGCGAGCCTCGCGCGCTGGTCGTCTCGAAGAACCGTTGGCAGGGAAAAAGAAACAACTGTCTCTCTCTCTCTCTCGCTCGCTCTGTGTCTCTCTCCCGCGCCGCCGAGCCACCACGCCCCCCTTTACCCGGCAACGCGGACACATGTCAACGTCCGCTACATTACATTACATGCCGCTGCAGGGCAGTGCGTCGAAATGTACCGGTACCTTGTCCGCTACAACTCCCGTTCTTCTTGTGCTCTCTCGAAACGCTTTGTCGCCCATGTCTTTTCTTGACATCATGCCACCCCCCCCCCCCCCCCCCCCCCATCCCACTTCCCCCCCTCGCCTCCACCACCACCACCCTTGCGGCACGGCATTGAAGCCTGAGGCCACATCTTCTAACCCCCCACCTGCAACATGGGCCCATGGTGATTGTAGCAATTTCCGCCTTGCTCCATGTTGACACACAGTACTATCGCCATGTCGCAGTCTTGGCACACCAACAAAGTCACTGCAACCAGTGCGCCACGCCAACGCCAACGCCATCGCAATCAATCAATGTCATCTCCCGCTACATGAATGCCAGTGCGGTTGATCGTCGTCATGACCTGTCAAGATCATGACGCAACGCCGCCGTCTCTTACAAGCCTTGCCCGTATCGCCTGTCACGCCCGTTGACAGCGTGTTTCACAATGCATCCTGGCCCGCTTCCAAGGCCCAACCGTCGACGCCTAGCCTCGTCTCAGCGGAACCAGAACTGTGCAGTTCCGCCCATGTCCGGCCCGCATGCACCAAAATAGCCACAAGCTATGTGGTCTAATATGTGCTGATTGCATCAGACGCGAGGCGCGGAAACTGTGGCGTTCGCGCCGCAAAACATCGTGACAATGTATCCATGCGCACGCCCAATGTTGCCGTGGTTGCGAAGCGCACGGCGAATAAAGCAAACAAAGAACGAGGCTTCATGTATTACTATGCCACGATAACCCAGTCCCAATGTGCCGTCCATGATCACATCCTTTCTAGGTCCAAGCTAGGTCCCAACGCCACGCTGATGCCGCAAAACATCTCATCGTCCCACCATACATCTGACATCATGCGACCGGCTGTTTCTTCTCTACATCTGCAACCCTATCCTTATCGACAAACCCCATCTCCGTCTCATTTGCAACGTTCATATCGTACGCCTCAACAAACAAACTGCCAAGCAGAGCCACAGCGCTGAACGCCAACATAACAATCCATATGTACTTGAGCGCGTCCGTGTAACTTTCCCTGAGCTGTTCCTTCATCTTTCCGGCAGGCATATCCTGGATCACCTTGACTAGACCCGCAGCGTCTCGGGAGTACTCGCCCGCCATGTCAGCTAGGAGGGGAAAAGTAACCATCTTCTTTCTCATCTGGTTCTGGAAGATGACACCGCCAATGGCGACACCAAGCGTCTGACCAAAGGCACGAAGAAAAGAAAACATGTTCGCAGCGTAGGCCTGGTCTTTGGCCGTCGCCGAAGCTTGCACTGCCAAAGCCATAGCTGGGAACAGCACACCCGTTCCGACCCCACCGACTAGGTTCAGGAAAACCCATGCGACAGTTGAAGTATTGGGTAAGAGGAGAATCAAGAGGCCCATGCCCACGGTGGTGAACACCCATCCGGCACGGTTTGCCCACCGGTACGTACCCGTTACGGCAATGGCAATACCTGTTCCAATGGAAGCTGGTGCAACAGTGAATGTCCACGGAAACAATGCGACTCCTGAGAGTATAGGACTAAACCCCTTCACGGCCTGGAAGTACAAGGGCAGATAGTACAGAATACTCCACAATATGATGCCGTGGATGACTGTAGAAATGTAGAGTATCGCGGCTGACTTGGTCTTGAATACCGAGGTACGGATGAGCGGGTTGGAGGCAAAGAACTCAATGTATGCAATGAATGCAATTAGACCTGCAGCAGAGACGATGAGGGGCACAAGCGTACGCCAGGAATCCCAGGCATACTGAACTCCGCCCCAAGTGACAGGTATCAAAAAGCCGGTCATGGAAGCGAGGAACAGTACCATACCGATCCAGTCGACCTGCCGGAGCTTGCTAAGGAAGGCGCCGTGTTTCTGGTTGAGGTTGAGGAAGATTGCGGTCATAATAGCACCAACGCCGAGAAAGGGTAGATTGATCCAGAATACCCAGCGCCATGAAACATTCTGTGCGAAGCCACCACCTACGGTCCGTTAGCAACGACTCCATCATCATGGGAGATGTTACGCACCAAGAAGAGGCCCTACAACAGTACCAACTGCCCACATGACGCCGAAGAAGCTGAGCCAATTTCCTCGCTCGCGCAGAGGCACAGTATCGACAATAACCATTTCAGTCAAACATAGTATGCCGCCACCTCCGACACCCTGGATAGATCGGCCAACCAGGATGACAGTAAAGTTCTCAGCCAGGGCGGGTACGATCGATCCGACTAGGAAAAAAACCAGACTGACGTATATCAGGGACTTCCTCCCGAAAATGTGTGAAAACGATCCGAGGACGGGTTGGAAAACGGTCGAAGTCAGCAAAAAGGCAGTCCCGCTCCAGAAAGCCTCAATCGCACTTCCGCCTAGTGCTTTGGCCAGAACCTAAGCGATGTCAGCATATTCAGAGACTTCTCATATTTGTGGACGTACTGGAAGTGCGACTGATATCGAAGTAGCGTCTAGTGCGGCCATGAGTGTGATGATGCATAGACTGCCAAAGGCAGCCAGGAAGCGCCATCCTGGTTTGAACTTCTCGGGGCTAAGTGATTTGACGTCCTCTGGTGGTGCATCGCTCAAGGGCCATGATTGGGGCGTTTCTGGCCTGGCATCGTCCATGATGGACTGCGATGAAGTGTTTATCATTGTCTTGCTTGCGTTATTACACTTGTCAACTTGAGTATCGCTTGTTGGCCTGACTATTTTTGTATTAAGAGACATCATGTCAATTTATACATGCTTCATGTTCAAAATGCAGGACTTAACAATCGGACCAGGAACTTGTTCGTCCGACATGGTTGCAGAACAAAGGGACGCCTTTTCCACTGCGGAACAACATTTGATCCAAAACCCCGTCACACGATTCTATGGGCTCTGCCTTGTGTCATGGGATTTAGCTCAGACCTTGGTACGTAGGACTGCAATGCGCAAAGTGATGACAAGCGAAGTGACAGTTTAGCTAAGCCTTCAGCCCACGTTACACCACCCAGCTGCTCTACATTTATCGGATTCGCCAATAACAATGTACATCAAGTGCCCCATCGGAGCTTAGATCGGAGATGCTACCAGGGCGTAAAAGTGCTGCATATGTACGATGATAATCGCCGAATCACATAGTGTTGAGCCGGGGAGTTGTTCATCCGACACTGGCACGCCTGATATGTCGGACTTCGTGGTCGCCCCGGTTGTACTCTACTAAGACCGTTGCCTAGGGCTGTGGCTTTTGTATTATCAACAACGACACAAGAACGGTGAAAAGCGCACATATTGTTGCAAGTGTGGTGCGATGCAAAAAGCCGAGACGGACGAGCTACGTATGCACATCACGTGCGGAACATGGAGGCTGGGTGCTACCGGAAAAGGACGCGTCATTAATCCTGTAACACTTTCTTTCACCATCTCCGCAGGTGTTTTGCTTTCTTTCTGCTCCCTCGTGTGTCAAACGTACCTTAGATTCCGGGTGTAATAAAGAATCTCTGCGCTAATCGCATGTCGACTTGGAAGACACGTGACTGGAAACTGGCTGAGTACGACCCATCGACAAGCCTTGGTAACATTCATGTTGCTGTTGTTGAAAATAGAGAACGAATCATAAAAAAATCTAGGGAGATGCATTCTGTGGGCATTGTTGCCAGGCTCGAGATGTGGCCGTTCGCGTCTTGCATTCCAGGACCAGACTTCGACCTTTGTTCCCAGCAAGGCAGTCCGAAGCGGCTCCGCTTCCGTCACTCACCACGTGCAATCCCCAATGGCACTTTTCTTTGTTTGGTAGGATTCTAGAATATCTTCAGGGCAGATGCAGCATTCCGACTCTTTACAACTGCTTGCGACACTAAAGGTATGAGAAACGAAAAACAGGTGCATCTTCCGTCTCCGGTCAAGCATCGCATCCTATGGTCTTCTTCACTTAAGGGCATGGAGAGACCTGTACAATCGTTCAAATCCTTCATCCGGACGACACCCTCAATACCAGGTGCCGGAAACGGCAAACCTTTGCCACCAACACCATTTGGACCATCACTGCCGCCCTTATCACTACCGACTCTACCAGAGCCACAAGAGCGTTCTCCTAACGATACTGCCTGGGAAGCCCCTATTGAGTGGGGATCGCCTAGTCAACTTTCTCCATCAGACTCGATGTTTGCGGTTCGTACCTACTCGCCACTCATATCGGAACCATCCCCTGGTCTCTCCAGTATGCAAACAGAATCTGATACTTGGCCATTTGAAACGAATACCTCCGAGCAACCACGATTGTATTCAATACAAGAAGGCTCTATGGATAGACCAAGGACTCCGCCACGACACCCTCGAAGGCCTTCGCCGTTCCACACGCCAACAACTGGCAGTGACCCAGGTTTCCCCACATGGCGACAAAACCAAAGCGACTTTCTTGCAGTTCCATCTCCAGACCTACGGGCGACAAACTCGTTTCCAAATTCTTCTACAGAACTGCGGCTACAGACGACCGAGGCAAGCCCTACGAATTTCACCTATCGAATGTCAGACGCATCTACGAAAGCAAAAGCCTACGCCTCTCTTGGTATAGGTTCACCGAGAAACACGAAAGCCGAGTGGGAAAATTGGCCGGACGCTTCTCATGATGATAGTGGTGCGCCAACAACACAGTCTCTACGTGGACAGAAGCTACCGCCGCTAGATACAGGCCTGGTCATAGATGATGACTTGGATGAGCCCGATTCTTCCACGCTGAGTGAGCAAATGCAGCTGTTAAGTTTCTCTCAAGATTATCACAACGTGTTGGCAGATCAATACCTTGAATCACATGCTCATCTTGCAGGAGGGCCAGTAGGTTCGCCTTCCAAGATAGCAGCTCTGACGGGTACCGACATACCGACAACGAAGCGTTTAGCGAATGAATACGAGCTATTACCAGAACCCCTGGCTTGGAAAAAAGAGCTGGATCACGCAGCTTCGCATAGTGTTCCCGTCATGCTACCGTCGAGCATGTCGTCAACAGCCGAATCCCGCAGCAAGCATAATAGGTTAGCCTCGTGGGCGTCGTTACGTCACCTCAACAACAACGGAAAGATAAAATATGCTGAAGAAGACGATACACCACGCTCCTCGAGTGATTTTGCAGGTCCGTGCCGCAAGCACATTGACGGGAACAAAAAAGTTGGTCCATTGAGGAGGGATAGGCAAATGCCTAATATCATAACACATGCAAGGGCACTAAGACTAAACAAACGACGCGCGAGAGGTGTGGATGTACAAAATAAGAAAAGAGCGCCTCCCACATCTCGAGGTACTGCTTCTACTTCTACTTCTCCACCACCAGAACAGCGTAGTCCATTGATTCGGCTACCAGGGGGATTCGCACTGGTACGGCAGTCCCCGTCCATTACATCCCAACAAGAAGTCTCCAATGTCAAAGATGTCTCTCCACTAGAGGAAGATATACACCACGACCAAAATGTAGGGTCTCCAGTCTCTGTCTCTGCATCAGACGTCCCATGGCGACGATCATCCTGGTACAGCCAGCACTCACACGCCTTTGCCGCACCCACAACAACAACAATCAACCGAGAATCACACAGCTCATTCGGCTCCCCCCAATCACGACCCAAATCCAACCCCTCCTTTACTCCAACATCCCCCCTCGCACACGGGACAACGCTCCTCCCACATCGCCCGTTCCCACGCCACAAAACCGCCTCTCACATCTTCCCTTTTCCCATCATACGGCCCACGAAATAGTATCCCCCAGGCCGATACCATCACAGAGGAAGATTCGCTCGGCCGCGGCATCATGAATAAAGCACGTGATGTGCGCGACGCATGGAGGAGACATCAGAGAGAGGTCAAACACGACAAATTAAAGCAGAGTATTAGAGTGCTTGGGCCTACGGACCCGACGGCGGCGGCGACGGAGTATGTGAAGCATGAGCGGGGGAGGTTGGGTGGGGAGGGCAGAGGGGAGGGTAGGAGGCCTGGGTATATGGTTTGAGGGATCTTTTTTGGTAGGGCGAGGTGTGTTGTAGTATAGAGAAAAAGAAGAAGACAGTTATAAAATTATACACACAGAAAACGTCCATGAAACCACTCGTAGCTAGACCCTCATACACCATGCATGTCCCGAAACCAACCGTACCCGTCTTTCCATCAAACAGCCCAAACCTCCCTCCTCGTCCTCCACCGCGAAACCCTCTGCCGAATCCTCCACCTAAACGCATAAAGACAAACCAGCAACACGATCCCAAACGCCACACTACCACAAACTTTCCAATAATACTCCTCTGACTTGTCGGTATCAATGATACCCTTGAGATTCATGCCAAAGTACGACGTGAAAAACGACAGGGGCAGAAACACTATCGTGAAACCTGTGAAGACGAAAATCGCTTTGTTCTGCGTGTCTGCGATGATGGCGAGTTCGTTTTGCTCAATGGAGCGCAGTTGGAAGAGCTTGTGTTGTAGTGTTAGTGAGTGAAGTTGTTCAATAGGTGGGGGGGAAGCGGAGGCGAGACGAGGCGGCCAACATACCGAGTTCAGCGATTCGCGCAAATCAGCCGTGAGACGCGTGCACGTTATTCGTGACTCTTCCATCATGTGCTGTGCAAATGCTATACGCTCTGTTTCCGTTTCGCCCTCGGAATTATCCACAGTTTGTACGCCGGCTGCCTTGTCCTGTTACTCGAGGTAGTCGCAGTCTAGCTGGAGGCGCTTGAAGAAGTCTAGTTTTTTGGAGAAGATTTCTCCTAGAACTGTGAGTTCGTCGATGCAGACGAGGTAGGCGCGGACGAGGTGGATGGTTTCGTTTCGTTGCCAGCGGTCGTAGCGGCGTTCTTTCTGGATGTGGTGTTAGTGCGGGTGATGTTTGGGTTGGGAAAGGAGGTTAGGGGGGTGGGAGACTTACTAGTTCGTGTACGATGGCGTCGTGGGCGTCCATGAGGGAGGGTATGCTGTAGCCTTGACGGATGTTGTGGGGTGTGGTTCCTAGCTCGGTGATGAGGTAAACTAGGAACCATTCTACGTTCTTACGGCGCCATGTGGAAGTGCCTGTTTCGGAGAATTCGCGGTAGATTTGTGCTGTTGCGGAGGCGAAGTTGTCATGTTGCAGGAGTGGCTTCGGCATGTGGAGGTAGTGTCGCGTGTTTGTATTAAGGTAGTCGACGCCAGCAGTGGGCGACATTGTTAGTAAGAAGCCTATTGTGATCAGATTTCGCGCGTGTGATCTTCCCATTTCTTGCTTACCGTCATCTCTGTGGAAGCATCGCAACGGGTTTCTTGCGAGGTATGCATCTTTGTATTGTGGGTGTCTTGTCAAGGACTGCGAAACCTGCTCAAGCCTAGTCGTCCGAATGCCCTCCGACGGGCCGTTCATGTTGAACTGACTGCCTTCCGAGAGTTGCCAGGGCAGGTCAGACTCGGCAAGTTCCCAGAAGTTGACGGTCTTGCCGACATAATCCGCTCGCCATTCTACGTCTTTTCGGAGATTTTCATTCTTGTCGCCTACAAACACACCCGTGTCGAGCTTCGTCTTGAATTGATCATCGGACTTCAAGATACGCAAAAGGTCCCGTGAGTCTTGAATTGATTGTGTGTTTCGCATGTCGAATTGCTCTATCTCCAAGTATGGCCATCCCGCACGGCCAGCTTTGACAAAATGCCGTCCCATGGTCTTGGAGACGGTGTGAAAAAATAGCGCTTCGACAGACTGCTCATATTTAGCAGAGGGGGATGAGTTTCAATAAACAGATACTCACCGACTGTAGCAGACCAACACCGAGAGGGGCATGGCTAGACAGATGTGAGCGAGTGAAATCTTGTCAATGAGGGATAACGTACATCCAACGGACAGTAGACCACGATGGTTTCTGTCGAAATTCTGGTATAATTAGCACAGTTCAGGAATACATGCGCTGAATCATACCTTTCTCTAAATCGCCCAAGCGCACGTCATACTGCTGCGCTCTGCCCTCTCCAAAGTCACAGATCGTGACTTGCATCTCCATGCGAGGAGGGAACAATTCGTTGATAGCACGTTGCAGCTTTTCCTCCGCTGGCCTTCTAACCTTCACATCTTTCCAGAAGATAGTCCGCAGGAGAAGCTTGAAAGCTGTGCTACTCTCTCGATTTTTCGCCCATCGTCGCAGCTCCTCAACGGTCTCAGATTGTTTCTGTAATTGAACACGTCGGGCATGTAATGCAGACTCGGGTATATCGGGAGGTGGATCTCGTGTGGACTTGCCGAGGATTCTGGTTGTACTGACGGGAATATATGGGTGGTCCTTTTCTGAAAGTTCGAACACCTCTTTCTTCGCAGGGGATTTGGAAGCAGAAGTTGTGGATTGTCGAGAAACCACGTTCCCTAGATCTTTACCAAGCGTCATAGCGGCCATATAGTCCGATCAGTGCATAAAAAGCTCCAGTATAGATGCAAGTTGTTCCAAAATGGGTTCGGTTACTTGCTATTGATACTGCTGAGTTGATGTGTCGAGCTCACAGTAAATATTATGCATCTACAAAATAAGTAGCAAACCGAAGAGAAGAAAATTAGGCAATAGGGCACTAGCAAGACGAAGAAGTGAAGCAGGTGGATTAAATGCACTGTCTACAAGGCTGACCAAGGTTTTCCACAACTGATTACGCTGAGGCTGGAGCTCGCTATCCCCAGCAACTATGAGCTTGTCACTGGATATCGAATCATTTCGGTCATCTTTTCTGTACCCTCTAACCCGAAATCTGTCAGGTTGAATTCGACTGTATCGATGTCTTTGAACCCATGACTCTGATAAAGTCGCTGACCCTGGGCGGAGGCTTGCAGATAGGCAGGAAGCCCCAACTCTTCTGATTTTGCAATGTCCCATTGCACTAGAAGGCTACCAGCACCTCTTCGCCTGTGTTGGGGTGCGGTGACAAGAAGGGCTAGGACTGCATGGTTGCAATATGAGCATGCATTTCTGACTTGAGGATTCAGGCATTCTCGTTCAACTCACGTATGTGTGGATGTTTGCCCATCTCACCGTTGCGAGTGCAAAAGTACCCATGCGCAGCTTCTCTTAGGCGGCCGTACTGATCCACCTTCTTCGACTCTTCGTCCATCGGCTGCTTCAGGCCTTCAAGGTCGGGACGCCCCTGTGGATAGATTTCCCATTTCGCGTAGGCGACAATCTCGTCGTCGCTTTCCGTGTCCACGACTTTCAAGTGGTGTACATGATGTTTGTTATCAAGATCGTTTTTTATTGACGCCATCTGGTCTTCCTTGTAGCCTGGAAATGGAGGTGGGCGACCAATAACCAGAGATCCCAATATTTCCGTGCGAAGAGCTGCACATGTCGCAATGTCTGGATGCTGTACGGAGCGAACCAGCAGAGAGGTCATTTTGCAAATTGGGCTACTAAGAAAAGGAAGTAAGATGGCGCAGGTTGGAAGACGCATATTGGAAACAAGATGATGATGAAGCCTGTCGATAATGCGAGCCCTGGGGGGCGGGGCCGACCTCTTAAGCGCCCAGGCAGCTGCAGTGACGTCTCTCTATCATGCCTCTTACAGCTAGACATGCAAAAAACAGGGCCAAGCCTTCACAGTGCACGATGCCATGTATATATTGCAGTGAGCCTTTTGGTAGTTAAGCTGAGCACCAGTTGTCTTGGAGCGGGCTTGAGTTGTCCACGGCGGTTCTCCGATGCGCAAAGGGTATAATCAGCCCACTGCAAGAGTCTCAAATGTTAGTTAGCATTAGCGAGCCTTTGCGCATAGGGATACCATACCTCTTGTATACTTGCACCCTGAGCAAAAATTTAGCGTAATCGATTTTAGAGTCCCAGTGAAGTATGAGTCTTGGAAAAAGATGCAACAGCTTATCCAAGAACACGGCTGCGAACATCTTGATACTAATGACAGAAATGAATTCTAGCGAACTACTTCGACTGTCACGAGTTGCTCCGCGTCTCTAAGAATCTTCCAAATCTGACATGTGTTCATCTCTGTATAATTGACATTTACTTACTGTCTGAGTGTTTCATTACTAAGATAGTTGTGGAGCATCAGAGCCGCCTGAAAAAGGCATATGGAGAGGAGTGGAGGTAATGCATGTGGGGAGGCCAGACTATAAGCATTTTACTAGCCATATAGTTCATCAAATGCCCCGTGCTTCCATATGGAGCAGGAAATTCCAAATGCACCAATAGTCTCAGAGCAAAGACATCAAGTGATGAAATGTCTCACCAAGGCAAAGGTATGCCTAGACGTCTTGCCATAAGTTGATACCGTGTCTGCTTATCTTACTTGTACAGCCTTCCGACTCCCTAACCTTACTTACATTATGATGTAAAGATAGCGCAGCACCGCGCAGGATCACACAGGTGTATAATATGTCAGTACAAAAGCCGACTAGTTTTTCAGGCATGACACAAGCTCAAAGCCCTTTTGGAGAGTTTATAGTTAATCTTGCCATGCATTGTATACACTGCGAAGCTCTTACTGTCTTGAATCTCAGTTCATGTGATCCTGACCACTCTGATAATCTTCATCCCTAATAACATCTGCGCTGGACAGCTGTTGTATAACCTATAGAGCTCTCCAATCTAGTCCCTTTACTCAGCCATCTGCATGTTCCCATCTGAATTATCGTTAGCGGTAGCATTGCGATCGTCATCGTCCTTCTCGTCATCTCTGTCGATATTTCCACTATTTCCACCATTCAACGCACCACCCCCTTCACTCATCCACCCCATCTTCTTCACTCGCTCAATAGCACGCCTCCGCTCCTCCTCCTCCTCCTCCTCTTCCTCTTCCTCCTCTTCATGTCCCTTTTCATCTCCATCATCGCTTGTTTTACAAAAATACCTCAACAACCCTCTGGCCAATTTCAACTGCTGTTCCTGCTTACTCACACGCGCGCGAATATCGGCGTGCGCTTGAATCTCCTTGGCTGCCCGCCCCTCCCTGTAGCCCATTTCTCTCTCTCGACCCAGAAGACATTTCATCTCGTCTATAATTCTCGCGGCACCCTCTTCAAGCCCTTCTATATACCCTTCGTTGTAGCCCTGTCGGCGGGCGATGGCGTCTAGGTCTGCTTTACTGATGGAACTCGCTGCTTTCTGGCCATGCTCGTATCCTTTACACGCGGCGGTCTCGAGGAGACTTTGTCGCTTCTTTTGTTCGGTCTCTAAACCCTCGTGGAAACCGGCGTCGTATGCTTCTTGGATGGTGCTGGCTTGTGTTGTTAATGATGCGGTTGAGTTTATTTTTTTCTAGATTTTGCAACCAGCCGATAATGCGGTCGCGGTGGTTGGTGGTAATGACAAGGTTAGGAGGTGGTATTATGGCTTGCAAGGAAGCCCTTCGAGCTGTCCCAACTGCGTCGACGTCGAGTGTAGGTGACTTGGCCTCTTCTTCTACATAGCTGTCATTGCTATGATCTTCGTTCGACTCATGCTCGACGTCGAGTGTCGGTGACTCAGCCTCCTCTTTTACATAGCTGGTATTGCTATGACCTTCGTTCGACTCGTACTCCACGTAGAGCTCAGACTCAGATGCGGACGTCTCCTCTTCCTCCCTCGACTCCTCTACCCCCTCTGCTTCTTTTGCCTTCTCTTCCTCCACCGACCCCTTCGACCCTTCTGCTGTCTTTGCCTTTACCTCCGTCTGACTCGTCTTCTTTAACAGCCTCTTTTCCTTAGCCTTTTTGTCCCTTGTTTACTGTCTTTCGCATGCCCACATTTCCCTCAACCGGTGCCGTCTTGCCGTCGACTGCCGCTTCCTCTGGCTTGTTAGGAAGGATATACATTCTATATGCCATCATTTCCTTAGGTGATGCTTCAATGGTTTCATCTGAATCCGAGTAACCCTCGGGAGGCGTGTGCGGAGATGGGATTCTTGACGTCCGTTCACGTTCAGATGGTCGAACGGTCAACTTAGCAGACGGAGATGGGAGGGTATCAAACAAAGGGCTTCGGTGGCGTTTGTCAGCCGGTGTTGGTTCTGCGGGTATAGACATGCTGAGCACGAGAAGGTTGCCCAAAAATGATGTGTTGTATGTGTAGGTTCAATGACTTCGCGGGTGTTGAGCTGGATAGTGTGTACTAGTTAGGAGAGACAACGATAGATGTGATGAGAAAATTGCTTCATGAGAATGATCAAGTAATCTGGTAGTCTTTCGGATTGTAGTAGATAGCATAAGCGTAGAGAGTGCGCAGGTGAAAGCCTCGTTGCAGTAAGATGAGTTGCGCAAGAGCAGTCCGATTTCCATGTGTACTTGGAAGAAGCTCAAGGCAGCGACTACCTGGGTATCTGTACGTACCCGTACAGCATCAGAGAATTGGACAATGAGCCTGCCAATCATGTCTGTTTACATTTGCCATTTATTGTAACAATCGTTGAATCTACGCATTTAGTTCACTCCATAGGCGGAATTGAAGTACTGATAACAACTCAGTCAATGTTAAAACTAGCCATTCGCAAACAGAGCAGCATACAAGAGTAGAAACAGACGCGTAATGTCGAGAAAAATTGCTCCAGCTCACGATGCCCCGTGGGGATCCTTTGCCCGAGCGAATGGATATAATATCGTCTATGTCATGCTGTACTTCTACGCTAATACTGCAGCATTCCTACCGTCCCATGCTGTTGATCATCTCTCTCTGTGTTGCACGGTCCTTGTTCGTCTGACTGAGTGATGGGATGCTCCGCAGGTCTCCCACAACATCCTTGGCCTTTCCAAAGTACACCTCCTGCAACAGATTACGCATCTTGAGCTCCATATCCTCGACCATCTTGCCGATATTGGCGACGTGCGAGGTGTCATCCTCGACGGCCATGTCGGCTTCTACTTGACGCACCATATTACCAGAGAGGTCAAGACCGCCGAGCGCTTCGCTATCAGTTCCAAGGGAAAGGATAACAGTAGAGGTGAGCTTGTAGTGAGATGTTCGGGCGCGGTCTTGGGCGTCAAAGACGTGGATGCTGTCCCAGCTGCCAGAGCTCTTGGGTGTGGGATTGACGGCTACCTACGTTAGCATGTGGATGGCGGTTTGATGGAGATACGAGCATACACTTCTTCAGAAGAACACATCCTGCGAATCCATCGTCCATGTCCCAAAGGTAAACGCTCGATATGCCACCCTCAAAGTACCTGCCCACGTCAGTCGTGCCCCACAAGCTTTCCCTAGCTCTCCCAAGCTCGCCGCGTAGAACTCACAGCTCCCTGTACACGTCGAAAGCCTCGTTTGCCTTGACCTCCATCTTGCGAACACGATCACTAGGCGTGACACCTTCTTCAATGGGCGGCTCGAACTCGTTGCTCCATGGACTCCTCCAGCTGTCGCCGTCGCGGTTGTAGTCGCAGCACAAGAAGTCGCGCTTGGTCTTTGAACATTTCTTCACCGTAAGCGGGATATCGACAGATTCGAGCAGGTCTTCTTCAAGCGACGGGTTGAGCTGAATAATGTGGTCGACATTGCTCTTGACGTCCTTGGGATTCAGTCGGCGGAGGAGGTCGCTGCAGCTATCAGCAGGTGGGAAAATGCGTAGTGCAACTTTTCTTACAGAGCGCTATCAATAGGGTCCGCCATCCTGTTGCTTTTAATTCTGTATTTATCGGTGGTGAACTTGATGTGTTTGGTACGTTTGGGTACCAGGCCAGACCCCTCAATCTCCAACGGCTCCTCTGTCGGCGATTCGGGCGCTGGTGTTGATCGCTTGTCCCACGAGTCATGCGCGGAGAAACCCTGCGGGCCCAGGTCGCCCATGTTCGGTCACACGTCAACCTCAACTATGCTCTTTTCTTGATTTTGTTGGCTTTTGCACTGTTTGGAGTGTTCGTAGGTAGAAGAAAGCCGTATGTTTTGTGTATGGCTCTTGTGGCAGCAACGCACTGTCTTCCAGTCCTGAAGGCAGCAGTCACGACTCTCACCACAGCAGCATGAGCAAAGCTTCTTTGCGCAACGGCCTCAGCAAGGTGTGTGTACAACTCCCCTAGTCCTGTTGATATGGTTCTGTTTGAAGGAGGCGGTATCTTCTTGAGAATCTAGGTCTTTTCTTGCCCAACTGACCGCACCCAACTACATCAGAAAGAGATAGACAAGCTGAATGAGCACGCTTGTTAATGATTAGCCTTGAAACCCTATTTTATATATTTGGTTCGAATAGATACACCTGTCTCTCATGACTCTGTGCTGTCCAACCAATCGAGGCAAGCTCGCGACTCACCTTCACTTTGTCTCCGCGTGCGTGTTGTAACCAATGGCGAGAGAGTCGCGTCATGAAAATCCGAGGTGATTCTGAATTCAACGGTGATGATGCAGTATTTTTCTCATTGTGCACTCACCTTCACCTGCCCGACATTGCCGTCCCGCCCGACATCACCGTCATCGCGCCAGTGGGTTTTCGTACATACAAACTGATACTTACTTCCTCCCCTGCACCTTTCCTTCATTACATTTACACTTTTTCATTCCACATCCTCTACATCAACACATAAACTTTCACGACACCACATCGTCAATATGTCTGAGAATGGCAACTCCATTGGCGGCGCCCCTCAGTTCACTGAGCGAGAACTTCAGATGCTCGGATGGGCCATGCAGTCGCTCAAGTCCGGTCCTCCCGAAGTAAGTTGAGCTCAGTTCCTGTGCAGTTGTACATATCGGTCGTCTCATACAGACCACTTACACAAGTCATAGATCGACTACGACAAGCTCGCCACCTATGCCGGTATGACCAACCCAGGTTCTGCGAGAAACGCCTGGGCCAAGACCAGGGTCAAGCTTATTCAAGATCCTGACGGCACTGTTCCGGTCACTCCCAAGAAGACGCCTCGCAAGAAGGCTGCCGCTGCTAAGCAAGATGACGGCGAGGAGGGTTCCGCTGCTACCACCCCAAGAAACCCCCGACACCTCGCAAGCGCGCCTCCAAGAAGCAGGACGTCGACGGCGAGTCTTCTCCCAAGAAGAAACCTACCCGTGGCAAGAAGGTATCCGATGATGAGGGTATGTATACCCCACGTACGTTTTACGCAGTCGGCATTCAATACTAACAGGTGCACAGCAGTCAAATCCGAGGAGAACGAGGATGTCAAGATGAAGACTGACCCCGATGAGGCTCTGAATGGGACTATCGAAGAAGCTTAGAGATTTTTCTCGGACCCAAGGTAGTCAGCTCTTCTTCTCGCAAGCTACCGACCCTTTCTACTGTTTTCCTGTAGCGTCTAAAGATCAGAAGAGCACAATACTGGAGAAGAGGAGTACGACAGTGGTATGGACGTCTTGTCCCAGCATGGTGTACTTGAGAGCTTTTATTCTGTTTCTCTTCTCATTTCCCTCGGTCAACAATGTGGCGGCATTCAAATGTTCAAGATTGGGAGGCTTCATGGACGAGAGAAGTGTGGAAATTAGTCTGAAACGGCGATGGTCCACTTCGGCAGCGCATGCAGGCTGCTTCACGTTAGCTATCGCAGTCACAATCGTGCAGCTCCAATGCAAAAAGTACCCTTCATTACATGATTTCAATGCCGCATCTTTTCGTCTAACATGTCTTGCGTGTCCACGATATCTCACAGTCTCTATCATGTGCTGGTTGTGCGAAACGACTTATAGACCTGCATATATGCCAGCATGTATATACCTCGTGCCAGAAGTGCTCTATCCATAGAATACCCCATATCAGACCCGCTCATAGGGACACATCGCCCAGCGCGAAACCAAGAGTATTGGACATGACTACATTTTGAAATACGTGGCTATTGAATGCAAAAAATCATAACATGTATAATGCGAGAAGGTTGTTGTACGTCGAGTAGGACGACAGCATATGATGGTTCAGTGCTCGGATAGGAAGTGCATGCTGAGGGAGAGCGACTCAGTGCGCCAAGGCGCTAGGTATGGTGACTAAGCGGATCTCGAAGCTCGCATCATCGCCAATTGCGACGACATCAACGACAGCCCACGAGTCCACGATGCAGTCACTTCGTAGAACAGCAGTGACCGCTGGCCGCATCAACCGAACCTCTCTCCCGCGCCAGTCGCGCCGATTCGCTCACGATGAGCACGCCCACGCCCACCCTCACCACACAGTCGATGAGCCCATTGGGGTACGTCAAGCGCCCATTGCTTCTCCCCGATATTCCTAGGCCCGTCCAGGACACTGGAACGTCCCTGGAAGAATTATGCTGACCCAATTGGCATGTAGTATGGCTTTTGGGCGACGATAGGCGTCATCCCCGCTGGCTTGGCCATCTACACCATGTCGCGAAGTGACAGCGACAACAACGAGCCTTACTTCACACGCATGATCTCCAATGCTACGGCTGGGCTGCACGACAAGTGGACATCGCAAAACGACTTGCACGTGCGCATGATTGAGCAGGCGGGTGAGGACAGGGTTCTATTCTTGAAGACCCGGCCCCAACCGCACGTCGAGATGAAGTTTCCCGAGTACGTACCATCAAGCGGATAGCATGCGACTGGGAACAGACCATGTCTTCACTAGAGGATCGCTGCAAACTTGCGGGTGGAGAAGACGTTGGCGTGTGGTGGCCCATGCTAACGAGTGCAGGATCATGAACGTTGGATCACCTTACAACGTCCCTGCAGGAAGCCAAGTTCAGATGGACAAGGTTATCGAGAAATACAAGAAGCTCGCATACGAGGACAATGAGCGCAAGTTGGAGAAGCTGCGGAACAACGACATCTCGTCTGAGAAGCCATTCGAGGGCAAGACGCGCGTCAAGAAGGCGCCTGATATGTTCTAGGTAGGTATTGAGCTGGGCGGGCCGATGTACATAGCTAAGGAATGATATCCATTTCATTTGTGTATATGAGGTCTCGCACAGTCATTACAAGATGGTATCCCCGGATGATGCTGGGTACTGGGTACTGGAGGAGCGGGCCAATTTTTGTAAGAGGGAGATGAGGTAGACGATGAGAGAGGGGTGTAGGCTACAAGGGCTCGTGTACTCGAGGTATAGCAGCGACATGATGATGCCTGGATGTCTTCGCAGCATCATTAGTAGCCTAATATCAGAGTTATGATACACTAGAGGCGTCGTCATATACGAGGGGCCCTTATGTCAGGCCTACCGTAGCTGCCGCATAACGTCGCAAAGACAGACAGGCCTAGACATGTTACCGTGTTTCATAGTTGTGGCATCGGCACACGTCACTTTGTGGTAGGGCTGTTGCCGGGGTGTCAGCCCCACTTGGTGGCGGGTGCCTAGTCAGGGATCACGGTTGATTGGCGCAGCGTCAGTCGAGTATGTGCAGTTCGCGATGAAGTTGAACATGTGTAGTGAAAGTGAAGGTGAAGTCGAAAAGCGGTAGGAAATGGCTAGCTTAGTTTCTCCCCAAAGCTGTAGATAATTTTCTTCTTGTGCTTGACCTTGACTTGATTCCCAACCAACCAACACCTCGCCGCTTACCACTCGACAATCTCGCCGCCAGACCACGACCAGACAGCAAGACATTTGCTAACACGCTGAAAAGGAAAGACAGGTTTTATTTAGGGATCACAATCCCAAACACAAGGTACGAGAGGCCCTCAAGCCAGGCTGAAGCCGTGGTTTCGATTTTGGTTTGGCAGACAATGTCGACCAGATTGCTGCTGAATTGGCCGTATCCTATTCAGCCTTGGAAGCCCAAGTAGCTAATCAAAGACAGAAGCTCGGGAGGGGTCATGGGGACGATGCGGTCCTTGGGCAGTTTCCTCCTGCGCAGGACGAAGGCGGAGGTTCCCAAGGAACCAGGTAAGGCTTAGCGCTTGGTGCACCCCTGTCGCTCCTAAATACGGCGGATGAGCCGCCGCCCTGATTACGGCGGCTGCATAAACATCTTTCCTAGCCAGGCCGGCCATTCCCAGATCCCAATTCCCATTGTCTTGCCCGCACCCGCTTTTCACACTTTCACCCGCAGTCCAGTTTCGATGCTAACCCCATCAACAAAGTTTCCGCACCGCTACTCCCCGAACTCCCCTTCAACAACAACCAAAAGAATGACATGAACGGGTCAGCTTGGACCTCGGACGACACTTCTCGCACTGCAGACGCTGCTCTACCACGCATCACCTCACCCACCACGATGCCGCCACACACCTCACCCCGCAACGTCTCAGGCCCGCTCGCTGTCGACAAACCCCCCATGAGCCCACTGAGCCCCATGAGCGCCGACGAGAACAGCTCATGGGCGCGCCCAAACCACTACAACACGCCAAACTCCAAGACATCGCAGTACATTGACAAGATCACCCAAGACAACGATCGTCTGCGTCGCGAGCTGCGAGCCGAGAAGCTTGCGCGAGAAGACGAGGCCAAGCGAGTGTCGGCCGCCCAAACAAAAGCCGAGGATTCGCGTGCCGAGTACGAGCACTGGCAGGTTCTCGCCAGTACCAATGCTCGAGCCATAGAGCGCAAAGACCGGAAGCTAGAAGAGCTCAAGGCCACGTTGGACGTCGAGGTTGCCAGGAGGAAGTCGGCGGAGCAGCGCGCCGAGGAGGCCCTGAAGATGCTCGGAGACACGCGGTCCGAAACACAACGGCAGCTGTCACAAGCGTACGAGATGAAGGGCATGGCAGACACCAACCTTGAGACTGCCCGCGACGGCTTCAAGCGCATGACCGAGGGATACGAGCGCAAGATCCGCCTGATCATGGACGAGCTGAACGAGCTGCGAAGGAAGCGCCTCGAGGACGCCGACAAGATCAAGCGCCAGGCCATCATCAGCGACCAGCTCCAACACGAGTCGTCACGAGCTATCCGCACCGAGGCCAAGCTGACCAATCTCATGGAGGCTTACAAGATCGAGCACAAGAAAGAGGTGGAGCAGCTCGTCCAGGAGGCAGAGAAGCTGCGCCGTGCACTCCCAGAGAAGGAGCGTGAAGCACAGGAGCTCGTCGACTCGATGAAGCAGACTCGTGATAAGATGCGCTGGGTCATGACTCAGCAGCAGCGCCAGGCTGGGGCTTGAATCCATCTTCCCCACACTTCGCACCATTGCCCACCAACATGGTAGAGGAAACACATAACTAGCGGAACGAAACGGACACGAGCCGCCACATTTGACGGTACACACCCCGGTGCATAGACGAAATACCCGTTGGTCTCTGCTCTCCATACAGCACGACGATAATGACCGAGTTTTGTTTCCTGGGGTTCGATGGCAATCTGTAACATATCTGGATACGGCGTTGGGGTTTGGGCAAGCATCATCGTATCATGCGGGGATGAGAAGGCGCTTTCTGGGTATCGCGAGCAAGTCCGACAGTATGCTCGTGGGGTCATTTGAGTTGGCTTGCATTTGCTTGCCCGCATATCTATCTACTGGTTCTTTCTCTTAATTCAATTTGTCACTCTGATCTCTATCCCAATCTTTGCTTTGATTTCACATGTCCACAGCTATCGCTCCTGCAGGTGTGCGGCTCGTTCCTTCCTGCAGGGCACAGAGCTAAAAAAAAGGGGGACGCCGAGCATACCTGCCGTAAGGGTTTCTTTTCACGTACCAAACAGCAACACCATCACCGTACCATCCGCATCCTCACCCTGAAAACTCGTACTGCGCCCCTTACTAGCTGCTCAGTGTATCGGCACAGGTAGGCACGGATCGCCTTCAGCACAAAGCACATCACAACTGCGTAAGAGAGATCCCTGGTGTAAGAAGCAGATCACTCAACAAAGCTTAAACTTTTCATTTTCCCATCTAACCAACAAGGACGGCTAAAGTCTGCTTACAAATACATGCAGGAAAGAAACAACCTGAAAATGCACAAACTTCCTCCGAGCTCAAGATGCGGAAGTGGCTCCGTGTGTCACAACGACCTCCGGCAAGCATCTGAAATCCCAAGTTCGAGAGTACTGTTCGTTCTGGAAGAAAGTCAGCCACGTTCCATAAGATATAGGAGCGTACTTCCTCACCGTTCCGCAAACCGAACCTAGTTGACCGGAGTACCACACTGTGGGCAGCATTTCCCGGGAATCACCCACACCGTATCGCCGCGCTCAAGACAAGCAGGACAACGACGACCAGGTACCTTGGCCTGTCAGCACGGGCCCAAGTACTATCAGTATCCAAGACCTACCGGCCAAGTAGTAATTCCTTCGAGGTCGTTCATGCAAGGAATGGCGACGTTGTCAATGGGTGTGGGTAGGCACATGGTGTTGGCTGGCGAGCGGAACAGCAGCAAAGCGTCTTCAAGATGGTATCTGGGTTCAAATAGAAGCAGATGCTACAAGAAAGGGACACTGAAAGACAGTAGATGAAGCGAATGAGAGTGCAAGAAGAGAACCTCAAAGCGAAGGTGGCTAGATTACTGTCTGTCTATCAAGACAGAAGAGCGGTCTTTATACCTTGACCGTTCCTCCAAAACGGTAGCTACACTAAATCCCTGGTACCGGCGTAACTCATGTACGCCGCACGACGCTTGTAGCGCGCGCATCAGACTGCAGTTTCCCGATCTCGAGGAGACGATGTTTCCTACACCTCGCCTCTCCAAGGTAAGCATAGACCACTGTGCATCGTCTACCATAGGACATAAAGGACATTCGCGCCATGCGGTTCCACATGACTGGGAACATGCGGGCCAAATACATGTCGACCGTTGTCTTGGAGCCGCTAGACTCCCAGAGTATCCGAATCGACCAGGAAGATAGTAACATAGGTATACACTAGGGCTACAGATAACGAGATTACTTTTTTTGTTACTCTGCCGATGATAAACGGATTGGTATCTCGCACTGCCCATGCCATGGAGCCTATCCATCAAGATGTCGGAAATTGCTCGCGGCTCGCTACTGCCTGCCGCTTGAAATCGCGCACGATCAGTACGTTCTCGAAGCGACAAGACAACGCAGTCATGTGGGTGTAACCGCCAGTGCTTACCGATTGTATCCTGAGTACGACGTGTGGAAAGGCATGATATCGTTGAGCTTCGTCGATTTGTCGTTTTCTCGTGTTCGCCTAACAAGCCACCATTCATCCAGAAGGCCTGCACCCTGCGTCCAGAAGCAAACTTGCGCACCACCCCGCGTTACTACATATGGTATGTATGCGTTCGCTTCCTATGATCCGTTGGTGTTGATTGGACATTGCGTAGGCCAGATCGATTGCCGAGCTCTCCGTGATCCACCGCCAATCCCGTTCACTGCCGCCGCTTCGTCTACTAGCTCATACGGAAAACGGTTCCGTCGTTATACAGCTAGCTAACTGTTTCACAAACTGGTGTGGATATAAGCCATGGAAAACAAACTAGCTGCATCATGCAACTAGTTGTGATGTTTGCGACCCAGGACGGTAAGTACTGGTCGTTTTCACGGTCGCCTTCATTGTTTAGACATCACCCACTAGGCCATTTGGGTATGCTGCTCGCAGTCACAGAACGAGACTCATAATCCAACCACCGAAATGCCGTCCGCGTGGTATCCAATGCCCCGGAAAGCTTGAGAAGAAGTCATTTCGCTCGCATGTCCATGAACAAGGACGAAAAGAACGATGTTGACCTCGACGTTTTCCCGATTCCTTATCTCGATATCTACCAGCTGCCCGTTGGCCCCGGAGCTTTCTTATCTGTCGGTTTCATGACTCAGAGGATACCACCTAGTCCACAGTTTACGGTCTCCACAGTCTCTAATTATGAGGTGTTTGCTTGCGGCTAATTGGCATCAACCAACCACGCGGAATTTGGCCAGCATATGAGAAATGTGCCAAGTGAATATTTCCTGGTTCGACATAGTTGTACAAAACGGTCAACATACTTAGTGCCTGCATCTTCATTAGTACGTACGATCTACCGTACAATGTCGAACGCCCCAAGACCCATTATGGAAGGGGCCATGACGCCTCCACCGCTCCAGCTTACCAAGAACTACAGCTACGAACTTGGAAACTTCACAATGGACGTCATGAGACTAGCCTGATAAGTCAAAGCCGATGAGGGATTATTACTCACACAGCTGGGTTGTGAAGGGCCGTCCCGTCCGTCGCTCTTGTCGAACATACCACGCGGTATCCACCTCACCGGAATTTCAACGTCAGAGAAAGGAGCTGTGACCGACTTGAATGCTCGCACACCGGAAACCATGGAGCGTCTCGCTATTAAATAATGTTACTATGGTCAAAGAAAAAGCATTCTCGGATGCTCCATTACCTCGCTCTCTCTCGGCCCCGGATATAGCGTTGTGCCCTTGACCAAGAAGCAGTTGATTAGCTGCGCCAATCGAAGGTCCTTTTAGTTCTAGGGTGCCTACGAACTATGCCAGTGGTCATACAACTGTGAACATGGTACCCGTCAACACCTCCAATCGTGTTTCTGGACCAGGCTAAACATCTGGGTAATACCAAGCACCAAATCTTTCGCCTGTCCATCCTTGATTATCGGTGTGCGAAAATGTTCAGTTCACCGGACCAACTCCTGACAGCTAGCTGGGAATCTTGAGATACAGGGCGCGGAGTTGTCATGCAGCACAGACCAGATATCATAGAGCTTTGGGAGTTCAGGCCTATATCGTTCATGCTCAGCTGAAGCATTTGGATTGGCAAGACTTCAAGGAGCCGATATCGGCCGGGAGAAACCAGCGCTCGTTTCTTCGCAGCCGAATCAGCATACTACCGCGAATCGGAATAGTCTATCCATGGGCTCGGTCGCCCGTAAGAGCGCCCCGTAGCCCTACGGAAAAGCTAGATATGCACATCATCTTCTGTACCACTGTTCCAGCGTCTGATTTGGTACACATGCTATACCATTGGAAATGCAGCCTCCCTTGATGTGTGAGCCAACTCCTTGTGTTCGCGGCTCGGTACGGCTTTGCGTTCACCTGGTCAATACCAGAACTCGACTATAGCCACTTGAGGTAATCGATAGTCTAGGGATGGACAGATATGATTGTACAGACTTACAGAAGCAGCCCTGCACTCCTGCACTTTTCCACCTTTGGTACAGCAGCACGTTTCCGCATCAGGTAGTGCACGATGCATTCGGTAGCGACGTTCATTCATTCGTTGCGAGCCACGGAGAGTTCCCCGCAGCGTTATGTATCTGCAAAGTTTGCCGATACTGACTATCAGTGCCCACGTGCCAATGACGGAGTGACTTTTGGTCCCACGACGTTGCTCGAGCCACACAACGAGAATGACCACAACCTGCGCGTACAGCGACATTCTGTACACCGATCTAATCTCCGCCCTCTCCTCGGCCCGCTGGTCTAAGATGCCGCTTTCGGACAGAGTCTTCCACTCGGTACGACAGAGCAAGTGCCTTGCCGTAGGGTCATTGCTTCTCAACTCCCCGATGGTCCCCGCCGCTACACCAGTACCACGAAAGTCAATCTCCATGGAGATCTAGTCGCCCCAATATGACATGCCCCCAGTCTCGGATCAGGTATATCCGCCCTGATACGAGGGGCCCAAATACTTGGTTTCTTACCGGCCCTTGGCATTCTGAATACGTGGATGTGCAGTCCCAACACAGCTTATCGCACGCTTTGACAACAGATTGAGCCGCATGTGACCCAAAGAAATGTGGTTACTACCGCGTTGCGTATCTGTCACACGGACGGGAATTGTGCTTTGCTCTGTGATGGAGAGACGAGAGAGGGCCTTTTTTTTTCTTGCAATTAGGTGACCGGTGTCTGTGTACATCATATCTGGAAGCCTATGACGCAACCTACACGCGACGGCTTCGAGGGCTTCACAGTCACCAATATTACATATCTTCACAAGCCATTGTTGCGCGAAAAGATGAAAGCTGGATTCGACTTCACCGGTCTTTCTGAAACCCGTCATAGAGGACAATCCGAGAAGGCAAACTTTACAGAAGTTTATTGATGATACCTGTGCTAACCTACTTACTACCAGTGATAAGACACAAGAGCTGTGCTTGACATGGGGTTGAAGCAAAGGCTTACAGACAACACGTGACAAAAGATGCAGACTTTGAAGTCACGTTTATGCTGGACTGCAGAAAAGATTCTGTTAATGATGTGCGGTAAATCTGCTTATCCTCCTCTTTTCTCCATCCGTCTAGCAGTCGCACATCAACGATACACTCTTGTTGCAAAGACTGTTGTTGTGTACTATCTGTTTTTTTACTATTTCAACTCACTCCTGTCTTGCTGTTGTGATTTCCACTCCCGGGTGGGATGGATGGCGTGGATGTAAGCAATTATGATATATCGTCATCACTCCAGACATATTGTACAAACATGTGAAGAGGGCGACAAGTAATATATTGAAATTCTAATATGTGAGAAAGTAAGACGTGAAGCTCCAACTCACATGTTGTCATCACGCAAACCGCCTACCAAGCAGCATTTCATACATGCAAGATGTCATACCATGCATGTGTGCATTCTCCCAGATGGCGACATCACAGCTGTGAAAACCTCGCCTCCCCGCCATAATACCTGCCCCTCTCCTTCTTCAATCTCTGCACAAGACAGTGCTGATGAGCTAAGCCCTCTTTCGGCAAGTGATTCCGCCGACTAAGCCTCCTCTGCATGTGAAAGAGCTAAGCACAAACAAAAATCAGCGTTTCGCCCAAGACCAGGCTTTCACAACAAGATGAAAGGAAAGAAAAAACAAGATAGTAGCGGACAAGAAGGAACCACTCCACAACAGTTCAGTTCAATCAAGCCGCACTAACCGTCTTCCTAATCCTAACCAGCAACACGCCCTTGGTGATGACACCGTTTGAGTCGTAGAGGTGCAGCATGCGGAGACCGGGGCGGAGGCGGTCGAGGCGGAAGCATGCCCATGCGGCTAGATCGTCACCGAGGCGCTCGTCGTCCATGACCTTGAATCTGGGTGGCGGGAGAACACAACGTTAGCATGCGTTTTAAGATGAAGAGGATGCACAATTGCCGAGCGCGTAAGTAACCATGGGGGGGCCTGGAGAAGATCTGGTCGCGCATGGTGGATCTTCCATACGCAAAGTAGTGGCGTGCATTAGTGAGATGGTGGCTAAGAGGCTGGCGAAACAAGCCGGCCTGCCCCGTGTACTGCAGCCGCGAGGTTGGGGCATCTCTGTACCGGTAAAGAAGAAACGACGAGGCGCAGACACACCAAGGCGGGAATGACGGCGATTTGCAGTGTTGATGGACCCGATCCTAGTCATCGTAGTACAGCCCCTCGCTCCAAATGCCAATTCACCCGCGTGTATCACCTTTGATTGACGCATGCAGGCAAAAAATGCAGTGTCAGATCAGGTCCAGGCCACCCATATCCAACAGATTGTGTTCTGGTAGACCGGAAAAAGTCTCCGTGTGTACGAGGGTCATGCTTGCGGTCCTCATGGCAGGCCGCATATGTTGGGCGAGCACGACTAAACAAAAGGAGATGATGGACTTACCGGACAAATGTCAATTCCTCCGTCACGCCAGGCACGCCAGCAAATTTGATGACTTCGCGGCCGAAGTCGGGATTTGGGGATCTCGATGTCTTGGTTTTTTGTTTATAATCACCCTTTTGGCTCCTTCCATTGCCGGGGACTGGCTCTGCGTTGCGCTCTTCGTGCGACTCGACATGCAGCTCGACTTTGACGTAAGGTTTGAAATCCTTGGGGTCATCTTCCTCGGGTGGTAGTGGGATATCCTGTCCTCCTAGAAACTCGATGCTCAGATCTAGGTCATGGTGAGGAATGGCAGTCTTCTGTGTTGCGGCGTTGCTCGTGCTGCGGTATCCTTCAGGTTTGAGAACCCATCCGGCAGTGCCCGCAAACATTGCTTCGTTTTGCATCATGCCAACATCCCAGCGTTGCCAGTTGAGAGCCACAATCTGCACACCCGCCCGCCAGAAGACGGAGGGGTTCAAGTTGGATGAGGTTAGCCGGAGACCCTTTGGATATGCACGCATGAAGAAGTGCTTGTTGTGACTGAAGAGACCTACGGGGTCAGTTTCGTGAACCTCCATCAGCGTCCCCTCTGACAAGGAGAAAATGTGAGTGGGAATCTTGGCCTCTGGTGCATCGAGAGTTTTATATGAATAACCAGCCAAGTAGACACCGAGTTTGGACAAAGATTCGATAATTTTGGGCTTCGGCGCTGGTGGCTTCTTCTCCCCATCCGGCCCGACTTCTGATGATGTTCCCGAGTTGACGGAAGCTGCACTTTCGGTGTGTTTCAGAGGCGGTCGCGATGCATCGGTCGTCGCTGGTTGTGACGTAGGAGCCGTTGGAGTGGTATGGCCGCGCTTGACCTTGATAAGTATCTTCTTTTCCAACTCTTTGAGAGTGGGTAGATGGACGCTGTCTAGGTTTTGGGCTGGCTCCAACGGCTCCTCAAGTATCATGCCCTTCCAGTATTCGTTCATGATTTCAACCATAATCTCTTGCTGTTCTGGGCAGGTATGGACCTCGAGACTGACAATCAGCGGTAGATTTGACACTGTAAAGGCATAGTCTCGGATAGTTGCGCACACAGCCCGGAAGGTCATGTCTTTGGTTAAGGTGTAGCCGTGCAGCACCCTGGGCTCAGCTCGCTGTGTGAAGGAGGCCGAGTGCCAGGGCTCAATCTTCTGCATGCCTTGTTGAGGCGGCGGGGACGCTTCGTAGCTCTTCTCTTCGGGCTCCTCCTTCTTGCCAAACTTTGCGGCCAACCTCTTCCGAATGCTGAGGCCTGACTTTGACTTTTTCTTCTCCTTCCTCAACCCGTCGGCTCCTGGGTTACCCATTGCAGCTTCCTCGTCAGAGCTTGAGTCGGAGAGCACTTCTCCGTCCCATACATCTATCTCGACGCAGCGACACCCGCGCATCAGGACGTTCTTGTAGGCATCAACACTCGCATCGCTCGAGAGCTGGTTGCCAGTGAGGTATGTGTTGTGGCTCGAGGAGATGAAGTAGTTTGAGATTGGGTATGACTCGTCTAGTGGTGGCGGTGGCTTCATGACACTCGCTGAGTCTGACATGAAGTAGTTTGCGAAGTGTGAAAATGATCCGTCCGCCAGAAGCTCTGCATCCTTTCCAGAGCATTGCTGCTCCTCGGTGAGCCAACGCAGCTGTCCTTCCTTTGTCGTCAAATCGTAGTGTTTCGAGATGTCGGCGTATACAGTCTTGAGATAATCGGTGAGGAGCGGTGATAGGTTGTCGACGTGGCGGGCTGTCGATGTTGCTGATGCCGTACCTCCGCCCGCCTGAAGGTGTGGGTTTTCAACCTCTGGGGCGCCGAGCTTCTTGTCTTGGGCAAGATCCGGCATGGTGTAGGCGAAGAGCAGCTGTAAGGGCGAACGAACAAGGTTGAGTGTGTGTCACGATGGGGATGGCAGCGACGTGTGAGTATACAAGCGTATATGTATGGCTTAGTAAGGGCTGAGTGCAGACAGCTCAGCTGTGCTAGTAGGTGTGTGAGCCTTGTTGCTAATTGCGATTGGATGCTACACGCATGCAAGGCGTACCTGAGATGGAGTGGTAGGGAAGTGCCGTATGTGCAATGTGCAGGCCAGTATGTTGATGTTGACTATAGTGCTATGCTATGGGTTTGGCAGCGGGACCTAGCAAGTGAGGAGGTGCGGCCCGCAACGCTGGACGGTTGAAGCGCGATGGCCTCATAGTCAGCTCGTGCCTTCCTTGGCTGCGGCATCGGTGTTTGATCATGCAATTGGTGGAGCGCAGACCATGGCTAAGACGTGCTTGATAGCGACAACGCGGCATTGGACGTTTGCTGCATGCCTATGTACATAGGATAGCACAAATGTGAAGGATGGGGTTCCGCCCTGTTTGCGTTGGTGGTCGGTCTGACTTCTGGGCCCTGACATGTGCCGTTGCCGCCAAGTGACGACGTCACAGGGCACCTGGGCAGGGTCCAGTATGCTCACTTCACTCACTTCACTCCAAACATCCTTGGTGCAATATCAGTATGGTGAAATCAAGAAAAGATGCAGAGAACGAGGTCCGATCATGGGGATTCGGACACGTCTTTACCTGGACAGACAGCCCGTAAATTGGCCTACGCCGCCCATTGTCGCATCTGCAGCTAACTTCAGCCACAGCAATGCCCACTACTCGCCACACAAGCATAGTGGCAAGACCACACATCTCGTCCTCAGCGGATCGTTGACATACACATATCCCGACGACCCCGACGCCAAGAAAGAGACTATAGGCCCTGGCGACAGATGGGATGTCGACGCGCAAAAGGTGCACCAAGTCTGGGTAGGCAGTGAAGGATGTACATATGTCATCGGCGAGTGAGCGTGAACATGCGCAGCATGCCAATTAAGACTATCCTATCCATCTAATCATTCTCCATCATCCCAAGAAGCCGTGCTGTCCCAGGTACTTGATCGCATCAAGCGCCACTTGATCCGCCTTGACAAGCTCTTGTTCTACCATGCGCTCGTACAATCCCACGAGCTTATCGTCGTCTTCTTTTGGTGGGTGCTGGTATTTGCATTTGCTGTAATACGGACATTTCCCATTCCGCTTCCAGTTGGAACATAGGTTGGTGCTCTTTGCATCGGATTGCGGCGCTGCACGCTGAGCTGGCGGAACCTTAACGGGCCGTGGAGCTATCTTCGACGATGTGGGCTCTGGTGCTTCGTCACTATCGTCTGATTCGGATTCAGAATCCTCCTCAGACTCTTCTGAGCTTGAGACTACCGAAGACTCCGACAAGACTGAGCTTTCTTCCTCCGAAGCTGTGTCGCTGGCGTATCCGAGACCCAAATCTATTCTCGGCGCAGCTTGCTTCTTTATCATGCTTTCGTGCAGCTTCTTTCTTAGAGCAGCAAGTTCGCCTTGTCTTTGTTTCTCCTTCTCTCTCTTCGCCTTGTCCTCTTTGCTCGTATCGCGGGACTGGGTGGGCCGGACTTGGATATCGACATGATCTTCTTTGCGCGGTTTCCCATGCAACTTGCGCAGAAAGTCGAGCTCGGCCGCGCGTTTTCTGGCAGCCTCCTCGGCCTTTTCTATTATTCTCTTCTGCGCGGGGAAATTCTTTCTTCGATCTTTAATCCATGCCGCCACTTCTGCACCTGTTTGTATGCTGATTGTCTCCCCTTCATGTTCGAATGCAATGCCACCGCCTTTGAGCTTCTGTGAGAATGCCGCCTCTTCGTCAACCTCCTCTTCATCACTGCTCTCTTCGGGAACGTGCTGTTTCGAGAGCCCCAGGTTGACCTTGCGCTTCTTGTCGGCTTGTACGGCGGACGGGGGCGGCAGAGCGAAGCCAAAGCTGGGTACCTGTGGAGGAACGGCAGCTTTGGCTCTCGGTGGCTTCGAGCCTTGCTGTCGTGTAAAATTGGTGCGGTCGCCGAGTTTCCGCTTCTGGCCTGCATGTCGTGATGGAGAATACCGAGTATCGGGTTGCTGATATTGGGGTGAAGACGGCGGCGGGTGTGAAGGAGTTGCATTTCCAACGCCTGTCATATGATTGGCAAATGCAGCCATTGACTGCACTCCAGCGGGTGTCGACATGTAAGACATGACTTGTGCGAGAGCGTTGGGGTCGAATGGTTGCTGTGTCTGGCTTTGAGCTGGCGCATTTCCCGCGAAGGCTGGGTTGACATAGGCGTTTGTGGGCGCGGAGTTCGGCGGCGCGTTCGACTGATGCTGTCCGTGGTTTGTATTGAAACCTCCCCTGTAGTTTCCGCCGCCTCTATTGTGCTGTTGACCTCCTCGTTGGCCTCCGCGTTGGCTTCCTCTACCGCGCCCATCTCCCCGTCCACGATTCTGTCCATGACCTCCCCTTGTATTCTCTCCAGAACTGTGAAAGCCGCCACCTCGGTTCTGGGTACTACTTCTCCCGCGATCATGATCGGCACCTCCTCGATTGTGCCCTCCTCTTTGGTTTGTATATGGCTGCTCGTTGGACGTAGCCTTGGGCGGCGGTGGTGGTGGAGGCGGAAACTTGAACGGCGTCATCTCAAATGTCGTGACGGTGTCGATTATATCGTTGAATAGGCCACTCGCATCCCGCAAAGCAAATTCGAGAAACACAAAATTATGCGCCCTGACACGACTTTCACGGAAAAGTTGCGCGGGAGATGAGACGCGCCTCGGAGGTCCGACAGCCAAAGTTTCCTTATCGATATCACTAGCGTTGCGCTAATGGTCACCCAGAACGCCAGCTTAGTCTCTGACTCTCCCAAGTATATCACAATGTCTAGCTGACGATTACTCCTTACACCCAAATCCATGAAGCCCCCAAGTCTGCAAACATGTTTATACTCGTAAGTTTATATTTAATGATCCTCTCACCATGTAGACAGTAGCTTGTCAATGTCATCTCATCGAAAATTTGTGAGAACGCAAAGAACATCCGACCGACTCGATACACATGCGCCGTGATATATGGAGGCCTTGGGTTTTATCGCAAAACTCTGTTCACACCATAGCAAGACTCTGATAGACCCTCTAGACCACGATTCAAGACTTGATACAAATCAAGCCCGAGGACTTTAGCAAGCCGAGCCCGCAAGCTATCAAAGATGTAGTCAACGAAAAGTACAGCAACAGGATCATTCCAAATATAGGGTTATGTCTTTGCATGTGGGATCTATTATCAGCCACCGAGGGTCTAATCGGCCATGGGACAGGTCTTGTGAACGTCAACAGTAAGTGATACTATCGTGGTTTTCCCTCCCAGCTCACACGCGTCAGTCGAATTTCGCATGACTGTCTTTCGTCCATTCCGTGGTGAAATCATCTACGGACTTATCAAGTCTTCAAACGAAGAGGGCATTATCATCGATCTTGAGTTTACCTCCGAGGTCTTCATACCTTACCAGAACCTCCCAGAAAATTCAACTTTCTCAAAAGCAGAGAATGTCTGGGTCTGGAATTCTGAGGGCACTGAACTGTTTTTCGACAAGGGTGAACCCGTCTTATTTAGGGTAGAACACGAAGAGTGGTTCGACCAGAGGCCGACTATTGTGGAAAAAGATGATAAGGGTGACATCATTGAGGAACGACCCACAGCATGGAGAGTCATTGTGAGTACGAATGCATCATGGATAGAATTTAATCTAATCTCGTATACAGGGTTCTATGGCTCAGCCCGGTTTAGGTCCCACACTTTGGTGGGCAGAGGGTGAAGAAGGCGAAGAAGGCGAGGATGGGGATGTCGAGATGGAGGGCGTTGAGTAATGAGCATCTCTCACCCATATAATCACATATGACCTTTCCAGGTTCGATACTACATGGCCAGAAGCTGTCTTCGGCTGGGAGGCTATTATACCCATTTCCTATTGGTACCACATCCGGACATATTCTTTCGATAGGTACATCATTTAAGTCGCCGACTCATTATCGCTGCACTCTGATCTATGGATATGCATTGTTAGGAAATGAATTTATGAGATAGCTCGGAGACGGCAGCAATGTGGTAGCGCCGAATGTGATGTCTTAGCATGCCTTCCTCTGGATGCATGTTCACGTAATCGCCCCGATTAGGAAACCAACGACCGAACCTCGGTATCTTCTCCGCGCCGGCGCAGGAACGTTATGGATGATCTGTCGCGCACTACAACAACGACTACCACTCTGTCCTTCTACCGTCTTCCTGCATCACGAATCTTGGTCCAGAAAAGAACATTCTTAACGACGTACGTGACCAGGAGTAATCGGACCACCTCTCTATTCTAATTCTACATCAACACCACCTAACATGCCATCTTTCACCTCCATTCACCTCGCCGAGCGGCCTACGGATGCAGTCATCGCTGGCAAAACCTTCACATCAAAGCAGCAGGAAATCCCATCGGCATCCGCCCTCAAAGATGGAGAAGTGCTATTCCAAACACTCTACCTATCCCTTGACCCTGCGATGCGCGGCTGGCTCAACCCAACACGGTCCTACATCCCGCCGGTAGAAATCGGCGCTGTGATGCGCGGTAGCGGAATTGGCCTGATCATCGCCAGCAAAAGCAAAAAATTCCCTGTTGGCATGTACGCAAGTGGCATGTGCGGATGGTCTGAGTATGCTGTTCTTCACGAGAAACATGTCGAGCCTCTAGACTTGCCAGAGGGTGCTGTGCCGACAGATGCGCTGGGCGTGTTGGGAATGACAGGTCTGACTGCCTACTTTGGATTGCTGGAAATAGGCCAGGTCAAGGCGGGCGACTTTGTAGTCGTCAGTGGTGCAGCGGGCGCTACAGGAAGTGTCGTCGGTCAGATTGCTAAGCTCAAGGGCGCAAAAGTTCTGGGTCTCGCTGGTGAAGACAGTAAAGTGGCATGGCTCAAGGAAGAGCTCGGTTTCGACGACGCGCTCAACTACAAGGATCCAGACTTCCAGAAGAAGTTCCGCGCTGCGACAAAAGGACTAATCGATGTATACTTTGACAACGTGGGCGGAGAGATTCTCGACCTCGCGCTTTCGAGGGCCAAGCCATTCTCGAGATTTGTCATGTGTGGTGCAATTTCAGAGTACAACAAGAAGAAGCCGCAAGGACCAAAGGTCAGTTGTATGCATAATTGGAATCAATGCGGCTGGCTAACTATGCAATCCGTAGAACTACATGATGATTATTTCTATGCGTATTCGTATGCAGGGCTTTGTCGTCTTCGACTTTGCGGACAAGTACGCTGAAGCGCGCAAGGAGCTTGCGCAATGGCTCTCAGAAGGCAAGTTGAAGCGCAAAGAGACTGTTATCAAGGGCGGTATTACGAAAGCTGAAGAGGCTCTGGTTGGACTCTTCGAGGGTAGGAATACTGGTAAGTGAAATTCTGGTATTGCTGTGGATTAACAGCGGCTAATTTGAAACAGGAAAAATCATGGTACAGGTAGCAGATCCAGAGGCGGTGAAGGCGAAGCTCTAGAGATAGTCTGATGCCGGTTTTGGTCTGATCTCTTTCCGAGACAGACAAGCTATCTCATTATTTTGTGGTAAAAATTGAGTGGGAATTCTTCCTTTCTGCCGTCTTCCACTTTGTGTTCAATTAGCTGTTAGGAAGGCAGTATTAGTTCTATGTCAGAATGAATCAATCTATTTATCATAGGTGCTATCAGAATCGAGTAAGTAAGAGAGTATGTTGACTTACTCATAGTTTTACTTGACCATTTAATCCCCATATATCAATCAATCACTCCTTCTTTGAACGCACAGTCATTGCCCTAGCGCGTTATCCATCGCCTATATAATATCCCCTAACACTTTTGCATCTCATACACAACTTTTGAATACACCACACTTGCCACCCGATAAGCGCTCGACCTGATTCCCCCCAAGCTACGATTAGCATAGCAAAGACCCTTGAAAACCTCGACACGATGACGTCTCTATCAAAGGATACAACAAATCGGCTCGAACAACTACCCTCTGAGCTCCTCGAGAAGATCTTGCTTGAGGTAGTCAGCGAAGTTATGCCACCGACTTCTTCGCGAGCGAACGAAGAGATGAAGTCCAGTCAAACTCTCGCCAGCAAGTTTCTCGCCCATAGGCTGATCTCCAGGCCATTTTGCAACCACTCCTGGCGTGCACTTGCCAAAGTCATTGGCGAAACAGTCTTCGAATTGTGCTCGCGCGGAAGCTTCGAGAACCTCGTTGCTGTATCTCAATGCAAGAAATTGATCCCCTGGCTCAACAAACTTACTTTTTCGACCACATATCCCATGGAAAAGCACCCAACGGCAGAGGACGATGGGCAGAAGAAACTTTCAATTACCGATATTGTAGGACCGAAACTCTGTCGAGAGTTGATGCGTATAAAGAATGATGACGCCACTTGGTACCCGAAGGTATGGCAAGTGGACGTACCCATCGCGTCCGCAACTCCAGGCTCCAAACTACAATATGCAGAGCTCTAACAACGTCTATCGTCTTGCCTGAAAGCCATGTCGAATGTGGATGAAATCCATTATCACATCAATGATGAGATCCCAAGACGATATCTACGTACTGCTTCAGGATACCCAGCACGACAGTGTCAATCGCTCAAATGACTCAACGCGTGAGCATGCTTCACTTGAGGAACATTTGGTCACTGTATGCTGGAGCTAGGTTTCCGACGGCTCTAGTGAACTTCCAGTCCGTTTTCATCACCAAGCAACTATTCCCTGCGTTGCGAACTTCGATCCTCGACATCGGATCCGACAAAACCCGTACTACCCCCAATACAGAATTTCCATTGCAGTCGGATTTTCCGAACCTAAGTCGGATCATCACAATGAATACAAAACTCAACGATACAACGCTCATCGCTTTCATCGATCTTTTCAAAGGTTCGTTCCTCACGGCAACTTTCCAGGACATACGGGCGAGTACCGGTTCGTGTAGGTCGATGTTTGAACTGCTTCAACACCTCCATATCGACCGTCTTGATATCGTGAACCTCCAGGAGAAATCTTGGATCCCAGATAATCAGCTCATCCTGGGTCTTACGGAAGGTCTGCTGTATGGTGCGGCAAAGGAGGTTGTCATTAGGCCACCTAAGGACGCCGACCGGCTCGCTAAGTTCTTTACAACACTCATAGAGTCTCGTGAGACAAAGAACCAGAACTCTTGAGTTTATAGGCCTTGAATGTAGATTGAAGATCGATTTTCGTGTCTCATGAGGATTGGCGATCGAGACGCAGATGACATAAGTATGCGTGGAGAAGTGACAGACAGATTTGACGGCCTTGAACTAGATGGGAACGGGAGCAGATGAATTGTACTACATTATAACAAGTGTAAAATGAAAACAGTTCGTCAAGATAAAGTTGTTATTGCACAGTGGACTGTGTCTTTCAGAGTGAAAGGCCTAATCTCAATCTAGCCTAGTCTATCCCGTGACCATCGCCATCGCCCCGCGCTAGACATGGGCAATGGTCAGTGCGCACAACTTTTAGAATGCGCCATGTTTGACTCCACCTTACTCTACAATCCTCGATCTTGACAAGGCATGTTATGCTACGAAGCCTTCTGCGAACGATAACACGAACTATGGCGTCCAATGAGCCCGCCCGCGTTCCCATCCCAAAGAATGGCGTCGATTATCGTGGCAAAGTGGTGCTTGCGCCCATGGTGCGCTCCGGTGAACTTCCCTCACGGCTGCTCGCACTGAAGTACGGCGCAGACTTGGTATGGGGCCCGGAAACCATCGATCGCGCCATGATTGGCACCACGAGGCGAATGAACCCACACACGTCGACTCTCGAATTCTCACGACTACCGACTTCGAAGATCAAGAACCCCACGCTCGATCCCACGAACCGCGAAAGCGTCATATACCGCATACACCCTGAGCTCGAAAAGGGAAAGCTCATATATCAGATCGGCACGGCGAACCCCGAGCTGGCAGTTCAGGCAGCCAAGATGGTGGCAGCAGATGTCGCGGGCATAGACGTTAACTCAGGCTGTCCCAAGCCATTCTCAACATCTGGCGGCATGGGTGCAGCGCTTCTGAAGACACCAGACTTACTCTGCAATATTCTTACCAGCCTGGTTGAGGAAGTAGGGAAGCCGTATGAAATTGGCATCAGTGTCAAGATTCGGATATTAGACACGCCGGAAGAAACCGCGGCTTTGGTGAAGAGACTGGTTCGTACAGGCATCACAGGTCTTACGGTGCACTGTCGAACAACGCCAATGCGACCCAGGGAGCGTGCCATCAGGCACCAACTCAAGATGATTGGGGAGATATGCCGAGAAGCGGGTGTCGCATGCGTCATGAATGGCGACGTCACATCGCGTACAGAGGCGCTCAAGCTCATGGAGGAGTTCAACGTGGACGGCGCTATGATTGCAACCGAAGCCGAGAAGAATCCTAGCTGCTTCCGGCCCGACGCAGAAGGCGGGCCGCATGAGTGGCGATCACAGTGGAAAACCGTCGTCACGGAGTACATGCGCTTTGCACTTCAAGTCGAAAACCGATGGGGCAACACAAAGTATCTGTTGGGCCAGATGATACCTGGAAAGGAGAAGGCATACGTGCTCATGAACAAATCAAAATGCTATTCCGACGTCATCAAGGCGTTAGGTTTGGAAGGAGTAGAAGGCTTGCTGGAACAAGCCAACATTGTTGATCAGCATCTTGGCATACCGCAAACTGAATCGCGAGCTTCAAAGAGAGCCAGAGTCAAGGAAGGAGCACTACCTGAAAGCGATAACAAAGCGCCAAGGGAGAAGCGGAAAGAGAGGGAAGACGAGCAACCCGATGCCAAGCGCATCAAGGTACCTGCATCGGTTTCAGAGATCAACGATGCAGTTCCGCCTCAGGAGACGTTGGCTCCTGCATTGAGTGTATGATCTTCCACCACATGGGTCAGAGGAGCCCATATAGGCGTTACAGGAACATGAGAGCATATCGGGAGCGACATCAACTGGTGGGTGTATATAGTATCAAAATCACATGCTTGCAAGGTATGATTCCCATTACTGGCTCCATCACACCTAAGCGCTCTTCATTTAATGCTGAAGTTCTACCACCGTGAGAAGCAGACGCCGGCCATACCTGCGGATAATGAGGCTGTTATTGACGGAGAGGGCATTTCGTACATTCTCAAGCTGGCCAATGAGCTATTGGATATCATAACGATCTAGGCTGTTAATGAAAAGACGCCATTCACGACCATGCGTCTTGTGAATAAACGTTTCAGGACCTGTTCGTAATTGCAGTTACTCGAAGTCCATAAAGCTAAGGCAAGTACCTTCTCAGAAGACAAGCATCACATCTTCCCAAGGTTGGTCAGAACACCTTGTGATCATCATATAACAATGAAGATGTTCTTATCGGTCTTCACTGACAGTTCCACACACATATAGACCTGGGACCTCCGCACTCTTCATGATATGCGCTCCCTCAACGAGATAAGCAAAGTTAAGGCTTCGAGTAAGGCGATCAACTCACTGCATCTGACTACCTGCTTCGAGTTGTACCACGAAATAGAGAGGTACTTCAAAAGTGAGCTAGCTTTGAGGAACGCCGCCAGAGCGAGAAGACAGTTATTGCGCAGCCGTGCAATCAACACCAACGGAGAGCCTAACTCAGAGACAGATGCAATTTCCGAGGGATGCTTATAACGTGTAAAGATAGAATGGAAAAGGAAAAGAAATACTACGAAGGTACAGGAAATATTCCAGCAATCGCGTTCGAGGGAAATGGTGGTTTGTCCGACGCACTCTCGCGCTGGAGGGCGCTCAGAGCTGAGGCTATGTTCGGCAATACTTGGATGTTGTCTATGACGGACCACAATTTGATACGATATCACTACGACACAGTGCCCGCATGCGTATTTGCGAAGGAGAGATGTATAACGTTGCTCTAAGAAACCCTGGGCGCGTTTAAAAACCTCGTCAGCGTTGCATATTCAGAGTCGGGCGTTGAGGGCGCAAAGCGCTGCGCGTCTCTCTTCGACAGATCCTATTCAGAAAAGTCTTATTATGAAAGGAGAGAGGGAGAGTCCTCGTTCAGATGGACCAGCATACAAAGCCCTCATGATTGGCCTTGACTTTCTACTGCAAGCTTTACAATGAGCCGAGATCCGACCCTAATTCTTTGCTTTCCCATCGCCTGAGATTTGAACGCTTCGCAACGTCAGTCTCTCAAGAAACGTTGTGTGAAGTCCTCAAACAGATGCGTACACTGTGTCTCAGCCAAGTATCCGAACGCTAGCTAGTCTTAATTAACAACACATCTACCGCACCAAGACGCCCGAACCCGACGAAGAGATCGATTTGACAGACGGAAATTTCTCTAACTTATGCAATGGATTGTTTGTTGGAAGATAGTGAGCAGGAGGGACTGTTTGACTGGGAGGGGGATAGTGATGATGATGGCCTTGCTGATGAACCTGTCGGTTATGGTTGTGATTACGATGAGGAGCTTGATGATGGTTAAGATGATTTCTTTGCAGGGGCCTTTGTATAACATGGTAGGGGTTTTGGTCCTTGGGATGGAGTGCGGTGACGTTTGTATATCTAAATGATCGACTACTCTCCGTGGGGCGTTTGGGCGATGTGCGGTTTTACATGCGCTGTATGTAGGTGTTGATAAGATCAACAGGCAAGGCTGAAGAAGTAGATTTGAGAGCTCCTATACACTCGACATGCTTACTATACGTGGTGCTATGGTGACCGGTTTTCTGCAAAGTTGCTTGACTTGCATGATTTCACACAAGGCGTTCTTGATTGTCCCGCACATGGCCCCATGGCTGACATGATCGACTTTTGGGCGTCTCGATCAAGCCGCTTGTCTCGTCTATGTAGCTGCAGCGCCAATATAGAGTTCAAAAAGGTGGCATTGCGCGAGCTGAGAAGTTTAGCCTTGGAGCATGGATTGGGATGGTGGATGGGGGGATCTGGAGCGATCTGCGGTGCTCAGCCTAGTTGCAGGCTCCAGTGTGGGGATTCGGGGATTTGTGATCAGGCTGTGCAATATTCACAGGTGGGGTGGGGATATACATAGGTGGGGTTGAGAATGACCTATTGTAGGATTTGCAATAGCGGGAATTACCTTGAGTAGGCAGGCAGGAAGGATCTAGATACATTTCAAACAATTTCCCTATGCTACCCAGAAATCTGGTTCGACTAGTCTGTATGCTGGAGTCTGAGTTTAGCTTGAGCTGAGAAGTACTCAATAGTCTCAGCAGTCTAGATACATCAATCGATGTAAATACGCAGCGCAAAGTCACGTGACAGGCAATGCTCTTAAACCCCGGAATCCGTTCAAATCAACCTCTGGACTGCTTTCCCATTGACTTCTCAGGATAAACGCTTCAGCAACAACTCAAACAGCAACAAGGCTACACATTGTGCTTGCAATCAATGCTGTGAATGCTAGTGCGATGCAAGCTGAGCAACCCCGCTTTCGCCGCGAGAAACGAACCTGATGTCGCCTCGCATACAATCGACTACTGACCGGTCCGATCCGCCTCTCACAGCCTCTATGCGCGCGCGACGGAATAAACGCAGACGTATCATGTTTCCGAAAGCGAACGGCTGGGGATGCACGGATGACGTGGCGCTATTTCGGCCCCCATTTGATGCAGCTGAAGCTCTATGGCTCCGCCTCGACGGCTGCAGAGCCGCACGCGCTCGATAAAAGTCGGGCGATTATGATTTCCCTCATTTTGCAGACTGATTTTCTTTAGATACAACTACAGAACTCTGCTGTCTCTGTATCCATCCTGCGCAGGAATAATTGATTGTTTTGTGTCAAATCTGTTGTTATTGGTGTTGACATGTCGCAGACGGGAATAGCATTAAACCCGATGGGCGGCGGCGGTAGTAATTCGTTCGCAAGGGGCCCTGACGCCGAGGCTGCGAAAATCGACAGAAGACCTGCTAGAGATGGATCTTCGACACAAGTTTCGAGCTCTGATGGACTCAGAGGCGACCAAGGGAGACAACAAGATAAACCCATTGGGTCGTGGCTGTGTGCCGAGGGTAGACAGCTCTTGGTAAAATCGCGGCACAGCATCGCTAATGTTCAACAGGCGAATACCGCAGGTACATCGAGGCCCTAAGTACATCGAACCCTGGGCTGAAAAGCGCCGATCCAAATAACGCAAAATGGCCGTTAGAGAACGGTAGAGCTCAAGTGGTCCTCCTCGATGCACCGGCTACAGCACCCACTCCCAAACCCACTAACAACTATGTTGGCTTCACCAAGACCAAGTTCGGGAACTTAGATGATCTCCAAAAACACTTTCAATGCGCAAAGAAAAATGAGAATCACAACCGTAGACGCATCTACATTATGGAGGGTTTGGCCCCTGACTATATTGCCCAGGTCGGTGGTCACTTCTTCATGGATCCTACTTTCTTTCAAAGACAAGAGCGAACGTGTCCCTGGAGTAATGACTTCACGCCAATGAGTGATGCATTACCACAGCCAAGCTTACTGGATCCCGAAAAAGCGTTTCATTTACAGTACTGCGAGTTGAGGACGTTCAACAAGGCGCTTGAACCAAATAAATACTACTTCTGCCAGCGTACTAGGCGGCACATTGGAATGACAGCATCACGAAAGAGAGAGAAGACCACTGTTGGTATATTGAGAAGGAAAGTGGCCTGGTGGTCGCGCAAAACTGATAATGGGGGCTGGGATGGTAAGTGACTGCCCACCCGAGCTAACCAAATTACGTTGAGGCAGTTCAGTAAAAAGTTTTATTGCGAACAGAATGGAGATGGTATGAGATTTTGAGTATTGATGCTAACATCACATCAGTCGTCATCCTTTGCGATCCTCAGCTCGTGAATCTCCAACCCACGCCTAAGCCCATAGACGATGATCAGACCGAATTCACAAACTCGCCCTTCCAAGATGGTTATGTTGATTTTGTACCGCCGGTTCCATATCACCAAATAGCGACTATAAAACCCCATCCCCACACATCGATGCTTGTCGATATTCTCCACTACTACGAGCAACACTCGGATCTATTTTCCCACGACGAATGGAAGTCACCAGAAACATCTGCAGTCTTTCTCAAGAAGATCGTCGCAGCACATTACCTGCAGCTCGTGGACTACATCAAAGTGATGCTGCCTTCACTAGAGCTTCGTCTTACAACTGCCTGGGTGCAAGAACAAGACCAATGGAAGAGTTTGCAGACTACATCGCGTCGCTGCGGTAATTACCGTGATGATATTGAAGACATCTTGCTCAGTCTCGGTTATCCGCTAGATGACCAGATGAGCTGTTTTGCGAAACAGAGTACGGTGGGTTGGAAAGATTGTGAGAAGGACTTTCAATACGCCTACTTCCGGCTCAAGATCCTCAAACAGCGTGCGGACAACCTCATGCAGTCCATGACCGGTCTAGCATCCATCGCTGGAAACCACCAGAATCTCGAAGAAGCCAAACGCGTAAAGCGACTCAACCTGCTCGCTCTGTTCTTTATCCCACTTGCATATACGAGCAGCTTGTTCAGTATGCAGGATACCTACGCGCCGAACCAGAAACACTTTTGGGTCTACTGGGTTAGCGCCTTGGGCGTCGCCGTGTTTACAGCTGCGGTAATGTGGGGACTGGACAAGTCTTTGGACGACGAAGCGCAGTGGACTTGGGATCTACTCGGCAAGGCCAAATTTTGGGGCAAAGATAAAGTTGATCCGGGTGCTGGCGAGAGAAAACCTACGGGCCTCTTTGATCAGCGCCCCTAGATGAGCATGGGTCGGTGTTTCCTCGGAGTGTTGTGTTTCGGCGCTTGGAGCAGGCGTTTTTCGGATGAATATCATGTCTGTTATTGAAGGGAAAAAGAGCATAGTTTATTGGTTTTATTGTTTCATTAAGTGAAACGCGCTGGCACCTGAGTACCGTGAAGGCTCGTACGGCTGGTACCTGAGCGAAAGGCTCACATAGTTTCAAAACATCTCGGCAATAGTTCGCCTTACACATTTCTTAACACGATTGACCGCGTCCAAGCTCATTCACGTTACGAGCTCTTCATATCCAGAATTCAGCAAGTCTTTGGAATACTTTGGATCCAAGACAGGAACCAACTGGCTCTCTAATTTGCGACGTCTAGGACGGAAGCATACACATTGCTTCGAAGCGAGAACTTCCATCCACCTACACTCCAGTGTCTGTCATTTGTTTTGGTTGCAAATTCGCCTCTTCCCGCGCCCAGGTCAGCACTAGCAAGCCTTCTCTCCCTGCCAAGTTTCACCTCCATTTCCACCTTCTGCTTTCGCCTCAGTATCAAGGAAATACAGCTATCCCAAGATTGAAGTCCAACAATATCATATTGCACGCCGAGTTTATGCTACACAAGTGCTTACTTGACGATACTCGTATGTTGAACGCAGGTTTGGCGTGTTTCACGGAGCGGTTGTGAGCTGGGGGTTTTGAGGCCATGGCGGCGCGGAGAGTTCGTTCTCGGTGAGTTACATGGCTGGAAGATTAGAGGCGTACATAGAGATAGAGCTTTGTGTGGCGCCGTAGAGTTGTGTCAGTATGGCGGTACTTCCGAACGCGGCCGAGATGAGACCGTGAGTTCATCTTAACGATTCCGTGGCAGGTAGGTTGCGTGAACTTTCATGTCTTCCCCGTGATGGATGGCAGGCAAGACGAGCTCCCTGCTCTAGATGCCTATCATGGCAGGTTTGGACGAGAGCATACTACAGGTATTACATATCCAATTCACTTCCGTGGGAGCACGACTAGTCCGAACCAGGCAAGACCTCAGCAACACGAGCATCCTGACACAAACATATCCACCAACCCCGCATAACCATGCTCGGCAACCATTGAAACAAAGACTGCTAAGTGCTTCCATTATGAGTGATGTCTCCACACAAAAGCGGCTTAGCCCCAGCAAGCCACACACATCTGACAATACCCGGCCCCCGGAAACCACGGGCGTTACCCCGGTAAAATGGCAGTTTTGGCGGATCAGCATACGATCATACGTGCTAGCCACATATTAAAACGTTCCCGAAGCACTTTATTATACTCATTAGACCTGAAACGCATATGTCATCGCTCGCTTTCTGTAAATTGGCACGGGCTACAGATAGAGGTTGAAATGGTTATAAGGTAGCGTGAACCTGTCGGTCAAATGGCCCAGGCAAACAGGCACGAACAACTTCCATTCTTTAGTCCTTCTTTTTCACAATGCATCTCACCACTCTTTTCCTCAACGCCGGTCTGGCAACCGCAGCTTCCCTTCAACCACACCTCCAGGCACGCGCCCCCCGCAAAACCGGTGTAAAATGTCCCGTAATCTTCGATGGCCGCATCCCAACCAACGCTACACTCTCCACCTTTGACAGCAACGTGACCTCGCCCTTCAACCCTGGGTTCGTCAAAGGAGAGAACCGAACCTGGTCCTCCATCCTACTTCTACCAGAAACATGCACGCCTTCACGCTTCGACGTGCCCAAAGTCACCAAACCCTTCGAAGTAACAATCGACGATGGTTCTGTCTTCCGCGCCGGCGAAAAACTACAAGTCGGTTTCCGTCGCGCAGGCCTGCTATTCAAGGACGACAAGAACGACGCTGGCGCCGATCAGGCCGACAAAGGCGTTGTAACGTTCCACTGGAGTATCATGCAAGATGCGCAGCGGCCACTTAACCTGAGCCACGAGTACATGAACGTATGGCACGAGAAGGCGGACTTCAGTGGCAACCAGTTCATGTTCGTCGGTGGCGTGGTGTTGAATGGAGATGGGGGTACGGGCAATGATACGAAAAAGCAGAGGGAGGTGTGGAAGATTCAGAACATCAAGAATGAGTTTGTGTTTCAGACGAAGATGCTATTTGGGAAGTGGCAGAACTTCGCCGTGCAGCTGGATTATCCGAAGAAGTAAGTTTGAAGGTTGGGGTTTGGTTTGAAGGATGGTTTGGCTGACTTGTTTGGTGATAGCACGATGAAGGTCTTCTACTCCCATGGGACGGATCCACTCAAGCCAGTTACTGGAGCTACTCCTAATAACAACACGGGTGGTGGTCAGCTGCAGTTGGGTATCTTGAAGAAGCCGACAGAGACCAAGACTGCCGTCTTTGATGGATTCCAGGAGCACATCAAGTTGAGGGGTGAAGGACAGATCTATGGTGGTGTGTTTGTGGAGGACAGCACGGATGGATGCGTCAGCCTATGAGTGCAACATGGAGTGACGTAGTCAACATTGGAAATTTCGGAGAAGTCGCTTTATAACTGTACATACAATTTACTCTTCTGGTCACTACTGGCACACTAGTGTATGATTGGTGATGTAGTCTTGTTGGCTCATATATCTAGGCCTCGTTCAAACCACTCCCGGCTCGTCGGGATTCTTTTCCGTGCCGCATAGTTACACTTCGACGTAATCGCGCGTACACAGTACCAGAAGCTACAGATTTGGAATAACACCAGACACCACAGACGAAGACAAGATGATTGAGATACAAGGCTGGTGTTGAGGAAAGACGGAAGGCATTCCGTCATTACGCTAGCGGCGATTGGTCATCGGAAGCTGGATCTTCCACGGCCCCACCACTCAGTGCTTGGTCATGTTCGACAAAGCATCATCAATTCCCGCCAAGCCTCCCCAAACGTTCTTTGCTTGCTAAATCATTAAGTAACCAGCCAAGTTCACGATGGCAGCCACACCAAGTCCCGAAACCGAGCTCGAACATTCTCGTCAAATCGGTCGCGGCCGGTATAAAGCGCGTCCTCCGCCTCCATGTATACATTTTCGTTCATCTTCGTTCTCATCAACGCAATCGCATTTGCTGGCTACCATAACGAGTATATGCTCTCAAAACTTGGACAATCACTGAAACACGTGACTTCACTCGCAAACCTTACGAAACTTTCCTACAACACCACCGCCGATATGTCGACCATGTTTCGCGGCCTGCCCGTTATTCCAGATGAGGCCTTTACCACGGACGCGCCGCGCAAGATCGCCAAGTCGTTCCTCGCCGTTGAGCAATCCGAAGGTGCGGGCGCAAAAGTGAGAAGGAGTGTTGGCACGCCCAAGCTGCGCAACTTTTCGCCATTCCTCATGCTCGACCACTTTGCCATCCCTCCCGGCGCTGGCTTCCCAGATCACCCCCACCGCGGCCAAGAAACCATCACCTATCTCCTCTCTGGTGCTGTCGACCACGAAGACTTTGCAGGCAACAAGGGAACAATCGAGCAGGGCGACTTACAATTCATGACGGCTGGTCGCGGCATTGTGCACGCCGAGATGCCGCGCCAGAACGAGGACGGTGCGCCCAACGTCGGCATGCAACTCTGGGTGGATCTGCCCAAGGAGCTCAAGTCATGCGAACCGCGATATCGAGACCTACGCGCCAAAGAGATACCAGAGGCAACAGCAGATGACGGCAAGGTGCACGTCAAGGTCATCAGTGGACAGGCATACGGCACCGAGAGTCTAAAGGAGCTGGCGTACACACCTGTCTGGCTGCTAGACTTCACTGTCAAGCCCGGTGGCAAGGTCAAGCAGCCGCTCCCCAGAGGCTGGAACGCTTTTGCCTATCTCCTCAATGGCACCACCGTTTTCTCCTCGGACGGCGTATCACGACCGGTCGAACAATACCACAACGTTGTCTTTGAGAGCAATGGCGACAGCATCGAAGCGTCAGTACCGGAGGACGCTGATAAGGAGTCAAGATTCATTCTGGTTGCTGGTCTACCACTAGACCAGCCCATCGTACAATATGGTCCTTTCGTCGTCACTTCAAGAGACGAGGTCATGCAGGCTATGATGGACTATCAAACCCATTCAAACGGGTTCGAGCGGGCGAACAACTGGGAGAGCGAGATTGGAAAGAGCATGGTACATTGAGAAGCAATTTTGTTGTCGAAAAAAAACTTTGTATATATTATTCCGTGCGTATGTTTTGAGTCTAGACTTTTCATTCCTATTAGCAGTATACAATACCTGGATTTCTCATACCATTCACTCTGTTCAGTACCATAGCAGGAGTGAAAGTAGATTGAATTAGACTCACCGCGCTGTGATAGTCATGGGGAAAGGCCATTCCAGCGATCCTGGCTCGATATCACGGCAACATGTGCGTCTTTTTACAACTATCAGCTCATCACAAGTTATTTGGCTGTTGCCCTTTCGGTCAACTTGGGGGTATCTGGCCAATCACAGTCTGGCACCAAGAGTGGGGGTGAAAGGACCTAGAGATCGTGGCCTACCCCACCACCGCCATCTTCGATTCTGTTACGCCGCTATCGATAGCGGGATGTGTTTGAGGGGTAGTTGCCGGGATCAGAGATGTATGGGCCGCAAGTGACGATGGGGAAGATATAACTACAGCTGGTGGATTGGAACAGCCTTCCGTATGCTACAAACCAGCGATCACTGATTTTCCATTCTCATCCCATTCACTACCACGATATCGCCATCTACCACAGATAACCCGACTTAATACATTCTATCAAGATGCCGGGCGCCGGTGATGCACCTCCCATTCTCGATTTCTCAAGTACGTAATCACTATTCACATGTCACGTTGTTGAGAACATCTGCTGACTTCCCATCTACTAGAATTCTACCATAGCGATGCTGCATCAAGAAGCAAGCTTGTGGAGGAGGTGAAGAATTGCTGTTTACACAATGGCTTCTTCCAGATCACAGGGCACAAAGTGCCAGTCGAATTACAAAAGAAGATGATGGATTGGAACAAGAAGTTTTTCAATCTCCCATTAGAAGAGAAGAACAAAGTGAACAAAGGTGTGCTAAACAGTCTGCTCATTAGCAATGACACCCTAACGTGTCTCTAGACACAACCAACACATGGAACCGAGGCTACGAGCTCATGAAGTCGCAAATCCTCGAAGAAGGCACCTCCCCTGAACTAAAAGAAGGCTTCTACATCGGTGACGAAATACCAAAAACGCATCCCTACTTCGTCAACAAGAAGCTCAACTCAGGACCGAACATGTGGCCTTCCTCCTCCTCTCTCCCCGACGTAGACGACTTCAAAGCCACAGCGCTTGAATACTATAGTCAAGTCGTACAGCTCGCCAAAGACATCCTAAAAGTACTAGCCCTTACCCTTGACCTCCCAGAAGACTACTTCGACGGATACGCCAGTGGCGCCGTAGCAACAATGCGCCTCCTGCACTACCCCTCGCAGCCCCCCGACAGTCCCGCCAAACTCACTCGCGGCATCGGTGCGCACACAGACTTTGGCTGCATCACCATTCTGCTCCAAGACACCGTCTCTGGCCTGCAGGTCTATGATTACACGACCAAAGAATGGCTCGACGTGACGCCCACGCCGGGCGCCTTTGTCGTGAACCTCGGGAACTTGATGATGCGGTGGAGCAACGACCGGTACATATCCAACTTACACCGTGTCATCAATGTTAGTGGAGAGGAGAGATATAGTATTCCGGTGTTCTTCTCTGGAAATCCGGACTATGTGGTGGAGTGCTTGCCGAATTGTAAGGCGGAGGGGGAACAAGCGAAGTGGAAGCCAATTACGGTGGAGCAGGCGATTAAGGAGGGGTATGCGGATTCTTATGGGAGGGCAGAGAGGTGGAAGAGGGAGGAAGAGGAGAGAAAGAAGGGAGAGGTGTTGGTAAGGAGTGAGGAGGTTGCTGTTGCTTAGGTGGGTGGTAACGTTTGGGTATCATGTCATGCATTTACATCCATACATTGAGTATGGTATACGTAGTACGATAAGAAATCTTGGTCTTTCAATCAGTCCAATCGCTTATCCTTAGGCCCTCCACGGCCAATTCTGGCCGACCTCGCTTGCCAACGCCCCGTTCTGTATCTACATCTACACAGCCCCTTCCCACAAACGCATTCGCATCTTCTAGAACACCTCACTTGCTCTGCATCTTATTAGCGCAACAAATATATCTTAGAACCAATGTCATCGACCCAAGGCCTGATCGGCTTTCTTACTGTGGCTAGAGCGATTAGGGGACGTGGTAGATACGACATTACTGTGCTGACAGTATACTTTAGACTGTGCAGTAAGGCGTAAACCGAATTCTGGGGGGAGATAGGGCTAAATGTAGAAAAAGGTGCATGGATGCATCATTGATGGGATCTTCTGGGATACATGGCGTTGTGGCTGTATCTCGTGAGGGTTGAGAGAAGGAGAGTCATTGCTGCAATGTCGAGAAGTAAGATAGGGCGTCGCGTCGGGCGAAAGTGAAGAGCTGCTGACATCTGACTGGGCGTTGATAATGTAAAGAGACATCTTAGATAAAGCAGATAAGTACAACAGTCAAGAACGAATGCTCTTCCCTTCAAAGATTCTAATCAAAAATCCCTCCAAAATGCAAGCCCATTCTAAGGTCCTTCCTAAGCCTCCATCTCAAACACATCGCAATAAGCTCCATCACTCACCCTCCCTACATCCCACCCAACCTACTACACCCGGAAAACATATCCTTATAACAAACGCATCCTACACCCCCGGTCCCTCCATTGCCCTCTCTTTCGCTCGAGCCGGCGCTATAGCAATCACACTCAGTAACCCTACCACCAGCTCTTTAACCCCCCTAGCCGCGGCTCTCAAACTCATCAATCCCAGTTGTAAAATTCTCACTATAGCTTGCGACACAACACGCTCCTCGTCGGTAGCACGCCTCTTCTCCGCGGCCAAAGCCGCATTCCGGACTTTGGACATCGTCGTCGCCAATGTGGGAAGTGCGCACTTGGGTAACCAGGATGGAGAGGGCGGTGGAGACGGGAACGATGAGTGGTGGGATGATATGACTACGAATTTTAGAAGCACGCATCTACCTGCGCATCAGTATATAGGGTCTTTTAAAGCGGAGGGGATGGGGGTTTTCATTTCGATTACGGCGGGGAGGAGGAGAGGGTGTACGTCTGGGGGTATGGCGTGGGATGTTCTCAAGGGGATGGACGGGAGGTTAGTGGAGTTTTTGCATGGGGAGTATCCAGGGCTGAAGGCTTTTTCGGTTGATACTAGGGGTCTGGGGGTGCAGAAAGTCGAGGAGAGAGGCGAGAAGTACACGAGAGACGATGCGGAGTTGGTGGGTGAGTTCTGTGTTTGGTTGGGGAGTGGAAGGGTAGATCGGTTGAGTGGGTGCTGTGTGGATGTTACGTTGGATATGGAGGAAATTGAGGGGCAGGGAATGGGAATTCTAGGAAAGAATTGTTGGGGTTGAAGAGGGTTGAGAGGTAGTACTAAAGATCTACGATCTGAGAGTATTTGAATAGTTGAGAAGCAAAGAGATAGATAGGTAAATAATTCCTACATATGAATATGAACCCAAACGGACCGGCTTTTTTTTTGGACCAGGCCAAGAAAAGGAAGCTGAAGCCGAAGCCGTCTTGACCCCACCCCACATATGCCGGCCCAAACTCGGAGCCATATTTTGCGTCAAAAGCGGGGATATGTTACCCACACAAGTTTAAGCATTCACAATCGTATGTACGGGCCCCGCAAGCCTTCGCTCAATCTCCTCCCAGGATGTCATGCGCCGCTTTTCCTGGGTCCACAGCGTACCCTTCACACCATGAGTCCAAATCCAATTGTCGCATAATACGACATCGTCGTCATCGCCATAGAAGCTGACAGGCACATCAGCTTCCCAGATTCGTACAGTATCTTCATCATTCCAATTCCGGGTTCCAGTAGGTGTCTTATGGTTTGAGTTGACATCGACCAGAACAACGTCCAGGCTCGTCCCCTTGTATGCCTTGAAAACAGTATCGATATGTTCGGCTTTGAGTCTTGGAGGGCGCATAAAAACAAACATTCGCAGTGATGATATCGATAAGCAAAAGTCAACTTCCAAATTCCTCACACTCTGCGTTGTAACAGCGAGTCGCTTTAAGTTGGGTGGTGGATATCGAAAGTAATCCAGAACATCATAGCTGATGATGAGTTCTTCCAAGGCCAGCATGTGAATGAAGATATTGTTCTGAGAGACATGGGGGCTGATGCATATAGCCTCACTCAATGGTACGTAAACTGGAGATAGATCCAGAGCCAACCTCTTGAGTGTAGTGCCGATTGTGCTACAGAGATCAATGACCTGTGGTAGCCGAACCAGAGGCGTGCGCTCAGGACTTTTCTGCCCTTGCACTTCCGCTGGTGATGCGAATAAAGAAGTTATGTAGCGGGGTATGCTTGCTTGTGCAAACAATCTATCATTGCGCCCAGATTCTCCGTATTCCAGAGCTTGTGGGTGATATCCAAGGTTGAGCCCGAGAGTTCTCCGGAAGCAAGCGTAGCTTTTGCAGCTGTCCAGGTAAAGACAATTTGAGTAGAGATATTTTGAAGCAACCAAGTAAGTGCTGCGCGATACTAGAGTTAGTGCGTGCAGTGTCTTGGTGATGGCATTTGACGGCTCGTAAGCAACTGGTTGCTGGCTGTCGCGAGTTCCCACTAGTTGGTCGAGTACGACGAGGAAAAGCTCCGGAGGCAGCGTTCCAAACACAGGCTGTCCATGCATCCAATCTGGACCATGCGACATGATGTTTGCCGAGATCAATAGTCGACCTCGTCAACAGTCGGAAGGGTGTGGCACACAGTAAAGGCCACGAAGTCTAAACGCCCGGGATGGCTCACGTCATCAATTTGCGCGGAGGTCGGGCCATGATCTACCCGCATCTCCTAGCCTATTTAGCAGCGTAATGCCACTACAGCGTCATCAGACTGTTACACTACCTATTTGACCAGGAGCATGCCGATCTGCATACTCATCATCTGCTGTAATATAAGTTCCGGTGGCCTAGCACACCGAACGCCGTCTATTCCTCCGACTCCGCTCGCCCCTCTATACGGTACTCCCGAAAGTGGTACCCTGCTCTTTCATGAAACACTGGATTTGGCGCAGCTGGAAGTGAGATATGCCCTCGAGGTAACCGCGGAATCCCCGGCGAAAAGGTAGCAAAGACCCACTCGCATCGTCCGTTTACACAGCTGCTTTGGTTCTAAAGGAACGAGGTCACAACCAAAAGAGGAAGGAGATACGACATACCAGTTTGCAGTGTGATTATTCTCTCGCACAGCTTCTGTGCTACGCCTGTATCTCTTATCGAACAATAACGTTGTATGGGTCATATTGTCCTGTCAGGAGCTTATCGATTAAAGTTTTCCGCTGTGTGAGCTTAGTAGTTTGTTCTTTCTTGGGGAGGGCCCTTCGCTTGGTTCCCTCTCAGCAACCTGGTCTCATCGATGGCCAAAACCATTATCAATGTCCGTATATAGTTTCAAGTTTTGTGGGTACCTCATGTTCTCAGATGCTTGAACAACGGCCCGTCTGCGCGGGTGGCACATGACCCGATGCGGGGAATAGTATAGGAAAATATGGCCTTTTCCTTGCAGTTCTCCACTGTTTGTCGGGGCAATCGAACTCCGCGTTTTTGGATGGCTTTGTTACCAGGACTATTTAACTCTTCGTTGCGCAATTCTATCGGTTCATCACAATATCCGTGCAGCATCATTTTGAAGATGGCCATTCCGAAAGCCATAGCAGCTGTTTTACTCATTGGTTTGACGTACTTCTTCAAGGTATGCGTTGATTTTCCTTTGCCATATGACGCTAACATCTAGAAGTTCCTATGGAAAGTCCGAACGTCATCAGTGGCTACACTACCAGGTCCTTGGTACTCGCATTACACCGGCGTTGTCCTTCGTTATCACACTCTAAGGGCTAGACGAATCTTCTACGTACATGAACTCCATCACCGATATGGAGGGGTTGTACGTATCGCACCAAACCAAGTCGCCGTTGCAGATATTGCAGGTGTATCTCAGATACACAAGATTGGGTCTGGTTTCTTGAAGTCTGCATGGTATGAAAACTTCGTGTCACTGACAGGGAACGGCATATTTCCGATGCGTGACCCGGTCATGCACGGTACCCGGAGGAAGTTGTTCTCACGGGCATTCAGCAACTCCAGCCTTAAAAGCAACTGGGAACCTGAGGTCAGGCGAAAGGTCAACCTAGCTGTGCAAAAGATCAAGCAAGACGCTTTAGATGCACAGAAAGGCGCCGATATCTTCAAGTGGTGGACACTCATGGCGACAGATGTGGTTACACATCTCAGCTTTGGAGAAAGTTTCAACATGGTTGAACAAGGAAAGGTACTTCTCCCTGTCCCCATTTGTCTCAACCACTGTTCTGATGGTGCAACAGCAAACGCCATATATCGACGCACTCCAAAAAGTAGCACTCGACGGACTGTTGCGAAACGAGATTCCCCTTCTACGCGCCCTGCTTCGCTACATACCTATAAAAAAATTGCAAGACGTGTTTAACGCGCAAGACATGGTCTTCACACAGAGCATGGTGGCTGTTCGGAACATGCGCAATGGCAATGGAAGCTCCATGAATCTCTTCGGGCAGATTATTGCTTGTGCCGAAGATAAAGAGAAAGAGTCTCTTACAGAGGACGATGTCAAGGTCGAAGCTGGAAGTTTCATCATTGCGGGATCGGACACTACTGCTGTCACGATGACCTACCTGACTTGGGCAGTCCTCAAACAGCCTGCTCTGCGAGCCCGACTCGAAGACGAGATTGCCCAATTAAGCGATGAGCTGACTATGGCGGAACTCGAGGGCGCACCTGTGTTAAACAGCGTTATCGACGAGACACTGAGGCTTTACTGTGCTGCACCTGGCGCCTTGCCTCGGGTTGTTCCGAAGGGAGGTATGACCGTCAGTGGCTACCATATTGCCGGTGGCGTGGAAGTCAGCACTCAAGCGTACACAAATCATCGCGATCCTTCAGTATTCCCTGATCCGCTCAAGTGAGTTCTCCATTCTTATAACGAATGATGTGATAGCTGACTCAATCCAAAGCTTTGACGGTCTTCGTTTCTTGAATAAGGCGGCGATGACACCCGCTCAAAAGACCTCCTTCATGCCATGGGGTGGAGGCTCGAGAACATGCATCGGTCTCCACTTGGCCTTGATCGAGATCCGCCTGGCCACTGCTCTCTTCTTCCGGGAGTGCCGCGGAGCTAAGATATCTGAATGTATGCAAGACGAGATGATGGAGCTGGAGAATACTTTCTTAGTTGCTCCCAAGGGTCACTGCTGTTATGTCAGTTTGAGGTGATTTGCTTGAGTTAGACATGAGTAATTGCACAATTGGTAGATTTTCACATCGGACAAAATTGTCATAAGCCAGAGGAGTTTGGGAATTGAACGATGTTTTACAATGACTACCGCAAAATGATATTAGATAACCAACTGTTATCCCCAAGATACCTGATTGTAGAAATACTTTCTAGTAGAGGTGAACGGTCTGAACGTGATCGCTTGGGTGAAGCATGTGCCATTGTTGCAGCAGATGAAGGGCCAAATTACGCTGAGCCTGACGAATCAGACCGTATTGCAAAACCCTAAAAAGCTTGCGCGCCACTGCTGACTCCACTGAAAGACCAAAATCGGTGTATTCTTTCGAAGCGGCAGCACGGAACGCCTTCTTCAACAGCTGTCCTTCTTCTCGATATGAATCGGCAAAGGCACCATCTTCATCCTCTTCACCATGAATCCACCCCCAAAAAGGCGCGCGGAGCGCAACAAACTTCGGGGCGAAGCAAGCCATGTCCCAGTCGACAATTCCAGTGATCTTTACGGTAGAGGGACCCGTGATCTCGGCAAGGATGTTGCGGGGGAACAGGTCTCCATGGGCAAGATGGAAGCGATCTCCAAGCCATCCACGTTCCTGGAGCGCATCAATCAGTTTGGCCAGCTTTGCCCACAGAAAGCGGCTATGGTGGTGGTGAGCAAATGTCGCCTCGTATGCAATCCAGCGGTTGCACTGATCAATGAGAAACTCATGTGGCGTCTGCTTCGGCGCGGGCTGGGTCTGAGGTTGCGCGAACTGCGGTCGACGCTTAGCCTCCGACTTTGTCGGAACGTTGAACTGATCAACTTGAATGACGGGGCTATAGCAATCTCGGTTGCTTTCTGAAATGTAACCAGCGACTGGCGACGTGCAGCGTGCAATCTTCTCAGTCATCTTAGTAACCTGCTGCATGGCTGACAGCTTCTGTGGCATGTTCAGCTTTTCCCAAAGAGTATGGAGGCTTTCCCCTGCTAGACGAGTCTGCAAAGTGAACTGCCTACCTACTGCGTTATCTGTTCCCAGATCATACTTGATGACCTGCGGCACCGGAATGGAAACATGTGAGCTGATGACCTGTAGTGTGACAATATCACGAGTGATGTTGCCATATGCAGGACCCTCCAACGTTCCATCTCCATCCAGAGGCAACCGCAGTGCGAAGGTTCGCAGCGGCTGACGAGTGAAAAGCTTCGTCAGCTTGTTGCCAATGCTCACACCAGAACCATGTTGCGACGTGGGGGGCTTGAGAGTGACACCAACGACAGCGTTGAACGAACCCTGGCCAATCATCTCGATCGTAGGCTCGTGTTCGGTCTCGACACCTGGAAACTTGTCAGCAATAAGCTGCATAACCTGCAACTTTAGCTTCAAAGCCTTCTCGCCTCCACACAAGAAGTCGCCGCGTTCATTGAAAATGTTGTAGTCAGAGAAATACCCAATGTTCACATCCCGTTCCGCGGATGACACCGATTCGTCGTTACCAGAGCGCGAATCAGTTGTGGCTGTGGCATTGCTAGCCAAGACAGGCGGCACATTGCTCATAGAACCGAAGGCAAGCGAAGAACGGCGAGCTGCGCGTGATCGGTTCCCGAGGGTCGGGAAAAAGCTCATGACAACGTTCGACTTCGGGGCCATGTTGAGAGTGAGATCAGGGTTGATGATTCTGTCAGATACCGGTCTGCAGAAGCACTTGGGGTCTGCTGAAAGGAAGATTTACTACAAGGTCCTTATAAGCTCCTTGAATGGTAGCACTGTATAGAGAATGATAAATGTTGTGCATGTACAGTTCCCATTATATTTTCACAATGTCAACTGGATATCGGGATGCAGGATTTTGTTTGCTCTGAACAATGTATAATCCTACTGGAATCAAATGCAGATCAACTGGACACCAAGAAATAGTCGTGTCTCTCGAACAGCAACGCTCTATGTACACATTTACCACAAAATATTCCGAATGACCTATACTCAACTTCCAAGGCAGACCAACTAAATACCCAAACAAATAGAAGGGATCACAAGACGCAAGGGGAAATTTCAAGGGAATCGCTGGTTCAAGTCATGTTTTGAACAACAGAAAGTGCATGAATTGAATACTAAACGGTTCTATAATCAATCTGTAATTTCTGTAGAGCTCTCGTCCACATGCACTCGTCGGAATCATAGCACATAAGAAGATACTTTGGTTTCAAAGAGAAAGAATGGGTATTATATTGCAAGAATTATGGTAAAAAGAAAAAAGGCGCGCAATGGATCCGTACAGAATCCTAGTCCTTATAGCCAGCTTTGTACTGAGCAATAGCGATCCGTGCCTTCTCAATCTCATCCTCTGTCGCGTCGTCAAATTCGATGCCGTCTTCAGGGTGAAGCTCCCGATAATGAACAATGAGGCTTTGTGCCTCGCTCATCAGCCACGTTCCATAGATGCCATTCTGTAGGATGTAAAACATCCGCCGTGCGATGACTGCTTCCATGGAGAAGGCGTACTTCTTGTACTCGTCAGAAGCATTATCCTTGAACGTCTGTTTTATCTCCTTCTCCGCCTCAGTACGTGGCTTGACACCGAGACAAAAGGTTTCTTCTTCTGCAGAAGTCAGACTAGCTGCTTCGTGTGGCATCCACGACCAGAATGGTGCAATATAGGCCATGAATTCCGGGGCGATAATGGCAGAATCCCAATCGATCACACCTGTTATGTCGACCTCGTTATTGCTGCGGATCTCAGCCAGGAGATTGTACGGCTGCAGGTCGCCGTGAACAAGTACGCATGGGCCCTTAAGAAGGCCGTACTTATCCAGAGAGTGGGATATAATCTCAAAGGAGTCCCATAGGTCCTCAAAACAAAAGCCCATGTGTTCAGTCTGGTATGCACGCCAAAAATTGATGCGCTCAAGTAGAAAATCGAGCGGCTTACACATGGATGCCTGTCGAGACGCAGGCTGGTCGTAGAAAGCAGACGTGGAAAACCTATCTGTGAGAATCGGCATATCGCATGGTCTATAAAGATTCCGGACTGAGATATCTCCTGCGGGGCCTTGGACTGAAGCAATGATGGAAGGCAAGTTTGCGACTTGCTTCACCACGGACTTCTTTTGTTCTGTGTTCAGCTCACCCCAGAGCTGATTCTGAAGGTTCTTGCCTGGGAGGCGTTTCTGAATCATGTAGGGTCGCTCAAAGATATTGTCAGTCGTAAGGTCGTAATGCACGACTTGAGGAGTGGGTAAGGCCAATCTAGACTTGACTGTGTTCAGGATCGCTACCTCCTTTTTCATGTCTTCACCCATGGCACCGACTACGTTTTCGCCTTCAACTCCTGTGCGAGGAATTCGTACGACGTAGGAATCAGGTTCAGTAGTAGACTTCCGTTGGTGAGGCTGCAGAAACAATTTAAGCCACCGCAAAGTAAACCGTTTTGACTTTGGGATAATAGTGACGCCAATAACACGGTTATTGGCGCCACCCTTCATCTGCGCAATGGCCACCTCAGAATTCTTTTTATGGAAGACTTTCGCAGCAAGTCCAGCGACTTTGAGCCGTAAAGTCTCAAACGGCTCCCCTCCATTGCGTATCATCGTGGACACAGAGACTGCATCTTCCTCGTCTTCGTTCTCTTCTTCCCCGCTCCCATCTTCTTGTATTAACGCCTTGGTATCTTCTTGGTCATTTACGTCCTGCATAATGATATCGTTCGGAAGGGCGGGTGCATGAATCGAGGTACCGTTATCGTCGCTGTTGGTTGTACTGGCGTGGATTTCCGACATTGTTTCTCTGTGGATTCTAGGGTGGTGGGAGAAGTATTAGGTTCTCACTAGGCTTTCTTATAAGAAGTATAAAGGGCGCTGTAGCGCGTCGAGCTCTTTGTTTGTCCCGTGTGAAGACTGTTTAGCGCACAGTCACTAAACAATGATGTTGTTTAGGTCACTTTGTAAAATTTCAAAGTCTATACGTCAACGTCCAATTCACCTGAACAGGTCTATTTCATGACCTGTTTTCACGACCCGGTGATACTACGTTATCCTCTTACAATGAATCTTGTGCAATTTGTTCTCGTTGTCAATCCACTAGAACACTTTCCCCTGTCCACGCTCTCTTTCTACTTGCGCCTATATATTATTCCTTCCCTGTTTATCTGGATTTCCTACACACCAACTGACATATTCCATACTTACACCAAGACTAGAACAACTCTCACTAACAAGATGCCGAAAGGAGCAAACACAGGTACTAAGCACCATTGTCCCGGTCAAGGAGGTTGGGTTGGCGAGTGGAGCCCCGGCGGCTGCGACGTCCAAACTGTTGAGACGAAAATGGGTAAGCTATCATACTGCAAGAAGCACTCGATGCCTTGCCGTAACGGATGCAAATACTGGTTTCATCTCAAGAACCAAGAGGGGTGTCAATCGTGCTTGTCTCGATGGAGGGCAGAGGTGAAACAGAACCAGAAAGCGCGTGAGGCGCAGAAGGCTTCAGAAAAGCAAAAGGTTGATGCCGAGTTCTGGAACCCAGGCAAGGACCGGAAGAAGCCAAAGAAGCCCTAGATCTTGAGAATCTAGGGGGGTTTCTAGAAGCTGAAGATCTAGATCGGAGGTTTTAATCTTGGAAAGTTAGACATAGTTAAAAATAGGATTTCCTAGAAGCCAAAGATGTATATCGGAGGTTAAGGAATGTACACGGATAACTGGAGATTAGTCCTATAGAACATGCTGCATGTGGTGTTTTCAGTAATTGATTCCTTTCTTTGCTAAATCATAGTGCTATCTAAAGAAGTGCCGGTAGATTCCTCTCTTATCAGGCTATACATGTAGCTGTCGGGGATAAGAGGCTCAAATATCTGAAAATTGAGTAGCTGTGAGCGAAGCATTGCAGCTCTAGGGCTAACTATGGATGGCTCCAATGCCAGTACGCGAAGCAGCTACTACTAGCACGCTATCCCAGATGCTGACAGGTGTAGGCAGAAGTCAGCACGCGAGACGATTTCTAGCACACCAACCCAAGTTGGCAAGCGCAGAAAGTAGTCTCCGCGTTGATGGACTACTTTCACTCCCTCTATTACATCGACGTGAGGAGCTACGGAGTTCTATGGATACACATTATTTTGTATCAGCATTTCGATATGATTGTTGAGATTTGAGCCAATCATCTCTTAATTTACTGATTAACAGCTATTTATCCGAGTAATTATCCATATCTGTCTGGCGGAGAGCTATTTTTATCTCGACACTCAGGTGTCGTCTAATCCTAAAAACTTGGGATGTATCTATTCTATGATCAGAGTATTTATTCTGACTGAAAAAGATCTACTTCGGTTGTGTGGTTGTCGAGATGGCAGGGTTCATATTTTCTATTTTTCTATTAAAGCTATTTTAGCAGAAATGGTCGACCTCATTCGGCCTTAGTGTGATGATGACCCGTGTACGCTCACAAGTATAAAAGCACGCTGTCCCGCAGCGTAAAAAGAATCATCATCAAGCACTCGGGACAATAGCTTCCACAAAGATTCATTACAGCAAACTTTGAATGCAACATTTCTCAATTATCGTCGCTTCGTTAAACAACTCGCGGTGTTTATCAAGCCCCGCACCTACCACTCTCAGCCAATCACCACTAGCCTCAACGGAAAAGCAAGCTCCTTACGTCATAGATCGACGCGAATAAAGCAACATTGGTCACTATCACTACCCATCAATCTGTCCGCATTCAACGCGTCGCTGGTCGCTCTGTTCCTCGCAATCAAGTCTCCGAGGAAGCTCGTAGAGTTCACGAGCAACGAACTAAAAGGGCGCGCCGTGCCGAAATCTTGGGCCCGATTCCTTCGGCCCACCAGTTATCTAGTCCACCAACGGCTTTGACACCTGCTGCCAATTTCCAACTCAATTCGACGATCCAACAAGCTGTCCGAAACTCACTCTTGCCTATTATACACCGAAAGCTTTCAGAGCGGGTTGCGGCCACAACCCCTCGTGCCGTTGGAAATCAAGGACCGGTCTGGTTCAGTCCCCAAGGTCTCTGGAACGCATTCCAATTCGAATTGCAGAAGACTTCTCGGCTTCACAACAGACAGATTCCAGTGTTCGGACCTCTGGCTCATAAATACCATTTCGACGGCAAGATCCATCCGGTGAGGCAAACCTCTTCTCACATTTTTGGGGTATCCGTCGCAACTCTTTTCGTCTATACTCGGGGAAAAGACTTCGCTGGACAGACCGAGGCAATTCGTATCAGGAGATCACACTTGCACGTACTTCTTCCAGTGACTGTCTGTGGGCGGAAAGTGAACGTCTGGATCCGCAAAGAGCTACAGCCAGTGCAGATGAAGCGTGGTGCGATTGAGTCATTCTTCAAGCGTCCCGAGGCAAAGAAGCCCAAGTATGAAGTTAGCTCGGAGAAATCAACTCATTCTTCTTATCCTTTTGCCATCCCGCATCTGCCCGCCGCATTTGCGGAGCAACTAGGGTTTGCTTCTGCTCAAGAGGGCAAACTCATGAACGATCAGCTAGATTTGGATCTTATGTACTACCAGCCCTACATACCCTCTTCTATCGCTCCAGGTTTCTTTGAGTTTCTTAGGCAAGAGCTTCCTTTCTACCGGGTACAATACAACATCACTCGCAATGGTATGCAAGCTTTGATCAACACCCCACGATTTACAACCGTTTTTGGGGTTGATGACACGAGCCGCTTCGCACCAGATGGTTCAATTATGGATGCAAAAACTGGCAAGCCAGTCGAGAAAACTCGATACAAGTGCGCACCTAGGCCAATCCCTCAGTGCTTAGATGAGCTAAGGGAATTGACTGAGCGCACTACTGGCGAGATGTTCAACTTCTGCCTTGTCAACTATTACGCAGATGGCAAAGACAGTATCTCGTACCACTCGGATGATGAGCGCTTCCTCGGCCCCAACCCAGCAATCGCATCGTTCAGCCTGGGTGCAAAACGCGACTTTCTCATGAAGCATAAGCCCATAGCTCCCAAGGAGGGTGCTGTGGCTGAAGAACTGAAAGGTATCAAGCTGTCCTTGGGCTCGGGAGACATGGTACTGATGCGCGGAACGACGCAGGCCAACTGGCTGCATAGCATACCGAAGCGCGCTGGACCGGAGGCAGAGAAGGGTAGAATCAACATCACGTTCAGGAAGGCGATGGTGAAGGGTGGTACGGAAAACTACTATCAATATAATGTTGGTATGGGAGTTGTTCATCGATGGGATGCCAAAGCTGAGAAGATGGTACCATCCGCTGTAGACGCGGAAGCGAAGGTGGGTGGCACTTGAGCGGCTACGGCACCGAACGTAGGGATTGAGGTGCGGGTATCACTTGGTAGCTCGCACGATAAATTGTGCAATGATTTCATATTTCAAACGCCTTTAGGATTTCGTCTAACTTTACCTGTTGAAGAATTTATAGTGTTTTGCGACTCTTGGTGCGCCACTGATCTGTGACAAGACTAGCTATTTCAACCAATTCGTGAAGCATATTTGCTGTCGGGCTAACGTATACACACTTTATGGGGGAGTTGACAGGCATTTCTCGTGGCGGGCTGTGGAGTATATGAAGTATGGCGCCACTTGGGCTGCTTGCGCGCCGGCCACCTCGACCCCGCTTGACGCGGGGCGTACGACTACGAAGTTTCTCGACATGCGGAGGAAGCCGTTGGGCGTATTTCGAGGGGAATAGGTTGAGAATACTATACTGGAAGTGAGTCAGAGGTGCTGCATGCATGAAGTCTGCCATGTGGATAATACTGGAGGATGAGGTGACGCCAGAGGGCGACTTGCAGCGCCGCTTGGCGATGATGGGATGAGGGTGGTCGGAGTTAAAGGCCGCCTAATTCTCCCAATGCCAGCACCAGCCTTTGACCTGCGACACCACAACAACTTGTTCTAGCTGCTCGAACCTTTAGACCTGTAGTCGCCAGACCTAGCGCATAGGCTCTATGGTATAAATTTGACATCCCAGGTAGTCGCGTGTTGCTGTCGTAAGGCGGGCGCTCTCTGGGAGACATTTCGCGGTACGTGCAAGCCATCGTAAGAAGGTATGAACCAGCACAACTCCTAGTGGTTATGCAGCTGCTAACGGAGAACAGTAGACGTAGGATCTTGCTCCATCACATCCTGAGCGCAGCTCCCGTGAGCCTCATCTTGCCTTCAACAAGCTGAAGCGCCGTGTTGACAAACACCCACCTACGAAAACTCGGCAACGAATACCCTACAATATCTGAGCATACGTACGGGCTCTTCGAGAGGTCGACTTACACGCGAGGAACGGCAAACGTGCTGTGTTTACACAGGCCACTGGTGGCAAGCATAGAGGGAAGTCGCATACAAGACAATACCAGGACAGCAGCGCGATATCAATTCCAGACTTGGGAGGCACCCACAAAGTCTGGTGCCTGGAGATAGCGGCAGCTCCGAAAGATTTAAGACCGCGCCAGGCCGCCATCGCACAATAGCACGCCCTGCGACCTTGAACACTCTTCCTCCTGCATTCGCGCATGCTAGGAACCTGCTTAATCTCCATCTGACGGTTCTGGACTACCACCAGCCCCAGCTCTGCGTCTCAGGCGACCAACAACGCGTGAGACTCCATCATTGAGCGTGGACGGACTTAGCGCTTAACTCCGTTCTCTCCGTTTTCGATATCACGAGCACGCAAACATAGCCATGCCGCCAACTCCGCCGTCGACGACCTCTTCTAGCGCAGGGCAATCACCGCCAGACCCGCAATTCCGAGTTGTGCGCAAGCGGAATCGTGTTCCTCTATCATGTGGGGCTTGTAGGCATCGAAAGTAAGCATACAATTTGGCCAACAACGAGACGACCAGGAGATGCTGACATTTGCAGACTGAAATGCAACCGAGGCCATCCTTGCGACAATTGCACAAAGCGCGGAGACACGGCATCATGTACGTATGCTACTCCGGGCAATCGCAAGAAGAGTACAGCCAGCTCCGGCTCCTCGACATCGCCCGATGACATGCAAAACCGCATTGACCGCCTCGAAGGACTTGTTCTCTCTTTGATGACCAATGGAGCTCAGAGCGCTGGCCCTGCTGCCGCTCAAGCGGCTATAGCAAACAGCCTCAACGGTGCAAGTTCGGATCAGCACTTTGACATGAGCATCAGTGCACCCGAATCAATACCCGAGGAAGACGTAGGTGAAGAAAGTGAAATGGAACATGTCACAAAATCCATCGGAGTGATGAAGGTGCACAACAACCACACTGTATTTGCGTCAGAAGCTCACTGGTACGCCATTTTGGGAGAACTTTCAGAAGTTAAGAATTACTTTGCAGAGCACAAGAAGCAATACGAAGAGCAGCTCAAGCGATACAAGGCGAGCCGTGTCGAGGATCGTCCACCAGGAACAGCGTTCCTTATGGGCGGACAGAAGCCTACCTCCAAGGCTGAAATCCTATCACAGTTCCCTCCAAAGCCCACAGCCGACCTCCTCGTATCGCGCTTCTTCAACACGTATGACCCCGGTATTCACATCATTCATGGTCCCTCTTTCCAGAAAGAGTATGACAGGCATTGGTTACAACCAGATGAGACGCCCATCGTCTGGCTTGGGACCGTTTTTGCAATGATGTGCATTGCATTGCAGTCGTACACGCGAGCCGGTGACGAGCCTCCCGAATACCACAACAAGTCTTGGGAGATGTCAAGAGAATACGGGGATTTGACGGCACAATGTTTGATAATAGCAGACATTACACAGCCCGTTACAGGCATGATGGAGACGTTGATCCTGCACATCCACGCCGAATATGCACGCAGCAGAGACGCAGAGGTGGGCATCTTGATAAGCACAGGCATCATAGTACGGTTAGCGATGCGAATGGGGTTGCACCGGGATCCCGGACCATATACAGACATGTCTGTATTCCAGGGGGAGATGAGAAGACGTGTGTGGGCCGCAGTGCGTTCAATCGATCTTCTATTCTCAGCTCAGGCAGGGCTACCCCCGATCGTTCGACCTCGAGATACCAATACCGAGATCCCACGCAATATCTACGATGACGAGCTCCGCGAAGATATGAAGGTGTTGCCGCCCTCAAGACCCGAGACGGAGGCCACCCCCGCTTTGTTCTTGATCAACCGGACGAGGTTGATCTACAAGCTGGGAGAGGCTATTGAGTGCACGGACACCTTGACTTGTTCCTCTTACGAGGAAGTGATGAAGCTCGATGCAGAGGCGCGCGAGTTGCACGATAATATTTCGCCACACCTCAAGATGCGAGGAATGGACGAGTCGGCACGCGATCCGTCAACGCTCATCATGCAGCGCTTTACACTAGATCTGCTCTTCCTAAAGATTATATGCGTACTTCACCGAAAGTACCTAGCTTATGCAAGAGTACAATCACGCTTTGCCTACTCTAGAAAGGCTGTCATTGAAGCGTCAATGATGCTTCTCAAACACCAAGCGACCCTGCACCGGGAATGCCAGGCTGGTGGCCGGCTACGGAATGTCAAATGGTTCATCTCTTCGCTCACCACTGTCGATTTCTTGCTCGCCGCAATGATAGTATCGTCCGATCTCTGGCACACCACTAAGGACTCCTCAAATCGCTCTCCGCCGCCAGCAGACGCGCTTATATGGAGTTCAGATCGGCGCGATGAGATGTTTGAAGCTATAGAGATAGCGGTAGGGATCTGGGATGGTCTCAAAGACCATTCAATGGAAGCATATAAAGCCCATATGACTCTCAGCGTTATGTTGGAACAACTGAAGAAGCACCGATCTACAAAGCAGGCACCCAACGGCTTCCAGGCAGCTTCGTCAGCCTATCCAACCATGATACCAATGGAAGATGCCAGTGTCGCACCGGAGCACTCAGCAGCGATGACATTGGGGTTGCTAAGCACAGGTGGTATGACACCAAATGCTAATATGTTTGATCAGCGATATCCAGCCGGAATGGCGAACTTATTGAACGACCCGGCGCCCCAGTCATCAACAGGATTGACGCCGCAGTACAACCAGCCGACAAACGGACCTGTAGGACCGGAGAACGCACCGAGTCCGTTCTCAAATTTATTTGGAGCAAATCTCTTCCAGAACTTGGATCTTCCGCCAACAGACAACATCAACTGGGTAGGTTAAGCTAACATTTGGCTCGTTCTTCGTATGCTGATGCTTAACAGGATGCATGGGACTCGTACATCCAAGGCCCAGGCATAGAAGCGACGAGCAATTTCTTCCCAGTGGACATTGGTAGTATTCCGATGCAGACAGATCAAACTGGGCTGCAAGCAGGACATGCACCTGTTCAACAGCCCGCCAATGGAGGTCGGACAAGCATGTATGGACATGATGTCTACATGGGTGTAAGTACGTACCAGTACACAACTACGTTCTATTCTGATCGCTGACAGCAACAAGGCTGATCCGAAGACGAGTTCTGGTGAGGGCTACGCCATGGGATTTATATCGCCGAAGCAGTCCAACTAGATGGACGTAGAGATTTCCGTATAGCACTTGAATGACCTTGTAATGAGCACATGAGCAGTTAGGTTAATTGTACTGGATGCTGGGTTGGTGTTCGCCTGGGGGCCAAAAGTACGGTAGTTCTCGCTAGAACACATTCAGCTCATCAATCTTCAAAGGGGAAGTACAAGCGGATTGGAGGAGGCGCAGCAAAATTCTGTGCCCCGCGATGATAGCATCAATCAACTCAGCTCAGCCCTTGCGTTGTGTTCCTTTCACATGACTCTCTTGCATGCCTAGCCGCACTTGATCTTTCTTCTGTACCCAGCTTTGTCACCTCTTTCTTCGAGTCGTTCCTTGCCTCGGCGTCATCTCTGTATCCCAATATAGAAACGACAAGGCACGTAGCTTGCTTTGTCCCCTTGCCGCGCATCTCTGCCCCACTCCAACCTCTGGACCCCGGATTCTGGGATTTGTTTGTAACGTCACCACAATCGCGACTTGTGTCTACGCCCCCGGGCTTTTCGTTGTCGGACGACGCGCATTCTTAGCTTGCGCAGCCTCGGCCCTCGCCACGAACTTGCAACCAACTATTCTATTGTTTTATCTCTTCTCACGTAATCCATCTCTTTTAACGTCCTCCTTCGGACTCGCTTGCTGCTGCATAAGGCTGAGCCAAGTCCCTTGCCTCACCTCACCTCACCTTACTACACTCCCACTTCTTATACTAAGCTCACTCTTCCCTTCCAAACCTTTCTCAACTCAACGTCTTATAAAACTCACCATGACGTCAACATCCCCCATCTCCCCAGTCCCAACTACCGACCCCATATCTCCCGTCTCCCGCAGTGGTACCTCGTTCGCCCACAAGACTTCGCTCGCTGTGGCTACGCAAACGCCTCTTATCGATACAAGTACGCCGGCTATCAACGATGCGCCTGTGGAATTGGATGGCGGCGCGATTACGCCTGAGGAGCTGAGAAGGCGGACGACAGAAGAGGGGTTGGGTGGTGTTAGGGGCTCGATGCGTGGGCCGGATGAGGGGGATATCGATGCGGAATTTCTTGGGGGAGGGGGAAATGCAGGCAGGGAGGCTAGGGAGGTATGCTGTTCTTTTCGTTCCGGTGGTGGCCAGGTGTTGTGGAGAACTGGAAGGCGGGAGAGGGTGTGGTGGTTGTGGAGATTAAAGTTTCAAACGAAAGCTGACAATTGGGTTGTAGCGACGTGCTGCTATGCTGGCTTCGCGGTCGAAAGATCCGAGCGTCATTGTTGATGTGCCGAGGGATCCTACGGCGGAAGAGGTCGATGCTGCGAGGAAGGCGGACGCGCTGCTGTCGGCGGGTATGAGGGGGAAAATAAGTTGATGCTGGGTACGAGACCAAAAGAAGCTGCAGGACGATTAATATGGGTGGTATAGAGCGATTGTACGGGGGGCTGGACACATGACGAAATGACGGGACTTATTTCGTATGCTATGCCAGTAAGAGCAGCGTGAGGATTTACGATTTTGGTTCTGGAGGATTTTTAAAGATCTGACAAGTGATATATGTTAAAATAGCCTCTTCACACTCATTTCTCCATTTCATAACTCCGGGGATTCTATGCATGTCACAGTCAGAACTGCAGAGGCTCATCACGTGCACACATCCTAGGCTACATATATAAACCCTCCGTCTCTGCCTCTCTTCCTTTGCTCCATCTGCACGGCAAGAACAAAAGTCTTCGTTTTTTTAAAATCTAGTCTATCGGTTTGCATGTCTTTCTCTTTGCTTTTCAACAAAATAGGGTACCGGAGAGGAATGTTTTTCCCCCAATCTTTCTCGAAATCCTAAAACGCAGATATGTTCCTAGATTGTTGTTCTCTTCCAGAGACTAGTTCGCAACCCATACATGACCTTGCACTCTTCAGATACGACATCATATGGGAGCAAAGAGATGTCCGGCGAACTAGACGTCAAAGTAAAGATACCGCAGAACCATGTCTGGTGTCTGTCATTCTTCTATAACACTTTGTTCCACCAAAAGACTTCGAGGAAGTATCATGATTGGTTGCTTCAGAAACGCGACTGAGAACCAGGTGCATGCTGCGTTCTGCACCCCTAAAATACCTATAGAACCAAGCCCGGAGAGGGGTATAAAAGTCTACCGCCGCAGGGAGCGAGCCTTCCTACCATTCTCTTATTTCTGCCAAATATCTAAAAATTCCTACTAACGAAAGATGCGTTTTCCGCTCTTTATTCTGAAACAAAATCCCTCTAGAGAGACACCTCCTAGTCCGGTCGACTGGTTCTCTGTAAAAGCAGGTCAGAACAGAGATCATGTCCTGCTTCTGTCTGTCTTGGCAGAAATTGTCTGTTACGATATCGAAAGGTTCCTCTTTATCTTTCCGCCACTGAAACGGTTCAGCCGAGAAAGTGTGTTCTCTTCCTCCTGTTCGCCGGTATTGTCCAAAAACAAAGTGAAGATCAAATTCAGTATGAGCGACTGGCTCGAGCGACGGCTGTAAAGTCTTCATCATGCACTGGCGCTTTCGAAACAGAGAGAGTCCAATGCATGCTTTGAATCTTCTCATGCTGCGAGCAATATCTCAAAAGAACTGCAGGGGTTCGTATATTCCTGTAATCAGGCTAGGTAAGGCTTCTGAATGTGGTCTTAGAGCGGCTGTCGAGATATATAAGCTCTGCTCTCTGCTTCTCCCATCTTTCTTAATGCGAGCTTTCTACACCTCTATTTCAAAATTGCTGTGAGTGTGATCATGGTGGTGGCGTTGTCATTTGCTTTTGAAAGATCTGCAGGAAATTGTAACATTTTCTTGTCTTGCTCGGCACACAAAACAATAAATGCTCAGCGCGCGTGCTTCCTGGGGCATCGGAGAAATGTTAAAAAAGTTCACGCACCTACCCCTCTAAATTTCATGTAACTTTAACTTCTCTAATTTTACCGAAACTCTGTCTATGCGCCTGGATGGTGCTGGTCTTCTACTTTAAAATACTTGTGCTCCAACCAGATGCTTCTTTCCTTCTCGAGATCAAAGCAGTCTCTGTACTCGTTCATGTTCCCCAGGGTATCAAAGGTGTACTATAACGACCCTGCCTTCCGCTTCTTTAACTTCTGTATTCTTAACTTCATATTAATGCAGAAATATGATCTCCAAGAGCACATGGTGCTACTTGTCTACTTAAACTCTCTACGATCTGTTCCCGTGTTTTCTCTTTTCTGAAATCCTGCGGTTGAAAATACATATTACGTTCACTATACTCTACTGCCTTCTCTGCGGTTGGATATATAAACTACCCCTCTTCCGCTTTCCAGACTCTTGCATCACAAACTCTTCCCGTGTTTTTTCCCAAAACATGAATCTAGCGAGGCCATGATCTTTTGCACTGCTCTAAGATGTTAAATTCCCCCCGCATGTTCTGCCCTTTCCTAAGACCATAAAATCCAAAAATGAAAGCCATGCTGTTGAATGTCCTTCTGCATTTCTAGGAACGGCCATAAACCCTATCCCGGCCCACTCTCTCCCAGCTTATCTACTGCTTTTCTTGATTTGAAATTAGTTCTGGCGAGATTACATGTGTAGTCTACTACTCCGAAATCAAACATGTGCACTACACTACTATGCATCTCTCTTTCTCTCTCTTCTCCGAAAGTTTAAGTTAAAAGCTATTTTATTAAATCGACATGTTCCTACGCCTGTCTGCGGTCGACTATATAAATTACCTCTTCTTCTCCCTCATTACGCTTTATCACAAAACTTATACTCTTTTACCTACACTCGAAAAGCACAGTCAACAGCGTCATATGTTATCTTTCTCTACTCTAAGAACTCTTATCCAAGTTCTTCATTTTTCTACCTTAAAGTTACTCAAATAAAATCGGGCTTCTTCCGTTTCTTGTTCTACAACAGGATATCTTCTTTTGTACTCTAAAACATATTGCGAGAAAATACATAGTGTCTTTCTCCACTCCAAAACATGTATATCGCTACTGGAGTGCCTCGACTCCATACAATGAGACTAAAAATGAAATCATGACATTAAATGTTGCTTGGTTGGCCTACCACGGGCAGATCTATAATCACCTCTTCTACCACTTATCTTTTTACACTCCTACATCACAAACTCATCTTCTTCAGTATAAAAGGAATACAGCGAGTACGCCATGGTGCTGGCCTAAAAAAATCCAACGATTCTCTACGATGTTGTTTCTTCCAGTTTGAAAATTATCGACGTGAACTAGGTTCATGTGTCAGTGAAGTGCCTCTTCTGAACTCAAAAATAACCAGCAACGACATAACACGCCTTGAGCTGTGAAAAATGGACTAAAACTATATAAAACCGAAGTAGCTACTATTATGTTTGAGAAGATTCTGAAATCCTCACGGTGGAAGTGCATGTTCCGTGTGTGAGCAGTATATCTAAAACCTGTCCGAGAAGGTATGCATGTGTGAGAAGGATGTACGATTCTCATAAACTGTTCTAAAACAAGATTGATATAAGTATATGTGTAGTCCCGAGTCTGGGGAATCATCTATATAAACCCCTCCTTCTATTACCCCACTCTTCACCTCCTCCTATCTTCCTTTCAAAATTCCATCTTTCTAAAAGCATAGTTCTAAGTAGTTGATGTGCATTGTCCAGCTCTAATTCCACAGATCTATGTAATCTTTTCTGTTCATCAAACTACTACCGATATCTTTCTCCCCTCTAAACTTTGATACTCTAAATAAAACATCCAAGACACCCATGTCAGCTGTCGCTTGCTAGCTCTATATAGACATGTAACCTCCCCTACCCTCATTTACCAACCTACCTGTTTCTTCCCCCGGATCTGTACGAAACTAGCAGCTCGTCGTTGTGCCCCCAAAAATATAAAAAGTGCGTTGAGATGGGCGGACCAAATGAAGTGTAAAATCAGTGTCTAGCTAGAAGATTAGGGTGTAGAAGCACATGTTCACTTAGCCCTAAATGATCAACCTTGACACATGCGTGTAATAGGAAGATCTGCATTGTCTTCGTCATGGCACCTCTTGGTCCAGGAACACAGGTGTACGAAATGAAATTCTGCAAGGGAGAATAATTCCATCATATTATATCCAATATGCCTACATGTACTTTCATATAAAACAAAATTTTAGGGTATCCAGCCCTCCATCATTCATCATACAAGTGTTCCTATGTACCCACTTTTTTTCTCATCCCGTCAGACTCATTTCCACGACATAATGGCGTCTTCAACGATAGGCCTAATGACCTTGCGATTCGCATTTGACTTGTGTGTCCAGACCATCTGTCTTGGAGCCAACTCATCGGCCCTATGCCAGGGAACAAACTCGACGCCTTGGTCGTTGTTTTCAATTGCATTCTTTACTACATCGAATAGCGAGTCGGCTTGGGCCTGGTTGATGCGTACGTCATCTCTGACGACGAGAATGACTTCCCTGATTTTTTCCTTTTGGCCGTCTCGGTAGTGCTTTTTGTATTTGTTGAGGGAGACGGACACGTCGACGCCCGTTTCGGCGGTCCAGGCGGCGTGGATGGCGAACCAGTCTGTGATGTGTTAGTTTGGGCTGGGATGAGGGAGAGGGTGGATGAGAAGACGTACCAAAAAGTTCTGCAAACTCTGTCTTGAGAATCTGTTCGTCAATGGAGTATGGGACTGAGGCGAACCCTACGCTGACCGTGGGCGTGTCGGGGGAAGGTGTGTCGATGATGTCGCCTTTCCAGTCGCGACGCAGCAGATCGCGCAGGCCAAGGTGGTCAATGTCTCCTTGCGCTTTGCTGAGCTCATCGTCGAGGTCCTCCATGACGTCTCTTAGATCATCCTTCCTCCAGTTGCTTCGTGCTAGGATGCGCTTCGACGTTTCAATGTCAGTCTTGGTCGTCTTGTCGCTGGTCAAACCACCAGAGTCGATAGCAATTGCGCTGAGGACGAGTTCGAGCATCTCGTGTGCCAGATGGTATTCCTGAGGCAGTTTCTCGAGTTCATCGAGCATCTGTCGTGCGACAAGCGTGGTACAGCTCGCCACCGTCTCGAAAACACGCGGCTCTGCATCTGGGGCCGTTCCACGGTCCTTGTGATGGTCGAAGATGCTCAAGATCTTGGACCCATTCCATTTCCGTAACGGGCTCCCATGGTCTACCAGCACAATGCCCTTGAGCTTTTTACCAAGCGTTTCCGGGTCTTCCGGGAGCTCGTCCAGCGTTAGAAGATCTTCGTGGCCTGGTGTCATGAGCGAATTGTCCAACGCCAGCGTATTTTCTGGTCGCAGGTCCAGCGCGTGGGATGGAGTCTGCAGCAAAGCAATTGCCTTGATTGGATGTGAAGTATTTTCCGTCGAATGCCCCAGGTGGTAGGCCCATGTAAGCGCCGCAGTCATGGAATCCAGGTCGCCGCCCTCGTTGCCCTGGACAATTGTCCATTCAGCCTCTCTGCCGGCCTGCCAATCAATCAAAAACTGCTTCTTTGTGGCGCGACTCCATTCGCTGAAGTGGCCGACGCCGTGTGTTTTGACCGGGTTGCTTGTCGCGAGGACTTGCTGTGCGTGGCCGTGCTGTGGCAGTGCAATGACGCGGCCGGCGGCCAGAACAGCTGGTACGAGGGCTCGTATCGGTTTCATGGTGGAGCGGGATGCAGTGCGACGGGAAATACGGATGGGGGAGTTCGGAGTTATGAATAATTCCACATGTCCATCTTCCAGGTACACTTGGATCCACAAGTTTCCATAGCTACGTCAGAAGCTTCTGCAGGCTCGTCAGACTCGGCTAGTGGGGATGCGTTTCAGCCCTATACGGTATCTAGGCTTGCCCAGAAGCGAGTGGACTCGGGGTTTTGTGTTTTGACCGAAACCTGCTCGCTAGCAAGAAAGAAGGAGAATCACATCCGGACGCTCTAGTATCCACTGTACTATGCTGTTGAGGGCGATGCGTTGTGGCGCATGTCGTGTAGTTTGTCCGATAGTGGAAACAAGCTTCTTATAGCATCGGCTGTCAGCATGCAAACCTGGGGGGCTTTCTGTGCCCCGCAGCGCAGACTGAGGCATGATGCAATATTTTGGGGAAGAGGATGAGCCACCTTTGGGCGCGTTTTGCAGAGCTGGCGGCACTAACCGGCCCGTCCGCATTTGCTCGAGCCGTCACACCCGGATCTATTGGTATACTACAAGCTTCTAGGCCACATGACGATTGAAGTCAGGAACATCTCCTATTCCTTGGTAAATAAATAAACAAGAGTACAATTCGAAACACCTGCCGACTTTTTTGTAAAAATCCTAATGCGCCTCTGACCTTTTACCTCGAATAGGAGTGCGCTGCTTACTGACCAGGCACTAAGCCTACGCCGGATCCCTTGCGCGCCTACCTAGCAAGACACTATTTCTTCACCAACGCCGCGCGCTCGCGATAGTCGACGTTATCCGATCTGAGCGATCTGGTCCCGTCATTCGCAAGTCCTGGAATAATGGACAACGCTCAAGGTGACCAGGGGCGTCCGACGGCCGAGTCGACCACTTCGACTACTGCCACATCCGGCCCGCACACCACAACCACCACGACTACTACCACCCCTGGACAGGGCACCACAGTCCGCCACTTTGGGTCCGACTCAACCACCGTCACATCTCCTACCATAACTACGACAAGCCGGCCAACCTCGTACCAGCCCTCCATCGCCGAATTATATGCACAACAGCCCTCGACACCCCAACGAGTACGGAGCTCCTCGATTCGAATACGGAGACCTACCACGCAGCCAAGCGCACAAGATGCCCAGCGAACTTCGGTACCAGATCCAGTCGAAAACACCGATGAGTCATGGCAAGCTGGCCGACGACGAAGCAATTCCGAGCCGCGCCCACCACCACAGGCCATGTTCGGTGACGATAGCCTCCGACGCGAAGCAACTGCATCGCACCCACACATGCAGCCTTTGTATGAGGACATCGCAGTGGCAGGACGCTCTACACCTTCGCAAGGTCCTAGCAATCCGCGAAGGGGCCTAACTCGGCAATCTTCAGCCTTTGCAATGCGTCGGAATTCGCGAACCCCACATCAGAACATGATGGGCAACAACGTCGTAGACGTGCTAGATGTCATTGGTCAGTAATTCTACGACCACCCTGCATATGCGTACCCAAGACTAACCCGCCATCTAGACCCTGAAGTATCTGCCCTGACCACACTGAATAACGTTCAAAACTCTCTCTTCATACCCAACTTGCCATGGCTCTACAATCGACAGCCTACCTATGATCTAGGACAGACTTCGTCTGATTCTTCAGATGAAGAGAGCACCACCGGCACCCGGAGGCCAAGACGCGACGACCAAGACGAACTCCTCGAAATGGAGCAACCTGGTGACGGCGAGGCGCCAGTGCGTGGACACATGCCCAGACAAAATACCATCAACTCAACACTGTCGACGTTGGACGATGGCCCTGGCCACCGCTACGCCGTACTACCACACGGTGCATCGCTGACCGGATGGACTGACGAAGAAAAGGAGGCTCTGGACGACCATGTGCGCCACCTGCTGCACTCTCGACGCGCAAGATTCAAACGGACTATGAAGGGCTTCGGACGTTACGTGCGTAATCCATTGGGCTTCATCGTCACCCTTTACTTCTTTCTCATCACCTTCTGGGGAGCAGCATGGGCTCTCTTCCTCATCGGCTGGATCTACGTCGGTGATCGCCAAGACTACTTTGTCGAAATCGCGGATCAGATTCTTACTGCCTTGTTTTGTGTTGTCGGCATCACCATGTTTCCCTTCCGTCTCGTTGACACGTACCACATGGCCTTTGTCGCTCACTACGCACACAAAACCTGGAGGCTGCGCAAAGAACGGGGACTGCAAGCCTTGAAGGACCACAACGAGCTACCAACCATGCCTCAGTCGTCCGCCTGGGAAACCGGCGAATGCGAACGCGAAGGTGTAGAAGCACCCGTCCTTACCACTGCTGAGCAAACCAAACTCGAATACCACCAAGGCAAGCTCGCAAAGTCGCATACGTTTTACCGGCCACATGAGACTTATACTCACCATGCCTTTTCCATCCGCCTTCTCATCACCATCATCGTCCTGCTCGACTTCCACTCCATGTTCCAGTGCGCGCTTGGTGGCACAACGTGGGGAATTTATTACAAGAACCGGCCCAAGGAAGTTACTGCCATTATCCTAAGTTTCAGTTTAACATGCAACATCAGCGCCGGCATCATTATTGGCCGTGGTGATAAGCGCAGCCGCAAGAAGCTCATCGTAGAACAGATTCTTCGCCAAGAAATGACGGAAGAGGCGCTCAAGAAACTGCGAAAAGAACGTGGTCTCAAGGCAAAGGGGCTCATGACGAGAAAGCAGAAGTTGCAGAAACAAAAGGAGATGGGCGAGGAGCCCAAGAATCCCCTTGACACGATTCTACATCGCGGTTAGAGAGAGATAGTTCGAGACTGTCGTTTATTTGTTGTATATAATACCCTTTTGGCGCCTCCCTTTCTTGGGTAGTTGTGCCTGTACGTTGTAATGCTAGCGCAAGATATCGAGGTTTACATCTTGCGCTCCTTTTTTTTCGCTTTCCTCTTGACGACCCATCAACAATATTCTCCAAATTAGATTTTTCCTAATAGACGACTTATCACGTACCGGGAAAAAAATCCTTGAATAGATATATTATCGTTAGGAAACCTGCCCAGGCAGCAAATACATAAGTACACCAAGTAATTCATCATCACATGCCAAAACACGGGTCGCGTCGCGTCGCGTTTAGGTTAAGCGGTTACTACGCGCCTGCTCCCTCCGCGGGGGAAAAAAAAGCGGTCGTCCCGCCGGCGCGCTCGGAAATAAGGACCCTCTTGCTGTTCCGGTTGATCATTATCACACACCCATTATCAGATGCACACACAGACACACAAGCACATGCCCTGTCCTATCCTACCCTGCCATACCCTGCCCTGCCCTGCCCGCGCCCCCCCCCCGGAACCCTGACTGACCGGATGCGACCGAGCGAGCGAGCAAGCAAGCAAGCAAGCACATGTGATAATCCACAACAACGCGAGACGAGAAAAACAGCCCACTTTGGGCAGCAAATACGAGCTGACCTACATACATAGACTAGGCCCTTGCAGCCCCCTTCCCCCCAAAAAAGGCGCCTTTCTTTTTTAGGAAATCGAACCGCTAGTTTTTTCCTATAGTTAATGATCACGATCACGATTTACGATCGTGATGACGATTTGTGATGATTTCTGACTCCTCGAACCTAGAGGGTTCTATTTTTTTTGTTTTTTTTTTAGAATTTCGTATGTGTGTGTGTGTGTGTGTGTGTGGAATGGGGAAGTGCGTGCGAAGCTGAGCTGAGCTGTCGTGGAAGCGGAAGCGGAAGCGGAAGTGGGAAAAGGTTGAAGCTTTGATGTACAGTACCTAAGTATGTACCCTTACTCGCTTGGGATTGCAGTTGCTACCATGAACTATGGCCAGGTAAAAGGAAAAAAAAGTTTCATCTACTAACGGCCTACTAAACTAAAAAACAAGGTTGCCCCCTTTTTACCTAACCACCGTTCACATCCATGTCCACATCTGCGTCTGCGTCCGCGTCCGCGTCCGCGTCTGCATTGATCACATACCCTTCAGACAAGCCACCCAATCTACCGGTGTAGTCTCCGTCTGTGTGCGCGTGTGCCGTCAATCATTCAACCCACTAAACACACTGATCAACTAGACTATCCCGCATTTATATCACGACAAGCGAGCGACAAGACGACGATCTCCATTTTTTTGTGGACAAGTAGGTTGGGTACGAGGGAAAAGGTTTGGTTCCGTGTAAATAAGCTTTCTCGCTGGCAGGAAAGCGAAATAGAAATACAAAGTAGAGTGGATTATGTGGTTTTTGTTGTTGTTGTTGTGACTGACAACATAACGTGGAAATGTCGGCAGATGACATGTATCACGTAAACTACCGCTAGAAAAAAGCAGTAGGTATTCAAACCCCCCTCCTTCATCTAGAATAGTACCCTTTATTATTACTATTATCATCATCATCATTATGTCACATCACGTTACAACACACCGGCAGTTGGGTGTCCGCAAAAAGAAAAAAAGAAAAAACCCACGTGTCAGAACACACCACCAATCCATGCATGTGAACCACAGTCCCGGGATAATATTTCTTATTATTTTTGTTCGTCGGAGTGAGCGAGTGAGCGAGTGAGCGCGCACGCACGCACGCACGTACACGGCAGCTAAAGACGGAGATGATCTGGCTGGCCCCCTCCCTCCCCCGGAGCATAAGCCGAACGAATCACCCAACCAAGCAACAAAAAACCATGCATAAACATAAAAAAAAACGCTCATGTGGGGAAATGACATTTGGGGAACATCCTCGCCAAATCAGTTTGCAACACGACACAACACCAGACGAGAAAAAACACCAACCCGTTCTTCTCTCACACACACTTTCTCTCTGTCGCCTGTATATCATTGAGCCCCCGACTCGATGAGAGACGATAAATGACTGAATACACTTTTTTTGTTCCTAACCTTGCCTGCTGGGGAAAAGAGGCCTTTCCCATGCCATGTGAACCGTTGGGGTATAAATCGACTCCGTAAAGCGCCGCCCTATACCCATGTTGACAGTTTAAAAGAAAGAAAAGCAAACCATGCCAGAGATATCGCAAAGAGGCCATTTCATGAATATGTTTTGATGATGAAGAATGTCGTAAAACACAGTCGAAGGTAATTAGTACCGTAGTCGATGGTCCCAGCTAGTCTTTTGTCCACGAATCAAGTCAACCAGCGCGCTTACCCATCCATCGGTATAGTAGCAGAAAGAGCTAGACTTGCGAGCTCTTGGGGCCGAAGAAATAAAAAACGATGACGACGCAAAAACTGTATTGCGCGAAGAACGGAAGCCTGCACAATAGCTGGCTCAACACCTTTGACTTCAGGTGGTCATAAACGAGAAAGTAACAAACGTATCTATCAGCGATGCGAGTGATCGTAGGATCGCATAGTAGCATATTCGACACCCTGCATTGGGGTCGTATGTTGTGATGCCCACTGAGCCTGTGCTTGTGGTTGCGATTGCGGTTGCGCGTGGCCTTGTTGTTGGTTTTGCAGTGGCGGCAGAACGTTGTTGCCAGGCGCTCGAGGTGCAGCGTGACCCTGTGCATGCCCCTGCTGTGCGAGACTAGCAGTAAAGGTTCCGTAGATGTGAGGATGGTTTGGGTCAAGGCGATTGAGAGCAGTCCATAGAGCAGTCACTTCCTGGCGTAGTGATTCCGTCTCATGATGTGCCTGCTGCCCCTGAGGCATCCGTCGAGCTGCATCCGCCTCGAGTTGCAATCGATTAAGATCTTTACGCAAATTGTGGTTCGAAGTATTGATCATCTTGATATGCTCAATGGCTAGTGGCATGTTAGAGGTGTGCATGACGAACTGAGGCGTAACTTACACTTGGTCAAAACTTCCCACTTGCTCGACTTGTTACCTGGAGAATTGGGAAGTATCGCGTTAAGATCATCAAACAAGTTCTTCATCTCGCTCCTCCGTTTTCTTTCTGCCATTTTATGGCTGACGCGCAGCTCGGGTGTGCGACTATAGCTTCCAGTTCCAGGAGGTAATGGACTGGTTTGGTCCATACTTTGCAGGCTTGTAACACTACGGTGTTGCATCGAGTGATGATGTGTGCTTGGAATATCTGTGCTAGTTAGCAAGTGCGTCAAAGTAAAAGTACAGGAGTGCGTGCCATCGTGCAGTTGTTCTTGACCATAGGGTAGCTTGGATTCAGGTGTATGTATGCTACTGTTGATCGATGTGGCAAAGCTATTCTGGCGCGAAGGGACATTTGAGCGAGTAATGCTAGACTCACCACTGGTTGATGTCTGCGCTACAGGGCCATTGTACTCTGCCTGTGCTGGGAGGACATCAGGCTGATCGGGAAAAGCCCAGGGAAACCCAGGCGTCGGAGCTGAAGCCGTGGGGTCTGGCATGCCAGATACGCTCCTAGGGTTAGGGGTAATGACAGGGGCGCGTCGCGGGGGGTGCTGGGCACGCGAACCGCTGCGGTTTGGAGACAAAGGAGAGGTGCCATTGGGGCGCGCTTCGGGATTTGCGATGCCTCGTTGCTGCTGCAAGTTTGAGACAAGCGAGACTCGGGATGGGTTCTGGCTATCGTAAGGTGACTGTGGGTGGAGGCTAAGATGACCCATGCCAACATTAACCCGGCTATCGACGCTGCTGCGTCGAGAGTCAAAATGTGAGCCTGCATCAATACTGAGCCGGTTGTCAAAGGCATGATTGAGCGACGGCAGAGCATTGTTCTACTATCGCATTAGAGGAATCCATGGTAGCAAGAGGCGGTGAGGTACCTGAGAGGCTTGTGATAGGCCAGAAGGATACCTCGCTGACGACGGCGTATCCGGTATCGAGTTGCGGGATGGCGATGAATCGTCAGAGGGGTTCAAAAGGGTACAAACCTGGAGACCCATGTGCTGAGAAATGGTAGACGAGTCTGGGATTATTTGTTAGGGGTGGGTGGTGATGGTTGATGGGGATGAATACTTGCGTTTGCTTGGGGCAACGCTCGGTGCAATAGACCAGTTGCCCGAGTCGCGAACCTCACGAGCCTCGGAATGCTGTCTGACATGCGGCGGACTTGGCTCCGAGGCTGGGAGGCTATGGGTAAGCGATGACAAGGGCGGTAGCGACTGCTGGCCCTGAGACACGTTGACAAGCGACACGCCATTGCCATGAGGCGCTCGCTGATGCGTCGCTGGATCCATGACAGCAGGCTTCATGCAGCAGAAAGCTGACTGGGTTGAGTAGTCGTGTCGTGGGGGTGGGATACGGTAGCGAAATCCGGTGTGGTGAAGCGGGCACGGGGTTGGGTAAGAGGGCAACAGCCAATGAGGCGACAGAGGAGTGAGCAGTGGTTCGGTACAAGTGCGGTGGTTACGAAAGAAGGAAGCAGAAGATAAGATGGGGGAATAGAAGTGGGAAATTGCGGGGCGGAAGAGTGGCAGCAGCGTGGAGAGATGCTGTCAGAGAGATGCAGATGCAGATGCAGGGTGGGAAGTTTGTCGAGAGCGAGGGCGAACAGGCACGGGATATGGTTCGCTCCTCCCGCAACGAGATGATGGCAGTTGGTGAAGTGGGGCACGAGGAATTTCCGCCAAGGCCGAGTCAAGACCAAAGGGCAAGGGCAATGCGGGCAGCGGCGAGGGAAGGTGATTTTTTACCGCACAACGGCAGGCGTCGAGTGCCGTCGATTGCCAGGCAGATGCTGGCGGGCGATGATGACGGGTGGACTGGTTGCAGCGGGCAGCAGCAAAACCAAGCCAGACAAAAAGAAAGCAGTGCCGCCGGTGCTATTCTTCGAGAGGCCGGTGGGTACTCGTGGCCAAAGGAGACGAGGCTGCAGTAGGTGCAATTGTTTGCAGACACAATCAAGCTACACTGATCAGCCCAATTGGTACACAGGTACACGGACTTGAGATTGCGGGATCTGGGATGGACACGAGGCGGGCGCAACCAGGACCGGATGCAGCACAAAAGGCGGCAGACAAGACTCGGGGTGATGTTTGCTGGGGCTCGAGAAGAGAATGGGGTTGGATGGAAGAGCTGGGGAGGTGGGGTTTGGTGGTGGTGGTGATTGTCGTGGTTGTCGTCGTGGTTGTGCTACAACGACGTGTGAGGGCGGCGACTGGGCGGGTTGTAGAATGATTAGAAGAAGAGAGCGAGGGACGGAAGGCGTCAGTTGGAGAGAGACACAAAAGCCAGAGCCGACTTGGTCATGTCGTGTCGAGGAATGGGAGAGTAAGAGTCGAGTGTGGAGGGACAGCGGCCAGGGCTTGTGGGCGTTGCAACCGGCTGAATGAGGTCAGTCGTGTGCCTTGCATAGACGGCGCCAGGCAGTTCCTTGGGGCGCACAGGAAAAGCAGCGGGCAGCCGGCGGTCTGGACGGCGTGTGCGACTTTCGGAAGGGGACGTGTTGAGAGTGGAGGAGATGTGCAGCGGAAAGCAAAGGCCAAAGACCAAAAGACGTTCGAGCAGGCCTGGAGGAAAGGGTGCGGTTGGGGGTCGAGTGGTCGAGTCCGACTCGCGCAAGGCATGGACCCATGGGGGGAAGGGCAGCCAATTGTGGACGGCGGTAGTGCCCAGCTGCTGAGCCGGCCACACGTGGGAAATCGTTCAATCGAGGCCTCGTGTATCTCAGCATCCCGTTTAGCGGCGGCTAGCTGCACACTCGACTTGCCCTCCCTGCCTGGGCGCGAACTGGTGCCCACTGTCACCGATGCCAGACGGGCCCAGCTGCCAACTGGATGCACGAGACGGGAGGGACTAGGCACCACCGACGCTGCCTGTCTTTGCAACCACCATTGTACTTTGTCCATGCCATGTCCATGGTGCGTCCATGGACGGCATGGCCTGCCTTGTCGACGACTCACGACCATGGCAGGGCCTGGTAGACGGTCCTCCCTTTAGCCAAACCCGTCGTGCTATCCCGCCGCGCCCGCTGTACCGCCACGAGGCCCACTAAGCCCTCCACGGCTGCCACCCAACCGGCGAAAGCGCCGAGTTAGCAGCTAGCCAGCTACAGCCAGCTAAACCAGCCAGAAAGTCTGCGACGCTGCCGTCGGGTGGTGGCGATCCCCTCATGGCCAGCTGTAGCGCCCCTCGACGCTTTCAGACCTGCAGCTCGTTGTCGGTAACTACCGTTTGTCCATGTAAGTATTTATCCCGCCCTGACAAGTCAGCCCGCCACCCGCCTTTTTGCCCAACACCCTGCCTGTCCGTCCATCTTAAAAAAAACTAGGGCCCTGCCAATCATCCGGCCCGGCACCGAATATGTGATACAAGTCCTCTACCTACTATTTCGCATCCGTGGTAAGAGATGCACCCCTTGTTACAAGCTCTAATTCTGAGCCCCCGCCGCCGTTGATTGGGCCCCCCAGATTCCTCCGTCACTTGACCGTTACATCCAATTTCTCCCATCTTGGAATCTGTCGCCGTCATATGCATCTCTGCATCTGCACCTGCAATCAATGCACCTGATGCTTGAACCCTTGGGACCCGCGTCGATCCATCTGCTCGAGTGACACGGGGCATCATGTGAGCACCACCATACAAGTCAAGACTACATGCATGCCCACTTACACGCTTTTTGTTTTTGGCTTTCTCTTCTTCATCTTCTACCGGCGCAAAAAATTGATCATGTTCCGCTCCTCCCCTAAGTTAGTACCTGCATGATGACTTCCCTGATGACAATCCTAGTTAGTACCTTCCCAAAATGAGCAACGTGCCTTCCTTGTTCCCACTCGACCATCCTAGTCCGACTGCCCCCCGTATTCAACCATGGAATCATCAGCCCATTCCTCCAACATGCCTTGTCCATGCCTCATCCGCGCCTCCACGCCTTGGGACAAAGAATAGACCCCGCTTCCAAGGCTGACCTGACCCGTAGTTCCTCTACTGCATCTCTACTGTAACGCTGCCCCGTCGCCAGAGGGTGTCGTCTAGTCCCCCTCTCGGTTCAGGCCGACCAAGGTACTTTATCCCACATGGCCGTGTCGCTGTCTCCTCGCATTGTACTCGACGGCATGGTACTACCACACGCAGTCCCAACAACCAGGCTCATACACATAACGGCCTTGTGTCAGGTGCCAATGCATGTTTCGTGCACAACCACTACTCCAGCTCGAGGCTACCTGGGCTTGCGCCCTGGTTGATCAAGAGCACAGCATCACTAGGTTGTAAGAAATATACCATGCAGCACACATGCGCTGCTGTGTATATAGAGCTACATAGGCGTGCTTTTTAGGGCAATGTTGGCGTCATTGAAGCCTAACTTACCTCGGACCCTGCCTTTTATTTCCGATTTCCGATCCAAGCCACCTACTTAGGTGCATCATCGAAGGTGCATTCCCTCGAGTCGCACACGCGCGACACGTTATCAGCGTGTCAAATTCCACCCAAGAAAGGCGTCGAATGCGAGCTTGTACGCCGACGCGTCAACCTGCCAGCAGCTGGTACCCGTCCATACGTGCAACTGTTGGGCGCTGGCCGTGTGACACGTCTACAATACTCCTCCAGCCAGTTCGTTGCGCGCTGACAAGTGGTTGAAGAATAAACACCAGTCGGCACACCTCCCGCCTCTCCTCTGCAATGCATCACCATTAAACGTTGCAGTGACATGTTCCGAAGATCTCAACCTTATCCGGCTCCTTGCCCACCGGAGCAGGTGAGCCATATGGGTTCAGTGAGACATGTGTCCGCCTGGGCCTGTACCCTGTCTCTGTCTCTACATGCTTGCTCGTGGTAACACGGGCATGCATGACCTCTCCATGAAGCAACACAGCCGTGATGCCCTAGTTATACCTGTAATCGACGGAACCGAATCGCCTTTGTAGCGCTGACTCCGGAACCAAGTACCTACTATGTAGGTAACACAAAGCCCAAGTGGGCCGTGATGCGCAGATATGCTCGCTAAACCGAGACTTTCCTTGATGCGGTGCGACGACCAAAGTGACTTTGTTCCTCCCACACTCCAACACGAGGAAGAAAAGACACGCCATCGCCTTTACCACATCCAAACCATGTCCCGACGCCGCTTTTTCACAGCCCTGACTCGCGACCCGAGAACGTGGAACGCTACAAAGCGTGGTCCAAAAGTCATAACAGACAGCACAGTAATCGGCCCGTCGTTCCAAGGTTGGTGGGTTGAGTGCCTGCCTGATGTAGCGTCGCTAAGGCCGTGTGCGAATTGCGCCGCGGTTGATCTCACGTGAAGATCGCATCCGCGGGACCGGGGCAAGCTTGGCGACGTGCCTGCGGGGCAAACCGAGGCCTTGGTCCGCAACACGAAATCTACGCGTGCACTGCATCAGGCGAGATGAGTACCGCTGAAACATACCAAGGCGACCAAGTACTCCCGCACGACGTACTACCGAGGCACTCAGTCTTTCCGTTTCTCCAGCTTCCGCGGGAGCTCCGCGATCAGGTATGCGCCTGGGTGAATTCACACCAGGCAACCAGACGGCTGACTGCCATGTAGATATACGACTATGCATTTGCTATTCAACATCACCATGGCCAGCGTCCTATTGAGCGGCGTAACTTGAAGTACTTCAAACCCAGCGCTGCTTCCATCTTGCTCGTGACCCGCCACGACTACTTCCTGCTCAACCGCCAAGTCGCCCGCGAAGCGCTCCAAGTCCTGTTCAAACACCATACCGTCTTCCTCAGCAGCGGCCCCTTTGTCCTCAAGGCAATACTTGAAAAGATTGAAGAACCAAACGGACCCGGCAGGCAATGGCTGAAATGGCTGCGCAAGATCCAACTAGACTGGGTAACGTTCCCTTCGCTCCAACACTACCCACCTGAGATGAACGAATGGAGAGACGATTCGCACTGGGAGCATGACACGGCAGAAGTAGACGTTGATCTCATACGCGGCGCATACTACAACGGCCACTATGACGAATACGACCACGAAGGCATCCACTACGAAGACAACTACTACGATCCTGGCAACTCATCTCTCTACCCTTCATTCCACCCACCCAGCACATCCACAGCACAAACAGCAGACGATCCCTTTGGCTTCGCAACCCACTACCCCTTCACAGATCCAACCCGCGACCCCGTCCGCGAAGCCTCAGCAGCAGACATATCCTCCAAGCTCGACCTACTCGTCTCCCTAGAAGTCACCCCTTTGTTCACCTACCTCGCATCCCCCACCTTCAATCTCCACAGCATCACCCTCCCTCTCGCCTTTATATCCCGATCATCCCACCACCAACGCAGCGCATCCCGCCCTGGCTATGCGCTCCCCCTGAAAATTCGCTACTGGGTCAAAGTCTGTGCACATGCCCTCCTCATGCTCATCTCACCTACACATGATGCAGCAGCACATCCGTCCCTGGAGGAGGTAAGAGTAAAATACGCACCAGCAGATATCTGGGCTAGCATGGAACCCGCCGACGACCTCCCCCGCATGGTGACGGCAGGTGTGTGGTTCGACGAAGACGAGGATGCCGAGGGTGGTGGTGGTGGTGGTGGTAGACAAGGTCAAGGTGAAGCCTTTCGCGCCGTGTGGGATACTGTGCATGCCAGTTTGTCGCAGCAGCAGGTTGCTAGTCTAGGACCTCGTTTTGGTCTCCAGGCAAAAATTGCTCTTGTGGCTTGGGATGGGGATATGGATAGTGGACGTCTGGGAGATGAGCTGGAGGTTGTGTTTAGTAGGCATGTAGCAGCCCAGGCGTAGATTGGTTTAGTTGGCAGGTTAGGTGGGTTTGGGACATGTTGGTTGTGAACGATTTGAACATGTCACGACAAATACACTTGCCACAAACCACACATAAAGTCTTCAACTACCATTTCAGAAAAAGAAATAAAAACATCAATCAATTCTTCAACCTGAAATCCCAAACTATCCCATCTTACTGCTGATGATGTATGAATGGCAAGCCCGCGCTATGCATTCCTACTACCGACAGACACAAGCCTCCGCATACAAGATTCTCAAGAAACAACAGACAAGAAAGTAGAAGAGAGAAAAAAAACGGGAAACTAATGGTACAAGATGTCGTGAGCAAGAAGAAAACAACAGCCCACACGGAGAGATGCCTTCCCTCGTTCCCAAGGACGACAGACAGGTCAGATCGGATACACCATTCACAAACCTCATTCATCGCTCATCCTGCTATACCCAGATTAAGGGTGCGTGTATGAAAAAGCGTGTCCGGCGTACAATCAAACTTATTCAAAGAACAAGAAAAGTGCGGGCAGTGGTGTCCCTGGGAGAGGAAGAAGAGGGGGGGTTTTTTTTTTCAAAAATCCCAGAAAGACTTATCAGCCCCCTTCTTCCCACCCATACCATCGCCCTCCGTCTTAATCCCCTGCCTAGCACCCGTATTCTGATTCTCCTTCTTCGCAGGACTCTCATCATACAGCGACCATGCCGCCTCGGTGCCCTTGCGGCCACCCATGCCGTTACCTGCGATGTTGATACCGCGGCTCTCAGGCGAGTCTTGGTGCGTGCCCCAGTGCGTCTTCATCGAGTTGCGGGTTTGGGTAGCGGCAGCAGCGCCGTTCTTGCCAGCGCCGGGGCTGTTGTCCGTCATTTCGAACTGCGAGGCAAAGTCCTTTGAGCGGTTCTTGTTGACAGCCGTTGTGACGTCGTTGAGAGCGGACTTGACGTCGCCTTTTGACGCGTGGTCATCGGCGTCGTTTGTTGTATTGTTGACGTGGTCTTCGTAGAGACCTTGGCCGCGGTTGCTGCGGCCGCCTTTGGTGGGGTGCTGGCGCTGCGACTCGGGTGTGCCGTCGTCGACAAATTCAAAGTGTGCGTCGGCGTCTGGGCGCGCTTTGTGGACTACGGGGCGGCGAACAGGTGAAACTTCGTCCTGTGAGAGATGGGGTGTTAGCGTGTGGTTTCTCATGTACTTTTTCAGAGACGGGAGAGCAGCCTCGGCCTCTGGTTGATGGAAAGGACTAACCTCGTCATCGCTCCAGCCAAAGTGTCTAACGGCTTGGGGTTGTGTCTTGGGCTTGGACTTGTTTGGGGTGGCAAAGTCGTCAAAGTCCCAATGCGCATCGTTTCGGTTGCGGTTCTGATCGTGCCTGGTAGGGCGCGAAGTGTCACGTACCTTTGGAGTTTCCTCGCCTTCGCCAAAGGTGAAGTGGTCATACTTCTTTGTGCTAGTTCTGATGCTCATGGGCGAGCGATCGGCCGAGTTGTCATCCTCTTCCTCAAACAGGCGGTTGTTCTTGAAGTTCTTTCCGCTACCTGCCTTTGTCGGGATCCTCTCAGAGGGTGATGGTGAGCCTCCATCGGCGCCAACGAACAGCTCGGAGTACTCGCGTGGAGGGGGCTTCGCAGATAGTGAGCGCGGCACCGAAGGCTGCGACGATGAGCGAGAGACGCGGTCCTCGTCGTCCTCGTCAATCTCGCGAGGCTGGAACAATGAGAGCGACGCGTGCGGGTCGTTCATAGCATTGTTGGTGGAGCGCCGTGAGCGCGAGGAAATGGACACCTCATCGACACCTCGCGATGCCGCTGTCGATGGACGTGAAGGCGATGCTTCCGGCTGGTTGGCCGCAGCAACAGCGGCATTTGACGTGATCAAGCGGATCTGTTCGCTGCCGTCGCGGATAGGCCAATTGCGCGAACGCGCGCCGATGACGTCGATCTGCTTCAGGAGCGAGCCCTGGTCCCAATATTGGCGGATCTGTGTGATCTTTCCAGCCCTATCAAACCGGACCATGTGGACCTGTCAGTGTCAATAAACGGCGCCTACAACAACTAGGCAAACAATAATCACCATTGCGAACGTCACTGTTCGGTCGGTGACGAAGTTGTCATCTAGACCTGGCAGGTATGCGCCGCCGCCGTTGCTGAACTCGATCGTCGTCTCTACATCGACGCTGAGGCCGTGGTTGCCCTCAATAGCGTCCAGGATCTTCTGCTTCGTCTTCTTGAGCAGCTTCTCCTGAACAGCCAAGTGCTTGATGATTGCTGTCGCGTCGGTGATGCTGGTCGTAGTCGAGACGTAGTGCAGCGTGGCATGGTCAGCCAGCGCGCCCGTCGACGGCGTGGCCAGAAATCTTGAGTACGTGTCGCAGAGCGTCATGGCGCCGTGTATATTAGCTGTTAATGCTAACAGCTGTGATGCGTAGGGATACTGGGCGCGAGTGTAGTGGGTAGAGCGGGGTGTTTGTGGTTGGGTTGGTTGCAGCTGTCGAGAATAAACAAATAGTTCGCGTGCGCGCGTCCAACTATTTTCTCAACGCGGTGGGGAAGGTGAAAGGGGAGATCATAACATTGAGGTCGGCAGGCTCCCGCAGGAGCCCCCGGCCTTTCATCAGAAGTGTCTGGTTGTTGACGCAGGGGCATTCCCGCTGTTGCAGACACGCCCCACCTCGATCAGCCACAAGAACGGAGCCGCGCTGCGGAGACCAACGCGAGGACACTGTCATGCAGCTAGCTAACGGTAACGCTCCCGAGATCTATTTTCACGCCTATATTGTGCTTCACCTACCTCCTGCTCCTATCGTCCTCCAACCGACATACCGTTGAGGTGGCCTCATTTGCTTATCCCGTATCGCCCTCAACGGCGTGTTTCAGAAATTCGTTCACGGCCCGTCAGACACTGGACGCATTATCTTTCACTTCAATTCCAGTAATATCGGAAATAACTGCTAGATACGGCTTTATCTCGTTGCCGTTCTGGGTCAATAGCAACCATGGGTCATGCGCCGTCTAATCGTTCGGCAGATTAGTACAGCGCCATGTCTCAAAAAAGCGCTATACTATACCACATTGCCAAGGAAAATGATGAGCTATTTTTTCTCCGCTAGGCGTATACATACATTAGAATCTCAATAATCTTGAACTGAAGCATTAGGATCATGTAAGTATACCAAAGCGCTTACCATCTTTAGTCGTGTATCAGATCGGCAAAGCCCAAAACTTTGATGGGGCCACGTAATTTGATACTATCATCTCTGAGCCATGGTGCACTTGGATTATAGCTACACTTTTCCAGAACACTTAAGCTTCTCTGGTACAAATATTTTGCCATCGAATTGTTCTTGGCTACGTCGTCGGTAACCAAACTCTCCAACTAATCTGATATCACTCAACCATGGTTCACAAGATGTCTTCTCTGATTAGTATATATAGTTATATATATCCTTTGATACAACATGAAATCACGCAGCTTCGTATCCAACGCTCTGATTACGCAGTTTCCGAATCCTCAAACATCCCCAAAGAAATCGGTCCTGGAACCATCCACCAGCATTGTCATGTACTCAAAAATTGAAGAGGTTCTTATGCAAGTTCTTCTATCCCAAAAAAGATGGGAAACAAAGGCTCTAAGCCTGAGGCGAAGGTTGTTCGACTGCTAAAGGATCCTCCGTTGAATGCAATGCCATACAGTCAAATAGCCCAACAGGTATTCAAGCAAAATTGCACAACCTGTCCACTCCTCACCCTCCCTTCCGAGATACGAAACCGCATCTTCGCCGAAGCATTAGGTGGCTATCTGATCATGGTTAGTGTAAGGAGAACGATCAACCAGCAAGGATCAGTTCCGTTGTTGTTCGATGAGTTTAGCTTATCAGAGAACCCCAGCCCCAGCGCCATCGCGCCGTATCGTGGTCTCAGAGATATTCTCATAATCAAGATATCGGCCTTGGATTGCAGATACAGGTACTCCATATCGAATCCTTTCGCTTCGCTTCAACAAACCTGCCGACAAGTCTACATGGAAACCGCTCTTGTTTCGTTTTCTCGTGTCAACGACTTTTGGTTCGCTGAAGACGTTGCTTTGCACATGATGGCATGGGAGATGAGGTCAGTACACTTCCATTCCATCGCCAAGGTTGTCTTCTAGGTTTGCGAGAAGGTGGGAGAACCGTCGGAGTTTGGAGATTTTTACTTGGGACGACTCAAGAACTTGTCGCTGCTCAAAAGGTTGCAGCTTGTCCAAGTCTCGATACATTTTGCCGGCTGTAACCGGTGTAGAAATGCTGTTGTCATGCCTGAATGGGTAAGAGATGATGCCCTTCAACGGATCAGGCAGTCTTTAGGGAGGAAAATCAAAGCCGCCACACCAGAGGGTGTCAAGCTAGTTTTTGAAATGCAAGAGCAGGAAGCACAGGAATGGGTAGATGCAGAGGATTTGAAGAGGCGGAAGAAAGTTGTCGAGACAATGATAGGTAGATAGACCAACCCTTCCCACGTTGCCAATCAACATGAGTCTAGCAGCGGAGCGACCTGCACTCAAAAATAAGATTGCTCGAATGATTTGCGCACTCACCACCCCTGTCTAGTTTGTTTCACCACCACCATTCGTATATCCATTTGCGGAACCTTGCGTATTACGTGGTACGCGTATGTGGGTTTGAGCAGTCCTGCTCATGTACGCAAGGACTATGGTGTGATCTAGATGAGATCTTCGATGTGCAACCAGAAGTCAGCATACTGGAAGGTATCTAAAAGCACCATAATGCCAACGACCTGTAAAACACCAAAATTGCCCAAGATTCTACTATCGCAATTGATCAAAGATTTCTAGAAAACACTGTAACTTTGTAAACACCAATTGAAGCAATAATCATGTTCACCAAATACACAATCCCAACGCTCTTCATCTTCCTAACAACCATAACCGCAACTCTCGACCCAGCTACCTCCCACACAAACGGCAGCTATCCTACAGCCCCTAACTGCGCCCGTACGTCCCCTCCCCCATCTTCTCCTCCCTTCCACATTCTAACACAACCCCTAGCGATAAAAACCAGCCGTGCAATCCAAGCCTCCGAATGCAGCCACAACACACGCACATCCTCGCAAACCTTTGCCGTGTTCACCCAAGACCACAAATACGACCTCTCGCACGGCGCCCCCTACGGCACCTGCGAAGCTTACAACTGCTCCCCTGGAACAGCCATGAAGAACAAACAGGACATTTGGACCTTCTTCTGGGACAAGGCGGGTGTTAAAGGACAGGAGAGTGGGGAGGGCATGGGATGTATTAAAAGTCCGGTGGATGGGACGTGTGGGTGTGAGAATTCGGATGGGAAGTTTGTGTATGGGGGAAGTGATTGTGTGTAGGTGAGGATGAGAAGGTGATGGGAGGTGATTTTGTTTGGAGACGGAGGTGATGGTATGGGATGGTTTGGAGAAGGCTGGAGGTATTCGATGATGTTTCGATACGCAAGTGCATGAGTGTTGGGGTGGTGTATGCGATGTTCTGATTCATTGTACATAGTAGGAGTAAAATCAAAAGGGCAAAAAGTCTTCATCTGAATCCTCCAAATCCTCTGATTCCTCGTCCACATCCTCGTACTCATCTGTTTTCTCATCTACGTACTCCTGCTTATCCTGCCGTCTCTTGTTGCCGATGCTGATCTGCTCTGCTATTGCATGTAGTAGCGTGTATGGGTCAGCCTGCCCGTCAAGCGCTGCATCTGAGTTTTCTATCAAGGGCTCGTATTCTGGACCTAGCTCTTGTACGAATACTCGCATTTGGTCGTGGGGTACGTATTTGCCTGTTGCGCCCCAGAGACACGTTAGCAGCTGAGCCTTGGGTATTGCTGTATTGTAGTCGGTTGTATGCCAGACCCGTCTTAGGATATGGCAGCAGTACCGGAAGAACAGGTAGCGTTCTGTGGGTCTGGAATTAGTCTGGAATTTGAGCTTCCAATCGTTTAGATCTCTGAGTTTGATGTAGACGCCGCCAGTGTAGTGACTGTCAATAGGCGCGTGGCCCATTTCAGGCTGGCCGTTATCAAATATCCTGATCTTGTACTCTCGAGGATCCTGGCTCTGCCACGACGCCACTTCTGTTTTTGAAGTTGGGTCGTTGATATCTGGTACAATTACCACTATGCCGCTTTCCATTTCATCTTCGAACGTAACGGGATGCCCATTCGATGCGGAGAATAGGTCTTGTGATGCTTCTGGGCCGAATATAGCGGTCATCGTACTTTGGGTATGTTTCCAGGAGAAGAGTTGTGTTGTTTTATGTCGACTTCTAAGCATGTACCCGTTTGAGAAGATGTCCCAAATGTAATCTATGCATGTAGGATCTTGCAAGCCATAACGGGCTATGATCATGCTCCTGAATTTTGACAGTAACTCCGGATCTCTTCGTCCTGCCATTATCGCTGTATTGTTTATTCCGGAAGAAGAGTGTGCGAACAGATTGTTCTGAGCGGGTACGAAGGTTCGAAGTCTGTAGCCCGGTGCTTGTAGATCCTTGCGTTGATGTTCCAGACCCTTGCATCCTCTTCCATTGAATATGTAGTGATGCTATGCTCGCTGGGAGTCATCCGTGCAGTACAATATTCATCTGCGATATACTCGTTTACCAGAATCTAAATTTCTAATTCTGCCCGTTCTTTTGCCCTTGAGGCCATCTGAAAAGCCAGTTTCTAGTAGTTGGAATCAAATTCATTCATGCGCTTTAGTTCCAGTCTTTTTCCTTTTGAACTCTGCTTCGGTAACGTAAAGGTTATGGGAAATTGACATGTTACCGGAGAGGGCCATAATTGCCGTACGAATGCTGTTGGACTTGTTTGTAAGATAGGTGAACTCTACAAACTAAGAAACGTTAGGGTTCTATACAGTGCAAGGTTGCAAGGATTTCTAATAGTAGTTTTGGCATCCGTGGTTCAGGGCCCACTACGGCTCGAGCAACCATGTTTCTGTATTTGATTGGGCCAATTACCAAGTCTTACCTGATCGAATGTTTGTGGTTCAGCCATTGCAGATGATCCGATTTGCTTCAGTATGCATCATGTCGTCCAAAAACATGACACTCTGTCCCGCGATCAGGCTTTTTACGCGGAGTGCTGCCCAGAGATCATAGCATTCCATGGGCCATATCTAGGAGCCAAAACTAGCCTGGAGGTACTCACAGAGTGTTGCCTGGGACTCTGACGTGTATGTATACCCCTACATAAACCAAAGCCGGAGCCAGGGTATACCTCCAGAAGCAAGCTTTCTCCGGCACCATACCAGGGAAAGATGCTAGCCAAACCATGAATAGAGACATGCCCGATGTTATAGATACTCTGTGGAAGTTAGCGTCTCGTGCACGGAATAAACACATCTTGCACTAAACAACAGCATGCATGTTGGACTATTCACACTATCATTACTCGTTAATGCCTTATCCAACTTGAGCGTCATTACTATACAATGTAAACACCAAAAACGATTGAGCATCTAGCAATCTCAACCTCAACTCGGCTGTGTTCCGGTGCCCCACGAGAGCCTTCCCTTTCGGGCGGCTGGAACTCAATGGAGTACCTTCATTCAAGCCAGGGTGGAGGGAGTACAACTGTCCCAAAACGCCGCGTAAATGCAAAACCAAAAAAAAAAACACGAGGGGGTATCAAACGCCAAATAACAATGCTGGGTAATCGTTTCCGTCTAAAGGCGCTACCTGGGGCGGGCGCTACGCGCAGTAGGCTTGCGGACGTTGGCGGCATTGGTCTTTGGCGAGAGTACATGAGCAGCAGCAGCAGGCTTGGTTCGGGAGGCAGCTCGAGTTGACCGTACGGTAGCGGTAGGTGCAGCAGGCTTCTGGGTAATAGTCCTTGTGCGTTTCTTGGGTACCGGAAGGTCCGTGTTCTCCTTATCTTCACCAGCCTTGTCCTCTCCAGACATTTCGTCACTGCTGCGCTTCTTTGCTCGGGTGTTCTTTGTTGCCTTGGCATATGCGGGAGTTGGCCTGGTTGCTTTGGTGGCAGGTTTGACGCGTTCTTCTTGAACGGATGCAGGCCTTGAAGAGGAACTGGTGGTGGGGGCAGTGCGTGCCTTGCGTGTAGCAGTCGCAGTTGCTTTCTTGGTGAGCGCAGGCTTTGCTGGGGGAGCTGCGACGACGACAGGTGGTGCTGGAGCGGACGCTTTTAGAAGTTGGAGAAGTGTGGTTTGGCGCGTCACGACTGGGATGCGGTTGACGCGTCGCTCAAGGCGCGACTGCATGCTCGCACACTGCGCGTCGCACTGCGCTCGCAACTTTTCTGTCCGTGAGTCGATTTCGATCTGTAGGTTTGCAAGCATATTGGCCTTGGCCTCAGCTGTGATACCGTCGGTAATGTTGTTCATCATCGCGTTGCTCTAGCAGAGGACGTGAAAACAGCGGCGACGTGGTGTTGGGGAGCAGTTGAGTTCGAGAAGCGGCTTGATATGACCTGATGAGATGTATACAAAGGGGTCCAAATAATCGAAAGTAACTTGGTATGGTGGTGGTGGTGGAGGAGAAGGAGGGAAGGCTTGTAGTTTCCGAATATGGAGTGTTTTGGAGGATAGTAAACAACGCGTGAAAAGCCGCGACGTGGTAGTTTTGTGGGAGATATTGATGTGGTGAGTGGGTCGCAGATGTTTTCCCAAGGTTTTGCTGCAGTTGTTCCAACAATGTAGACAGTGTGGTGTGATTGTGGAATATTGTGGTCGCAGTTTCTTAATCTTGAGTGGGATGTTGGAAGAAGGAAGTTGCAGCGCCAGGCGAACGTTGTTGTGTCAGTGCCAAGTGCGCTCCGTCACTACACCAACGCACTTACCATTGTAGAGTTAGTCACTGCACCAATCCCTAAACTACTATGTTATGTAGCAGCCGGAGAGTCAAAAATTACGAGAAATTTCCAGCATAACTGGGGTTGCACTACTCAAATCAACAAGTTGCGAGTAAGTCTCCAGGTGTTACAGACGCAGCCTGAGTCATTTCTTACACGCAGAGGCGCACGGCCTCCCGTCACCCTCAGCTAAGTCCACGTGATCTCGGTGTTTCGACCACTAGCCTCCGTCCTCCGCTGCGGCGACCTTGAGCTCAGCATCGTAAGGTTACCGTCGATCCACATCTACTCCGAAACCACCTCAACCCCCGCACTACTCACGTCAAGATGGTGTTGGAAGCTTCCATGATAGTGTATGTCGGCCTTCATACACTCATTCATATGTGCTAACTATTGCAGCGTTGACAACAGCGAAGCTAGTCGAAATGGCGATTATGTACCCTCGCGCTGGGAAGCACAACAGGATGCCGTGAACATGATCTTCTCCGCAAAGACTGGTGCAAACCCAGAGTCGTCTGTCGGGTTGATGAGCATGGGCGGCAACACCCCAGAGATCCTCACGACCCTAACAACGGACATTGGCAAGGTGTTGGATGGTCTGCATAGGACGAAGATAAAGGGCAGCTCGCACTTTGTGACTGGCATCAACGTGGCGGCTGTAGGTTATCCAGGACCCTAGAGACGACACACAAGCTGACCATACTGTATAGCTGGCCCTCAAGCACAGACAGAACAAGTCGCAGAAGCAGCGGATAGTCATATTCAACTGCAGCCCCATTGAAGAAGACGAGAAGAACCTGGTGAAGCTCGCGAAGAAGATGAAGAAGAGCGGTATCAGCATTGACATCATCGCATTTGGTGAGCTCAGCGACGACACCACACGGAAACTCCAGGCCTTCAGCGACAACGTACAGAGCGCCGAAGGGTCCTATCTGGCTACCATCCCACCCAGCGCAAACCTTCTCAGCGACTCTCTGATTACAACACCCATAGTTGGAGGCGAAGGCGCCTCCAGTGGTGGCGGCGATAGCGGTTCTGGAGGAGGTGGCGGCGGCCCATCTGGCGGCAATGACTTCGAGTTTGGCGTGGATCCTTCCGTCGACCCCGAACTCGCGCTGGCATTGCGAATGTCGTTTGAGGAAGAAAAGGCACGACAGGAGAAGGACAAGAAGGCGAAGGAGGCTGCCGAGGGCAAGTCGGAGCTTGAGCCAGTCGCCGAGGGCGATGAGAAGCAACCGTTGTTGGATGATCAAGGCCAACCCAGCGGAAGCGGCAGCAAAGACAAGAAGAAGGATGACGATCCAGACAAGATGGATACGGCATGATTTAGCATAGACGTTGCAGCGTGTGGTGCGGCAGAGCATCCACGGCGTCTACTGTACGAATAGAGCTGAAATGCCGCATATGGCATGGATGAATGAACAAGCATTAATGAAGACTACAGTCTGCATGCAAACAAATGCTGTTATTGTTGCTGTCCTCTATGCAGCCGACCACCATCTATGGGTGGAGTGCTAACTGAGCGCTGGCAGCTACATCTCTACACTAGCAATCTCGAAGCCATATCTTCCACCACTCGCCGCCTCTAACGCAACATGAGTTTATAGTATGTCGTAGCAAGCTGTTCTTCGTTGAGGGTATCTTGGCGAATCTCCAGTAGGTCAATTCCTACTATCAGATGAATCAGGCCGCCGTCCGCTTCGTCATTATTATCTTGGAACCACAGTCGTGCTTCTCTCATCCCCTTCACCCCCTCACTTTCACGAACCCGTCCAGCCCGCGGTCAAACTTCTCGCATCGAACTGGCATCTCTACGGTATAGAATGGATTCTTCATTACGTAGTCGGCATACAACTCGTATATCTTCTTCATCATTGTGTCTACGTTTGGTTGCTGTGGTTCAGTGAAGAGTAGAAACTTGACTCCGGTTTGCGTTTGGAAGCATTGTATGCGAAAATGCGAGCTCTCGAGAACTTCAATACCGGTGGCGCGCACGGGGAAGGCCTGGAGGTTTGGGGTGGCAGTAGAGGAAGGGGGCGCGCGAACGGGTGGGACGGGTGAAAGCTGGGCAGTGATAGCGTGCATTCTGGTGCATCAGTCAGAAATCGGCCCTCGAATGTATATGTTGTGAATCATGTACCCATGGAATGATCCGGCGAGCATGAGGTAGTCGTTGCTAGTGAGCTTGCTCATGCCCGTGTGGAACTCGCGGTTGTAGATGAGACCGCCAGATTTGCTGATTATGAAGAGCGCAAACACGACCCTAAGCTGATTAGTACAGCATCTCAAGAAACCATGATTATACCACACACATCTTGCCGGGCCTGATCGTCGTTGCTGGTACGTGGTGTTGCAGCGGGCGTTGGAAGCGGTGACGGATTCTGCCCCTCCACATGCACCAGCCTGCACCTCTCAAGCACACCCATGCACCCTCGACCCAGCTCAACGACTGCTTGCAAGAAGACCCTTCAGATCGGCCGGCTGGTTCCTGCACCCCCTCCCACCGTTATTAATTACCATTCGTAGAGCACCTCACTCACTCCACTCTCTCATTCAACCCGCGCCCACTTGGCCTACCTCCAACCCCGCGAATCCTAGTGTCGCACGCGTATCGGTCGCCCACCACGGACGCAGCACCAGCTAGGCAACATTCGCGACACCATGTCGAATCAGTCCATTCTTAGAATCACCCGAGAACTGGGCGAGATCCAGCGTGGATCGGACCTTTCTCTAGCCGTTGCCTGCCGTGATATCGACGTACGTCATGTACGAGCGCTGATTATCGGTCCCCCCGACACCCCTTATGAGTTTGGCTTCTTTGAATTTGCTGTCAAGTTCACCAAAGACTACCCGACCAAAGCACCGGGTGTTACAGCCATCACCACAAATGGGGGACGCACTCGGTTCAACCCCAACATTTATGCGGCTGGCAAGGTCTGTCTGTCGATTCTCGGGTAAGTACAGAGCGAAGATTTTGATGACGTTGCTTTTACTAACGAAGCGCAGTACATGGCGAGGGGAGCGTGGCGAAGAATGGTCTTCTGCACAGGGCCTTGAATCCATCCTCATCTCTATCCAGAGCTTGATGTCTGGCAACCCGTACGAGAATGAGCCTGGCTTCGAAGACGCAAACTCAGACTACGACAAGAAGAACCAAGAGGCATATGTAGACAAGATCCGCCATGAGTCTCTACGTATATCCGTCATCGAGCGGCTTGAGGAGTACCTGGGTATCAATCGGGAGAGGCCCGGCGTAACAGTCTACAACGCCGAGGAGGACTATCAGGCCAGCAGGGAAGATGCACCCTTTGAGCCCTTTAAGGACCTCTGCAAGCGTCGCTTCTTATGGTACTACCAGTCCTACCTGGCTCGGATCGACGAGGCAGCAAAGAAGAACAAGGATGGAGATAAGTTCGAGAAGATGCCGTTTGAAGGCCCAGGCAATGCCATGGAGGGCACGTTCAATTACACCAACCTCCGAGAGCGTCTCGTTAAGGTGTTTGAGACTCTCAACAAGGAGATGGAGGCTTGGGCTGCAGAGGGCATGTCAGCTGTTCGAAAGGAGATGAGCATTGCCAACAATCTCCAGCGACAATATGAGCAGATCATCGAGAACTACAAGAAGCAAGACGCAATCACACTGGATCTCGATCTTGTCGACAAGAATCCATTCGTGTGGCAGCTCATTCTGTTTGGGAGGCCTATGACGAACCTCGACGGTGGCATGTTCAGAATCAGGCTATATATCAGTCCCAAGTTCCCCGATGTATTGCCTCGTGTTAGATTTGAGGAGCCGGTCTTGTACCACCATCGCGTGTCGCCCGACGGTATTCTCTGCTATGATGCTGCTCGCAAAGATGACATGCGATCACACATCGAAGCCATCATCGCCGCGATTGAGGATGAGTCTCCTGCTTATGACCCACGTACTCTGGTCAACCCCGAGGCCGCGAAGCTCTTCTGGGGCACTCCAGATGATAAGAAGATGTACAACCGTCGCTTGAGGCGCTCCGCGCAGGATAGTGCAGAGTAAGTCACAGTCCCAATCCTCTTAGATGCCTGCTGACCGAGAAGTTACTGCTTGTAGGATGAACGAGACGGTTCAGTGATGATACTACGATCGACTGCATCAGTTATGAAATTACATGATACCCCAAGCCCGAGCAGGGCTTGCATTACACGGCGTTTCTGGGACTCTGAGCATGGTAGCATAGGGGAATGGTGATTTTGCATGGCGTTCGTCGTTACCGACAGTCGGTTTATCAGGACTTTAGTTGACCACGACAGAACACATGAGTTTTGCATTAGAATAGCGAATATCGAAAATTAAATGCATTTGCATTGCTACTAGCAATATAACTAGTGCTATTTACACAATGTGTAAGTCATGTCAGACCAGGATAACGAACTACCAGAAGCAAGCTCGAACCTTGAATTAGTCCCAGATATGAGTACGAGTTTTCGGGAACAGCGCGGTAGTTTCTGCCGGCGAGCCTGTCGTACCGGTGCAGGACCCTGAGTGGTGCGGGGGGGCTAAGCCGTGCCGCCCCAGGGGCGGAAATTGATCTGCCGAGCTCTCTCCGCAAAACAGATCCGTAGTTGTCGCATCAACAATTGCACTATAGACACACCATTCACAATGTCGCGGCCCGAATCAATACAATCACTAGGAAAGGTGATCGTCGTCGGTGGATGTGGATTTTTGGGCAGCCACATTGTCAGCTTCATCGTCAAGCGTCACCCCCAGACACAAATTGCAGTTATCGATCTACGAACGACGTCGAATCGCCATGCCAGTCCGACCGTCTCTTACCACGATGGAGATATCACTGATGAGGCGGCAATGAAGTCGATATTTTCCCAGTTCAAGCCTGACGCTGTCATTCACACTGCCTCTCCCCACTTCGACCTGAAGCCCGAGATTCACACCAAGGTCAACATAGGAGGCACCAAGGTCCTGCTGAAAGCTGCACAAGAATCTGGGGTCAAGGCATTCGTCTACACGAGCTCAGCAAGTGTCATTCTCGATCCTTCAGTTGAGCTCATTAATGCAGACGAGAGGTGGCCGCTTATCACTGGCGACGACCAGCCCGAGTACTACACGACCACAAAGGTGAGATTACTCTACTGTTACTCTGTTGCTGTGCTAATCAGTGCTCTAGGCATACGCGGAGACAGCTGTGCTCGAAGCCAACCGCAAGCCTGAGAACTTCCTGACTTGTGCCATCCGTCCTGCAGGTATCTTCGGCGAGGGCGATGTACAATTACTCCCCAAGATGGTTGGCGCGTATCGCAAGGGACAGACCAAATTCCAGGTCGGACCCAACACAAACATGTTCGACTTCACCTACGTCGAGAACGTCGCGCATGGCCATGTCCTTGGTGTCCTCGCACTGCTCCAAACCCACAAGGTCCTGCCTACCATTCCTCTAGATCACGAGCGCGTCGATGGCGAAGCCTTCTTCATCACTAACGGCGAGCCTGTATACTTCTGGGACTTTGCGCGCGCGGTATGGCACGAGGCAGGTGATCGTGTGCCTTTGAGCAGTGTATGGCATCTCAGCGCCGACGTGGCCTGGACAATTGGAGCGATCCTGGAGAACCTCTTTTGGGTACTTGGGAAGAAGCCGAACCTGACCAGGGCTCAGGTCAGGTACAGCAGCATGTCAAAGTACCACAGCATTGCCAAGGCAAAACAGCGGTTGGGATATGAACCACTTGTTGGTCTGGAGGAGGGCATTAAGAGAGGAGTAGGGTACATTATGGAACAGGAGAAGAAGGCTGGCGAGAAGAAGGGCCAGTAAATTTAAGTATCGGGGTAACTGAAGTAGGTTACTTCCCAAAGCACTTGTTGGCGCGTGTACTTTCTGTAGATAATGTAATTACATCCATCAGGATGATGAAGATTTTTGATACTGGGTAGACACTAACATCTAGTGTTTTGTTACTCATTATGGACATATGCAGAGTAGTCTTCACTATTGAGCATGATTCGTAACGGATTTGAGGTCGAACAGTAACTGTATGTATCACTCCGTGAGCTCCTTCTAGGACATCGATGTGCATGTATATTATGGTCAAGTACATCTAGACGGCCGAATGTGGTTAGAATCTCCCAGACGGACCCACCCCGGTTAGTTAAGTACTTCATGACGCGCGCGAGCACCTCAACTTTCTAACGCACCCCACGTTCGTCCCGCCAACATGGCGCGCAATCACGAAGTATGTCGCGCCCGCTACTTCCCGAGTCAGCGTACGAAGCTCTTGGGCTCTCCCCTCAAGCGATCAAAGACCTGATGAATCCCAAGCCTGTACCCGAGCCTCCTCCTGAGATTCACGCACCGAACCTCCTCCAGAGCGACGAGGACAATGCGCGACCTATGCTACCCAACGAAACGTCTATAACGCTGTATGCCGAACTCCTGCTGCATATCCGCACTGTCACGCTCTTCGCATCGCTGCGCGCCAACAACTCGAAGCAGACGGATGCAAAGCTCTCTGCCGATGGTTCCTTCATCACCGTGTCGCACGAGGGCGAGTCTGCAAAAATACGCCTGCCTATCAATATCAAGGGTGGGGGCGATGCCGCACTTGAACTGCCTTCGCAGCCACCAAACAAGGAGCTGACGCTACGTCTGCAAGTGGAAGAACAAGAAGGAAGCGACCTCCTAGGGGCGTTGCGACGCCAGGACCGCCAGGCCAACATTGTACCCTGGGACGGCGCTTCACTGAACGACGCAAAGGATGTAGAGATAGTGTGCAAGAGCTGCCAAGGCATTCTCGTGCCGAAAGGAAAGATTCAGCAATGGAGAGACTTGCCGAATGAGAATTGGGCTGAGATGATGGACTTCTGGCACTGCCACAAACCAGACGAGCATCATTTGCACGATCATACACATGAACACGCCGTCGGCCAAAAAGGCTATGCGGCTGGTAATCGATTACAGGCAGCGCAGGGTATAGGCTTCGTAGACCTGGCTAGCTTTCTTTTAGTGGAAGCAGACTGCGAGGGTGCACAGGTAAGCTATACTTCCATCATTTCTGCTGGTGATGCGTGTGCATTGTTGCCACTTTGTACACAACGGTTCTGGGCGCAAAGAAGGCAATATAGCCCTTTCCATGGCATTATCGTCGATACAACCGCCCTAGAGTAACAAGCCATATACGTTTTCTCTGCTCCAGATGTACCCTCTCCTTCGGGTTGACGGGTTGCTGGGGCTCTTGAGGTAGCGGCCTGGTATTCTATCTGTCTTCACCTGAGACCATTGGGATTGACAGGGTTCTCCAAGGCTACATCACTTTCTACATAGCAACATTTCCGTCGGCTCAGGCCACACATGCTGACTGTGTATAGCTATCTCCTGTAGAAGAAGGCACACAGTCGGCCTCAGTCATATGCAAGCACTGCAACTACACAATCGGAACCCAAGACCCCACCACCGACGGTTGGCGAATACGCAAATGGGCTATTGGCATAACTTCCACCGCAACCGACCCATCTTCATCCCCCATCCCCTTCTTCTCCACTCAAAGGTGGATCTCAGCCCGCCTCCTCTACCTCATTGAAAACACCGGTCTCCGCAAATTCCACGTCCACACCGCTTCCCCTACATCACCATCTCAGACCCCAGCCCCCATACCCTCCCTCCTCCTCTGGGTCTTCACTCCGGACCTTCTCTTTTCCTCATCCATCCCCAGCCCTGGCCGCCTCGACCCCACGCGCTCCATCAAAGTCTTCTTCGAGCGCAAAATGTGGCAACCGCTGCAGCCGGGTGAGGCTGAAAACGCGAGTATAGAGGATGTGGAGTTGGAGTTGGATCTGTACGAGGCGCTGGATCAGGCGCTGAGGCGGAATCAGAGACTCTTACCGCCGACGGCCAAGAGGTTTCAGGGGTGGGACGTGGCGCTGCTGGAGAGGTTTGAAGTAGCGGAGGCGGGCATGGGGAGGGCAGAGGGGGATTTGTTGGCGGAGGATGTGGATTAAGAGTGTTGATGCTGGCGGGTTGGTTTCATGGGGCTGATGCAGTTTAGTGGACGTGTTTTTATCTAGTTTTATGGATATGATGAGGCAATGATGAGTAACGTTTGCGACGACATCCTTGAGTAACTGAGCGTACTACTTTTCGAGCAACAAATGCAATTGACTACAAGTACTACCTAAAATAATCCTTCGCATGAAGAAGCTATGCAAATGAGGTAGCTGACATATAATACTTGGTTTCTTGCATTGTCCCTGCAGCTTCCCAACACACTGACTGACTGGCTACCTACCCAGCTAGCTACTGATAGATTAAATGATGACCCAAACTACCCACCTCAATGAAGTCGCGAAGAGAAGCATGCAGGGTGCAGCAAGTTGAATTACATGTGTTAGTGTCGCAAGATAGAGGATCTGGTGTGGGTTAAGTGGACAAAAGGGTAGAGTTGAGAAGTAGTGAAAAATATGCTTTTTTCATGTATTATATGGTGCACTGCTTTTATGTCAGCGTGGCTTAAGGATGTTTGGATGAGGAAGGGGACGCAAAGAGGTTGTGATATTTCGGTTGTTGACTGCGTTTTGTGATTTTTCTGGGAGTGTGTGAGTGTAATGTTCTTATATGCATTTAGTGCGTTTCCAGATACAATCTGGTGTATTTGAGTGAGTCCAGGTAATTAGGAGGCAGTGGGGCAGTTAGTGTATGTGTCTTTGCGGAAGCATACTCGTGATGTGGGAGTGCATTCGTACGAATCAAATTAGTTTCACGCCATGTTTTTTTGTCATGAGTGAGAATATGGGGTATGTCTTGGGTAGTAGGGGCTTCTCGTGACATAGGAGGTGTTTGGTAACTACCACATAATTATTCACATGTGGGTTTTAGATTGGAGAACTTAGTGGAAGGGTGGATCGAGGAGGAAGTATCAACTCAGAGACATGGTCATGTTCTATTCGGCTATTTTGTGCAAGAGCTACGATAGAGGAGCTTGATGGAGTTGTTCCATGGACGTTCGCGCTTCGGTAGGTGTGGTTTCCAGACTTGAATACGCTTCGTCAATTGCGGTTTCCAGATGTTTCCATGATTTGCTAGTCGTGCTTCCTAGACATGTTTAGTGACGTGAGTAGATTGACGAGACTACCATGGTTCCACTCTTCTCTACCAACGCATTTGGAACCCTAACTCCAGGACTTAATTATTACTCTCGTTGAATGAAAACTTTCGTTGAATGAAACCTTTCGTTGCCCACGTTCCTGAGTTTTTACTATCTTTAAAAATCCACACTCTATGTTTATCCAGCACCTCTCTGGGAAGGCCACAGTGTTCCAGTCACAGTCATACTTCTCATTATCAGCAAACTCAACAAACTCCTACAACGAATAAGACGGTGGTTAGGATCAAAGAAGTGCAACCGAGCAGCAGCAGTAGCAGAGATGGCGGCTGGAATCATGGAAGCCAACGAAATCCTACTAACAATCGACCCATACTGGCACATGTTCAACTTCGTCCTCGAGCACCAGCCCCGACGCGAGACCAACCTTACAATACAAAGAACACCCCAATTACCATGGATCGTCACCAAATCGTACTCCCAACCCGGTACGCGTGCATTCTACCACTTCCCCCACATCAATATGTGGACATTACCAGACCCCTACTGGCGGCTAGCAAGCTACAAATTCATGCACTGCGACTACAGCATCATCCTATTCCTCATGTACCTCGAGCGCGCCCTAGCCAGATACGGGGCCACCGTGAAATGGCTCACAGTGAAAACCAGACCCTACGTCCTCTTTCACCGACAATACGAGCGCCCCGATGCAGATGTCCGCCACAGTGTGTTTGAAATCACGGCAAGATCAGGGAATCAGTACATTGCCGACTTTACTATTGAACAATTTGGATATCCCGGTTATATGTGGTTCATGAATAAGACGGTCTACATGTTCCAATGTACGCTGGGACCCTGGCCAGCACAGCCGAGGCGGTGTGAGGTGGCGAGGTACAGGAGAGGCGACTTCGGGCGTCGGGAAAGATATAGGGATTGGGTTTTTAGGGAGATTTGTAGCATGTATCATTTCGCCTGGTGGGGGTACGAGAAACGCGAGCGGAGAGAGGCGTGGTTGTGTTCAATTGTTTTTCACGTTTGGGCCAGGTACGCGGAACCTGCGTGGCGGTTCGAAAGTGAAACTAATTACGGAGTCCTGAACGCTGCAGCGATGTGTTTTACAGCGACATATGCTGCAACGAGGCAGGCTTCGGATGGTGGTACGCAGATGAATTTGTTTGACAGACAGTTGCAGACTGGTGACGGGGATGCATTGTTTAGGAATGAATCGTTGTCTTCAAGCGAGACTGCGTATAGTCCTCGTCCAGTCGGCTGAGATAATGGAAGGGGTTGGTTGCCTTTGGCGTACGTTTCCATGTATTGTTTTTGTTCTCCCACTATTCTGGAGTTTTTGGGTCCACTAAGGTACTCCATGGGCTTTGTAAAGAAGCAAGGCGTCTGTGAGTTTCCTCCTTCATGTTTGTTTTCTATCAGATTCTCAAATGCATTGATTCTGCAAGGGCAGGATGTAATCGTCGAACTATGAGTACAAGTGTGGTAGCATACATACTGAATTGAACGTTCAGAGTCTCTCAGTGATTATAATATGTGTACAGTATGTATCTGTGATCATGGGAGATGTTCGGCGAGACTGAGGTACAATAGTGGGGTCGGTTGAAGATTCATGGTACATCTAGCTGGTTCAACACAGTCCTTGCAGTAAAAAAAAACGATATCCTGCATATCCAACCGTACCCAACTCTGAGATCAGTAAGGCTGGAGTAAGCATCTAAGTAGCTAGTTACGTGGGAATAATCGCAAGAAGTCTACACAGACCGCCCCGTCTCCTCTGGTCCAGGCGGCGGGCAACGGCAAGACCCAGTTTATCACCATCTTGCATCTACAGAGAACAGATTCACCGAGAAATCTGCTGCAGGGAAAAGTCGACAGGGTCCGTGGAGTTTAGCCTCGGCGCAATGCTCGCAAGGCCGTTGGATGGAGTTGGTGGTCGTTGTGGGCCGTCGCTAGTGTGCCTTGGATACGCGTCCCTAGCGCAACGCTCGGACCCGTCTCCGCTGAAAAGTTCGACGCTGATCTTTTTGCTTTTAAGCTCAGAGTTCGCCTTTGCTCCAGCCATCCAGCTTCTTCAACCTCTTTCACGCATTTTCCTCGAACATACCAGTTCGAGATCTACATTGAGGGCTATCACAATCTTCAAGTGGGCTACTGAGGGCAACTACCAGTACCAGAACCAAATACAAGTCAGTGGGCAACGTTCGGCTTTTCCTTAACACACATTACAGAGGGCACGTCTGTCGCTCGTCAGGGCAAGACAAGATCAACCAGAGGGCATTGCGCTACTATGAGGGTTAATCTTCCGTCTTCTCGGCGTTTGTGGGAACACGCTTCCTTGAAGCTCGGTTTTCTGTGAGCTCTTGTGGGCTTTCCGTGGGCTTGAGGGATTCCCGCTTCGCGCGGTCTCGAGAGATACCAGTGGGCTTTTCGCAATTTGAGACAACCAGATACGCAGGCTGGCGCATATGATAACCCTCGGGTATCAGCGCCCGAGCGACGGCGTCATTGCCGTCGTCTCCTCTATTTCCTTTTCATCACAACATCATTGACGTTCTCGTCGCACGTTACACATTACTGATACGTTGTAGATCTAGTTACCTACTATCAAAATGGGCAAGACCAAGATTGCGGACAAGTCGTCCAAGAAGGACAAGAAGTCCGAGCTTGCGAGCGTCAAGGCTGGTCGCGTCACCAAGCCCGCTGCCACCCCCAAGTCAAAGAGCAAGGATATTGCCAAGTCAGTTGCCTCCAACGTCAAGGACAAGAAGAAGTCAAAGAAAGCTCCTACCCCAGAGCCGGAGTCTGATTCTTCGTCTGAGAGTGAAAGCGAGAGCGAAGATTCCTCTGAGAGCAGCAGCGAGGAGGAGGTCGTCGAGAAGAAGACCCCTGCCAAAGCTGCTCCTAAGGCCGCTGCTAAAGCCGACTCTGATTCTGACTCCGACAGCAGCGAGGAAGACAGTGACAGCGACAGCAGTGAGGATGACAAGCCTGCCCCCAAGGCCAAGGCCAACGGTGTGAAGAAAGCTGCCGCAAAGGCTGAGTCAAGCGACTCTGACAGCGACTCCTCCAGCGAGTCCGAGGATGAGAAGCCCGCCGCTAAGGCTGAGGTCAGTTTTTCTGCCACCTATATCCAATAGCTTCATACTAACGTTCGCAGGCTACTTCCGACTCAGACTCCGACGCCGATTCCTCCGATGCCGACAGCGATGAAGAGGAGGCTCCCTCCAAGAAGCGCAAGGCTGAGGAGGTTGACGAGCCCATCGTCAAGAAGTCAAAGGTTGAGGAGCCCGCCGCTGAGGAGGGTATCAAGAACCTATTCGTTGGCAACATGAGCTGGAACATTGACGAGGACTGGCTCCGCCGTGAGTTCGAGGGCTTCGGTGAGATTGTTGGCTGCCGTGTCATCACTGACCGTGAGACTGGCCGTGCTAAGGGGTACGTTCATCACCACTTGTTCTTCTGGTACACTCACTAACTTGCATAGATTCGGTTACGTTGAGTTTGCCAACGCTGCAGATGCTGCCAAGGCACAGAAGGAGATGCACGAGTACGAGCTTGACGGTCGTCAACTCAACGTCGACTTCAGCACCCCTCGCGCGAAGCCTGATGCCAACGGCGGTGCCCGTGCTAACAAGTACGGCGACAAGCGCAGCCCTCCCAGCAACACCCTCTTCCTCGGTAACGTCTCATTTGAGTGCTCAAACGAGAGCATCCAGGAGGTCTTCGCCGAGTACGGCAGCATCACCCGTGTCTCTCTCCCCACCGACCGCGACACTGGTGCGCTCAAGGGTTTCGGATACGTCGACTTCAGCTCCCAGCAGGAGGCTACCGCTGCTCTTGAGGCCCTCAATGGCCAGGACATTGGCGGTCGTGCTATCCGCATTGACTACGCAACTCCTCGTGAGGACAACGGCGGCGGTGGTGGCCGTGGTGGCGGCTTCGGTGGAGGTCGCGGCGGTGGTCGCGGAGGACGTGGTGGCTTCGGCGACCGTGGTGGTCGTGGAGGTGGCCGTGGCTTCGGCGGCGGTCGCGGTGGAGGCCGTGGTGGTGCTCGTGGCGGCCGTGGTGGTTCATTCAACCGTGGTGGCTTCGGCGACTTCCAGGGTCAGAAGAAGTCTTTCGACTAAACGTCTCTCAGGAGCCTTCATGTCTTGCATGTGTTCCTTGTATTTGCTTTGATCATTTTCGAAGCGTAAGTAATCCGACTTCCGTACGATATGACGTGAAATGATCATCGGATCTGAGCTTCGGCTCTGGGTATGGCGTTTACGGGTAAAAGTTGCTTGATCAGAGATACTCCATCCAATGCTGTGTTTTGAGCTGGGCGGTAGTTAGATTATGTACCATACAACGTACTCTTTAAACATGGTTCTTCCTCTGCTGTGATGTCGTGATATATATTCATCCTACGAATCGAACACGTGGTAGTTTTCTGAAGTACATATCTTACCCATGCTGCTTTGAAAAAAAAGTTTAACGCACTCTGATTATGTACGAGCAAGGGGAAGTGTATCATCCCAGCTATGCGCCATGTCCTGTGGTTCGTTTCTGGAATTGCTGACTTCATGGTAATGGCAGTGATCCTCCATAAACCATCCTGCCAAACGCCCTAGAGTCAGCACACACGTATGAACACACACAAGCACAAAAACCACAAACCAGCGAGCCGAATAATGAACGATCGTAAAGGTATTCAGATTTGGCTATCTACTCATACAAGCAAGAAGCGAAAGTATGACTGGGCCCCTCCCAAGAAAGAGGCACAATGATTCAAAACCTAGAAGCAAAAAGGAAAGAATTTCGGACACTAGGAAAGGACTGACTGAGAATTCAAAGGAAAGGAAACAAAGAAAAATGTAAAAGCAAAACAGGCTTGAAAACAACGACAACAACAAACAAGTAAGCAAACAGAGGCAAAAAAAGGGGGGGGGGGGGTTGCTGCGGGAACCGACCAAGAACCACAAGGAAAACATGGCATGTGCGCTATAACTACATATGTAAATGCGAGGTGCAAGATGCAATAGCAGCGACTAGTGGTGCCAATAGCTAGATGCCAGAAGCAAAAAAAAGATCATACAGTCTCTGCATCACTAGCATCGCTAGCATCGAGTTCAAACTGCTTCTCAGCATCAGCATCAAAGCACGTCTCCCAGCACAAGACCTCGCTTGGGAAGTCCTTCTCGACGCTCGGCCTCTCGCGCACGAACCAAGCCAGACCGGCGCCTACGAAGCCGAAGAGAGCAAGGCAAGACCACAGGGCCAGATTGGTAGTCTGGACGCTAACGCCCTCGCTGAAGTAATAGCTTGTGCCGCTAACAGCGACGGCGAACGCCTTGAAGAGACTAGCGACTTGCATCATGCCGACGACGGTGCCGGCTGAGAAGGCGTCTGGTGTTGTGTTGAGGACAAGGAGGGAAACGAGAACAGTAGCTGCGCCGCTAAGGAGGTGTTTGCAGAAGATTGAGAAGGCGGAAACAACGGGCTCGATGCCGGAGCAAGTGACGAGGAAGGCGAGGAGGGGTGCAATGATGTAAATTGCGGGGAGAAAAGCGGAGACAGAGCGGTAGAGTTTGAGGAGGCCGTATTTTTTCGTGGCATAGGGGATAGCGTAGAAGAGGACCATGCTGGCGAGGCCGCGGGCGCCGAGAACGACGAAGCTGATGAGTTCACAGGGGATGCCCATGCCGCCTTGGTCGGTGCTGCTGTGGCCGAGATGGGGGAGTACGACGTCAAAGGTTGAGGCGTGGAGGGAGAGGAGACAGAAGGATGATAGGAGGACCATGAGGGAGGGCGCTTGGACGAATTGAGAGATGGTGATGGGTTCCGGGCGGACAAAGTCGACGAGTGTGATGTTTGTGTCTTCGGAGCCGCGGCGTAGGAAGGCGGACTTTTCGCAGTCCATGTCGGCTGGGTCTGCGGAGCGTTCGCCGTGAAGGGGTAGTGTCTCCTTGAGGAAGACGCTGGCGAACATTGCAATGACGAACAAGAGGCTGCCGCATGCCAACTCTGAGCCCAGGGTTGGAAAGTCCTGCCATACCATGTTGTATGCCTGAAGGCTATCTGACACCATAAGTTGCATTAGTGGGCCCACGGAGCCACCCAGAGAGATTGACGGCAACCGAGCGACGTTCTTGGCTCGCTCTTCTGCTGATCTGCTGAGGTCCCCAATCATGGTGAGGGTTGTGCATACGATGGCTGAGCTGACCATACCAGCGACGAAACGGAAGATGACGCAGCTCACTAGGCCAGTCGCAAAGCCCATGCTCAGGCAGCAGACGACCATACTCCAGAGCCCAATGAGTGTGACGCGCCGCCTTCCCATGCGATCAGCGAGGTAGCCCCAGAAGAGGCCTGTTGTTCCGCCAAAAGCGTATGCGCAATCGAGGATACTTTGGAGATATGACGACGAGAGGGTTCCGCAATAGTCTGTTGACGAGAGGAGCATAGCGAGCTGAGGCTGGACACTGGAAGCCATGATTCTGCCCGACATGTTAGCATCAATCCGGAATGCGACTCGGCCCCCTTTGCGACAAGACTGGGGAGAACACTTACGCCTCAGCAAGGAAGACAAAGTACACCAGCATGAGTTGCGCCCGTCGCGCCCTGTCCTCACCGTCCGGTGCATCCTCCGTCTCCGTCTCTTCCTCCATGTCCAGTTCATCCTCGTCCTCTTCCTCGATAGTAGCCACTATGTCATATTTGCCCAGGTCCTTGACTGGTATCAAAGACCGCGTTCTTCTGTGAAATCCCAACATGTTGCAAGTTCCGAACAACTGACACTGACAGACCAGACTGAAACACCTTGATTCGCTATGACGCGATTACTGTTGTTGTGAGGGAGTGTAAGCAGGCACGACCGGCGTGTCCTTGGTAGTGATTGTAATGGCCACAAGGGGACCTAAGAGTATGCTGAGGGAGCGACAAGAAAGCTGTCAAGGGAGTGACAGACTCGCCTTGGATTAAGAGTTTGACATTGAGGTCAGTCAGAACGACGGCGGCAACGACATGGCGAGGGGTTTGAGCTGCATGGAGCGGCGCGTGAAACGGAACGTGCAGCCCTAACGTCCTAGCGTTCTATTGGCTCTTCGCCGCCGAGCGCTAGTTTCACAGAAACCCCGACGCCAAGCCGCTTAGCTCGGAGTCCGGTGATGTCAGCCGCCAGAGGGTTTCCACTTTATGCGAATCTGAGGTTCAGGGTGGTGTGGTGGCGATTCTCCACTCATCTCCTCAGTAGCGCGTGGGTAGCTTGACAAATAGTCACCTCTCCACATATTCACGTCTCACCAGCTTTGCAAAGCGCACATTACGAGTTTCCTTTCCACCATTGTTATTATTGTATTTTACACTATCTGACGACCTCTACCACAACCTTGAGACTCCGTATAGCAAAGAAGGAGAAGGGGGGAGATCAAAATCAGTCGCAAGAAGAACCCGCTCAAACAAACATCATTTGTTTTTTTGTGGAGTTTTCGTTCTGTTCGAAGTCCCACACAACGCCAATGATAGAGTGAAGACGGCCGTGAACACATGCCCGTGCTTCCAGTTCCTCCTCTTGTCGTGTCAATCATAATCGCAGATCGCAATACGACGGCAAAAAAATCAGCAAAGTACAAAAATGCGTTACAAGCAAGAACAAAAACGTGTGGAAATTGGTTATACAAAAGCCCGCTGTTTGTATACAATGCAGTGCGGAAATTATTGCTGGTTCGAAAAGTACATGAAGTTCAGATCATCCAACGTAGTGCTCGGCTCGTACATTTGTTCGAACTGGCCGCCGAGCTGGTTGAAATCGGGAAAGAAGTTTGCGGTGCCGTTCAGTGGTAGTTGGCTTGGTGGCGATGTGTCGAACAAAGTGAAGTCTCCCATCGGCCGATTAAAGCCTTGCATACCCATGTCCATATCGCCGAAACCCTCATCCATGTGCGGCGAATAGAGCGTGACATCAGGCTGAGCCAACGGCGAGAGGTGCGTATAACCAGTGTTCAACGTGCTGTTGGTTGTGAACGGCAGCGGCTCGTAGTCGAACGTGGTGCTCATGGGCGTTGGTTGCTGGAAACCGGTATTAACGGTGTTGAAGTTCAGCAGGTTGCAGTTGTAGACGTCGTCATGGTTGATGGCAGTGTCATCAGGAATGACAGCGTCCTCGAACGATGTTGGCTCGAGGGGAGACTGCTCAGATGAATACGTAAAGTGTGAGCCATCAGTAGTGACAGAGTCACGACGGAACTCGTCTTGGTAGTCATGTACGCTCATGGCTGGAGTTCCAAAACCATACTCCATCATGGGCACCTGAGGCGAAGGAATGTATGGCGTTACCGGTGTAGTCATGTTTGCAGACATGGGTGTGCCGATGAAGGGAGTAAGAGGGGTAGCAGGGCTGCGATCGCTGCTGGTAGGACCCTTACGACCGTTGCACTTTGAACGAACGTACTCCCAACCGTGCGCCTTCTCCATGTGCTGCTTGCAGTTGGATTCACGCTTGGAGGCGTACGTGCATGGCGGGTAAAGACACTTGTACTGTGCAGGAGCAGCAGAGTGCTTGTCGTTCATATGCCTATCACGTTCCTTCTCAGTCGGCCAACCGAGATCGTAGTACTTGCAGTTCTTTTCAGAACACTTCCATGGGCGGGAATGCGTCTTCTCGTGCTTTGTTAAGTCGCATGGTCGCTTGAACTGTTTCTTGCAGTCACGGCACGTGTGCATGACATGCCCTGGCTTCTCCGACTTGCGTCGTCGCGCCATAGAACGAGTGACTTCATCCTCGTCCTCGTCATCATCTGAGAAACGTCGCTTGATGGTAGGTGAGTCAGCGAGAGGAACGACTTTGCCGTTCTTCTCGCGGACCAGTTCAACCGGACGTCCGTTGTGGCTTAGTCCGCCACGAAGAGTGATCTTCTCATCACTACCGAACAGTTTGTTAGTGCGTCCAAACAAGTAACTATCGGCGCGGTCATACCGTGAATAGTCCATGTCGTCGAGGTCCTCGCCCTTGACTTCTTTTTCTCTTGTGGCAGCCATGATTGATGCGTATCGTCTAATCTGTTCCATCAAATCGAGGAAGTAGCCGTCAGTATAAGGGCGATCGGATGGTAGTCGCTGGTCTTGTTCGGAAAGGTACTGAACGGTCGTAGCCAATAGTTGGATTGATCGTTGGCAGAAGCGGGAGTACGAGTCCGATGTAGCCGACAGCTCCTTTAAACCACAGAAAATGCAATAAGCTTCTGCACTCTGCGAAATGCTACGGGGACGGGTTTCACTTACGGGTGCGAGGAAGATGAGCGTCTTCTCGAGGTCACGAAGGTTGCGAATGTTCTTCTCGCCGATGCGCCGGGGAACGTCTTTTACCAGGGAGTGGAAGTCTTTCAGGGACTCTTCGGCAAGAATGGGCTTGATGATGGAATCGTGGATCTGCTTGCACGCGTACTCGCCAAGCGTGTGGTCCTCGTCGGATGCCCCAAGAGCCGAGAAAGATCGTGTGACAGCCGAGTGGGTGGAACTGATAGAGCTGCTGATGGACTCACGGCTGGAGCGCTGGGTGCGGATATCGTCTTTATATATGTCAGTATGCGGGGCGCTCTGATCTAAGGCGGATGGCTGCATAATGTCCTTACCGTATTTCGATTCACCGATGCTGGTACCCAGACCGCTATCGGAAGCGTGATCGTGATCGCGTTCTGCTGCAGCTGGTTTGGAGACGGAGACGTCAAGATCCATTGGGGTGCAGTCCATTGAGGTGTTGTCGAGGAACAGGTTGGGGACAGGAAACACGTCAGGGTCACTGAGGATGTTGGCACCAGTGTTGGAGGTCTTGTGGCCAGCTACTCTTGCCTCAAAGTCTTTGAGCAGGTTGGTGACACGACGGACACTGGGATCCTGGATGGACTCTTGGACGAGTTCTTCTAGCCTTTCGGTGTTTGTTGGCGACCGTCGGGGCATGAAGTGTCGGTCCAGGTCACAGATATCAGATGATATGTGTGTTGGCGACGAGAAAGTGCCACTCTTGCGAAGTTGCATGCCATGGGTGCTGAGAGGAGAGGCTGTTCCCTTAAGAGGGCGGCGGCGGGGGTGACAGTTCTGACCGTGGGGTGCAGACATGTTGGCTATGACTGGTTGCGGTCTCGGGTCGAGTGGGAAAGGCGGCCTCAGGTCTGATGAGTCACGGACTGCACAGTTCCCAAAGCCCAGCGATCCAAGGACCAGATGTGAGTGGTAGTACCGCTCTAGATCACGTTCTCATTGACCGGGGGTGGCTGAATTGATGGATGATAGGCTGAACAGGCGAAAGCGATTAAGCAAGAGAGGAAAGGGCGTTGAGTCCTTTGGTCGTGCGTTGGAGGAGGAGGAGGAGGAGGAGTAGTGCAGGTATATACGAAGGCGCAGCACGAGTAGTAAGACGGGGGAGGCGAGCGGCACAGATGCGCAAGGGTGGCGGGAGCGCGGTGCAAAAAAAAAAAAAAAGAGGGGAGGGGAAGGCCTGAGGTGTCGAGTTTGGGGGAGTAAGAGGGATCGTGGGTTGGGGTGGTAGGTCGTTCAAAAGGATAGAAGGATGGTGTCGTCGGACTCGTACGCGCTTGACCTCTCTCAATGTTGTAGCCTAGAAAAGTGGGGAGGATTTGCGCCACAATAGCTAGTGTCGGATCAATACGAGGTGCAGCGATTATTCGTAGTTGTACAATGGCAGCCAATGCCACTTGGGCCGCCCCCCCTGCTTTGCGGGAGCCCTGGAGACGCCCGTTGACGCTTGGAGCTAGTGTGCGAGCCATGCACCCATCGTTCACCGCACTACTGACACGCAGCAAGACCGAAAAACAGCGAAAAAGCGAGGCCATGGCACTTTGGACGGCGGTGACAGCACCCTAGTCAGAAACCGGTCAACTCCAAGAGCGCAGGAACGGTAGTTAGTGCATGCCCGTCACTGGTTAATTGCATCAGGCGCCCTGCGCCCGTGGAGGCGCGCAGAAGGGCTCAAGGGCTGTGCATGCAGCACGCCATGGACAAAGTCACTCGGCCGCCGCCGCTCTCACCAATATGACGGAACTGGGGGTCGCTACTGATAAAAAGCCCAGTCCCGCCCGCTGGGAATTGCACCCTCGGTGCCCTGATGGGCATGTTGTGGGTGAGGGCATACGTGTGCAAATAGTCTTCCATTGGGCGAGTGGTACAGTCTGCTCACCAATGCTCACCAGGTGAGCTCACCGGAACCGTGGGGGCCAAAAGCACGTCGTCAACATGCGTTTCAACTGGCGCTATGTGCTGTACCGGTAGGTAGGGCTGCTGCGCATGCAGGGCTGAGTGCAATTGATAATCAGGGAGTCACGGCGGGTATACCGTACTTGCGGGGAGCTCCGGGTCCCAGCCGTCGTTGGCATTGTCCAATATCTGCCATCCAATTCTTTCTCTCTCTCTATCTCTCTCTCTCTTGCGTGCGCGGCAGAAGTGGACACATGCGCACGAAAGCAGCATACGTCAGTCTTGGGAGGACGATTCCAGTTTGGTGACGGCGCGCATCTGACATGTTCCCTCGATTCCCCGCCTTGTATTTCGCCCCAAAGAATAACGCAAATAGTCGGTCCATGTAACATGATTGCAACATGGTCACACGGCTTCTCCCACCGTTGCTGAGGTGGGCGGTGGTGAAGCGTCAAGACGGCTGAGACGAGTTGGGGCTAGCTCCCCATGGGGTAAGGCGCATTGCGACCTCCACGAGTCCTCGAATACCGTACACCCGACGCAACCCTCCCCCAAGCACAACTCAGACATGGCTTCACCGGCAGCCCACAAACCGCGACGGCGCCGCAAAATCGAAGAAGGCTCTCTGGCCCAGGTTGCACACGGAACCCTCGATCTCGATCAATCCACAAACGAGCGTAAGCCCGCATTCCCGCTCGTCGCGTTCCTCTGGCCTGCCAAGGGCACTGTCTCGCAATGGGTCACCATCCCCCTTATCTTGATGGCCGTGGGCCTATTCAGGTGGACCGTCAGCTTATGGGGATATTCGGGATATCAATCGCCGCCAATGCACGGCGACTTTGAAGCCCAGAGGCATTGGATGGAAATTACCAAACATCTCCCCGTGTCCAAATGGTACTTTTATGATCTGCAATGGTGGGGACTGGACTATCCGCCTTTGACTGCCTACCATAGCTGGGTACTGGGTCTCATGTAGGTCTAAGCACTTGCCATGAATCAAGTACAGCTACTAATATACATATAGTGGTTCTGCTATTGACCCTGGCTGGTTCGCGCTCGACGAGTCCCGGGCTCTCGATGACCCTTCGTTGAAAATATACATGCGAGCCACCGTCTTCGTCTCCGAATACCTCATTTACGTTCCCGCCCTTGTAATCTTTCTCCGCCGATACTCGCGACTAGAAGGCGTAAATATCTGGGAATCGTCCATTGCGTTGGTCGCTATACTCATGCAACCTGGCGCCATCTTGATCGACCATGGACATTTCCAGTACAACACTGTCATGTTGGGCTTTGCAGTTGCAACCTTGTCGAGCATGGTGGCTGGAAGGCCGCTATGGGCATGTGTCTTCTTCGTTGGAGCGCTTGGATTCAAGCAAATGGCCCTCTTTTATGCGCCCGCCGTATTCGCGTACCTCTTGGGCATCTGTCTTTTCCCCAGAATCAACATTGTGCGATTCCTTGCGATTGCGCTGACCACGGTCGCCGCGTTTGCTGTACTATATCTCCCATTCTTGTTGGGTGTTGCCTACGACGTCTATACTGGCTTCAACCATGCGCCTCTGGAATATCCACCGCTGATGAACTTGGCACCTTTCACCTGGGATATGGAGGCTTGGTATTTCCCTTATGTTTTGGAGCTAGGTCAAACGATCCACCGTATTTTCCCCTTCTCCCGTGGACTTTTCGAAGACAAGGTCGCCAACATTTGGTGCACGATTCACACTGTCCACAAGCTCCATCGCTACCCGATAGAGCTGCTTCAGCGGCTTGCGCTTCTTGCCACGTCTGCTGCTATTCTACCGCCTTGTCTGGTCATTTTCTTCAAGCCTAAGAAGCAGCTTCTCCCACTTGCATTTGCAGCTGTTTCATGGGGCTTCTTCCTCTGTTCATACCAGGTGCACGAGAAGAACGTCTTGCTCCCACTTTTACCTATGACACTGCTTCTAGGCGGAAAGGATGGTCTCCTACCTTCTGTTCGCGCATGGGTGGGTGTTGCGAACATGCTAGGCATCTGGACCATGTTCCCATTGCTGAAGCGGGACGAGTTGCGGGTCCCATACTTTGTTATATCTCTTCTATGGGCCTATCTACTTGGTCTTCCTCCAGTCTCTTTTTCTACATTCCATGGAGGCAGTCAAGGCGGGTTGAACGTCTTCAGCAAGATGCTCCACACCAGCATATATCTTGTCATGGTCGCATGGCATATCGCCGAGGCTTTCCTTCCTCCTCCTGTTGGCAAGCCAGATCTCTGGGTTGTTGCAAACGCGATTGTCGGAACTGGCGGGTTTGGTGCTTGCTACCTGTGGTGTTTATGGCAATTGGTGGTTAAGAGCGAGTTATTCGGAGGGGCGAAAAGCAAGAAGCAGTAAAACTAGGGGATAGGGGATGTACATTATCGCATTTCAGCATTTCTTCAAGATACCCCGGCTAAAGGTTTGGAGGGAAGATTCCGATTTCATTCATATTGTACTTGAATACACCAAACCATCTAGTACTCAACGCCACCCATATGCCTATATTGTACAAGTATCGCGTCTTCGCCCACTATCATACACGGCTGCCATAGCTGGCTATATTTTGAACCCATATCCGGCCATGCACTGTTTGTACTGACCAACGAGGTCAGCGCATTCCTTTTGCGCGTCGTTCGAGGTGGAGAAGAGCATGCACTCGTCGCGTTTCGCTTTCTGATCGAGGCATACGCAGCAGGGCTTGGGAGAAGTCAGTGTGGATGGTTTTTGATTGCCCAGATATGTGAGTCGGTACCTTTACTTTGGCAGGCGCGGCGGTGTCCTTGAGGTTTGCGCCCATGTTGGCGGCGGTTGGCGGTGCTACATGTCATCAATTAGCCAACTTGCGTTTCGCATAATGCGTTCAATCGGCGTGAATGCGTACCTGAAGACATTTCAGGTGTGTGGTGGTGAATTGACGGTGCTTAGCAATCGGATTGCGCTCCAAAAGTTGCCGTCGTCATGTCATCGGCCGGGCCTTACTTGGCACTCACTCCCGCGGCCAGTCCTGACAACTCGAGCCAGCAGGCGAACCCTGCCGATTAGCAAGGGTCTAGACAATGAACCCCCACTACGCCCGCCAAAACATTGCGCCTGCGACTCACACAAACCCGCGCCCCCTTTGTTTACTCACCCCGATTTCTTGAGCATTTTTACCACGCAAAGGCAACGTTGAAGACAAAATGGCTGGCGCAAAGGTCTTTTCTATTGAGGGCAAGGGCCTAAAGCTAACCACTGCCGAGGACATTGAACCCCACATTCAGGACTTGAAGAGCAATGACAGTGTGGAGGAGATCAAGTTTCTAGGAAACACTTTGGGTATTGGAGCGAGTGAGGCACTGGCAAAGGTCCTTGAGAGCAAGAAGAACTTGCAGGTATGCCCCCCTTCTCGACTCATTGCCGGCAGTTTGAAAACACTCACACGACACTAGATCGCCAATCTTGCCGACATCTTCACCTCACGTCTTCTCTCTGAGATCCCTCCTGCGCTGTCACATCTACTTACGTCGCTTCTTACCTTACCAAACCTCCACACAGTAGACCTCTCCGACAATGCGTTTGGTCTGAACACTGTTGCACCGCTAGTCGACTTCCTATCGCAACATACGCCACTTCGCTACCTTTACCTAAACAACAACGGTCTCGGCCCAGCTGCCGGTGTACTGGTTGCCGATGCACTCACTGCGCTTGCCGCAAAGAAGGAAGCCGCACGAAAAGAAGGCAAGGATGTACCAGATCTCGAGCTCGTCATCTGTGGTCGTAACCGATTGGAAAACGGCAGTATGGCCGCATGGGCAAAAGCCTACGCGGCCAACAAGGGGGTCAAGACCATCAAGATGACACAAAACGGTATCCGACAGGAAGGTATCTCACATCTCATCACAAACGGACTTGCCCACCTCACCCAACTCGACACGCTCGACCTCCAAGACAACACCTTCACAGCTATGGGCGCAAACGCCCTCAGCAAAGCCGTGGGCAACTGGACCGAGCTCCGCGAACTCGGCGTAGGCGACTGCCTCCTCAGCGGCCGCGGTGGTATCGCCCTTGCTGCCGCCCTTGAAAAAGGCAACAACAAAAAGGTCGAAGTCCTACGCCTCCAATTCAACGACATCAATGCAAAAGGTCTGGCTGGCCTTGCCTCCGCTTCCTCAACTGCACTTCCTCTGCTCCGCCGCGTAGAAATCAACGGCAACAAGTTTGATGAAGAGGACCCCAGTATCGAGAAACTCCGCGATGTGCTCGATGCACGAAAAGAAGAGTCAGGGAAGCATGCTGATGATGAGGAGTACTGGGGACTCGATGAGCTGGATGAGCTTGAAGACGAGAGCGAGGATGAAGAGGAGAGTGATGAGGAAGGAAAGAGGGGCAACGAAGATGATGATAAGACGGGCGTGGAAGTTGAGGAGAAGGCTGCCAGACAGATTGCAGATGATAACAAGGCCGAGGAGGCCAACGTGCCACAGGATAAAGACAAGAAGGTTGATGATTTGGCGGATCTGATGAGTAAGACGGAGATTAAATAGACGAGGCTAGCTTTGAGTAGTCCTGTGGTTGGAGGAATGGGAGGCGGTGTCATGCATTTAGCGGCTTGCACTTGTCGTTGCAAACAACCTTTTTGGCGTAGTGTGCATTGGTACGTTAGAATATACATATATACACATCACATCAACGGGATTCAAGGACTGTCCGTTTTCTCACACTCACACGCGCACACGATGTGAAGCATAGCTACACCGTCCAATTCAAGATTAGCGCTAATCCCTGTGTCGATCTCTTGATGGGGTAGATGGACGGGAACTAGATGGTTGTTTGGGGCCAGTTGCAACGTCACGTGTTTAGTCAGATATGACGAAACCAAAGATGGACTATTACCACCGAGTGCTCACGTGCGAAGGCGGTATGCGAATACAAAGGGGAGAATATTTATACAAAGATGCGGAATCGTTTCCTGGATTTCTTCTCCGCATACTCTTCTTCTCACACCACCATGCACATTCTATCTCTCCTCTTCGTGCTCGCCATGACTGTCACGGCAGATACCTGCAACGGTGACATTATACAAGTGCCACAATGTTGTGTTCCTCATTAGGAACCCCTCCGAGGTATGCACAGTTTACATGTACATTTCGTGCACAAATACCGACAAAGGGAAATCAGCGCTAGAAGAGAGTAGGCGGATTTCGATACGAATATAGGGGGAAGGGAAGGGAGGGGTTCCCAACCCAAGGATGACGTGGATCAGCGCAATTAGCATGCATCTAGTCAGACATACGCGATCAATAGATATACCAAGCATCTTACCGCCGAAGTGCTTACCTACTATAGTTAGTGGTTGAGAACAAAAATGAAGACTTGGAGTCTTTTTTGAGGTCTGTATGCCAATACGACGGAAGCCTGCGGGTAGCTGCCTAGGTGTATAAATATGAGCAGCTTTTCCCTGAATGTCGCTCCTGTGTTCAACTCCTTTCACACTTTCAACAACATCATGCTCTCTCTATACCCATCTTTCCTCCTCGCTCTCGCCGCGACAGTTACGGCATATGGATGTAGCAACCCTGTGGTTATCAGCGTCCCGTGCAAAAAGCCTGAAAACAGTGCAAGACTTCTCGACTTGATACAAATAGGAACCCTAGTTTCTGACATTACGCAGTACACGTACGAACTTACCAAAAGTTATCAGGATATGGTAGCAGCATCCATCATTCGTTGCCGAGAAGTTTACGGAACACAAGCCAAATACAGGGCTGGTTCGGGCTCTTTCTGGGGGTGCAATCAACTCACGCGCCACAACATTGAGAGTCAATCCATCTGGCAGGTGAGTTATACCTACTGTGGGCTTCGAACGCAGTTCTTGTAGCTAATACATGCGTGTGTAGGGAATGTGTTGTAAATAGGTGTTTTCTGGGCTTTGGGAGTGATATAAGGCACAGAGGTTGTAACAGGGGGAACACTCGAGTGCCAGTAAGCAACTTCTTGGGCTAATACCAGGCACAGGGGTTGGGCTGAGTTGGGTTCAAACTACTCGAGTGAAGAATTCCCGTTTTATAGAGAATATAAATCGTTGCGTCGATCGTCAGATACGCAGACAAACAAAATCCCTATAATGGCCGAAAGTAGCCCCGTATGCGTGTTGGTGTTCATGCATACCTGTCCTTAGTCTTACCTACTAATACGAGCATCAAAGTCTTAGCGCCCTGGACCGTCATTCGACCGAAAACTCGTCTCACTTTCCAAAAACTTTGATCCCGCTAATGTTTACATCATCATCACGAACTCGCTTATGTCATCACCACCCCCAGGGCCCTCTGTCGTTTCTGGGTAAGATCCAGGTGCCGTATATTAGTGGAGCTACAGGATACATCTCTTCGATTCCCTACCGTAATCCATCCTCTTCTCCACCTTGGAAGCTCCAGAACAAAACTAGATGGATATTTAAATACTATATTTCGGGTATTCGCGAACGGGATTGTCTGATCAAACACCATTTTATCGTGTAAAAGAAGAAGAAAAAGTTTAATTCTATACCCTAGGACTGTAAGGCAAGAGCACGGTATCACTGAAGTAATACCACAGTATCTACCTTTGGCGTACTAATTTGAGATTCACCATGGATTACGTAGTCTACGTAGTCTTGACGAGTAGCTCTACCGAGCTTTCTCATACTTGCCTCAACAAGGGACCTATCCTGTAATCTTATCATCTCATATAAATCCAATTTCCTACTCGTCTTTACAAACTCTTACTTCTTCTCTCGCTCTACACGTGCACATATATATACTTGCAAATATACACATTTATATTTGTATACGCACATCCACACACATGATGATGCATATTTCATTCCTTCTCCTCCCCTTGCTCGCCCTACAAGTCTACGCCTCTTTTGACAGAAAAACCAATCAAGAAATAAGGCACAAATGGATTCCTGATGAGCCCAAACCGCGCCCATGCAAGCCTCGAAAGTTCTGGGTCGACTGCACCGAGCTCGCACCTGTAAAAAACTACTCCCTTCCCTGTAACCCCAAGATTCAAAAGCTCTAACACTTGCCGCAGGGCAAGTACGAACCGAACGAATATTACACCATTGGGTTCCCCGCTGTAATACACCATGTCTGCCAAGACGAGTATGGCATTGGGGCTTGGTCCCGTTTGACATGGGCACTTGGGATAGGATGGGGTGCTATTATTCCAACCGTGCGGAAAAAGTTGTTATCTATTATACTGTAAGTCGGACACAGAGTCCGAACTTGCAAGGTGTTTCTGGCTGATCAAGTTTGTGTAGGCGATTTGTTGTCCGTCCAAGTACCAGGAATTGGTACCGAATCCAGATATTCGCTGGGGAGATCCAGAGTTCAATGGCACCCTAGGGTTAGATTTCGTACCGGATGGTAACTTTTGGTCGATTTTTGGGTACGATGCTGAAACTTGAGTGGCTGGCTGTTTGTTTCTGTTCGGGTTTGAATGGGATGTCTTCTTACATTCCATTATTATCATGTTTTCATCATGTTAGCCCTTACCAAAGAGGGGGATAGAGAAGGTGTGGCCCTGTTTCACTGCGGGGTAAGATGAATGAGTATATATGAGTATATTGCTGGCCCGCGTTTGGACACCCCAGCAACTTGTCGTATTCTCAGATCGCGGGCAGAGCATTGGATCAGGCTTTCACTTCAATACACCACTCCATCATACTCTGTGCAAATCATAATGAATATAAAGAAATACACATCTGCTCGTAGACAGATAATCCAAGTGCAGCGGTGTTAGTTCAGAAGTAAGTATGCTTACATGGCGAATATACTGTAAGGGTCGACGGGGTTGCTGCTTGTGGCGCCCTATCATCCCTCCGCTCGACCACATCCTACTGGACGACGAACACTGAAATATGCACATATAATAAATGAATTAGTAGACTGATTGTGTGTATACATGGCTCGTGAAGTGCGCAAGGAAAACGCCTTGGTGCATGTGATATTTCCTCCGAGCCATCACTCCCCTCCCATGTATTTTGGCATAATCATTCGAATAACACCAGACCTATGCAGCTATATTTGTTTGTCCATGCGACTCACTGAGTGCCACAGCCTGTGGCCTCACTATGCTGAGCGTACCTCTCTTGCTCCAGTTGCTCCAGGGCCCGTGCGTATTCTGCTCGTCGTCGTATTTTTAAGGCTTCTCAGTTTCGCCGACATCCTGTTCGTTCACAAAATCCTCCTTGGGGTGCTCGGGATCCGTCTCTACGGGATGAGAGGAGGTGTTGGAGACATGGTTGAGAGATCCACCCTTGTCGGCACTGGCCTCGTGAGACTGAGACGTATCAGGCTTTTCTAAGGTGACGGTGTCCTTTCCGATCTTGGGCATGTTGGGAGCATCGACAGGGCGAAGAGACAACGTAAAGTTTCTACTATTGGCGCGAGATCGTCCACTGGTCAGGCTCGTAACAGATCCAGAAGCGCTACTCAGCGACAACTGACGCTCACGCCTAGCAGCGATAGACTGGGCAGCAGCAGCAACACCACCCTTCTCTGTATGACCATGGGCACGTGCCTCGAGTGAATGGAGATGGTCGGCTTCAGCCTTGGTGACGGTGCCTTGCGCAATTCTGGGCTCGACCTTAGCGATTTCCTCTTGGAGCTCAGCTTCAAATTTCGGGTGAGGGGCATTCATGTGTCGGACGGCCTTTTGCATCTTGCTGACGACGCTCTGGGTTGCGCGGAGGATCTCGGTTGTGATATCTTCGGGGCTGGCGTCTACCGCGGCATTGAGGTCGTTGACTGCTGTCAGTAGCGCGTGGCCAGCAGTCTGAGCGGTACCGGCGTCCATGGTGTTTGGATAGAGGTTTGGAGCTTGTTGGCTGTGTAGTAGAAGAGTTCGTGTTTGAGGGGGATGGGACAAAGAGCAGCGTTGAAGTAGGATGTGGTAAACACTCATATATCTTGATAGTGATGACGTCGCCGTATCGTAAATGCTAGGCAAGTGCAATTGAAACGCGTGAGTTGGCGCACGCGTTAAAGCTCCTTCCTCAACACGTGAGATGCTCCTCGTGGTATACAGAAGGTGCGCTCATACAACTACGTCACCCCTCTGGTTGCCAATCTGCCAACTAAACATGCTAGAAACCGCTGCCATAACCGCCATCGTCATCCCAAAAATCGTTCTCTAGTGCATCCCTTGCAGCAAGTTTTCTATCGACCTCACTCTCACTATCATCGGAATCGCTAGCTAGACCCATTTGGCCATACACGTCGTCCATGGTCATTGCATACATCGCTTCATCTTCATGAGAGCATTTAGCGCCGCTTCGAGCTCCAAGTTAGTACAGTGAGATGCGGGGATCCAGGCACCATTTTGGTCGGCATCACGGACTGGCCCCAGAACCGTAAGGCTCGTGGTCGTATTCTTCCTCCGATTGTTCATCCTCTTGCTCTTCACCTTCAAAGTATTCTTCACTGTTATCGTCGCTAATTACGACTGGGTCGGTGATTGGCTCAGCCGTTTCTGCGCCGATTTCATCGATTCGGAGTGTTCCTTCCACATGAACTTCTGATGGAGCGTTGTCGTCACCGTTTGAGGTTTGTAATTTTTCAACCACGGCACGTTCACCCGCTGAAACCCCGATTTCAGTGTCTGTAGCTTTCGGTATCTCTTCTGGTGGGACGTCTGCAGATTCAGAGTTCATCTTTGTGGTAGTCGGGACGCCAGCGACCTCGAGCTGTGCTGCAACCTCATTCTGCTCTTCTTGGGCAACTTCTGTCCCTCTTTTCTCCAATTCAGTCGTAGAATCCTTCCTAGTCGTGGTGATTGGCTCAGTAGCTTTGGGGATTTTGAGCCTCTTCATGTCCATGGGTTGTTGTACTGCCTCGTGGCGTTCGGGCTCCTCGGAAGCTGCGCGTTTCAATCAAGATGTTACAGTCATGTTTCCACATTTTCTGATCTACAGATAGAAAATCTGGTGAGTCGAGATGAGATAAGATATCTGAACCTCATAATTGCCAAAAGAAAGTACAGGAATTCAAGTTTGGCGACGATGATGACGACAACAGTAAGGTCAATCTCGGACTAGTGCATTCCTGCAAATTGAGCTGACGTATCCGAACTTTCGGGGTAGAATGAAGTCCGACAAAATTTCGCCTATGCTTTGTCAAGACTTCATGTGCCTTGGAAGTTCTAGCTACCATTGTGATGAGGAGAAAACGAGTAAAGCCCTCTTTGCATTCCTGGTTCCGAAATTCAATCTTGCGGTCTCATGCGAGATAAGGAGGGGGCGTCCAATCTTGCAGGGGTTCGATTTGTAGCACTGTTTGTACGTCTATGGGAGCAAGTTTAGGTTACCATGGTATTCGAGCGCATAATAAGACGTGAGCCACGATGCGGTACAACGATACTGCGCCCCTGGCTATGCGGCGCTCGTTTATCCCTCTAATGTGACATGAGGAATGAAAAGTAGTGTTGGTCGGAGTATGTACTGGCCAATGAGCAAGACTAGGGTACTGTGGTTAGCGTGTTGGACCAACCTCCTCTCGTCTGCCTGACGCTTCTGACTGCTCACCCTTCGTACGATCGCTTCTGCCCCCTTTTCTAATCAATCGCGCATTCTCTCTGCTTAAGTTCGAGGGTCCGCATCGACATTCGCGCAGCTCTCACCAAGCTTCTCCGTCCCATTACTCTGACAGCCCCTTAGGAGTCTCCCCTTCGTATGCTTACCTTCGAATAGGTAAGCTGGGCCAGCGATGTGCTGCACGCTGTGCATCGGCATTCAATGTTATTCGGTTTGGCAATTCATGAGGCTCAAGCGAGGATAGAATTTGTCTCCGTCAATTGTAACGTTTCTTAGTACTTCACGAGGCCCAAAGACGAAAGAATCTTTGCTTCTACCTCCTTTAGCCAACTTCGACTAGAGCAGTAAACATAGTATCCACGCATTTCCCCCGTGCCACATTTTGGAGATCATCCACTATTTCTAGTCGAGCACCGATAGCGAAGGCCATTTTACCAGGATATACTGTACATCTGTGGCGTCCTCCAGAATTCGGGACGTCCTATCCCTTTATGTTACCATCTCCTACAGTCCGATCTGGATTTTTATGCGCAAACTGATAAAACTCATTTCTCTGTTTCTATCTGCCGGCTAAATGCCGTGATTGCGCGAGCGAAACACAATCAATGAATCTTGCCTGCAGCTCCAAACTGCTGCCTATGCTCCACTTTTGTGGTCCTCGTCCAGCTGTGCTCTGTGGACATGGAGTGCCAATGCGTACTGTAGGCTGGAGCGCATATCAATATGAGCGCTATGTTCATGCATATGCACAGCCAGGTGTCACCTGTCGTGTGACACCAATGGCCAATGGCAGACTCAGCTGGCGATAGCTTCATATGCCTGATCTCAGCCTGGTCGGCGCCTCACACTCGATCTTTGCGGTACTTCATTCTTCATATATGCGCTTGGAATGCCTGACAAGCACATCTGTTGTATACATCATGGAAGTAACGTACTTGAGACTCGCCGAAAATATCGCTGTTCTGCGGAGAATATGCGACAAGCCCATAGCACCGACTCGTAACGACTTGATCACAACCGATAATAGAAAAGGCCGAGCATTGAGTTTGCAGGATGAAGTTGATATCGTTAATGATATCAGTTATCTTGTCAGTCATAGCTATCAGCCTGGTCAAGTCATGGCGATGTGTGTTGAAGAGCTATCAGATGAACATAGTATGATCGTATCAGTCGCGACGAACGACGGGTCTACATCACATCTAGAGGGCAGTCTTCGCGGCATGGCTGACATTCTGCAACAGCAAAATCTAGGTCAGTAAGGAAATCCGTATTCGATTCATATGAAAGCTTATGAGTTAAGATGCCAGAACGAATAGGTCAGATGCGTTACTCAACCAAGTTATACTGCGGAGCGAAGGTCGCTTATCACGGCGGTTGGACTACGTGCCTTCATCCGGACCAGGCAAGATACGGGAGAGTACCACGGTGCTTCGCTTGAACGCGATTCTGGACTATGCAACAAAAGCCGATCCTGAGTTGAAGCAGTCACAGTCCGAACTCTTCATTCTTGCCAAAGAAATGAGTCGTCTGGCGCAAGTCTACATAGGACTAGCTCATAAAAAGAAGGCTGGATCATCGTCTATTGAGGCCCTGTTAGCAATTGTCAAAGTTACAAGCAAGCTCTGGGGACACTATAGCAATACCCTTCTGCAGCTCAACACGAGCGCACCAAATCTCAACATGAAATCAGAAACAAAAGAGAAGTTCCCGAGCCGTATCCGTCACCTAGGACACTATGTACATACAGCAATCCGACTGTTAGAATTTGCCAGCAAATTCAACGTCTTTCGCTCAATACATATCAGAGCAGTTCACGTCAAGCCTTACGAACTCTCTACTGCAACGATTCGCGACCAACCAGAGTGTCAGCAAAGATTCTTATGCCTCGAGTCACAAAATTCTGGAAAAACGAATGAATGGCAGCGCAAGTTGACACACGCTGCAATCAAGGGTCAAGAGCAAGTAAGAAAGTATATTACGCAGCCTCAGACCCAAGGAAGTATCAGAGTCCACGCCGAGATCCAAATACTCTGCTTCTACGAGCAGCATCCAAACGCAAGGTTCCCCCCTCGGGTACTCAAATCCAGCAAACACGCATGCTTTCTTTGCGATTCATTCATCAAAATGCATGGAAAATTCCATATACCGAAAACACACGGCAAACTATATGAGCTCTGGATGTTACCAGATTTATGTGATCTTGATCTAGGCGAGAAGCTCAAAAACAATTTCATACAGGTTATGAACCGGTTCAATGAGGTCCTGGAGGAGATGATCAGATCTTCAGATCTTCGGGTAAAACAATCCCTACCAGAGCCGGACGAAAGTTGCATACTTTCTCTTGTTCTTTCTCCCCATGTCGCTTCCAATACCACAATTCGACCGCTATCAGAGTCAAAACTACCGGCTGATCCTGATACAAGCTTCTGCACACCAATAGTCGACAATCCAATATCTTCAAAGCTTGCTCCCAATCCCACGCGGGCAGAGGAGCTAAACGGGAGGCCGGAACCTCTCACTCTCATTGCAGAGGGTATTCCATCAATATCAGAACTACCACGGAATGGAAATGAAACAGTACAAGTAACCAATGTTACCTCTCCGCGACCCACACTAGTCCTTCAACAAGGCAAGCCCTCGACATATGTTTTCGATAAGACCGAAACCATCGCTCGTTTTCATACGCCGAAAATTCATGTAGAATTATCCAACGAGGAAGCGCGACGACTAGCTAATATAAACCCACTATCCAAGGACGAAAACATGTTTGTAGCGATCACTGTCGAGGCTAGCTGGCTTGGAAGTGATGAAAGTAACGAAATGACGACACCCAAGGATCATTCCATCAACCTCGAGTCTAGATGGACCGAGCTCACAGCCATAGATGGCATTCTGTTTACGGATGAGGGTCTGCTTATGAGAAAAGGGGTCGACGTTGTGAGGATACGAGCACTTCATGTTGACTCACGGCAAGGCGAACGGAGAGATAGTTTATACGATTGATGGCGCATAGATATCAACAAGATAGAGGATGGGGCCTGCTGAGTCATCTAATGGATCAGAGTGCAGTTGCGAAATGTAGGGTAACCCTCACTGTGCCACACTAGCACAGACTGGATGCACCTGCGCCCCCAGACAAACTAGTCGATTGCATCGACCGAGATTCTGATACCAAGAAATTCATACAACAGACTTTCTTCCACCAAAAATACCTATGCCCATATTATCAGATCAGTCAATCACTACAACATCAATCCATCGCCCTAACGTCAACCCCTCGCTATAATACCCCCAAGCTCATCTTCGACAACATCATCTAACCGCTACAACATCAACCTATCAACCTACCACCCCAATCCAACCACCAAAAGGAGGGAGGTTTAGTTCTGACATCATAATTGCGTTGGAGGATGCAAAGGTTCCTCCCAAGACCGTGACGTTGGGTATTTGATGGAAGGAAAAGTACGAGCCTAGATTACTTTTCCAGCGAGGTGATTGAAGAACTCAAGGTGGCTATTTTAACGCAATTGAAAGAGGCGATTACGCCTGTTCAAGTAGTTTGTAGAGGTGTCTTGCAGCCATGGACTCCAACCAGTATCAATTCCTCATATACCTCTCCAATTCCACCTACCCATTTATGTCACCGATCACGCGGCACGATGAGCTAATGGCATTTATAGATTTGGAGAATTGATACAGTTGCACTTGTGCACTCTAAGAGACCACATTCATCGTTATGTCAAATTAATCCGAGACGATCATAGTACGCCTCCCCATCTGTCAGCCCCCTCTCTCTCTCTCTCATCCCCCTCCTCCCTCAAAGACAACAACCGACTCATGAAACCCCTCCTCGAGCCGATCCACCATACTCTGCCACGACCTGTCCACCAATTTCTCGACGTAAATGTCGAGCACAACAAGTAGCAAGAAGACGGCTACAATGGTCGATATGGAGCGGTCCAGCGGAGGGTGCACGTGTTGTGCGAGTAGAAAGGTGATGCAGGCAGCGAGGACGAAGAGGATGTATATGAATTCAGTGTCCATGGCAAGAGGGCCTACGATGGAAGTTGCGGGTGGAGAGCGGGGTGAGAGGGTGAAGAGATGCCGCCACTTGGGAGTTATATATGGTGTGGCTTGTTTGCCTATAGTAGTGAGGATCATGTGAGCAAGTCACGGTGGCTAGTAGCAAACCTTTGAGCAAAGCGAAGAAAGTAAATTACGAAGCAAAATCAGCAGTTTGAACATCACCCTTGCATTAAACAGGGCTAATAGTATAAGAAAAACAATGACTACTATACACAAAAACCAATTTCAACGCCTATCCCCCGAGATTTTCCCCCTAGATATGTGTATATCAAGCTCATTGCTCAAATCGCAGGCTTCACATCCTTAACATCCTCACCCTCATCCTCTTCATCATCCTCCTCCTCACTATCCTCCTCCATACCCTCGGCCGCATCCACCGTAAAAGGCGGGGCCTGATCCACGCCAAGATAACTATCACTAACAAGATAGCAGTTCAACTCATGCTTGCCGGGCTTCTCCAGCGTGAACTCGAGTACGGTTTCCAGCTTGCGCAGGATAGGCACCTTCTTGATAGCCAACAGTGTGCGCTCCTTCTGGTCACCGACAACGAGCCACCAGCTCTCCGTCTTATCGGCAGGATAGAACGGCGCGTGGACTTCAGTCTTAAGTTCCTCATCCTCCTCGATGTTGCGCGTGACGCGGACTTTGAGCTGTGCGGGTGAGTTGGAGGCAATATTTTCTGGATCGACAAGTTGCAGCTCAAGCTCGACGTTGGGGTAGAAGTTATTTGTGAAGTTTGCAATGTCAGCGAGTTGGCGTTGGTCGACATCCAGGGCCGCAATGAGCTTCTTGTAGTCTGGGTTCTCGTCGGGATCCATGGCATTGATGAAGTCATCGACATCATTAATGTCGAATTTCTGCGCCGCCTTGATCGTGTCGGCGTCGAAGTGGGGGATTTGCTTGAGTGGTGAGTCCTTTTGCCACATTGCTTGCACGACCATCTGTGAGAGCTCCATGGCGGACATGGCATTGAGATGGGCTTCGGATGAGAGGACATCGACACTGGCACTGAGGATGTTGAGCACTTTTCGCAGCACAGTTTCTTGGTCTTTGGCCAGATCGATCGGGAGTTGCATGCGTGAGAAGTGAGCTTGCAGCAAGACAAAAGCCTTGAAATGTGGCGTCTCAAAGTTGGGTTCAGCCATCTTGAAAGGAACGCGGTCGTAGATGCGCTGTAGGATATGGTCCTCATGCCTCCGTATTTGAATATCCTCAAACTCGGTGGCGGCAGTGATAATCTCCAGTACACCCTTCAAGCTCGTCCTTCCGTTGAGAGACATCATCAGAGTCTGCATGGTAATGAAGGAGATGTTGTAGTACGCGGCGATCATGCATGGGTTGAGAGGGGTGATAGAGTCCTCGTCCTCATCGTGCTCGATCAGCTGGGCTTCCGTCAGCTCCTTCAGCGTCTGCTCAACCATGTCGGACAAATGCGCGCTGAGGCCCTCATGCGACGTGCTGTGGAGGTTGTAGTAGCTAGGGTTGGCTAGCAGACGGCGGTAGAAGTATGTGTACGTTGACCAGTCGACAGCCTCTTGCGTGGATTCGATCGTCTTTGCGCTGATTTCGGCGACAAAGGCATCATGGAGGTAATCTGGAAGATGACTCTCGATAGGCAATGCCTCGTTCAAGAACTTCTTGTAGTACTCGCGCTTGACCGCGGGAAGCATAAGCACACCCTTGGCCGACTTGTCCACTCCGACTCTACCAGCTTTGCCAAACATCTGCAGGATGTCGCTGATGGGGTAATCCCGGTATCGGTGTTCGCGTCCCTCATAGAACTGAGTGCCCTGAACAACGACCAGATGAGCGCTGCTGTCAACCTCCCAGCAGGAATCGCGTGACACAATCAGAACTTGTACAGCACCAACCTTGAACAGATGCTGAACGGCCCGCTTGTCGAAAGTGTTGAGAGCCTCATGGAAGTAGCCAATACCGTGAGACAGCGACTCCGCAAGCGAGTGCTCGTTGATCTTCTCGAGGATGGGCTGAATCTCCGTCAGGTCAACATTAAGGAAGCGATCCTCGTTCTCGTCGGCAATGCAAGCGTTGAAGAGATCAGAAGCGGAGCTTCGGGCTTGTTTCCTGTTAGGAACGAATACCATAGCCGGCTTGTCGGGAGACATTTGTGTGATGGCAGAGTAAGTCGGCCTCGCCATAGCCATCATCAAGGATGGGAAATGGGGGATGGTGAAAGACTGAATTTTTAGCTCCAATGGCACTGCTCGAATAGCCGGGCTAAAGTTGTAGATAGTGTGCTTGGTCGCGCCGATCCACTCGCCAATGTCACGTGCATTTGCCAGAGAGACAGTCAGGCCTATAATGCGCAGCTTGGACTCAATTTGTGTCGCCATTGCCTGCATACGAGAGACGACAATCTCATAGACATGGCCGTTTGAACCACCAAGCATATGCAGCTCATCAGCAATCAGCAAAGCTACCGATTGAACATTCTTCCTGCGCTGCCACTGGCGAGAGAGGGAATCCCATTGTGAAGGTGTAGCCAAGATGAGGTCTCCCTTCTCGAGCAATCGGAGATCGGCCGTGGTTTCGCCAGTGAGCTTGACAATGTCCTTGCCTCCACTGAGACCAGATAACCGCTCATTCCAGTTCTTGTACTGGTTGTCGACGAGTTCTTGGAACGGTGCTAGGTATACGATACGACCCTCATTGTCGGTGGCCCAGTGTCGCAAGATGGCAAACTCAGCACAGATGGTCTTGCCAATACCTGCAGCTGCGCCAACAAGAGCGTTGTCGTCTGTGGTGTAGAGCGTGTTGAATGTCTGCGTCTGAACCTTGTTGAAGCGGCCAACATTCTCGTACAAGCCCATGTACTCCTTCCTCTTGAGAGCAGAAACTGGTAGAGGTTGTAGGTCCAAGACAGGGGTATGGGCAGGGAATTTGGCCGGAAGAATGAGTTTCTGAAAAGACACTGCGAGCTTCGTCTCAGATGCCATCCATCGATCTGAGAGAACAGTGATGAAATAGTTGGGTGGCATAGGGTCATCGATGGGAACCGTCAGCTCCATGGTGTGCTCGTTGGCATCACCATCAGAATAGTCCCGTCGAAGGATGAAGGTGTCGTGGAACAAAATCTGCTCGCCGTCACAGTCCTCTACTAGAATCCAGAAGGCTTCTGAAGCTCCATGTAGCTCCGTATCCCAAGTAAAGTCGGGTCGAATAGTGAGTTCCAAGCGGAGTAAGGACCTGGTCACCGGTCGCGGTGTGGCCTCGATCTGTAGGCGTGGAAACTTCTCTACCAAACCACAGACAAGTCTGCCAGCCTTGGGCATGCCTAGCAGCTCGCCCATGCTTGGCGGGTCAAGGCCAAAGTAGCTTGGCCATGTGACATCAATACGCTCTGCCTTCTGTACGATATCCCTTGGGCAAGTGGGGAACTGTCGAAGTGGTGTCATCGTAGGCCACATGCGCTTCTCTGCCATCTTACACATATCAAGAGCCAACTTGGCAACCTGAGACCACCCCTTCTTGAGGCAAATCTCGAAGATCGCACGCAGGATACGTCCAGCTGACTGTGTGACGTAAACCAGATCAGCCATGAGCGCCAGTCCTTCCAGCTTGAGCCGAGAGATGAAAGCTTGTAGAAGAACATTGATCTTGGCTTGAGCCTCTTCAACGCCCTCCTTGACAGGAATCGGGACCTTTCCTAGTAGCTTCGCGAGCTCGATCTTCTCATCTTGACGGACAGGGATGTACTTGAATTCCTCACTGAGTGCGAACACACGGAACAACTCAATTGCACTGATGCCAGGCTGGATGTGCATGTTGTATGTTGCCATGGAGTTGTGTGTGATGTAGTAATGGGATGCGATCCTTCCAAGCTCGGTCGGGTTCAGCGCTCCAGTCTTCCTGTCGTACTTGATAAGGCTGCACTTCTCTAGGACGTGCGCAGCCGCGTGGACAAGGTCCACTCGCCGCTGCTCTAGTACAGTGTCATTCTCATACTCCGGCCCCACACGGTACAAAGCCGGCGATCGAAGCATTCTGACGAAGAGGTACGTGTAACCGAGCCAGTCCACCGCTTCATCTCTGTTGCGTACGTTTCCAAGCACGATCTCAGCGTTGAGATTATCTGCAAGCTTGCTGACCAGTTGCGACTCAATAGGCAGCTGTTGGTTGAGCAGTGACAGATAGTATTGGATTTCGGCCTGTGTGGTGATAATGATACCTTCTCCGTAGGTATCGTACTGAGGTCGACCGGCACGACCCAACATCTGCAAAACGTCCTGTGGGCTTAGTTCGACCCAGCTACCCTTCTCGGGAGAGTAAATCTGCGTTCCCTTGATGATGACGGTATGTGCAGGCAAGTTGACACCCCAAGCAAGTGTTGCTGTGCACACGAGGACCTGGATTGAGCCATCGGCGAACAAGTCCTCCACGGAAGTACGATCCGCTCGCGACATACCAGCGTGATGGATACCAAAGCCATATGGCATAAGGTCCTTGAGGTCTGCGTTCTGTACTGACTCAGACTCCTCCCTTAGGATCTCTCGACTGGCGGCATCCGATCGAAGAATCTTTCCTATCGACTCCTCCTCTAGTGCCTTGTCACGAATGTACTTTGCCGTCTTCGCAGTCTCTTTTCGTGAGTGTACGAAGATCAGCATCTGGTTGCGGTGTTCACCGACCTGCTCCAATACTTTCGTGTAGCAGACGTCATTCATGGTCTTGAGCTGTTTGATAGCCTTCTTGTCCGTGACACCAATGAACTCCTGCTTCAGCGGACAAGGACGGAAGGTAGCGTCAAAGTGGAAAAGACCTTTGTCGGGGTCTACACGGAGGAAGCTCGCCACGTCGCGGTAGTTTGGAAGAGTAGCACTCAGTCCTACAATGCGTACTTGATCACCAGTCTGCTCGCTGCGTCGAAGGGTTCGACTGACGATGCTCTCGATGACCGGACCACGGTCGTCATGGAGAAGATGAATCTCGTCAATACAGATGAGGCGAACCAGGTTGATGTAGCTCGTGTCGGTAGCTTTACGAGTGATGACATCGTACTTTTCGGGAGTGGTGACAATGATCTGGGTCTCAGCGATTTGCTGCTTGGTGAGTTGGCGATCACCAGTAAGCTCAGATACCTTGATGCCGTAGGGTTCGAGACGCTTGCCAAAGTTACCGACTTGTTCGGCCACCAAAGCCTTGAGCGGAGCGATATAGATGATCTTGAAGTCGTCCAGTGCGATCTCTCCGGTCTGGGGGTTGCGATGCTTTCCGATTTCCCGGAGCATAGTCAACATGGCAACGTTGGTCTTTCCAGATCCCGTGGGCGCACAGATCAACATGTTTCCGTCATCGTTGAAGGCTGTCGGGAAACACTTCGTCTGGATACGATTGAGCGATTTGGAGTTACCGAAACCTACTCGTGCCCAGTCCGGTAGCTCAGAGGTAGGCATCAATGCTGGCTCGTTGGGGTCGCGCTTCGCTTTCGGTGCAGGTACGTGAATTTCCTCATAGCCCTTGAACTGTCGCCGGGTAGAGCCTTGCGGCAGCTTTACGCTAGCGTTTGTCATGAGATGGTTTCCCTGGTCAAAAACAATGTTGTCCAGGTTGACGAGCCGACTCGATGGTTGTAGGCCTCCAACAATGCCCTCAGGCTTCGCATCAGCCATCTCCACATCATTCGAAGTTTCTGGGAGGCTGATGTCCTTGAGGTTGAACTTCATCTTCCCAGCGCCAGCGCCATCCTCGGCCTTGATGCCAGTCTCTCGTGCGCGCAGTTCTTGCAAGATCTTTTGCTGCCCCGCAGCTTTCATCTCCCGCTCGACTGCCGTCCGCTCATCGTTGTCCTCTGCAGCTCTTCGCCACTTTGTGACCCAGACAACTCTATCGCGGTTGAGCACAAGTTTCGCAACCAGCTCGTGGTGTTCGTAATCGAAAAGATCCATAAGGTCGTTTTCGATCTCGCGCAACTCCTTCTCCTCACCGTCATCTGAGACTCCTGCGAGATACTTGAGCGCGTCCCGTGTCTTCTCTTGTTGGATATGCGCATCCTCGTATATTTGCCCAATCTGCCGTTGTAGCCAGTACGCGTCTATTTCGTGTGCAGGAATGAGCTGGTCTGCGGCGCTCTTCGCATCTGAAGCAGCTGTGTCGCCCTGTATTATCGTCTCCTCTGTGTCCACAAAGCCGCCACCCTTCATATCCTGATCCTCTCCAATCTGCTCAATCGGCGCCTCTCCCTCATCTTCATCCGAGCTATCGCCGTCTCGGACTTCGAATGTCTGGGGCCCGTCTTCGTCCTCCTCTTCGTCGTCGAACACGACAGCTACACCCTGATTGTCGCCATTGTCGGCGCCCTCACCATCAGCCATCTCTTCATCGCCTCCCTCATCCTCATCCTGGGCATCATAGTCGGTGATCTTCTTGCCGAGGTTTACAAGCTCGTTGAACTCCTTTGCGCCCATGGAGGTTCCGAGGAGATCGTCCACTTCCTTTTTCTTGTCAAAGTCCTTCATGTTGTCATCTTTGAGATATTCGAGGACCTGATCCGCCGCACTTCGTGTGGTCGCGGGGTCGACATCGCCGAGAGCTCTGCTCACAATGGTGGTGATGAACTCGAATGTCTGGCGGGTTGCGGGCGTCCGTGGTTTATATGTGAGGCCTTCGATGTTCAAGTCGGCAGTAGCAATAGCTCCAAACCCACTCGTACCATCGTCCCGTTTTCTCTTTCGCTGCTCACGCTCCAGTACGTCGCCACCTTCACCCAGGTTTCCTCGTTCGACGCCAGGTCCCTTGAGCTTCTTTGCTTGCGCATTCGCACTGTCGCGCCCCGTCCGTCCTCCCATGTCTCGGATGTTAATGCGGCCTGCGAGCGACTCAGGATCGCCAGTGTGCTCGTCCGGTCGGCGCGGGTTTGTAAAGCGCCTGTCGACCTGCAGGACCAAATTCGACATGGCCGCATATTTAAACTGCGCCAGATTGTTCTGGTCTTTCGACATGATGGCGGTGGGTATCGTTGTTTGCGCGGCTTGCGCTTTTCGTTCCGCCTTTTGGAGCTACGTACACGCAGATTAAAGAGTGTATACTGCGAGAAACTAAATCGCCGTGTTCCTCCAAGTACAAGAAAAGGAAAGGGGTTGTGCGATTGAATAGAGTCGGGCTGTGGACGCGCCCTAAAGTTGGATGCAAGTGAGCGGCGGCGCGATCTCAAAAACTTATGATGGAGCTTCGGAGGCTGCAGCGTCGCACGTGACCGCGCATCATCCAAACTCCGCCACTACAAGCGTACAGCGACTTGCTCCAATTTACGTACCGCAGTCTAGGTATGAGACCAGACACCATGCCGGTTGATAGGGTGCGCAATGGTCTTCAGAAGACAGTACTTTCACAAAAAACAACAAGAACATGTACAATACGAGTCCAGCTTTACTCAGTACGAAGTTACCATTGACTCTGTGCTCCTCTCTGCAGCTTGATTTGCTTCTAGCTATCAGCCACCGTTCTTCTACATAGTGCGCTCACACGCGCCCATCTCTAGCAACGAACTCCAGCGTCCATGCTGCTACAGATGCCATCACCACCCATACTCCATCTCAACGCCTACTAGTCGTAATCTTGTGCTGTCTTCACACCCGCTCAAACGCCCTCAGTCTTCTTCTTCTTCTTGTCCTCAATCATCTCCACATTGTCCTCTGGCACACCTTCATATTTGTCTACCAAGAATTCCAGTATTTCCTCGCTCAGGTCACCTTGCACCGTGATTTCCTCGCCACCGCCTGGAATCTTGGTAACACTTGATCCTGTCGCAAACTTCTTGCCAAAGTCCTTCGCCACCTTTTTGATGTCCAGACCGAATGCCTCGAGACCTTGTACAGCTGTCACGTATTTCCGCTTGTTGCGCTCGATACGCTTGATCAGGATCTTGGATGATGCGCGCGTCTCCGCTGCTCGTGCTTCGGCGGTTGCGGCTTTGGCTGCCTTCTTCTGCGCGTCTTTTTCCGCTCGTTTTTGGGCGTCGACGGAGAGGGAGGCCATGTTTTGCTGCAGCGCTTCTGTGATAGGGTCAGCAAAGCTTTTCGAATGTACACTATGAGATTGTTTGAACTGATTGCTGTGCTGGCTGAACGTACCTGCTGAATACAGCTTCGCGTGCAGATCTGGATGCGCCTCCTCAAGCCATTCCTCACACTTCTTGGTGGTCCCGCCGAACTCGCAATACTAGAACCCGTCATGTCAGTCTTCGGCTCTTTGTAGACGCGTCTCGGTGTCGTACCTACTTCAGGTGGTAGACTGCATACTGCATCTCGTTAGCTAACGCTGCGGAAACTTCCTAACAAACGTGACTTACCTCCGCAGTAGATGACGGGCTTCGGTAATGTTGTCTCTTCTGACATTGTGGGAATTTTCAATATCAATTGCTCGACCAGTGTGCAAGTTTGAGGTTGCTGCGTTGAGTGTTGGAAACTCGACGCGAAAGAGAGTGTAGTGGGGCAGAGGGAGCGTGGCGGGGTAGTCGTGCATCACAAGGGTCCTTCGTCATGCTCCCCAATTCACGCCATTGAGCATAGTGTGTGAAGCACTTTCAGTGAAATTGCGTCTTAGTAGCCAGGACTACTTCAGCTGCTTCGACTGGTTCTCCAGAATCAAAATCTTGGGATCCATCCGAATCTCCACCCAATAACCCCTCAAAGCGCTATTCCTCAGCACTCCTTCCAATGAACGCCATACCGCCGCAGTTTTGGTCTTCCAATTATCCTGCTCTGTAGATTTACTGCTGTTTGGATAAGTAGGCTCAGCCAGCTTGCCGCTTTCCTCCCCGGGCTTTAGAAGCCTGACGACTCCACCAAAGCCGTACACTACGTGCACGACCTCCCACTTCCCAATTACCTTCTCAGGCTTCTCGGCAAGGACGTAGTCGAATTTAGTCCAGAACATTGGGTTCAGAAGGGTCCTTGAATCTTCCGTCTTGTCATATGTCCACGTTCTGTTCTGTAGGGTGGCTTCTTCTTCTAGGACATCTAGCACGGTCTGGGGTCCTGTGTGGCTCTCAAGGAAACGTGTAACGCCTGTTTGACAAGCGAGATTATCAAAGTAGACGTTGAAGTGCGGTCTTTCAGGATGCTTAATGTCCCTGTGCAAAGCTTGGAGTGCTTCGCCTCCTGGATAGTTGAGACTGGAAATGCCTAAAATCGCACTTGATGCAACGAATGATACCATGACCGAACCTACAAGCACTAAGCTTAAACCTGCATAGACAATAGACTTTGTTCGTCGTGTCCAGATCCATGCTGCTCCAGCCGCAGCAACTGCCGTCAAACCGGGGATGACGTAGAGAATGAAGCGCCATTCCTTGTGGGGCAGGAAGCTGTATATCGCCACGAAGCTAAGTAGTGGAATAAGCAGATCCAGACTACGTCCCCGAGAAGATGTGTTTAGGACTGCAACTGGAATGCAGACCAGATAAGTCGCAGGATTTAACAGTAGTCGAGGTAGTGCGTTTGCAAAGTAGTAGTGCCAGGGTGAGACACCCCAGTCAGCCGAGTGTCCTTGTATGGTGTTGTAGTAGAAGCCCGTCCATTCGGGCCATAGTGGAAACGATTGCCAAAAGAATGAATCTAGGCACACGGTGCAGAGAAGCCCTATAACGGCGCCCCCAAGTCCAGCAGGGATAATGACACCCGTGATAGAGATTCTCCGTGTCAAAAACAAGTAAATGGTGATGGTACCGATCAAAATGGCCAGCTCTGAGCGGAAGACGACCCCAGCAATTGTGAGCAGATACAGACTCAATCTGTAGTAGCCGGAGATATTCGAAGTAGTCCAAGGAACAGTGTAAGCAAGCAGTAAGCTTCGCAATGCAAGGTTGCCTGTATCGTGATGAGCCAGCAACCCCTCAATAGATGAAATACAACTCACTGAATACAAAAGCAAACATGTTCGGCAACGTCCTCGAAGCGTAATATATGACATGAAACTGGCTCGCCTGAAACAGTGCATACCAAATCCCCGCACTCGTCCCAAAAGCCTTTTGCACGCTCCTAGCAAAAGCCACTAGGGCAGCCGCATTGAGCAACCCAAGCATTCCTCTCACTATCACACCCACAATCAGTATTTGCATAACCCAATTGTTTCCCAAACAAAACTCACCCAAAAGTTGCACATGTGCCATATCCCCCAACAACCCGACCCACGGCCTACTCAAACCCCCCAACACCAACGCACCCGCAAACGTCCTCGGCACGCTCCCCGGAAAAGCAACATGATCGTAGTTCTGTGCCAGGAATTCCGCTGCATTCTCCCTCGGTATACCATGCACGAGGATATCATGAACAGCCTGGATATTGAACGATTCCTCGACCTTCGTATACGGCGAAACAAACAAATGGACCAGAATGAAAGCCGGGATGAGCAGGAAAAAAGGCCACGTAGCCAGCGACGAAGAAGGCATGGCAAGACGACAAAAAGCAATTGCTTCAAGTTTGTCTCTCCAGCTGAGGTTGATGGTTTTAGCTGATGAGAAAGACAGGAAAGGGAAGGGGTGATGCCAGACGCGTTAGCGCAACAATGTAGTTGAGCTATCTGTATATCGGGCCAATCACGTGAATCCGCGCTCCACACCCAAAACGCGCCTCTAAACCTCGGCGCACGTAGGTGTGTGCACGCAACAAGCAACATCAACCCAACATCAAAGCCACATCAATATCAACTTCATCCCATCCACATCAATCCTGTTTCAACCTCCCACCCACCACAACAACAGCACATCCAATGCTCCTCCAATCATGCCAGACTTCCAAATCCAAAACCTTGCCGTCCCATCCGTCTACCTACTCATCCTCTTCCTGGGCTATCCCTCGCAATACCTTCTCATGCATCTGGAACCGCGGCCGTTGAGTGAAAAAGAAATTTGGGCTGCGAATGTGCTGTTGGTGTTGATTTTTATCACGTATACGCGGAGTGTGTTCGTGGATGCGGGGAGGATACCTAGGGATTGGGTGGAGAGAGTCGGTGGTAGTGGGGATGGAAAAGAAATAGGGGGTGAGGGAGAGGGAAAGGAGGGGGGAAAGGGAAAGAGTAGGAAGTGGTGTCGGAAATGTGATGCTGCGAAGCCACCTAGAGCACATCATTGTAAGGAGTGTAAGAGGTATGTTTTGTTACTGATCGTGGTGCAAGTCACGTGATTGTTTTTATATCGCAGAGGAGAGGAGAGCGGTGTTTGCTTCTTCCCGTTTAAATCGACGACACAACATCTCATCCACTGTAGCATTCTCAATTCCACACCCACTAACACACACCCAGAAATGGAACCAATGGACCAACAAACAACTGCGTATCCACCACAACCTTTCCTCACTTCCTCCGCTTCCTCCTCTACACTACCACCGGCCTCTCCCTCCTCCAATCCCCGGCCTCCCCCGCCTCCGAACCGACCTAACACCTACCTCCCCTCAAAACCCCCCCCACCCCCCTCCTCCCCACCTCCTCAACAACTCTCCAATCAAACCACTCTTCTCCCCGCTGTGCTACTCCTCCGCAATATCTCGTGTCTCGCCGTCAACACCACAACCATCGAAGGTTGGGAGATCGAACGCCACCGCACCTTGGTCCGTCGCGCACGGCAGTTTGGGGGCTACCTTGGTGCCCCCGATGGCGTTAAAGTACGCATACGCAAGCAAGAGTTTCCCTACGATATTGGTATCTGGTCGAATATCGTAGAAGGCATGGGGTCGCGGAATCCGCTGAATTGGTTCAATCCGTTTGCGAGGACGATGCCGTTGGAGAGGGGTTTACGCTTTGAAACTAATGGGTTTGAGAGTGAGGATAAGGTGTGGCCGCCGCCGGACCCGGAGAGGAATTATAGGAGGAGTGCGGTGCCGGTAGATAAAGATGCTTTTCGCTTTGTGGATTCGACGCTTAGCCGGGAGGACGAGGTAAAGGCGTTCAAAGAGAGGCAGGCGGAGGATGCAGTGAGGAGAAGGAGAGGATATGAGGAGCGGATTGATTATGAGGTAGAGGAGGAGGAGGATGGAGAGGGAGTGAGGGAGGAGGATGGGTATGGGTATGGGAGTGATGAGGCGGAAGAGGAAGAAGAGCCGAGGAAGAACAAACTTGGTGATGACGAGCGGGAAAATGTGGCGGCGTGGCGGAACTCTGAAGGAGAACGGTTGAAAGATTTTGGCGTGGACGAAGATGTCGAGTTTTACGACGAACAAGATGATGACGACGTACCGTTAAGCGAGTTGCTTGCTAGGAAGCGAGCTGCTTCGATGTCAACTCATCAAAACCTTTCATAGTTCCAAACTGAGCAGCAATTTAGACAATAAAGATTGTGTTTTTGTAACAATGTATTCCGGTAATAACGAATGTTGTGGAGCTCGTGTGAGCCAAGTGAGGGAAAAGATCTAATACAGTAATCCAGCAGTAAAGGAATCCAAAGGTATCGATGTGCACATGTATACTGAGCCTCTCCCTCAGTTGCTCCAACCCGTAAACCGTCCCCGATCAAGATGTTGGAATGAGACCCTGCAATGTAAATATGCACTTTGGCACCCCACCACATCACCTTGCATACGGCTCTCCGCATATGATTCACGGATTTCCGTCCCATACATTCTGAGCCTAGCCAGGAAAATTCCATTTCCATCTCTTTAGTTCCTCCTATCCGGTAGTCCCCATGCCGTACTGAACTTGTTCGCAAATAGGCATATCTTTCTCTTTCTTCATTCTGACTATCGGAGCTCGAATCGACTAGTAGTCGGGATTGCCGTTTCCGTTGTGGGTATGGATCGTCTGGTACCCAAAGGCAGCTTGGTTGTCTTCGCCCATTTCCGAGTCCGTGTTCAGTACATGCCCCTGGCTCTCTGGGCCGCCTGAGTTGGGCCCGCCGGGCCCGCCTGCATACTGCCCAGTGGGTGGCTTGTTCTGATTTGCGAGGAGGGTCTCGTACCACCAATCAATACCAATAGTTCAGATAAACGTTTTCGCCAAACAATAGGCAACAAAAGAAGTATACGGGGGGGGGGGGGGGGAAGAAAAAGTTGGCAGCTTACTTCGCGGTACCGAGAGAGGTAGATCTTGAGGGCTTCCGAGTAGTTCTCGAAGCCGAGTGAAGTCATGGCGAACAGTATGTCCTCGCCATTGACCGTCTTGCGCTTCTCTTGCTGGCATTTTTCGGAGGCTGTATACGAGATTAGTGGCTGTATTCCAAACAAAACCCCATTCTGATACATACCCTCGCTGGTGATGAAGGAGATGAACTCGCTGACGCATTCCTGCATGCATTCCTTTGCCTCCTTTGCTATCTTTGCGTTTTCGGGCAAGGCCATCTTCATGATTCGGGCGACTGGAGCAAAGTTACGTATGTTAGCATCCGAAGCAGTAGCGGCATTTTGGTTTGTGCTCTTTGGCGTGGATTGTGGCGGGGAAGTAGACGTGTGTGGAGAAGAGGACGACATGTCGCAGGCTGCACGTCGGCGGTTTTTTCAGGCACACAAAGAAGCCGACTGGCTCGGCTTGGATACCAGACGGCGTGATTCGACGCAGAGACGCGCGAGTGGAGAGTGTGTAGGCATCCAGAGACGCCCGTTGGAGCAATCCGTCGACGTGCAGACAAGAGGGTTGCGGTGCGCAAATCAAAACGGCGGGAAACAGCAAGGGAAATAGACGTACCATTGGCGATTGGAAGCCATCGATCTTGCTCCTTGACCTCGAATTCGTAACCTACTTGACCTGTGTTCTCTTCTGTGTTCCGGTCCATGGGCTGTTCTTCGTCAGGCGACTGGACTGGTTCCACACCCTCCTGCTTTGGGGGAGAGGTCGACATATTATCGGTTGGTTGCGCTCGGAAGCGTATGCGCTGGCGACTATTTCGTTGGCGACCACGTCACTGGGAGTAGACGACGGGACAGCTTGGCGGCCGAATATGCAACCTGCGGTGACTGGTGTAACTGGAAACCTGGAGGGGGAATGGGTTAGTGGCATGCAGGAGGCAGCTTGGGATGCAGCTAAGGAAGGTGGGCTCAGTGGGCACGGCGGGCACGGCGCAAGGGAGGGCTTACTGCTGAGCCTGATGACTGCCCGGGTGCCGTCTGACTGCCTGTGACTGCCTAGGCCGGGCGCGCGAACTGTTCTGGGACCGGCGGGGCAGCGAGTCGCGATACTGGCCGTTGCACGCACGAGGGCACAGTGGCAGGAGCGATGCGCGGATGTAGCAGGCGCGACCGCGATCGGAAGGCCAGGTGCGAGCAGCGGATACACGGGCGACGAAGGCGTATCACGACTGTCACTGACCTACTCACGGCACGATGCCGTGTGCGACGGGCGGCTGGCTGGCGACGGTCTAGGGATTGGCTGACTATTTGACGGATATGCACGTCGTAGCTGGGCTGGCGGGCGGTCCGGTAAGAACCAAAGCGCGTTTTTCGGGCGCAGAGGGGGCGTGGGTGTTGTCAATTCGAGTGCAGCACCCTGTGCCGTGGTTGTCGCGACGAGCGAGGTGATGACGCGCCTGCCAATAGGAGTGCGAGGAGAAAGATGGGGAAAGGCAGCTGTGAGAGCTTGGAGCTTGGACGCGTGCGACGATAGCGCCGAGTCGTGGTGGAGAGAAATTCAAGCGGCACCGGCGAATCGAAGAGGCGGACAAGCAAGGAAATCCGGCCAGTCAGAAATCCGGACTGCCTAGTCCGCACAAACTCCGGCCCGCCCCGATCGGAGCATGGCTTCCCCGAGGACGACCCCTCCCCTCCATTCACCTCATCACATAACCCAGCCCAACCCAGCTCGGCAGCTCAACAAGACGCAGCCATCTGCCATCGACGCACCATTACTTACATACGGTACTGCTTATCACAGGTCCCGGCCTCGGCTCTGCTCGGCTACAAGCGCCGGTATGCCGTCTGAACAGTCCTGCAGATATGCCCCGGCCTAGCTGGCGATCCTACCTAAGTACATGTCCACTGTACATATGCGAGTCGTGTTAGCAGCCCTCATTCGGCAGCCCTACAGAACTTTCCGCCGAGTACAGGCTCCCACGCCTCCGCCCTGCTTTTTAATCCTATTGGAGCACTGGTCCAAGTTCGCTGCACCCGACACACACACACACTCACATGTCCATCGCCTCCCACGCGGCAAGACGGCAGACCAGTTCAGCGTCAGCTCATCACTGCAGCTCGCATCGCTTCTGGGCAGGAACATGTGTTGTCCAGACCCGTCCCAGCATCATCCCCGCCCGCCCTGCCAACGTCAATATTGCTGTTGTCGTTGGGCTCTACTGCATGCGGCGAGCCTGAGCCAGCCTTGCTCCAGCTTCACTAATCCCTCAGGCAATGACCCTGTCAGCACCCACTCGCGACTCCACCCGGCGTCGTTCACCGTCCTTTTGCTCTGAAGAAATTGCCGGTACCCTATGAGCTACGTGTCCAGGACCATGGGAACATGGTGCAGATCAGTGCGTCAGTAACAGTTGGGCCGACTGGCCAGCTCATCATGCAGAAATCACTCCGGGTATTTGGAACACGTGCCGGGCCAACTGTCAGTTCCGGTACAAAGGTACGGCGCTCAAGCTTTGGCACATGGTAAGCACATACGTAGGCGGGGCATTCATGATGCAAGCGGGGGCAGCTGAGCGACATGCCTGGACCATTGGTGGCTGGCTCATACAAGGTTCCTCTTGGGTTGTGTGAGGTATAATGTTGGAGTTATATTATACACTTTCCCCTTACCAGTCAGCCCATAATCGCCCTGGCAAGGCTGTGTTGCATTGCTGTGACATGCTGTGCAAGACCAAATCATGGGAGTCTTGGTATACTCCGATCTGGGGCGAGCACGACACTTGATGAGATGCCGTATCCATCGACCCCTTTCTTAACAGACATCATTTTGACTCCTGGTGTCTACCTACACAGCCCCATATGGCTCCATGCATATGTCGTGCGCCTAACCTGTCAAAAGGGTGCTGCATGACCCGACATGCAACTATTGCCCTGGTTGTTGGACCACCTGGACATTGTTCTTCTTCTATGTCAAGTCAGTTTTGCACTCCCAAAGCCGAAATGGCAGACGCACCTTCCACTTTTCCATCTCATCCTGTTTGAGCTTGTACTGCTTGACTAGCTCTTCTAGCGCCTTCTTTAGCCCATCCGAGTTGGTTTGCAAAATAGGCACCACTTCCTTGACTGTCCGCTCAGTCAGGACGCCGTTGATCATGCGGAAGCATTTCCGGTCTCCAGACAGTGGCTGCAGCGTCTCCAACACAAGTCTAGAGTACGTCAGTAGAAGAAAATCTACACAGAGAGCGGTGTGTTCTGCGTAAAAAAGCGCAAGTCATGGGGGGGGGGGAGGGGATGTAATTGCGGCAAGGCCACAAGTCTTTCAAGGGAAACAGGGCCGAGTGGCGGACGGATAGCGGTGTGACGAGGAAATCCCACAGAGTGAGAAAGTGCGTAGTTTAGTAACTTACTTGTGCTCTTCGGCTTCCTGCTCAATGTCCCCAATCTTTGACGCAATCGTCTGTAATGTGTTCTTGTAGTTTTGATATGTAGTTTGCAATTCTACAACCACGCGCATCAGTTGACTTTCCCATTGTAAACGGACTCGTATTCAAATAAAGTGTACATACCCTGCTGCTTCTTCAACTGCGCCTGAGACGCCATGATTGCGCGTTTTGAGTGGTGGTTATCAGATTTGGGCGATTTCAGTTGAAAAAGGCTTGTTTGTCGTTGGAGTGCTGTGACTGCTGCTATGTTGTTGCGGGGAACTCGGAGGAGAGAGAAGAAGACGAAGAGAATCCAAGAGAAAAAAAGATCCCGAGAACGCAACAGATATCGTGCACACGCCGCTCGGTCCAGGGTCCCTGTAAATAATAGATGAACACAAGACGGGGAAAAGGAGAGGCGATATTAGCAAAGCGCAAGATGAGGCTTCGTCGTCCGCTCAAGCTAAGTCGTTCGATGCTTGTCCCGCGCGCTCGGACGTTTGACTTTACATGGTCGCTGCAACGATTCGTCGGGTAGATCGATAAACCATCCATCTCCAACTTCAACATCCCTCAACAACCTCGAACCGTTGCGCCACCCCGTTTCCAACCCCCAAACACCGCGCCTGCCTACAAAAAAAACAACAATGCATCCCCATCTCCACACCGAAGAAGTCCAAAAGAGTGCGCCTTCCTCCTCCTTCTCCTCTTCCCTCTCATCTCCCCTCCCCCTCCACCCCTCCACTAACACATCCCACCTCACAGACTGCGCCGAAGTCGTCGCCCTCCTCGAACAATGCCACGAACGCGGTTTCCTCTGGAAGCTAACCGGCAACTGCACCGACGCCAAACACCAGGTTAACATGTGTCTGCGCGGGCTGCGACTGGAGCGCACGCGGCAGAATCGCGAGGAGGCAAAGGTGAAGCGCGAGAAGATAAAGAGGTTGTGGCAGGAGTTGGATGAGAATAAATGAGCTGGGGATAGGATGTTAGGATGGAGAGAGGAGAGGAATATAGCGAGAATGGGTATTGGATATGGGGGGGGGGGGTTGTACAGACAGTGGAGGGGAGTCGAGTTTGTCACGGTGCTACTTTCTACCGACCAGGAGGTTCCGGCCTCTTTCTTCTTCTTCGTGTATCATATCATTCCAATAACTTCAGGCGTTCACGGAGAACATCAGGAGAAACAAAGTTTGGAAAACGGGGCAAGAAATCCCATATCAATCCTAGTGCACAGCTAGGCTATCTTTCAAAAGCCATGAAATGTAAACTACTACGCTACTCATCATCTGAATCCTCGCTCGACCTGCCAACAGGTGTAGTCCCAGCCAGAGGCGTAGTACCCAGACTATCCAGACCCCTCTCTGTGATCAATCTACCCCCCTCTGCACCATTCGCAGGCAGAGCGGGAAGGCCTTGCTCCTGGCGTAACTTTTCGTACTTTTCGCTTGTTTCCTGTAGTTGTTCCTGGAGGTACTTTTTCCGCTCCTCGATGCGGACTTTTTCGTCTTTGAGATCTTGGAGTTTTTGTAGTATCAAATTCTTTCTCTGCTGCTTCGTTTTGATGTCGATGGTGAGTCCCTCTAGTACCTCGTCCAGCTCAGGCAAGGGTGTGATTCGTGGTGGAGTCTTTGAGCCCTCGTCTTCGTCTTGGATCTGTTGGCCGTATCTCCCTGCGCGCGCTTGGGCTGCGGCGAATGCAATGTTTCGCTCTTCGTCAGAATCGTCAGATCCGTCGTCTCCCGACAAGCCCTCGGCATCATTGATAAGTTCGGCCATTTCCGCACGCCGCCTTCGTTGCGCCTCCCGTTCTGACTTGCGGCCGAGTGATATCTTGCCGTCTTCTACGAAATCGTCGAAGCCCTCCGCTATGTCCTCGTCGTCATGGACCAAGCGCGTCTCTCCATACTTGTCCTTTGGTCGGAGAGATATCTCGTTCCTGTGCTGTCTGAACTCGTCTTCTCCCTGATCATCCGATGCCCAAGCCCGGTCGTCATCATCGCGCGCATTCTCCTCTTGTGCTAAGCGTCTCCGTCGTGCTTTCTTCTCTCGAATTTCGGCATCGGTGGGAATTGCGGATGAAAAGTCGAGCGATGCGACAGGCCCAAATTTTGAGGCGATGTCGAGGGAACGCTCCGTCTCTTCAAAAGGATCTGCGGAGACCTTGAGATCACTAGGCGTCGATGGTGTTGATTTGCGCAACTCCTCTATATAGTCCTTGCTGTACTCGGTCGGCTTGGGTGCTTCTGCCACAAGTGGTGACCGCGCCCGTAACTGCGCACTCTTCTCCAGAGCAATACGGTTGAGATTGGCCTTCTTCGGAGTTACAAGCGCGGCATCGCTCGAATCATCGCCCTCGTTCCCTTCCTCGCCAGGGCCAAAGGATATCCGTAGGGAGGACCGCTTCTTTGATTTGCCAAGCGTAGGCCGCTTGACAACTACAGGCCAGTTAGTAGGCAGATTCGCTAGCTTTAAGGCCTGGAGAAATGCGCTGCGAGTTTCCCCAATGTCAGAAAAGCTGGCAATGGCGACAAGTTTGAGACTCACCTGTGGGCTTCTGCACTTCGCTCTGCGAGCTCGTGCTCTCGTTGGACTCGTCGTCATCGTAGGAGCCGATTTTGCGCGCCACACGCGTCGAGCCGGATCGTTTCATGCCGTGTATTCGAGTTTTCTTCCAAGGCTGTTCAGTAGTTTCTTTGTCACATGAAGCTGGTGGATGTAATGGAGAAGTATAGGCAGTCGCGCTCACATGTTCCTAGGGTCTGAGCACGGGCCCTCCGCAAAAAGCCCTAGAGCTACCTATCCCACCATTACTCTTGCCTACCCGGAACAACCACGCGCGACCTAAGCTCCCACGCGACCAAGACAAGCAAAGCCAGTCCCAGCAGTTACCGGAAGACTTCCCTGTAAACTTCAAGCCCCCACAAATAGCTCTCTACCGCCAACATGCCTCAAGCACAGCCGGAACTCAAGAAGGTGAGTTTCCAAAGTCGGCCCAAGCTACCACTTCCTAACCTCCACAAGTACCTCGAGAAGCGCGTTCTCGTCCAGCTCAATGGCAGTCGCAAGGTCATGGGTATCCTCCGGGGATACGATGTACGTAACCCCCTTCCCTCACCGCATACAAGCCAAGCTAACCTGGCGCAGGTCTACCTGAACATTGTCCTCGACGATGCGCTGGAGGAGGTTGCCGGCGGCGAAAAGGTGCGCATCGGCATGGTAGTTATCCGCGGAAACGCCGTGGTCATGCTCGAAGTACGAAGCCTCCCACTCCCTATTATACCAAGCACATTGCTGACTAGCTTTTCTAGGCGCTCGACCGTATCAACCAGGACGTACCGAAGATCGGACGATAAAAAGCCGTATGCGATCCCGACGATTACCAATATACTTGCGGTATCATCGAATAGGCGCACGAGACGAGGCAGACTGGCTGATTATGGATATTACAAGGCGCATTGGCGTTTGAGGCGCGATCATTCACGGGTATGCCTCACTAGGCCCCTTTCCGTGCCCGCGTTTTCCGAGCAGTAGAGATTTATGGAGGATTGCTTGTGGGGGATCTATGTTGACACATGGATATCTACAGGACACTGTTGTACCCAGATACCAACTTGAACGATTTAGTGGGACTTTGGCGGGCTTGGATTGCAGAACAAGTCTCATGAACAAAACGCAAAAGCTTGGGCTACTGCTACCATTAACATCAGAGAATTTACAGTCCGCCGTTACGGCTCTGAAAATATGCATGCCATGGTTTCAGTACGCTTGAAATTTGATTGTCGACAATTCTCATATGAACGATGACATAGCTACGACTATAACTTTGCCTTTTCATGCTTGCTCATATACTCCTGCACTAGACTCCACGCGATTTCCGCAAACGGCGCCATCTGTTGTGCATACTCATGTGCCTGAGCGCTACTCGCCTGCCTGAGAGCATACCGAGCCGCAATTCCCTGCATGATGACTGCACCCCTATACGTACTAAACGCATCCCCCCAGGTCAAATCAGGTCGCGGATCCCAGCCCGCTACCTCTGAATACCAAGCCACCAGCTGTTCGCGTGACGGCAGCCCAGGCGTAGCACCAGGCTGGAAACCCTTGTGTGCGCGTCCGATGGTCATGGCAGTTTCACTAGACGCCGTCACGTAGGGTTGCAAGAGGTTGTTCAAATCAGAAAGCGGGTGGCCGATGGTACTCATTTCCCAGTCCAGGATTCCGATTACACGGGGTTCGGTCTTGTGGAATACGACGTTGTCGATCTTGTAGTCGCCGTGAATGAATGTTGCGCGGTCTTTTGGCTGGGTCTTGGGATCGCTGAAGAAGGCTACCATGTCGTCTTGATGCGGGATCTTGCCGACAGGCACACCCGTCTCTTTGTCCTTGGCTGCAGCCTGCGACTGGGTGATTGTGTTGAAGGTAGCGATTTGGCGGTTGTAGAAGCCAGAGTTCTTCCCGTAAGAGGCGAGGTTTACGGAAGCTGGGGAGACTCGATGGAATTTCGCCAGGGTGGTTATGGCGGAGTGCCACCTGGGGGAATCAGTTAGCATTTGGGGCTTATGCGATGCGGTATGGGTATTTACATCTTTGTCCGCTCTTTGGGCGTTACATCTGGAATGGCTGGGTCTTCGAAGATGCGGCCATCAAGAAAGTCCATGATGTAGAAGTCTGTTCCAATCACGGTCTCGTCTTGACAAAGACATAGCGCCCGTGGAATAGGCACATCCGTCTTCTCTAGTGCATGGATGATGCGATACTCGCGGTCGACTCTATGCGCAGTCTATCCATCTGTCAGCCTTGCCCCAGTTCCCTCACATGTAGCTCATCGCACCTTTGATAGCAGCTGACCCGGCGGCTTCTTCCTCAGCACATATTTCTTGCCATCCTTGTCTGTCAACTGGTACGTCGGATTCGACTGTCCGTATCCGAACTGTGCATCCGTCAGCCAAGCTTCCGAGCCGTTCGGAACGGCAAACGCACCTGCTTTACATCGAGCGGGACTTTAATTTCGGGAACATTGGCGCTGATGTAGCGCTCTAGAGAGGCTACGTCAATGGGTTGCCGTACGGTGCCTGCCATGTTGAGGTACGCTGGCGAAGTTGCATGGTGGGCGCGTGCAAGTCATGTAGGTGGTGCGCGGTTGAGCTTCACCGAAGGTGCCTCGGCAAATCGCACAACATGGGGAAACCGGGCTCGGCGAGTCGGGAAGAGCTGCACCTCCGCCGGGAATCGAGTCGGGAGAGACGTGGGTCTGTTCAATTTTCTTGTGATAACTTGATCAATGTTCTTTTTTTGTGTGTATTGGTTCCGGAGTGGGGAAGGAGATGACTAGAAAGTGATTTACAGTACACCTCCTCGCGGTTGCTTATGCTTGTTGTGTAGCTGTCGGGATTCGAGCTTCTAGCTTCTGGAAGCTTGTCTTTGCAAAGTTTCCGTATATCATCACATCAAGCATTGGCTTACTGAGACACCTCGTTCCCGTACACTCGACCTTGCCTGAACTGAGAGGTTAATTGTCCGAACCCGGGACCCGCTCCCGTGCACGTGGCCACGCGTTACCTGGGTACGCACATGTGCAGGGCTCCGCTTACGTCAACAAACAATGAGCTTGTACCAAGTCTTTGGTTGTTGGCATGCGATATGTGTTCTTATTCTTTGGATAGACCAGATTAGAGATGATGGGATGATGTCAAGGCCAAGGTACACGCGACATTCACACGTCAGAGAGGCCTAAATGGGTAGTCTTTGAAGCGACCGTTGCGCAAAGCCCTCTCCCGCAGTATGTGCTGACTATATTTCTTTTGTTGGTATCCGCTGGACATTGCTGGCGGTACCACACTTTGCACGACGAGTCATGGTGTCTGCGGCAGTACACAAACAGTGCTCGGAGGATAATGAAGGGGGTTTATGAGTGAATAGAAGATCTGGGTAATAAAAGGAGAAGGGGTTTCCCCTTAGCAAGAAGATCGCAATCGATTGGGCGGCCGTCGGTTAAATAATCATGCTCTGCCATCTCGCTGTTACAAAGTCGGCTGGACCCCTGCTCCACCATCTCATCAAAACAAACACCGTCCTACTTTCTTTGAGACACACTACACAGGTTGGCCCTGTCAACCGCCGTCTGACATGGCTTACCCGCACACTCCAAGGCGTCTTGGGGCGCGACCGGCACTTCACCCCACTGCCTCATCGCCTAACCTCTCACTCAACGCCAGTAAGAGCATGGCCCGACAAGCCTCCCTCTCAGCACTAGTAGGGGGCAACTCTTCACCCACATCCACCAGAATGGGAGCAGATGGCCGCGACATTGACGTCGGCGACACAGTCGACGTCCCCGGCGGCATGATGGGTGTTGTCAAGTTTGTAGGCAGCATTCGGGGCAAGCAGGGAGTGTTTGCGGGCGTGGAACTGAGCAGAGAGTATGCAGCGCGGGGCAAGAACGATGGCGCAGTCGACGGGTACGCATGCCAACATCACCACAGGCCGGCGCATATACTGATTTCCTACCCAGCACACAGTACTTCAACACATCCGTTCCTGGCTCCGGCATCTTTCTCCCGGTTCATCGCGCGCAGAAGAGGGTCTCCGCAGACTCGTCCGACTTCCCTCTTACGCCCACGACGCCCTCCTCATACCACAACTTTAGCCTGTCCACCATGGAGAAGCCCAGCTTCAGCCCCGACGATGCGCCTCCCTTGCCTTTGCCAAAGTTCTCACAATCCGTCGGCCCTGGTGTTCGCGCGACTAGTCCTCGCTCCAAATCTACCAGCGTACGGCGCCCTGAATCGCCCTATCGCCAGAAGCCAGGCCTGGGCGTAACTCCAGGAAGGAATGGCGGGCTTACACCCTCTGGCTTCTCCAAGAGCGCAATCGGCGCACCACCACGATTCGCAAGTCCGGCACCTCCTCGCTATGCCAGCCCTGGGCCGAGGGTGGTCCCTCCACAAAAGCCACGAACGCCTGGTCCACAGCGATCATACTCGCGAAACAGCTCTCGCATTGGCCACCATGACACGATTGACGAGGACAATGAGACAACGCCAGTCGGCGCACAGCGTGGCAGCAATGACTCAATGTCAAGCTACAAGCACAGGCGGCCGGGCTCCCGACTTGGTTCCTCCCCGAACGAAGAGGTGCAGAGACTCCAGGCGCTTCTAGAAGAGCGCGAAAAGCAACTCAAGGAGCAGGCCTCCTCGTTGAGCGAGATGGAAGCAAGTTTGTCGGAGATCCAGAGCCTGATACCCGAGGACGGAATGGATATGGCCTCATTGCACAGCAACGAGCCAAATGATGTAGCGCAACTACGAGCACTTCTCCGAGAGAAGAACGATAAGATCGCCATGCTCACGTCCGAGTTCGATGCGCATCGATCCGACTTCCGAAGCACCATTGATACCCTCGAGCTAGCGAGCACCGAAACAGAGCGAGTATACGAGAAGAAGGTAGAAGACTTGCAGGAAGAGCTACGTGAGTACCAGTCACGTAGCGAAGATGTTGAAACTGTAGCCATGCAGTTGAAGCAACTAGAGGAACTCGTGCAAGAGCTGGAAGAAGGTTTGGAAGATGCACGCAGGGGGGAAGCAGAGGCACGAGGGGAAGTCGAGTTCTTAAGAGGGGAGGTCGAACGTGGCCGATCGGAACTCCGTCGTGAGCGCGAAAAGGCTGCGGCGGCTCTCAAGGGGGCTGGTGCCATGGTCGATGCGCCTCCAGCACCAGGGCAAAGAGACCTCGAACAACGTGATGACGAGATCCGAGGTCTCAAGGCAATTATCCACTCTTTGAGCTCTGGCGGAGAGGACCGTATCCGCTCACCTCTACCAACCAGCTCTGTCGATTACGAGGAGCTCCAAAATGCCAAAGCGACTGCGGAGCGTCTGGAGCGCGAGAAGGAGGAACTGCGTGGTCTGATTGAACGCAAGGCATATCGAGAAGAGGAATTAGAACGCGAGCTCGAGAAGCTCAAAAACCAACTCGGTCTCGCCGAGCAGCGCGCCAGCATCATCAGCAATGGCATGTCTGAACATACCGCCACGCAAGAAAAGCCTGCTGAGCGCGACTCCAAAGACACGATCCTCAACTGGCGCGAAACACCCCAACACACACGTCGCAACACCCCACCCACCCTCACCACCGTCCCCGACTCAGACGGTGGCCACTCCTCAGCAAACAGCAGCTCCCTTTGGTGCGAAATCTGCGAAACAGGCGGCCACGACATCCTCAACTGCTCCGCCATGGGCGGCGACGCCGCGTCCTCATACTCGCAAAACGATCCCCTCCTCCTCAACGGCGGCAAAGACGTCCTCATAGAAGGTCTCCGCGGCCTCTCCGTCTCATCGGATCGCTCCCGCCCTTCTATCCTTCACCCTTCTAAACCCCCGGGCTCTGCTCCCAGCGCACCCCTTCCAAACCCTTCCTTCAACCCCTCCTCTCCTGGCCCTAACCTCGTTCCTCCCAAGGGTGCAGCTATCGCGGACCCGGATAAGTGGTGTGCGCTGTGTGAGAGTGAGGGGCATGATGTCACGGCCTGTCCTAATGAAGATGCGTTCTAAAGTAGAGGATTATAGGGTGTTGTTGACGTATTTTTTTGGGTTTTGTTTTGTACGCCTTTGGGGATGAATGTTTGCCAAGTTAAGTTAAGAGAGACAGTTTTTTTTTATACTGCAGCAGTAGCAAGGGGAAGTTGTGGGAAGTTCGTTTTCATTCGTGTGTCTTTTGAGGTCGCGTATGATATCCCCACCTGCCCGTCCCTCCTCTTCTCCCTCCCTCTGCCGCACTCCCCCCTTTTTTTATTCGTTGGATCAAGAGCTTCGTTGATGATGAACGCTGTCTGTATGCCGTAGTAGTGTGGTGAGAGAGAGAGAGAGAGAGAGAGAGGATGAGATGAAGATGAAGATACTATCTATATAATATTGTTCTACATTTAGATTTCCTTTCTTTGCTTCCGTCATTGTAATGACTATTATTTTATACGATCGCGATATGTAGGGTAGGTAGAATACGCCTGGCGTTGAAGGGATACAGTAGCTTCTAGACAACATGGCATGTACGCAGTACGTTAATGTATCCATCAAACAACCTCATCAGCATCACGCCTCACAAGATACACACGTATGCGACAATGCATTCAATAACTTCATCAAATCACCATGCGAACACTTTTCTCGCCAACATAAGTATACATGGTGGAAAACCAACGCCGTCAAACACCGCGATAGATGATCACGGAAAATACAAAGATGTAGCACCCTAATAAACTTAAGCCCTTTTCCCCGACTTGTGCTTCTTTGATTTCTTTTCCTTGAACTTTTCGGCTTCTTTGTAGGCTTCTTCTACTGCCTCGCCGACTTTTCGCTTCTTCTCACCCGTCTTGACGGCTACGGTCATGTTGGCTGCGTTGGAGCCTTTGCTGGCTGCTTTGCTGACGGCGCGTTCGGCGTCTTGCCAGTCTGTGGGGCTGGCGCCGATTTCGTACCTAGAAGGTTGTTGGTTAGTCATGTGCATGTGCTAGAAGCAGGGGATGAGACATACTTGTGTAACGGCAGGGCGTCAATCATACTCCTCTGCCTCTCTTTTTCCTCCTCTAGGAATTCGTCTCCACCCTCCCTCAACTCCTCCTGTAAATCTTTTTCCAGTGGCTGAAAGTTTCGTGTGGCCACATTACCAGCTTGTGCGCCCGCCTCCGCCGCATTATCATCGGCAACACCATCCATGGCGTCAGGCATACTTTCCTCGACTGCCCGCTCGACGATGTCGCGGAAGACTGTGGCGACTTTCCTCACGATCTTGACGAACATGGCCATGAGCTGGCTAGAGTTTAGGTTCAACTCCTTTTCCACGTCTGAGAACTCCTTGCGCTGCAGACCGATGGCGAGGAGCAGGGCAGTCTGGATGCCGCTGAGCTTAACGCTGCCTTTGAGACGGCCGGTGAAATATAGAGTGGCGATGGGTGGCAGCATGTCGAGGATGACATGATAGTCTAGCATGTTGTTTGCGTAGGACTCCAGGCGCTTGAGGTCGAAGGGGGTGAAGAGGGCGTCTAGTTCCGATTTTGTGATTGGTTTTGCGGCGAGATCGGCGTCAAGTTTTGAGCCGGCAGAAGCGGATTCTTCGATTGAAAGAGACGTTATTGAGGGGAATGTGCGGAAGTGGTAAGATAGTAACGATAGGAAACGCTTCTGGAAGTCCTTGGCAAAGGCCGCCACCCAACTGCCGTCGGATGACGTTGTCTCGAGAGACCGCAGCATGATGCATGTGTGTTCGCCGGTCAGGTCGTTTGGCGTCTGGCGGAGGTATACAGGCACAAATGATGCACGCTTCCAGAATTTATGAAGCTGCGGTGTGAGACCGTAGGATACACCGACATAGTCAAGTTTCGGTGCTTTGAGCTCTGGCAGTCGGGCAAAGAGTGGTGGCATCTCGTTTGCTTCTCGAATCTTTACGTTGTCCTTGAGAAGTGACGTCTCTTCCAAGTCTTCCTCCGTTACCCTTCGCATCTGCTCTACTTCCTGGGGCTCATTCTCCGATAAGCTTGCGAGTTTACCGTCGTAGAAATCGACCAAAAGCTGCAGTGCTTTTGATCCGTATCCCATGTTGGCGTACTCTGGGTTTGTCGCTATCCGCACTACGCGTGCACCTGAGAGACTGGCAAAGTTCTCGTCTTGAAACTGTTGAGACACAATCCAGGGAATCAAGTCACCTCCCGCACGCTGTCCTCGTCTTAAACTGTTGAGCACACTTTCCTTGCTGATCTGACCTTCAAGTGCTACTTGGATAACGCAGAGGGGCTCTGGGAGCTTGTTCTCCTCTGTGGGTCCAGTAAGGACAAACAGCTGATGTGCAGGCGCATCAGACATGAGCTGGAGATCATTGGGCGTATTCTTGTAGTGACTTGCAACATAGAGCGCCATCATCTTCTGCAGAAACTTCTCAGCGGCCGGGTTGTAGGAAAAGAGGGTATCGCGGTTGACGTGAAGTAGCTGACACTTGTCGGGAAACGGGAATCCTTGGGTGCTGGATTTACGTGGCAGGGTTGCATCAAGACATAGGAGGTCGTTCATCCCACCGTTCAACAGAGTCACCTTGAGCGTAACGGATAGGTTCTGACAGCGTAATCTCCCGGAGCGATCTACTTGACATCGAGGTCTCGGTTCCGCTCCTGGACTGCTCACGAAGTTGCTGGATAAGCTTCAATGAGAGCGATCGGCCAGTCCCTTCGTAACCATTGATAGTCGAAGCCATGAAAACGAGGTAAGGTCCCCATGAGCTTCCGTACGAGCGGTAAAGGAATAGCAGCAGCCTCATCAATGACCAGAAGCTCTGCCTGTCCAAGAACATGTGAGTCTTCCGGTTTGATGTATTGGATAACTTGTCGGTGCTGGCGATGTAATTCGATGCGTACGATGGCTTTGTTCTGCTCGGGTTGGGTCGACTGCATAATGGTGTAATCCTGGTGATCTACATAGTTGAGCGAATCGAATCCCTTCAAAATAAACTCAAATAGTGTCTTCAAGTTCTCCGGACTCGGCGATGTGATGTAGATGTTACTGTAGCCATGTGCAACTGCTGCTGCGACGGCAACACCCAGAGCTGCAGACTTTCCTCGTCCACGGGCCGCAGTCAGAGTAACCGTACTGCGCAGTGTCTTCTCCACGATAGCCTCTACAAAGGTCAACAGAGCCTTTGCCTGATCTACTGTCTTTGCAAGCTTAACGAGGTCTCCAGTGGGAGGTGTGTCTGCCAATGACTCCTTGATCTCAGCCAACTCTTTCGCCTTTGGTGTCTTGCCTTCGAGCTCGGTGTCTGGTGGCGGTAGCTGCTTGACGTGCTTTCCACCGGAAATGGGTAGCACGTTGAGCTCGTCGTCGACCACCAGGCAGCTGTCGCATTTGCCCAGCGACAGTATGAAGCGTTCGTTGAAGCGCGCAACAACGTCGGTATGTGCCTCGGTCCGGTATCTCGAGTGGATATCCATAGACAATGTGTACAACTGCTTCAAGCTGCTCATGCCCTTTAGCAATAATATAACCAATCCACCACCCTCTACCGTTTCTATCGTGCGCGCCAGCAGGTTCGGCGTAAGGGCTTCAAAATCCTGCAGAATACACATGCCATAGGTGTTTCCGAGAATCTTGTCGGTTTCCTTGTAGTAGCAATATCGAATGTTCTGCGTGGAGACGAATAGTTCGAATGGGTCATCGGTGTCGACATCGCGGACGCCTCGCTTGATCTCGTTCTTGATCTTCTTTTCGCGCTTCTTCCGGTGACTCGAGAAGCCCAGAAGCTTGTTCTTGTATGCCCATAGTACGGACTTGTTCAACTTGACGTCCACACTGAGCAGAATGTGATAAAGGTTGACAATCACGTCCTTTTGACGATCCCCGACAACTACAAAGAAGCTTCTCTTCTTTTCTTGGGCGCCGTTTCGGATCAGCGCCGGTATGCGGGAGTCAATGGCCTTCTTAGGCATCTTGAGAGCGAGCTCCGCGGGCGTCTCCGCCTCTTCTATGATAACGAGCTTGTATTGGGTAGCACAAGCAACCTCTCACTTGTGATAGAGTCGCGGAAGCTTCTCGGCTTGTTTCCGGTAGGTCGGGTCTTGCTGCCCGTGTTGTGGCGGGATGTAGAGTGGTCGCAAAAAGTTCTGGCAGTCGCGAGAGCTACCAGGGTTCCGAGAAAATAATTCCTATCGATAACGCTTTCGCGCTAAGAGCGCGCGCACGTCCTCATGTTTGCAAAATACGTGAACCCTTTTGGTGTCCAAAAAGTGGTCCAAAAGTGGGCTTTGGAGACTTCGACTGGCTAGAGAGGTAGCTATAATAGGGCATTATGCGTCTGAATATAGTGACATCATGGAATAGGGTGTGAACATATGCTCCACCAAATACACCTGATCCCGTCCGTCTGTATGTATCTTGAACTTGCTGATCCTTAGTACTTAGTAAACAAGTCTGGCTTGTTCGGAAGCAAGACATACCTTCTAGTGATAGAAGACACCAAAACTCAGTATTCTCAGCATTGATCTAGTCACACTAAGTATTTCTCCGTGTTAGGTCACAAAAGAGCATGAGGGGCCAGAGCAGAAAACACAGAAACAATAAGGGCAATCTCATTGTATTGTGTTTAGAAGAGATATAATTTGACCAGCAGTATCAAATAGCAAGAACACTAGTTATGTTCACCAAATCCCATCAATCATATACCGTCATCCCACCGGCAACTTCACCCACCACTCATCGCCTTCCACTCTCAGTGTATTTCTCCAGCCCAACATGCTCGTTAATCCAATCCAACACAACCTGATGCCACATGAGTCCATTCTCCGGCTTGAGCACCCAATGATTCTCGTCGGGGAAAGTCAGAAACTGGCTCTCCACCCCTTTGCACTGCAATACATTGAAGGCCGCCAGTCCCTCGCTGATTGTAAGTCTGTAGTCGAGTTCGGAATGAATGATCAAATGAGGCGTCGCCCAGTTCTCTGTGAACTTGGAGGGATCCCACTTGTCCCAGTTCCCAGGGTTCTTCCAAAGCGTGCCGCCGATATCGTGGAAGGGGAAGTAGAGCTCTTCGGACGCCATTTGGCCAGTCATGCTGAAGACGCCGTCGTGAGTTACCAGGGCTTTGAATTCGCGACCAAGAGGATGGCCTTGGATCCAGTTCATCATGTAGCCACCGTATGAGGCACCGAGTGCTACGGCACGCGTAGTGTCGACGTATTCAACGTGCGATTTGATGTAGTCGAACCCTAGCACGAGGTCCTCGTAGGGAAGACCCCCCCATTGATGTTGGATGGCGTCGGTGAAGGCCTGGCCGTACGAGGTACTTCCTGTAGGGTTTGGACATATCACGACATAGCCTTGTTCTGCAAATACCGCTGGGTTCCATCGTGTGCTCCAACCATCTGTCCATGCGCCTTGCGGTCCCCCATGTACGAGATATGCAAGTGGGTATGTCTTGTCTTCTGAGAAATCGCTGGGCTTCACCACCCATGCATGAACCTTCGTATCAGGTGCTGCACCATCCCAATGAATCTCGTCAACCTGATTACGTGACAGGCCAAAAGTAGAGCCCGAGCGCGTGTTTGAAGAAATATATTTGGTTGTCAGATTGTTGACGTCTGAGTCGTATGGTCGATCATCAATGGGAAGGGTGTAGGAAATCCCGCCGTCGGGATGAGTGCTTAGAGGAACAAGCGAATACAAAGAGTTCTCGATCAGACTAGTTGATGAAACGAAGAGGTCGCCATTCTCGAGAACTTGCACTGAGCCGATAGTCCCACCTTTCACGAGCAGCGAAGGCAAAGGTTGTTTCTCTGCTCCAGGCTTGGGGGGTCCAGCGCTGTACAGGTTTCCTCTGCCGTGTTCTTCCGCAGTAAAGTAGAGCTTCCAGTCATCAGGGCTCCAGGATATCGACTGCGGGCTCCTGTCCCACCTTCCTTTGCCATCCTCGGAAGCATAGAGCGGAGTGAGCTGCGATGGTTTCGCGTAGTCATGCATGATGAAGACTTGGTTCTTGTCCGACTCGTAGCCGTCAGTCTTCATTGACAGGAAGGCGATCATACTGCCTGAGTTTGACCAGACCGGAGATGTACTAGCACCTTCGAAGCCTTCAATCGTTGCCTTTTGAATCTCCGGGATGTCTCCCGAATGTAGGTCATCCCAGAAGCTTTCAGAAGCGGAAACGTAAATGTTGGTCTTGGTATGCGTAGCAGGGTTCACATCGGGATCCTTGGATGTGAAGACAAGACCATGCTTTGAGATATCGAAATGATCCTTGCCACCAAAAGGCTCTATTGGGCTCTCGAGAGGGGTTCCTTTCAGTGCATTCTTTGGTTCATGTTGCAAAACGAACACGTCACAGTCAGCAGTCTTCTTCTGACGTAGCTCCCCGAGCCATATCGCGTTGCGGTTCTCCGTGACGTAGTGATCCCAATGTCGGACGAAACCGGATTTGTACAGTTTGCCAGATGTATGCAGCTTTTCAACCTTCTCGGGATTGAGAAGCGTGCCATCAGGCTTTGCTTTACCAACGACCGCGAACGCAAAGCGGCCACTTCCGACGTTGTAGATCTTCAAGTCGTTGACAGGTCCTTGGATGGTACCTGCTGTATGTTTACTAGTAACGAGTTAATAGATGAATGCTCATATCTTGTCAAGAAGCATATACCTCTGTTCGAACTTCTGAGGTGAACCGACGACAAGATCCGTGGTGCCATCATCATTCGACTTCAGCAACAACACCGTCTCATCATCAAGCCAAGTAGGCTCGCTGTACGACTTATCATCCGTCACGAGACCACTCTGCTGGCTCGCAACATCCAAAACACGAATCTCTTTCTTTGTTACATGCTCTGAGAAGCTGTACGTCGACACCGCATACAGTATCTTGGATGCATCGGAGTTTGGGGCGCCCTCGGACCGGCGAGGCGCAGAAAGAAGCACTTCTGGAGTAAACTTGGCAGCTCTAATCGTCATGGCAGCGATGGCAGGAATGGAATCTTTAGAAATGTTGCTGACCTCGTGGAGTGTCATGGAAAAGGGTTGTAAGGACGGAGCAACGTGGTACACGTTGGTCACTAGGCGGATGCCGTTGCCCTGGTTCCCGACGCCGCAGGAATCTACCCCACCAATTAGCGCCAATCATCGTGTCATCATTCGCCAAAGTCTGGTGACCCCTCTCCGAATCGATGACTCTGATCGTCACACCGACCGCGACGCTCCCGGTGGTTCCCCAGCTGCAGCTTTGCTAGTATCTGGATGCTGATAATAATAAATTTAATTTAAAAAACTGTCAAAATCCAGTCCAAGGACGTTCAGTCCTGTGGCGCAGTGGTAGCGCGCCGTTCTTATAAGATTCGTCAGACTCTTATGACCTCATCCAGGTTATGCGGATGCCGTGGGTTCGAAGTGAGTTTCTCCCACATGGATGCCTTGTTCGATTTCCTTTACTAACAGTCCTTTCAGCCCCACCAGGACTAGACCTTGTTCTCTTTTTTGCACTTTTTTTATGCTCGTCAAAGTGTAGCTTCTTCGTACCTACACCTTCTTAGGTGAAGGGGCTGCTGAGTGTCTGTTAGCAGCGGGAATGAATGGTTAGTATCTGCGGCTACCGTAGGTTTTCTTTTTGCAGTTTCTGCACTACCAGCTCACAAGCATGTGACGGCATCTACTTTTAGTCATTATTACTATATAGAAGGCACGTACAGCCAACGCACATGTAACAAAATGTAACAAACACCAAGATATTGCTATTGGACACATACAAGAGCAAAGTCGTCTACCAAACAAGCGAGTAGAAACGTTGCTAAGCCGTAAAGAATTTTGCTTAATCGAAAATAATGGTAACAACAATAATAATAAACGCTCCATGGTATACGCTTGTGCTGTCGTTGAAAAAACAAAAAGAATAACCGGGAAAGAAGAAGGACCAGGTTTGCAGTCCAAACCAAAGCGTCCTACCTAGGTAATACTGTAACAAGAAGACCAGAATCGTAAACTTCGTTAACCACCACCCACCACCAATTGAATTCCAAATCCAAATCCATCCATATCCATTCCATAACCCATCCCTCTCACCCATTTCCTTTTTTCCCTTTTTTCCCTTTTCCCAGTCCCCTCCCCTATCCTGACCGAAACATTTACTTCCAAATCTGCCACTTCTTTTTTGGTTTCGGCACAACAAAACTATCCTGACTATCTTGTTGCTCCTTCCCACTATAACTCCTACCATCATCGTCATCATCATCATCACCAGGGCTATCTGAGCTATCCTCGCCGTCCTGATATCTGCCTGCGCCGAGGTATCTAGCACCGGCGCCGACGCTGCCATTGCGTTGGGGATACGCCGGGTACGCGGCGGCAGTGCGGTCGTAGCCGCTTCGTTGGGGTTGGGCGTAGTCTGCACGTTGGACGGGTTTTTCGTTGTATTCTGGGTCGACGGCTTGTCGGGGGGCAGTTGCGGGGTGGACGGCGGCTGGATGGACGGCGGCTGCTGCTGCGGGGTGCGGTTGGCCGTCGCGGCCACCGCTGCTAAAGTAGTCACCGCTTGTGGTGTCTTGTCTGGGTTGGAGGCCTTGGCCGTATTTTGCGTAAGGAGAGCCGGGGCCGGCGCCGACGATTGCTGGGTGAGGGGGGTAGGATTGGCGCTTTGACTTTTTGTTCACTTGTATGTCTACTTCTGGGGAAGGAAGTTGGGACTTGTGCGATGAGTTATATGATGGTTGTCTGCGAGCGGAGTTGGAGCGGGATGGAACCGCTGTCGTTGGGACCGCAGGCTGCATTATGGGAGGATGCTGAGGCGCGCTGACGTGTCGTTTCGCTGCTGCGTTTTCCCATGCTGAGGCTCTGGAGGAGGTACCCGCACCCACATCCAGACTCCGTCGTCCGTGGATTTCTGGAGCGAGGTTCCGCGACGCGCCAACCGTAGGCGTCGAACCTGATTTGATAGCTGAGTTAGCATGGAAGCCAGAAGTGAGATGGTTCTCACGAGGTGCAGGAGCGGAAGCAGAGTCGCGCCGGCTTTGTGGCCCAGCGGCCGGGATGAGTATCCTGGGCCCGACTGTGTACCTTTGACGCGCGCGCTTCTCTTCGTCCTCGCTAGACACCTCTCCAAGCTCACTTCCACTCTCGCTGCCTGATACAGAGTTTCCATCATCGCCAATCGTGCTCTTATGCTTGCCGCCAAACGCAGCAAAAAACCCCTTAGGCTTGCGAGGTTCGTTCTCGATGATACCGTCCTCGGATTCGACATAATGAAGGGCTGGCACGAGGAGCCTATATGGCATAGTGATACCTGCCGGATCGTGCTGCGATACTTCGACATTGAGGCAGATGTCGAGACCGCCTTCCAGGTTGATGAACTCGTCGTGCTTTGGTGCACCCTTTTTACTTATCACGCTTGGGCGTCGATGGAAGCCTGAAGGCCTATCTTGTGAGACGCTAGGGCGGCTTCGAGGAGAGGACATGCTCCCTGATGTGCCTGGACGGCCACCGTCGACCGAGGTACGACGACGGAAGAGAGAAGACAAAGAATTGCGCCGCGAACGAGTAGGTCTCTCTGAATCCGAACGGTCCGGAGAAAACGAAGACTGCGGCTGATGGTGGTGACCCACCTGCTGAGTATCGGCAGCAGCATATGCGGGATTGTTGCGATATGACACAGGAGGACCACGACCCCGTGCAGAGGGTCTCGTCTGCTGTCCACTTAATCGCCTCACCAGCTGGCCAGGCGCAAAGTCAGACATAGTTCTGCCCAACCGAGGGCCGTCTGTCGGTGTCGAGGGCGGTGACGGAGTGCCTGGAGGTGTAGAGCCCGGCTTGTACTCGCGAATGCTGCACCAGTTTCGATGTGGTAGTAGGTGATTATTGTTTCTCTTCTTTCCGTCTACACCATGACTGAAGAGAGGTATCATGTCTTCGTCTGTGTACTGATCGAGATGATGGACCTTGTTACGCTTGTTGATAATGTCCGCCATGATGTCAGGAGGCGGTGTGTTGACTATAGCGGACGAAACCACGTTTGGCATATATCTGTGATCCCTGTCCTTGGGTACGTTGAGTTTCTTGTTGGTGTAGAACTGGCCCACAGCTGCAAGATGTACGTCGCCACCAAGAATAGTTACACGAACAGACTTGGTGGAAGCAATGTGTTGCAGCTCACGAATGAACCAGTTGCGTTCTTCCTTGTGGTGCTTGGCTGTCCAGTGATCATCAAGATCATCCAAGATCTCTACACCTCCGTCGAACTTGTTGATAAAGTTGCTTAGCAAACCAGTGCGACCGAGGGCCTTGATAGGGTCCATGATCCTGCTTGTCAATAGGATCTCAAGGAAGTTCAAACGAGGATAAGCGATGGGTACCCCGAGTAGTACTATAAGATGCTTAGTCTCGCCTTTGATAATTTCGTCTTCTAGGCGATCGAAAATGATGTCGTAAGAGTCCTCAGTAAGTATCTCATCCCGCCGTCGCTCCGTGCGACAATCTAGACCGAGGAAGGCCACCTGTCGACCAAGCTGCATAAAAATGCTTCTGGAGCGCTCTTTGATGTACGGTCCTGGGTTCTTTCCAAGCAGCCATGACGGCTCGGTCTTCTCGGTTTCAGCGGCTACCGATTGGTGCTGAAAGAGCATGTAGTACTTGAAGGCGACTGCGCCAACGCCCGTGAAAACAGGCGTTTGCATGAAATGGTGAGGGTAAGAGCCATAGCCCTAAACTTGTTAGCAGATTTCAAATAGTGGTGCAAAGTTAAACTTACGTCGATGATGTCGTGATCATCCCACATGTTCACCATTGGAATTTGTGAGTTGGCCACGGCAAACATTCCTTGCGAGAACCACATCGAGTACCGATCAAGATAGAACTGCTCCAGCTCATTCTGCATCTCCTCGGAGAATGGCTGATGATGTTTGTGCAGGGGGTTCCTGCTCTCGGTCCATGATCGAAACAAGGTAGTCTGTCTCATTGCCGCATCGTTGTAGATCTGGTCCCCTCCGCCAATCATTACGTGAAAAGGGCGGGTCTGGTGCGTATTCAGCACATCGCGCCACATGGGATCTGGCCCACAGAACTGCTTGGACTCGACGCTCATGGAAAATCCGTTGCAGCTGTGGAACATGATGTTCATAGATTCTCCCTTTGCGGGAACCCAGAATCCGATCGCCGGACCCTGATTGATCCTGTAGGCAATGCGTGTTTGGCTGGTTCCGAGCTCTACTTCAATGTTGAAGCGCCAGAAAGTGACTCCCCGTTCAGCGTACAGACGTATGCCAGGGAAGTCACGCACTTTTCCGAGCTTTTCGCCGTCCCTCTTGTGGATACGGGTGGACTTGGCAGCCGAGCCATTGGTAGTACTTCGAGTCTGGGAGAAAAGGCCAGTGTCATTTTCAATACGAGATAGGTCCTCGTCTTCTGGTATTTCGTCGATTGGTTTGACATATAATGTCTTGCCTGTTCGCGACACTTTGATTTGGCCTTCGACAGGATCGATGTACGACGGGTCTAATTGATCTTGATCGACCTCTTCTGGTGGCGGAGGCAATATGTCCATTGGCTGCTTGAACAAACGTAATGTTGGCGGCTTGACATAAGAAGAAGAGGCGTCAACGGTCACGATCATGACGCTACCTCGCCATATCTCGCGCTCGTTCCCTGGCCCTGGCCTACTACGGTCTTTGCGAAGGCCCGTGTAACGCAAAAGGGGTCCACATTTGAGGTACAGCGGTGGGTTGAAAGCAGTCGGGGTAGGAGTGTCAGCATAGCCATCGTATGTTGGAGATGTGTGGCTACTGGAACGTCTTCGCCGCGCGGCTTTGCTCTCTTCCCACCACGCTTTGTTGCCGCTGTTAGCTGTGACTGGGGTGTTTAGATCAAGATCATCTGCACCTAGGGTGCCAACAGGCGCATTCCTCCATTCGTCAAGCATTGGGCCAGGGGTATATGTCCTTTCCGGATCGCTGTGATGGCTGGAGTGGCGAGAATGGCGGGAGTCGCGTTTACGTGTCTTCTCTGGATCGTGTGCCTCCAACTCCGATTCGGACTCGGAAAAGACGACGCTCTTGCGGTTGGTTTGGGGCACGGGTGGCATGAGAGGCTTCAGAGGTTTTAGTTGCCGGTTTTCAACCCCACGGGGTGATCCCTTGTGGTCAATAGAGTGTTGTTGCATTTCCATCTGCGCCGCCATAATGCCCCGACTGTCTCTTCGGCCATGCTCTCGCTTGCTATCCGAGCGAGCAACTTCAGCACCTGCTGAAGTATCGTCTACACCTACCAGGCCAAGCCCCGCAGCAGCAGGTACTGGCTTCTTGTGGATGTTTGCCATGGCGCTTCGATCACTGTAGCTACCACTACCTCGTGCAACTCCAACTGGCTCTTTCCCCTTTGTGCTGGTGCTTTGCGGACTAGCAGCGTCGTTATGTGGAAAAGCGTCGTATCCTGAAGGTACAGGTGGGCGCTTGTGGACCGTCCCGGCTTGGATGGGTTGGACTGCTACAGCGCGTGCCCCGTTTGGATCCCAGGGCTCGTTGAGGTCATAGACATAACCGTCGTCGGATTCGAGTTCACTCATCTGCGGAGACAAGTGCAAGGCTGGCGTCCGCATCGAGACACGGTTATTGCCACTGCTTGCTTCGCTTGGAACCCTAGGAGACCTCTCTGGCACGGATGCTGCGTTGGCTGCTGCTCGCTCTTCTTCCTGCTGCTGTTTCAGTGCAGCCTCTTGCTGTTGTTTTAGCGCAGCTTCTTGCTGCTGTTTGATTGCGGCTTCTCGCGCCCGTCTTGCCCGCATCTCAGCCTCGGCCTTTTCTTGCGCAGCCAATTCCGCCTCGAGTATCCTCGCTCTTCTCTCTTCTTTGCTGATGTCATCTAGCTTCCCTTCTAGCTTTTGCAGTGGTGATCGGTCGGGTACAGAGGGTTTGCGACTGGAGCCGCGGCGCTCGACAGTACCTGTTAATGGCTCGACTGGTGCATATGGTGGTGAGCGTAGCTCGTACAGTCTATCGGCGGCTGATTGTATGGTCGCTTGCTGTCTGCTCGGGTTCAATTGGATGGCTGGATCGCGAGACCGGCCAGAACTTGTACGCGCAGGCACTCTGACGCCCTTGGCATATGGGTCTCTGTAGGACGAGGGTGGCGCACGCGGTACCTCTGGGGCAGCGGGCACACTTTCGCTCATTGCGCCAGTAGTGGGGGGCGGTATGTGCTGGCTATGTCGCCGCCTCTGGCGATTCGAGGAGCCAGAAGCGACAGGTCGTGCAGTGTTGCTGGGTATCGCATTGGACATGGTGGGCTCGGGTGGAGATGTTGGGGATCCTGACGATATGACAGTGGGCTGCACCTCGACGGGGCGGCGATAGCTGGCTCGTTTTGGCGCATGGTTGTCTGCTGGTGGTTGAGGCAGAGCAGGATTGACTGCTCGGGCGGCGAAAGAGCCGCTGTTCCTACGGTTGTCCATGTTGCGACGAGATCATAGCCTATGGGCGGAGACGGTGAAGCAAGCGGGACCTAACACCGTCTTGAGGGAAATGGGACAGAAGCTATTATGTCGCGCTGGAGCTATATAACGCAGGTTACACTATCACATGCTTACTTAGATACAGGCCTCAATTGGTGTTAATTGTGATAGCTACCTAAGACTGGCGGTGCAGAAGTGCGGTGGAGATGTTGGGATAGGGCAATGCGCGAACAAATGTGCAACAGAGCGCTAGAAGGGCGATGATGAGCAGCGCTATGAGAGCAAAGCTATGCACAAGGTAACTAGAAGAACGGTACCGACGGGTGCAGCAGGGTCGCGGCACATATCCGTTAGCCAGCGCATGATAGAAATCAGATGGCGGGTGGTGGCTGGCGGTTGTGTGGGTGCAGCATCTTGGAAGCCGGACTGGAAAGGGCAGAGTGGCAGAGTCGCAGGGCTCCACACACACACACCCCCAAGGCTCGCTTGTAGAGGCAGGTGCGGCAGCGGTTAGCCATCCGTAAGGGGCAAGGCGCCAGTCACGGGCGAGTCCTGCATAGTATAGTGGTGGCTTCTTCAGACAGCGACGGTCAGAAAAGGGCGTTTCACTGTGCTTGCGACTACGGTACATACATACGTACGCGAAAGGGGCCGTTTCTCCTCTACCGATTCACACATCTTCATCTCCACACCCACACTCACAGCAGCGCTCCCTTTTTCTCTTGCTCTTTCTCGACTTTGTGTATGTACTCTCGGGCCGGTCTCCATTGTCCAAGTGCTGCCTAAAAGACCGTCTAGCCAGCGTCCACTAATACCCTGGTTCCTCGTAACCGGGCCCATCTCTCAATAACCTGCGGCGTACCTACTTTATCTTAGGACCCTTTCATTCGGCAGACCACAGTATCCTCATTCCCGATCAACCAGCTCTCCTTCCTAACAAATACTCGACGACACTCGAACACGCACGCGATATATGACCGCAGCCGGCTGCACATCATCACTTTAGCGGCGCCTTCGCCATGCGCATCCATTTCTGGGCTTTGCTGTCGGCAGCGACCCTTGCCACAGCTGGAAAGCACCTCCCGCCTCGCAACTACTCTAGCCACGATTACTACGCCATCCACATCTCCCCTTCGGCATCCCCTGCGGAACTTGCGGCGCACCTTGGCCTGGTATACGAGGGCCCGTTCGGCTCCCTCGAAGACCATCATGTCTTCAAAGCCCCGAAACACGACAATGACATCGTAGACGACGCACGGCAGGAACTAAAGAGGCGGCGGCGGAAACGAGAGGTTGGGTCGGAATACCACCCTCTGGACAGCGTCCGCTTCACCCAGAAGCAAAAGATCAAGCCGCGGCACTGGAAGCGCAGCATCATACCTCCTCGAGCAGCGCCCCCGGCCAACGAAGCCATCAAGGCGCAGCGCGAATACGCAGACTTCCTACAAATCAAGGATCCCATATTCGAGGAGCAATGGCATCTGTTCAATGTCCACACCCCTGGAAACGACATCAACGTCACGGGCGTGTGGATGCAGGGCATCACGGGCAAGAATGTGACGGCATGCGTAGTTGACGATGGCTTGGATCACACCAACAACGACCTAAAGGACAACTTCTTCGCAGAAGGCTCCCACGACTACAACGACCACGAAGACCTGCCCACCCCTAAACTCTCCGACGACCGACACGGGACACGATGCGCCGGCGAAATTGCTGCCGGAAGAAATGATGCCTGTGGTGTAGGACTCGCCTACGACGCAAGGATATCTGGTGTTCGCATTCTCTCGGGCGATATTACCGATCTCGATGAGGCACTCGCGATAAACTACGAGATGCAGCAGAATGACATTTACTCCTGCTCGTGGGGCCCGCCCGACGACGGGAAGACCATGCAGGCACCCGGCATTCTTATCGAGAAGGCCATGGTTACCGCTGTGCAGAAAGGCCGTGGTGGAAAAGGTTCCATCTACGTTTTCGCCGCAGGCAACGGTGCTTCTAGCGACGACAACTGCAATTTCGATGGCTACACCAACAGTATCTACAGTATTACCGTCGGAGCGATCGATATGAACAATGCACATCCATACTACTCCGAGGCCTGTTCCGCCCAACTCGTCGTTACCTACAGTAGCGGCGGCGGCGACTCTATCCACACAACAGACGTCGGGAACAAGTGCACTGCCCAGCACGGTGGTACATCCGCTGCTGGTCCAATTGCTGTAGGCGTCTTTGCTCTAGCACTGTCGGCCCGTCCCGAGTTGACGTGGCGCGACATGCAATGGATCACCGTCATGACGGCTCTTCCTTTTGATACACCCAGCGACTGGACCAAGACATCGCTTGGCCGCATGTATAGCCACCAGTTCGGTTATGGAAAGCTCGACGCATACGCGGTTGTGGAAATGGCCAAGGAATGGAAACTCGTCAAACCTCAAGCCTGGTTCCACTCGCCCTGGATGCACGTCAAACAGCAGATTCCAGAAGGCGACCAGGGTCTCGCTAGTTCATTCGAGATCACAGAAAAGATGCTCAAGAAGGTCAACTTTGAACGTGTCGAGCATATTACGGTTACCATGAACATAGAGCACCAGCGTCGCGGAGATCTCTGTGTCGAACTCCGGTCCCCCAGCGGCATGGTTTCTTATCTCTCCACCCCACGTCGCTCCGACGAGGCTCCATATGGCTACGTCGATTGGACCTTCATGTCAGTCGCCCACTGGGGTGAAGACGCCGTCGGCAACTGGACCGTCATCGTCAAGGACATCATGCCAAACAACCTCAAGACGGGCACTTTCACCGACTGGAAACTCCGTCTCTGGGGCGAATGCATCGACGCTTCCAAAGCCAAGCTCCGCCCCATTCCTGACGAGCACGACGACGACGATCACGACAAGATTGACAACCACCCAGCCCAGACATTGAGTGTGGCTCTTCCAAGCAGCGCTGCACCTATCATGACCTCTCTTCCCTCCGACCATCCTGACCGTCCAATTAACCAGAAACCCACTCCGACTAACAGTCTTGTGCATAGTACCACCACAGCATCTGCAACATCCAGTCCAACAGAATCTGGCATTCCGCCGGAGAACTTCCTCCCCAACCCCTTCCCGTCCTTTGGCGTTTCCAAGCGCACTCAGATCTGGATCTACGGGGCCCTCGCGCTCATACTCGCCTTTATTGCTGGTCTGGCAGCCTACTTCTTAATCGCCAGACGTAAGCGCATGAAGGACTCGCGAGACGCGTATGAATTCGAGGTCCTGGATGGCGACGAGGACCGCGACGACGCGGGTCTGCTTAGTGGTGCGGCCGCTGTCGGAAGGAAGAAGCGCGCCAAGAGGGGTGGTGAGCTATATGATGCTTTTGCTGGCGAGTCAGATGAAGATCTGCTGAGTGACGACGAGGGTGATGAGGGTCCGTATAGGGACAAGGATAGGTTCAACGAAAAGTATTCTCAGGATGAGGACGAAGATGAGGAGAGTGAGGATGAGGGTAGTGGTAGCGGGGCGAGCTCTGCGGGGAAGAGACAGTAGAAACGGCTTTGGTGGTAGGAGTGTAAGAAACCTTTTTTTGTTGTTGTTGTTATAGATTGGGACTGTGCGAATCAATCATTGGGTGGTGTTGATACGTTTTGTTTCTGACTTCCTGAACACGCTCTGGGTGTGTTGGGGATGTTGATGTTTGTTTGTTTTACGCCTTTGAATTATAGAATCCCATCCTCTCGATGAGCATACATGAATGACGGTAAAACGGGGGGTATCATATTTGCAACGAAGTTTAACTTTTGTTCCCATCCATCCAAACCCAAATGAAGAAGAAAAAGCCCAGAAAGCGAATCTACGCCACTTTCCTCCCCACGTTACCAACCCCTCTTCCCACAACGCTAACAACAATCTCCTCCTTCTCGCCCCCGGCTTCCCTAAACCCCCACCCACTTCCCCCAAAAACCTTTGCATCTCTCGCCAACTGTATAATCTCCTCGCTGCCTAGGACATCCTTCCCCAGCGCCACCCTACCCACATCTTCACTGCCCATAGCCATGAGCATGAGCACCGTAGGCGCCGCCACATTCTCCACACAGCCGCCCTGCGCAATCTTCTCCAGGAGCTGGTACGCGCATTGTTTACCGATTTCGTCTGCGGGGACGCCGCCGTCGGGGGGTGAGCATACGTCTGCAGAGTATATGCAGCCCGTGCTACTCTCCGCAACGAGACTGATACCGAAACCCACTGCGCCTTTTGTCTTGCTGCCCTTCTGGCCGGGCGCCGTGTTCGGTATCCAAGGCGCGGCGCTAGCGTCGGAGAAGATGTAAGTGTCCGGGACGAATTTGTTTAGGATACCTCTTGCGGTGAAAGTCATGCGTTCGTTGTTTGTCTTGGGGACTTCGACACAGTACGCCACGCCTCTTATTTTCTTGACGCGACCTGGGTTGAGCAAGTGCAGGGTTTTGGGGAGTCGCACTTGGTGGTTGAAGACTAGTTGGACTTCGCCGCCTGCGGCTTTTGCGCCCGAAGGGGCGGCGGAGCGCTTGAGGATGCGGAGCTCGATGTTGCGTTCTATGGCGAAGTTTTTGTACAAGGGGAGTATGGCGGTGCGGACGGTGTCGGCGGAGACGTCGCCGGTGATGGTCGACGAGGTGACGCAGCCCTCGCCGTGGAAGATTACGTTCATGTTTCCTTTGCTGAAGGGGGCGAGGATGCAGAGTGGGATTAGCCACCAGCTGACGCCCTTTTTTCTGCACTCGAGTGGTATCTCGTGTCTGATGACGCCGCCGCTTGCTCCTAGTCCTTCGGCGCTGCCTGTGATAAGACCAGGACGGTACACCAGCGTGGTACCCGTCATGCTGAACTGAATCTGCGAGCCATTTGTTACAGCGTCCAGCAGCCGAATGAAGTTTGTCTCATGGCGATTCAGACCGGGGTTGGTAGACGAAGAGCGGATTTGCGATATGCGCACTGGTCGGCCGGTGAGGGTTGCGAGGATGAGGCGTGAGATGAGATGGCGGTGGCCTGTAAAGCTGAGGGGCGCCTGAAGGGCTTCGTCTAGGGCCATTGTAGATGCTGGTGTTGGGATTTGTAGAGGTACTGTTGCAAGTGCTGGAGTTGCGATGGGAACTTTTTTTGGCCGAGCTCCAACTCCGATAAGATAACACTAGCGTTAGCGTGAACGCGGTGTTCGCGTGTCCGTCGGTCGCGTTTGCATTGCATGAGACCTTGAGTCTTTCGAGTCTGGTACTTTTCATAATCTGTACGGGAGGGCTTAATCCACTATTTCGGCGTCTCTGTTGTGCGCTTTCACGTTGTATGGTTGTAATCATTTGACACGTTTCCGCTCCACGTCTGCGCAATGGCAGGACTCACGAGACGTGCACCCCGGCTGCTGAAGAGCATCAATGGAAAGCCGCATGTGCGCGATGAGGATCACGAGGAGCCGTTACCGAAGAGGAGAGCAATTGAGAGTAGATCGCCAGAAAAGGAAGAAGACATACACGCCGAACCCATATCCTCCGATGAAGAACTCCCGAAACCCCCGCCACGGAAAGAGTTGAAACCCATACCTGCGCCGGAAGCCAAAGCCAAGGAGGACAAAGAGTTGGGGACACCACCAAAGAGGTCTGCCAAGAAGGGCGCGATAAGGGCGCCAGCGAGAGGAGCATATCATACCGGACAGGCGCATAAGAAGGACGAAAACATGGAGAATGCTTCCATCTTCTCTGCTGGATCAGCTGGAGATGGCCCGATTCGATGGGGAATGGAACATGTGTCGCAGAAGAACAGCAATAACAAGAAGGGATACGGGTCAAAAACGAAGAATATACACGCACCACCTCCCCCGAGAAAGTTTGGAAAGCCAGCACCGAAGAGTGCTGCGCCAACAAAACTGTCGCAGGAAAAGGGCATATTTCCCGATTCAGACGATGATGATGATATCTCAATGTTGGGTGAGGAGAAGAATGAAGAAGAGATGGACGAACTCAGGAAAGAAGCGGGCATATGGGAGCCTGTAGAAGACCCAGAACTACTCCCAGTTCCATCTAAGAAGAAACGGACAAGAGCCGGGGCTAGCAAATCCGAGTCTATATTCTCCAATGACGATGAGCTGGAAGATGGGGAAAAACCAGCCGGGTTCTTTACTCAACTCAGCACCTGGAAGACAAATCTAGAACCGGATTCCTCACAGCCAGAATCTAGCGTACCCCAAGGGAACCTGGACGAAGTGCACAACTACATCGACAGACTCCCCCAAATAGAAGAAGGATCACAGTGCAACCTATGCAACCAACCAGTCGAACAAGAAGACTACTGGGATTTCTGGAAAGGCAAAGACAAGACAGTGAAGAACAAATCCGCATTCTGCCACGCGCATAAAAAGAAGTCAGCCCAAGAAGAATATACCCAACAAGGCTACCCAGACATCGACTGGAAAGCGCTTCCCCGACGGATACGCCGCCACAAAGCAACCCTCACCAAGCTCCTTGGAAAAGCCAGCTCAAGCATACATCGCGACCGCTACGAACCCCTTGCCCTAACCGGAAAAGCTGCAGCCGTCCCCTCACGCCGAACAGACCTCCTGCAATCCGCTCAAGACACGCTCGACTCCTTTGCTCTCGACGAGCGCGCCGCATACCCCGGATACTACGGCCCGCACGGCCGCCGCGTCATCACCGAGCACGTCATGGAAACGCTGAAATCGGAGTTGAAGAGGTCCAAAGACCGGGTTGTGCAGGCCTCTGGTATCGCGGCGTTTGTGCAGGCTGTCATGGTGCCGGAAGTGGCCATACTGCTGATTATGGAGGATTGTAAGGTGGACAAACAGGCAGCGGAGGGTATTAGGGAGAAGACGTATGATATGGGCTTGTTGCTGAATGAGGAGATTGAAGATGAGATTGAGAGGGTGGAGGAGGATAGTGAGGAGGAGAATGAGTATCAGGTGTCGTGAAGGTAGTACTGGTTTCTGTCTGTTTTGAGCGGGATGCGGCTATGTTTTTTTTTGGAATTGAGTCGCTGGGGCTTTGACGTCGTGTACTATATCTACTGCTCTCTTTCATCGCCGTCTACTTTTTACGACTTACCGTACTGGCTTGGTGGGCAGAAACGCTTTCGGATGATCAGTCATGGGTCAGTCATGAGATACATTCCAGTCAATCTTCCAGCAAACGGGCCTGGCTTGGCAACAGGCTGCACATAAATACGTCTGCTTTCCTCGCTCTCTGCTTCTCTCCTTCCATCAACATGAAACTTCTCCAGATTCTCCTTTTTCCAAAAAGAGCATTGCCGAATGCTATAAGCTGCTGTCATAAGAATGGCGTTGATTATTACCATGTCTTTTCCGCTGTTGTTTTCTCAAAACAAATCCAGGAATCGATTTCCCATGTTTTTGTGCATGGACGCACATTTACCTACTTTTACCCACCTTTGCCTCTCCCACTCGTTCTATGGTTTCCATTTTCTTTGAAATCAATAGGCCCTCAAAATGATTCATGTTCGCTGAGAAAAAAAACTGGAACAAGAACATCAGAATGTCTGTCTTCTCTGGACGTTTCAAAACTATACACCACCAGTCTATATCGGCCCTTTCCCGCATTAAAATAAAAGGTGTAGCCACTGCATGAGTGTACGAGAATTCCAGCATTCCCATCCTTTTTTTAGAAGAAAATGTGTTGACATTCTTTCCATGTTGAAACAGTACAGGGTCGAGGTTGATGTCCCGGGCCATGCGGATGATCTCTTCAAATATAAAAGCCTCTAACTTCCTTTTCTACTAATCTACCTTCTTATACTAAAAGTCGTTCTGTTTACCTAAAAGCATGTCGATAAGAGGGCCATGAGAAGTTTGTTTCCTGTCCTGCCTTTGCTAAACCTAAAACTTCCTGTTTTGACTAAAATATGCAAGTTGTCCAAGGCATGGCTGCTCTTTTTCCAAAAAAAGTGGGATAAGACTGAATGTGTTTGTTTCCGCTCTTTTTTGAAACTGTATAGAGTTCTGTATTAAATAAAAGCCACGCCAAGGAGATGGATGGCTTACTCTTCCCTCTAAAACCCAACAAGCTTCAATAGATGTGCGCCTCTGCTTGTTTCTGAAACTGGATGAATTTCTGTATTAATCGAATCCCACTTCTAGGAAGTGGGTGGTGTGTTCTTCTCTCAAACTACGCAACGGTGGATGACATATGCGTCTCTGCCCTTCTCTGAAACTGAGCGAATTTCTGAATTTACTAAAACCGGTACGTGGAACGGCAGATGTTATGCTTATCTCAAACTAAGTATCGACTATACATATGTGTGTGAAAGCTTTTCTCTCTAAACCTTGCTACTTATAAAAAAAGTCTCCGTCTCCGCTCTGTCTAAGCAGTTCTGTTTGTTTCGGATGTCTGGAACTAGCGCATAAAGTGTCTATATGAACACTTGCGTTTCCTCCTTCTCTTCTTCTTCGTCTCCCTCTGTTCAAAACAATTTCTTCTTATTGAAGCTAAAGTCTACCAAGCCAAGTTTGTATGGGCTGTATTTCTGCAAATCTGCAAGACACAGTTCTGGATGTGTTTTTCTCTGCTTTTCTAAACCCCATGCAAAAGTGAGGCATGTTTTGGGCTGTTTTGCTGTGTCTTTTGTGTATTGGAAGTTGAGGATTCTTCTGTTTACACGAAATTACAGTATGCAGTGGAAAGATTGACCAAAGAACGGGCAGGAAATGAATGTGCTGATTACTCTTCTCCAAAAAAGAATTTCTTAATGGAATATATATTCCCGTGCCATTCTGAAGGTGCTACATACATGCACCGCTAGGCTAGATATGCTGTTTCCGCCTTTGCAAAACTAATGGCTAGATGGCTCTATATAATTTTCTGCTCTTTCTAAACTGTGATAGTGCATTTGGTCCAGAGCACATATATAAATACCGCCGTCATCGACCTTCTTTTCTTCTCCATTGTACTTACCTAAAAAACTATTCATCTAAAGGATCTCGATGGCTGGCACTGCAGACGCTGGAAGCTTCAAAAAGTTATTTATGTGCAACCTATACTGTCTGACTCTCCGCCTGAAAAAACAGCTTACAAAATTTTCCGTATCTACCTACCGGCTGTGTCCTTACCCTTCTCTTCTGAATTCTATTCCATATAAAAAAAGGATGATGCCCCCCAATAACATGGGTTGCTTCTAGAAATCCACCGTAGAAATGTACATGGTGTTTCTTGCTTTCCTCTTTCTTAAAAGGCTTTAAAACTACAAACAGATACTGTAGGGAATCGATTAAAAAAGCACGCACGATATATTATTATTATTATTATTATATTTCCATTAGAGTCCTGTATTAGTCGGTGACTATGTAGGACTTTGGCTAAGCCGTTCTATGTATGATGGTCGTTGTGGAGTTTCTATGGGTCTTGTATAATTTGGGTGGTGTTTTGCGTACTCTAATTTTAGAGCTAGTCTTCTATTGGCGCGGGTGCTAAAGAGCAGTGTGGTGAATAGAAAGAGATGTAGCAGCAGGCTCTTTTAGATAAGGAAATATTGTTTTTGTAGTTTTATATAGTGTCTGTCTGTTCGGTAGTTTGCCTAAGGTGCCATTTTCTCGTGCTAATCCTAGTACTTGTAATAAAGGCTAGAGTAGCTTTAATGCCTGTCTTTGTTTAGAGGAGGAGTGGGAGGGTGATGGGTCTGTGTGGTATTGCTTCTTTGAGTGTATTTTTATGTGTTTTGTACTGTTTGCAATCTAGAAGTAGATGCTGTGGTGTTTGTGGTTTATAGCATATACATAGATTGCAGTCTCTCTTGTTGAATTTCTTAAGGTAGGAGTTGAAGTATCTATGTCCTAGCTTGAGTGAGTAGAACGCGCTCGAGATTTCTCTTGGTGTTCCCTTCGGGACTTTGATTGTTGTATGTGTGTTGAGCTTGAAGATCCTTGAGTAGGAGCTTCTGTTTTTGGTGGGCCTGTCGGTATACCTCTTATACACGCACGATATATTGATGTGCAGCAAAACTGCCACTTAGGACTTGCACATCCTAGACGTAAGTGAAAACGTTCTGCTCTTCTCTATAATGCCTAAAATACTTTGCGTGACCTATCATGTGCGCCAGTGGTATCACTCGCTGATCGTAGCATCTATCTCTAAGCAGAACTGAGGGCTATGTTGACATCAGCGAAGTAGCTAGAGCAGATATAAAAATGTTGTATCTGTCCAGCTTCCTCCTCTCCTTCTTTCTCCCTGAACTTTACTTTCTTTCATTTCCTAAAATCCAACGTTATTGGGAAATGTTGATTGTGGTGTGGTCGGTTCCAAACAGATATCTCTTACCACCTATGTGTCAGGGGCGCTCGAGAATGCCGTTGAAGCTTACGATCTTCTAAAAAAACATAACACTTTTACGAGTGTAAAGGATTCCTACATCTTACTTATCTGTATGCCTGAAGCTTCACTCTACTAATAAAGCCACAGTAATAGTGCATCTATGGTGTGGTTTTGCTTTAAATACGCGAATGTCGTTACGATGTCTGGAGATAGTAAACATCCGGTATATCACCTACCAAACCCCTTATCTTTAAAATACTTCTACCCCCTTTTCTATCACTTACAACTTTGTCATGCTACATAGAATCCTGTTCCTAGGCATATCATCATGTGTTTTTACTTCTAATATTATAACCACGTCACATACGTCTATAGAAGGCTGGAATCCCGAGAGAAAATACATGTTGTTTTCCTTTCTAAACTGGTTGATCCTAAGTTCTAAAGTCTGGGGAGAATGTAAATACATACCTGGTATATTGCTAAATATCTCGCTCCGACTCCGATAAGTACAAGGACATCTTCTACTACATTCCTCCTTTTCTCGGAAACCTTGCTGACATTCTATCATTACCAAAACTGGCAGATGGAGGAGGCCATGGCTCCGCTCCCTCCCAAAATACTCAAACTACCGATCGCATGTCTGGGTGATGCAGTGGATACCTACTCGTTTCCCCCGTCCTTTTTTCTAATAGGTCATGAAAGGAATGGAATATCAGAGACACTAGTTGCCGGTTCATATATAAACTTTCTCTGCGTAATTTGCCCCAACCTTCTCTAAATTAAAGAATATTTTCCAGTTGCGAAACTACCCCTGTTCCTGCTTATGTTTTGCCCACGGCGAGAAATTTGACGTGTATATTTACGGTATCTTCTGAAACATAGATAGTACAATGCCTAATTTGACATGGTTTTCTACAGGCAGTAGAGTATTTTGAATGTTTGGGCCAATGCCTGAAACACAGCACGTGGCGAGAAGTCCTCGAAGTTTGGACTTTGTGAGGTGAACATCATGGAAATGCGTAGCCAAGATGTACTCGGACAGAGCATAGGCATTTGTACACGTCTTCAATGTACGGACTATTACTAAATTGACTGCTTTTTAGGTACCTGTTCACATCATTTTTCTCTCTGTTTACTCAATGTAGGAGAATAGGTTCATGTACTGTTTTCGTAATCGTTTAGGGGTCAAAGTAGTATGGAGATGAATTTAGCAAGGATCTCCCCATATTGTTTCTGCCGCTACTATTCTTTCAAATTCTAAGAGTTCCACATCGACAGAAAAGCTTTGTATTTTAGGAAATTTTAGATCGAGTACATGCACCAAGACAGCGAGAAGCATGTGCTTTTTACAAGGAATTTTGAATCAAAGAAGATGGAAGGATTTGTTACGCCATTCTAGACTCCCAGAAGCATGTACATATTAGGCTGATTTGATTATACTTTTGACTTGGAAAGCTTCGATGTAAGGAAACAGAAGGAAGTAGGAGTAAAGGTTAGACATCGCGGAGAATATATACCAACTAGTTCTGCTTCCAACGCACGGAATCCAGTAACAAACATAATACAAAATTCTAAGAGTTTAGAAATACTTGGAACTTCAAAGTGGTGGGCAGTCTCTGTACCGTATCGTTTTTTTAACTCTCGCAGGCAGCCAAACATACCTCAACTTTTCGCTTATTTTGAGACATACAGATCATTCTCACAAGTTAAATTAAGTCTGAAAAAGCATGTATACTCATTACGTCTATTGGTAGCGACAGGGCCCCTACAACAGGCACAAAACTTGAGTTTGTGCAACTTGGATTGTTTTGAACACTAAAAGGATGAAAATACTCGATTCTTATTCCAGTTCAACGACAAGAAGCAGGAGAAGATTTGAACCCTCTCGCCTGGATCGACACTCTTTAGATGTTTGACAAAGAAAGATGTAGGAGAGACATGGAATTTAAAAGCCGTATGTGATAGTCGTATAAAGCCCTCCTACTATTGGGAAAAAGGTGGAAACATCATAACTCTATGTATGTCTTTTAAGTTGCTGGGGCAGGGAGGACAAAATATTAAGTGGCCGGAAGTTTTTATCTCAGGTGTAAGCATACGATAGTCGTAGCAGAAAATATAGAATAAGAAACATCTGATGTCTAGAGACGTACGACAATCGCTCACGCGTTTTGATAATGAAGAAAAAAGTAGAAATTCAACTGGTAAGGCGAAGTCTTTTAATATGTAAAGGAGGGAAAGACATTGACTCAAGAAACTAGCCCTTTGAATTTCAGTTTTGACATAAGGTATTTAAGGAAATAGAGGTGGAGTAAGAATATAAGGGTTTATATAGATTTCCTAGTGCCCGGAAATATAGATTACCGCCAAATGCATTTTTAATAAGACTACAGAGGCCAAAACATTAGAGAGATGTGTATGTATTCAAGTGCCCGTAGACCAAAATTTGACAAAAGATTCGATGCTTAGAAGCCGTGGAAAGAAAAAGAAGTAAATAAGGGAGAGGGATAAGTAAGTATGTATGTGCCACCGATTTTTCAGAAATATAGCCCGTACATGTACACTTTTTATAGATAGACCGCAAAGGGGAGAACATCACAGAGGCAGGTAACATTTTACGTGCCGATAGAGCGACAACATACCGTCAACCGCATCTTCTTTTGAATAATTTCTAGGTAGTTCGGAAACGTGAGAAAGGAGGACAGAAACGAGTCAATTTGAATGAACCGCTAGTTTCCCAAAAACATATCCTACAAGATTTTGTATTTTGGGCGAAACCACAGGGGCAGAAACATAACTATGTAATGGTTTTTTTTAAGCACTACCACAGAGACAGAAACATACGTAGGTTTAGTGTTTTCTTTAGGCAACACTACAGAGGCGGAAATATCGTATTGCGTTGTTATTAGGCACCGAGAGAGAGAGACTATGCAAGACCTCTAGTTTCTTTTCAACATAATTTTAGGTACTCGTATGTCAAGGAAAAAAGACAGAAGAAGAAAGAGGGAACACATATTCTAGTCTTCTTTTCAGTTTCTAGTAATATACCCTAGGCTGTTAGCAACTGTAGCACTAAGAAAGAGAGGTAGAAATATAAGTTATTCTTTCTTTGGTTTTGAGGTGCCGATAGCCGACATTTTCTTATAGACATAGTTTCTTTTAAGGTAGTTGGATGGTAGGAAGAAAGAGAGAAGAAGATTAAGAGTAATAACAGTGATTTTATATACGCCCCCAAGTTTGCAGAAACAAAGATGCGATAGTCTTAGGTTTTGAGCACTGTATAAAGGCGGAAAGATTTATAGCTTTTCTATCGACTTCGAGGTGCAGGGAAGCCGGCAACACATGCTAAACTGGCGGTTTAGTTTGTAATTCAGTAGGTTTTGGGGAGTAAAAAAAGAGTAAAGAAGATGCGGAGAAAGAGGAGTTATAATTTTTATACGCCCCGCCAAACTCCCAGTAGCACATTTATTGATACTGCCGTCCACTTCTAGGAATGCAGCGACAGTAAAAACACATGCTTTTTCTTATTGCACACGCCGGGAGGTGGACACACATGTTGTTGGTTTTCCACAATTTTGAATTTTCCATCTCGGATATAGAGAAATATGGTGAAGAAAAAGAAAGAAAAGGGAGACAGCCAGTAATTTATATAAAGCAGAAGTCCCGCGAGCATGATTGGACCACCTACTCTCTTGAGAGTTAGTCGAGGAACGCAGGAACATTTGTTGAAACCCACGGGAAGTACCTCAGCACATACTGGCCTTCAAAAAGGCTTTTGGTACGATCTCGACACAGGAGAACCACAACATCGCTCTGTTTATTGATAGTGTTAATATAATGACTCCTCAGCACAGGGCGTAGTGAACATCGCAGTTTCTTGGTCCAGCTCTTGGAAATAAAAAGTACAAAGTTTTCAAAGCAGAAAAGGACCCATCGCAGGCAACCTCGAAGTTTTAGGAAGGCAAAACAGACATATGACCGAATTCAGTCGTTTTTTTTGTTTTAGGAACAGCAGTCAGACCGCTCAGGAAGACCGATTGACGAGATCAACGAGATTTTCGAATTGCAACTCGCCACAAGCACAGACATGGAAGATGACTAATTCCAATTTAGAATACTGGATTCGAAAAGGTAGTCGACGGAAGAGTGAGAAGAGGAACTGCGCTGAGGAGGACTTATATATGCTTGCCAAGCATTTTGCTGGGCGCTAGGATGAATCCAAGACTACACAAGGTTCCGGCACTCAAGTAATCGAAAAGAGGAAATGGAAGGGGTCATGATGAAGCCGCCATATCACAATGATATGCGCAGTGCATATTTCATTTCTTCTCGCTCTGTGCAAGCATACTTTCATATAACATGTCCCATATGCTTTTGAGAATAAGCACGCATTTTGCGTGACAAACGCCCTTTACTCCAATGCAGTCATATCATACAAGCTTCGATCTCTAACCATCCAATACCCCGCTTTCCTTCAAACTGCGAAAAAGCTCAGGCTCTAGGAACTTACTTATGGTAACATCCTCCGCGAGACCCTTCCTCCTACGAGTCTTGAGGACAAAGTCACGTGCCAACTGTTGTGCGGTTGCGGGTTCGAGCGGTCGGGTTGTGACCTCTTTATCGAGAGGGTCGCCGGGGACGATTGACCAGCGGTCGAAGACGAGGGAGAGGGAGACTTGGCCTTGTGTGTGGATCTGCGAGAAGTTAGCATGTGCTTCGTGTAGCGACTGGGAGTGAGTTTTGTACGTACCCTAAGATCGGTCTCGAAACCGAAGGAATCGATGACCGGGATAAGACCACGCACGTTGTAAAGCGGTGTGCCTGCGATGGGACCGTCTTGCAGAACGTGGCCTCTCCTTCGCGCAAGTACGGTGTATAGACTGCTCTTGGTGTCTGAAGGACCGACCATACTGCAAGAGTATACCGGCTCCATCAGCCTAGGGCTTGCCATCAAAAAACTTGAATAGCAGGCTCGACGACTTGTGGGGATAATCTGACCACCTCCGCGGAAGATTGCTTCTGATGCGAGTTCGACGTCTGTGATGCGGAACTTGGTGTTGCGAATGGGCTCTTCGCAGAGCGGTCCCTCTCGAGTGGCCCAGCTGAAACCCTGTCGAAGAGTATCTCGCACTGTTCTCAGAGTCTTGCCGTCAACTTCTGCGGGCAGTGTGTCGTTTTGTAGAATATTCGGGCCCATGTCGTCTGGCCCAAATGCCCAGATGTTGCGTGATGCGAGTAAATCGTACCCGTAGTTCTCTTCGAAGAACTTGCCGACTACACGCACAGGGTCTTTGATGCTGACCTTGCCAGCCTCGATATCTTCTGCAATTCCAGGGTCTAGCGGTTCGGCAATCATGGTGATCTTGTTCTTCTTGTTTGGAGTAAGAGCGTAGCACTTGATGGCAGACATCTCGACGACGGTCTCGCAGAACCGCGTGACCGGATCTGACACCTTAATCTCCATGTCTGCATATAGCCGTCGGAGGTCATGCAGAACGCAGTCCATATAGAGTTCTCCAGTTCCGAGAACAACGTGCTCTCCTGACTCCTCTACTTTGGTTGAGATGAGCGGGTATGACTTGTTGATCTTGCGGAGACCGTCAAGCATCTTGGGTAGTTCAGAGGGATTGATCGGCTCGACCGCGACTTTGAAGACGGATTCGAAAAAGTGTCGGATGGGTCTGAAAATGTAGGCATCTTCGTCATCGGGGAGCTTGGTAGCTACAATGGTCGCCGTCTTGACTATTGAGTTATCAACACCACCCAACAGTACCCAGTTACCCGCCGGAACACCGCTAACGGGAATGTTATATCTCGACTGGGCTATCCATGTATCCGTTACGGTTGCAACAACCATGTCTTCCTCATCCTCAATCGTATAACCTTCTCCTAGCACACGCACCGATTGCGGCGAAGTCGCGGTACCACTCAGTACTCGGCCTAGGGCGGTAAAGGACTTTGCGTCTGTCGCGTTGAAGAGCTTCGTTACGTGCACGACCAATGGACCATTCTGATCGCACTTCTGCATTGCCTCGGCGGTCTTTGTGTCCAAAGGTCCAGTGTAGTGTCTTTCCAACAGTCGCTTCGCGCCCTCTTCAGGTGATGGAATATGCTGTGTAATCATGTCTACGAATCCTAGGGAGGGGCCGAAATACTGTTGGCATACTAAGCGCATTAGCTCTTTTGCGTCTGCTTTGTATTCAGAGGGCTTCAGCCTTATGCCCAGAGCCTCGAGTGTGTCTTTGAGTTCGTCTGGGCTCTGGCTGAGAGTATGCGAGTAGATCTTGTAGACAGGCTCCAAAATCCAGTGTACAAAGGATCGTTGTGAACCTTCCTCCTGGCGCTTGCGACTGAATTTCCGGCTTCCAGGATTGTAGAAAATGTCACCCCAAAGTCGCATGGCGAATTTCTCGATATCCAACCCCTTCATTGGAACGCCGAATCCTGGAAGCTTCGAGGGACCGGGGTAGTAATCAGAATACATCTTAGCGAATGACTGAATCGTGAAACACCATCGCATGCTGGAGCAGGCGAATGCGACGTTGCCTTTCTCAGGGCTTACCCGTCTACTTTCGCCGCGGCCTGGAATAGTGTTCTCAATGACAGTGTTGACCTCCTCGATTACGTGCTTGATCTTGAAGTATGCGTCGCTTGGTGGTAACTTTAGCTCCAAAATCAATCGGTCCATCTTGTTTACTACAAGTATGATGGGGAGATCTTCCAGCACCGCATGCTTGATGATTTGCTCTGTGTTGACCTGGACGCCCTCAACCACGTCCACAACCAGGACTACTCCGTCTACCAAGCGCAACGAGGCCGCTACTTCGTCCGCAAAGTTTACGTGTCCGGGTGTGTCGAGGATGTTGAAAAGATGCGACTTTAGCTTCGTGTTCTGGAGCACCAGGCTCATCGGGGCAGCCTTGATGGAAAGGCCTCGTTCGCGTTCGAGCACGTGTACGTCTGTGTAGCGCAGCTGTTCCTCCCGCTTCTTTCCCTTCTTGTAGTCCAGACGATCCTGAATATCGTGCGTCTCCATGACCAGCATGTCCATGAATGCCGTCTTTCCATGATGCAAATGTCCAGCAATGGCAATGTTCCGTATCTGGTCTGGAAAGTTCATGAGATCGGTCAGAAGCTCCCTCGAATGGTGTACAGGCGGCAGATCCGTCTCCTGGATTGCAAACTTCTTCTGGACTACTGGTGCAATAATGGGCTGCGCCAGCGATTGCATGTCTTCCTCTTGCACCAGCACTTCGACATCGGGACCGTATACATCAGATGCTGAGGGGTAGTACTGCTTGTCCTCGTGGAGAACTACAGCATTCGACGGCCCTTCGTCTATCTCCATAAGCTGCTGGTCGTTGGCCTCGGCCTCTTCCTCATCGTCGAGGACATAGGCGTCGGCTGCCTCGCCGGAACTCTGGACATCTTCATCGGACTCTGCTTCGCCAATGAAATTACCAAACCTGTCGAAAGTCAGTCGCGTAATATTCAAAAAGTGAAAGCGCATACGTACTCGTCGTAGAGGTCGTCCATGGTGGTGGATATGGTGGGTTGTTTTCGGCGGTGATGCGCGTCGAGCTTGCAGCTATCGCAAAAGTTCAAAGCGCGGCGAAAAGGTTGGCTCCGCGGATTGCGGCCTAGCGTGCCGTAGGCGGTGAAGACAGCACCCACCATCCAATCCGGTTTAGCTTGCTGCAGGGACGTGCCGATCCTCATGGCTGGCAACTTACCCAAAGTAAGAAAACGTGCATGTTTTGCTCGTCTTTTCCCTCGTTGAACCATAAAACCGTGTTTTGATTCCCTTGCCTTTTCAATCCGCCTGTCCCACTACCAAGATACCCACCATGTCGTCCCTTCCGCCAGTGTACATTGTTTCGGCTGCCCGTACGCCCACGGGCATGTTTTTGGGGTATGTTTAGTCAAAGACGGATGAGGGGCAACGGCCAACTCACGCGACAATAGCTCCCTTTCGAGTCTGAGTGCTATCCAGCTGGGCTCTCACGCCATCAAGGGTATGTTCAAGTTTGAAATGTTCAAGTACATGGTTGACTAATTGGCATCTAGCTGCCGTTGAGCGTGCTGGCATCCAGCCTACCGATGTTGAGGAGGTCTTTGTTGGCAACGTCCTCTCCGCAAAGTATGTTTAGCCTCAACCCTCTCCAACAGTATACTAACATGGACATCATAGCCTCGGCCAGAACCCCGCTCGCCAGTGTGCCATTGGTGCCGGACTTCCTGAATCCACCGTTGCGACCACCATCAACAAGGTGTGCGCCTCCTCCATCAAGGCCCTTATTGTTGGCGCCCAGACCATTATAACTGGCAATGCTGAAATTGTCGTGGCCGCCGGCACCGAGAGCATGTCCAACACCCCTCACTACCTCCCCAACCTTAGGACTGGCGCCAAGTTCGGAGACCAACCGCTGGTCGATGGTGTTCTGAAGGACGGTTTGACCGACGCCTACAAGAAGGAGCACATGGGACTCCAGGGAGAGGAATGTGCAAACGACCACGGCTTCTCTCGCGAGGACCAGGACGAATACTGCATCCGCTCATACAAGAAGGCCAATGCCGCGCAAGAGGCCGGCTGGTTCAAGGAGGAGATTGCGCCCATCGAGGTCCCAGTAGGACGCGGAAAGCCTCCAGTCGTTGTTGACAAGGATGATGAGCCAAAGAACGTGAGTATTTATTGTACTGCTCTTCCTGCTTCCACTTACTGATCGCCCTCAGTTCAACGAATCCAAAACCCGCACACTCAAGCCCGTCTTCAAGCCCAAGGACGGCACCGTAACCGCTGCCAACGCTTCGCCGCTCTCCGATGGTGCTGCCGCCCTCGTCCTTGCTTCTGAGGCAGCTGTTAAGAAGCATGGCCTCAAGCCCATTGCTAAGATCCTCGGCTGGGGTGACGCTGAGCAGAACCCCTCCAAGTTCACCACGGCGCCTGCGCTTGCCATGCCCAAGGCTCTCAAGCATGCTAATGTAGAGCTCTCCGCTGTCGATGCTTTCGAGATCAACGAGGCCTTCAGTGTGGTTGCGCTCGCCAACATGAAGATTCTTGGTATCCAAGAAGACAAGGTCAACCTCCACGGTGGCGCCGTTGCGCTGGGCCATGCGCTTGGTGCTTCTGGTGCTAGGATCACAACCACATTGCTCGGTGTGCTAAAGGAGAAGAAGGGCAAGATTGGCTGTGCTGGTATTTGCAACGGTGGTGGAGGCGCGTCTGCCATTGTCGTTGAGTCGCTGCAGTAGATACAAAGGCTTCGCGATAAATCGTAATGCTTGAATGAATCAAGAATGTCCAAGACATATTAGCAGCAAAGCTGTGCATTCATGCACAAACGTGAGAACCGGAGGATATTGCTAGAGGTATACAAGTATCATCATAGCATACACTAATATACAGCAGACTAGAGAAATGCATGGAGCCACAACCATGGCATTACACAGATGTACACAGCAAAGTGGAAAAAGGCATACACCTGGCTCTAAGAGGCCTCACATATGTCAAACCCGATATGCTTTCATTGGCTGAAGGCATAAGTTTCGGCCTTGGCCCTAGAACACGCCATTCGCTTCGGAAGCGCTAACACCGACGTGGTGCACTGGGCAGCTGCCAGCACTCGATCACTGTGCGTTTCGACTTGACAACAGCCAGTGACAGTTGATTATGCCTCAAATGCCGCCTGAGCATCTCGACCATGGCGCGTCTGCGCTGCAGACCCACAGCGCCGGCACTGTGCCTGTTTCAAGTGCCATCGCCCGTTTGCCTATCCGTCCCATTTCTGATGAAACATGGCGCGTTTGGTTAAACATACAGGCAGCCTTGCAGAGCGCTACCGTTTATCCATTGTTAGGGCCTTACTGGCTCCTGTGCGTTTCCTGAATATTACCATCCGAGACCTAGCCCGGTTCCTCCACAATTCGCCTCATGTTGAAACAAAGCCGATGTGTCCAGCGGGAGATGTGCAGCCACCGAGCAGACCCATGAGAGCGAATCGTCGGCTACAATACACGGAGGCATGCTGCCCTTGGGCTCGTACATATCTCGGCCGCCCCACGACCAAGTAGCACAGTACCTCGGCGTATCATAGCTTCGTACTACCTTCTTTTCACTTCTTTTATCCCTTTCTTTCTCGCGGCTAGTACGCAGTCACTCCTTGCTCTTTTTTCATACAGCGTCTTGAAGATGCGTTTCTCTACAGTCACTTCGGCCGCGGCCTTTTTTCAATTGACCATATCCAGCTATGTTTTACAGGATGATTACATGACCGACTTTTATGGCGGCTTCAACTTCTTCACTGGAGCTGACCCTACAAGCGGTTTTGTCAAGTATGTCGACCAAGCTACGGCCAAGCAGACGAACCTCATCAACTCGTCGTCTACGAAAGCAGTTTCGTGGGGCGTGGACCATACAAACCAGACTCCCAACGGACGCCCGAGTATCCGTATAGAGAGCAAAAAGAGGTATGACAGTGGTCTGATTGTCATCGATGTTGCCCACATGCCTTCTGGGTGCGGCACATGGCCAGCGTGAGTAAAGTTGAATCCACTCTGATCTACATCGCTGACATACGCACAGGTTCTGGACGGTCGGTCCTAACTGGCCTAAGATGGGCGAAATCGATATTATCGAAGGAGTCAATGACCAGACAAACAACGCAATGACTCTCCACACCGGACCGGGCTGCAAGATCGGCCCAGACACTAGTCTGTTTTCTGGTTCGGTGACAACAAAGAACTGCGATGTCGGTGCCGAAGACCAGTCCAAGAATGCTGGATGCTCCATCAAGCACCCTTCCACGAAGACTTATGGTGCTGGTCTGAACGCAGCTGGCGGTGGTGTGTTCGCAACTCAATGGACCGACAAGGCCATCAGCATGTACTTCTTCCCTCGCAACGCGATCCCAAAGGACGTTCTTGGTGAGAGCCCGGACCCAAGCGGTTGGGGAAAGCCAGCTGCAAAGTTTCAGGGTGGCTGCGACATCAAGAGCATGTTCAAGCAGCAGCAGATCGTTTTCGACACCACATTCTGCGGACAATGGGCGGGCGAAAAAAGCGTTTGGGGTAACAGCACCTGCAGCAAGAAGGCACCAACATGCGAGGAGTGGGTCCAGAAGAACCCCGAGGCTTTTGCAGAGGCCTACTGGACGGTCAATGCCTTGAAGGTTTACCAGGACAACGGATCGTCATCCTCCCCCAACGCTCCAGTGGTACCCGGAAAGAGCAGTGCTATCCCTGGTTTACCTACTGTAACCTCTGAAGTTGCGGTCCCAACCGCTTATCCCGGAGTACCTACTTCGCTTGTCACTTCAATTAAGCCCGTCATCCCAGGCCTCTCTACCAAGATTCCCGGAATCCCCTCTGTACCACTTCCCACAAACTATGGCGAGAAACCCTTGCCAGGTGGACCTCCAACGAAGCCAACAGACGTAGGCCGCATGGTGGGTTTCGAATGGCCTCCACACAACGGTGGTGGTGACAACGGTGCAAACCTACCCTCCGCACCCTACCCGACAGCCACAGCCGTTGTCTCATCCCCTCAGGGCGATTTTCTTCCCGTCGAAACCCCAATCGGCGCTACTCTTTTAGTTAGCCCAGTTCAGAACATTGCCCACCCCGGCGACGAACCAGCCCCGGCACCTACTCCTATTGACGAAGCCTCTCCAGACGACGTATACCGGGCCGTCTACGCTACTGTCGCCGCTAATGCAGGTACCGGAGCTATACCGGCACCAGCACCTGTCCCCAGGAACGTGCGCGTGGCCCGCTTCATCAGAGAGCACAGGCAAAAGTTCACTCGCCACAACGCAAAGCTCTGAGCAAAATAGCCAAACACGTTCTCCAACGCTGAACCTGAGAACACGAAGGCTATGAACAGGGGTTGGTACGGGAGTTCTCACTGGCTGGCGAACTCGCGTTGGGATGATGTTTCGTTTCAGGTTTTGGATTGGAGGGGGGACTCATCGGGCGGACGGTTACGGCGCAAACACCTTTTTTTCAGACACGACTTTGCTTTGATTTTCTTTTATACCCTAGGATCACCTTTTTGTACATATATCCATATCTTCATATGGCCGAATTTAGATAGCAAGAATACGCATTTTATTATGTATTTTGCTCATTTTACTCTCCCTGCTGTATTTAAAGTGCTCGAGCTCTCTGTGATTGAATACGAATGTAACCTGCCTTTTCCATCCATCCGCCGGGTCAGACGGTTGATTCAGAAATAGAAACTTTGTCTTTGCGACAATCCTTGCCCCAGGCCCGAGACAACAATGAATAGTTACTGCATGCACACATGCATCCCATCCCTTTCACATCTCAGCCCCCAAATCAGCCAAATTCCGAACCGAACCGAACTGGATAAAAGCAGGGAGTATGCAGTCAGCCCCCTACCTAATTCGGCACAATCGTCCAACCAACTAGATACCAAAAAAAGTCCTTACCCCGAGACTTATTATACACATGCATCTCTCCTTTCCCATCTAGTAATAACCATGTGGATCTCTTTCTTCCTCCATCCTCACGCATCGAGCCAAAATAAACAGCAAAAATATACTGTGGACGCTGTGGGAATTGAACCCACGACCTTTCACAAATTACGCACATTTGTTGATGCGAAGCGAAAATCATACCCCTAGACTGATGGTTGTTAGTGGATGTTGCAGGGTGAGAAGGGGGGAAGAGAAAACGTACCCAAGCGCCCTGTATTAGGTAATCGATAAGGTTTATCGGAAAATAAGGGTAAATCTATGTGGGCAAAATTGGAAGGGGGGCAGGAAAGGGAGGGGGTTGAGGATAGCGAAAGTGAGGGGGGGTGGAGGGGCAGAGTGGGGGTTTTTGCCGCGGGGGAGCTTGGAAGGAACGTTGGCGGATAGACGGGCGGGACCCGAGTTAAGGAGTCATCGATGGAGAGACGTCTACGACTTCTGTAGTTCATATTACTCCAATGTTCTACTCCTAACCCTACTATGCAATTATAATAAAAAAGTTGACGAGAGCGCAAATTTAGCCAACCCCTAAGTTAGGCTCCATCGCACCACCTCAGTATCCCTCATGGAAACTCCAGCAGGGCAACGTCCACACCACCCAACCTAGCACAAATAGATAACCTCCCGAGTCTGCACATCTTTCACAGAGCTCTGTCCCCGCTCGTCCATACTGCTTATCTTGGTGATTCCGATGCGCCGGAACATGCGATACTCGCATTCTTCTCTCTGCTCATACAATCCTATCATCGTCGGAGAAGAAGATGGAGAAGAAATTATCCCTTCGTATTTAAGCAACAAGCAAACCAGAGATCTGTCGTACTGGCAAACGGTGCGTTCGCTGTATGCAGCTGGCATACAGTATATCTCTGCGTTTTCGGCAAAGATGTCGGTGTCGGTGTTGGGGGCGTCTAGGAGGATGTTGAAGTGCTCGAGTGGTCGGCTGAGCTGCGGATCAAGCTTCAAGCGCCACGCGTAGGGTAGCCTTTGTGGAGCACACAGTTTGTACAGTTCGATCTGACGGAGGTGACGAGGTGCGAGGAGGACGTGGCCAGACTTGACTATGCCAAAGGGGTTCTTTGGGTCGGCGAGTTTGATGCTGTGATGAAGCACTTTGAAGAGGAGCTCTTCGTTTGTGTATTCGTAACTGGACGCATAGTCTGTGACGTCGCCGTAGGTGATGCCGTGTGGGCTTTCGATGGCGGCCCAGGAGAATGAGGGGCCACTCATTGGATGTCGTTTGGCGGGAGTGTCGAAGACGCCGTTGCCTTTGTAGACCTCGTTGACTTGCCAGAGTAATTGGCTTTCGATATGCTTGTCCCAGAGTCCAGCAATGTAGGTTGGTTTAGGCTCTGATGTGAAGAGCTTGTCGCGGAATAATCGTGCAATGCCCGCAAGCGCGATGAGTCTGTCGCTGACGTAGGAGAGATGTGTCCGGGAGTATGTCTCTATTACTCTCTTCCAAAGTTCATAGATGTAGAGATCTTCGACGTGTTCATCCGGGTCCGGCATGCCTCTTAATCGTGATTCTCGAAATTTACGTCCAACGCTAGGGGTCAGGTGCTTCAAACGACCTTCCTGATAGATACCATCGCGGTGTATCTTGATTGGTAGTTGTAGGTTGGACTGAGCTTCAGTAGTCGAGAAATCACTACACTCCCAGGCGAGCTGATTGTGGCAGAAGTGTAAGACTCGTGGTGCTAGTAAGCGCTCTTGAAATACCCAACCTCGCTGGTTGACTGGAGCTAGCTCGACCAGATCGTCCCAGGCAGAAATATCAACAACCATGCATCTTGTATAGGGGTCAAGCTCCGCTGTAGCTGATATCCTCGATATGTAGGGGTGGTATTCAGGAAAATAGACATTCACATTATCCCCCCAAACGTGCTCTGGACGCTGATCGAAGAACAAGCCCTTATGTCCATCAGGAGAAGCAGTCGCTGATATGTTTAGAAAGGCTTCTTTGTATACCCTTCCCATATATCGGCTTTGCACTAACCAATCTCCCAGTTGCTCTTCATCTGTTGTATCAGGAGGCATGGGTTGCCGAATGCAGAGAGAGTCAATCCATATATATCTTACCTTTTCAAGGCGGGATGCAAATAGCACCGCGTCTCGGAAAGTCTTGGGTAGCTCCTTTAGTTCAATTCCCTCGTTCTTGAAGCGTGATTCAGTGTCGAACGTCAGTTTTAGTGGTGCATGATTGGGCCTTTGCTTTCCCCAGCAGTGGCTCAACGTGACGTAGCGATTGTTTTGACGATAAGACGGAGAAAGGAAGTCTTCAACATCCGCCGGCTTGGAGAAGAACACTTTCTCCGACTCTATCAAGCGTATTCTTGCCTCTTCTGCATCATCGGAATGGGTACGCAACTCCTCAAGGTCTAACAGGCGCCGAGGATACCATTTCTCCCCTGGCTCGTCCCAAGACCTAGCACATTTGCAATTCTTCATCCAATCTTGAACCGTCTCTAAATCTTCCTTGCGAGTTTGATAGCGAGAACTGATATAGTCATCATCAACTGAGTATGTCAGCGGGTATCGAGCATTCTCAGAGACATCTTGTACCAATTTCAGCCAGCAAAAAGGTACATGAACGGTTGCTTCCAAGCTCGAGATCCAAGGTAAACGCACGCCCACGCCGCTTATAATCCTGGAACTGCGTTTCCTTCAAGTATGCTCGAATAGTGAGAGGCTGGTCTTTTCCGGTGTCTGTGTCTGGCTTAAGCACTTTGGCAAGTCTGGTGCAGATTGAACAGTGCATATCCAACGATTGTCGGAGCGAGGCTGTAGATTTGTGGTGTTCGAATGTGAGACCAATGGTACCCATCGTCATCCGTCCTTCATGACGAGTTATCATGCCGATGCACGTATCGCAAATCATCTCGAAATGTACTACAGAAGTCTTGAAGTTGTGTACTGCTCATTGCTCCAAGCATGAAGTGAATGTACTGGGTAGCGCGCTGAATAAATCAGATGAGGCTATGTTGCCTTACTGACAGCGCAGCAAGATTCTCATTGTAGGTAGGCGCGAAGTGAAGTGTTCATCCAATGTTGCGGCGCTTCGAAGCTCCACATACGAGGTAAGCGCGCGGCTCTGCAGCCTGCAAAACAACAATCAATGATCTCTACTTTTGACGCCTGATTTTTTACACTTTCACAAAACGTCATCTCAAAGCAGGTGGTGCCTGGCTCTCTCACTGTCCCGCCGCCGCCCGCCGCTGCCTGCCGCCCGCTGCCTGCCCGGGCCCCGAAGATTACCCGGAGGCAGCCGCCCCAAGCCAGCCTAGCGCGCTCACGTGACCCTCCACTAGCGCCCCTCCCACGGCATACTTAAACCCAGCTCCCATCCCCCCAGATTTGTCTTCCTTTTTTCATACTTACCTTGTTGCGATCACCGAGCTCAAAGTTTCGGCTGATCTTCGAGTCTGGTCTGCATTTGCACAGCGCGGCACCGGATTCGTACGAGCTTCCTTCGGGGATCTCGGCGGCACAATTTTTGCTGGACTCTATCTTTTGATAGCTTTTTCATTGATTGCATTGTCGAGAGACAGTGGATTGAGGAAGAAGGCGAGGTGAGGTGAGTGGGCTTTGCTGAAGGAGCTGTGGAAAATTCTGCACGGCAGTGTTTGGTATGGGCTGTGGGAAGAGCTGATGCGGCAGTACTGTTGCGCGTTCTTGTTCTGGTGATGATTATGAGGGTATCTAGGCTACTGGGTCGCGTTGCTGGTGTCTGTTTGTGAGCTCTTTACGCGTCCCGCGACCGTGATGGGCTGGCTGTGTGGGCGTGGGCGTGGGCTCTTTTCGCTGTTATGGCGCACCGCGATTATCGCCAACAGGCTTCTCTCATCCTCGAATATCCTGGCAGCTGCAAAGACGCGCAATAGCTGCACCCTGGGTCTTGCTCGCAACAAATGCGGTACCTGGTCGAGCGCCTTCCACAACATCTTGCGCGCGACCAGAGTCTTCGCAATCAAATTTTCACCAGCTTCAATGCGTCATTGACAAGAAAATTATGGACGACACTTATTGCGAAGCTTCATAAGCACATTATGGCATTCTCGACCATGACTACAATTTGCTCATATCTAACATGCCAGCAAAGTACCAGCTAACTAATAGTCCATCAGCGCGCCTGCCATCCTTCGCTGATACTTCTCAATCACCTCTTGACACCTCACCACTACACCCGCCGCCAGCACCCTCACGCGCTCATCCTCTTCGCTCCCAGCACCTAATCCATCAAACACCATCTTCACCCACGCCTGCGTCTCCAGAAGCTCTTTACCCTGCTCCGTAGCCACCCGCTCCTTATTCTCGTTCGTCTCCAACAACATCAAGAAACCAAACAACACCGCATTGAGCACATTCTTATCCTTGCTCGCAAGACCACGCACCGAGAGTAAGAGATCCCAGTACTCGCGCGTCATCTGCGGCAGAGCGAGTGTGTTGGGCCCCGACGCGTTGAGCAGGATAGACAGTGTTTGCAAGAACGGAGGGAGGAGGTGCGTAGACGAGTATATCGAGTCGCTATTCGCACGCACTTGCAGCCACCAGCGCCCGGTGAGGGGGAAGAAGAAATTGTCTGCTACAATCTGCGCGAGCGCATTCGGTATGGGCTTATGTCTCTTCTTCTCGACCTCCATGCGCGAGCTAAAAGTCCGGACTTTGAGGACATTAGGCCCTGTGAGCTGATCGGCGGCTTGAGATGCGATGGGCGAGAGCATTTCGCGCGCCATGTTGCTAGAGATCTTAGCGACTGAGGGCCCGCTGGCATTTTCGGCGTAGATCTTGTGAAGGTGTGGGGGCAGTTGTTTGCTGGGGAAATCGGGCTTTGCGGGTATCAAGTCGTCGGTGGAAGTGTCCTTCATGCCGGCTAGCTCGCGGGCCCCGAGACCGAGGGTTGTTAGCATGACTATGCGTTGTTGGAGACTGTAGTCGCCGGAGAAGAAGGAGCGTGCGAACCATTGCGCCATTTGCGCTGGTTTCGCGAGTAGAACGGCGATCAGAGCTTGTTGTCTTTGCTGCGAGAAGCTTTCTAGCTCGGAGTTGTCTTGCAAACCTGTAAGTATTGTAGCTAGCTCTTCGAGGTGATCGGTGACTTCAGTGCCAAAGTTTGCCTTGCGCCGGATCAGCGAAGCGGCAGTGGCTAGAGCCAGCTCGTGTCTGTCATAATCCTCTTGATCGCGTAGACCCGCTATGAGATCCCGGATGTAGACAGGTGCAGTGGGTTTGTTGCGGTTGATAGCTGTCGGATCATCTGTATCGTCTTCTGGATCAGAGTCTGGCTTGTCGTACATGACCAAGTCTGCATCCTCGTCTTCAGAGTCAGACAGAACCTCAATGACCCGAGGCCCTTGTATCTCAGTGACACCCGGCGTCTTTGATGGCTTGGGAGCTGGCTTAGGCTTTGGCGGGACCTTCTTCACGGTGACTATACTATCGTCTGAGCTCTTGAGATCTGCAACACTTCCGATTTTGTCGTCGACTTCAGTGAGGCGTTGATACCATTTCGCTTCTTCGTCTTCGGCACCCTCTAGCTCGAATTCTAGTTGCAGATCTGGGCTGTCCACCATCTTGGAGATGGCAACACCGGCCGCGATACCTAGGAAGCGAGCTCGTGTAGATGCTGCACCGATGCGATTCGACATGCCGTTGACGTGATAGCTTGACTTTGCCATCATTTTGAGAAACATAGGTTGCGAGCGCTGGACATAGCCACTGCAAAGGGCCAAGGTTTGAGCAAGCGCTGGAATTGTTTAGCCTAATGGTATGGAGCTTTTGAGAATCCCATACCTTCTTGTTGTATGACGGGTGTATGCCTGATGTATATAGAGTCGCCGAATAGCTTAATCATGCCCTCTAGAAGTGTGTGCAACTTGTCTACGATGTTTCAGTCCACGAAATCTACGAAACAGTCGTCTATGCTTACCTTCGTCTTTAGCTAAAGCAGCGACAATACTTCTTCGAGCCGATAATGAGTCGTCAAGCGCAGGGATTGTGGACCGCGTAAGCGACGAGACGAGGTGCTCCTTCAAGACATCGTTGTCCTTGGTGAGGGTATATATCAAAGCTGCTGCAGCAGAAACGGCCTTGGAAGGTGGAATGGGTGCGTCTTCCTTGCTCACGATCTCCGTGGCAAAGTACTTCTTAGCGATAAATGCAACGAACGCGTTCATGTACTTGCGCTGCTCGAACGTCTTCAGTTGAGATGTGAGGCTTGTGAGATGCTCAACACGGCCACTATCGATTAATGACATAAGAAGCGAACTGACAATGCGATCTATCTACTTAGCATTTGACGAAATATTCCGAGCGTTGACATACCGGTATAGCCCAGGCTCAGCGCCTTTGAGCATAATTCTACAACTGCGGCAACATACACCTCGTTTTGATCGCCGTGCTCAATCAAGTTGGCAATGTTGCGTCCTAGCCAAGCTGCATATTCATTGCCATCCGCGATCCAGCTACTGGAACTAGAGGCTTCTTCACCTTTCTTCAGTACGTCTTCGGCCTCGGCTGCGATCGAAAGCAGACGTCCCGATGCAGCTTGCGCGAGATACTCTCTCCAAATAAGCTTTTGTTGTATTGGGTTCGTGGCAAACGTCAGAACATCTTTCAGTATGAGATGCGTTGTTTCATTGCCATTTAGAACCAGATCCAAAACATCAAGCGTATCTGAGATATGTTCGGATGTATTGCGCGCTTCACCGGGTGCCTTTTTCTGGCGGCTGTCCGCAATAAGAGAACGTAGTCTAGTAACCAAATGGCCGAGGCATGTCGGATTACGGAGAATCTTCCCTAGTTGCTTTGCGTCTGCGGATGTCTTTATAACTCTCCAGTAATTTGGTACAGTGTCGTTGACGAGTTGATGCGCGATGCTTGCGTTGAGTGGCTCTGGAAGTAGGAGACTAAAACCCTCTGAGCTCAGGTACTTCAAGATGTTACCGAAGGCTTCTCGACTGGGCTGATTCTTGAGTGCTTCGAGCGCTGCTTTTGGCGACGCAATAGTGGCTGCATCTTCTTGTTTGCTCAGACTTTCAACTTCGCGAATCAGAGGTTTGTTGTCTTTGATCTTTTTGGTAGACACCGCCGTTAGAAAGTCGGTCATTTCGCCCTACCGAATTCCAGAAAGTGCCAAATCCTGCATCAAGTTGATCTGATAATGCAGAATGTAAACCACCCTGCCCAGCTTAACAAAGTGCAGCCTTTCCGATCGGCGACCATGGATGCGCCCGCAGACCCGCATGCTAGCGCCTTGGCAAATCACCTACACTCTGATGCCTGCGACTACCGCTTTGCTACACTTGACTGTCCCCACTTTCATCTTCATCATATTTCTACAACATGGCTGTCAGTGTGGACAATATGAGCGCTGCTTCTACAGCCAGCCCGCGTGCACGATGGTAAGCCGGCGTCTCGAGTATATTCCGAGCTCTTGACTGATGTCATGCTACAGGAAGTACCTAGACAATATACTCACCCGCACAGGACCTTTTACGGATGAAGATAGCTTTATGGCTGGTGAGCAGGCGATCGAATACCTGGGTAACCTTAAAGTTCTGTAAGAATATAACCATGCGAGATATGACAGACCGAAGCTAACAGCACGTAGTGTCATGTGAGTTTGCCGTCGTAATACACATCATTCTACTATCTGGTCTCTATACTGACGTTATCATCAGCGGTGCTGGTGGATTAGGATGTGAGATTCTCAAGAACCTCGCCCTTTCAGGCTTCAAGGACATCCACGTCATTGACATGGATACCATCGACGTCAGCAACCTCAACCGACAATTCCTCTTCCGAGCCTCAGATGTAGGAAAGTACAAAGCTGAAACAGCCGCCGCTTTTGTAGAGAAGCGCGTCAAGGGCGTCAAGATTACTCCTTACTGTGGCAAGATTCAGGACAAGGATGAGAGCTACTACATGCAATTCGGCCTTGTAGTATGTGGTCTCGACAGCATCGAGGCGCGACGATGGATCAATGCAACGCTTGTGGGCATGGTAGATGAGAACAACCCCGACTCCATGAAGCCGCTGATTGATGGTGGAACCGAGGGCTTCAAAGGCCAAGCACGTGTCATCTTCCCAACCATGACCTCATGCATCGAGTGCCAGCTCGACATGCACGCTCCCCGTGCTGCAGTTCCTCTTTGCACACTCGCCACAATTCCCCGGCAGCCACAACACTGCATCGAATGGGCACACATTATAGCATGGGAAGAGGAACGCAAAGACATCACTCTCGACACCGATGACCCAGAACATATCACCTGGCTGTTCAACAAAGCATCCGCTCGCGCAAAGGAGTTCAACATTGAGGGCGTTACCTACAGTATGACTCAAGGTGTTGTCAAGAACATCATCCCGGCAATTGCAAGCACAAACGCCATTGTAGCAGCGAGTTGCTGCAATGAGGCTTTCAAAATCGCAACCAACAGCAACCCTTTCTTGGGATACCCAGGCATGGACAACTACATGATGTACACTGGCGATGACTCTATATACACGTACACTTTTGAGCACCAGAAAAAGGACGACTGCCCTGTTTGTGGTGCGGGCAATATCGCGCGACCCCTTCAGGTTCTCCCTGGTATCACGTTGCAGGAGTTTATCGATGGACTTGCGGAGAGACCAGAGGCGTACGTGCATATATCTAGTTACTGGGATAATTGCTAACTCTGAATAGCCAGCTCAAGAAACCTTCAATCCGTACAGGAGAGAAGTCACTCTACATGCAACTGGCAGGCCTTGAGGAGCAGACACGTCCTAATCTGGAGAAGAAGATGGTTGACCTCGTCGAGGAAGGTGAGGAATTGCTCATCACGGACAAGAGCTTTCCCACGCAATTCAAGTATAAGGTTGCGTGGGCGTCCAAGTAGGAATGTACAGCTCGTAGCCTGATTGAGCTTATTGTTTGAGTGAGCCGCTGAGACAACATCTTCGGCATTTGCATTCAACTAGCATACCCATATGTGTATGAACTTCAGTAGATAAAAACAATAGAACTGCCCAAGCATATTCACTGAGTAAATACTGTCACCTACAGAGTCTAAGGTGTTGGGATAACGCCTTAACTGCTTTCCCATATTGCTGTTACAACAATATTGCGTTGTGAATATCTGCTGCTAAGCATCGATATCACTTATATACCTTTAAAAACAATAGAACACAGCACCATGCCATAATGTAGATTGTCGTCACGTCTGTGGTTGTACAAGTGTCATATACATATTCATGCTGCCTTCACCTGTGGCGTGGCAACCTTCTCCTTCTTCCACTCCCACTTCGCCTTGACCGCCTCAGGAACCTCTTGCTCGGGTGTCGGTCCATCGCCCGTGTGTCCCCATCTCCAATGATCCTCAGTCACCCTCCTAACCTTCAAATGCGCCTCCGCCCCAAACATACCCACAACACCAATCTGCTTCTCCAACGGGCCCCAGATCTTTACCGGTGTAACCTCGCCCTTGAAAAACTCTCTCCCAGCATGTATCAGCTCGTTCGCCGCAAAGCTGTCTTTGGCGTATTTGGGCTCATACGGCACGCGGTCCCATTCCTTGCGCTGCAGACGCAGAAGCTGCAGCGACATCTTGTCTGAGATGGTGGAGCCGAGATCGGTTTCGGCGATCGTGGTGCCTATACTGCTGTCGCCGCCAGATGTCCTCTCACGCTTCTTAGGGCCGCCGTCGCCACGGTTGTTGCCCGCTGCACCGGCTTTTCGTTTTCCACCGGGCCCGGCTGGCTTGCTGCCATCTCTACCACGTAGGTTTGGGCCTCGCGCCATGGGTCCCCGAGCAGTGTTTCCGACACGTAGGGTGGCAGGGGCGCGGACCATTTGCCCTTGGGGCGGAACAGAGACACGGGTAATTCTTGGACCTGTAGGATTTCGTGTGAAGCGCGGGGTGGTGGTGGCGTCTGATTGAGCGGTTTTGGGGGCCTCTTCACCTTCTGGTATAAAACCGGGCTCGGCGGACGGAAAGGTTCGTCGTGCCATTTGGCCGCTGGGGAAGGAGCCTCGGGCGAGGGCGCCTGCGCCGGGTATGGCCTTGCGGTTCTGGAGGTTGGTGATCTGCCTCAGCGCGGTAGCGGAGCGGGTCCTACGAGTTGTTGGGACGGCTACATTTATGTCAGCGATTGGACTTTGGAATCCACTGCTAGTCTGGAAGGCGTACGGGCGGCCGGTGGTGTATTGCTGGGCTGCTCTTCAAGCCTCTTCACAGAGCTGTGGAGGCCTCTTGTCGAGCAATTCGATACAGCTGATACATCTGCTGCTAATATACGTCGCAGCGCGCCCATCGAAGGGCACATCTGTCGTTGTGCCATGGCGCAATGGATGGATATCTTCGGTGCCGTTACTACCACTCCAAACTTTCGAGATCACGAAGTCTTGGCAATGTGCAGGGATCATGCTCCACGAGCCTCTTGCACCACGTGCTCCGCTCTCTTCGTCTCACAGACTCCCGGACATCGACATTGCGCTTCCACTCTCAACGATCTCATCTCATCATTGACACGTGGCCTGTTGCAAAAGAGCAAATTGGATCATTAACCGAATAATAATAAACCTTTCAACAACCGCAATTCGTCCCAGCCAACAGCATTGAAACTACGACACTGCAGACGACTGACTACTCGATCAACTATCGGGTACCAAATCATCACAAATCAGACGCCGCTGATTAACCCCCCAAGAGCACCGCAGCACATACCATCAACCACCAACCCACCCCTTACCCCCCACCTAACCATCCACATCAACAAACACCAAACCAAAAACCCGCAACCCCCACCATCACAATGCTCCGACGCGCCCCAACAACCATCACACTCACGCAAACCGACATCGAGCAATGGGAACAAGACCGCAAGCGCAAAGTCCATGAGGCCCAGCAGAAACTCGAAGATGAACAACGAAACGCCCAGTCCGCCAACGACGCAAAAGCCAAGCAAAAGTCCAAGAAGGACCGTATTATGGGTTGATCTGGTAGCATACCAACTTGGCCTGTTGGCTTGTCTGCTTACGAGATCTTTTCTTCCGTTTCCCCTCGCAGGCGCATCTGCGGTGGTGACACTCTGCCACTTTCCTTGTTTTGCAGCAAACGGCGTTGGAAGAAATATGTATCTTGGCTTTTTTTATGTGGTGTCCTTTGGTATCACACCCACACTGTACCTCGGAACATGTTTGCTTTTTTAGGATAAAAGACTACGCACAATTCTGTCACATTACGATCTTCGCTGTTGGTATGTGCTTCCCTTTCCCTTTTCCCCGCTCGGTCGGGAAGGAGGGTTATTGCAGCCGTTCGCGCTAACACGGTTATGACAGAACACTTGGACAATGCTTTGGTTTGATAGATGTACTGAGTAGCTTTGGAGGGCTGGATTTGTATCAAAATTGGAGATTGATTCTCGTTGAGTTGTTCAACATGAGACACTGAGCATATTGTGGCCCATACGAACAATAGAGTACAAATCTCCGAGTACAGTCCCGCGATACCAAGAGCAAAGAAATGAATACTAAACCTTTCCTCCTTGCTGCTTTCCCCTCACCCATACCACCCCCGTGAGCCGTGACGCTGACGTGCCAAGCTAGGTGGTCTTTCGTGGAATGTACATATCAACGCGAGCATGGGAATCCCCAGGAATGTGCCTCTCCTCAACCACCATATGAGAGACGGGATATCTCGACAACCCCTGTTCTCCCACTCGTCTCAGCAAGAACACTACACTCGGCTTCTTCAACCGAGCGTGAGCAACAGTCATGTCTCGCTCTACCACCACCCCTGTTACAGCCGCAAGGCTCCTCCTCATCTCTTCTCTGCCCTTGGCACTAGCCTATCCACAGATGATCCCCCCGTTTGAACTGCTCAACGCTACATCTGACGCTGTGCCGGTATCCACTGCTGCCGTCATTCCCGAAGAAACACCCATCTACAACAACAGTGATCCATCCATCACCTATGATTACTTCACCGCGTCCCCAACACCCAGTTCTTCCAGTACCGTTGAATTCCATGGCTCCTCGACCACAGAATCAGCACCAGAGGCCACGGCAACTGTCATTTCTGCCCCTGGTATGACGTCGCCTCTGGACCCCATCTTCCTGCCTTCTCCGGTATACCCCTTTCCGACGACGAAACCCCCGACTGTTACCGTGAGCACCTTTCTTGCGGTTGTACAGCCACTGTTGGATATTATTCAGAAGCTTCTTACTTCGTCGTCTGCTCCGGATGTGTTTGGTCCCTACTCGACTGGGCCGATGAAAAAGAGGAGCACACAAGCTGCTAGTGTGGGACTATCGGATGTCAAGGCACTTGTTGTTGCGCTTGTCAAGCAGGTCTTGGCTATCATTAATAACTCCCCGGCTGGTAGCGTGACCAAGGGACTCCCGCTCGATGCTGCGACTGGCGCGATTGACACTGTTACTAATGCCGCTGGTGGACTACCCATTGGCACTGTGACTGATACTCTTGGAGGTGCCACTGGTGGTCTTCCTGTTGTCGGCAGTTTGACTGGTACTCTTGGAGGTGCCGCTGGTGGATTACCCGTTGGCGCTGTGACCGGGGCTCTTGGAGGCGCCACTGGTGGTCTTCCTGTTGTCGGTGGTTTGACAGGTGGGGTTGGAGGTCTCACTGGTGGACTACCCATTGGCGCTGTCACTGGTACTCTTGGAGGTGTCACTGGTGGTCTTCCTGTTGTCGGTAGTTTGACTGGTGGGATTGGAAGCATCGCCAGTCGAGCACTGCGACGTCGTCAGCTCTCTGGCTTGGGGAGCATTGTTGGAGCCCCCAAGGCTATCGCACCGCTTGTTCAGTCCGTCACTGGTGCTGCGACCGGAAGCACAGGGAACCTTCCAATTGTGGGGAGTTTGCCTGTTAACCCCGGTTCGATTATCGGCACAGCTACCGGTGCTGTATCTGGAAACACTGGAAACCTTCCAGGCGTCGGCAGCCTACCTGTTGATCCAAATGCTCTCGTCAACACAGCGACTGGTACCGTCGCATCCGTTGCCGCAGGAGTACCCGTCGTGAACAACGTGATTCCGGGAGGCCTCAGTATCACCGGCAACATACCCACCTCTCTCGACCCTTCATCACTTGTAAACACAGTAACTGGCGCAGCCACAGGCCTCAACGTCGTCGGCACTCTACCCGTCGACCCATCGACCGTCGTCGGCACCGTAACCAACGTCCTCCCTGCCCCCGTCGCGAACCTCGTCCCAGGCGACATCACCAGCACGATTTCCACCGGAAATCTCGCTGTCGTGAACTCTCTGCTCAACGCAGTTATCATTCTGCTCGGCGGTCTCGATCTCAACATTATTGGTGGCCTTGCCAAACGCTCCACCGACGTCTCCCTATCCAGCCCCACGCATGCTGAACTCCACAAGCGCGAGGCCCTCTACCCCGTCCCTGTCCGTACAATGCGTCATGGAGAAAGGAAACGCCAGAGTGCAAACGTCGACCTTGGTGCTTCTAGCTTGGATAATGCTGCGCACTTGGGTAATGGAGAGTTGATGGCTCTTCTGGGCCCTGGTGGTAGCTTGGATCCTATGGGCTTGATGGCACAAGAGGATCAGTCTGAGGATGCTTACTATGCTTCTGCGCCTGGTGGTGCGAACTCTGCTGAGCAGTACTATCCGCCCATGGGCGACAATGTGGTGCCGGCGTTTGAGGGCTACTCTGAGTAAGACGAAGCTCCTGTTTCGTATGCGAGTAGTGCGGCTATTACGGCTCTGGTTGAGAATTTTGTGAGCGTAATGGAGCTTGTTTAGGATACAGGGTTGGACGAGGGGGTGTTTAGATGGGGGAGATATGTGGGGATTAAGGGTTTCGTTACAAGTGAGTTGGTAGATGAGGAAAAAGTTTGACAAAATTGGTTGGAGGAGAGAACAAGATTGCTAGGATGATCTGAGTCATTGGTGGTGTTACGAAGGCCTTTGATATTGACGACTTGTGTTTTTCTTTCTTCTCTTTGCCTAGTAATGACATGATGTAGTTCGGAGAAAATCCATTTTTACCCCGCTAGCATACGTTTAGGAGGGCTTGATATGGGCAGCTGTAATTTTTCTCCGGATAAACGGTTCAGCATCACTAACGTCTCTCCTTGTCCTCTTACAGATGCATTGCTCGTATTGACAGGCCTCGGGCATTCACTCACAACAGGTCAGCTCTGTGATGGTAGTTGGGATCTGTCAGCATCCGTCCCACAGAAATATGGACCCACATTATATATGCTGCAGGGGGAGTGCGGAAGACGATACACTCGCTGTACGTAAAGTATACCAGGGTTTGATCACGTGACTCGGATTTCAAGTTAGGAAGTGGGTGTCTCCATAATGGCTTTACTTTTTCACACAATGTGACGAAACAGGACTATTACGTTTTTCTCTCTCTTCCTTGACCAAGCAGATACACCAAGCCCGTCCGTACTGCATATGTGTCTAGAGTATTCAATAAGCCCTCGCGTGCCGCCGGTGTATTGATAAGCAGGCAATAAAGCATGAATCTCTGCGTAAGGAAGAGCGCACTCCCGAGGGAAAGGATGTGGCTGTTATGACCGGGTACGTATTGCTCATGAGTGATTTTGCGGGACGTTGGGGGCCAGCCCGCGGTGGCGCGGTGGCTGAAGATGAACCCTGAACTTTTGTATTGTTATGTCTCTAGAAAGGCACGTATTCCGGTGAAGGTACCGTTCACGTGCAGACCCAATTACCCGGTCCTGGGCAATGCGGGGGCGTACCTGCAGTTCACACCGCCATCGCAGCCTCATATGATGGTATTAATGCGCGCTCATATTTAAGTATTGCAGCTCTGTATTGGTGTGGAGAAGACGTTGTGTGGAAAGACGGATGTACAAGCGCAAGCGATGGGAAGACGGCTCGGGGTTCCACGCACTATCCTGTCCGGACTTTGACCCCGGTCGTTGGCGAGTCCAAATCCGTTGTAGTAGTGTTGCCTGTCAAATGCATGCTTCAGTGTGGGCCGCATTGTAGCGAATACAAAGCCATTGTGCGGGCTCCCAGCTGGAAGTGCAGCTGAAATATGACGGCCGTTCTATTGAATAACGCCTTTATCATCTCTTTGGCCATCTTGGCTATCATTGTGTTCTAACCGACACATGTGAAAGTGACATATGCGCAGAGCGGCAGGCGTTGGCTCATTCGGTAAATCGCGTCGACATGTGGCGTCTAATACGGCATGTTGATCGTATCTTTGAGATGAGCCACGCGGGTAAATGAGCCCCAACACACAGGGACCCCCACAGGACCCTTATACGGATGGGTTCTAGCTTACACGACGGTTAGTCTGTCGACGTTAGCAGATCCCAAAATAGGAGGATGCAGCTGAAAAGGATGAATGCGAGACTGCAATCAGCGTTTCACGTCATATGCCCATGACGTCTACGTATCCGGGATGTGGACGACCATCACTGGGTCTATTCCGGCCCGAGTCCGGGGTATAGACGACGCGTAGTCTGAATACCGTAATGCGGAGGAAGCAGAGATTGTCGGAGAGACAAGCTTGTCGACGTCGAAGCTTATGGACGAGCGTCTGGTCACGCGACGGATAATCCATAGGGCGGGCTGTCATATATACCACATATACCGATATCCTAGGTAGTACCCTGTGGTATTCTACTATAATATATAGGCAATATGCGTTACTTGAAGCAACTTCGGGAGATGCGGAAGAGATCGCACTCGGACCGAAATGCTCAGATGGCTCCTGGATGATTCTGATAGTCTAACGACATCGATCTTCGCAATCGCGATTAGTAGATCGGGAAAGGCCAAGTTACCACTGCGTCGTTGCGATGTACTCGAGTCATGAGTACCTTGATTGTCAAATTTTACAGTCATGGAGTACTAGTGATGTGAAGTTGGTGAACCTACAGAGCCGTTGGATGCGCAAGCTCTCGCTCTCGTGGTACCCGATGCGGAGAGCCCGGTAAACGGGATTTAGGTGGCTGACACGTGAGCTGGTAGAAGGTGGCATGCGCCGAGACCGTCTGTAGTCAGATGTAATCAGATCGCATATGACACGAGGCGGTCATATTCGTGCAAGGCTTAGTGTTCAGTTGGTGCGGACTAACTATAGTTAGGGTTTGACGAAGTCAAAATATATGTGTTAGCGTCACCTTGAGTGACAGAAAGCGAAGACATATCCACCATATTCCGAACGGTTAGCCAATCATGAATCGCCCCACATGTGTGCACCTAGTATCTAGACATGTGAGAGCTTCAAGACCTCCTGACGATATGACTAAATGTCAAGTTTTGGGTCACCGTGAGCCGGAAGTAAGATTTCTGCTGCTTGTCCACCAATCATGTGCTTGCGTATTTTGGGATTCCCGGGAGGTTTAGTTGAGAGTGATGACATGCTAAGGGTATGGGTTCTCCGGCCTGCAGGCACAGCGCCGGACTAATGCACTTTTCCGCCCTACGGCAGAGGACCGAGACGGCGTCTGATGCGTAGCGCATGTTCGCATGCAAAGTCGAATAGCCCAGGTGTTTGGAGTCGCGAACGACGAGATGATGATAGGCCTGTTAGTCCAAGTGTCCCGGTGACGTACCCATGTTTGAGACAGAAGGTTGTTGTTTGTGTTGGCCAGGTCAGGCCACGACGAGTTCGCAGAGATGGTGGGGCATGGCCACCACCACCACCACCAAGCCTCGCATTGACTCGAGGCCCTGAATTTTGCCGCACACACGACTTTGCGGCGCAGCGGTTGCGGTGCTCTACAGTACGAGCCCACACCGGTCAAGGCAAACCTATGACCAACCCAAACTCAGTAGAAACTTCTACGCGTCGGCACGCGTTTGTTGGGTATCTCCACATGGTGGCGCTAAGGCGGCAAAAGGGGGCTCGAAACTTCGGATGTTCCAGGGACGGGTCGCCCCCCATCAACGGTGCCTGACACGCTTTTTTACCAAAACGTTGAACAGCTCTGGCAGGCCGGGGGGATCTTGGTCTTAGTTATTCAAACGACATGTGTAGCTAAGAGCTGCTGGCGTTTCTCTCGGGAGCTAAGGTCCGTAGGCCCACGCGCTGAGCTGTGAAGGCAGCTGAAGTGAGCCCGGTCCCGCATCGGATTCGGATGCACAATTGCCTTGGATGATGACTTTGTGGATCCAGCAATGGTCGGGCTTGTTGCCGGTATTGGGGATCAGCCATGACGGCTAGAAATGGGGACGAAAAAACACCCCATCCACTGATAGCAACCCGCTCCACACCATGCTGCCTATCTCAACGGTTATCCTCCGACGTGAGTAATTCCTTTCTGGGCCTACCGTGGAAAAGCAGTTTGTACAAGGCACATAGTAAGTACAGTACACGCGACAGCAGTCGTACAGAGGTTGGCTATTGGGCACATGCGTTGCTGCCAGACGACGTTCGATCAAGCAGCACTGTTGCATATGCATGGTGGCTGCAGGGTCGATCCAATCAGACGGTCCAGTCAGCCTCTGCCATGGCGAGTCGTTCGAGACGGCGGGATTGGGGCCTCGATCAGAGCCCACACGAGATTGCGTGTTGGAAGGGTGTGTGGGCTGCTGGCCTCTTGCTGCTCTTGCTGGTGCTGGGAACCACGCCGCCATTGCGCTCAGTCACTGTAGACGCCCGTGGAGGCTTTCTCGGCACCGGTCGCGCGCTTCGGAGGTGGGATGCTCTTTTGGATTTGCTCGAATCACGATGCACCAGCGGGAACAGAGGTGAGGGCTGAAGGTGGTGGGCTTCGGCTCCATAGAGCCAGTCCTGTGCCGCATACGAGTCCTGTGCCTGGACCCGACGGTGCATCCTGGCCGTCAGACCCGCCTATGGCTTCATCCTGGCCGTCTTCGCATGCCCGGTCGCTGGTCTTGGCTACTTTACTTTGGAGGCCCTTCCGGGGTCAGGCCACGCTAAGCTAGGGCCAATTGAGCCAGCAGGGGTCTGTGGTCTATTCCCTCTCTCAGGATCGCCCGCCTCCACTTGAACTTTAGTACTTACACCCAGGCGGCCCAACCAGGAGCCACTGTCATGACAAGGGCTTTGTCCTGCATCGAGCAGCCTCCCTCATGCCGCACCGGCTTTTTCTACTTCTACCAAAACGTCCCGTCGTTTGTCGTCTTTCACTCGCTTTGGCCTCAAGTGCCTGTATATCCGACCATAAACCTTAATACGCTCTTTAGACGTGCCGTGTTTAGACTAACGGGCACATCACCACCTCCACATTTCTATTGTTTCGTTTTCTTGACGTGCCGACTTCCTGTCAAGCACTACCATCACAGCAACCGGTTTCACCTGCGCGGCATTGCCCTAACAAGATCACGCCCTATAACACACCGACCTCATTACTTGGCTCACGCGCGGACAACGCCCTCGCCGGGTGCACTACCCAGACCCTATAAGCATCTGATCTCGCACCCTGTGCCCAAGTGAGAGCATACTGCTGGTCAGACTTGCATGTCACACATGGTCAATACACTCTGCTCCGACTTTTCGTAAAGAGCATAGGGCTTGCAACATGGTCGACAACACCACATCAGCAGCGGACCTCCGAGGGCGCTGTCCTCCTCCCTTCTACGATGCGGCACAGTTTGGATTTGGCGGCTGTAGGTACACCGATTCCCAATCTTGATACAATCGCTAACCAAGCAGTCGTCGAGGGAAGATTCTGTGCGCCTGTCGGAACCACTGGCCTCGTATGCTGTTTGCCATGTCCCATGACAGATTTCCTGTACCCACAGAGTGAGTGCCTGTTGACTGGATACCGTCACCAACCTTGCTGATGAATCAAGGCTTCAACACCGCGTATCGCGCCGCCGAAGTCCTCAACGTTGTTAGTCTTATATTGCTGGTCTTCATGTTGATCACATATGCGGTCCTACCGCCAGAGAAGACGCGCCGTCACTATCTCAGTTACTGTCTGATCATCGCCGCAATATTCATCGCCGTAGGTTTGCTGTAAATCCCTCGAATTACCTTACCATATGCTAACATTCGCTAGCTTGGCTTTGTGATACCCTTTGGCGCCCAACCGGAGCAGTGCTATGACAAGATTACCCCTAACGACATGTATTCGAGTTTGACATGCGCCTTCTCTGGCGCCTTCATTCTCTCTGGCGGTATGTCAATCGGTGTATGGATCTTTATCCGCGCTCTCTCTATGCATCTCCAAATTTGTTGGGACGTCACTCCAGGAAAGAAGTTTTTCTACTGGGCGCAAGGTCTGGGTTGGTCGATCGCAGCCACCTTCTTCACTCTCACCATCACCATTACTGGAGTCTCTTTCAGATTTGGCGATGTCTGCCATGTGAACGCTGAGCACTCGATGGAAGACTTTTGGGGACCATTGCTCGCCATAGCTGGTGGTGCTATGGTTATCCAGATAGCAACGTAAGTTCGCCCATGCACCGCCACATGCCACATTACTGACACCCATTCGCAGCTTCGCTTATTGCATCAAGGTCTATCTCCAGAACATGTTCAGTGACGACCAAACCGAAACGCAGAGTAGCGCTGGTCTTCCCTCCTACACGACAAGCTTGCGCAAGCGCTCCGCACGAGTCGTTTACCGACGTGTTCGTAAAGTTCTCTATCTCCAATGGCGTGGTATCATGATTGTGGTCTTCATTCTAGTAGATGTCATCTTCTTCTCCGTGGTTTTCGTCTGGCTGAACAACGTCACTACGCACGCCACCGCCAATGTCCAGGAACTCTACCCGTTTATTTTGTGTTTGATGCAACATCCCGACGACCCATCCCCATGTTATAAGGTCGGCCAGGCATTCACTGTCAACGAATCCACAGTCGTTGCAGTTCTGATAATGCTTTCCTTTGCTGGCATCCAGGTGTTCTTCTTACTCGGCCGTTGGAGCATGGTTGCAGGATGGCGCGACTTTATCAGAAGCAAGTTCAGCAAAAATCGCGAGTTCGTGTCCTTGGACGCTAGGAAGCCCACCGAAGATGTGCTACGCCAATTCGAACTCAAAAACTTTGACCAAAAGTCACCCCCGGTCGCATACTTCACTCCTGGGTTGGCGAGTTACGCTGTCGAGAACCCCCGATCAGATACTCCCGACCATTTCAACAAAGAGATACAGCGCGAATACAGGAGTCCCACACAAAGCTTCTCGACTCCAAGGCCACAATCCCGGGCGCAACACATAGAGTGGGATCCCAGAAGCTCAATGGCTAGAGGTGGTTTGGGATTGCATCCTCCCTCCGATTTTGACAATAAGGTCCGAGAATGAAATCAAGAAAAGTTTTCTTCTTTTTTTCCCAAAATCGTTTCAACTTGAGTATCAAACCCATGGTCCTTACCAAAGACACGGTTCGACCGGCACATTTAGCCGCGAGTTATTAGAGCACACGCGGATGACGGACGAGGATATATCCGTAAGCCTGTCGATCACAGTATTGACACTAGCGATGCTATCCGTGTCCACGCTTACGGCTACCCGCGACGACAGACTCCGTATAGTCAGCTTTGGCTGTACATAGACGGTTAGATGCCGCTTTCTCACGACTGACTCGCCAACCGACTACGCGGAAGTCAACGGCCCCTTTGAGGCCATGACCATAACATTCCCAGTCGGCGATGATCCTCCATCGGTATCGCTCATCATCTGCATTCCGCTGCCAGCATTTTCAAGGTTACGAAAGACTTTCTTCCTGCATTTCAGCGTACGTGGACACGCGCGGCGTGTACGAGAAGGCCAAGGCCTTAGTCTCACTCTACTTGCTCATTACAGCGAGATCTCTGGGGACGGCATCACGATCTACTGAGATGATCACCGTCCAAGCCTTATGGGCGGCGTCAGCTCTCAAAAATGGGGGTTGTAAAGTTCCGTGGTCCATTATCTTATTTATTTGTTTTCTGCTTTGCTTTTTTCACGGGCATATACCGTTGGCGGGCAATTTCAAACTACCGTTACATGCCCGGCTTGGACCCCTGTGCCGGGACAATATTTCCTATGTCTCAAACGAGCGATGGGTGTACACCAACGCGTCATCCCGAGTCCCATCTTCGATCAGTGTTTGCATATGGGAGTAGCCCTGCTGATCTAATCTTAGTTCAACTATCAAACTTGACATATAGTAGGGCAAATATACACTTCGATAGAATTCTTCACCAGTGTAATAACAGGTCCTTCTATGTCCGCTGACTTGCACGGGACCCCTTCTCTAAAGATCATCTGATTGCCCAGGGTCGTTTTTCTCGACGCTGATCAACGGGTTGTACCCCAGAACATACCGGCAATACGGATGAAAGCAGGGCGTTCTAGACGTCGATCTTGGTTAAGAACGGACAGCATGCGCAAGATGTCGCCGAGACCAAAGGAAAGGGCCAAGAAAACCCATGGCAAGAGAAGCACTGATCTTCTTTCCCTTGCCCTGGGGGGCCCGTCAGCGACATCGTGGTGCCGGCAAAGTTTCGGTAATACTCCGTGACGCATCCGGACCACTAAGATTTATTCCCAATTGGACGAATCGGCGTACGTATAGCCAATAGCCATGCTAGTTCTCCGTGATGCTCCGTGCCATTTGGTTCTTCTGTCCTCATCCGGTGGCGGTTGTGGTTCCTCTGCATTCATTCCGCTGCGCTCCGTCAAGCTCCGTACGTGTGGCCCAGCAAACAGGAACAGATGCCCAAGACCCATTTATGCGCACCGGTTCCGGGCGCAGCAAGGCCTCGAGACTCAAGAGGCCGCGGAAGCATCTGCAGCTGCAAAAATCCAAGCACATTTACATTTCACGCCGCATGGGAAGTCGGCGATCTGCGGAGTACAACCTCCAAGGCACTTCGCTATCGTCTCCAAACAAGCAAGGCGGCCCTGGCCTTCCAGAACAGCGTTCGACGGGAAGACACGCGACTGCCTTGAGAGGACGGAGCATTATCATGAATTGAGAAGTATCTCCATCCCCATGCGCGGGGCCACAACGCCGTCTCCTTGCCTCGAAAAGGTGCAATGATGCGCTCGTTTGGATGCAGGCATGAACGCGTGCTCGGCACGAGCTGCAGGAACAGGCATCTAGGCTATAAAACGACGGTCTGAGTGGACGAGGGTGTGCTCAAAGTAGTCTGGGCGCGCTAAGAGTAAATCCTTCGGCGGCTCGGCTCCGTATGTTTCAAAGGCAACCGAGATGAAGAAGGCCGGGTGGGCATGCGAAATTGGGGAAGTGGTTGGAAGCGAAGTCAGCATCCGCTTCGATGAGTCATACTGCTTACTTTAGTTATCAACGGCAGAGGAAGATGGGGACGGCTGTGGGAGCCTCACAGCGGTATTGACGGACCGTGTCGTGTTCACGTGCACCGGCGCGGCGCGGTGAATCCGAAACTCCTTGGTACTATCAAAAGCATCCCCTTATGCGACAGGAGTTGTTATTAGCTCTCTTTTTCATCGTATTCCACCAACTTGCCGTACGTACATACCGTAGGGCATCCGTCGGGCAGACTTTCTAAGCGATAGATGCACCACACATGTGCGTCATATCAGGTGGCTGCGTCAGAGGTTTCGACCTCGTATCATGAAACTTCGGCATTGACGTGTGCACACTCTATTGTCCGCATTGTTGCTAGCATCAGCTATTGCTCTCTGATCAGATATATGTCCGGACCTCTGCTTGCTTGCTTGCTAATTCTTCCAAGCTTCTTGCATGCTGACAGGTTCAGCTAGATTGCGTGGCACTCTGTTTCTGTTTCAGATCCATGTGGTGCATCTGTCCCACCTAGTTTGCTCTCGTGCACGATACCCTCCACACCAGCTATATTGTTCTTACGCATGAATCAGCCGAGATGTGTAATCAGAATGTGGGGTGTTGTCGGCTGAATGGCTTACCACGCACCCGTCTGCTTTCAGGCTATGCTATACTTCACTATACGCAATATAGCCTCTTTGTTTGATGTAGGTAAGCAGCATGAAGTAGTCACACGTCCGGCTTCCTGCACACCAGCATAGTCCCATGCAACTGCTTCAAGCTCTATCCTGAGATTGTTATGTTGTGCGCAGTTGAAAGCGATGTGATGCTAGAAAGCCGCATGCTATGCATGCTGTTTTCAAGTTTTCGATTGATTCATCCCTTTGCCATGGTATTGCGTTTGGTATCCTGAGGTCCTATTAGCGGTTGTAGTGTTGTTCGCACTACCACCATGCTAATGCAGTAGAACAACTCAATGTTTGGCTAAGAAATCGCGGGAACGTCGCTTCTCCAAAATAATCATTATCAAGTTCGTGAACGTGTGATCACTGACTCGAAAATGTTTGTCAAGTCAAGCCTCGCATTGCGTGATCGACCGAATGTTTTGTAACGTCATGACGTATAGAACAAGAAAGATCACCCACCATAGCGTACGCGTATCGATTGTTCTACCCCACCAACGTTATCGTAACCAAACAACGTAGACTTCTCCGCAACCAAATCCCCGCCTTCACAATCACGCGCAGTCATTTCTTCCAAGCCTCAACTACTACGTAACCTGATCTCTGCACCAGTCAGCGATCAGTTCACCCCACCTCACGGCGCTACATCGCGAGCATGGTCGCAATGGGAGGCGGGCCAGAACTTCCGTCCCAAGGCACGCCAAAAGAGAAGGAACTTGTATTGTGCACACTGCCAGGGCCTGAAGAGCAGGCAGCAGGAGGCATCAAAGCCTTGAAAGAAGCATTCGATGACGTGGAAGTAAAGTACTATCAATCCAAACACAGCAATGGAAAAGCAGAGCCACTTGTTGTTCCTGACGGTAAGTGACCATGTCCGCGCAATGGTTGTAGTTGCTTTTGTACGACGTTTGGCGCAACGGGGCTGCATTCGTGTCACCGATCAGCGCATACGCAAGGCTTGTTACGTTGACATGTTGTCTGCTACGTTCTCCGTGTACGACATTGGAAGACTAACCCTACAGCCAGATGTCCTTCAACGCGCAAACTACATGGCAACGCTCTTTTGGCTTCCTTCTTCACCAAAGTCCATCCCCCGTACCAAACTCATCCAATTCTTTTCTGCAGGCACCAACCATGTTAGCAATCATCCCATCTATACTGACTCGGAGATTCCATTATGTTCGGCAAACGGTGTCCACGGCCCCCAGATCGCAGAGTGGGTCATTATGATGGATTTGGTCCATAGTCACAGCTACACGAAGCTATACGACAACCAGAAGAAGAAGGTCTGGGATCAGGCAGATGGCTCGAATGTTAGCGATCGAGTCGGGAAAAAGGTCGGGATTTTGGGGTACGGAAGTATTGGACGGCAAGGTATGTTGATCATTTCCTCTAGACCCGGCCACGCGGATTTATTAGCGGATGCGGAGACGTCTTCAACATGTCACACGCATAGTCTTGTTGGCCTTTTCTTTTTTCGATCGGACTTCCGGTCAACCTGTCGTGCTGACTGAGTCATGGCCATTTCGTTCATTTCCTACTGCACACGCGCTTCCTCTCTCATGAGCTAGTGTTCCAAGCTAACTCACGCATGCAGTCGCTCGCGTAGCAAAAGCAATGGCTATGGACGTGATAGCGTATACTGCATCGCCCCGCAAAACCCCCGAATCCAAGCGCGATGTGGGCTACATTGTGCCCGGCACTGGAGACCCAGATGGCAGTATCCCAAGTGCATGGTACAGTGGAACTGATAAAGCAGATATGCACGAGTTTTTGAAACAGGAAATTGATTTACTTGTTGTTGCTGTACCCTTGACGTAAGTGGTCGATTCTTTTTGGTCACAGGTTTGATACCCGCTTTGAGCAAATGGCTAACATGTGGTCTGCAGTAAAACAACGACACATCTCCTGTCTACTGAAGAGTTTGAGCTCTTGCACAAGTCGAATCCCAGGGGTACTTATGTTGCCAATATTGCGCGTGGTCAGATCATTGACCAAAAGGCACTCATCACTGCTTTGGAGCAGAAGCAAATTAGTGGTGCAGCGCTCGATGTCACGGACCCAGAGCCATTGCCAAAGGACGATCCACTGTGGGAAGCACCAAACGTGCTCATCACGCCACATTGTAGTGGATCAACAGACGTCTATGCTGATCGAGCATTCCAAGTGCTGATCGAGAACATCAAGAGAGAAAGGAGTGGGGGCAATCTGATCAATGAAGTGAATCGAAAGAGGGGCTATTAAAAGCACGGCGTCCTGCAATGCAATGTAGACATATTATGCGTAGTGTCAATAGATGATCGGTACAGGGTATAATAAGATACTCCGATAGACTCCACGTGGAACAATTCCGTATCCTGCTGCAGCTAGTCACACTGCTCCGCTCCTCTTCGCTTTCCGCGGCATTTGGAAAGCCCGGAATGCTATGCGCCATTGGTTGTGTATTACCGTCTGTTGAAGATGCCAGAAAGCATGTTACTAGCCAGACTACTCGCGAGCCCAGAGCCGTACATGGCGTTTGAAGCAAAGCCCGTTGCCTGGCTAAACTTGTCGCATCTCGAGAAGGCGAGTGTATTCGTAATCGTAAGGACGAGAGCGATGACTAGGTGATATGTTAGCCTGTCCGTTTCTCTCTCTCTCTCTTTTCCCCGTGCATTTCCCTCCAAAGAATCCATACATACCAACAAGCGTCAACCAAATAAACTCCAGACTAACCAACGCCACAATCGCCAACACAACCCACAGCACAGGTTGCGCATACAACGCCAGCCAAAAAAACCGCTTATCCGTCGCATTAATCTGCCTTCCCGTTTCCGGGTCCAAACTCTCAAACACCCAGCGTCCGTCGCCCGTGTTGGCGTCGACTTCGTTCCACCACCGGAGGCCTACAAGTCGGCGGCCAGCGATGTTCTTGAGGTAGTAGAAGTCCATGGCGAGGAGCAGGATGGTGATGATGAAGATTAGGACAAAGTTTGAGGTTAAGAGACGGAGGCCGAGGAGGTAGACTAGCAGAGATGCTGATGAGGGGGGAGGGGTATTAGTTGTGGTCTGGTAGTTTAGAGAGGTGGATATGGAATTGGGTGTCGAAGTGCTGGAGGTGTTAGGTAGGCAAGGTAGGCTTACAGATGCGGAAAAAGAGAAATGTAAGAAGTGTTATCGGATGGCTGCTTAAACGCCAGCTCAGCGAGCCGGGCGCTGGCGCTGCCGGAGCATTTTGTGCGGGCTCCATTGCGTTTGCGATTGTTTGGGAAGGTTGACGGTTGTTGTGTGCAATGGGATGTGAGCTTGGGTGAGCTTCACGTGGCTACATTTCTCAGGGACCTGCGAGACGCGTCGGCGATCGGCGTTTGGTGGAGCTTGCGCATGCCCGCCCGCGTTTTCCCCGCACGTCATAGTTGGCTTCCCCGAGTTGTGTGTGTATTGGAACGGGTATCTTGCCATTGGGACTCTGAATCCCCTTCAAATTTTTTTCGTGGTTTTGGGATTGCAGGTTGGAGTAGCTTTAGACATCATGGCTGCGCCTATTATTCGTAGGGCGTGCATGTACGGTATGAAATTGACACTCCTCACATCCTCTCCGATCCCAAGTCTCCAGCGCAGCAACAATAGCTCAAGTACACCACAACTAATATGTATCCACAGTGCCATCTTCTTCCAAGAAGATGCTGGAGAAATCCTTCGCCATGCACGCCGACAACGTAACCTACGACCTCGAAGACAGCGTCGCCCCACACATGAAAGCCAACGCGCGCTCGAACCTGCGCTCCATTCTCTCTACCAAACGCCCCTCTGGCATAAAAGAAATGTGCGTGCGCATAAACAGCGTTGACACGGGCCTTGCCCTAGAAGACTTGACAGAAGTGCTCAAGGGCGAGCACTTAGATGCCATTATGTTGCCTAAATGCGAGAGCGCCGCGGACCTGCACTTTGTAACAGACGTGATACGGCATCTGAGTCCCGAGCGACATCCAAGTAATACTTCAGCGAAGAAACAGGGACACAGGGAGCCAGTGCGTATAATAGCGCTTATAGAAAGCGCAAAGGCGATTCAGAATCTCAGCTCCATATGCGCTGCGTCGCCGTACTTGTCAGGTCTGGTTTTCGCAGCCGAGGACTTTGCGAAAGATATGAGTCTGACGCGTACGCCGTCGCTAATGGAGTTTATATACGCAAGAAGTGCCATTGCGACGGCAGCGCGGGCGGCCGAGTTGCCATCGACGATTGATTTGGTCTGCACGAGTTATAAAGGGGAGGAAGGGCTGAAGACGCTGGAGGAAGAGTGTCTGAACGGGAAGGGCTTGGGTTTCAATGGGAAGCAGTGTATACACCCGAGTCAGGTTGGTGTGTGCCATAGAGCATTTAGTCCCGGGGAGAAGGAACTTGAGTGGGCGGCGAGGGTGGTGATTGCGGATGAGAAGGCTAGTCAAGCGGGAAGGGGGGCGTGGACATTGGATGGGAAGATGATTGATGCGCCGGTTGTCAAGAAAGCGCATGCGGTGCTGAAACATGCTCAAGTGTGCGAGATGGATATTAACGCTGTGAGGGAGAGATGGAAGGGCCAGGAGCCAGAGTAGCTGCCGATCATATGCTGCTACTTTTATATTTTATATTCCTACATGCTTTCCTTGCCCGGTGAAGCTTTATGCCTACACGGTGATCATGACGCTTGCGTTCTTGTACCAGCTCAAAAGCGGGTTGTCTCCGTTCTTTGTAGTCGTTTCCGCAATGTCTGCTCGGCCGGCCATGAAATCTTCATGGAGATATGTGCGTGCGAAGCGCCCTGTTATAGCGGTATACATGGGCTCCATGACTTCAAAGTCGGTAGGGAAGAGGATATCGAAGTAGCCTTGGTGGACCTAATTCGCATTAGTGATTGTTGTCAGACAGATTCGACATGAAGACTTACAAGAGGGGTGGAGACAGGAATCATCTGCCTCTTGTACCTCGTCTGCACCACGGGCGCATTGATACCCTCGACCGAATCAGCTAGTTTGTGGAAGTCGCTGCTGACCAATTTGTGATTTGGAAACTTCTCATATAGCGTATAGAAGAACTGCATCAGCTTTGTTGGTATGTACTCTGGCGTACTCAGGTTCGAGCGAAATGGCACCAGACTCCTCAAGTTCTGCATTACTCGCGAGCCTTGTAGCGGATGCGGGTATGACGTACACGCAGCGTGTCTGCGCTTGAGGAACTTGGCCGCAAGGGGGTCAATATTGCGGGAATAGTGTTCGAAGAGTTCGCCACGGGGGTCGATAACGACTTGGGACTGGTATGGCATGCCGGTCTCAAAGTCATACTTTAGCGCATCATGAGCGAAGTTGTCGAACACTTCAAGCGCGAGGAAGTAGCAAGGTGAAGAGACGTATACGTTCCAGTCGAAGATGCTACGATTGACAATTTCCACCTTGTCCGAGTGACCTCGTGCATATGCGGAGTGGCCCAGACCTTTTTGTTGGAGGTCGGCCAGTTGGCTGGAGATTTCGATAATCTTGAACTTTGTCCGCTCATACACTTCTGGGTGTACATCTCTTATGAAGTCCAAAATGTTCAACATCATGGTTCCATTTCCCGCACCCATTTCGTATATGTTCAAATCGTGATATGGGTAAAAGTTGTACTTGTAGTCTTCGACGAGGTATCGCGCGATCGCTTCACCATAGTAAGGCGAGAAGAGTTCGGTTGGAGTATGCCAGAGCTGGCGCAGGTCGTTTGGCTCTTGGTAATCTAGTTCGTCTTCGAAGGCTGTATAGCGATGTCGTAATTGCTGGAAGAACTCGTGCTCTGAGTTCATGGCGTTGAATTCGAATGGATCGCCCGGCGAGAAGATGACGACTTGCTTGGAGAAGTAGCCATAATTTGGATTGTATAGACTGTCTGCAGATATATTAGCGCAGTCCGACCAGCTCAGAGGGTTCTCACACCATCTATGAAATCTCGTAACAGCATCTTAACTCTCCGCGGTCGTTCTCTTCTACTCCGCAGCATGTCCGCCGTGACCATTGGATATCTCTCAAACTCCTCGGTCCTCTCCTGCGGGAATGCGTGTTTTCTTGGCGTCCATCTGCTCTCCCGCTTCGTCTCTCCCTCTCCCAATCGTGTGGCCTTCCCTCTTCTTTGCTGGTGTGGTATGCGGGCAGCTGCGAGAGTCGGACGACCTCCGCGGGCAAGACATTGCGACGCTCGGTGAGAGAACAGCTGGCGGAAAAGCTGCGTAACGAGAGGCGAGTCCATTGGCGCCAATGGTGAGCGTCGCGAAAGCTTTGCGATAATGAGGGAACTTTGGTAGACTTGCGCGAACGCACGTGGTGAGCTTTGCGGGACACTCCCGCCAAGACGAGGACATCGCCAAATCTCCACTTTCCCGACCATCACTTGCTACCTGCATAATTTCAAACTTCTGCCTTCCAAAAAAAAATGTCCGATCACACGAGATATTATATTCTAGGCGCTTTTCTACTAGGGGTCGCCTTGACAACTACGTACAACAAAAACTTTGCGAAATTAGAAAATGAAGATGCAGGCTCAGAATTATCTCATAAGGAACGCAAAAGATTATTGACGAGTTTGTCAAATATCACTGATTTAGATACTCTAAGAAAGAAAATATCCCAACTTGAGAGCTCGTTGGAAGAAAGCACAGGAAACGTTAAACAAGGCATCGAAGGATGCATAGGCGACACTCCGCTGATCAAGATCAAATCACTTTCAGAGTACACAGGATGTGAGATATTCGCAAAAGCTGAGGTAGGGACTCTGGGCCGATTTCATGGTTATTCTGCTCATCCGAATGATTAGTTTCTAAACGGAGCGGGTAACAGTCCAAAAGACCGAGTCGCATTGAGCATCATCGAAATGGTAAGAATCAGATACACTGTGATAGATGTCCTAATTGAACCCAGTACTTACTTAAAAACAGGCAGAAGAAAAGGGACTGCTCATTCCACACTCTGGTGACACCATTTACGAAGGCACGGTAGGAAGCACTGGCATTTCACTAGCTGCAATATGCAGAGCACGAGGATATAAAGCACACATGTGAGTTGTCCACATGACGCGAAGAAACTATGGTTGACAAGCGACAGCTGTATGCCAAACGACATGGCAATCGAAAAGTCCGATCTCCTCTTGAAGCTCGGTGCTGAAGTGGAAAGAGTACGACCAGCACCCATCGTAGACCAAAAGCAATTCGTCAATCTTGCACGATCACGGGCGGAAGAGCATACTGCTAGCTCCGAAAAGCCAGGACGAGGGCTCTTTGCCGATCAATTCGAGACAGAAGCCAACTGGCGCGCACACTTCACAGGTACCGGCCCTGAGATCTACGAACAGACCGGACATCGTGTGGATGCATTTGTTAGCGGTGCTGGTACTGGAGGCACTATATCTGGAGTCGCCTTGTTTCTAAAGTCCAAGCTACCTGATATCAAAATCGTCCTTGCAGACCCCCCAGGTAGCGGTCTGTTCAATAGGGTCAAGTATGGTGTCATGTTCGACCCCAAAGAACGAGAAGGAACGCGGCGGAGACACCAGGTCGATACAATCGTTGAAGGCATCGGTATCAACAGGGTGACGCACAACTTCGACGTCGGTCGAGAGTTGATTGATGATGCAATCAGAGTCACTGACGACCAAGCGATATCTATGGCTCGTTGGTTGGTCGAGCATGATGGTATCTTCGTTGGAAGCTCTAGTGCTGTGAATTGTAAGTTGTGAAACATTCAGCAAAAGAGGAAGCTAACCGTGGAAGGCGTCGCTGCCACGAAGCTTGCAAAGTCGCTGGGACCTGGCCATCGCATTGTCACGATTCTGTGCGACAGGTAAGACAGCATCTGGTTATTTCAAGACTAAGCTGACATCTTCAAAGCGGTGCGCGACATCTGAGTAAGTTCTGGAAGAACACCGAACCTATTGGCGGCGTCGACAGTGACGTTTCTCTCCAAGCCATTCTCGACGCTTGAGACATTGTCTACTACACAACTACGGATGCCTCACCAAGCCCAAAATATTCGCCTCTATAGACAAGACCAGAGACCGTTTCGGCCAGCAAGATTCTGCCAGATCTGCTGATCGCATCTGAAACGGTATGCGCAGCCGCATTCAGATTGTGATAGATTCGCCAGCGCATAGTCAGCCAACAAGCCACCGCATCTTGAACAAGGACGATCAATCCCCGCCTTCTCCGACCATCACCACTACAGTAGAATGCGCAACATTGTGCAGCAGCAACCTTCCATTCTTCAATCGAACACAATGGACAAGTGACAGAAGCAAGACAAAGATTCTACACTTCACAAGAAGAGCCTTGGAGCCAGAACACCATGTCTTAGGCGTCGCAATGTCGTAACAAAGAACAAATCTCCAACAATGCCTATTCTCTTCTGACACCCTCTTTGTGCGTTTGTGACTTCTTTATATACTCCCAGCCGACCCCCAACCCTGCCCGCTTTGCTGCACAGTCCCGGCTACTTACCCCCTTTGCAAACAACGCGCAACGCAATTCATTTTCCCCGCAGCAAACTTTTTACCACCGTTCAGTCCGGCGAATCGAAGAAGAAGAAGAAGCTTACCAAACCGGGCAGAGAAGGAAGCAAGTCAAACACCCCACAAACAAGAACACACCCATGCCTACTCAACGCATGAGCACCCAAAACGGCATCAACAAAGCAAACCGCCCATCATCCCATCCCCGCAAAATGCCCCTCTCCACCCGCAACCCCGCCCTCGCACACAAAATCTCCCAAATGCGCCTAACAATCGCGCCCATAGTACACGTAGAAAGCGGTCTTCCCGCCCCAGACTACCCCCGCACAATGCTCTCCCTCTTCCTCCTCACAGAACCCCAACTAGACGCCCTAGCAGCCTACTACTCGCAATCCCACATCTCGGCCCTCACATTCCAGTACCCGTCTACCATGAACTGGCAGCAGCCGTTTCTGGAAAACAGTGAGAATCTGGCCGAGGATTGTAAGCTCGATGATTTGGAGAGGTTGAAGGTCAAGATGAGGATGTTTGCACGGTTCATTGGGATGAAGGGGGCTGAGACGCCGGGTTGGGAGTATGAGAGGCAGATTGAGATTTTGGGGAATAAGGTTAAGAGGAGTGTTAGGGACGAGGAGGAGGAGCAGGGGGTGGGGTTGAGGAAGTTTTTTGGGGGCATGGGGAATCGGTATTAGGGGGAGATGTTAAATAAGAGTTTTTTTGAGCGTGTTAGCGAGGTGGCATGTTTTTCTTAATGGCGAGATGCTAGGTAGCGTCACTGCATGCATGTTTATAAGATATTGCAACAGATACTGTTGTTAGCCATCTGGGTTGTGTGTCTCTAGATTGCCTTTGATCTGCTAATATTAGTGTGTTCGAATTTATCGTGCTCATCATAAGGTGATAGTTTTGCCATTGCAGGAGTAGTAAAGCCAAGGTAGCTGAAGCAAGAGCTTGCAGCAAATGAATTGAGTGGTATATCAATGTGAGCAGATTTGCAAAACTTGCAAAACTATTCCTACATACAGTCTTACACACAGCCTACTATCCTTTTTCTCCAAAATACGGCACTCTACCAACGAAGATTCACCGCCATATTCATCACAACCTTGCCCTTCTCACCACCCGGCACATTCAATCCAAACGCCCCACTCTTCACAACATCCCTCTGTAACCTCAATCCCGCATCACGCAGCATCCCCCATTCTCCACGCCCCAAATCCTTATCCCCAAGCATCAAAGCATTCTCATTTCCAAGCTCCGGGTCATAAAACGGCGACTTCGGATCCGTCGAATTGAGCGAATACGCACTAGCCGGGGGTACACAAACTGTTCCCTTTTCCGGCAACACGCCAGTTTGAAAGTACCTCCTCACATGCGAAAAAAGACAAGGATCAGACGAGGAAATGGAGCAGTGGCCCGCATGGTCGCTTACCAAGAAACCACTGCCGGGGAATTGGCTGTGCATGTAGCGGCCACTAAGCAGAGGCGTAACAGGATCAGCGGTGTTACTAATAAAGAGAATGGGATGTGAAGTTTTGCCTCCAACAGGGCCTGCAAACGAGTATTTTGCATGAATTTTCCAACCAGCGCAGCGCATCGCTAGCATGGACCAGAAAGAGCCGCCGGTGGGGGATAAGGTGTTTATGAGTTCCCAATACTCGATGAATTCTTCTTTGGTCATGTCGCTTCGGTCAATGCCGTCGCCGCAGAGGACGGCTGTCAGGGGTACGATGGTATCCAGGATATCGAGAGGTGACGTTTTGTCGGCGGAGCAGGAGTAGATGTGCGTGTAGTGGTAGGCGTCGGCTAGTCGGTCGATGATGGGGCCGCCTCCGGCTTCGATGGCGGAGAGTAGCGAGGCGAGCGGTGGGAAGAGTATACGGGGCTGGTAGACGGAGGTGAACATGAGTATTTTGAGGTCGGACCATGTGAAGAAGTCGGGGCCTTGTGGGGATACGATGGCGAGGGGGTCGTGGTATAGTGAGCTGAGGATCTTTTGGGAACGCTGTTCTATGTCTGCGACGCTGGAGTTTGCAGTGGCCAAGGGACATGTGTCAGGGCCTGCGTGGTAGCAGAAGGTATAAAAGGATTTCATGGCTTTTTCAGTGTCGGTGAGACTGCCATTGCCCAGTGAGTGCTCGTAGTCGTCTGAACTGACAACTCCGTCGAGAATGACGCGCCCGACACGCTCAGGGAACATGGAAGCAAAGATTGATCCTAGATAGGTACCATACGAGTATCCCCAGTATTGAAGCTTGCTTTTTCCTGGAATGTATGTGTTGTAACGACAATTACCAGCCTTGCGAGCTACCTCTTTTGCAACGTACTCGGCGTGCCTTTCGGTAATCTCCAGCATGTCTCTGGCAACAGACGCTGTCGACATGTACAGCTTGATATCCGGGTCATTCTGGTCTTCTCCTGCCAGTTTGCAAGATGTTCCAAACGCATGGTTCATAGACCACAGTCTACCAAGAGCTGCATCTGAGCTTCCTATAAGACCTTCATTTGTTTCCCGTAGATTCCACGACCATGCTGATGGCAGATCGGGCATGCACCGGGCAGCAGGTTCGGTCCAACCAATGCCTCGAGGGTCAAACCCGATTATGTCAAAGTATCTTGCATCGGTAGAGGCGTGTTCAGGCTGAAGGTGAGGATCTACAATGGCCTGCACCGATTCTGCCGTCGTGAGTGCAAACGCTGCGCCAGCGCCTCCTGGTCCGCCAGGATTCAGCAAAATGGGCCCGCCATATCGTGGATCATCGACAGGAACTACAACCGGTAGCTTGGTAATGGCAATACTAACAGTATGGCCGGGATAGCTGTCGTTGAAGTAATCCAGCGGCAAACTCAGTTTCGCGCATTCAAAGCCATCAAAGCACTTGTGGAACACCAAGTGCTCAGTCGCCGTTATCTAAGGGCTTGATCAGTCTTTCTTTTACAAGTCGCTAGTGCTGCGGGTTGAGATGGTCTCAATATGCTCTTTGATGACTAAAACTGGGATTGTGGGTCGTGCAGGTTGACAAAGCGGCCATGTCGTTACGGTGCTGGGTACCGGTAGCCGCATGTAAGTTCAGCCCACCAGTTACGATTATTTTTTCCATTGAGCCACAAAGGACACACACACACAGCGTCTGTACAACAAAGAAATATCCAGCATTGAAAGTAACCAGCTGCCGTGCAACTCTGAACAGTGATGTGATTCGGCCTGACGAGACAAGACGCATGGTGGGTCCGAAAAACACGTGCGCGGTGCGACACTCAAGGAACAATGTCTAAACATACCTCATTCCACTCAAAAGCAGCATGATGCGAAGCAACTTGTGTCCATGGAACAAAGGGGATCTTCCAGCTCTTCAATGCAGGAAATATTGTATCCACTGCTGCAAAGCAGACCAGTGTGACCAAAGTGGCAGAGAGTGCACGCCACCGAACCTTGGGCCTCGGATGCTCGACCGGCGCTGCTGCATTGTCCAACCCGTTCCAATTCTTCATGATGTACTTGATTTTGGGCCGCTACAAAGTAGGGTAGGGAAGAGCGATGCGGCTGGTTGGAGTTGGGATTGCGAAAAAGCAGCAATGGGGCGGAGGCGACAGCCAGCGTGTCCTGAAGTTGTTCAAGCATGCTGATCGGTCGCCTTACGCGATGATCACTGCCAGGCAGCAGTAAAAAGCAACAATTGTAGTGCGAATGTAGACAAGGTATAGTCTCGAGTGGGCATGATTATCCGCAGCCTAACAATCACTTGCAGAAACTTGCGGTTGTACCGTGCACTGGTGCTGCAGCTTATGAGGAACTGTCGGCGGCTACGTATGCAACATGCAGTAAACGTCACAATGTGCTGTGTCGGACTGCTTGCTGCATTCTATTCATGTGCCCAGAGTGCATTGCAGCGCATTACGGTTGAGTAATGGACGGCTCTTCTCCAAAGTGCCCAGGCAATTGTGTGGCGACCGAGGATGGTGTCATCTCAAACTTTACTCGCACTCTGCATGCACTGTTGAAGACCGCAGACCGCAGACCGCAGACCGCAGACCGCAGAGTCGCATGCAAACGTTGATTTGGTACCAGTCCGTCGAGTCCCAGGTTGAGTCGTGGCATTACTATCATAGACGTCTTCACTCTCTCATTCAGGCCTTGAAGATCACAGCTTTTTGATATTGCTAGCCACCAGAACTACGGAGAGATTCCAGTGAACGTGTGTAAAGGAATCGACATTTTTCGCGCGACAAGTACAGAGTAGCAGCACCTCCTGATTCAATGGGTATCTCATCTCTCAGTACCAACCACCCTTACTGCCATTAATAACCATGATATGAGACGTCCGTGAAAATGACAATGCCCGGTTGAGGAGGAGCAGTGTCGGCTAGCGTCCAGATGATCCTCTTCTCGGACCAGGGCCGTGTCTGGGGTCATCTTGCCCTCAGCTAGCATATTTGCCCCTTCCCGTCATACTAATCGCACAAGACCGGCGGACGAGGGTACGTCAGCGTGTTTACCACTGCTGGCCACCACCCTGACCACCTTCTTGACCGCCACCATAGCCGCCGCCCTGTCCACCACCTTGGCCGCCGCCGCCGTAGCCGCCGCGAGATTGATATCCGCCGCCGCCACCGCCGCCCTGGGATGGACCCCATTGACCGCCACCGTATCCTTCTTACACAGTTAGATCTTCACTGAAATTGTAATGGGCAAAGGATGCTTACCACGGCCACCGCCACCGCCACCGTTATAGCCACCTGGGAAACTTGTTGGCGGAGATGCAGGAATTGCGTGATTGAAGTCACTTACCTCCTTGCTGTCCTCCGTAGCCTCCACGGTATCCACCACCGCCGCCTCCGTAGCCGCCACCTCGGGGAGCGCCGCCGCCAGCACGGTCGGAAGCCTTGTCGACGCGGATCCTACGTCCGTCGAACCTGCACAGGTCAGCAATCTCGTGCGGGGTGCCAATGTCGACCAAGAACCCACTCCTCGTTGTTCATGGCTTGCATAGCAGCATCGGCCTCGGTGTCTTGGGCATAGCGAACGAAGCCAAAGCCTCGGCTACGGCCAGTATCACGGTCCTTGACTACAACCTGTCGCAATGTGAGTACAGCTCAGAGGCATGCGACAAGAGCCGTCTGGTAATCAACCACTCACGGCTTCCTCGACTTGACCGAACTCCTCGAACTTTTGACGGAGAGCTTGGTCGTCGGTATGCCATGCAAGGCCTCTGTTGAGCGTCAGCAGGGCTCCAAGTGAGAGAAAGCGGCGCACTTACCCAATAAAGAGCTTCGACATGCTGGATTGATGTCTGGGTCGAACACTGAACGGTCTCAATACTAGCTCTCGCAACTCGAAACAATGGGCGCGATACAAAGAGGCTCAAGACAGGTAATGACAGGAGTTGAGGGCAAAGGAAAAGTTCAGGAAGGCGAGGAATCCATCGCGGCTTCCCGTGCAGGCAATATGTAGCAACGTGACGGAACGAACATTTAGTCTTGTAGCACCAGGCTGGATGGGTATCGATGGGGCAAGCGAGTGCTCTGAAGAGTTAGAAGAGGGAGAAAGTCGGATGCAGGTGCTTGTCGCAATGTGATGGGCACAGGACGAGGAGCAGAGATAGTGAAGCAGCTAGGTTTGGCGGGGCAGGCGACAATATGAGTACCCCTCCATCAGGTGAAAGAGCGCTAAGCTAAGTGTATCCAAGACCAAGGTTGGCGCACGGACGGGATAGCATAGGGGCCCGGTTTATAGCCTGGGTGGGATGGCTGGATGGCTGGACGCCCGGGCGGATGGCTGGATAGCTGGATGGCTAGCTGCAATGTGTGTGTGTGTGTGTGGATGTGTATCGCAGTTCGCAGCCGACGTGCAGCACGGCCGACGGAACTGGCTCCTCGCAGCTCGCCCATACAGATGGCCAGTATCCACGGCCGCACCTGACGCTGAGGTTGGGCACATGTTGCTTCTGCCACACAATGTCGCCAGCAGGCTGTGCTTAGTCTGTCCCGTGTCTGTCTGTTCATGCTGGGTACATGCAGCCTACGTTAGCCCGAGCTGGAGCAAGACCCAATGACAGGCCTGAGGACGAGACTGAGAAATCAATTTTGCTGGTACTTTTCTGATAGGTGCCATAGAGGCCTCAACGCTGCCCTCTACTTTAGAGTGCCGACAGGTGCGCCAGGCCATGATTGGACCAGCGTCAAACAGTGCATGAAGGGCCTGCACCATAGAATATGCAACGGCCGTCAGGCATTGGACAGCAGAGGGTGGTCCAAAGAAGCTTATCAAGTCGCCATTGCTAGTCAGATGCTGTCGAGATCGGGCCTAAAACACCAGGCCCTCTGCATCCCAACCTGGCTCGTGCGCTTTGACAGCAAGCCATGTCCTACCAGACGGCGACGAGCATCAGGCTGAACTATGCAGACCGACGACGACTGTTTGACCGAATCGAAAGAAACCTGGCTTGAGTTTCCAACCATTGTTGACTTGATGTTGTGGTTGCAGCAGAGAGAGAGAGACAGCATAGCATGTGACTGCTGAATCCCTACGAGGGGTGTCGCAGTCTCCGTTGTACACCCAGATATGTCTCGGGGCGATGAGTAAACCATGGTCCATGATAACCCCCCCAAACATAATTCCCAATTCCACCGCAGCACCACGTATAGTGTCGTTTGAGCGGTAATTTGAGTAAGAACTAGATCAGCCAATCAGATCATCGAGGTCGAGGGTCGAGGATCGAGGGTTGAGGGTAGGAGCAAGCAAAAGCTACCCGCTCATCGTGCCTGCTCCAGCACTGCTGTACAGTGGCAATTGCTCGCCCTCGGTGAAGGCTTGAAACGGTAGGCACAATCGACGTCGCTGTCACCTCTTTCCCGCTCGCTGTCAACCATCGCAAACCACCACCACCGCCCCACACCATACCATGCTGTACCACTGCTACCACCCGCCTTTTGCGATCGGTATATCAAGCTGCTGAGCATGAATATACAGAAATGGCTGGACGAGACAGTGCAGCCTGAAGCGCCACCCGGGTCTACCAGACGTAAAGTTCCGCGAAAACGGAGCAGATCGGATAGCTCTCTTATCCACCCTCGTCCTCCTTCTCCTCGTCCTCAGCAGGCGGATAGTGATGGTGATACGAGCGAAGCACTGCACGCCACACTCAGCAACTGTTCCACTGGCAGTCGATATGCACGAAAACCTCGCCGAAAGACGCGTCCAGAACATTATGAGCCAGGTTCCCATGCACCTCCCATGCAGAAGGGCAGGTCAAAGAAGACGAGGCGCAAGAAGAGCAAAGCCCTTCCGGGCATGGTGCAGAACTTTCAGGCTAACAATGTGTCCGGGCATCGGCTGACCGTATGGTGCCGCCTATGCAGTAGCCCCAGGATATCTGGGTACGATACTGACCATTGGCGTAGTTGAAGCCGCGGGAGTTGGGCTTGTTCAACAAGGGCCGGACTTCAACGGCTGTGAAAGGTCGGGGCTGTTAGTACCCCACCCTTGCCTCGACGGGGTGTGTCATAGAGTGACGAGGACACTCAGAGTCATCTGCAGAGTGTCTGATTCGTTCCGCACTGACAAAGCTGCAGTGCCCGATCTAGTCTTTTCTGAGATGAAGTTCTTACAGAAAGAAAAGGTCCAACCGGAGGCCAACCGCGGGCCGGAGGTCGCTAAGAAGAAGCGCAAGAAAGACCATGCGCAGACAAAAGAAGGGGAAATATCTGCTTTCTTCAACGCAACACGTCCAGAACTGACCGAAAGTGATGAAAATACACGGCCTGAGCATGCAGCTATATTGGACGATAAGCGGCGTGCCTACAATCAGCATCCACCGATTAACACAACAATACCTACCGTTGAGCTGACTGACAAGGCATCTTACCTGGGGTTTGAGAGCAGAAGACCTCGCCATGGTAGTACAAGCTATGTCTCGTGGTCTGAATCCATCCATGCGCCGAGTACCACGCCAGCTCGTCTTCCAATCGAAGCTGATACTATTCATGGCCAGCGCGACTCAGACCTCCGTGGGAGGTACAAGCGCAAGACAGACAGAGAAAAAGACCAATCCAAACGGCCAGCTCCTCCTACTGCAAGGAAGCAGGCGGACGACCACATCGCTGAGCGATTTCGAGTACCCTCGTTAGTTCCGTCGCATAATAGAACGTCAAGGTCGCATTCATATCCTCAACACAGCTCTTCTCCACGGCGAATGAACCTCGTTGACCGGTCTGCAAGGTTTGAAAGTACTGACACAGCCTGCTCGCCATTGTCGATGCCGCCGTCAATGCCACATGCGAGCATGGACGTCCGCCCGACTCGCCCAGGAAGAAGCCCAAGAGATGCGCGACAAGGGGTGGCCGCAAACACCGATGCGTATTCGCCCGCAGAGAGCCAAAACCGTAGCTACAGTGACTATGGGAATGATGATGGTGAGTTGCAGACTTCGTCGGATTTGGAAAGAGTGCTGCAGCAATGCAACGAGATATTCCATGAACGACGGCAGGCTGCCACACCGCGCAGGCGACACACTGAGCAGATAGAGCCATCGCACTCGCGCCACTCGACCAGAAGACAGAATATGAGAGACTCACACGCCCCAAACCGACGCGTCCATACCGTGCGTTTTGCAGATCCACCGTATCAAGAACGAACGCTACCGAACTCTACTGGCCCTAGCATCTACGAGCAACAGACGCAGTATCGGCAGTCCCCTCCACACTCGTACATGGAAGAAGACATGTATCAAAGTTCGTACCCCATGGAACATGGCTACCCGGATAATAACGAGCGAACATGCGAACCCAACTGGGAAGGGTTATCTGAAGAAGCAATATCATATGGGTTGGAAGAAAGTTTCGAGATTCTTGATGGTGAAGAAGATTTTACCGCAAGTATTGGCAGAGGACACCCTTCTGACCTGCGGGCAGAGAATGATGTGGTTGCTCCTGGATTTTGGAGGCCAAACAAGTTATATTGAAGTTGAGATAGCCGATACACGTTGCTTTGGAGTTGACGTTCATACACACACTCTCTGAAGACGGCAATTTCATTGAAATGACAAGCAAAAAGCTTTCTACGATACAGGCTACACATGTTTGGACGACGTGTAGTTCCAAGTGTCATGAGATGTAGCGTTAGCCGCCCCGGTATCCGTGCGCAAAAGTATGGAGCCCTGGGATCCGGCGTCCGAGTTCCGCAGTTTCGTCTCATGTCTTATCCTCGGTACGGCAGTGGATAGTCGGCTATGCTTTCTCCTAGTAGCTGACCGGATAAATGGTCTCATTGCTGCTCGTCCGTGGATCGCTATTGCGGATCTGTTCTGCCCAGCGACTAGCTGCCTTTCCGAAATTCCCTCACCTTCCGACGGCTGTCTCATGCAGACAGTCGGCGGTGACGTTTGTCACGGTGGCGCCATCCCAACAGAGCTCCCGAGCTGCGAGCCCCACTAGACCCCTCAACGACAAAATCCGTTCCAGGGCTCGATTACTCGCAGGCCATCTCGAACCCACAACTTCTTCAACCGCATCTGTTAGCACCAATACGAAGAGGTCAAACACCATGTCTTACACCACACGCAAGGTTGGCGCGGCCAACACGCTCGAGCACCGCGTCTACATTGAAAAGGACGGCCAGCTCGTCTCGCCATGGCACGACATCCCGCTCTACGCCAACGAGCAGCAGACGGTGCTCAACATGGTGGTTGAGGTGCCCCGCTGGACCAATGCGAAGATGGAGGTGCGTACCCCTCAATTGACTGCGTCTCGACCAGTCCCAAACACTACACCGCCAGATCTAGGCTGACTGTTAGGACAGATCTCCAAGGAGGAGCAGCTCAACCCCATCAAGCAGGACACGAAGAAGGGTAAGCTCCGCTTCGTCCGCAACTGCTTCCCCCACAAGGGCTACCTCTGGAACTACGGTGCCTTCCCTCAGGTACGGTGACGAGACCCGAATATCGGAGAGGACACATACTGATGCTGTGCAGACATGGGAGGACCCCAACGTCGTTCACCAGGAGACCAAGGCCAAGGGCGACAACGACCCATTAGATGTGTGCGAAATCGGTGAGCTCGTCGCCAAGCCTGGCGAGGTCATCCAGGTCAAGGTGCTCGGTGTCATGGCTCTGCTTGACGAGGGCGAGACCGACTGGAAGATCATGGTCATCAACGTAAACGACCCGTTGGCCCCCAAGCTCAACGACGTCGAGGACGTTGAGCGCCACCTTCCCGGTCTTCTCCGCGCCACGAACGAGTGGTTCCGTATCTACAAGATCCCAGACGGCAAGCCCGAGAACCAGTTCGCCTTCTCCGGCGAGTGCAAGAACAAGAAGTACGCCATGGACATTGTCCGTGAGTGCGCTGAGGCGTGGGAGAAGCTTGTCACCGGCAAGACCCCCAAGGACGAGATTAGCCTGTATGTGCCTATTATACCATTGGATGAACATGGTAACTAACGAAATCACAGCACCAACACCACCGTATCGCACTCCGCCGACCGTGTCGACGCTAGCTCAGTTAACGTTCCCCAGGGCGAGAACAAGTCACCCGCTCCCATTGACCCCAGCATCGACAAGTGGTTCTACATCTCCGGTGCTCCATCCAACTAGTTCTAGCGGAAGCCCATCGTCATCACAGCAGGAGGTTATAAAGCAGCAATGCATCCCTGCTGCATGATGAACCAATTGGAAGCTCACCCTGGATATATTTGGGGGCAGAGAACAAGAGGGCAGACTACAAATAGTAGATGAATGTACATGATTAATGCCGACCAACGACGGTGCATAAACTCATGTGGAGAATAACAAATCGTCATCTCCGCTTTGGATTCGAATGCTACCGTGACGCCAATGATGTTGTGAAACCGAGTGCATGTACCAGGGGTATTCTTTTTGTACGTTTAGTTGCCTGTCAGCTCCTCCTTCCGCGCCAACGAGCGTGAGTGCCTGTCCACTTCCTCGACGACTTGTGTTATGCGCATGGTGCTTAGATCTAGGTTCATCTCTTTGCCGTCTTCTGAAGGCTTGTTAGTACTTGTATAGCCATGTAGATTTGAAGTGATGTGGTGTAGGTTATCGCATCGAGCTACCAATCTTGACGCCAATCTACGGTAGTCTATGCCTTTCAGAATATGAATCAAGGATACGTACTGAACTTGACGCCAAGACTTGCAGGCTCCTTGCTCGACCGCGGCAACATGTTGGACTCGATCTTCATGCCATCTGCGCGCGCATTCGGTGGTATCAGGGAGAGGAAGAGGCGTGCGGGCTTTGAGCGCGGGGAGAAGGGATTGAAGGTTACGCGGACGTCGGTAAGGAATCTGGTGATCATTGTGGCGGTGGTGGGCGTAGATGGGGGGCTACCATCGCCTCATTAGCAATGTGAAATTCCGGTAAAGTGCATTAACATACCTGTAGATGCTTCACAAAGGTACAGCAATGGACGTTGTCGGTCTTCGCAATCCCACGCTCCCAATGCGTCCGTGCTCGAGATTCTTGCGGAAGGCACGCTACAGCTGGCTTTTCGTCCACGTTGCGCTTTTTCACCCCGCCAAACGGCCCACCGTAGTATCTCCGTCATAGGGTAGTCGCATACATTTACCAACCCTCTCCGCAATCCCGAGCCAAGATGGCGCCAATTCCTTCCACCACGCAAGCCCTTACCACACGCCTAAACACACTCTCCGAATCCAACAAAGCCATCGGCCAGCTCATACAACGCTTAGCCAAGTTAGATTTCCAGCCAGGTTCACAACCACTGGATGCGACCGACGAGGGTGACGTAAGGTTGGAACTCAGCGCAGAGATACACGAAAGCTTGAAAGGCCTAGAAGAGGAGCTGGAGTTTCTCAGACAGGAAGTTGAAGACGTCACGCTCCAGGGTACCCTTAGTGGACGGAGAAGGAATAGTACCAAGGACAACGAAAGGAGTCGACTTGCTGTACTGCTTGCGCGCTTGACTGAGGACTTGAGATTGTGAGTAGTCTTGCCATGTTCTTCCCCACATCTTCACCTGTTGACCACTCCCTATAGATCGCGATCACAATACCGTAAAGCCCAATTAACGGCCAAACACAACGCCGACCGCGCAAAGCTCAAAGAACGCGAACTCCTCTTCTCGAACCTTCAATCCGGCTCTTCCACACCCTCGTCTACATATCGCCAAAGAAAACAACAACAAGGCATCTCGGAAGGCGAAATCGTCGCCCAAGCCTCCTCAGACGTCACAACTGCCCTGCGCCGAACGCATCAGTTGATGCAAGAAGAGCTATCGCGCTCACGATTCGCACAAGAAACACTTGAACAGTCCTCCGCTGCGCTCGAAGACCTTGGGGAGAAGTACTCAGATCTTAACACCTTATTGGCAAACAGCAGGAGCCTTGTGACAACATTAGTCAAGAGCACAAAGACGGACACGTGGTATCTTGAGACCACCTTCTACATACTCATCACAACCGTTATTTGGCTTATCTTCAGGCGCTGGTTATACGGACCATTAACCTGGTTTCTCATTTGGCCAGTCAAACTTGTTTTCCGTGTCCTTTTCGCAGTCCTACCCTTCGGTGTTGCGTCATCCGCCACAACCTCGAGCGTTGCAGTATCTTCGTCCTCAAGAACCTTGATAGTCCAGCCCAGCGCAGCAGGCGGTATCCCTCGTCGTCAACCCAACGCTGAACCACACTACATTCCCGCCGGTCGTGGAGGAGGAGCGCGTATACACGAACACGATCCCAGCCCACCAAATTCATACTCACAGAAAGTAGGCAAAATGGCGGAACAGAACCAGCAGCAGCGGCAGCAGGCAGAAGAGGTGCCTGATCACCCACAGTTCAGGAAGCAAAACAAGCAAGAGGAAGATGAAGGCCCTGTCACCTTGGGCGACGGCACAGTACTGAGAGAGAGTGATAAGCCTCGCAACCCCAAGAAGAAGATGTGGGAAGAAGATGTGGAGAGTAAGAAGTTCGAAGAAGCGCAGAAAGAGAAGCAAGAGGCTGGTGGCGAGGAGATGAAGCGGGATGAGCTGTGAGGTTGTGTGTACTTTAGTAGAACCTAAGATATTGTAAACAATCATATTTAGACCCTATGGCACATTGTTTTATCAGAACACGTCTCCCACAATAATTTCAAATCCAAGCTATTGTGACTATGGAGACTAGCATGCCAGTGAGATGAGATGCACCAAAACAACAAGCACATGTACATGTCTTTACTCCAAAGCCTCAAAGCACCCTCTCATGTTTCCCGCCGTCTGTACTGTGCTATAAAAATCACGTGCAACCACTCACATATAAATAACCCTCATTCCAGCTTCATACTTCTCCCTCCTTCCTTTTTCCATCACCTTCCCAGATCCCAAAATACCCTTTTTCTAAAACATAGATGAGATACTTTTACCAAAGTTAAAAGTGTTCTATTCCGCTCTTTCTGAAGCCTTGGTGGAACGCTATGATGGTGCCCGTCTGCAGCTGCGTCTCTTGAAAAATGAGTGCGACCAAGTATATGTGTGGTGTGTGGGTTGAAATCGGGGGAGTTACGTTGATATCATGTGTGTGCTCCTCCCACCTTTTTTTCAACCTTGTGAAATCCTGGGTTCTTCTTTTTCCGAAATCATGAAGGTGGCGGTAAATGAGGGGGTGCTCTACTTCTTTCTTTCTTTCTTAAAACTCCTGCGGTCGTGTACCATGGCTCGGATTAGCTTCTGGCTTTTGTGTTATTTCCTAAAACCTATGTACGAGAAGAGGTATGTGTGGTCTTAAAAAAAAGATCATCCCCCTACAAATGTGTGGGCTTCTTCTTTCCCGACAAGCAATTTTGAAGTCTCAATTGCTAAGACTGGTTGTTGTTTATTGTTGTTCTGGAAACTATGAAGCCTGGAATGTATGTGGTGGGCTCTGCTTCTTCTAGTTCAGGTGGTGAAGAGGATTATGTTCCGGGGTTTGCACCTGTGTTGCTTTTAAAAACCATAGTCGCCAATGTCCATGCGTGGTTTAAAGGATATGATCCAAGCCGCATGTGTGGATCGAGATTTGCGCGTAGCACAATGGTTCTGTATTCTCCTTGGTCTTTTTTGGAGAAACTAAATGCAGCCGCTCGGGTACGGCATGGTTGTTTGGGAGAGTGAGAAAATAAATGCTGTTATCCTCAAGTTTGATGTGGCCTGGCGTAGACTGCGGAATATCCTCTACTTACCAGAAAACTGTCAACGGAGTTGTTATGCCTTTTTCTGGGTTTTTTTTAGGGGGGGAGGAATCAAAAAAAATTAATAGCATCCAGCTATATACGTGTGCTAGAAACCGAGAATGGGCAAAGGGATGATTTCCTGAGTTGTGTCTATTCTCATGTTACTGACCTGAACATGAAGAACCTTCATCCTATGAGTGTGCGGCCGAGATCCTGTTCGTAGGAGGGTATAAAAGTATTTATCTCTCGTGGCTGGAGAGTCCTCCTTCTTTCTATCATCTTTCCAGCTGTATTAATCTAAAGTCGACATTCAAGCCAGCTATGATTTGGGAGACTGAAAATTGAGGATATCGACTTTATCAGTTGGCTGTCCGGTCTCTGTGGATACTAGAATCAACTCTATTCCTTTCTTCAAAAGTTTATAGGTAAGAAGTTTATGGCTATCCGCCTTTTTGCCGGTTCTCTGCCTGTGTGGAACTGATGAAAATGAGTGGATAAACTGAGAAAACGAGAGTGAAAATAAGGTTTCCAAGCTTCGTGTCTTTTGAAACATAAGATTGATCTTATCAATACGGCAAAACAACGCGCCGCTGCCATATGCTCTGGAGTATTAGTTCAGTCTACAAAAACGCAGTCTTCTTTCCTTCTATTATCTCACTATCTTCTTGTTTCTAAAATGACGGACAAAACAGCGTGGTTATGGGTTTGTGGAATGATCTTCCGAAAAGAAAAGAGACCGAGGAAGTATGTCGAGCGTTTCTCCTGCTTTCTAAAACCAAATGCAGACACTTCATGACTACTGGTCTATTTGTTGCCGCAGAAACTCTGCTATCTTCTTCTTCCTATCCATTTATACTATGTTCATTTTAGAACCCCGGGAAGGCGCTGTATGGGATGCAATCTAAAACCAGAGTATCACTCTCAATGTGGTGTTTTGCCCCTTTTCCTAAAATCACAGTACAACATGAAATGGCTGCTGCCTTGTTTGTGGTAGTATAAACACTGCTCTCTCTCTCTCTCTTTCTCTTTTGTTGACAAGATCGATCAGAGGCTATTGTTATGGAGTCGTTCTCTAAAATCAGCATGAATCCTACGATGCGGGCTTGCTAACTCTTCTCTCCGTTTGAAAAAATTGAAGTATAACGACTTATGGCTGCGGCCTTTCCTATAAATGGGCATATACAATCTTCGCTGCCTCGTCTTTTCCGTCTCTCTACCAATCTACTCTATTCCAATCTTCGAAAATGTCTCTGAGTTTCGATGTGCTGTCTTTTATTAATAGTCCAAGCTGCACAAGTATGTGGACTCTTCCCATTCTTTTGGGTTTAAAACATGAATGCATCTTAATGTGAGCTGTTGGCTTCTTCAGGGCAGTATATAAAGTCTCCCTTCGTTCTCGCTCTTTCTACTACTCTACTGCATCTTTTCCCCTAAACTGACAGAATTCAAGATATGGTGTTGTTATCCAAAATTCAAGTAGATTGTCAAAAAGAGCTATTCTCTTTCTGTTAATTTAAAACTCAAAACTAGGCCCTCTACGAGGCTACTATGCTGTCTGTGGTGGCATATAAAGACTCCTCCCTCCTCTTCGTCTCCTTCTTACTCCTTTTACTCTAATCCCTTCTACTGCAACGATTGCAACTTGAGAGGTCTATAATTTCCTATCTTTGAAAATGACCTTGAGCCATCATATGGAGACGACCTCCTTTCTGAGCTTAAGAACGGATTAGTGTTCTGGATGTGACTGCTAGCTTCGTTATGGCTGCACGAAAAAGATACAGTCTTTTCTTCGTCAGGCTTTCTTTTCTAAAACAGACAAAACAGCTGCGTATGGCGTGGTCTCCCAGAATTAAAACTATTTAATGCAAACTCGACCACATGAATCTTTCGTGGTTTTCCTACATTTCCCGCGTCCCAAATTTCGCCCACATCGATGTCATGATCGTTGCCCTGTTCGCAGTACTATATAAACCTACCCTTCACCTCCTTCCTTTCTCTATCACCCTACTTAACTCTTATGCCTAAAACTAGTTGAATGCTGATAAATGGCGTGGTGTTCCAAAATATATGATACACACTTGGGTATCCTATTGGTTCTCCTCCTTCTCGACATTAAAGAGGCCTGTGTAATATCTCACAATCGTCGGCTTTTTCGCAATATTCTACAAGTCTATCCCTCTCTTACTACTCTCCTTTACTGCTGTACAATTACTTTTTATTGTAAAATCCATCGACAACTAAAAATTGGGGTGAAAACTGTATACAATGTTAACAATTTGAATTCTCCTCTAGAGTTCTTCTTAAAAATAAAATAAATCAGAGGACAAGAACATGGCTAGTGGTTTCTCTATCGCGAAACATGTATCCCTGTTACGCTTTCTACACCTTTAGCTGCCTCCTTCCACACTTCCCTTCTCTGCAACCCGGCTTGTTACTCTCTTCTAAAACATATGAGAATATTGAGAATGGGGTGTCTGAATAATGTCGTTACCCTACTTAGAAGTGTTTAATCTACCGAAATCTTCCTAAAATTGAGATTTTCGGGGTCCTACAAAGAGCTGCTGCCTTGCCCTTTGCAAGATGTAAAACTTTATTCCTCCTATTTTTTGGCTCACTTCTATACTCCATTTCTCCACTTTATTCTATTATTACCTATCTCTTTAAAATGCGGTTGAAACTCTCGTGACGTCGTTTGTCAAAACCAGATAAGCCCTTGTATATGTAAGCTCTCATTTTCCAAATGTTTAACTACCCTGGTCATGGCTGTTGTCCCGGTCTTGTAACTCGGATACAAACCCATGTCCAATTTCTCTTAGACTTCCGTCTACCACTCTGTACCCTCTACCGTACTTCTAATATACGAAGACGTCAAAATTATGAATAGGCACAGATTTTCGGAAGAGTCATTACTACTACAGACCCATAGACTTGCCCTTTCCCTGCCTTCAAAAAATCGCAAGATGTATGCGATAGCTATTAACGCTTTGTTAGCGGTCGTATATACCTTCTTTTTTCCTATCCAGCCATTACCCTAAAATTCTCTATAGTATTTATTCTTTATATCAAAAATACAGACCACAGTTTTAATATGGCATCGCTCTCTTGCTGGAGTTCAAACTAAACAGGGCATTCGAGTGTTTGCTGCCTTACTTATGGAAACGTATAAACTCCTGGTACCTATGTTTTTCCATCTTCTTACTCTCCAATGTTTACACTTATAAAATGTTGACGTTGTGTATTATAGAAACAAAAGAAAGACGAAGACGGAGTTGTATATGTGGGCTCCTGCTCCCTCTAGACTTCGAAATGTGTTATTTCCTGATTGTACAAGTGTATAAATCTCTTCTTCCTATCTCTTTTACTTTACACATCTCCGAGGCAGTGGCTCTCCGAGATGAAAATGACGAAGCGAGTAAAATATGTCTTCTGCTGCCGACAAAGCCCGAAGAACACGTCTTGAATCTAGTCATGGCTTCTGGTCTCTGTGTGACAGCACATATGTAAATTCCGTCTTCTGACCTTTTTCTATACTCTTCACTCTTTAAACCTTAGAGGCAGTGGTGCCATAAATCGAAATGAGCAACAAATTGTGTTATGTCTTCTGCTGTCGAAAACTTGAAGATTATACAAGAAACATCGCCATAGCTTCTGGTTTCCTGGTGGCAGCATGAAATATCTTGGTTCTACTACCTCCTAGCCCCACTCTTTCTAAAAAGATTCAAGCTCTCTAGATCACTCAAACTAAAAGGGACCATTTTGCATCTCATGCTGTCTTCTTTCCTCTACAACTGCCAAAGAAAACACGAGGGAGACTGCGCTATGCTGCCTGGCCTCCGTGTGGTAGTATGTATTCTCCTCTCTCCTTATTCTTATACACTTGTTCTCTACCAAAACTGCACCGAATATGTGCAAAGTTTCGACAAAAAGAACGGACGAGATACACATATTCTTCTGCCCTGTTCGCAATCTGCACAAACAGCAAGCTCAATAAAAACCATTCACATTGCCTGCCTGTCTAGCCTATGTGCAGTATCATCTCTCTTATATTTTCAAAACTCCTTCTTTCCTCCCCCATGTGCTCTTCTTTCCGCTAGTTCAAAGAACAAGAACCCGCACTGCACCAACCCACTGTCTCCTCATTTTCTTAACCCAGTATTAAAATCTTAGTCCCGCATCATCTATAAAAGAAAATCTTCTCTTGACCTCCTATGTGCTCTTCTCTGCGTGCTAAAAGAGCTTGGAAGAGGTCTTATGAAACGGTTTACTAAAAAAACAGATCGTCTCGTGACATGCCGCCTCTTCCCCTCTCCCAAACTTGAAAAGTCACTTGATCTAGTGGATGCGTTGTACCTTCGTCCAAACAACCTTGCAACCCTTTTTATGTTTGGTGACCGCGTTGGTTGGACTAAGAGAAAAACATAGATTCGCCATATGTCATGTTGTATTTTCAGAGTACCTCGAAACCCATATGGCAAAACAATGTTGTCGAGATAGAATGGATGACACACTGTATTAATGGTCCGGTATAAACCCTCACGAGCAGTCGCGTGAAACTCTAAACTTCAATATATACCTACCATATTCAGAATCGATAAAGCCCTAGTCTCCTAAATAACAAAAAGAAGAATGCCTACTTTACCAAAGGGGTATCTTATGCGCTCAAAAGTGTCACTAAAAAGTACTACAACTCGTCGAACTTGCGCAACCGCTCGTCGACTTTGGAAACAGACTTTGACCCAGTAGACCCAACTGCTGTGCTCGTCTTAACCGTTGTATGCCCTATGATGGCTTCCTTTGCTATATCCGGTATGTCCGCGTTGAGGATAGCATCTTTCGTAGCGGGATCAAGCTGTGTTTGCGGTGTTTTGGCGATGTCGGCGGGCTGGAGTGGGTGGAAGACAAAAAGGAGTACAAGGGCGGCAACTAGTAGGGCTATCGTGCCCCAGAAGATGCGCACACGATCTGTATATTGTTAGCTGGAAATAACTCTAAGATTGCAGGGATGGCCATACTGGTGTTCTGCGCCTGCCATTCGGCCTCTGACTTTGCTTTCGCATCGACACGTTCCTGTGCCTTTGCGAGTCTTGCCGTCAAAGCATCCGCCTTTTCTCTCCCTACTTTGATCCTGTCTTCCAGTCCGCTGACCTGCTCTTGCTGTGTTTTGAAGCCGTCGAATACCTCTACTTGGCCCTTTACGTCATCTACCAGCTCGGTGGTGTCCGACTCAAAGTTCTCGTGCAGCTCCCTGGTTAAGCTGGACAGCTCTTGCAGTGTTCCAATTGTTTGCCGCAGAACGGAGGCCTTTTCGAGGATGGTGTAGTATGTATCGTCTAGGCGGCGCGATGTCTGGAGAGATTGGTCGGAGAGAGACTGGAGGGCTCGGCGGAGGTCTCTGTGCAATATATTAGAATGGGTATTCGACTACAAGCCCACGGGAGGGTGCATGGAGAATGTTGCAAACATACTGCTCTCTGGCCTGGACCCTCTTTGCCTCCAACTCTACGTCAGCGGGGCGGAGAGGTCTCCGCGGCGGAATGGTGATGCCTCTGGTGGTCTCCTCCTTTCCATTTGCGCTCCCATCCAGCTGCTTCGGGGCGACGCTTTGTCTGCGACTATGGCTAGGGCTCGTCTCCCGGCTCCCTCGCGCCTGTCTCAGCAAGTCTCCAAAGCTCGTGGGTGGCTGAATAGCCGATTGCATGGCCTCCTTGGCCGCATGGCGTTTGCTGGAGCTATGACGATGGCCATCTGGACGGTCGCGATGATGGCGCGACGACTTGTGCTTGTGTGAGTGCGGTTGCGACTTCTTCTTCTCAGGATCAGACGTCACACGGATCGCCGACCTGGGGCTGTAGAGGTGGATCTGCCCCTCCATGTCATGGTCATGGTTAGATGGTAGAAGTAGTCAGAGTCGTTGTTGCACAGTCCCAAGGCCAAGTTCGCCTGTCTCTGCAGGGGCCTACTTCCGCTAACCAACAACGGGCCAACATGTGAAAGGGATCAATGAATGTTGGGCCAAGTGAGAATGCACAAACTATGGCAGAGGTTGTAGTTGCTATCTACTTGTTTGATTGTTTGAAGCTCAGGGTATCACTTTTTGCGTCTACACGTTGTAGTAGGGGGCATCATGCCGCCCTCCAGTCCACTGCACATTCCCTGTTTGCCCCTGCTTATGAAGCTGCAGGCTGATTGCTTTTGTCGCCCTGCGCCTACGCATTTGCGCCTGTCTAACTTGCTGTCGAAGCGGCATTTCTCTGGTCGTAGCACAATGGTTGACCGCTCACGACTTGAGCATCTTGTTGCGCTTCTCCCTCCTCTTCAGACGCTCGACACGCCTCTTGTGCATCTTCTCTTCCATCTTGGCGAATCGTTCCCGTTCTTCCTTGGCGGCGCGCTTCGTCTTGATGGCTTCCACTCGTCGCTTTTACATGATCAGCTCTCGTCTCATCATGGAGGCATGTCGCCGCATACCTGTCTCTCCGACTCCTTCTCTTCCTTTAGCTCCTTCTCCTTGGCCTTGACTGCAGCAAGCGCCGCCCTTTCAGCTGAGCGCTTCTCCCATGACGACTGGTTTGCCTTTGGTCGGAATGGCGCCTTGTTATCGTGCCATTGCTTGCCTACAGAAGTGGTCAGTATGCTGTGTCGCAACTTCGACACGTGCTCGTCGCATACCATTCTTCTTCATGCCCTTGACAGGCGCAGTCTCAGTGGCTGCAGGCGCCTCGATTATGACAGATTCAGACATGGTGGTGATGTTTTGCGCGCGTGCCTAGGAAGCAGCTCTCGCCCAAGTTCTCGACCAGGGCCGCAGAAAAGTTAGCCGATATCGATATCGATAAGCGCTGATGCATCCCAGCCAGGGTCCGGCGCGAGAGCGGGATGCTTCCATCAGATCTGATAAGATTATGGAAAAACATGGCAAGTGCGGAATTGGGCGGCGATGCCCGTCAGTGTGAATTGATTGTTACACATTCCTGCCCCTTTCCAGCATGACCTGGCTATACTTTCCCAGTGCGCTCTCCACGACCTGTCGCCTTTCTTCTGGCTATCTGCAGAGATTTTCAGAGCTAGAGAAAAGTCTTCCGCGATTGCACCACCTTTGGGCACCACATCCGGATTACGGCATCGTTCTATAGTTGCACACAACCCGCGGCTTGTTGCATACTGATCTCCCGACTGTCTTCGTGTTCCATCCGTCTATATTACCGCTCCACTCTTCATACCACAAGCGCTGACATCGTATCTCGTTGACATGGGCTCCGCTTCATAACAGCCACTACGCGCCCTCTCACCGCCCACGTCTCTTCGTACCCAACATGCCTTGTGCTCCATAACATAATCCAAAAATCACGTTTACAATTCATTCACGACCGATCAGTTTCTGTACATCCATGGAAGCACACCGGAGTTCGGTAGCAGTGGTAGGCGGAGGAGGCGGGCTGCCCAACCCAGTCATAATGGAAGGGGCTAGAGGGTCACAGACAATGGGAAAGGGCGAAGAGGCTCTAAGAGATGTAGTTTGTGGTTCAGCAGCTGGCATTGTTGGCAAATACATCGAGTATCCTTTTGATACCGTAAAGGTCCGCCTTCAGTCACAGCCTGACAACGTACCTCTCAAGTACACTGGACCACTGGATTGTTTCAAAAAATCACTCCAGCAAGATGGCTTTCTAGGCATCTACAGAGGTATCAGCGCGCCTCTGGTCGGCGCCGCGGTCGAGTCCAGCACTCTGTTCTTCAGTGTGAGTGGCGTGCTCGCGGAAACTCCGGATCGCACACTGACTTAGTTTGTAGTACCGCTTGGCTGGAGATGCTCTAAAGTCTTCTGGCTTCTATCCCGAATTGAAGAGACACCCTGAAAGAGAGCTGCCCTATACTGGCATGCTCTGTTGTGGCATGGTCGCTGGAGCCATTGCCTCACTTTTCCTTACACCGATTGAGTTGGTCAAGTGCAAGATGCAAGTTCCTCTGGAATCATCCGGCGGTGTTGTGACCGCACCGACTATCCGAGGAGTCATCGCCTCAATCTACCGTCACCAAGGCCTCATGGGTTACTGGCATGGACAGATCGGAACCCTGATTCGTGAGACAGGAGGTGGTGCAGCATGGTTCGGTGGCTACGAAGGTATGAAGATACTCTTCAAGGGGTCCAATGCAACGGCCAAGGACGAAGACCTCGCTGTGTGGCAGCGCATGGTTTCTGGGTCTGTCGCTGGTGGAGCCTACAACTTCACATTCTACCCCGCCGACACAATCAAGTCGAGGATGCAGACAGAGGATGTCAAGCAGTTGACTGGCGGAAAGTCGACATTCGGCGCCGTAGGAAAAGTGCTCTGGAAGCAACATGGCATCAAGGGCATGTACCGCGGCTGTGGCATTACAGTCGCCAGGTCGATACCCAGTTCTGCCTTCATCTTTACAGTGTATGAGGAATTGAAGAAGCGATGGTCTCAACAACGATTCGAGTAGTTGTTCCGATCAGTTAGACAGACCGTAGAGCATGCCAGGCGTTCGAAAAGGGTTTGTACGGAAAAGCATAGCATCAAGCGAAAATATCGAGATACCATGTAGTTCATTTAGCGCATAGAATTCACAACATAAAATCATGAATGCACCTGACTCATGCGTGCAAGTGCAAGAACCAGAACACGCACATGCAATTCCAACCCTGGCCTGCAGCCTTCACATGCTAAGCGCAATCGATGCTCTGTCCGTTTCGAGCGCTAGCGCAAAGATGCCATGATCCATCGCGAATGTGGGGAAACCCGCGGCGGCCGGTAATGTGACGCGAGCCGAGGATCAGATGCCAGCCGCCATTTCGCGGACTTGCGACGCTTCCCCTACTTTAGTATCCTGGCCCAACCCAACCTTATCCACAGTCCAGCTAAACTCATGATCCCCATCTTCTACTTCTCTACTTTCCTTTCCCTTTCTATTGCTCATCCTCGCTGCTGTAACTGTGAAAGGTAGCAGAGCAGACGTCATCGCGCGCGCCCTTGTGCCGAGGTTCCTCACGTCTTTTGCTGGAGACAGCTTGTCGCAAGCAAAGCGCACAACACACACACACACATATATACACAGTCGAGATGGACAGGTTACATGCGCTTGAGGTGGGTGGGATCTGTGGTGCATGGAGCGAGAGAAGAGAACGGTTGGCTAATTGTAACAACAGGCTGCGCTGGAGAAGATTGTCCTAGATCCCAAATACCACGATATCCTCACACTGGTAAAAGGTGTGAGAAATGGCATCGTATATGGGTGTAAAGTGCGGTTTCCGCATGCGCTCGTGTGAGTTTCCATACTGTCTCAACATGGAATCTGAGAAAGGGAAACAACAGCTAACACATGTCCTCCAGAATGATCGTCCTCTTCAGATCTGGGACGTAAGTTTCCCCCCAATCCTCCTCTAAACGCCCATCCAAACTAAACTAACACCCCCAACAGCCTCCGCTCAAAAGCCCACCTAGTCTACAAAGCTACCCGCCAACACGCTCGCAACCTCGGCCTCTTCGCCCTCGTATACAAATCCACCATGATCTTCCTGCGCCACACATCCCCCACGGGAAAAGAGCGTCACTACGATTCTTTCCTCGCGGGTCTGCTCGGCGGCTACACCATCTTCGGCCGCACAATCCACAACTCCGTGTCCCAGCAAATCGTCATATACGTCGCTGCGCGCGTCTGCCTTGCCCTCGCCAAACTAGCCGTTCAACCACGAGAAGTTGGCGGCGGCGCTACTGCACAGCACGGCGTCAAAGGCTGGGAGCTCTTCGGCAACGGCGAGATGAGGAGGTCGTTGGTGAGGAACGGCTGGCCGGCGTTTGCGAGCTTGAGCTGGGCTATGATTATGTATATTTTTAGGTGGCATCCCGAGGCTGTGCAGAGTAGTTTGAGGAGTAGTATGAGTTACATGTGGGTTACTATATTCCTATTTCCTGGGCTTTGGCATTGGGGGCTTTTGCTAACATGTGGTACAGTTATGTTCAGTCGGATGATTGGGATTCGCTGCGGACGCTGCTGTGGCATAACAAGTGAGCAATAGCGGGTTTGTGCAGGTCGGGGAAATTACATATGAGGAGTGGATTATATGGATTCTGTTGTGGGATACAGCGAGGAGGATAGACAGCTAGCTATGGCTTAGCATGATAGACAGAGATACCATCATCAAGAAAGGCAATAAAAAAGGGAAAATTGTTCAAAGCTGCGAAGCATGACCTGCACATGGTTCACTCGTATTCACGAAAGTATTCAAACTCGAATCTGCTGAAAACCAATCAAATTGCGTAATCTTTCTGTGCCGAACTATGCGCTCTTTACTCTGCACATGGTTTGTAACAAATCATCATCCGCTTAGTTGACAAGATCACGTCAAATGTCAGCAGTTTTGAAATCTTGCGTCGGCACTCAACCACATTGACTTTGCGTAAGCATCATACTGCGCGTGGATGCCTACAGGCTTCACTCAGGTTTATAGTGTTCAATGCAATACACCTACCTTGCTGGCAGGTGTTGGCAGGTAATTTGATGAGTCGTAAGGGTCGGATCAGGGGTCTGGGAAATGGACGACTACGAAGGAGATGGACTTTTTGTTGGAAGTAGATGTGAGAAACGTAGAGACGAGTGAGCACACGGAAGGAACCAAAAGAGACACATAGACAAACGAGACATGGAGACTGAAGAGATGAGGAATACTTATCTCAACCTGATGTGTGTAATTGAAGTGACCAGCTGGCGCGATTGACATTCTTGCAAAACTTAGCACACACCGCAACAAGCAAATGACTTACCTCAACTACACAAACGAGGAACGGAAGTAAACGTCATCAACTTCACGAAACCTAGGGGTAATCAGCGTGGAAAGGTGGTTGTGAATTATCCTTTTGTTTACCATAAATGGTCCCTACTAGAAAAGTTGGCACCGGTGGGTGACTCTGACTCACACGTCCTTGATCATCGTGCTTTGTGAACGCCAATGTACTCCGTCTGACCCAGCCCTAGTGTAATGTACATGATAAGCAGTGCCGGCAAGTCCACTCACTCCCCGAAAATATCGACCCATGACCGCTCAAGCTTAAAAAGAGCCCACCTTCTCAATTCATCGCCAAAGATAAAAACAGAAAGCAACGCTGGTCGATGATGATGCCCGAGAAAATAAGTATAAGGAAGTACTTACCTTTAGATGAAGATGTCCAACTCGTGCCTGCGCACCTCAGGTTCATCGAAAGCTGGGAAAGCTGGGACCATCGCATCGGCGTTCTGCACATAGGCGTCGTTGTAAATCCGCCAGTAGGGTTGACGAACTTTCCTCGCCGGATGAAACAGACCTGCCCAGACGTAGTTCATGACCAGCGGGGTACCGACGGCGTTTCGAACACCCTCGATAGCCTCAATGATTCGGTCAATGACATGTGGACTAGTTTCGAATAGGTTTGGCCAGAGGAGGTTGAGCAAGTGAATCATGGCATCCTCGCAGTCAAGACCGACACAGCCCAAGGCGACGTGTTTGACTACTGACGCAGCAGTTTGACGATGCACTTGATCTCGGTCGATAAGAGCGTCCTCCAGAAGTGGTGTGATGGCGTAGACGTAGTCCTTGGCCATCTCACCGATGTACTCAAACATAAACGACAGAGACTTGAGTACACCGTTCTGCACGTTCAGCTCCGGTACGCGATATTCATTCATCAACGCAGGGAGAACAGTGAAAGGCGCACAGGTCTCAGCAACGATACCAATGGCAACAGCCGTGCAGACACGGGACTGACGCTCCTGGACTCGAAGATTACCGAGAAGTGTAGCCAATACATCCTGGGGACCGATAGCTTTGGCAATGTAACCGAAGGTGTTGTTGGCAGCACGACGGATACCCTTCTTGTGGGCCTTCAACATGTCGAGAAGTTCGAAACAGATGCGCATCCATTCACGAGGGTTGACGTAGTTTGCACCTCGATCAGCGATACGGCCAACAAGGTCGATGGTGTTCTCCTGTACCTTCTCATGTCGGTTGCGTAGGATAGGCGTCAGGCGGGGCAACAGGTCCTTGATGGGGGGCTGCATGGCATGGAGACCGACAACTGTGACGATGGCGCGAAGAGCACCTAGAATGGAACCAAGAACCTCGGGGTACTCTTCACCAAGATATTCGTACAGTGCTTGGGCAAGCTTGATCAGCTGCGGGTCTTCGTCGCACTTCTGCATAACAAAGGTGATCCGGGAGATAAGGTCGGCAGCTTGTTGGCGAACTGTAGCTGACTTGTTGTTTAAGCGGGCAAGGACGGTTGCAACGATTTGTGGAAGGTAGGTCTTGGTACGCTCACCGAGCGCGTTGACGACCGTGGCGAAACCGTCGATGACGATGGGGTCCTCGATAGTTTGATCCTGGAAAGCAACTAGGACACCGTCAATGAGTTGCTCCTCTAAGCGCTCGTCGACATCGTGCGCGCCTAGGGTGCTAATGACCTTGTCGATGGTCTCAACAGTCATCTTTCGGTATGCTTCGTTCTCATCTTTCATGTTGTTCACAATACGACCAACAATCTCAGCAACACCTGCCTTCTGTGCAAGGTCGACGGTAGTGTCAACAACTTGGCGGTAGTTACGCTTGTCGAGTGCCATACGGCGGACCCAGAAGTGCTTGAAAAACTCTGGCAAAACATTGTCCTTCAAGTAAACGGGAGTGACGCCTGCTGTGTTGGAACACTGGGAGACGACCTTGAGCACAACCTTCTTCATCTCTTCATCGGGCGACTGGAACTCGCGAATGACAATCTCCATGATCTGACTGGTGTAGTAGTTCGAGTACTCTTCGTCCATCAGCGGGATGACGTAGCCCACAGCCTTCAGGAAGGATGCCAAAGCCTTGCCACGCTGGCGGCGAGCTCCGGTCCAGAGCGGGTTGAGGATGTCGTCAAAAGATTCGATACCGTAAGGGCTTGCTGCTTCAGCCAGAGCGGCAAGCGCAAGCGCTGTGACCATGCGGACCTTTGGCTGCTCATCGTTGAGATTCTCGCCAATGCATTCCACAAGTCCTTTCAAATGAGGCAGGATAGCACAGCCCATGAGAATAGGAATCTGCTGTACAATCTTTACACCAGTATGACGTGCGTGCCACGATTTCTTCGACCTGCAAACGGCACGGAGGAAGGGTAGCAGTGCGGGGATGCCAAGGGCGGATGCAACAACTGCGAACGCTCGAGCAGTAGTGTTTCGCACATACTCATCTTGATGGTCCAAGTCTGGGCGCATCGTACTGATCATGTGTGCAAGACCAGCGGCCTTTGCAAGGTTGGAAATAATCTCTCGACCTTCCACACGAGCATAGTAGTCTTGGTCGATAAGGAGAGGCTCAATAACGACGAGGATCTTGTGGACATAAGGACGGACAAGGTCATCAAGCTTGTAAAGGACACGGTCAATGACTTTGACAAGCAAATGGCGTTCCTGGTCCTCCAATGTGCGCTCCATCAAAAGTGGCAGAATCTGGTTGAAGAGCGCGCCTGCGCCGAACTGCCGGGCGTTGTCTGTGAGTTGACGAAGCGCAGTCTTTCGCATGGGTGGTGTTCCGTTCTTGACCTTCAAAAGCAGTCGCATAATCTTGCGCTCCTTGAGCTCCTCCACAGTCATTTCGTTCTCATCGGCGCCGTCCGTGAGCTTTCCAAAGTACTTCATGTCTTCATTCTTGAAGAATTGCAAGTCACCCACACCAGGAATTTCTGTCGGCAACTGCCTGCCCATGGCAGCCAAGCTGTTGTCAGCCTCTGGTAGCAGGAAACCCTGATATCCCGCGGGAAGTTGGGGTACTACACCGACTGGTCGCCGTACTGGCTCGTAGCCGGGAGGTGCCTCGAGGACCTTGTAGCCTTCAGCTTCACCGGGGAGCATCATGTCCAGCTGCTCGTCGGAAAGGGGTGCGTTGCGATTGGAGATGTCGGTGCCGAATGCGAACGTGTGGGCGACGGCAGCTCCGTTTGCTGTGGGAACGGGCGTAGCAGCGCTGGCCGGGGCTACCGCAGTAGTATCCCAACGTGATCGGGCTGGTGCAGCTGCCTCGGGAGCTTTGACTTCCTCGGGTGCCGGTGACCATCGTGAACGCTTCTTGGGCTCGGACTCCTCTTTGGTACCCTCCTTGCCGTCTTCCTTGATCGCCGCTGTTTCAGCCTCGTCGGCAGCCTCGTCCCAACGTCTCCTCTTACGAGTCTTCTTGACAGGCGGGGTCTTATCGCCGTCCACGGGAGGTGGTGAGCCGTGATCCTTAAGCGTAGGCTTGTGGTCTAGCACTTCGTTTCCGCCCGACTTTTCTTTCTCGTCTATGAGGCGCTTGACGCGAGCTTCCTCGCGCTCAAATTCTCGCTGCTTCATGACGTCTTTGTACGACTGGCCACCATCTTCGCCGCCTTCGGCGAAGGGGTCGGCTCGCGACGGTGAGAGTGCGCGGTCAAATCGGCGACGTTGGTAGTCGGTTTCGCGCGACGCGATCTGCGCCTGCTTCTCGCGACTGTCGAGTATGTCGGCCTCGCCAGCATCTCCGCGCGCAAATTCATTCATCATCTCTTTTGATGCGGTATACTGCCCCACTAGGCTTCGACCGTTAAGCTGTACATCCTCCATGTCGTCGTCTCCGTCGTCGACGGCGATGGAGCTGACGTAGTCGCCGCTGTTGCCGCCATAGAGCTCCTTATCACCTGCCTCTGCAAGCGACTGTTTGTTGTTCGATGTGTCCCCATTGGCAGCGCCGTTGGCCCTGGACTTTCCTGCGCGCGGCCCGGCCATCTTTGCTACAGGTTGTTTGACGATTGGGGTTGGTTGGGTACGGGTGGGTGAGGGGATGGCGACGTGCGAGCTCTCCAAAGTTTCGTGATGCCATGCTTAGCGTCGTCCAATTGGGTATTAGCGTGTCTGCTTAGTCACCTCCACCATGCATGCTGCACGGATATCTCCTCTCATCACGTGCTCACCCCGTGACACGCGGCATCACAGATACATGTACCGGTATGTAAGGATGCATAGATTTGTCAAGACATTGTATCGCACATTCCTAAAAGTTGGGGGCGTTTGATAGTTGATGCAGGACTTAACGGGACATGGCCGTCTGGCTGCCATGGCTCGGCAGGACCCCAACCGCCTTGCAATATATCGAATTGCGGCCCTCAGCCACGTACCAAAGGGCTTGGGCGTGTCTCACATGCATCACCGGTTCAACGGCGGTGGCGTCTGCATTTGCGTTAGCCTCGTGTGGACAGGTTGAAGTCTCAAAATCACTGAAGCCTATGTACCGTACATGGGATGGGGCAATGGCATCAGCTTACCGTACATGCTGATAGCAGAGTCTGCATTGCATGCATGTGGAGCCAAAGCAGACTGGGATCGTCCCGAAAAGCCTGGAGGTGTGCAAAAAGACGGCCTTTTGCCCAGCCTACAGTTCCTGGTGCCCTAGTGGCGCTCGGCCCACACCCATGCACGCCTCTTCCATGTTGGGTTGAACACGGAGCTCGCTCCCACTCCCAAGCCATGATCCTCCCCCATGATCCCATCACTCATCGTCAGCAAAGTTAGTTTTGCATCCCAAGCGCTGGTTCGCGGTTTTGTTTTGAGAAGCACAAAGCTGCAGAACCCCACCCGAGACACTAGCTGCAACATTGGCATTGGCACAGCAGTGGGTGCTATTCGTCATGCCATGAGGTGGCAGGTGGCTCGCTAATCATGCTCGTTGCTCGACATTGCGCCAGCCATGGCGAAAAGACGCTCTGCTGCAGTGCCCTCACACGGCCAACATGATCGTCTCTGCGTCGTCGTCAGCGTCTCACCTCGCGACGGGATCTCACCCACTCGCAGGTGTCGTGGTAAGAGCTTGCTCTCGTTGACATAGGTAAGCGTCGCGACATCGTGTGTGCACTACTGTATGCTCGCGAAGACGTCCGGGGCTAACTGCTTCTAAAAATACGTCTCACCGTCGTGGTCCACCCCAATCCCGCCGAGCTACAAGACTGCAATACGGGCACTAGCAACGAATAATCGATGGCGCAGTGTCGTACCAACCAGGCTAACGGTGATTTACCGTACGCAGCTGCGGGCTTTCTACGCAAGGGCTCGAAACGGGCAGATCGGTTTTTTGTGCTGCTTGCCAGCCACACAGCCAATTCGTACCGTGCGGCCCCGTTGACTCGCGGGCATATTGATAATGGCCGGACGCTGTCCCACGTCCTTGCGACGCGTCGATCGATCCTGCCTCTTTGATTTCCTGCCTTTGCCGTGCCGAGTCCTTCGTCTCGTTCCCAACCTCAGTTGTCGTCGTTATTAATCCTTCAGGCCCCCCTCGTTTCGTCTGAACGACTCCAAAAATGGCGGCTGTGGCGCAGAGTCATGTTCAAGATGACGTGCATCCGTTGTTGAGGCATCCACGCCCGATCAAGAGGGATCCCGCAACAGCGCAGCGCATGCTTAGCATGATTGCAGACTCTGACGATGTATTGACAACCATCCACCGCGAAAAGTCGGTTACAACACGATGGCTAGAACGACCAATGTACGGGGATTCAAGCGTGGCTGGCAGAGAGGAAGAAAAGGAGGAAAAGGAAGAAATAAAGGAAAAGCCTGTGGTGTTCAAGGAAGAGCCGCCCAAAGAAAGTAAAAAAGAGGAAAGCGATTTCGACCTACTGGACAAATGGACAAACCCGGATAGGCCGACATCATCTTTCAACCCCGAGGAAACTTTGAAAAAGCTTGTCCCCAACCCAAGTCCAAACATCAACGCATCTTCGATGAGAAGACGACCCCACCCACTCACACGGCCGATATCGTATAACGCACAGCACCTGCTATCACCAGACTGGACCGCTTCACCATCCACAATGAGCCCTCAAACGTCAAGCCAGCGACCCGCATCGTCATGCCTCGATAGTCTGGACAAGACAAGAGATGGCATCTCTTCTCGAGGCAGTTGCGAATGCGAACATCCACGAGTACATCCTGTGGCATATACGTACCCCCCAACACAGCAAGAGATAGAAGCACGGAAAGAACGACCTGCATCATACCAACCGGACAGCTTCACCTCCCTCGACAGTCCACCACTGCAGCCACGCCCACGTCCCACATCCTATGCAACTTATCAGCCTCGCGTTCGCGTTCGTTCCGGTGGTAAAATTGCCTCCTCGCGAGGATTACGAAACAACACCTACCCCAATAACCTGTCCAAACCCGTGCCTAGCAGTGCAGCCAAAGCAATTGCTGGAGAGGATATTGAAAATGATACCGTGCACCAGCGGTTTGGAGATGACGAGGTTGGCCCGCCCACACCCGCAACCTCAGGGGCCCCAACATTTTCACCACCACCGGCATGGCCGGCAGCATCAGCGACTCCGATTAACACGGGTCGGGATGTTTTTGAGCAATTTGAGGAGAAGAGCAAGCCAGAGAAGAAAACAAAACACAGATGGTCAACGATACCACAAGCATTGAAGAATTTCAGCGCAAAGAGGAGGGAGTCAGCAGCTACACAAGATCAACCAAAGTTTTCCATGGTCGTAGACGATCTACGACGCATGAACTTGACAGCAGAGAATTTACAGCACTACGAGGCTGTTTCCAGTCGGGAATCAACACCAAAACGCATGTCAACAGTCGATCTCATTCCGACACCAACTCTAACCCCCTCCGAATTCCCACCCACACACGTAGACGCGCCTCTACCAGCGCCCTTCGCTCCCTGGGCCAATGCTCCCCCAAGTCCCGCCGCAACTGCAGACCGACGGCGCAGCAGTGGTAACCCTCTCACATTGAACACAACGTATTCGAGTTTATCTGTGGAGACTATGCCACAGGCGCGCCCTGCTTCATGGCACTCGCGCCGCAGTAGCATCATCGCCGTCCCTTCGCCAGGTGTGACATGCACAGCCCCCCAATTGCGCCACACCAAGGATGTAACTATCAGCCCGCGTGCAACACCACCAAGCTCGCGGCCAAGCTCACGGCGCAATACTCCAGCGATAGAACGCACATGTATATTGTGCAAGACGAGCAGGCCCGTTTACGAATTCGTTCAACGAAGGATCACGGCGAATTGCTGGCATGAACCGGCGACTTGCGCGGGATGCATGCAAGGCTGGCTTAGGCAGAGCGTGGATATCAATGGCTGGGAGGGATGCTCATGTCCCGAGTGTGGGGAGCGGATGGCAAGCGAGGACGTTGCTGCTTTTGCAGAAGTTTCGCCGCTATGAAACAAGAGATGGATGTTTCTTTTGTTGATTAAGAAAGACAGAAATTCTTGACAAATCGTCACTTTTTTCTTTTGTTGTATTACTCATATCTACCGGCATTCATAATAGCCGCAATTTACTCGATAAATGATAATAAAGACGATGGTATTGCCCTGTTGGGTGACATGCCAGCCCCCACAACCATGCTTTCTATCCACATCTTCCGTCTTCTATCAATTCAGCCAGCACGATCGGGCCGATAGGTTTGCAACGTCACAGTGACGCCCTCTATGTGACCTTTCGCCACCTTTACAATCGGTCTTCAAAGAATAAAGCATGATGGGGGCTGTGTACAGGTCGATCTTGGAGGTTATTTCGGGATGAACAGCGCTTCAAGGTATTGCCTGCCACACGTCGGGGGCATGGTTCAAAAAGGGAGACATCAGTTATGCTAGAAGATATCCACAGGGCTGGACCCAAGACTCAAATTGGGACAAAGCATAAACGATGTAGCAAGGTTCATAAATTTCGTTAAACATGGGCAAAACATACATACAAGGATAGAAAAGAAGTGAAGTTGCTTCCCACAGCCCGTCCGCGCCGGGACACGACGACCACAAACAAAGAAACCACACAAAAGTACAAGGCTCACTGGATAGTAGCAATAGAAGCTTTCCAGGCAGGATCGCGTGTAGGATCAGAAGGGGTGTTGACACAGGCGCTCAAAAATTGGTGCCAGCCATCCAGGGTGCCAGCCGCAAGGCCAGCTCGAACATCAGCACTGCAAACACTGCTCACAAACCAAGCGGCACTACCAAAGCTCTTCTCGTCATCGCCGTTGACAAGATTAAGAGTAGCGATCTTGCCGGCATCTCCACCTGCGCCTTTGGCTTGTGCGACTGCGGCTGGACCTGCGACACTGGTGGCGTATCGCTCGACGAATTCTGGCATAGCCATCACTAAAAAGGAGAAGACGTTAGTCCATATACTTGCACAAAATTATACAGTGGGATTGACTTACTCCTTGTACCCTGACCGGGGCGACCTGGGAAGTGGTTCTTCTTGTACTTGAAATCGCCGCTCTCGAAGATCTCGTAGGCGATGATGGCGGCCTTTTCGCCCTTTGACGTAATCTTGTAGGTGGAAAATGCCTTGTTCAGCGCAGTTGCCGCTCGGGTTGCGTTGGCACATTCATCGGGGAATGATGCGCCACTGCATGATGCGGTTGCGGGCGAAATGGCGATGAGGTTGTCTGGTGTCAACGAACCCTTCACCTCGGTATTTGGGGTCTCGTCACAGTCTGGGACAGGTGCAGCGAAAGCGCAGAGAGCGAAGGCGCCCGCGAAGAGGATGTTCTTGGTGAAACCCATGATGATGATGATGATGTGGTGGTGGTTGGTGTTGATGGATTTGATAATGTGTCGAAGCTGAATATACTATCAAGCTATGTGTGTAGAAGCGCAGAAGTAATGCTGGGAAGAAGTTGAATGGTAGGTTTTAGAAGATACGAAGGTACACAGTGCTTTTTAATGAACGACTTGGTGAATGCGGCTTGGTGAATGAGACTTGGTTCAGCCCAGCAGAATCAAGTGATCTAAATAAAGGAGAATAAAGACCGTGAGGAGGCAGTGTAAAGCAGTGCAGGGAGAGGCTAAAATATAGGCGTGCGCACATGAATGCATTCCTGTGGGTGGCCTGGCCATCAGCATTCTAGTAAGGAGTAGTCTGAAGACCAAAGGAACATGAGTTGGCCTGATTCTGATCTAGCAAACATCCACCACCAATCATCGCACCGCAAGGTGATGGAGCCCGCACGTGAACTCGCGTCGCGTGAATATGATTGGCTGTGTGCAGTTCAGCTCTGAAACGTGAAACATGGGCAGAACAAGCTTTGCCAATACCGTCAGCCAGAAGTCAGAATTGCTTCTGCCATCGCTACAACAAGACTAAGTGGTGGTTTCGCGACATGCGACACCCGTCACGGAGCTAGATGACGGTGGGGTTGAGTGGCGATGCGCTGTCGGTAGACACATGCAGTTGGAGATGACCGAACAATGCGACAGGGGATAATGCGCCCCGCTTTACACAAAGGAGATTGTACCTGCGCCTCACCAGCGGTTCAGTGGGCATTCGGCGGTTCAGCTAGGCGCTTGAGCTGAATCTGCAGGTGCAAAAGCTGAAGTCTCTCGAGCCGCCTTTTACGTATCACCAGCGGCTCGTTGGAGCTTATTTCCGCGTAACGCCGGCCTCGCCTTTCCAGATTTGCAATCGGGTTGACATCATGGAGTTGATCCGAGGAGGCGCCATTATCCATTTTACCCCACCTGATTACTTGCCTGTGTCTGCCCCTCATTGCGTCTTGTTCCAACGATTGAAATAGCCATCAATTGATCATTCCATCTACCAAACCAACTCATCATAAACACTTCCTCCAATATGTCTGCTGTTGTAGAAAGCAAGTTTGACCCCAAGTAAGCCTCTGTGTTTCAGTCGGGATCAACATAGCAAGCTAATTGGGCCTCATAGGGATATGGAATTCCGCCGCCTGGGACCGGCTGGTCTCAAGGTCTCGGTCTTCTCCCTTGGTGGTTGGTTGACATACGGAGGAACCCAGAAGGGTTCGATTGTCAAGGACTGCATGCAGGAAGCCTGGAACCACGGCATCAACTTCTTCGACACTGCCGAAATCTACGCTGCGGGAGAGTGCGAGGTTGAGATGGGTAAGGCTTTCAAGGAGCTTCAATGGCCGCGTGACGAGTATGTCCTGACGACAAAGGTAAGGCGATGCTTGGCACATGATATTGGTCTTGTTTGGGACTGAACCATCCGCAGGTATTTTTCGGCACAAAGAGAAAGGAACCAAACACTAGGTAAGCTGAGATACCCAAATTACTAGTTCTGGACTAACATATGTACAGGGGATTGTCCAAGAAGCACATTGTTGAGGGGTTGAAGAGCTCCTTGGCGCGCCTTGACCATTCTTATGTCGACGTCGTCTTCGCACATCGTTTCGATCCTGAGTAAGTAAAGCATGCGCAATCAAATCAACTACATATACTAATGGTCCTCAGGGTTGGTATGAAGGAAATCGTCGAGGCCTTCACGCAGACTATCAACATGAACTTGGCCTACTACTGGGGCACCTCTGAATGGTCCGCAGAGCAAATCCAAGAGGCAATTGACATTGCAGAGAAGTACAATCTCATTGCCCCCATCGTAGAGCAGCCTCAATACAATGCCTTCCATCGTGAGAGGTTTGAGAAGGAATATGCCCCACTTTACAAGAAGTACCAATATGGCACTAGTAAGTGTTTTTTTTTTATCCTTCACATCACCACCCTACCACTACTAACAATGGCTAGCCACGTGGTCTCCTTTGGCGTCTGGAATATTAACAGGCAAGTACAATGATGGTATTCCTGAGGACAGCCGATATGCGACCAACCCTGAGTTTTTCAAGAACTCGGTCGAGGCACTGAAGAGCGAGGAGGGACAGGCCAAGATCAAGAAGGTCAAGGAGCTGACCAAGATTGCTGAGAGACTTGGGGCTACCACGACACAGCTGGCACTGGCCTGGACTGCTAAGAACCCTAATGTCAGCACCGTCATCCTGGGTGCGACAAAGGTCGAGCAGGTCAAGGACAACTGTGGCGCCATCAAGCTACTTCCGAAGTTAACACCGGAAATTATGGAGGAGATTGAGAAGATCCTCGCCAACAAGCCGTGAGCTTGATATGAGAAGTCTAGGGAAAGGCTGAAAAATTGCCGGTCACAAGTTTTGAACTTGAAAATAGAAGTCATAGACAGAAGACATAAAAAGATCTTTGACAACAAGTTCCGAGTGCTTATGATACGAGTGCCGTCTCTATGATATTCTCTTTTTTTATATCATTCGACATTTTCTGGTTACAGAGGCTACTGCAAGATGAACGATCGGCCTCGTTACCAACCTGTAACACGACATGGAGTGAAGCGCCTACATTAGTTCTTCATCATGGTTTTTCTCCATACTGTACTCAGTGATACTCACTGTCAGAAACATTTCTGAGCGTAGTCCATCTCGTTTAAAGTCTAAAGAGAGTGGAGGTTCGACCTGTGCATACGGAAAGCTTTTGGGTCACACTATACATCTCCAGATTTATCTGCTATCTGACAGCCGACGCACACAGCCGGTGGCGATGAGTGGGGTGTTGGCGTGGTGGCAGCCAGGACTTAGCTACTAATCACCAGTAGAAGATCAACATCTTGCATGCATGTATACCCATGAAGGATCTGCTCAAGCGCGTTTGATACCTGCTATACTAAGTTTCAGTACACTTTCATTCACGCATATGCTCTCTCTCTGTATTGGTTTGATAACGTTAAACTGTCACTGGCTAAGGCTATATTTGATAGGGCAGTTAAGTGCTCAGTGGGTAGGATCCACGCAAGGTTGCTTGATAACTCCCGAGGTTTTCCTGCAATGCCATGACTCTGATTTTCATCTTCACTCCTTGCTTTCTATGTCACGAGAGACTGTACACTCATTGCTAGTGCTCTCAACTACTGGAACGAAGCCTATACTCGGAGACTCATGGCAGAGACATATTTCTTGCGGAGTTTGTTCGATGCAAAGGATAGAAAGGATGGTAATACGTCCAAAGAGCTAGAAAGCTTGTGCGCTGAGCTCGGCGAGTTGAATCAGTATAGCGAATTGGAAGATGATGATATGGATGAAGAAAAATATGAGGGTGTAGTGGCAGTCACTGAAGACCAAGATGAGGTGATGGCCGAGACATTTGACCTTCCAATTCTCAGTTGAGGCAGCTAACTTGGACCCCACCAAAGACCCTGTGCGCACTGGCTACGCATCTAGCTTTCAGATCAGCTCTCCTATTACCGAAAATCCCACCGCAGTGGGTGCGAAGCTTCGTCGTCAGAAGAGCAGAAAGTTCAGCAAGGATGGAGAGCATTCCATTCGCGCGCATTCGCCAAATTAATTTGAAAAGGGCTCAAGCTCTTGCGCTAGCTTGTTGGATGTTGAGTGGATACCAGGAGACGAGAAGAACTGCAAGGAGGGATGAATGGGATTAGGTACGATGGGGCAAGTGATAAAGGAGTAACTTGATATCTGTAATCACACTTGAAAGGCTCTAATGGCAGAAATTTGACTTGAAGTTGTTAATAGGAGATTACCATGTAAACATGACTGGTACCCTAAATGGACTCTTAGTGCTCGGGACTAGAAAAGTTGAATCGGTCAGGTACAGCTACGACTCCTGAGGAGGCCAGGAGAAGCGCTGATGAGCCAAGAAGTCAGTGGCGCTATCAAGCTGCTTCTGACTTGACACGGGAAGTCATGGGGAGATTGGGCAGAGCCTCAAAGACAAGCCCTAAACGTTTGTGACACAAGTGACGTGTAGGCGACAATATTTCGCTGGAGGCCAGGCCGTGTGAGAAAAGCATGGTGTCGAGGCAGAAGGGGGTATGTAGTAGATTGATCGGATAGTAAAGTGTGTCGGGGTTCATGATGTGCATGGACAATGTCGTAAGAGATCGACGGGAAACATGTTGCCGGACGTGAGCCGGACGGGTAGCGATTGGTTGCCCCACAAACTATGCACTCTGCACTCTAAACTACTTACTGACTGTGGCCATGGGTTTGGGGGAAAGGGGCCGGGCTGCGGTTAGTTGCCGGTGAACTGTCTATGCCATGGCGACGTCTTTCTTTCCGGATGGTCCGAGTAAGCCAAGCTTGAAAGTTTGGCCTCAACAAGTTTGGCCTTGGCCTCCAACTCGCTGTGATGGACATTTGCAAATGGTGATGTTTTGTTGCATGCCAGTGATTTCTTTTTGCGCATGGGTGCTGGGATGTTACTTGTTGCTGTACCGCGCCACTGTACGAAACGGGTGGCGGTCAGCTCCAGACCTCGGGACTCTAGACCGCGGATGGCAGAGCCGCAGACATGAATCCGCTAAACACCAGGGGAGGCAAAGAGGTGCCTCGAGGCGCTGGGCCTGGCAGACGCAGAGGCTACTCGATCCTGTGCATTGACGCTTTTTGCGTCTCCCAAGCTGCTAACTTGGGCCCGCATCACAGCCAGATTCCAAATCGCCCTCTGGGGCTGTGGTGGCGTCGACATCCAGCCCGGAGGAGATCGACTGGTTAGCGCAGTGTCGCGGCCTGGGAGCTACTAGGTAAACTCTCTGGAGCTTCACACCTGTAAGTGTAAGAGTCTCCAAGTGCCCTTCTGACGAGCCCGCACTCCCGTCCGCTGTGCTACAACCGGATCTGCGACGCCAAGAGCACCATCGCGTCTCAATTGCCTCAGCCCTCACTCAGCGACGGTAGCCTCCACCTTTCTGCCATCACCGTCACGCGTGTACCCGAGGTAACTAGTAGACGTGAGTAGAGTTCGGAGCCCGACTGGAAGCCTCAGGTGCTCCGACTTGAAGCCCTCCTCCGCCAAGAGCCGCGCTGCTGTGGCCATCTAATCGACGTCTTTGACGACCAACAACACCGACTCTGTACGTTTCAGATGTGCACAGGGGTCGTTGGACGTTGACTGACAGCCCTCCAGGTACCGCTTCAAACCTCTCCGCAAAACCGAGTGCCGAAGAGAACGGTTCGAGCGTGCGTGTACGCGTTGATCCATGCAGCTCACATAGCATGGCTACCACGATCAAAACCGACCCCTCCATTGGAGACACGAATTACCAAAGCGGTAGTGGTAAGTCCAGGTTTTTCTTGGCGTCGTCCAGTGCTTTAATATCTCCGTACTTTGAAGTTGATTCTGTTTTGTCTCCGCTTCGCGACTCCTGTATTCTGTACTTGGCACGCCCAGACACGCTGCGTTATTGGTCTACCCCCGTTCATGCTCTTTTCCTCTCTGCCCCACGTTGAATCGCACTGCAGAGACAAAACCAGTCTCGTCAAGGCAGCATCATTCAACATCAGCATGAACGGTGGCACACGTGCCTCGCGGCTCGTATGCATGCCGGACGTGGATTGCGAGGCATGAACGACGTCGAGTTTGCGAACTATACCTAGCTTGCCTGAATCACATCAAGGCTCTGGGAATAGTACATATACATGTCCTGGCTACTTCCTTTGGTTGTCCAAGCTCGTCACGCTCGCTCATCACACACACTTTCCGAGGTCGCATCTAAATAATTTTCCTTTGTTTTTTTTCATCTACGCATAATCTTCCAACACACCATGGCGCACCACAATCGCTTCGTTTCCTGGCCCGAGACCCACGTGCTGACCATGGCGCCCACCTACCCTCCACCCGGCGCCGTCAACGAGTACCCTTCTCCTGCTGCCTCCCGTCGTCCCTCGGAATGCTTTTCTGAGATGAGCATGGACAGTAGCAGGAGAGGTAGCCTCGCTGGCTTTGCGTCGGATATGGAGAGTACAGGGCAATGGCAATCATTAGGCAGCGACACAAAAAGTCCTCTAGCCCAATTTGGTTTCTTCAAGAGCCTGACGGACAAGAAGACCACGAGAGGTTTGTCAAGCATGGCGTGGATATCATGACAAGACTGACAAGAACAAGATGGTCAACCGCCCAAGAGAAGGGGTCCCAAGCCTGATAGCAAACCCGCCTTGACTAGGCGACAAGAGCTGAACCGTCAGGCACAGAGGTAACGATGAGCACAGATATGCAGAACACCAGATACTAACTAGCCGATAAGAACACATCGTGAAAGGAAGGAGCTGTACATCAAGGCCCTCGAACAAGAGGTTATCCGCCTGAAGGACACATTCGCTACTACATCGAGGGAACGCGACGCTTTCGCCGAAGAGAACCGGCGACTACGAGAACTGCTCATGGCGCATGGCATCTCTTTCGAACACATGACGTCTCCAACAAACGGAATGGGCCAAATCGGAAGCTCGACGTATGGAAGCTCCAATGGTAGCATTTCAGGCTACGGGCCAGGGTCAGCATCGACCGGCTATACATCACCACCAACAAACGGATCGGCCTCGCACGATGGCATGGGCGGCCAAGGCATGACTCTTCAGCAGCAAGCCCAACAAGCAAACCATCACCAGCACAACGGACTGGACTATGACCAAATTGGCATTGACTTCGTTCTAACGTACGACCGATCGCCCTATCTTTCTCCTCCACCCCAGCAGTAATGCGCTTACGTTTCTACGTCATTTTCTCCGTCTTCTTCTTCGTCATCTTTCGACTTTTGTACGCCGTCATCTTATCACACATTGCAAGCTCTGTTCTGACGACTGCGTCTGACAGACTCGAGCGACCCTGCATGGACCACATGCAATTCCTCATGGTACGCGCCCACGAAGCCGACGACAACATCAGCGGCCATGCGCTCATGGCAACCGCACCCCCTGATGCGCACATCACGAACTGCCCAGAGGAGAAGTACCCCCATCAGATGCCGGACGTCAAGATGCCGGACTTGATGAAACTGCTGGACCTCAGCAACCGTCTACCCCTTGATGGGGAGATTACGCCCATTATGGCCTGGGCGAAGATTATCCAAAACGACAACTTTCGCACCCTGTCGAAAGAGGACATTGAGCTCATGAAAGGAGAGCTTCTCGCCAAAGTCCGATGTTACGGGTATGTTTTCGACAAGACAAGTTTGCAACAAGACATTGATGGCTAACTGTTTTGCAGCTTTGGTGCAGTCCTTGAAGAGTTCGAAGTCAGCGACGCTCTGATGACTGCCCTTGCTGGCAAGTTCTCGAATGGTGCCACACCCTTGGCATAATGTTTATTTCGAACTACGAAGTACTTTCCTATGTTGTTGATAATTAGTAATTTTCGCTTTCCTTTTTTTTTTTGATGTATAAAAAAAATATATATAAGCATTTTCTTCAGCTGCAGCCCCCCCGGGGGGGCTCTCCCCCTTGTGGTTGACGTGCGTGACCTGCATGCAGCGTGCGCCGCCGTGGCGGTTTCATGGATTATAGACCCAGGGTCCAGCGTCTGCCCCGCGCTCAGGGTCTCGCGTCTATTGGTATCGTCCTGACTCTACCAAGCATTCCCTTTATAGTGAAACCACGAGCGCTGCACGCCGTCTTTCGCCTAGATAAGCTTGCATCAAGCTGCATTGAATTGTACTGCATTGCGCTGTATATTTACTCTTCTCTCAGCTTATTGCGACGCGCACCCACGAAGCTATCTCTCCTGTATTTCTTCCCCGATTGAGCTGCAGCCATGACCGAACTCAGTGTCTACGATAATGACCCGACCATTTATCTCTTCACCTCACTGACAGCTGGATCCTCGCACATCATCACTGCTACCTCGCGAATTGAGACCATCCTGCGGGCGAACAAGATTCCGTTCAAGGGCGTTGATACCGCGACAGATGAGCTAGCAAAGAAGTTGTTCCAGCGGAGAGCCAGTGGGAAGAAGCTTCCGTTGATAGTCAAGGAGGGATATGTCTTGGGTGTAGGTACAATGGCGGCCCGTGTTTGGCGCAGCAGACTAACACACAAGCCAGGGTATCACCGAGATTGAAGAATGGAACGAGTACGACGAGATCAGAGAAGCGCTGGGCGTCACATCAGCCTTCACCCCCTTCCCCGCGAAACCCGGGCCACCGCCCATGGCATCCGCGCCATCATCGTCAATTACAGCAGGCGCAGCTGCAAGGAAGGAGAATATCGTGACCCCGAGCTTGGAGACGAATCTCGCGCTTCGCCAGCTGGGCGCCGAAGCGGCGAAGAAGGCAGCGAGCTTGAAGCCTACACCGACTAACATCAAGACCACAAACCCACTGTTGAGCGAGAAGACAAATACCCCAACGTCCGCGACCAATAGCATCCTCTCGCCCAAGTCAGTCCCACTTCCTGCGACACCAGGCGTTGCCAACTTGAAAAGTCCAGCCAAAGAGACGCCAGGTAGTATCCTCTCGCCGAAATCGGTACCGCTTCCAGATACGCCGACGGTTGCGGCCGCGAAGAGCCCGACGAAAGAGACCCCCAGCGGAATCCTCTCACCAAAATCAGTCCCTCTCCCACAGACACCGACGGTCGCGACACCTGCTACACCGACAACAGCCAAAGACACGGCCAAAGACACGGCCAAAGATACAGCCAAAGACACGAAGCCTGCGACCGCGAAAGCCGACGCGAAGCCCGCCACAACCAAAGACACAAAAGCAAAGGATGTAAAGGCTAAGACTACAACAACGAAGGCTTCAACAGCAAGGGCTACAGCGACAAAGGATGCAAAGGCAAAAGACACCAAGGTGAAGACCGCGTCCACGTCAGCGTCAGCATCCAAAGACACAAAGTCGAAAACTACCACCTCCACCTCCACCTCCACCAGAAAACCCGCAGGAGGTCTCTTCGGTCTAGGCAAACCTGCTGCAAAGCCAAAGGCTAAAGCGACGACTGCCAAGGATACAAAGAGCAAGGACGCTGTCAAGGCCAAGGATGTCAAGACCACCAGGCCAGCAGCCCGATCAGATATTCCCAAGCCCACAGATGCGAAGAAAACAACAAAGGCGCCAGTTGGTGGAGCAAAGAAAGCTGCGGTTGCTGCAGGAGCTGTGGGTGCCGCGGGCGCTGCAGCTGCGGTAGCCGCTGCGACGGACAAGAAGGAGGAGGAGGAAAAGGAAGAAGAAAGCGAAGAAGACGAGTCCGAGGAAGAGAATAGCGAAGGAGGCGAAGCTTCTAAACCAGCTGCCGCAGCAGCAGCGAGTGACCCCGCAACCAAGACAGCCGCAACAGAGGAAAGCAGTGAGGAAGACGACGAAGAAGAGGAGTCCTCAGAAGACGAGGACGAGGACGAGAGCCCTAAACCAGCGGCCCCAACAACAGATCCATCAAAGAAAGCCGAAGAGGAGGAGGAGGAAGAAGAAGAAGAAGAAAGCAGCTCAGAAGATGATGATGACGACGATGAAGAGGACGAGGACGAGGAAGAAGAAAGCTCAGACGAGGATGAAGATGAAGAGAAAAAAACACAAGGCCCAGCCCGCCAAAGACGCGAGTAAAGCTGGTGTAAGTGTCAAGGACTAAGCAGACACTAGTTTATTCACCCCTTTAAACTTGCTTGTATTTTGCCCCTTTTGTAAACTTTCTGGTGTAATCACTCACTCTTTTTTAATACTGGTTTTATCATCTTCAGGGTCAGGATTGGGGTTGGTAAAGGGGGGATGGGGAACGGAAATGGAAACTAGAATGTAGTATAGTAGTCTTGTTTAGTTTGTTCAATAGTTATCCTCATTGAATGGTAACCTTTTACTTTTGCCATACTATACTAGTCTTGACTTGGATTGAAGGTGTAAAGAACGAGGTGAAAATCTAATATTGCGTGTGGAGGCACAACCAACCGCACTGCTAGCTACCTAGGTAAGCTACAAGAAGACAAGAGAAACGTAATCTATGTTTATAACAAAAAAGCTCATCCTACCCTGTGGTCTTGATAGAGAAGAGAAAGAAGAAGAAAAAAACGCCTACGCTGAATGCTATGCTATACTATACTTTGACCAAAAACATTCAAACCCCTTGATCTTGATACCCATGCAACTCATGCCGCACTCGTAACCAACCCTTTTATGTATGCAAACCATGATTTACGTAATGATCACCATGTCTTAGGCAGCAACATCCAAACCCGCCTCCTTTAATCCGTCCAAGTACAAATCCTTCACATCTCTTTTCCCCCTGTCTGCCTTCTCTCCCGCACTCTTCAGCTGCTGCATCATCATCAACTCCACCGCCTCTATACCCGCTTCTTCGGCTTTACTTAATGCGGCAGCATCCTTCTTCTTCCCCTTGCCTTTATCCTCGCCTTCTTCACCCTGCACCATCTTATCCAACTCAAGTTTGCTCACACCAAGAGCGTAAATCTGCTCTTCGACAGTATCCTTTGTTACAAGCCGCACAACCTCCACCTCTCGCGTTTGACCAACGCGGTGAGCGCGGTTCTCGGCTTGGATGTCATCTTGTGGATTAAACGACGAGTCGAAGATGATGACTTTGTTAGCGCAGGCGAGGTTGATACCCGCACCACCGCTCTTTGTGCTGATCATGAAGAGCTGGATTGATTCGTCTTGGTAAAACACGTCCATCAAAGACTGGCGCTCTTGGATCGGAGTGGAGCCGTCCATGCGCATGAAGTTGATGTCATGGTCGTCAAAGACCCAGCCGAGGATATCCATGACGGATGTGAATTGCGAGAAGACGAGGGCGCGGTCGCCGTTTTCCTTGTACTTTTTTAGTAGCGCGAGGAGTTTGGCGACTTTGCCAGAGTCCATCCATTCGTGGTCTTTGAGCTCGAATTTCTTGAGGGCGTGGTACTTGGAGGCAAGCTGGTGGCATTGGTAATCTTGGTAGAGCTCGAGCTCCTCGTAGATGATGTCTGGGTTGCTTTCGGCAAAGGTTTCTTCCTTCAGACAGGCTTTGGCCATCTTCCGAATCTTGTCGTTGTCGTAACGGTGGCGGAAGAGAAGAGGATGAATAGCTGCTTGACGGAGCTTCATCATAACATTGGCGTGGTCCTTGACCGGAATGCCGGCTGCTCGGTCCTCAAGAATCTTGCGCTGCTTGGCCAGTTGCTTATTGTACAGCGTCCTTTGGGTATCGGTGAGGTCACAGTACTCGACGCGAGAAGTCTTCTTCGGGAGATGCTTGAGCACCTGAGCCTTCTTTCGTCGGAGGATGAATGGCATCAACATTGTACGAGCCCGCTGGATACGCTGGGCAGACAGTAGAGAGCTATGCGAATCGCTCTCCATAGTCTTGGCCTTATGCTTGAACAAAATCTGCAACATTTCCTGAACTTCCTCTTGCTGATCTCCGTAGAAGACCTGGGGCATCAAAAAACCAAGGATTGACATGAGCTCTTGGAGACTGTTCTGCAGCGGCGTACCAGTCAACAAGATCCTACAGGGAGTAGGAATCTTCATCAAGCTCTTGTATCGGATCGTGTTGGCATTTTTCAGCATGTGGCCTTCGTCGAAGATGCAAATCTCAGGTCGGCACCTCTTCAGGAAGACAAGATCGTCTTTTCTAAAGGTCAGGTCGTACGTTGTAATGATGACATCACATGTGCCCTGCCGGATATTCTCAAGAATGCTGTCCTGGTGTAAAAAGCGCTCTGCCTGTGATCCGTAGTATGGTGTAAAGTGGATGGTCTTTGAGAAACGCTCAAACTCACGACACCAGTTCTCTAGAGTGGATCCCGGTACAACAATGAGTGCAGGTTTGCCCACGTTTTGCTCTTTTAGATGCGACAAAAACGCAATGATCTGGCAAGTCTTGCCCAGACCCATGTCGTCGGCCAGAATACCGGACGTCTTTGTCTGCCACAGAAGATTCAGCCAATTGAGACCAACAACCTGATAGTCTTTGAGCTCAATATCGTCGTTCATGATGGCAGGCTGCTTCAAGAGCTTTGTACGACTGGCTGCTTTGCGTACGCCCTGCAACTCTGTATCGCTGCCATTGGGACTTCGAGGAGTATGGTAACCTGAATCTCGCGAAGAGCTAGCGTCACTACTATCGTCGAGACTGGTTACATCCATTCCCTCCTCTGTCGAAACACCAAAAATGTCGATTCCCCATCGAGCCATTCCAGCAACCATTGGCTTTCCCAGTATTTCGCACTGCTTAACGACCGAATCGATGGTTGAGTATGCGTTCCACATGCCCTCGGTAGACTCCACAAGGCGCGTGCCGGTTGTTATACGCGGCTTACGAGCCTTTTTCTTGCCCTTTTCGACTGGCGCAAGGTCGACATGGACTTTACGAACAGCATCGAGCGAAGCAAAAGGACGTTGCTTGAATATCTCTTGTATATCCTCCTCTTTATGACCAGATAGATCGATCATAGCCTCCACAGAACAAGCGTTGAAAAAGTTCAAGAGAGCTTTCTCATCGAAGCTGTTTTCAGCCGCTATACTTGCGTCCGAGTCATCATCGTCGATAACACGCTCCGCGTCGATACCCTCATCCTCATCGGAAGAGACAACGATTGGCGCTTGCTTCTTGGGTGGTTGCGGTCGCTTGGGTGAAGCTTCTGGTGACGGCGAAAAGGCGATTTTGCCTTTCCGATCCGTTCCCTTGACTAGTCGACCTTTCTTCCTCGGTTGTTCTCTCTCAGGGCTCTCAATGACGACAGGAGCATTCTGTGTAGCTCCCAGCTTCGAGTATTTGTGCTGTAATGACTTTACAGGCTGCTTCAAAACGCGCTGTGCAGTCTTTCTTGACAACCGGATTCGACTTGGGCTGGGCTACTCCAAACTGGGGAAGTTGAAGTAACTCGTCGTCGGACTCTTGTTCTACCAAGTATAAAGACGCATCGCTGAAATTGCCCCTTCTTCATGACCAGCGCCTCGTACAACTGCTTCACTGTGCGGTTGGGATACACAGCTTGTAATCGTCTTGTGGTGTGCTTCATAGTGGCATCTTTTATATCATCCAGAGTCATTTCGTCATCCTCGGTCAAGTCGACTGGCATGGCGCGCGAAGGACGTCCTTGCGGCATTGCCTTTTGCCTCTTCGGTGGCGTGCTTGAACCGTAGCGATCAGACGGCCGTTTCCGTGACTCATCGCCGTTGTATTTGTATCCCGATAAGTCGAACATGGGCTTCTGCGGTGTTTCCTCGACTCTCGACGTCATTGAAACCATCTCAATCTTGGACAGGGGTATGTTGGACCTGAACTCGGACTCTTCTTCTTCGTCTGGGTCGCGTTCGACAGGTGGGTCGTCGTCAAAGGTCAAGTCGTAAATTGGCTTGCGAACGGCTTGCGGAGGAAAGAAGCTCGTGCCAGGCGGTGCCATTGGGTTGCTATAGCCCATGTAGTGGCGTTGCGACTGGGGTGACATGACGGGCGAGGAGTAGCGCTGGGCGGTAGGCGACGAGCGCGGGACTTGCAATTGCGATGAAACGATGCCTTGGACTCTGTTTGCGCGCGGAGTGACTATAAGAGTAGGCTGGGTGCTATCAGACGGTGCAGCAAAGAAAGGCGAGCGTTCCCCGAGGATTTGCGTCGGCTGGGTGACGTAGGTGTCGTTGCACTCGTCGTTGGCATGCGAAGCAGCGCGTGATACAGAGGGTGGTGGTGAAGACGAGGCTATAGGGTCGCGACGATACATTGTGTAACTAGTATTACAATAGCGACTTGGGTTGTGCGTGGTCGCGGGCGCGGGCGCGGTGAGAGTGGGAATTTGACTTGGCCGCTTTGCGGGGGGGGACAAGAAGAGGATAAAGAAACAAAAACTTAGGCAAATGAACAAAGGAGGAGGGGAGTAGACAAAGCAGCGAGCATGGTTCGCTATGCCCTTGCAGAAATCTAGCCAAGGTCAGGGCCAAAAGCGTGTGGCGAGCTTCGTCAAAAACACTCACGCGTTGGAACCACTTTACGCGTTGGAAATGTTGCGCTTGGGCCTCCGCCTCTCCATTACGTTACTGCTTTTGGCTGCGGACCAGCCTTGGAGGCCTGTCACTCACATGCACGATCCACACCACACGACAACAACAATAAATATTCAATATGACTACTAGACGGATTGTTACCAACGAGAAGTCGACTCTCGACTACGATGGAAGGGGTGCACCGGAGCCATCCAACACCTCCCCGGCTGTGCCATCGTGAGTCTCCCATGTCAAGTAGAAGTATATGGTCCGACATTATGGCTTACATGACAACAGGTCTGTCATCTGGAAGTTGATGAGCTTCACTTTTGCCATGGTCACGCTGCCAATCGGCACCTACTTCTTTACCGTCAACTGGGTCTTTCGGGGTGCGTCGTCCTTGTCATGTGCTAAGGAGGAGAGCTGACTTGATCTAGGCAACGCAACGTATGCAGGGGGTCTGGCCGCACTCATGGCAAACGTCGTCTTGATAGCCTATGTCATCATGGCTTTCCGCGATGATCAGGAAGAGATGCGGGAGGAGGCCGAGAAGTCCAAGAAGAAGCTGTAGGATCTTGTCGCTATGCCATGTATTTGGAACCAGAGGCATATATCAGTCATGCTTCCATCGCCGGACACCGAACCGAATTCACGCGAACACCCGCTTGTCCGACTCAGTCGTTTCTGATTCTGTTCGCCGGAAATGCCCCCTGTTTTTTTTAAGGTTAAGGGGAATTTATCATAGGTGCATCTGGAAAAAGAGCCGTTGTATCAGCATAGTCACGGTCAAAACACAAAACTTCGTCCATCACAAGATTATGATTACCACATTACTAGCTGGCTCGGCGAGCGAGCTTCTATTGTAGCAGCAAATCCCAAACTACAAGGAGTGACAATGGTATCCTAACCCTAGACCAAAAACGCCGTCGTAACGCCAACATGCTGTGCACGCAGATGCGCAAAAGGATGGTTTGACCAGAGAGTATTAGAGCCGGTCGTCAAGCCTTCTGTTCGTCTCGTAGCAATCCGGCCCCTTTCATGACTACCCCTAATCCACCGTTGGCGGGTGCCAGAATGCACCCTTCGCCGTTAGAGTCCCTGCATCTCAACAAGTCTTCATAGGGTTGCAGGTGGGTACATGTGACCGTCCCATCAACTTCCCCGCACCAGGTCGGGTAATATTGATGCATAGCGACTTAGTCTTTGCTGAACCGTCTCTTAAACCAGCTCTTCCTCTTTTCGCCGGCATCACTGCCTTTCTTGGATAGCGTATTCGGCCTTTGTTCTGTCACAGGGGGTCCGGAGCTGCCTAGTTTGATAGGAGCTGGCGGAGTCGCATGTTTTGGCACTGGTGGTGGCGCACCATTCTGCGAGGGCATGCCATTATGCGATGGTTGTTGGTTAAAGTAGCCAGGCCTGGCGTGCTCCTCCATGATGGGGCCTCGTCCGAAGCCATTCAAGCCGTATTGTGAACCCATATCTGGTTGCGGTGGCTGGACAGGTACGCCGCGCTCAATCGAGCTGTTCTCGCTGCTGGGGTCATTCGAATAGGGACCGTCGCTGTGGCTTCCGTTTGAGCCATTGGTGTTTACCGTGTCGCGCGATTGCTGGTAACCGTTCATGGGGTATACACCCTGCGTACTTTGTCGGTTGTTGAAGGATGGGTCGGATTGCATCCGGCTTCCGTATCGCATACGTGGCGGCGGCCCACCGCCAACAGGTCCGCCGTGAGCGTAGCCGTCGACGTAGCTGTCGCGTTGTGTTTGCTTGTGAGGGAAATAGCCGCCATTGGAGGAGAAGCGACTCTGGTCGTTGTATCCACCTCCGTTGCCGCCGCCGACGCCGCCATAGTAGCTGCTTCGTCGGCTTCCGTATGTGCTCATGACTTCGGACTGGTCGACACGCATCGACTGGGCACGACGTCTGTATTCGCCGTCAATGGCGGCTTCGAATGAGCGGATCGTGTCGAGCGGACGTTCCCATCTCGAACGTGTGGGGTTGGAAAGGTCGGGATCGACTAGGTGCACAGTTAGACGACGATGCCTGTACACGGCACAAGAGAGCAAAACTCACCAATGGGGTTTCCGGCGCTGTCAGTGTGCTGGAACGAGCGGAGCGACTGGAGCGTGGGCTTCTCGAGCGCGGCGGCGACTGGAGGAGTTTTGTTAGCACATGTTGTGTGTATGTGTGGGTGTAGAAGTTGGCCGACTTACTGGGCTGCAATTCAACCATGGCGGCGTTGGGGTTTGCTTTGGTAGTAACGTCGTAGTGGGTCTTTTCGCTCTGTTTGCGCTCGTGCTTGAAAGCTTTCTTGTCGCTCTTTGGGCTCCCGGGCGCTTCGCGACTTTTGTTGCTGTGGAAGCTAAGGCCGCGCTGGCGCGGTTGATGTTGCGTCGCCTGGTCCATGATTGCGGCGTCGCGCGATACCCAGTTTTTTTCAGCGGAATTGCTTTGAGCTACGGCTTCAACGAGGCTGGCGGACGGGTAATGCGGAGCTGGCGTGGGTATGGGTGGAGATGGGCGAGTGTCCACGCACTGCAAAGTGATCCCAGCGTGTCGGCAAGGGTAATGATAAACTGAGACGAAGGGACGCCTACAACAGCCGCTGTCGCAAAAGAAACAAGAAGAGTGACAAGGACGAGGGCGGATGCAATTACACGACGGGCGGGCGTTGGAGGTTAGTATCTAATAAGCTGGGTACGACGCGCGGTACGTAAAGGCCTCGCCCGCTGCCACAGTTGACCACGTCTGGCCTGGGCGCGACTCGTCATCACCAACGCCTGCGCCAAAGCCATTCCGATTGGAGTCATGGACGATCGCCGCCTACATACTATGTACATACAAGCCGCGAGGAACCTGAAACTTGCAGCGGAGGCTTGCGGCTGAGAGAAAGTGATAAGACGCGCATCCTTGCAGCGCGTCGTTTTGCCAGCTCGCGCCGTCTCTGGCTTCGTTTGCACTGCAGCGAGCGTCCTGTGTCTTGTATCTTCTGGCGACACCACCTGGCTGCACATGCAAAATAGTACTAAAAAAACAAACCAAGGGAAAAACCCACCCTTTGCACTGCGCTGCATACGTCGTTTATCGCCACCAGCAACCCTTTGTCGTCAGGAGCGGCCGTTAGCATCAGCAGAGATGCGACGGCTTCAATAGTTTGTCTGCCGGATGCGGTCGTATTGCTTGGCACCCTGCCTGACAACTACCACACTCACACTCACACTCACACACACTCACCAACCTCTCGACCCAAACACCATCCAGGACGACCACGCGGCCGGTTCGCTGCTGTCGCCTTGCCGTCTCGGATAATTGCATGCACTGCACAATCTGGCTGTCACGGCACGCCGGTCGTTTTCGATTCGATATCGCGCTGCATCACGCACTAAAGTACCGCAGCAGCAAATGTCAATCAGACTACGCCAGCACCCGGCCAAATTCAGCAAGAAGCGTGCATGGCTATGCATTTGCATACCACGCCGTATACCCATGCCGCCTCCCTTCATTGGCCGGCACTGAACAGCCGCGTCCATGTATGTAGGAGTGCGCTGCACGCTGTACCGGTAGTGCGCAACTGGCATTTCGCTCTTCTTCTATTAAAAGCCCCTTGTCAAAAATGCTCTGGCAATCATGACATCGATGATGCATGTGGCGTCACCCCCCCAGCCTCTCCCGGATTTCCTCCCGCGCACACACACACCGCACACACACACCCGACGTTCCGCGCAGGGCTGGCGCCATTGGCATTAATGCTTTTCTGCTCTGCACGCAATTGCAGCCGCCTCAACTCACAAGTCACGTCGCTTTCAGACATTATGCACTTGTTATCCAAATGTGTCATTCAGTTGTGCCCAGATACGCTAAAACCTTTTCCATTTCCGAAAAACTCCCAGCTTACGCTGACGCCAAGACATCTAGCTGTGTGTAGGCATGTTTACCGACGCCTTAGTTGCTACCGCATCTTCACTTCTCCACAGACTTGTTACCGTCTTCTGTTGGGTGTAGAACTGAAGTCCTGGTTTACCGTAAAACGTGTTTGCACCGCCACCCGCAACCGACTTCTTGTTACCTGTGAAGGAGAACATGGGGAGCTACACATTGTTAGCTTTCATCGCATCTGACAGGGGCACCGGACTTACAGGGACGGGAATGGGCACGTTGATGCCGACCTGTCCGGCCTCAATCTCGCGCTGGAAGCGGCCGGCAGTGGCACCTGAGCGCGTGAAGATGGCTGTCCCGTTGCCGTATTCGTTGGCATTGATCATGTCAATGGCCTCGTCAATCGTCTCAACATTCAGGCAGACCAGTACAGGCCCGAAAATCTCCTCCTTGTAGCACTTCATGTGTGGCTTGACGTTAGCGATGATAGTCGGTCCGACCTGAGGATACTTTAGTACAACGTAGCCCATACTTGTTTCCAGACGTCCCGAGCACTTACCCAATTGCCGTTTGCGTACTTCTCAGAAGATGGCTTTTGACCACGTCCATCAAGCAGGATAGTCGCACCTTCCTCTTCGGCGCTCGCAATGAGATCCTCGATCCTCTTCTTCGATTGCGGGCTGATGACTGGTCCCAGGTCTGCGCCTTGCTCAAACCCACCGTTCATCGAGAGTTCCTTTGCACGCTCCGCAATCTCAGGAACCCAATCCTTGGTCTCACCGATCATGACCAGAGTGCTCAGAGCCATGCATCGCTGGCCTGCAGCACCAAATGCCGCACCAGCAATCGCGTTCAGCGCATGGTTCTTGTTGCAGTCGGGCAGAACAGCTGCGTGGTTCTTCGCGCCCAAGTTGGCCTGCACACGCTTGCCCTTGGCAGATGCACGCGCATAGATATACTCTCCAGCTTGGTTGCTTCCCACAAAGCTAATCGCCTTGATGCGGGGCTCGTCAATGATGAAGTCGACAGTCTTGGCCGCACCGTGTACAATGTTGATGACACCTGGAGGGAATCCAGCCTTCTCTGCGAGCTCCGCCAGGATCATGCAGGCACCAGGGTCACGTTCCGACGGCTTGATGACGCACGTGTTACCAGTGACGGCGGCGATGGGGATGGTCCAAAGGGGAATCATAGCGGGGAAGTCTAGGTAGTACATTAGCACCGTTGCAATGCTGCCCAAGTTGTGTACTCACTGAACGGGCAGATAGCAGCCACGACGCCCAATGGCTCTCTGTAGCTGCGTGTCTCCATATCTTTTGCCACCTCAAGTACCTCACCCGTCATCTGCGTCGTGATACCACAGGCAGTCTCGGCAACTTGCAAGCCGCGTAGCACATCTCCTCGTGCATCCGCAAACGTCTTGCCCTGCTCCAAGGTGATGCTGGCAGCCAACCTGTCCCAGTTCTCACGAATCAAGTGTGTGTATTTGAACAGGATTTGCTGCCTGTGGAGCAAACTCGTCTCTTTCCAAGGCTTGAACGCCTTCTCGGCGCTATCCACTGCCGCCTTGAGCTCCTCATCGGTGCTCTGAGGAACGCGCGTCACCAAGTTGTTGGTGGCAGGATCATGCAGATCAATCCATTGCGTTGCTTTTGAAGCCACGAATTTGTTATCGACAAAGTTGGGTGTATCTGTTGGCGACTTTATTGGCTCGTGGTTCATGGGATACGACTCGGCCACTGCAGACGATGCTGGCTTGAGGTGTTGAGCCGTGGCATGCAGCCGCCGTGCGGCGACTTTGCTTTGACTAACTGGCGACGACATTCTGCTACACAGAGGAGCTGCGAAGAGAGCGAGGAACGAGCGGTCAATGTGGGGAGACGTGCGAGAGCTCGGCGGGAAGCCATGTTGCTTATGGCAAAGTGCCGGTCAGGTGTGCGGAGGCGTTGGGAGCTGGAGCTCAGTGAGTGCAAAGTTGGCGAGAAATCAAAGGGCCAGCCTGTGAACTAAGACGTTGGACATGAACTTAAACCATGGTAGAGACCACGTAGAGCTCATGCAACCGGTGCGGCTATTCAGGGAAAACGATCCCGCCCTACCTGCTCGACCGCTTGTTTGGAGTGCTGGAGATGTGGTGCGGGGCCCTTCCGAGGTAGCTCGGGATCGGGAATTCAAGGCTTATCCACCTCCGCGGCGTTTGCGGCGTCTGTGTGGTCATTGTGCTCTCAATCGCGAGTCAGCACTACTAAACCCAGCAACATCCATAGCAGCAACGTTGGAAACTACAGCACAGGAAACACTGAAGAGCATAGTACAGCCATGTGTATGATGAATATTTTCATTGACCATGTTTCATGGCCTAATACCCTGGGCGCCTGCATGCCTTGCTTCCCCCAAAAAACAAAGACTTCAATACATATTTATAACGCCGTGACCCCCAATAATGTTAGCCACAAGTCTGAAATCCAATAATGTACGGTCTGGATAATCCTCCAAGACCACGTCCCTATGGTATCCTTTTCTTCACATCTTGCACTCTCCGCGAGCTGCTTCTTTTCATATCCCTATGCGACATGGCAACCTACGACTTGTTGGTGCGCTTGTTGACCTCAGCCTGAGCCTTCTCAGAACCAGTAGCGACAGCCTCAGCTGCCTTATCCTTGGCCTTTACCGCAGAGTCCTTAGCCTTCTTCGCCTGGGCCTTGACTTGCTCCTTGGAAGGAGCAGCGCCGGAGCCGAGGAGGACAGAGGCAAGAATAGCAAAGATGGTGACCAAGATGACACCAACACCGCCAGCGACCTCAGGAACGAACTTGACCGCCTCAAGGGGATCACGCTTGGCAATCTCCACGAAGAGCTTAATCTTCTCCTGGACGTACAGGACCGGGTCGTCCTTGAAGACAAGGTCGCCGGGGGACTTGGGAGTATCGGCGGGCTTGGGCTTGGTGGCCTCCTCTTCGGCCTTCTCAGCTGCGTGCTTAGGGTCAAACGTCTCGGCCTTGAGCTTCTCGGCCTCCTCAACCGAGTGGCCAATGTAGATGTTGTCGAAGAGAATGTCGTTCTGCATGGTCCAAAGTTCAAACCCAATCTGTGAAATGTTAGTAAACCACGTTGCAAAGAGAGCAAATAGAGACTTACAGCGCCGATAGGCTCGAAGTTGGCCGGGGTCTTGTCCTCGAAGTAGTCAGGGTTCGCGATCTTCCTGGGGGCCCATTCGCCCTTGTAGGCGGGGTTGTCAATGTATGGTGCAGCCCACTTGCCCTGGAATTTGGGGTTCTTCTTCATGGGAGGCTTCCACTCGCCGCAGCCAGAGACTTCGTCGCACTTTGGGTTGGGAACGGTGGGTGGGATCCAGTCACCATCCTCCTCGTCATCCCAGTCTTCGGGCTTCTCAGCCTCGGGATCGGGGATGGTGGTGGGCTCATCCTCAAGCCAGTCCTCGGGCTTGGTGGCCTCCTCGTCAACAATCTCAAAGGGCGCATCATCGTCCCAGTCTTCCGGCTTCTTGGCATCAGGGTCAGGAATGCGAGCGTCGTCAACCCAGTCCTCGGGCTTCTTGTCGTTGGGATCATCGATCTCCTCAGGGGGGTTAACGGATGGAGTGAAGTCCTCAAGGAGGGTGCCGTTGCGGATGGACTCTCCGTCAATCTCTTGATCTCAAAGTTCTGGTCGGGCTTGACGATGAGAGTGTATAGGGTCGACGTCTTGACGATACGCGCCATGGGGGGAGAGTTGAGGTGCTTCTCCTCATATTCGCCGGTCTTGGGGGTTCTTGTGGCGGAAGATGAAGTGAACCTAAAATGTGAGCTTTGGCAGTTTCTTGGGTTTTGCAGACACTTACCTTGTTGGTAGCACCGCATTTGTCAGGACCGAACATGATGATGTAAGGAGAAGCGTTGGAGAACTCCTCGGCGTGGAGAGCCTTGTTGTCCTGGAGAAGCTTCATGTACGCACCACCGCACTCGAGGCCATCTACAATCATGTCAGAACACTTGTGCAAGACAAGATTTTACATAACAACATACCCTGAAGCTTGACCTCATACTGGACAACAAGGGTGTTATCCTTGTTGTTGATGGCCTTGGGGAACTTGGCGGATATGGCGTGGTGAGCAGCTTTGTCCTTGATGACCAAGCCCTTGTCGCCCTCCATACCCTTTAGCACAGTAGGCTCCTCGACGGCCCATGTACCAATGTACGCCCACTCCTCGTCGTCGCTCTTGACATCCTTCTTCGCGTGCGAGGGCTTCCACCGGGATTCCCAGTCGTCGGTGAACTGCTCAAGGAAGGGTGCCTTGAGTTTTGTGGGCTATCCTGCCGTCAGTAGCTGTTCTCCGTCTGCTGACATGATGGGGCACATACGGTGAATGTAGGCTTCGCGACCGTGGACGCGGCGGGTGATTCAGCTTCGGGAACGCTGGCGTCGTCTGCACGCACAACGGCGGCAGCGAGCGCAACGGTGGCACCAATTGCAAAGCGCATCGTGCTTGCCTGCTTTCCGAGGGAGAGCAGAAGAATTGGGACAGAGTTGAAGTAGAAGTGGGATTTCGCAGAGGAAGGCTGGGGCTCTGTGGTGGATAAATAATGTAAGTAGAAGCTGACACCTGGTCAACTCGGAGCGGGCAGTTCCCCACTATTCTTGGATTGGCCAGTGCCACGGCACCCCTGGTCTATTGCTATGCCGCCATGGACGAAGCTTCTCGAATTGCTTCACGCAGTTGCCAGCTGGCCTGATGCTTTTAGACTACAACACGTATTGTGCGCCAACCGGAAATTGTATGTCTTGCGTCTGCTTACTTCTCGCCGTGCTTGTTTCGCTTTCATGCCAAGGTAGGCCGATAACACCGTTGCCATGCTCGCTAGTGTTGCATGGCCTAGGGACAGCTGAGGTAGCTTCTCGGTACTATCCACATGATATTGCGCCTCAAGTAATCTTGTAGAGGGCATGGGGCACTGAATGCATCTTTATGCACGTGATGCCCGGCAAGTCGTCCAAGGTTCGATGTTTACCTACAGTAGGTACGCTTATGTACGACTACTACTATCGCGCAACTCGGCTAAGTAGGCAGTCCCATGGTAGGTCACGTCGTTGAGTGCATTAGCCGGAGCCATGTCCAGTGGCTCACATCACGTCATGCTAAAGGTAGTTGTGTACTTCACGTATATATTATCCATCGTGGGAGAGCTATGTCCCATAGTCCCCAACCATGCATGCGTAGACGACGCTTCCAATCAAAGTAGATCAAAACACCACCGCCGCCTTGCCAGGCCGTCGAATGTGAACCGTGTCTGTATGCTACCTGCCCACCCTGACCATGTAAATATTACAAGCCGCGAACGCCATACGCTAAAAAAAAAAGTCAAAGTCCTAATTGCTCCATGCCGCATTCCATATGACATGTCCTATATCTCGTGCAGTATTTACCGTGTCAACAACCCTGCCTAGCAATGTGGGCGGCAGAGGATCTTCGTCGTCTTCAGTAAACGGCATGAACATACCCGAAGGTGTCCTGCGGAATCCACCACCTTCTAGTGATGCTGAAGACGCGCTGCGCCGTAATGAGTAGGGATCTGAAGCAGTGGGTGTGCTGGGTCGCTTTGCGCCATAGGCGCTTGCGGGATCAAAATACTCCCCGCTCTCTTCGTCATCCTCTGCAAGCAAGAAGTTGCGTGAGGGATTGGAAGGCTTCAACGTCTCCGACGAAGGCGACGGGGAGAGTCCACGTGGCTTGAAGAAGCCAAGGGAGTGGGATTGTTGCGTGTCGGGCTCATCGGGAGCGTCTGTTTTGTACTTGAGCGTCGTTGACGGCAGCTTGGCAATCGTCTTGTTGTCCGTGCTGATGCTGGCCGTCGACGCCGTCCGTGATATTGACTTCTTGCGGCGTGAGCGCTTCATCATGACAACGCCTTCGTCCGACGACGAATCGTTTTCCTGGTACTTTGCCCAGGGGTTGTGGTTGCAGTCGTCCTCTTCATCGTCGGCGTCTTTGCACTCGACGGCGATGCACTGCTCGACCTTGTCGTCGAAGCGAATATGGCGCTTCTCGCCGTGGTCGGGCGTCTGCAGGCCAGAGGTCGACTTTGAGGAGAAATAGTCGGTACCTTCCCACAACAGGCCTCGGGGAAGTGTGGAAGGTGTGGGGTAGTCAGGGGTGGCTCGGCCGATGATTGGTCGGCTTCTCCGCATGTCCAGCGTCACACCGGTTGTTTGCTGTGCCTGCACCGACTCAGCGGCCTGCTGCACTAGCGAGGATGAAGACAACGACTTCTGCAGCATGGCCTCGGACATGCTGCGCTTCTTGAGGATGGGCTTCTTGACGCCATTGACAAACGAGTTGGTCTTTGACAGCCGGCTCGCAGGCTCCGAGTTTTGTTGCGAGCAGAAGCGATTTGAAGCAGGCTGCATTGGCCCGTACAGCCAGGTCACGTCGACATCCTTTAGCCTAGGCTCTTTGTTAGTACGTACAGTCCAGGCCAAAAGAAAAACCTGCAAGATGCGTGCACGGATGGGGGTGATCGACACCCCTGCCGCTGCAGATCGAAATAATCTCGACTCACCAATTCAATGTCTCGGGCGACACCGTCTTGAGCTTAAACTGGGCCTTGGCCCACGTTCGCCACGACGCATTTTCAAGCCTGGAACGCTCGCCGTAGACGCTGCGGTGCTCGACAATGTGCCGCCACGACGACCAAATGTCCTCTTCCCGCCACTCGTACGAGAGATAGTCGACGTGGTGCGAGGGTTCCTTGCGCACTGCCGTGTCATCCTCGGAGATTGGCAGAGGGTCGGGCGTGGTCATGGGCGTGTCGGCGGACAAAACATCCGTGGGCGAGGGTGAAGGCAGCGCGCCGGGGCGCATGGTTGTGCTTGCAGTGTTTAATGAGCCGAGGTTGATGGGGGTGACGCCGCCGACGCCGCCGTTGCTGCTGCTGCTGCTGCTGCTGCCGCCGCCGCTCTTTTTGTACTGCCGTGCCGAGCTGTAGTTGGGAAACGACAGCCCATCGTCCTCACTGCTCGACTCGTCCGACTTGTCGAGTGAGAGGCTGCTGGCCGACGTCGAGTAGACGGACGAGGTGCGCGACGAGCTCAGGGATGGCGACCGCAGATCCGGCAGCGAGTACTGGTTCTTGCGCAGCGGCGAGTAGGCGTCGTAGGCGAGCGACGACGACGAGGGCGAGCGTTGAAAGGGCGCGTTGTCTCGCGGGAGCGATAACATGGCCGTCATGGTGGATTGGCGTGCGAGCGTGGGCGGTAAGCGTGGGCGTTGGGGCGTGGCCAATTCAATGCCTCAATATCTATCACAGCTGCTGCCAAACGGCGGGGAGCGAATTTGGCCGGCTACTCCGTGTCGACATGCGGTGTGTGGCGGCGGCGGCGGGCTGCGGCGGCGGGCTCTCGTCAAGTATATATCTGGGCTGCGGGGGGGGGAGCGTGGACGTGGACGTGGTGCCGTTGTGGTGCTCACTCCAAGAATGCGGGCCGTCGACGCAAGGGCAGCGCTGGGTCTCTCGTACACAGTCAAAGTATGGATTGGGGGAGGGGGGGGGACGATTAGAGAAACAGAGGTTTGGTTGCAGATGGCAACATGGTGCGCAAGCTTCGACCCGATGGACTAGACCACCACCGCAGACCCAGCAGACTAGCCGTAACCCCGCAAGCCTGCAAATTCGCAACCGTGGAAACTCGAAAGAGCATGCCGGCCGCTTGCAGCGAGCCCACAGTGCCGCACAACAACGTCAGCTGCGACTGCGACGCCGTGGGAGTCTCCCACAAAGCCGTCGCCAGGCCCCGTTGCGTACCGGTAGCTGCAGAGTGCAGACGGCGCCCTGTACCTACCAGTACGGTAAAGGCGTGCAGAGAGGGCTGCAAAAGGCCTGCAAAGCCTCTTCGGCTGATCGGCATGCAGCCCAACAGAAAGGAAAAGAGTCGGGAAAGCCTAGACCGTTGCTACTACGAGTCGGCGTGGGCCATGTCGTCTGGGATGCTGGCTGGGATTGCTGGGTGATGCGTGGGATGGGATGGGATGCGTCCTGCTCCGACACCCAGCCCGCATCCGGCTCACAACCACCACTGCTGCACTGCTGCACTGCTGCGCGCCCGCTGCGGGGAACACGGAGGGGAGGGGTTGCGGCTTGTGGGCGGTGTTACAGCAACACTCTGCTATTCGGCTGCACAAAGTCTCGATATTGGCTGCCTGAGCGTCTTGAGCCATGCTGCCACATCTCCCCACCCGCTGTGGTGCTGCACGTTAGACTAGCCCTATATCTAGCTTCTCAACACCATGCCAACCCCCGACACACAGACACGCAGCTTGCAGCCGATGACGAAAACCGCCATGCCCACCACTCCCACAAACACCTGCTCCTCCACACGTCTGCCAGCTGCGTCTACTGTCTGGGCGCTGAGGGGGTTCGGTGGAGAATGACGTGGTCCATCCAGCCATCGGACCTTCAAACCAGCCCTGTCCTGCACTGGCCGAGTCCTTGTTCTCTCTTGCTCTTACAATTATACAGTACTCTCATGATGCCCACTGCTGCTTTTTGCTTGCTCCGTGTGCTAAGTTAACCATAGACTCGCCCTAGAGCACGCGAAGAACAAACTACCCACGGGTATTATTACAGCGGGGAACGCCCGCTCAACAGTCGTGATCGTGACCTTGGCCGTCGAGCCAACTTCATCTGCAGATAAACAACCCTAGCTTCTTCTTCATTTCATCTCTCCGCGGCCTTCTTCTCTGTTGTACCAGTACACTGGCTTTTCCCACCTGCATGCCGTTGTGTGACACTGCCTGAGCCGCTTGCTCGTTAAACAGCCAATAGCGCCAGACCCCCCTTTCAAGCATCTTCTTGTTAAAAGGCTTCAAGGCGTGCAAGCATACCTTTGTCAGCCTGCCCTACGGTACTACTCGTTCTACGGCTTCTTGTCGGCGCAAAGTCTTAGCAGTGGCTTGCCTCCGAGGCTGATGCGGATGCTGACAATCACTTCTCCAAGTGGGCGTACAACACCACACATCATCCATCGATCCAAGCACATCTTCTACGACGATATCGTTGACCGCAGCCGCATGTAGCCTTATTCCCGGGAGATGACTCGTTCATTGAATCGATCTAGCTCTCCACTCTACAAGGGTTTAGCGCTCGATGATCGAGCGCCCCCGAAGCGCGATGCCGACCCATTGTCTGTTGTTACCCATGGCAAACTTGTGCGCCTTTATACATAGCACAGCCATACCTCACGTAGTCTTCCTTTAATATCAATTCTTCAGCTTTTCATATTTTGATATGAGCACCACGCACAGCACGACAAGCCCAGCTGCGGACCCACAATCAGACTCTAATGCGCCCACAAATGTCGACATCGGAAGTCCCTCGTTGAGCGTGGAGAAAAGAGACGAGCCTACACAACATGGCCAAACCCATTTGAACGAAAAGGATCGAGGCGCAGATGGCACCGGTGTTGCGCCTGCAGCGCCCGCCGCACAGGATCATGAACGTCCGCCACGAACGAAACTGCAAATATTCCTCATCATGCTCTCACTCGCCATTGCGGTCCTGCTCGTCGCTCTGGATATCACCATCGTCACGACCGCTCTGCCCACAATTTCGCAAGAATTCAACAGCGCATCAGGATACACATGGATTGGTTCGGCATATCTGATTGCTCAGTCGGCCGCCACACCGATCTGGGGCAAGGTGTCAGACATCTTTGGAAGGAAGCCTATACTTTTGCTCACAAATGTCATCTTCTTTGTTGGCTCGCTGCTCGCCGGAGTGGCTGTCAATATGAACATGCTCATTGCCGCCAGAGTTATCCAGGGTATTGGTGGTGGTGGCTTGATAACTCTGGTCAATATCACCATTTCTGATATATTCTCCGTACGAGACCGAGGCGCATACTTTGGTATCATCGGTGGTGTATGGGCGCTGGCAAGTTCGTTGGGTCCTGTTGTTGGTGGCGCCTTCACCCAAAAAGTGGTGAGTAGTATATCCATCCCCCACCCACAACTAAAAACACATGCTGGGCAACTACTGACGGTGTCTCTTGGAATCAGAGCTGGAGGTGGTGTTTCTACATAAACCTGCCCATCGACGGCATAGCGTTTTTTATATTGCTTTTCTTCCTCGACGTTAAAACGCCCAAGACTCCATTACGAGAGGGATTGAAAGCGGTCGACTGGCTAGGCTCGTTCACTATGACCGGTGGAGTCGTCATGCTTCTGCTAGGGTTGGAATTCGGTGGCATAACGCATCCTTGGGACTCCGCGACGGTACTATGTCTTATCATATTCGGGGCCGTTGTCATCGGCATCTTTTTCGTCATCGAGTGGCGGGTAGCACCGTATCCACTCATGCCGCTCAGTCTCTTCTCGAAGCGTTCGAACTTAGCTGCTCTGGCTACTTGCTTCTTCCACGCCTTCGTGTTCATCAGCGGAAACTACTTTCTGCCACTTTACTTCCAGGGCGTCCTTGGAGCAACGCCAATCCTCTCGGGTGTGTATCTTTTGCCGTCAGCAGTCGCACTGTCAGTCATGTCGGCGGCAACCGGAGTTATTATTAAGAAGACCGGCCAGTATCTACCCTTGGTCAGTGCCCGAATGTCTGTACATAACCTACCACGTGATATGTTTGCTGACCAACTCTCAGATCTGGTTTGGCATGTTCATGATGACTTTGGGGTTCGGGCTCTACATCAACTTCAACGTCAACACGTCCTGGGCTAAGATCATTATATTCCAAATTATTACCGGTATCGGTGTCGGACAAAACTTCCAGAGTCCGCTTATCGCACTACAGAGCAACATACCTGTAAGTCCAATCCGTTTACGTCGTGTTGCACATGACTTTTAATGTGACGCGCGGCATGTGGGATGTCGTTCAGGGACCATGGTTCCCCTACCTACCTACTTACATCCATTATGCATATGCTGATATAATTCAACAGAAACGGGACATTGCTACTGCAACTGCCACGTTTGGATTTGTCCGCAATCTCGGCTCAGCGATTTCGGTCGTAGTCGGCGGAGTTGTATTCAACAATGAGATAAGGACCAAACAGTCGGAATTTGCTGCTGCGCTTGGCACACAGACCGCTTCAATGTTTTCCGGAGGTTCCGCTGGCGCCAATGTCCGAGTCATTCAATCACTACCCGAAGCTCAACGGGCAGTTGCGCGAAAAGCATTTGCCGACTCCTTGAGTAAAATGTGGATTTTGTACGTTGCGTTCGCTGCTGTTGGACTTTGTGTCAGTCTTTTGGTTTCGCGCAATCTGCTCGATAAGCAACACGAGGAGACGAAGACCGGGCTCGACGTCGAAAAGGCCAAGAGGCTTGAGAGGGAGGCCGAACGAAATGAGAGGCGGAAGAAGAGAGCTAGTAAAGGGTCCTTGCCGATTGATACTGAAGCGCAGGCAAGTGATCCAGAGGTTACGAGAGAATAGGAGACGGCTGTATGATATTGTGTCAGTGACGGACTTGTTGCATCAAGCACGGTGTTTGGTAACGGCATCAAAAGATTTTCGGTCTAGGGTTCTATGGTTTTGGATGGATTATGGCGTAGATTCGCCCATGAATCAAAACGAGCCCCCCTTATAGACACTACTTTTTTGTAGATTATGCATTTGTAATAAAAGCAAGTACCTTTCGCGAATCGTGTCTGTGAACAAAGAAAAGCAAGTGAGTGTTTACGTCAGGGCTCTCTTGTCTTTGTGAAGAGGGTCTATTTAGCATTGTTCAGAGCTGAGTCACAGGTCCGCCAGACCACGTCTGCCTGGTTCTACTTTCTACCTAGGTACTCACAGCGCATGTCCAGGTAGCAATATATGCTTTGTTCTGTTCCAAATGGGCGGTACACTTGTTCAACAAAGCGGGCGTAAAGGCCAAACCACGCTCAACCGTTTGTCTGTGAAAGGGCTATTCAGCCAGGCATTGACCTACAAGACGACCAAAAGAACCCCGTTCATGAAGATCAAACACCTTAGTCTAATCCCACAACATTTCAACCTTACAACATGTGTTACTACCGATTCTACATCTTCTTAGGCTGCGGCCACCACACGTTTTCCGAGACGCCGATTAGATACTGCGAAGCCGCGAAGACAAAGGCATCTGCGGACTCGAAATCTCCTTTGAATCAAGATGAGGGAGACAATGCCCAAGATTTGACTTGTGGTTCTGCGATAGGTGACGACGATGGTCATACCGATGGCGACTCGTCACTGCTAGATGATGAGTCGATAAGAAGACCAGATTGGTCGATCGCTGGTTCGAGGAGGAGCTCATGTACAACTGTACAAACAGGAACCATCAGCGTCAAGGACACAGAACCTGCTACTCCAGTATTTAGGAAGCCTTGTGGCGAAGGTCGTGTCTACCCTCTCCACACCTTCAAACTCGAACAGATCTGCCCCGTCTGTGCCAATGAGAGGGACAAAAGGCTACGTCAGCTTGACAAAGTAACAGACGAAATCACATTTGACGCGGCGAAATGGCATTGCAAGTACCAGGGCGACCATAAAGGGAAGAATGGAAGTGGGGAAAAAAAGGCTCATGCGGGCTGGAATGTAGGCACTGCTGTAGGGGGATGGATGAAGGATTGGAATAGGAAAGATGGCATTTGAGAATCACAAAATAAGAACATGACAACATGCAAGCTAAAAAGCAAACCAAGTTTTGGAAATACCTAGGTAGTGATGCGCCACGAAGTGCGATGATTCTACGTCACGTGCACGCGCCGCCAATCGCAGCGCAGTCGATTCGGAGCTCAGCAACACGTTCTGCTTGGCGCGCATCTACACCACCGCAGCCTCAATTGACGTACGGAATCTACCTCGAATACTCTCGGAGGAGTAACTACGACACGCCGACCTCTTCGAATTTAATCCGCACATCCCATAGCCGCCGCAATGCCGACGCCTGAGTCCGAACTCTTCCTCGCCAAAAAACCAAAGGTTGCGCCGACGTTTGAGGGTGTCGACTACGACGATAACACAGCTCTCAAGGCCGCACAAGATGCCATCATTAGAGAGCAGTGGGTCAAGAGCATGATGGCGCGGTTAGTGAGGGATGAGATGAGCAAGTGCTACCGGAGGGAGGGGGTCAACCACTTGGAGAAGTGTGGACATCTGCGAGGTATGAAGACACCAATCTCGCGATGAGGAGATTCCGCATATGTGCTGGCAAAAGTTTTCGTACTAGGTTCCGGAAGCCGTGTCTACAGAAGGCAGGATATGGGGTAATACCAGAGTAATGGCTAACAGGAGTTATGCAGAACGGTACTTTGAGCTGCTCAAGGACGCAAAGGTCAAGGGATACCTCTTTGCGCAACAAAACTACCTCGACGAGCCGTTTAAGAAATAAGTGTACCTACAAGATACGACGGGCATGCAAGAAAGCACATGATGGTCAAGCCACGTGCAGGAGTCCCTCGGCAATGTCAACTACCAGCACGAATACAATGCAATTGTTTGGTTTCAGACGTTCGAAAAGCATCTGAGGAGACGCATGGTAGACTTGTCGTACTGGCGAAGCAGTGTATATACATGCCGGAAGAGAGGCTGCCCTATCACGAGCACCGAAAGTGTAGAATCGTGATTGGTATAATCTGCAAGTTTTCTCTCCCTAACGTGATTACTTCTTGTATGGAAAATGGTTCCTTGTGTTGTTGGGCACTGTAACTAACATCAGCCCATGGCATGATGCGCGGCGGAGGTTAGCTCGTCAGCCCCCGCGACAACGCAACTGCGTACTTGCATCATCAACAGCTCAGCTCTAAACAGCAGCAGTCAAGGGTCAACAAAATGCCCTTTCCATTCGTTCTGCCTACAACTTGTAGCATATCCTTCATAGACTACTTCAATAGCAGCACACACCCATCATTGCCAAACTGCGCAACAACTGCGCGTGGCGTCCTTCGCGATGTCTTGAAACGACACAAGCGCATACCACCTCCGTCACAAGCTTCGAATCTCTCCACCGTACTATCGGCCCTCAATGATTACATACCGTATTTATTCGCCCTTGATGCGGGCCTAAGCGGTACAAGTTGCGCTGGGGAAGAAGTCGATCTAGTTTTGGTCAAAGAGCTGGAGATTGAATGGCGCTCAACCCTGGGTTCCTCAATACCGGGCCGTGAGCCTGCGCGAGTAAAGCTAAAGGGTCTGGAGAGCGAGCTATGCTATACACTGTCGACGCTGGCATATGTTTACAGCCTGCAGGCTCGAGCGCAGCTGCACACACTTTACAATGCTACCGTACCCTCGCCCGAACAACGCGCAACTGCAATCGGTGCTGCTATGAAACACTTTCTCGAGGCAAACTCGATACACACATATTTGGCCAACCGAGCAGGTCAGCACAATTCGCAGCCGGCAGCGGTGGATATCTCGGCACCTATGCTTGGGGCTCTAGCCGAGCTTACCATGGCCGAAGCCACGCTCATCACCGTCCTCAAGGACGATCCATATCCGGCCGTTGTTATAGAAGACAGGAACAAACAGAGCAAGGACTGGATGTTTAGAGGCGTTGAGATACCCAAGGTCCGCGCGCATCTGTTTGCCCGGTTATGTCTTGCTTCTTCTGAGCACGCCGCCAAAGCTCAGGCTATGCTGGGTCGGTCGGCGAAGATCAACGAAGACGTACTCAAATATGTAGATGACTTGAGGCGGACGGCAAAGGGCAAGGCCTGTCGATTTCTCGCCTGCGATGCCGAAGCAAGCGCCAAAACCGGCGAAGGCATCGCGTGGCTAAGGGGCGCGAAGAAAGAACTCGGGTTCGCCTCGCTAGGTGTAGAGGTGGATAAGAAGCCATCTGGGTTTTCCAAGCTCAAGAAAGACTGGCAGGAGAAGAGAGAAGATCGCAAGATTGAAAAGGGTGTGGACTGGGGCACTGATGCAGGCAAGTTCGAAGAGGGACGAATAGTCGACATGTTGCTGAAGAAATGGGAGAAGCAAAACGACACGGTATGTTTGAGGATTTGCTTTCTGCTTGCTGATTTTGACGTTGTATTGTAGGTTGGCGTGCAAGTGATACCCCCGTCCGAAGCACTGTTGGCAAGTATGCCATCAGGTCGTGAGTACCACACAACCAAAATGTTCGTCGTCCCCGCTCTCGACGAAGACGCTCTGGTACGTATGAGGGCGCCTCCAGACGTTGGCGAAACCTTCAAGGGCGGCGAGGACGACAGCGGAGATGAGGAAGACCCGAGTCCGCCAGTGGGAGCATTTCCAGGGACCAAGTCTGATTATGCCCCGAACACGAATTATTATTGATTGCAGATGTCGAGACGCATCTCAGTTCCCCTCCAATACCCACTTTCGATAGGCTTGACAATTGTGGGCGAAACATGTGGAGACTCAAACACGCCACTTAGCGATACCGCACACGCTTATCACAGCCACGACGGCCCTGTAGAACCCCGCACGCTGCGCCGTTGAACGGAAACCTATGCCTTGTATAGCATGTCCAGCCGTGGGAGTGTGTATCCTAGGGTCATGGTGTGCAGGCCAAGGGCGTAGATATCGGCACTACTCGCAGTAACAATAATCCCGAACCGTAACGTCCAAGATACGCCACAAGACGGTATTACTTTTGGGGTTGACAGCTTGGTTTACCAAATTCTGCCCCCGCATGTAGTGATACGCTGTACATACTTGTTGCATTGTTTAGCGTCCAGCCAAGTGGCTGCTTTCCAAGGTTGCTATCAGCTATGGCGCTCCGTTCGCGTGCCATGTTCTACCCACCCCGTCGCCCTTAACTAGTGTCTAGGGTACCCGAGCCGATCGCCCAGCCCTCCACGTCTGAACTGATAAAGTAGAGAGATAGCGATAACATGCCATGCCATGCACTTCAACGTCATTCGTCGACGCTCCACGTTTTATCGTCCCTCAAAGTAAGTCTTCTGTCGCTCCTGTCTGCGCACAAGATACCCGCTCGCACTCGCTCAAAGTCCGAAAATGCGTGTCTGTAAGTATGGGGGTACCTGATCTGGATGGGCGTGTACCTGGTCTGGGGTAACAGTATATAGATGACATTGCGCCGCTTGTTGGTTTTTGATCTGGCAACACAGGCAACAACGCAAAGTTTACCTCCTTCTGACGCACCTCACCCATCCACGCATGCACACACCTAGGTTGGACCATACACAATGAGCACCCAACAACGCCGGTCCGTGGGCCAGGAGCCTGTCATGTCTGTTCTCCCAGACGGCGACGTTCCATACGACCCAACACACACGTTCGATGCCGACGAGGAGGCACTGGCTGCGCTTGGTTACAAGTCCGAGTTCAAGCGCGAGTTCTCCCTCTTCACTACCTTTTGCGTCAGCTTCGCCATCCTGGGTCTGCTTCCGAGTTTTGCTTCGACCCTTTACTATGGCATGGGCTATGCAGGGACCGCAGGCATGACGTGGGGATGGCCCTTGGCCATGATTGGCATCCAGTGCATAGCCATGGGTATGGCCGAGCTGTGCAGCAGTATGCCTACGAGCGGTGGTTTATACTATGCGTCTGCTGTACTGGCTCCAGGTAAATGGGGGCCGTTTGCCGCATGGCTTACAGGATGGAGTAACTGGCTATGCCAGATCACTGGGGCACCGTCCGGTAAGTATTCCTTTTCCATGTTACGGTATTGGATTGACCTTTTGGATAGTCAACTACGGCGCTTCGGCTATGATACTTGCCGCCGCCAGTATCAATGATCCGTCGTACATACCAACCAAGTGGCAAACCTTCCTCCTCACCGTCTTTCTCATGGTCATTCATGCCGCGCTCTCATCCATGCCTACTCGATGGCTAGCCACGTTCAACTCTATAGGCTCGACATTCAACTTCATCGCCCTTGTCGTCGTCATCATCATGATTCCAGCCGGAACTAATCGCGAGGACCGCGGCCTCCCTCGCTTCACCCCATCAAGCGAGGTCTGGGGCACCATCTACGAAGGCACATCTTTCCCGCCCGGCATTTCCGTTTTGATGAGCTTCATCGGCGTCATTTGGACCATGTCGGGTTACGACGCCGCGTTCCATTTGGCAGAGGAGTGCTCCAACGCCAACATCGCTTCTCCACGCGCTATCGTCATGACAGCTGCTACCGGTGGTCTTTTCGGCTGGTTCCTACAGCTCGTGGTTGCGTACACGGTCGTTGACATTGGAGCTGTCCTTCAGTCCGAGCTAGGCCAGCCTTTCGCTGCGTACCTCATGCAGTGCATGTCCAAGGAGTTGACACTGGCAATCCTCGCAATGACGGTCATGGCGGCCTTTTCCATGGGCCAGGGATGCATGATTGCAGCGAGTAGAGTAACATTCGCGTACGCGCGTGATGATTGCTTCCCGCTTTCAAACTACTGGAAGCGTGTCAATACCTACACACAGACACCTGTGAATGCGGTTTGGTTCAACGCCGCAATTGGTATTTGCTGCTTGCTCCTTATCTTTGGGGGGCAGTTGGCGATTGGTGCTTTGTTCTCAATCGGCGCTATTGCGGCTTTTATGTGAGTAGTAACTCCCCTTCTTCACAGAAGGGCAAATTGGAGAGCAATTCCCGCTAACAGCAATCACAGCGCCTTCTCCATCCCCATTTTCATCCGCGTCGCATTCGTCGGAAAGAACTTTCGCCCTGGTCCATGGCACTTGGGCAAGTGGTCAACGCTTGTTGGTACCGTTGGATGCTCTTTCGTCTTGCTCATGATACCTATCCTGTGCTTCCCCAGCACCACTGGAGATGCATTGACGTATGTTGTCAATCATACTTAATTCTTCCCGAATTATCAAGCTAATATTTGAACAGCGCAAAAGGTATGAACTGGACATGTGTCGTATACGGCGGCCCAATGCTCTTTGTGACGATTTGGTGGTTCGTTTCTGCGCACAAATGGTTCAAGGGCCCCAAGGTGAACATCGAACATATGATGCTAGGACAACATGTTGTCATCTCTGGCCAGGCTGTGTCGGTTCATAGCAAGGATGGTAGTGGCTCTGAAGGCGAGGTCGTGATTGATAAGGGTACCAAGTCGTGAGCTGGATGATTCACAGCGTTATCATGGGGATGTGGAGTATGATATGTTTCTGCTGTTGCCACGAAGACGCTATATGACGATATTTTTCTTGTAGGTACCATGGTTTATAGTGATAGCGGAATTATTGTTCCAAGACGTTTATTTGTTTGTTTGGCTCTCTTATGTTTTTACTTAGCATTAACCCAGACTATCCGGACCGAATAGAGAAGGAAGAAAAAGGAGAGATATACAAAGAAAACTGATATGGTCAAGAATAGAAAGAAAAAGTTCGGTGTGGTAATAGCGAAGAAGAAGGCTGCATAATCGCACCATTCTCTGCCAAGATAGCAACGAAGCTAGGACGGATAGCACTGTTACTCAGAGCTTTCTCGACAATGAGAAAGAATACATCTCGATCATTGAAATCGTCCTGAACAACAATTGCCATCACCGCTGGTGCGACGCGTAGTCGCGTGCCTTTGGAGCACCATGATGGATGTACCTAAAGTGGTAAGTTAGCCATCAAGGTACCTGGATGTCCACGAGAAGTCAAATGGACCTGATTTATTGTCCTTTCAATATTTCCACCGTTTCCAAATAAGGCATCAAATTCATTATGCATATCCACGACGTCCTCATCATCGGCGGCGGACCAGCAGGTCTAGCTGTCGCAGCCCGTCTCCGCGAACACACCCCCTCAGCAACCTTCACAGATGACGAACACCAGCGGTACCACTGGATCCGAAAACATGGTCGAAAGATGAGCATTAAAAACTACCGAACCAACAAAGACTCACTGCCGACGCCACCCTTATCACCAGAAAGCTCAGATTGTGGATGCGAGCATCAAACACCACCGCATGAGGCGGTAGACATGCTCGTTCTCGATGCGGATGGCGCCAACTGGATGGCAAAATGGAAGCGTCTGTTCAAAACGTTCCATATCGACCACCTACGCAGTCCAATGTTCTTTCATGTCGACCCAGCGGATCGAGATGCATTGCTCGGGTATACGTATGAGAAGGAGAGAGAGAAGGACATCCAAGCACTTCCAGGCGTTGCAGGCAAAGAAGTCAGCAAGCACAAGAAGAAGAAGACGATAAAATCGCAAGGTAGATTCCTTGGCCGGACACCTGATGTTGATGAAAGAGATCGGAAGGACTACTTTGTACCTCGTACGGATCTATTCGATGCGCATTGCGAAGAGATCATCAAGCGATATCGCCTTGGAAATGATATGCTTCGACAAGAACGCGTTGTCAACATCGAATATGAAGAGATTACAAGTTTTATAGATGCAGAGCATGACAGTGTCTTCTCAGACGATGCATCGGAAGATGACAGGAAGGTCTTCCGCGTTACAACAGACCAAGGCGTCCGTTACGCGCATCTAGTCATTCTAGCAGTTGGGCCAGGAAACGCTCCTTCGATACCATCTGTGCCTGGTCTACCGTGTAATGTCCCCCCTCCTCATGAAGGCTTCACACACGCAATGCAGATCAAGCAATTTCCACCGCCACATGTGGTTCGTAAAATTAAAGCGCGTCAGACAAGTAGCATCCTCATCGTCGGAGGCGGTCTAACAAGCATCCAACTCGCCGACCTAGCTCTCAAGCGTGGCGTAACCAAAGTCTACCTACTCATGCGCGGACCGCTCAAAGTCAAGCACTTTGACGTCGACCTCGAATGGGTCGGCAAATTTCGCAACTTGAAGCAAGCAGAATTCTGGACCGCAGACACAGATGAAGGTATATGAGAGTAGCCCTGTTCTGCCTCCCCGTTGAACCAGAAGCTAACATATACCGTTTCCTCACCACAGAGCGATTCGAAATGATGATGAAAGCCCGAAACGGAGGCAGTATGACACCTCGCTACCGCAAGATCCTCGATACACACGTAGCGCGAGGAAATATCGCACTGCACACCTACACAACACTGAAATCCGTAGACTGGGACCCAGAAGCGAAAACCTGGACATGCAAAGTCGACGCCGCAGACGTTCAAATCCCCACAATCGACTACATGGTCTTTGCAACAGGCATTCAGACAGATGTACGCAGTATACCGTACCTGGCTTCCCTCCAACAGCAGTATCCCATCGAATACGTGGGCGGTCTGCCGTGCTTGAACGAAGATCTCATGTGGAGAGATGATGTTCCGCTTTTCGCTACCGGACGGCTTGCTGGGCTGAGGCTTGGGCCTGGGGCGCCGAATTTGGTTGGGGCGAGAGTGGGTGCGGAGAGGATTGCCTGGAATGTGGATGATGCATTGAGGAAGTTGGGCAAACTGAAGAGTAGTGGGACAGATGAGAGTGAGGAGGATAGTGCGGATGAGAAGATGGCTGTGTATGCGGCGGCGAGGGCGAACCGGTTTGATAGTTTGGTCGGCCTGGATGGTGTTGGAGCGTAGACAAGCGTGCTAGTTAAGTCTTGGATACCGTAGTTGATAAAAACTGCACAATGGGAAGTGATCAACCAATCACAAAATTTCAGTGGCTTGAAAGCGAGGAGTGTTGGTCTGCTGACAATATGGGCGTTGTCGGTGCTGGTGGCCGTAACAGGCACGGATTACTGAACATCTGCGCCACACCCCAACCCTATTCTAGCAATACTGAAAATATGAATAGTAATTCAATTTAGTGTGATGAATAGTAAACAATGCTTATCATGACATGGTACTTGGATATTCAGAAGTGGTTATCCTCTGAACGAGATGATCAGTAATCGAACAATACCTGTACCCACCTGTCTGCAGCACCGACCATACCAAGACATTGAAATGGCTGGAGAATCTTTGAAGGGCTATTTTGAGTTCCTCACTAATTGAAAGACTCTACTGTGGGTGTACAGATGAGCAATTTGACTAAGCCAAGGAGACCATGTCGCTTTTGGGGTTAGGCAACATAGGAGCCTCTAGATATTGCCTGATGCAGATTGCTGGCCGGGAGCTAAGGCAGATAGTGGCATCTTACTAGATAACACAGACTCTCTCTCTATGACATTGCTGACAATACACTCGCCTACGATGTCATGGCTCCATCTCTTGCAGACACCCAATGATTACTACACATGCCGAGATATCACGTCTCACTCTCGTCTCGATAGCGTCAGAAGCAACAGACCGAGTTAAAGGATCTCCTCTAGTATGAGTAGGGTGACTGGGAGTCTGTATAAAGATACCATGCTTTGCACGATAAAGTACTTTATTTCATGAGCTGAAAATCATCCCAAACAAAGCCAAAATGTCAGAATACACTGTATACCGCGGTGTAGAAGGAGCAATCAAACCATCCCCAGTTCCCATGCCCGACCTCGGACCCAAAGACATCCTCGTCAAGATCACGCACACAGGTGTCTGCGCCACCGACCTAGCCTACATGCCCTATGGCATCGCTCTCGGCCACGAAGGCGTCGGAATCGTTGAAGCCATTGGAAGCGCTGTAACGCAATTCAAGATCGGACAGCGAGCCGGAGGAGGATACCACCGCGAGTCCTGCGGCCACTGCACATACTGTCTTTCCGGGCAAGATATCTGGTGTTATGAGCGCAGCATCTTTGGCGAGAATGATTACAACAACGGTACATTTGGCGAGTACTATGTCGGGAAAGAGACATATCTGCATAAGATCCCTGGCAATATCACGAGCGAACATGCGGCTTCGCTTCAGTGTGCTGGCGCTACGACGTACAACGCCTTGGTGTCCGTGGTGAAACCAGGAGAGCGTGTGGGCATTATGGGCATTGGTGGTCTCGGTCATCTTGCTATTCAGTTCGCTCGTAAGCTCGGCACTGAGGTTGTTGTCTTTAGTACGAGCAAGAGTAAGGAGAAAGAGGCGAGGCAGCTCGGTGCATCAGAGTTTTATCTGCTCGATGAGCTGGAGAAGCTGCCTAAGCCGGTCAGTACTTTGGTGGTTGCTGGGAGCAAGTATCCGGACTGGAAGAAGTGAGTTACAACATAACACGTCCTTTGATGCTTCCTTACATGTTGCGTCCCAGATTCATGACCAAGGACGTTTTGGCGAGAGCAGGGAATGTGATTCCGTTGGTCGCTCCTCATGGACCACTCGAGCTCCCGTAAGCAAAATTTCTCCGTGAGTGAAACACAGTAATACTGAACTCTCCCAACAGTGCGTTTGACATGTTTTTCGCTGGATACAACATTCGCTCTAGCCTCGTCGCTTCCCGGGCCAAGCACGACGAGATGTTGCAGTTCGCAGCCACCCACGACGTGAAGCCTTGGGTCGAGAGCGTCGAGCTGAGTGAGTCTGGCATTGCAGAAGTTGCGGAGAAGCTCAAGGCGAACAAGATCCGGTATCGCGGAGTTCTGGTAGCGAAGGCGTGAACTAGGCCACCTTTATACCTTACAGACTGGAGCCTCTGTGGATTCTCTCAGATATCAGGCAAATCCATAGAAATGAATAACTAGAGGATTGCTCCGCAATTTTTCGAGACTTTTTGTTGCTGTCGAGAGCGTGCGCACGAGCAGTCGCTTATCCGAAAATTCGTTCAACGCACCCGTGGAGCGCTGATGTCATAGCACCAAATGAAGTCTACCAATATGACTTGCACATGCCCCAGTATTGGTACAATTCGCAATGTGATTGCGTTGGTGCAATATGTCGGAATTGTCGACGCACTCTAGGGCTGCTAGAGTTATCCGACACCGAGCCGTTAACCCGGCTATCGGCTAGCTGCATATCCGCAACTTTCATCCATCCATCGTTATCGTAACATCATCCTCATCCCAAATCCTTAGACACAAATGGTTTCAGGCGGCAATGTAAGCCACAAAAACGAACTCATTGAATCCCAATTGATGGCATCCCCAGGATAAGAACGTACCCGCGGTAGTGTCTCTGGCAGCCGGCGGCATTGCTGGTGGCGTGGAAGGGTTCCTCTCGGTACGGCCCCAAAGCGGTATTCCGGTTGTTTTCGCGCGACTTACGTGTTGCCCATGCAGTATCCTATGGAATTTGCGAAGACACGAGTGCAATTGAGAGCAGAGAAGGGCATACCGACGCCTCGGAACCCTTTTTACGTCGTCACGCAGGTGTATCAGAATGAAGGCATTAGAGCGCTCTACAAGGGGTGCGGCGCACTTGTGTTTGTGAGTGTGCATCTCTTCAAGTCACCTGATTTGTGCAGCTTGCTCTCACAAGGACTGGGCATACATCTACCGAATGATCAAACGCTCAACACTCCTTGTATGACATAGCAAGGCTGAGACTATGACAGGGTTCGGTTGGAAAAGACGCTGTGAGATTTCTCTTCTTCGACCAAAGACGCTGTGAGATTTCTCTTCTTCGACCAAATCAAGTTGTCCTTCGCAGATCCAGAAACCGGGACCCTTTCGCCTCTTCGTAATCTACTGGCTGGCATGTCTGCTGGAGTAGTCGCATCCATCACTGCTGTGACGCCAACAGAGCGCATCAAAACGGCTCTGATAGACGACGCGAGGAATGAGAAGCGCTTCCGCTCTGGTCTACACGCTACCACGACCATCTGGAAAGAGCATGGTATTCGAGGCCTGTACCGCGGCTTTGCTGGCACCACGCTCAAGCAAGCATCTGCCACGGCTTTTAGAATGGGAACCTACAACATTCTCAAAGACTTTGAACAGACGCGGAATATAGAACAAAATACTGCTGTCAACTTTGCCAACGGCTCAGTGGCTGGCATTGTCACAACACTATCTACACAGCCTTTTGATGTTATCAAGACACGGTCCCAGAGCGCAAAAGGGACGACTACGGCTGAGGCTGTTAAGAGCGTGTTGTTAGATTATGGAATCCGCGGGTTCTGGAAAGGCACGACAATGAGATTGGGACGCACCGTTTTTAGTGGGGGCATACTCTTCACCAGCTATGAGGCTGCTGTCAAGATCATCATGCCACTATATCCTGGGGCGAAGCAGGCTCAAGCTTTGTAAACCGGGTTTATATCGATAGTTGCCCTAGATGAGAAGATTAAACGTCTAATCATAAAAGAAAACTACATCTAGGCATGTAGCGCATGGTGGAGATGCATACTGAAAACCCATGAACACGTGACTATAGGAACAGGCAGGGCCGATTGCGCAGTGACGGGATGACGATGAGGCAAACCCCACTTTCCCGCTGCGGTGGTGGCCACAACGAACGAAAAGCATACGCACCTCGTGCGTACATGAACATCTGCACAGCTACCGACTCACAATCGAAGTCTATACCATGGCGGGTACAGCCGAAATTGCAATCGTCTCATTTGAAAAGTTCATCAACGGCGGTGATGCAGAGAAGCGTGCGGTAGCCAGACAAATATATGACGCCTTCTCGACAGTTGGATGGGTTTACCTGAGAGATCACAGCATACCACAAGAGCATGTTGATAGGATATTCCGACTTGTGCGTCTTATTGAATGTCACTATGTAACGGACCTGACAAAAACTAGGCTAAAACCTTCTTCGATCTACCCCTGGAAAAGAAATACACCTGGCGCCTATCCGACCCCGAAATAAACCAAGGCTACACTGGTGATGGCGACGAAGCAAATGGCGGTACCGACCACAAAGAATGCTACGAACATCGCCGCTTCAAGAACCCGTCATGTCCCTCAGACTCTGATCTTCCTGGCTTCCGCGAGACTATTGACGACTTCTACAGCCAGTGTTACGTTCTGGGTATGAATGTGCTTAGGTGCCTGGCCATGGCTTTGGAGCTGGGAGACAACTTCTTCGATGACATTACCAAGCGGGCCGATCCACAACTCCGCCTTATTCGCTACCCATCCATCGAGAAGAAGGTTGTCGAGCAGGAAGGCCATGCACGTATCGTTCCACATACAGACTTCGGCCTGTGCACACTGCTCTTCCAAGATGACGTCGGCGGCCTTGAGGTTGATCCCTTCCATACTGGCGAATTCAAAGCGGCGCTACCAGTTCCTGGGACCGTACTGATCAATATTGCGGACCTAATGCAACGCTTGACGAACGATCGTTGTCGAAGTACTATGCACCGAGTCGTAAGCCCGCGGGTGTCTGGCGATGTGTTGCCAGCAAGATATTCGATTCCTTTTTTCATTCATCCAGACCCTGATGTGCTGATTGACCCGATCTTGAAGGAGAAAGAAGAAGTAAAGAAGTATGATGCGGTGAATGCGGGAGAGTGGAGGGTATGGAATACCAGAAAGAATTATGGTATGGCGGATACAGTGGCGGCTTAGGTCCGGATAGTGCTTGCGTCGAAGTAGCGAAGAACCATGCAATGTGTGTGTGTGTGTGTGTGTGTGTGTGTGTGTCGGCAGTTTATTGAGGAGGTTATCGCCATTGTTGTATCCAGAAGCATGTATGGTCGATATGAGTTGGCATACACACTCCTCCCTCAGCATCCGATGCGTTGATGTCTCCGAGGTTCTGGTGCTGAATTATTGATATCCTGAACACCTTTGGGACCATGAGGGTGATTCTGCTGTATATTCATAAGTCGGCATTCTCGATCGCATGTCATTTCCGGTAGTTTTAGCTTGCTTTCTTTTGGCCAAAGATTTGTCGAGTATTGCCTGGAGCTTGTTTTGAGTAGCCAAACGATCCGCCATAACGACAGGCAGCGTCCCTTCAGATTCCTGTGCTGTGGTCGCCCATATAGAGCTATCATCAAGGGCGTCTTTGAGCTCCTTCAGCAGCTCTTTAACAGTTGGAAGAAGTTCTGAATAAGCCTTCAAGAGCAAATCAAACTTTCCATTCTCTGTCTCAAGTGAGGTTGTCTGTGTGCCGAATGCATGTGAGAACCAGTTTCGCATGCTGTGTACAGTGCTCTGCCTGGCCATACCACAAGAAATAGTGTTCCACGGTGAGTTCTTGTCCTTACTAGAAGGCCATGGAGACGAAGTCCGGCGAATATTTAGCCAGTCTTCGAAGAGGCCTACATGTCGCGAATGTATTATGCCCTTAACGAGGCAAACAGCTTCGTCTAGGGGGTCTAGATCTGAAGATTTGCGGATAGACCAAGTACTCTGCTTCTGACTTGTGAGATCATGCTTTTGGTGAGAGCTGATAGCAAAGTTGGCTGCATTTATAAAGATCTGGAGGAAGTCGTGGTGGCGTTGTGCGGCATCGTTGGAGAGGACCTCGCCGGAGATTCGGGCATACAACATCTTAGTCGACATAAGTTTTGCAGTAAAAGTAAAGCAGCCTTGAAGGATTCTCCATGGAAGTTGACGAGATATATTAGAATGGAGAATAGAGAATGAAGGGTTTATATCGATCGTTAGAGATTCGAACGTGAGGCATCCATGGTTCGCCAAAAGTCACGTCGAGGCATCCATGGTTCGCGCAAAAGTCATGTCTATCGATCTATACACACAATCGACTAACATACTTATATGCCACATAATAATGAATCCAATTCCGTGCTCATTCATTACAAGTGTACCATATTTCGTAAATGTGTGAGAAACGCCATTAGCTCCTAACGTCTGATCCCTAAAATTCCAACCAAGGAAAGAGCACTAGACGAACAAAAATGACTACGACTGGCGGGATGCGATAGATGCCCATGAAAAATTCTCAGTAGAACTCTTCGTGAAATCATCGCGTATCGATTACCATTAGTCACTTGAACCGTCAAGGCCTGTCGTGCTAGCTATTCGTACTTCACCTTTTGCTGTATGGGTTTGCTTTGTGGTCTCAGTGCGCCTCAATCTTAGTATTCAAAACAATCACAATATCGCTACCAAAGTCGAACCCATCATATGCATTGCCCAACCCTGGGTGGTACGCTGATTTTGATTTCAACTTAACCACGTGGCATACTAAGTACTCGCCGGAGATCTGTCAGAATTGCGCATCGGTAATCTGGTAGTTGTTAAGTGGAAACACTCTTTCTTGATGTCGAATTTTAACCTGCGCAGGCTATACTGTGATCATTTCCATGGTTAGCTGAAGTGTAGATTTGCGTCGCAACCATGTTGCTGAAACAGTCGACCCGCTACATGTACCACACCTACCGTGGGGCTCCAGGAAAGCCACTAGGTCAAATGCCACTACCAACCAAAGTTGGAACCGGTTCCAAGATACCCAAACCCTACATATTGTAGCCCGGGAATAGGGTGCAGAGGTGAGCCGGCAATCCGGTATCAGTGGGGCATGTAGACTTCTAAGGTTTCTTCGTGTATAACCGCAAGCGTCAGAAAGTTATTACCGAGCAAGTATACAGCGCTCTTTGGAATTCTGAGGAGAATGAGGCTGATACCAAAGTTCCATTGTGCGACAGCTTCTGCTTCTTGTGAGCTTGCAGTGGCGGTTTATAGTGGTGGGATAGGTAGGTTCCGGCTTGGTTTTAAGCGCAATCAGAACGATACCCGGTGATTTAGAAAAGGTGGTTGATGATGCCTTCCATATACTTGGGATAGGTATGAAAGAGGCACCGGTGGGCCGTGCAGAAGAATGGTCAGGGCCCATTAACTTAGTGTCTTGAAGCTCGTGTACAGAACCCAAGCGACGTCTCAAGCTGGATCTCACCTCAAACACGTCCTATGGAGACACCGGTAGCCCAAAGCGGGCGTTGATGCATATTATGAGCTGTGCCATCTTAAATTCGTCGCATTGTGAATGGCGTTACGTAGGATTCGAGAGACGGGCTGTTGGGTTGAAAGACCTCCGATATGCCTATTATAGATCGAAAGGCTCAGTATCGAAGTTTCTTTGACCATGTGGCTGCATCAGGCAAGACGCTTCAAGTACGATCAGGAGCCACACGAAGGGGTGTCCTTTCTAATGCGGCGCTTTGTTTGCGCACGCATGTCGGTTCGCAACAGCAATGCATCTACGTGGTGTTTATAGTTTGCAGCAAACATGCTTGTAAATGTTCGTTATAATTGTAGTTGAATCTTTATATCTTTTGTTCACCAAAATCTTATCCTATCACCACCACCAACACATTGGGGCATTTGACCTTGCACAATGATTTCAACCGTCTATAGAAGGGATGGTGATTGTCCAACTGGGGGTGTTTTCTATATGTGCTACGGGTTCCGTGGCTGCTGCTCGATAGACCCTTGCACGCCGGGTGGTAGATGTCCTGCCGACAAGGACGTGACTCCAGGTCGATGTGAGTTCTTACCATGTACAGTTTCCATACGTAGCTGATTTTCTTTCAGCGTCTTCGGTCTCTCCTCCTGGGACTACGGGCTCAATAACGACTTCCGCAAACGCGCTCACTTCTACGTTGATTATCACACGGACAGTGTCCTCGGCCACCTCCAGGCCTTCGACCGACCCAAATATATCCTTCAGCCTGATAGGTACTTCACATGCGACAGTTGCGCCGAGCGCATCGGCAACGGGCATAACATCCGACGCTACAGCAGTATCGAAAAGTCACTCGGCACCCGTAGCAGTGATTGTTGGAGCGGTGTTAGGAGCCATGGTACTATGCGCTATCTTGCTCGGCGTATGTATATGTATGAGGAAAAGAAAATATACGAAGGTCTACAAAGCCCCGTCATATCCTTCACCTCTTGTCGGTAGTGATATGACGCCGCAACTGTCCGGTCAGTTCATTTGTTCCATTGCCGATCATAGGCACCGCATTGACATGAATGCAGGCAAAATATCTCCACATTTCCAGCAAAAGGTTGCCGCTCTTTACAGGGCTGAGTCAATCACAGAACGGTACGACACTCCACAACTAGACAGCCGGGAGATAAGTCGGCTTGAACATGGCCGCCATGATTTGGCCGGACGGTTCGTTGAACTTGCAGCGGAGCCGTTGCCATGGCCGGGTAACACTTGTCATGGGTAGTGACGGTGAGATGTCATGGTATGGGAATGCTGCAAACAATTATAGGAAGCTGTTTACGTACTCTTTACCCAGGAGTTGCAAGTTTGGGATTGCGTATTGTGACGCAAGGAACTGTGGCAGGAAAGCATAGGGTGGACATGGAAGAGCTAGTTAATCATAGTGATGTGTGTACTTGTATCGAATATTCTAGGCCATGTTGCTGCTGGCCTTGTAGTAAAGCTTGTGATGGCATGCAGGCCAATCATGGTTTGCTAGCCCCGCTGACGTCATCCTTCGAGGCAGCTACAATGGTCCCATGCCTCTCTGCAGATCAGTCGTGCAGACGTAAATTTGCGCAAAAGATTAATTCCTATTCTTGTTACCAGTTAAAGACCTAAGACACTGCAACTCATTCCTATCGCCATGTCTGAAGAAACCGCACCGCCTGTAGCGCCTGCAACACAAACACCAGCACCCTCAATACCCCGCTATTTCCGCAATGATGCGCCGTTGGCACGACGAGATGCTCACAAACAATTGTTAGCGTCCTTGGACCGGTTGATCACCGACTATCCTCCGCATCATATTCCGCCGGGTGGTGGCTTATACTACGGACCCATCTCGGTCGCCTTTTTGTTCTACGCCCTACACAACATCTACCCTGATCTAACCCTCGACGACTATCCGTTGAATACATGGTCTGCCGCATATATCGAACAGGCCCAATCGCATATCAAGGAGTTCCCGGCGCCGTCTCCGAAGAAATGTGGCATATCCAACGACATCATGTCGCTACTCGCCCTGTACGCTGTTACAGCAAAAGACGCGGACACGGTGAAAGAGTTATGCGATCATGCTGCAGTCATGCTCGAAGACGAAACCTCGAATGAATGGCTGTTTGGTCGCGCAGGATATTTGTACCTACTTCGATTGGTACGTGGCGCTTTTGGGCATAACAGGGAAATCATGGAGCTCATAGAGGACACGGCCGACGAAGTCATTGAAAACATCATGCAGAGCCCGCGCCCTTGGAAGTGGCACGGAAAAGCATACGTTGGTGCTGTGCATGGCGCCATTGGCATCATCACACAGATAGTACTCACTGATCCGGCATGGGCCGCTAAGCTAGAAGCCGAGCTGGGAGCCTTGCTGAGCTACCAGTACGAGAGTGGAAATTTCCCTTCGTCTCTACCGCCGGGCCGCGACAAGCTCGTGCAAGTCTGTCACGGCGCGCCTGGCGTTGTCACATCGCTCTTGTCAATTCGAAAGTATTTCCCAGGACTCCACGAGCGCATGGATAAAGTGATTGCAAAGGCCAGGGAGTGTATTTGGGAGAGAGGGCTACTCACCAAGGAGCCATGTTTGTGTCACGGCATCAGTGGAAACGCACTTGCTCTAGACGGGAAAGAATTTGAGCACTTCTTGACTTACACCACAGGCCACGAGATCAAGTCGATGGCGAAGGATGGCATGCTTGACAAGTCGGACGATCCTTCGGCTTTGTGGTGCGGTGAGGCTGGTCGTGCTTGGGCTTGGGCGGTCGCAGACAAAGACCTGGACAAGAGACTTTTGGGTTACAATGACATTTAGAGGGGTGGAAGAAGTTGCGATGACGATTCGATTAGGGTTTTCATGATTTGCGCGACAGTAAGATGGGAGTTGCAGGCTACGGAACTATCAGACGCTTGATGGGCTTGTTTGGGTCACCGGTATCTGGATACCCAAGACGGGCGCCCCCGGCTTAGCTGCACCTGCACAAATCACTTGTACTAGCGTCTTCTTTTGCTTCATCGGAAATTCATGACTTTCTTTCTCCGCCATCTTGAAACGTTGCACAGTGATGTTTGCCAATCAGCACACACACACACACACACACACGCCATGATTTGACTAGTTAGCCTGGACCACACAACTACCGAACAGCAAACATGAGCATGTCTGACCAGAACAATACCATTATCATATAATTTGTGTCTTGTCTTCGTTAGAAGCGTGCAGCCTGGACCGGGGAAGACTGCATGGCGCATATCTTTCCACGCGCTGTGTAACGATGGTTGCAGCACGACGCGGATGCGACGGTCCACCAATATCTACGCTTTGGACTGAACAGCTGCTATATGGAGCAATTGGAGATTATCTGCATGTTACACAAATTTGCTGCTGCACGCAGTATGAGGTTGCACTGTCTTGTACGCCTGCAAGGCACAAACTACACGAGAAGGAGTGACGGTGCCATACTTAGGAAGGTACGTCTTGCACTCACCTATTCTTCTCTCTCCACCCGGATACGGTGTGTTTTGCTCTTGGCTGTGTATTCAGTGTATTGCCAGGTAAGTTAGGCTGCATTCCTGTCAGCCCTACCTTACTTCTACCGTCTGCTTACAGCGCACTTGTTGCGCGTTTCATTCCGTCTAGCATTGGTGTCTGGGGAATATATGCCGTCGTCTCACTGATCCGACCTAGCGTTGAGAATTGTTTCCTCAGATCGCATATGCGTCAAAGGTTAGTAAAGTGATTTCGTGAAATGACCGAGTTTTCTCGCCTCATACCCTTGAAACTCTATAATTCCGCCATGTTCCCACAAGCCTCGGAAGTCAATGTCAGAATGCATCTAGGAGCGTGTCGCTCCTTGGCGATGGCATGCGCTCTACCGCGACTGCCTTCCTCCCACGTCGGGGATCCATCTCTGACCGGCTCTTAGCAGATAACAGCACCAATCAACACCACACTCGCTCAAGATGCATCTCTCTGCCATGGTACGACTCTTATTACTCGCAATACTATCATCATATACCACATGCACGTTTGTTCCGCATGGAAACCGCTATGAGGCCCGTGAATCCGGAACCGGCTTAGTGACTGGCGCAACCTCACGAGACCAGAATGGTGAATGCCCCTCAATCTTTACAGCCAGGAACGGTACCTAATGCTCTTACAGGCAACGTATTCGTGCGCCGGGAAGTGAGAGACTTGCAGGCCAACTATCCAGACCAATGGGCACTATACATTCTTGCGCTGAACAAGCTTCACAGTGCCAATCAGAGCGACGCATACTCATTCTATGGAATCGCATGTTCGTATGTTTTTGGCAAACAATCTTCAAACGCGCTGACGTGGTGTCTTAGCTATACACGGTAGACCATACCAGACCTGGGGAGATGCGCCGGGTTTGCCAGACAAGCAAGGCAAGGCAGGATACTGCCCCCATGGCAATGAGCTCTTCATGGGCTGGCATCGCCCCTACCTCGCCTTGTTTGAAGTAAGCATCCCAATCCTAGCACAGGGCTTCAATGGAAAACTGTTGAGGCTGTTGTTAACTCAAGACAGCAAGTCGTGTCAAACTATGTTCACGACATCGCTACTCAAGCACCGGCGGACCAGGCTGAACGATACCTTGCCGCTGCAAATGAGTTCCGCATACCATATTGGGACTGGGCTCAGGGAATAACCTCAGGTCCTGTGCCGGACTCCTTCACCACCTCTATGCTCACCGTCATCAACACTGACGGTGTATCGACACCTATATCAAACCCACTATACTCTTATCAATTCCAGCCCATACCTGATGGATTTGATGACAAAGTGAGTATAGTTTCTGTTAGTCAGATTCTGAGAAGACCAGGCACTGATGATTCTGATAGTGGCGTAACATTAACGCAACGATACGGTGGCCCAGCACCGACGATTCCATGGCACATTCGCAGAATGAAATGTTCTCCGACGCTTTCTCCGGCCAATCTGTTAACATAGTAGCCCAGATAGGCGTCGTCTTCCGATCCAGTAGTTTCTCGCGATTCTCCACTACATTGGAGGATCCACATGGTTGGATACACGGTTTCATCGGCGGCGGCTACACTGCTGATGCACCATACAAGGGTCATATGTGGCCGCTTGAGTACTCAGCATTTGATCCACTCTTTATGCTACATCACGCGTAAGCAACAAACAATTACTGATATGGGGCAAGTCTGACCAACACTGTCAGGAACGTTGATCGACTCCTCGCCCTGTACCAAGCTGCTCATCCCGATCGCTGGATGGAGCCTTCGAACATAGGTCCCCACGGCAACGTATACCTGGAAGACTACCAAGAAGTAAACGGAGACACGGATCTTCTTCCATTTCGAAAGACGCCCGGTGAATTCTGGTCGCCGAATGCCTGTCGCAATACCACGGTTCTAGGCTACGCTTACCCAGAAACGCAGCGCTGGAAGTATACATCGGATGAATCATACCAGAATGATGTCAACTCGGTCATCTCAACCCTTTATGGTGGACAGACCCGTTTGCAGCTTACAAGTGCAATTGAAACGGGATTTGGAGAGAGGCTCTTGGAAAAAGACAACAAGTTCATGGACTGGACTATCAATACGCAGGCCATGGCTTCCAAGCTCCCCTCAACCTTTATCGTCAAGTTCTCGTTCGTCGGTATATTCCAGTCGGATCCTAGTGTGGATGCAGGAAGCTGGATGATGCTCATGCCGGACGACAAGCAAGATATGCACATTTTGCAAGTTGGACCTGAATGGGAGAAAGTGCTGAAGGGCAGCACAAGTATCACAGTGCATCTGATCGACCTTGTCAATGCTGGTAAGCTAAATAGCCTAAACTCTGACGACGTGGTGCCATATCTGAGAGGCTATCTTACGTGGAATATCTTTACAGTAAGTCAGTTTCGTCGTATACAATCTGATAGTGCTAATAGACGTAGGGCAATGGTACTCGTATGCCACAGCCGAATGGAGCACTCACAGTTCAGGTCACCAGCACCGAAGCATATGTGCCAGAGGATCCGAGTGCACCGATCCAGTATAGTGAAGAAGTTAGCGAGTATCCTGAGATTACGGCGAACAAGTTTGGTGGAATGAGCACCGCGCCTCCTGGTATGATGCATCCTTAGGCACTGTACTGGCCACGACGATGGCTTCAAGTCATTGGTGCTGGCGTATCCTAGAAAAGTCCAACAGATACCTCACCTACATATCATGATGGTCATAAATGTTGCAATCAAGAGCTAGATTGATGCGTCATTCACGTTGACGATATCTTGGCATACAGGTGGGAACGTCAGGTTTGGATTCAGATTCACTGATAGCGTAACTGTTCACAAAGGTGGCATGTGCACAGTGAGACAGGTTGGAGTGATGGAAACTATCAATTTGATTCCCAACATAGTGATGACTCATAGGATAGTCGCCTAGTGCACCAATGAATCATTTTCGATTTGCATGTCGCATACCCGCTTTGCAAGGCTAGAATCAAAGTGTTAGAAAATCCAACTTCTGCACCGAATGTGCACAGAGCGGAGAGGCGCTCCTGCTTCTGAGGGTGTATGTAGCATAGTAAGTGTAGGCGATGGTGAGTGCCAGCGGGGTTGATGAGTGGGTCGCTGTTGCTCGTTTTGCGCTGAGAAGTCGCGACTGCACGACGTGCGGGGGGGTGTGCCTGCTGTAGTCCAGCGATTCCAGCTCGGTGCTATCGAAGCCGATCCTCTGTCCGAGAAGTCAGCGTCATGTGTCCTTGGATAGCTTCTCCGCCTTCTCCAACTCACGCATTTTGTTCAACTCATCGAGAATCAACTGGAGCTCGTCCTCGTCCATCTTGAGCGAGGGAATGAGGGTAGTGGCTTCCTCGGCGGTATCGGGGGTAAGTGTGCCTAGGAAGTGGTCAGTGGCTCCTTGTCTGTCTTGAATCCGCTTCTTGTGTTACCCAGCAGCGCCTTTTCGACAACGGAGATTTCGGGGTGGGCATCGAAGAGGGCGGCAATGGAGTGCAGACTGTCTTCCTCTTTGTAGCGTGCAAAGTTGTCGAGATAGTCGAGGAAGGAGGCGATGACCCTGTGCCAGTCAGCCGTGGTTCGCGAACAATGGCTGCACTGGGGCGACTCGCCCGCTGTCGTTGTGAATCCTGTCGCGTAGCGGGTTGTTCTCCGGGTCCTTCTTCTTGCGCGCCTCGTGAACGGCTGTGACGACGGCGCGGGCCTCGGAGACGGAGAGGGCGTGGACATCTTCAAAGTCGCCCAGCTTGATCTCGGAGCCAATCTCTTCTTCCTGCTGCGCCGGGGGCTTTGGGCGCGAGACCAGACGCGGGGCCTTGAAGACGGGAGGCTCGTGCCTCTGGGGCGGCGCAGTATCTTCTCCTTCCATGATGGGGGATGGTTGTCACGTAGGGCGCAGCCGAGTCAAGTGAAGTGAAGTGAAGTGGAGTAGTAGTAATCAGAATCCTTTGTTCGCCTTGCTCGTACCCTTCACCAACGCTTCCCGTGCCCGGAGCTGGTGTTGAGACGGCGTATGTTTTGTTTTACGTAGGGCAAAGGTTTAGTTGGGCAAAAGGCAGGTGCAGCAACGCGCTTTCCCGTTGCAAAAGTGGACTTTGCGGGTGAGGAAGTCGCGACCTCGGATGCCAAGGCTCGCAAGGGCGCTAGGCGGGACAAGCCATGAACCTTGTCGGCGGGCCTTGGCGTGCTTCCCCGCTCTGCCCTCTGCGCGCGCCGCCTCTTTGTCGGGCGGCTTTTGGCTGCTGGGCAATGCGCAATGCGCAATGCAATGCGCGATGCGTACCTGGGCCAGGGGGTGCGGGCATTGGAAATGATAGCGTGGGCCCGTGAAGAATGAAGAGCGAAGAGGGAAGAGTCAAGAGTGAAGATTATAGAGCCGGACCAGTACGGTACGGTACCACGATGCACATCCAGCCACATCTGCATCGGAAAGTAGATCTTGTGCATAATGGACTGCTAATGCCGGCTGCTGTCTTGGACAACGAGGGGGCTAAATTAAGCTCAAGCCTCAAGGGGTCTTCTCACCCGCCTGCCATGATGATGATGCATATCGGGATGCATGCCCTCGATGCGCGCGCGCTGCCTGGCTTACTATTACGTTGCGGGAGAGACACGGTACACGGTACACGGTACACGGTACACGGTATACACAGTACACAGTACACCGTATACACAGCACTCAGTATACACGGTACACAGTCTTCACAAACGAAAACAAAAAAAAACGTCAGTGTGATTTGTGATTTGTTTCTTCCCCAGGGGCGCAGCCGGCCATCTGATTCTTGTGCATCGCAATGAAGGTCTGCACCAAAGCGGCCTAGTCGCTGGTCACGGACATGCGTCCACTCTCCAACATGGACCACAGCCTCCAGTGACACTGGAAACAACCTCCCGCCTCGCTCCCCCAAGACGTCTCCTGCGAATTTTACCGCGCCCAGAGTTTTGCTTGCGCTGCTGCGAGTTGCCCACCTCAAGCCGGTCCATCTCGTTAGCTGCAAGCAAGCGTTTCATCCACCGCATCAGGGTCCTAGTTCTATACCCCCCATAGCCATCGCTGGGCCCAATTCACTGTCCGCCCTTCTCTCCTCCGCGGCGACCGCATGCCGTCCAACCCTCGATTGCGACGGCTGTACATATACTCTACTCCACCTTTGCCCACCCATACCCAACGAGGTTGCGCATCGCACGACAGAGCGCCAGCGCCAGCGCCATCGCCATCGCCAGCGCCAGCACACCCAGTAGTCCTTGATACCATTACCGACCTGCCTGGCTAGATTAACCGCCTCTCAACCCTCTTCCGCTTTCGGCACCGCCTACAACACCACCAGACGCCATCGCGACAGAGGCCATTGGATCCTCGCCCCTTGCTGTCACCGCCTCGACCGTCACGCGCCCACCTGCTGCCCTCGGCCTCGGCACGACTCCATCGCGCATCCCGCCTGGTAGAAGACGACGACGCTCAAACCTGGCGTAACCGGACATGGGAACACCGGCGGAGGGACCGCCTCCCATGGACTCTCAGGGAGTCCAGCAGCAGTACAATTACGACCCGCGCAGCAATGGTCTGCCCAGGCGCGCCACCGATGAGGCTGCCCTCGCCTCCAACAATCTTGCGCCCCACAACCACACAAACCATCCTACGCGGTCCTCGACCGACCCAGGAGAGCACCATCATCACGCACCAAAGCCGAAGCGCAGCGGGAAGATATGTGGTAAATGTGGCGAGGGACTGACTGGCCAGTTCGTGCGGGCTCTGGGCGATACCTATCATTTGGAATGCTTTACCTGTCACGTAAGACTTCCAACTTCCTTCAAACCTTGTCCATCATGGGAGCAGCACCACCCGTCATCTCCCATGTTGGCGTACATGCGAGACTTGTTCGACTACCGCATGTCGGTTGACTGCTAGCCATGTTTTGGCCCACCAAATCTCCCCACATGTCACTTCCAACACATGCACTGACGCTTTCTTGCAGGACTGCAGCAAAATCGTTGCCTCGAAATTCTTTCCCGTCCCCGAAAAGCCACCCGGCCAATATCCGCTATGTGAGACGGACTACTTCCGCCGCCTCGACCTGCTCTGCTTTGAGTGCGGACAAGCGCTGCGTGGCTCCTACATCACAGCCCTCGACCGGAAATACCACATCGAGCACTTCACCTGTTCCGTGTGTCCTACCGTGTTTGGTGCCTCGGACAGCTACTACGAGCATGAAGGAAGCGTCTACTGCCACTACCACTACTCGACAAAATTCGCCCAACGGTGTAATGGCTGCCAAACCTCCATCTTGAAACAGTTTGTCGAAATCTTCCGAAATGGGCAGAACCAGCATTGGCACCCGGAATGCTACATGATCCATAAATACTGGAATGTGCGCTTGCACTCAACCGGCCAGCCAATCATCGAACGGCTGCAGCAGGAAGCCGATACCGATGCAACAGACGATGTGCGCGAGAGCGTCCGTCAGCAGGAGGAAGAGATTGAAGCAAAGGTCAATTGGATCTGGAAGACATTGTCCGCTTTCGAAGAGAAATCGGCCACCTGCATTTCCGACATGCTGTTGCATGTTAGTAATGGAGCTTACGTTGACGGTGTCATGGCAGCGAAGAAGTTCATCGTGCATGTGGAGCTGCTATTTGCGGCTGCAGACGCACTCGACGCACAACTGGTCATCAGGACACCCAAGGGACTGACGTATTCGCGCGAATCAAAGCTGCTCTGTAAGAAGGTGGTCGCTTTCTTTGCCCTGCTCACGCAGTCCCAAGGTACGGGCGTGCGTCGACTGGGCGTGACCCAAGAGTTGTTGTCCCTGGTTACCGGACTTGCGCACTACCTAAAGCTGCTGATTCGCATCTGCCTGCAGGGTGCTCTAAAGTTAGAGCGCGAAACCCGCAGCTCTACCGGCTTGACCAATTTTCTCACCCAAGTTAATTCACTTGATGCACGACTGGAGGATGAGGCCCAAAGGGACCAGGCAGCTGAGTCTGCCCGACTGGTCCCAAGATGGGCAGATGCATGTCCCATATGCGACGCCCAGGTCGAAGACAAATGTTTACACCTGAACCACATGTCATTCAACTACAGTTGTATGGTCTGTCGCAGCTGCAATGCCGACTTGCGCCACGATACTCGCAACGCCTATTGGAGTAAGACTAAACGGGGCATCTACTGTCCCGCCTGTGCAGCAGCCCAGTCGGATGCCGAGAACGGCTTCGAGCAAATCACAAAACTACGTCAATACGTACACTTGCTCAACGTAGCTCATGCTCGTCTCATGGCGACCCTGCGATCCAGTGGCGCGCTACCTCACACCTCAGGTAAGAATAACCTCTCCTCGGCAGATCACATCGTCACCACTCATCTTGACACCCTGACTCAGATTTCTGGAGCCGCTTCCGAGATTACATTCGTCCCACTAATGACTTGTAGATGATCCTAACCTGGCCGGCTATGATTCTTCGCAAGGTCATCGCCTCGGGGACGAACCACCGCATCTGCGAGGAGATACCCGCTCAAAATCATATGGCGGCACGTCGACGACTGATAGTCAGCAGAGTGCCAATGCTGCGTATGAGCAGTCCATGTCTGACATTAAGCGTTTGCGATCGACACGGCTCGACAAACACCTCTCGAATACAATGAAGCGTGCCCGCGCATCACGGATTATCGATGGCCCTGAAGGCCTTGACTCGGCTGGTGGAGAAGGGCAGCTCCGAGGTGGCATGCAAATTGTTCAGGAAGGCGACGGGTCCAACCAGGCCGACGCCGTGACCCTCGCCGTCAATTCGCTTGCGTTAGATGACATTGCCCGTATGGCCGCCTTGGAGCAACAGCGAGAGCAGCGTCCAAACGCATTCCGCGCAGGTGGAAGCGCGCTTCTTGGCCGCGATGATCAACCCCGACTCCAAAACGGCCATCGTCGTGATTTCTCCGGAGCCCAGGAGTTGCAAATCATGTCAGAAGGTCGCTCCCGGACATTCTTCTCCGAACTCTCGCCACTTGAGTACTTCAAACTCAAGGGTCTAGCCGTTCTCCAGCTTGGGCTTTTACTTGACGATAGCCAGTACAACCAAGGCGAGCTTTTAGACCTCATAGAGTCAAAGAAGAACAACTTTTGGGGCAAGATAGGCTTTGGCAAGGCTTTTAAAGCCGACAAAACCAAGCCAAAGAAGGGCGTACCGTCAGGAGTCGAAAAGCCTGTCTCGGACAAAGCAACTTTCCGACAATCGCTCGAATACCTAGTAGAGAAGTACGGTGACGAGTGTACAGAGGGTGTGGGACCGGGTGCTCTCAAAGTACCCGCTCTTCTCCAGGAGTGCATTACAGCCATGAGAAACATGGACATGTCTATCGAGGGTGTCTTCAGGAAGAATGGCAACCTCAAAGCGCTCCGTGAACTGGAAGAAGAGATCGACGCAAATGGAGTTCAAAAGGTTGACTTGAACACGAAGAACCCGGTCATCCTCGCCAACCTTCTCAAACGTTTTCTGCGGTTGATGCCCGAGCCTGTCTTGACATTGAAACTCTATAGACTGTTCATGGTCGCAAATGGTGAGTACCTCGATTGCTATGGCAGACGCCTGCTAACAAAAAGTAGATATTGAAGATGAGGCGCAAAGAAAGAAGGTGTTGCATTTGGTGCTGTGTCTGTTGCCCAAAGCTCATCGCGATACTATGGAGGTCTTGTTCTGCTTCCTTAACTGGGTCTCTTCGTTTCATACTGTGGACGAGGAGACTGGTAACAAGATGGACACCTGGAACATCGCCACCGTCATGGCCCCGAACATTCTGAGAGAGAGCAATGACAAAGAAGTCAAGAGTGTGGATCAAGCCGCTGTCAAAGTCGTGTTTGATCTCATAGAGAACAACGATGAGTTTTCAGAGGTATGTTATCTACGTGCTCTTTACGTCCCAGCCCTAACTCGACCCAGGTGCCCCCGGAAATCATGGAGCTTCTCAGCGATGAGGTATCTGACATGAGCGCAAAAGAAATCATGCGACAATGGGAGCAGCGGGGCAAAAACCCCCTGTCTGCGCCCCCCTCTGGACCACGAGAACAAGCCGGCACTGCATCTAGAAAAGACCAGCGTAATGCGCCTCAAATTACGACAGCCGACAATAATCCTTCGGCACAAGCGGGCGAGACACATGCTCGTCAGGCAGGTGGGCTTCCTTCGGGGCCTGCTAGCAATCAACAGAGTCCCGGACCAGGATACGACCGGGGCACGCCTAACGCTGCATATGGCCCGAATCCACAGGCTTCGGCAGAGAGTCATCGGACTGAGTCGCCTCATCGGCACAGCTACCGCTCACCGGGGCTTCCAAAAACACACACAAATTGGCACCGCAGGTGCCGGATGAGATACGATAACTCACACTCTCTTTTGGGTCCATACTGGAGTAAATTGGGCGTTTCTTTTCTCTCTCTCTCTCTAACATTTTCACGGGCTTGGGCGAAAAAAGCGTCGATACTCTATTCTATACCCCTGGACCAGAACTCTACGTCATGAACATGTAGACTGGTCTAGCTTCATCATCTTCACGCATCAGGCTTAGCATTAGTTTGACGGGACACCTTGTTCGACACGGCATTTGCCCGCCCTTCTCTTGTCCGCGCTGGACTCTTGATGCGAAATATTTTGACGGAGATTTTTGTGCAAGCATTGATAATGGCGTTTTCTGGGTAATTGATCACATGTGCCATCTACGATCATTGGCATTTGCTTTTATGGCGATGTGATGTGGTAGAGGGAGCATGGAAGGAGGGAGAGGCTAAACGGTCGACCGGAGGCTATAAATGGGAGTAGGGAGACGCCACGTCAGCAGGAATTTTTGTTGCAAAGCTGCGACGGTTATGTGCGAGATTAGTAACAGATAGTAAAGTGGTGTTAATGTGTAGAAAGCTGTGCCAGATTTAATCATTGGACGTCCCTTATCATTGTTCGTGAGGTTTACCAACATTGTGTGATTTGCCTAAAGCTATAACTATGGTTTTTCTCAGACTACTTCACTTTCTCACAGCAACGACGAACAACCTTGGATACACCAAGAGCACATTTCCATCAACCAGCTTTGGATACGCATCCTCCAACCTCCTCTCGTACTCTTCCAAAAAGGCCTGCTTTGCTGCTTCGTCTTCAATCCTGTTCAGATACGGCTGCAATCCCGTCCCTTTGACCCACTCCACAATCGCTCCAGCATCTTTGAGTACATGATGATACATTGTCCGCCACACATTAACACTCCCGGCGTGCAGGATCAGCGCGTTGTAAAATTCAATCGGCGGTTGGATTGGATCTAAATCCGGCCGCTTCTCGTCTGCGAGATTCCCAATCTTCGTGTCCTGGAAGAATTGTGTCCAGGGCTTATCAGAAAGGGAAGCAGTAACACGCATAAGCGCGTGGGAAGGCTCATGGTAGTTATCGGGGACCTGTATCGCTACTACACCTCCTGTACTCAGACCCTGGAATAGCGTCACCAGCGTAGGAATCCTGTTGCTGTGCCTCAGCCAGTGAAACACGGCGTTACTGAACAGTAGATTCGCCTTTTGATCCACTTTAAATGTGGCCAAGTCTCCTGCAACAAACTCGACGCTTGGGAGGGAGCCACTTGCTTTCTTCAGCATGTCGGACGAACTGTCCATGCCGGTGATGCGGGCCGTGGGGAAAGCGTCCAAGATGACTTTTGTAGAGTTGCCAGGACCGCAGCCTAGGTCGTAAATGCGTGGATTGGGGGATGAGGATAGGTGCGGAGTGACTTGCGATAGCAAATCGTAGACAGGGCGAGTACGCTCATTGTTGAACTTGAGATATTGGGTTGCAGACCAGTCTTTCTTCTCTTGGGGGGTGGCCATGGTCTGTTTAGTTGAAAGGGCGCGTCGATGATGAGGAATCGTTTGAGACTGAGGGGTCGTAGCCTTATAGTAGTCATGTTGTGGCCATTGTCGCGATATTTGCGTCAAGACGCTTCGGAAAAGTATCCGCGGATGCGACGCAGTGTGCAGTTTCTGGTAGAGGCCTGGGGTAAATTTCTTCATCGTCACCTGTGCAATGTCACCAGATTGATGGGGCAGCGAGTGGATTTATTATTGACGGGCGCTGCAGTGCACACACGGAAAAGCATGAATGTCACCTCGGGTAAGTAGAAGGTGAAGTTGCTGACTAAAATTGTATGCTAAACCTTAGATGGATCAAGCAAGCAGCGGGACCTCGGAGAGCATCGCCAACTCCAAACGACATCACCAACATCGCGCGCCCTGCCGCATATTTGATCTATCTGGTAAAGCGCTAACCTTCGCCTCCCGATGAGTCGTATGGTGCGGCTATGCCGCATCGATAACGATATACACCGCTAGTTCAACTTCCGCAACCCACTCAACGCTGCCGCGCAGTATGCACCTCAAGAAAATGTATCGCTTTCTTTATTACTCAATTGATCCTGTTCCCTACTATGGCCACGAATACGAGGCCGCAAGTCATACCCATGATTCTCGTGTGCTATATATGCCCCATGCCTGATTATGGGTTCTGATGTCAGCAAATGCTCCAACAGTGGCAAATGAGACAGTGGGCCCTGGCAGGTGGCCGTTTAATGAAGGCTGCCTTGTTGCCTAACATGCTTCGCCCTCTCAATGTTCGAAAGAGGATACTGTCATTGGACCAGCAAAAAATGGAGCCTCTTGGGCTTGGGCTTGGGCTTACGACCGACACGTCGGTTGCAAACACAAGGAAGACCCAAAGCAAGCAATGCAGCACGGAGCACTCAACCATTAACCTATAGGTCACAGTTTTAAATTATCCACTACTCGAGAAAAGCAGCTCCATTCACCGGAAGAGGTAAAGAAGCGGGATAAATTGGGACGGGGGCAATGTACCACAAGCCACCGGTGCGCTTTTCCTTGTTCCACATGTACGCTGGATCAGAAGTGCAGCCAGTCTTTCACAATTTGAATACGCTGCAGAGGCAAGGAGCCGCGGTGTTAGAGTGAGGCGCGGCGGCTCTGTTCATGGATGGCATACTCACCCTTGGCCCCCACATCACCCGTGGACAATTCACGCTGCTATAAGTCTGCTTGTATAGGCAACACATGGTTCCAGTCGGTTGGAAACTAGTTGGAATTAGTATGAGTGGTATAAGAGCAACGTTACTCACGGTAACCTTTTGGTGCTCCCAATAGTCTTCACCTAAACCGGCCCTCCCCAGGACTCCTGTATCCCGACGTCTTGTTTGCTTCATATATGCTTCATCATGAATATGAACAAATATGACCTCACAGAAGGGGTATCCACACTTTTGGTTGTCTCGTTTCTGGTTATAACGCCCAGTCTGGCATGGATAGTATATGCTAGATACCTCCATCCGTTGTCCCAGTACCCAGGGCCCTTCTTGGCATCTATTACTCGTCTTTGGTATATCATCAATGTTGCTGGAGGCAATTCAGAACAGACACAAAGACGTCTACATCGAATGTACGGCCCAATCATTCGGATTGCTCCCAATGAGATAGCAGTAGCGGACCCAGAGTCTATCCGGACCATATATTCATCTCATTCGGGATTTTTCAAGGTGAAACTTGTGGTGTAGCATAGTCATCTTATCCACTGCTAACAAGTGTTAGACTGACTTCTATCTTCCTTTCCGAGCTACTTGGGGCAGATATCCTGACGCGTTCACCAACCTCGATGAGCGCCAGCACGCTGAAAGACGCAGGATTGTTAACCAAGTCTACTCAATGTCGAACATTATACAGATGGAGGAGAATATGGATAAATGTGTGCAAATGCTGATGGAGAAGCTAGCTGAGTGCGCCACAAGAACTGCCGCTATCAACATATCACAGTGGATCCAGTGGTATGCTTTTGATGTAGTCGGCGAGTTATTCTTCAGCAGGATGTTTGGCTTCCTAAAAGGTGCTTATGACCACGGTGGCTACATTCACGCCTTGGATCTACTGATACCCCTCATCGCTGTCGCTTGTGCCTCCCCAGCCTACCTGCGGCCACTAGTCCTAATCAGTGGAGCAATGATACCACAGGTTTTCAAGGCTTTGAAAGCGTTGAAGCACATTGAGGACGCATCGGAATCATGCGTCACTGACAGACAGCGTCTGATTGAGAGCGGGGAGGCCGGTGATACTGAAGACATGTTGCAGAGTTTCTTTGGCATTATGCAAAAAAAGGGAAGCCAGAAGGATTTCGGCATCACTGAAGTGAAGATGGAGGTCTACGGCGCTTTGTATGACCCACACCATATTGATGCATGCAACAGAAAGGCTGATAGAACATAGCATTGCCGGATCGGATACAACTGCAGCTGCTATTACTGCTATCGTTTATTACCTTATGCGTACCCCATCTGCATACGCAAAGCTCACTGCCGAGATTGACACAGCTTCACAAGCTGGGCTACTGAGCCCAATTATACAATATCATGAGGCTGTCGGCCTTCCCTATCTTATGGCTTGCTGCAAAGAAGGCATGCGGCTACATCCTAGCGTTGGTATGACACTGCCGCGCCAGGTTCCGCGAGGTGGTTGCGTGGTCGCCGGAGAATGGTTCCCCGAGGGTACGCGTATTGGTGTAAACGCTGCGGTAGTACAACAAGACAAGAGTATATTCGGTAACGATGCCGACGACTTTGTTCCGGAACGATGGCTCGGGTCACAGGCGGCGAAGATGGAGCGTTACATGTTCCAGGTAAGATCATCTGTAGCTTGATTATCTATAGACACTGTTAACCCACACTACAGTTTGGCGGTGGCTCTAGGACATGCATCGGAAAGAATGTAAGCCAAATCCTGTGCAGTGTTTTATAGCTAAGCTGAAGTGAAGACAGATATCACTGTGCGAAATGTATAAAGTCATTCCGCAGCTTCTTCGCTTGTTTCACTTGGAGCTTTTACACCCAGAGAAGGAATGGGAAACTCGTAACTATTGGTTCAATAAGCCGAACAAGGTTTATATTACGATTCGACACAGAGTCAAATGAGAATGTGAGGCTCTGTGAGAGATACTTTGCTGGGAGACGACCGCGAGCTGAGTCACGACGAAAGGAAGTGGTAACTTTAGGCAAGCAAGGTCGAAGACGCTCGGTAGAGCTCTGTCAAGATCATGTAATCGAAGCCTCTTCAGTCTAGTACACTAAGGATGGCATAGTGGTATCATAGAGGAGGGCAATGCTATTAAATGGGTGATTGAAGAAAATTAGCCCATAATCTCTCTGAGCTCTGATAAGATGATCAGAAAAAGCTGGTTTGGCGTGCTGGTCCTGATTGGTTTCACTGTAAAATGTTGAAAAGAGTTGATTAAAAGCATCATACGGCCGTGAAATATTCCTTTGAACATGTAACTTGGTGATTTAACCATTCACTATAAATTTGCGACTGCAGCAGGTACTGCCTGTTCACTGGATGGCTGCCAGCCAAGCCCCAATCAGGATTAAACCGAGGTAGTTCCAACCAAGACTGTACTCAGTACAACCGCAACTCGAATCCGCAACTTAACAATTCATGGTTGATAAACTCTCCTTTCTCTCTCTAACATCAGAGCTCTGACTGAAAATCTATGGCTATATGGCTATGGCCGACACCGATCCTTCGATTCACGCTGGTATGCGTAGCACATGCCGTACCATTCGCCGAGAATTCAACCATGAGCTCATGAAGGACATCGAACAAGAATTCGACAACTACCGAGACTATCTGGAAGAGCGCCATGTTCATATTCTGACCTCTCTAACGGACACTCTAAAGATGTTGGCAGTTGAAATCGAAATCCATTTCCAACTGCTTGACCAGCTGCCCGTTATCCTGCTACCGTTTCATCTAATCCCCTGGCACTAGTATGGGGTGAAGCAAGTCATCATCAGCTACAAAACCGAGGACGTGAGCCCAGATGTCTTACGCAATGCAGAGTTTGATCTGAACCGAGTAAGCACGTTCTACATGGACTGGGTGCAGACCACAATGACCCTACAAGCAGTGACTACGGTCCAAATGGTGCTCATACGCTATGACAACATCCCAGACGAGTTCCGTCATATGAGTCTTCGACCTCGAACTTGGCGAGGTCAGATTACCGAATTCTTCGAGAATTTGGAAAACTACGAACAGCCTTGAGGTCGACGCATTATGTGGAAGGTCAATGGAACGGAGAGGTTGGGAGAGCTCTTCTGGCGTCGTACTAGGGTTGATCACGTGATAGGAGCGACAGTTCATGGCTTGTGGCGGGCTTGTTGCACTGTCGGTCAGGTCCTCAGTAGTACCTTGGTGATCACTCGTTCGATAACGATTTGTTGCTTCCTGGTGTTAACTCTCATGCGTTGGTGCAACATACACTAAATGGTTTAGAAGAGATGCCTGGTAGAAAGCTCTATTCACAATCTAGTGGTGGAAGTAGGCATGTGTTTGAACTTACTTGCTCCTGTATGGGTTCTCTACCTTCCACGTTTTCCTCTATCGAGACTATGTTTCTTGCATTAATTGAGTTTTGGTTCAATATCACAGACTTGATCCCACAACCTTTTCTAGGTTGTGAATACCATTCTATTGAATACCACTTGACACTGATGTATCTATTTGTAATGAAGAATGTATTGTTCATATACTCCGAAATAGTCTAAGCAGATAGTTACTATACCACCGCTTGACAGCATGCTTATCCAAACCCAATGCTAACGATGAATGATGTAGATATACTCGTGAGCAATATACAATGTGTAGGGGTAAATATTCTTTTCTAATTTTCTACTCACAGCTCTCGGTAATTCACATACGTCATGATTCTATAATAGAGTTTCATTAGGCTTATTGAACCTTTACTTGTACATCATGTCTTGCATAGACACTTGTTTGAATATAGGAAATATTGTAAGCCTAGAACGCTCGCATTGCTGGGTATCTCGGAATCTTGCACAACGACATCATCTGTACATGTTCCATGCACTGAAAACTGAAACCCTTCCAATCACTTTTCAATCCAGATGATGCGCTCATGCGACGAAATCCTGGGATGTATCCTCGTAGACCTCTCCTTGTGCCACCTCGGTCGTCTAATGCACTAATCCTCGGCGAGTCGCACTGTTAGATAAAGCTCGCCGTTTGTACTTGCCAGCAGTGTCCTTCTTGTCTGTCTTCAGGTTCTTGGTAAACTCGTCGCTTTTACGCGCAGCAGCATGGACGACATGATCTTCATCCTCCTCGTGCGATGCTTCCGCAATATCATAATACAGCCCCGTGACCTTCTTCTCAAAGCGAACACGTTTCACCTCTGAGTTGGAGCTGTGACTCAGAGTAGACTTGACACTGGCCCATCGTACGAGTTTATTTGCCTTGGTTTCTGTCCATGTCTTTTCGTCTTCCAGTGAGGTGCGTAGCTCTTGCTTGAGACGAACAAGAAGCTCAAGGATCAGTGCATATGTCTCTGCAATAAGTGGCCAGTATTGCTTCGCAGCCTGTTTCCATCCGAGCACACAAGGTCGAGACTCTTTATTACAGAGCTTGACTTTGCGAGCCATGGTAGCCTTTGCATCGTCCAACTCCCTTAGCCATGGCTCTACCGATGTAGGGATGCAGAGATTTAGATCGCCGATTCGTTTAGTTATCTGAGAATGGCGCTGTTGCATATGGCTTAGCGCACGGAAGGACTGATTTCCCATTATGCTTGGGAAGACACTGATTTCGGCGTTTTGCTGGTGTAGATCATCTTCGAGCCACTGGCATATATTGACTAGGTTCTGTGCCTTCTCTCGCGTCAGCTCCATCCCGGCGATGATAGCCTTTGGGGGCCTTTTGATAAGCCAAGACATATGGAACGGATAAGGTGCAGCGCAGAGGTTCGAAGTGTGCGGGGCGCAAAGCTTGGTTGAGAGGTAGAATCAACCTGGTTGAGCAGTTCGGATAATTAGAATAGAACAGGTCGTCAAGCAAGAGTGGGGGTTTTTAAGTGAATAGGAGATTCATGTTCGCGTATAACCTATTCGGTAAAATAGAGCGTTTACGATGTAATCTGTTTAAGAACTAGGGTAGCGGGAAAGCGCAGGCGGGGTGAGTAAACTAGTCAAGAGTCACGGGCTTAGAAGTGCACAACTCTGTGAAAATAGTCAAATAACAAAATCGACAAATGACGACATTGGGTACTTTTAGAAGAAATCGGTGTGGCCAGATACGTGCAAGCAGTGAGTAAAAGATGTCAAACTGGCTTGCAGCGTCAGTCATCCTGTTGAGCAGCGAACGCTTCACATGCTAACACTGATGCCTTATGTCGGAATTTTTGACATGCTCTTGACACTTTCTATTCCGTAGATGCGTCGCGATATTGTGTTACTTCGACTGGACTGAAGCCGAGGCAAGAGTTCTTGGAGAGACATGGTTGGCTGATCATAGACGCTTTTACATTCTCGCTCTATCGGCCATATCAGTATGTACAAGCACGTACCGATATCGCGCATGGCCATCCTCCATATCGACGACCGCCTTGTTAGCGTCTTTCATGTTTTTCTTCTGGACCCATGGCTTCACTCCATTCTTCGCCGCAAACTTGAGCATCTCGTCAATCTCCTTCGGGCTGCCGATTTGACTGCCTCCTATCTTACAGCCTTTCGCAATGAGGCCGAACGCGGCGATCTGTGGTAGCTTGTCCTCCGGCGCACCGACCTGGATAAAGACGCCACCTGTGCGCAAAAGTCGTAGGTAGGATTCAAGAGGCATATCTGGAGAAGAGACGGTGCTAATGATAATATCGAGGGTCCGAGAATGTTTACGTGCCCACTTCTCGTCTTCCGATGTCGCGATATATTCCGTGGCACCCATAGCCTTTGCGTCGTCGGCCTTGTTTCTCCGCCGGCTGATGGCTACGATCTTGTCACAGCCCAATGCTTTTGCGAACAAGACACCAAAATGGCCAAGCCCACCCAAGCCCACGATGCCGACCCTCTTACCCGGGCCAGCCCCATTTTTCTTCAGAGGCGAATACACGGTGATGCCTCCGCACATCATAGGGGCTGCATCTTCGCTTCTCAATCCTGATGGGATTTTGATAGCAAAGTGAGCTGGCACGCGAATATGGTCTGCGTAGCCGCCCATGCTCCAGCTGCCATCTGGATATTTCGAACCATATGTGCCCACCATCTTCGGACAATGTTGTTCCAGACCAGCGCTACACTCGTCACAATCCTCCATGAGACAGCTGAAGGCTTGCGCGCCGACACCTACCCTCTCACCTAGTGCGAGGTGTTCCACATTGTCTCCGACCCTCACAATATTCCCAACAATCTCGTGTCCGACGCAGATGGGATAATGGGTTGCGCCCCATCCCGACCGTAGCGTGTGAACGTCACTGCCGCAGATGCCACAGTGGGATACCTTGATGTCGACATCGATATCATTGAAGGGTTTAGGTTGAAAAGTGGACCATGTCATATTTCCTTGTGCGGCTGTCTTGTCGTGGCCCAGCCAACCATGGAATTCATTTGGAGAGGTCATTGTGGTTCGTGTCGGTGTGCTTGTGCAACAGGATGCAATCGATGCGCTGTGAATGAATACGTGGGTGGGACTGCGTCGCAATGTCGAATTCGGAAGGGAAGCAACAAAGACGAGATGAAGAAAGGTGGCAGGGAGACATTGTGGAGTTCGCAGGGCGCGCGTCTCCAAAGTTCAGGACCGAGGGTTGTCGACGTCAGTGACTGTGAACGAACAAAGTTATCCGAGGCACATGGCTGAGGGGTCGTCGTCCACCGGAGATAACGCTAATCTCCACTCTGGAGTTATGTAGGTATGCTCACAGACCTAGACACAACTAACATGAGGGTAAGATATGAGTATCTATAGGTGGAGTGGTTGATGGCCAACAAGACATTTGAAAGCGTTTTTTCAAGCCCAATAGCTCATTGTTTATATGCAAGCGTCATTTCGGATTCGCAATCTAGAGCCACACTAGTGGGATGGCGGGGACTCCATCTGTTCAAGCATCCACCTTTTTCATGCCATTTTTGAAGAGAGGACTTTCCCTGACGCGCTCCCAATCGTGTAGTCTCACCGTATTCGCAGTGCCCTCCCTGACCTCTGTCCCTCCACGTGTGATCATCTCGTCCTCAAACGCATCTATCATAGCTCGTCTATCTTCACCCGCCCTAATTCTAGTGATTGCTCTACAAAGCTTCTCCGCGTCGGTCACGGCATGGTTGAGACCCTGGCCACGCTGAAATGTCATGGGATGAACGGCGTCTCCGACCATGGTAACAAGACCATTATGATTGTCCCAGCGATGGCCAGGCAAGGCAGGATCCCAGTCTTTCATGCCAAGATACCATACTGGTGTATCTTCTGGTGTCCATTCGAGCGCACTCTTCCAGGGGTCGCAGAAGGCTTTTGCAAATTCCTTTTGCTGCTTCAGTCGTTGGGAAGGCGACCAGTCTTTGGTTGCTTCCTGCTCATCCAGGCTACTCTGCCATGAGATGTAGAAGAAAAAAGTCCAAGACGAAGGGTCCTCGGCGTTGGACGCGTCATGCATTCCAAAGAAGGCAAATTTGTTGTTTGGATGTACACAGCCTAGGTATAGCGGATGAAATGACCTGAGATACAAAGCCTGCTCGACAGTAAATTTGCTCTGGATAAAGGTAGCGGCGTATGGTAGGTGGTTGAGGGTGCCCAGCTCGCGGCCCAGCAGCATCTGGCGCGTTGAGGAGCGAGCGCCGTCGGCGCTCACCAACATGCTTCCAGTAATGGCGGATCCGTCGGCGAAATGGGCGGTGACGGACTGGCCATGTTTTGCATATGAAATGTCCTGTAGGCGCTTATCGTACTGCATGTCGAGGCCCTGTGAGAGCAAGTCCCGCAGCTTGCTCCTCCGCAAGCGATAAAATGGGCCAAGGTCAAAAGACATGACAAGCTCGCCAGTATCTCCTTGCAACCATCGTATGGTATCCAGCTCTTTTGTTGGCACGTTTGGGTCGACCTGGACGCTCTGGATGCGGTCCCACCAGCCGTCAGGCATGAGAGCCTTTAGGGCGGAGACGCCCCAGTGAAGGCCCATGTTCCAGTCTCGGCCGCCATGTTTTGCGCTGTTTTTTTCGAACACGATACATGCGATGCCGGCCTTTGTGTTGGTCAGACTACAAGTAGGTAGACGAAACGGAAACGCAATCACGACATGAGGCACGACTCGGTCAAGTACGTACCTTGCGCAGGCCCTGTGCGAGGGCGAGGCCAGTGGTGCCTGCGAATCAGTGAGTGGGAAATGTGTTTGTAGGCGCGGCGCGAAGCCATGGCGTACCAGAGCCAATGATGAGCACGGGCAGATGCGGCGGCGGCGTGGCTGCTGTGCCACCGGCAGTTGAAGTTGATTTTTCCATGACAGCTTACTATGTACGATGTTGGACGACGTTAGACGACGTTGCACAGATGACAGATGAATGAATAGACGCCGGCTTGTTGATGCATTCACCCCCCGGGGCCACGGTAAGTACATGTCCAACTCGGTCCATGTGCGTCTGCTTACTGCCTACAGACACTTTTCACCATGCCATGACTAATCATCACTATGCGACTACTGCTGCATTCGCACAAAGTACCCACCTAAGTACATACTGTATGTATGTACCAGTACCTAGGTAGGCGGCGTCTCGCTAACGCTGACGCCCTTTTTTCCTTTTTCCCTTCGATTTTGGAAGCAGATTGCGCCATCGCTCGGCCGAGTGTCTTCATAAGCAATGGCACGAATTGCGGCGGCCGGAGCAACAGACGGATCCGCAAGATCGCCTCGAGCATCTGTCGCGCGAACTCAGCGCCACAGCGGGCCTCCTCCACTTTCCGCCAGACCCCTCGTCCATTGACAAAAACGGCGGCAAAAGACAAACGAAAGCCAGCGCCAGCCCGTTTCCAGCTCATTGGCAACATGTGAAGCCCTGGCGTGCCGATCGAGGACCACTTCTCCACCACAATCTGCCGTGCTCTCAAACCCCATAGTCATGGCCTCGTCGACCCAATACAAGTCATCCGACGCTATCAGTATGCACATCCAACAGGACAGCGCCGTGCACTTGCACGACGCCTCGCGACCCCCAGATTCGCAACCAGGCCCCGTCTCTCAAAATACGTCATTCAATTCCGAGCCCTCGTCGTTGGAGAGTGGGCAGGACCAAGGCTTTTCGTCCGACTCGGGTTTTGATAGCGGGAGCCTTCTCGGCGATGAAACCGACTCGCTGGCCTCGTCAATCCTCAACCACCGCATGGAGAATGGGCGGCAGTACCATGCCTACCGAGACGGGTCCTACTGGGGACCCAACGACGAGCTGGCCAAGGAGATATTGGACTTTGCCCACCACATGTACCTGTTGACCCTCGACCAGAAGTTGCATCTTGCACCTTTGCAGAACCCCCAGACAATCTTGGACTGCGGCACGGGGACTGGCATCTGGGCCATTGTACGAATGCTACTAAATTCTTGGCAGCAAAGACTAATAACACCAGGACATGGCTGACCAGTACCCATCCGCGACCGTCACCGGCACTGATCTCTCCCCAATACAACCAGAGTGGGTGCCACCTAACTGTTATTTCGAGATTGACGACGTGTCCCAGGACTGGACATTTCCGCCCAACCACTTCGACTTTATACATATCCGCGAGCTTTTCGATTGTATTTCAGATTGGGACTTCTTCTTTGCACAAGCATATCAACACACCAAACCTGGAGGTTGGATCGAGATTGTCGAACACTCTGTGTGTCCTATATCCGATGATGAAAGTATGGGGCCGGACCATTTCTATCATACGTGGGGCAAGGTCGTGGTCGAGATGGGCGACAGGTTTGGCAAGACTTTTACCATCTGGGAGGAGAGTGCGGAGCGATTAAGAAGATCTGGTTTTGTCGACGTTACCGTAGTCGACTACAAGTGGCCTATGAACGGCTGGCCGACTGATAAGAGACTGAAGAACATTGGTAGATGAAATCAATTGAGGTTGATGGACGGTGTGGAAGGCTTCATGCTGCGCTTACTGACCCAAGTCGGCGGGGTAAGTGACACGGATATCTCCTTTGGAAATTCCACTAATCCGCCCCCAGTGGTCCATTGCACGAGCACAGTTACATTTGGCGCAGATGCGTAAAGAGCTGAAAAGCTACCGGGCCCATGCCTATCTCCCAGGGACGGTCGTCTACGCTCGAAAGCCATTCGTGACACGGTGACATGGTGACATGGTGACATGGTCAACAGTGCGATCAAGTCGATAGCTGCGGTGGTAATCAGTCTTGTTGATATCGTACACCTCACGTCTGTGACACATCATTGTCCGGCTCCCAGAATGAGCTCAGAAAGATAATGCGCCAGTATGATGCAAGGCAGGGCGAGAATGCCCTAGCAGCCTGTTGAACATGGGCTGCGCACCTTGCACAACTTGGTGACCAGGGACATCAGCCGAAAGCCTACCTACGTAGGATGGCTGCCCCTGGTGAAGCAGCTGCCTCAAGTACACATGTATACACAAACACCATCGCATTGATTGTGCTACCTCTTGGCGGTGTGTTACTACCCATTGAAGATCAGTAGCATTAGTAGAATGAACAGCACTCTGAATATGACGCTTCGTTTTGTCTTGCCCTCATGAGTCATCATTGCGATGAAATCTGCTCGCAATCAATGCTTTGATAATAGTCTGCCAAAGCAATCAATGCGATATACGTGGGTAGTATGGCGATCTAGGCAAGCATCGCAACTGCTATTGTATACGCCGTAAAGTTTTGCTGTACATGCTGTGTAGTGAAAGATTGTTGCAGAGTATACGATTCAGACATGATTCATTTAAACCTCATCGTGAGAGGGGCTAGGGCAATGGTAAGCCACTTGCTAAGAGTCTGAAAGCTGAGAGTGATGGTATACATCTCCCCATCTGAATATTCCTTTTCGCAGATGATGAGCCCCCGTTCAGGTGCTACCGCAGTTGCCTCCCGCATATAATTTGGCAGCTACCTTTCGCCTCATACATTGCCAAGAGACACCTAGTTCATGTGAGCCCTATGCGTCACCGATAATCTTTTCTCCTCGGCGGACCTTGCGAACAAAGGAAGTGCATTGCAATGTCGGGCATCGGTTACAAAGCGGATTAGGGCCAGTGGCCTGGCACTTGCACGTAGCTGGACAGCCTGGACCCAGACCGCACTTCTTCACGCAAACATCGTACGCCATCTGGCATGCGTAGCAAGGATCGAACGGACCAGGAGGCATAGCTTCATCCACCTTCATGAAGGTATCTGGGTTTGCGTTAGTAGCCTAAACTTCTTTACCACTTGGAATAATGTGAGTTACTTGCCCAAGCTGGCAATCACGGCCTTGTCGTCGATGTCACGCTTCTTGATGTCGTACTCGTCGCAGTTCTTGGGAGCCTTGATGCAGCCTGTCCTTTTATTAGCAGTTGTTGATTTGAAGAAAGACACGATTAGCAACTTACCCTGAACCCGGCAGAGTGACTTGGGATTGCTGTGCAACTTGCACTCGCAGTAAGGCTTGCACTGAGGGCCATTACCACACATGTCCACGCAACTGTCCACGCCGTAGTTGCAGGTATAAACACTACAGACTGAGCCGCCGGGGAAGCCTCCAATGGCCATGTGGATGTTGTGATTCGGCTCGTGTTCGTCTTTGTTGACGGAGATGGCTGCACCCTCCTCTGTAGCCGGAATGTTGACGTTGTCTTCGCGCACGACTGAGAGTGAAGTGGTGAGGGCAGTGATGGCAGTTGCGCTTGCAGTCAATAGACACGCCGCAGCCACGAAAAAGATGGTAAGCTTCATGTTGACTTCACCAAAGTGTTGTTTCAGGCGGTTGTATTGTTTGCGAGGAAATGGTGGAGGTGGGGCAGAGTGTAGAGAGAGTGGCCACGAGAAAGTCCTGGAGCTATAAGTAGGTAGCTGCTAACCCAATTACCGCTAGCAACGTAAGTTTAGCACGAGGTAAGCGCGAGAGTGAAAGATATGATCAAATCCAAACTGCATCAAGTATTGATTGCACTCAAAACTAGCCTCGGTTCGAACACCGAGTCAATTCCATTATCTACAGCTTGTGGTTATTCGAGGGACTGGCCATAGTACAGAGCGGAAACGCAGTAAGATCATGTTTAACCCAGTAACCATGACTATGTGGCCGATTTAGATCTTAGCCCATCTCAGTAGAATACCTGCTACAATACTCGTCAAGACACTAACTAATTCGCCTAGCCCTGCATACTCTGGTGGAATACGCGTGTGTACAAACGCTTCAGCAGTGAGTAACAATGATGGCGACGAGAATGCAGGAAAGGCGTGGACGCATGATAACTACATCTGCGGCTGATTGGGCAACGTCGGTGCCTTCATACATGTGCATGCCGATCGTCGCTTGTGTCACGGTGAGTGAGTGTCAGATATTCACTGTTTTGATAGAAATCTAGATAAAAGGTAATAATTAATAATATATTAATAATTTATATATTATATCTACGTATTAATACTATACTAGGTATACCTAGAGGATCTAAGAGCCTCTATACTCTATTTAGCTATTATAGTTACTAAGTTATACTAGCGGATCTAGTATCTTATTAGATATAATAAGATATTATAATAAACTAATAATAATAATTAATTAATTAATTATATATTCAATCTACGTATCTCTACGTGCTAAGTTTATAAAAGAGAGGTACCAAGAGCTACTATACTCTTATTAGTAGTTATAAATACTAAGTTATATAAGACGCTACGCTTAGAGAGCTATTATATAGGTATACTAAAGTTATATTTAATAGAGAAGAGAACTATAAGCTATCTCGTACTAAAAGTTATTTAGAGAGCAGCTTAGAATAATCTTCTATTTATAGACTATATAAATTATCTAAGTATTATTTAGACGTAAGTAGTTCTTAGAAGAGGTAAGGGCTATATAGCGACGATAAAATGTGTAAGTTTATAGAAATAGTAGAGTTAACAGGTGTAGAGCGTAATACTAGAGTTAACGTAGAGTTAAAAGGTAGTTTATTTAGTTAAGTTTAGTAGGCTAAAGAGTAGAGGGCGCTTAAAAGGCTAATATAGTTATATAGTTATTAATTTTATAGTTATTAATTATATAGTAGCGAAGGCTATAGGCTTAGTATATAAGAAGTACTAAAAGAGAGTTTATTAAGTCTATCTTTATTTATATATTACTACTATAAATAATTAGAAAATATACTTAATAAAGATTAATACTAGCTTACTAGTATAAGTAAGTATATAAACTATATAGATCAAGACTTATAAGAAGCCTAGTAAAATAACTTAAAAGTAGAGCCTAATTACTTAGTTAAATAGGTTAAAAAGAGATAATAGCTTTAGCTAACGTAGGTGTATACTTCGCGTACTAGCATACTTCGCGTGCTACCTAAAATCGCTAAGAAAATCAAAAATAATAGAGGTCTAGATCTAGAGATCTACTTAATAGAATTTTCTAGAAATTTAATAGATAACTATTAGAGCTATAACTACTAAGAATCTAAGATTACTAAGCTTTAGCTAGTTTAGTTATAGATACTAGAAAGTACTATACAAGAGAGCTTTATCTTAATAACTTCTTCTCTATTAAGGCTAGTATTCTATAACTCTAGAATACTATTATTTATATAAATATAGCCTTTATTTAAAGTTTTTAGAGAATTCTATTAAGTAGATCTCTAGATCTAGACCTCTGTTATTTTTTGATTTTCTTAGCGATTTTAGGTGGCACGCGAAGTATGCTAGTACGCGAAGCATGTACCTACGTTATATAAAGTAGTCTATTTAAAAGTATTTAAAGGTATATAATAGTAATTATAATAGCGAGTATATTATATACTAACTATTTATATAGATAGAGGCGAGAATGTATAAAAGTATTAGAAAATAGTAGAGTTACTTTAGAGAAAGATAGGTAAGCTAAAGAGTAAACTAAATAACTATAAGTCTCTATTAATAGATAATAAGAAAGACCTTAGGTTATTAGAGTAATAGAAGGCGCTATATAAAGTTCTTATATATATAAGATAAAGCTAACTTTATAAAGTATTTAGTAGAGTAGTTAGTAAGTTATTTAATAGTATTATAAGGAGTTAATAGGCTAATAGGTATTAAGTATTATAAAGAGTTATAGGCTAGAGAGACTATAGAGGTATAAGCTATATATTATAAACTATAGAGGTATTATAGGTTTAAGAAAGTATCTTCTATAGTACGCATTATAATTAAGCTTATACTACCTATTAGCGTTTAATATAGTAATATTATAATATTAGTAGTAGTAGTTAGTAACTACGCTTATAGTCTTATATAGGCTTAGCGGCTAAGTTAGCATTTTTCTTAAGCTAGGCGACTATGTTATAATTACTAGGTAGTAACTAGCCTAGATTAGTATCTAGATCTAGCGCTAACGTAAGTAGTTAATCTATATATCTTATATATAACTAAGATATTATTAAGTATTTACTAATAAGGCTCTTATTAGATTAAAATACTATAGTAGAGAAGAGTAGTATATATAGACTAGACACGCTAGTATAACTTAGTAACTATAATAGCTAATTAGAGTATAAAGGCTCTTAGTACTCTATAAGTATGCCTAATTTAGTATCGATATATAGATAAAATATATAATATTATTAATCTTATTCATTATTATATTTTATGTAAAGTTTATTAAAATAGTAAAGATCTAACAATTAATAGTTTTATTTACCTAATTAAGACTATATACTATAATATAGAACTAGCGTAATATTATAATTACACTTTATAACTATATAAAGTTTATAGTATTGTTTTAATAACATAAACTTTACTATATATATATAATATACTCTAATAGTATTTATTAGCTTTAATAGCTACTCTCTGATTATCTATTATTAAATAAGGTATATACTTTATAGATAGGTTATATAGTAGATTAGATAAAAGTAGAGATATATTATAGATCTAACTACTTCTTTCTATATTTATCTATATTATTCTTATATTAGTTAAAGAGTATTTTTAATATATTAAGCTCCCTCTTAAAGACTTTAAGGCCTACTAGTAAAAGCTCTATAAAGTTTATAAGATTTACTATATTATTTACTCTATAGACGTTACTAATAGTAGAAGCTTTTTATTTATAAGCTTCTCTTTTAAGAGAGTTATAATTTCTAAGTTAATAATATTCTAAATATTTATATAATATAGTAAACTTTAAGTTATAAAGACTTAGAAGAGGTAAAGGCTATATAGCGACAATAAAATATATAAGTTTATAGAAATAATAGAGTTAATAGATATAGAGCGTAATACTAGAGTTAATATAGAGTTAAAAAGTCGTTTATTTAGTTAAGTTTAGTAGGCTAAAGAGCGAAGGGCGCTTAAAGAGCTAATATAGTTATATAGTTATTAATTATATAGTAGCAAAGGATATAGGCTTAGTATGTAAGAAGTACTAGAGAGGAGTTTATTAAGTCTATCTTTATTTATATATTACTACTAAAACAATTAAAAAATATACTTAATAAAGATAGAAACTAGGTTACTAGCTACTACTAAATAAACTTATAGTAAAAAATACTTATAAAAAAGACTAAGTAGTTAGAATAGTAGATCTTAGACTATATATAGGTATATACCTATAAATTTAATAAGTACTACTAACTACTTAAAATAAGGCGCAACTAGTTATTAGAGGTAACTAGTAGCGTAATATATAGTATAAGATATATATATAGTAACTCTTACTAGTAAGTTCTTTTAAATACTAATAGTAATTATAGTAAAATATAATCTAAAACTTAAGTAGTATAACTTAATAAATACTTTTATATATACTACTATTAACTAGAAGATATTTATAAGAATACTACGCGGCTATTAGAAGCTAAGTACTATCCTTAGATTAAATAAGGTACTCTATAGGCTACATATCTCGCTACTTCTCTAGTAGAGAGAGTTTATAAGCACTCTTAGAGTACTTAGGTTCTAGAAAGTTCTCTATAAACCTTACTATCTTATTAAAGATAGTATTATTATATTTTTTCTATAGATAATATTATTCTTATATACTATAAAAATATAGAGTACTAGGTATAGTAAGCTATTAAGCGTTTTTAGAATAAGTACCTCTTTACTAGTAAGAATAACTTTTAGTAGTTCCTAGGTATTAAGATTATTAGAGACTAAAAGTTAAGAACTATTTAACTATCTTAAGTAGTCTATATAGATAAAATTAGTAGACTAGCTAACTATACTAATATTAGATATAATATACCTATAATATTAGCTAAGCTACTACTATAAAATAGCCTAGCCTCTTTATTAGAGATTAATAAGTACTAGTATAAAATAGAATTACTTCTCTTTATAGCTATAACTAGTAGACTAAATATTACCTTTATAACTTTATAACTTACCTACTTTCTATTAAACTTAGAATAAAAGTATTATAACGCTATTAATAAAGTCGTACTATACTTACTTATAATAAAGTATTTAGTACTCTAACTTAGAGATAGTATAGACCTATAAATAGCTAGTAATATATTCTTTACTAATTATACTTTAGATAAGAAGAGCTTTTAAAGCTATATAATTAAGCTTCTTAATAGGCTTATTACCTAAAAAGTAAATAAACAAGATATAATTACTACTTCTATAATAAAAGCTAAGCTTCTTACTTTATTATAAGTTATAAAGAAAGCTTTATTTATCTCTAAACTACTAAAAGAGCTATATATATAGCTAAAGAACCCTATAGTTACTATCTAATATAATAATAAGTAGATAATCTATCTAGTTATAGAAGAGATCTCTAAGCTATAAACTAAGCTTAAGTATATTAATATTTATAACTACTAGATTAAATATAAGGTCTCTATAAGTAAGATATCTATTAAGTATATACCTACTATAAATATAATAGTAGATAGTCTTACTTACGCTAGCGAATAGGTGCGGGGTACCCGCGCGCGGGTTAGAGTTAGATTAGGGTTGCATAGACTACAGGTTAGAGTTAGGTTAGAGTCGCATAGACTATAAGTTAAGTTAGGGTTAAGTCTATATAGACTATAAGTTAGGTTAGGGTTAGATCTATATAGACTATAAGTTAGGTTAGAGTTAGGTCTATAAGATAATAAGTTAGAGTTAGGTTAGAGTTTAGCTACTTAAGTTAAGGTTAAGTTATATAGATTTATAAGTAAGAATTTTAAAATACTTTTCTTCTATATTATAGTTACTTAGATAATATTCTTATATAAAGTAAATAAATATAGTAAATTAGAAGAGAATTAAAATTATTATTATAGCTATTAATTATAGTAACGCGTAAAACGTTAGCGCTTTTATAGTAAGAGTACTAACTTATTCTCTATATCTACTTTTTCTATACTATCCTCCTTTATATTATAGTTAATCTCTACTAGAGCTAGAAGTTTAAATAAATAATTAACTTTATTATATAGCTCTTTAATACTTACTATCTAAGAAAGTAATAGATCTTCCTCTTCTTTCTTATAAAATATTATATCCTTAAAAACTATAATCTACTATATTATCCGCGTAGAAAGTTAATACTTCTAATTACTAATTATACTTTTAGTAATATTAAATACTCTTTTAACCTCTACTTAAGTAATTAGTATTATAAGAATATCTTTTATAATCTAGAATAGTTATAAATAGATAGACTTATTTAACTTCTATTAGTTTAGAATATTAAAAGAGTTACTAGCTATTATATAAGTAGTACTAAAATAGGACTTTCTTTCTTAGTAGATTAAGCTTATTACCTTATCTAGTTCTAGTAGTAAAGAGCTTTAAAAAAAAAAGCTTATTAATAGTAATTAGAGTTTAGAGGCTAGCTTTTAGAACTACTTATTTCTAAGTAACTTTCTCTAGAATATACTAGACCTTAAGGCTTACTTTCTCTACTTTATAGAATTATAGCGTTTAAGATAGGTAAGAAATTATTCTTAATAAAGATACTTATACTATAGCTCTTATAATTTATTCTAAGAGTTTAGTTAGTAAGTAGCTATATAAATAGCTATAATAACTATACTTTATATACTATAGTTTTTAAGTTAGATTAAAAATAGTAGCGTAATTAAATAAGAATCTTTAGTCTCTATCTATTTTTAAGTAGTATTTACTAAGTTTTAAGTAACTTTTTTTAGCTATATTTTATAACTACTAGCTATTCTTTATTTTTATAGTTCTCTTAGTTCTTCTCTAAGTCCTCTATTATCTTATCTAAGAAGTTAAATAGCTAGTTATATATAAGCTAAATATACTAGATCTATAGTTTCTTATTTTAGCTTAGAAAGCTAGTTAAATTTTTAAATTATTTAAGTATTTTAGTAATAAGCTTAAATAGTGCTACTTAATTAAAAATAATAAAAGATATTTTAGATCTTAAAAATCTATCTTAGCTATAGAGTTATCTTCTATAGAGCTATATAAGCTACTATCTAGTTATAATAAGATCTTTTATTTAAGCTATTTATTAATATACTTTTATAGCTTAAGAGCGCGCTTTAATAAATTATATATTAAGTTCTATCTAGTCTTTATATTATAGATAATAAATAGCTACTCCTTTAGTAGTAGATTCTATTATATAGCGATAAAATATTTATAGCGTTAAGAAGATATATTAATAGTAATATAGATCGCTCTAAGCTAGTATATATTTAGTATATAATAAATAACTATAATAAAAGCGTTCTTACTTTATAAAAAGAGTTAGGAATAGATATATTTATTCTAATATTTTATATTTACTACTACTAAAAGCTTTCTTTTACTCTAACTTTTATTATTACTAAAAGCTTTAAGTACTAGAATATCTTATATAATTAGATTAATAATATAAGTAAAGTATAGAATTATATTTTTCTAAAAACTCTAGTAAATACTAACTTCTTAAAGTTTTAATTAGATAGTATAAGTAAGTATACTATTATTACTAGCGTTATTATAAGTAATAGCTAAAAGCTAAGATTTAGTATTTATATCTAAGAGAATATATAGTACCTTATTTACTATAAAAGTACCTATATACCTACTATATATAGAGAGAAAGTAAAGTAGCTTTTTTTAAAGTTTCTAGTCTTAGTTAATATAGTAACCTTTTACTATAAGAGAGCTAAGATAGTTTACTATAGACTATATATCTAAAGTAATTAATATCTTTATTAATTTCCTAAGATCTTTTAATATAGAACTTTTTACTTTATTATATTAGCTCTAAAATATCTTCTAGAATTTATAATAGCTAATTATTATAGTATTTAGCTAAAGAAACTTAAAAAACTAATAAAAAGATAGTTACTTAACTATTTAGAATAACTAATTACTATTAATTACTACTTAAATAAGCTTCTTCTTAAAAGTAGTAGTTAAGTAAAGTAGTATTAAGATTACTTAGTTTCTCTACTAAAGGTAGGAGAGGGAGAAGGGCGCTAAAAATACCTTAATATAGATAGGCGTAAGAATTACTTATTAAGATTTTAACGTTAGGTAGGTAGAGAGGTATTTATACCCTATACTACGTATATATAGATACTATAATATAAGACTATAGTTATAATAAATATATATAAGTAACTTATTATTAGCTTAGCTACCTCTCTAAAATATTACTATACTATACTATACTAAGTAGTAGAGTCCTATTATAGGTTATTAGTTTTAATACTCTTTACCTAGCTAGTACTCTTCTACTACTCTTCCTATTTTACTATAATCCTATTTCTCTCCTTACCCTCCTAAGCACCCCTTATTAGGTATTTTACTAATTATAGTAATCTTTTTCTTCTCTTAGTAACTACTTATAAAGCTTTTATTTTAAAGTAGTAAAGTTCTTCTAGTAATATAATAGGATTATTAAGTATATTTAATTAACTATAATACTAAATCTATAGCATATAGTAATAGTAGTAAATAATAATAAGAATAGTAGATTTTAAGAATAGGTCTTAAAGTTTTCTACTAGTCTCTTTAGTTCTATTCTTTAATAATATATATTACTCCCCTAAAGCCTAGCGTAGTATTAGTAAAAACTTTAAATTAATCCTTTATAGTAAGTAGAAGTATCTATAAAATTATATAGCCTATAATTAGGAAGTTTTATAGATTATAATATATAATTAACCTTATAATATAATATAGACTACATTAATTAGCTATAATAATACTAAGCTATTATATACTAAGTAACTTTTAGACTAGTATAAAGATTGTCGCAAGTATAATACTCTTATATACGAGCTTTACGCTCTAATTAGTTAGTATTACTCTAGCGATATAAGCTCTATACTCTAAAGATACTATTTTCTATATAGACTAGCGAGATACTCTCTACGAGTATAAAAGCGAGCGTTTCTACTTACTTAAATAGAATAATAATTTATCTTCTAAATATTCTAAAGCTCCTTCTTACTATAGTTATAAGCCTAGCGCTTTAATAAAATAAGTAGTTCTACTATTTATTATTATAAGACGCACCTATAAGAATAAAAGCTTTATATATTTCTAATTACTACCTTAACCTATAATAACTAACCTAATACTTATAAAGGCGAGTATTTCCTTTACTAAGTAATCCTAATAGCTAGCCTAGTTTATATAATTTAAATTCTATACGCTTACTAAAGGCGTATAGAATTAAGTTAACCTAGATAGAGAAAAAGCTCTATCTATTAATAATAGAGAGCTAGATCTCCCCTCTTTAGATAAGAGTCTCCTAAAAGAGAGTATTAATAAAGTACTTACTTAAACTTATAAAGTATTAAGCACTTTTATTTAAGTATAATACTATAGTTAACTAACTAATATACCTCTAAAACTAAGTAAACTAAATAGTTAACTAAGTAATACTTACTCTAATAATAATAATACTTATAAAGAATAAAAAGTTAACTCTATAAGCTCTTATTATTAAGCTAAGAAATAAGATAGCTCTAATTAATTAGAGTACTAAAAACCTTATACGCTTTTAGTATAGAGCTTATCTCTAATAAGCTAAATTAAAACGCTAGAATACTAAAAAGTAGTAGTAAAAGTAGCTTTACCTTTTTTTAAAAGTAAGAGCTTATAAGCTTTTAAAGGTAGAGAGAATACTTACTATCTAAAATACTTAGACGTAATTACTCTAAAACTTATACTAGAGTAGAGACGTAATATATACTAAATAATAATTTAGTAATTAGTACTTAGTTAAACCTCTAAATAACTTACTCTATAGTAAGTAGCTTATATTTTCTTAGCGTTACTCTAGAAATATAGACTTTAATCTATAACTAATAGTAAAGTATTTACTACCTTTAGAAGCTTACTTAGACTAATAGGACCTAAGAACTTAAAATAATTAAATAATAAAAAGACTTACTTTTATAGAAAAGCTTATAAATAGTTAGCTATAGACTATAGAAAGCTTTAATCTATACTTATAGGTAAACTCTTTACGTTAAGTAGAGAAGAGAGTAATAAAGTTCTAAAAGCTCTTAATAATATAAAATATAAAAGACTTAAGAAAGCTCTAGCTAAGAAAAGATAGGGTATATTAAAGCTTAGCTTAATAAAAGGACTAAATATAGCTAAATACTTTAGTATTATCTAAGTAGTACTTATTAATCTAATAATACTTACTAAAAGTTACTTACCTAGCGTCTACTCTATTATAAATTTTAATACTTATCTACTTTTAGAGAGTACTATACTAGATAATAGAGCTACTATTTATCTAGTAAATAATCTATAGCTTATTAAACCTAGATTATTTATAAAAGCGAGTAGTATTAACTATATAGAGATAGAAACTTAGTCTTTTCTAATTCTTAGAAAATAGACTTATTATATCTAACTAATACTTAATAGAGTATAATAAGAAAGAACTAAGGACTTAATACTTAGAGATATAGTAGTTATAGAACGTTTTTATATAAATATTATATTAGAAGCTTACCTAGACTAGGTAGGATTATAGTACTTAGGACTAGATATAATACTTAGAATAGAGACTTTAGAGTAGAATATTATACTTACTAAGCTTATACGTAAGTATAACTTTACCTTTATTAAATATAAGCTATTTATACTCTATCTAACTATAATAAGCGTAATATATAATAATTACTAAAATCGCTTATAGACTATATTCTTAAGATCTAACTTAGCTAAGCTTTATTACTTAAAGGTAGAGTATCTTAGCGTAGAAGCTCTTAAAGCACTAGTTAAGTTAGCCTAAAATATAAGAATTAAAGAGATTCTACGCTCTAAATATAAATATTATACTATAAATATATATAGTAAGTTATATCTAGATAACTACGCGAGCATTTTCTATAACTATACTAGAGAATCTTATAGAATCTATTTAATATACTAAAGAGAAGGTCTAGTAAGCTCTAGATACTCCTTATTAAGTATAACTTTAGTAGAAAACTCTATACTTACTCTCTCTAAGCTAAAACGCTTAATAAAATAATAAGAGTCTTTAAGAACTTTAAGAGTATAATATATATAAAGTATAGACTTATAATTACTATAATTATATATAATAACGACGTCGTAATACTCTCTTAGAGAGAAATATTAAGGTTTTAGATATAGGTAGCTAAATATAAGATAACTATAAAAAGCTTACTAGTCTATATATATAAGCTAAATAGTAGAGCTAAACAGGCTAGATAAGAGCTTATTCTTAAGTTAATTAAGATAAGAATAAGCGTAAACTTACTATCTAAGCTATAGCTAGAAATTTAGATATAGTAACTTAGCTCTATAATATAAGCCTATTATATACTTATAAGTTAAAAGTACTAAATATAGTACTTAATAAGTAGTTTTATAGATACTTTAAGTACTATAAACTAGGGCTAGTATAAGCTATAATAGTAGATCTTTAGCCTAATTAGAGTAGCGTTTACGCCTATAGCTGCTAAGCGTATCTTTTAAATAAAGATTAAGTAGTAAGCTAGAATAAATAGAGCTTTAAAGTAAGCCTAAGGGAATATATTAGATATTTAGTAGAATATAGAGTATCTAATATCTATAGATATAGATACCTAAATTAGACTAAGTTATTATAACGCGTAATATTACTTTTAATAAGAGCTTATTTTATAGAATAAGTAAGCCTCTAATAAATAAGCCTAATAGAGTTTAGATATAAAAAGTAGTAAATATATTATATAAAAATAAGCTATAGGATACTAGTAAAGTATATAAGAATATTTTTAATTAGCTCTAAGTAGTAGTATATAGTTAGAAAGTACTAATAGTAGAAGAGAACTTAGCAAGTAAGCTAAGAAGTAAGAGTATATAAGAAGCTTATAAACTAGTAGGCTAGCTAAAATATAAAAACTTACGTAATTAATTACTTACTTAGGTAGGAAGTATAGTAAGTAGACTACTAAGAATCTAAGTAAACTTAAAAAGTAATATTAAGCTTTAAACTCTAAAGTAAATACTAGAGCTTAGAGCTTACTAGCTATTAAAAGCTAATAAGACTAAAGACTATAAAAGCTTCTAGAAAGTATAACTATCTAGAGAAAAGAGCTTATTAAATATCTTAAAAAACGCTATATAACCTAGGCTAACGCTAAGTATTTAAAGGGAGTAAGTACTATTTACTCTCTAAGCTACTACTTATTTAAGACCTATACCTTTTATAGCTTCTAATAATATTATAAACTCTACCTAAAAATAAGTTATAATAAGATAATAGTAAGATTATAGTCCGCTAATAAGGTTAAGCTATAGGTAACGTAGAGAGGACCTAGAGAGCTCGTTAAAAAAAGAGAAATTAAGTACTTATATATTATACTATCTAAATAATAGAATAGTAAATAATAAGCTTATATAGTATTTATTTAAGAAATAAGTATTAAGAGCGCTCGCGATAGTATACTTAGTAATCTGCGCGGCGTTCTATAGAATTAGAAAGGTAAAAGCTTAGGTAAGGTTAATAGAAGCTTAAGTAGTTAAACTTAGGCTATATAAAGATAACTTACTAAGAGAGCTAATAAAGTAAAAGAATTTAAGTAACTACGTATATAGTATTCCTTTCTAGAAAGTAGCTTAGGCTAAAATTAATACGTTACTTAGAAATAAGACTTAGGAGTAAATTAATATTAGTAAAGTAAATACCTAACTATTTCTATTAAAATAGGTATTTACTTATAAAGTTAATTAAGATAGTTACTTTATTAAATATAAAGCTTATATAGTAGTAGAAGGAGATATATAAATTACTAATACTCTCTACTTAATATACGTAGTAACGCTTATAGCTTATTTATTTAGGACTATAATAGTAATAGCTACTTACTTTAACTTAGAGATTATATAAATAACGTTATAGGAGCTTTTTTTAATATAGATAGAGAGAACTAGCTAAAGGTTATCTATAAGCTTCCTAATAGATATAAAGTACCTAAAAAGTATATTAAGCTAAAGAAAGCTCTATATAGACTAAAAGACTCGCCTCTCTTATAGTATAAAGAGCTATCTAGACCTCTAGAAAAGCTTAGATTACTTTTATTAAAAGAAGAATCTTACTTATTCTTTAAAAGAGAGTAAAAGATCCTTCTACTCTTCTATATAAATATTATACTACTAATATACTATTACTTAGCTATAGAGCTAGCTAATAGAGTCGTAAAAGCTCTATAATCTACGTATAAAATAGAAAAAAAGAGACTAGTCTAGTAGTTCTTAGGAGTAAGAGTTATTAGAAACTAAGTATCTATATAATTACGCTTATTTACGACGAATATATTAATAAGATAGCTAAGAAGTTTAATTTAGCGAGTAATACTTAGTTTCCTCTAACCTCTCTACTATACAACGAGCTATTTAAAAGTAATAGGGAAGTAATAAAGAAGAAAATTAAGAGCTACTAAAAGAAAGTAGGCTTAATTCTCTATATAGCTATAATACTTTACCTAGATATTACTTTTATAGTATTAAAGCTCTCTTATTTCCTTATAATCTAAGTTAAGAATACTTTAACGCGGTTAATAGAGTAATTACCTATCTATATTATACTAGGTATAACGCGATTACTTATAAAGGTAATAAAGAAAGTAAGCTTTTAATCTATAGAGACGTATCTTTTATAGATAACCTAGAGATAAGAAAGTTAAGCTAAGGCTATCTAATTATACTCTTTAGAGGGCTAATTATTTAGAAAGTAGCTCGCTAAGCTACTATTATAATATTAATAATAGAAGCTAAGCTTTTAGCTCTTAAATAAGTAAGTAAAGAAATAATAGCTCTTAAGAGACTATTTAAAGAACTATAGCTTAACTTAGAGGTAGCGTAAATAATCTTTTATAATAACTAGTAAACTATACGCTTAGTTATTAGAGAAAATAAGTAAATTACTATAAAACTTAGATATATTAATATCTAAAACATATAGCTTAGATAAGAGTAAAGTAAGAGATTATTTAAGATTAAATACCTACTTATAGTAAGTATACTACAGTAGGGTGACAAAACTAAAAAGTCAATCAAAACGTTATAGTTTTTACAAAGCTATATCTTATATTCTAAACACGCTATACTAAATTAGTCTAAATAGAAAGATTAAGATTATATAGTTTATATATATAAGGCTAGCGCACTAACATCTTTTTTTATTATAGGTATAGAAATATATAGTATAAAATATAAAAAGAAAAAAGCTTAGATTAAGATCTATATAGCTCTATAGTCTTTAGGAAATTGATAGGTTTATTTTATATATAATCTTAATATATAGTATAAGTATTATATACTAAATTTTAATAGTATAGTGGAATTTATATATAGAGTTATAGAGAAAATTAGATATTAAATACTTTATAAGATTAAGTAATATCTAGTATATATATAGACTTAATTATTAGTAGGATTCTATTATTTATACTTATCTTTATATAATAAAAGAGAAAAATTTATTATTTTATTTAATTTACTATTAATCTATTAAACTTACAATAGTAGAAAATATATGTTACTATAACTTATTAAAATAATAGATATATAAAAACTAACTTTATATCTATAATCTAAGCATAAAATAGAGTAGGTTAGTATATAATATTATTAAAATAAGTAATATTTAACTTTATCTAAAAACACGTTTTTTTCTCTTTTTTCGTTATAACTTTCTTAGCTTATATTATTATACATAGATTAAACTTTTATATTAATATCCAAAATCTACTTATTATTTATAGTAATAAACTTTCTTTTTTAAGACTAGTTTTCTTTTAGCATAAAATATAGTTTATGGTTTATATTTATATTAAGCTAATGTATATATAATAAAAATGATACTAGAGACTCTCAATATTTATAAAAATTATATTAGAATATCGAGAATTTTAATACGTCTATTAAATATATATTAGGCCTTAGAATCGTAGTTTTCAAAATAGCTAGGTTTACGCTAAGATAAAGATAGTAATATAATATAAAAAAAATTAATCTTAATTTTCTATATTATCAACTAGTTCTTGGCATTCTAATAGTTTAAATAGTTTTAGATTAGCTTACTTAGATCTAAAGATAGAGCCAGGTAAAAACTATAACCTTTTAATTGACTTTTTAGTTTTGTCACCCTACTATAGCTAATAGGCTTACTAAAAACCTATTAGACTAATAGTTTATAAAGTTTAAAGCTTACTTAAAACTTAAAGATATTAAGAGTATAGTTATAGCGAAGAAAGAGTAGTATATAGGAAGTAAAGCCTAATATAGAAGTATTAGATTAGGATTAGGCTATAGAGAGCTACCTATATATATAAAGACTCTTACTAGAGAGTAGAAGGAAATAAGTAAAAGAGCTTAATAGCTCTAAGACTTATAGATCCTTAAAACTACTAAGCCTAGCCTAGATAGTATTAAGAATATAGTTAAGTAGATTATTAGTAAGATTATAAGTATAATAGCGTAAGTAATAAAAAAGAAAGTTATAGTAATTAGTTAAGTTCTTAAACTACTAACTAAAAGCTTAGATATAATTATCTTTTTATAAAGTATAATAACTAGCGCGTATAGACTAGAAAGATCTAAGGCTAAAAGCGCTAAACTTTATATTATAAATAGAGAATCTAAGAGTATTACTAAAGGTATTAAGTAGAATATTAGAATAATTACTTAAATAAGAACCTTAAAGTAGAGTACCTTAACGCTTACTTTAAAACCTACCCTACTAAGCTTTAATATACTCTTCTTTATCTTAACCCTAATTAATAAGTACTTAATTATTATTATTAAAACGCTTACTTATCTTATTATCTTTACTAGTAAAATTAATTTAAGGCTAAGTATTAACTTTAACTTAAGCTAAGCTATTACTACTAGACTTTTTACCGCGAGCTTAGTTTTTTAGCTTAAGTTCTATTAATTTACACTTTTAATTCTTAAATATAACGCTAGTAACTTTCCTAAGCCTACGCGCTTTAATTATAGTATTAGTAAAAAATTTTTTAAGCTTCTTAAAGGCCTTAGTATCTATATAGCTCTAAGTATTAAGAACTATACTAGTAAGTATCTTTATAGAATTAGAAATAGGCTTATACTTATAACTACTCTTATACTTAGAGTAACACTTTACGCGAGCGCTAGTAGAATTATAATAAATACTAAGATATAAGTAAGTATATATCTTAATTATAAAATTAAAGTAAGGAGCTTTATAAAGTAGTCCCTTAGCGCGAGTATATAAAGTACTACTATTAACTTAATTAATAGAGAATATATCTAAGTTACCTAAGCTTTTAGAGCTCTTATTATTAAAGCCTAGACTAGAATTACTTATTTTTATAAACTTATTAAGCTTTCCTTATATAGTAGGTTATTTACCTTTATTTAGTAGGTTACTTAACCTTAATAGTCTTAATAATAGGCTACTTAGAAGTAGGAGTAGTAATTAGAGTCTAAACGCTAATAACTAAAAAGTTTAACTTAGCCTAAGTATTAGTAGGAGTAGGTAAGTACTAGAGTAGATTTAAAGATAGTAGATTCTTAATAGTAATAAGATTATAAAATACTTTATATACTACTAGTAATAGCTAATTAGAAAGCTTACTAGTAATATTATAGTTTTTAGTAGTAATTACTTATTTAAGGTAATTCTTCTTAAACTTACTACTTAGTTTAAAGCTAATAGAATATATATAATAAGCTATAAAGAGAGCGAGAGTACTTATAATATAAGTACTTAGCGCTAAAGTAGATTTTTTAGTAAATAAAAAGCTTTTTTAGAAAGTACTTAGCGTTAACTAAGCGTCTTTAGAATCTAAGTAGCTAAATATTATATACTTCTTTTCTAAGCCTTAAGTAATAAGAGATATAACCTCTAAACTAGTATAATAAGTACTAAGTCTAGAATCTAACTAATTATAAAAGAATTAATCTAATATATTTTTATTAGAAATAGTAAGCTAATAAGAGCTTAGTAATAAGCTACTAGTAAATACGCTAAGCTTCTTTAGAGCTACGCGAACCTAAGTAGGCTTTAATAAAGTTCTAAGCTACTTATTAATAACTTTCTTACCCTTATTATTCGCCTAAGTATCTAAGAAAGCGTTAGCGCTATATAAGAGTAAAAAAAGAGATTAAGCTTTAAAAAAGTTAGTATAGGCTCTTAGTTACTTAGTATAAAGAATAATAATACTTTTAAAGCCTTATTCTTCTTACGCTTAGGAGTAATTAGATTAGTAGAAGTATTTCTTTTATAACTACTATAAGTACTTATACTTTAGCCGCCTAAGCTAGTATAAGTATACTTATATTAACTACCCTAAGTACTAGTAGTAGATACGCTCTACGTAAGTCGCTAAGAGCTTAATAATACTATAGTATTTACTATAAGCTAATAAGAGCTCTATAAGGTAGTATTTAGTTTCTTCTTCTAAGAGTAAAGTTAGTAATAATTACCTAAGAAGAGAGCGATAAACTTACGCCTACTATAATAAGTAACTAGGTAAAAATAGAGTTTATAAAAGTAATATAATAAGTATATAAAATATAAGAATAGTAGTAAGCTAGGTTATAAACTAGTAAGAAATAAGGATAATAAGGCGCATAAATATTAAAGAAGTATAACTCTATACTCTAAAAACGCTCTAGCGTAATTATAGGCTATACTAATATTAATAAATATACTTACTACCCTACTATTAAGAAATAGTACGTAATATAATATAATAGCGCTTATAAATAGATAGATATATAGCTACCTATCTAAGGGGTATATTATAAGTATAATACTCTTATATATAAGCTTTACGCTCTAATTAGTTAGTATTACTCTAGTAATATAAGCTCTATACTCTAAAGATACTATTTTCTATATAGACTAGCGAGATACTCTCTACAAGTATAAAAGCGAGCGTTTCTACTTACTTAGATAGAATAATAATTTATCTTCTAAACATTCTTAAGCTCCTTCTTACTACAAAGATCTATATATTAGACTCTAATAGTTACTTTAAATCTAATAATTTTTTAAACTTATTCTTCTTTAATAGTTAAGCCTCTTTTTAAGCTATAGCCTACTACTATTATCTTTATACTTATTCTCTAGTAATCTAAAAATTTATTAATATTAGAGTTATTATCTACCTCCTCTTTATACTTATTACTATTATTACCTTTTATATAGTATATCACTTTCTAGCTTAATATTAGCGTTGCCTAGTAAGTTAATAATACTTATTAGTTTCTCTCGCCTTATACTATTAGTAGGTATATAATAAAAGGCTATATTAAACTTATTACTACTTATTATCTATTATAAGTTATAACTCTTTAGTAGTAAGTCTCTCTATAAACTCCTTAAACTCTTTCTTAGCTTTGCTACTCTTAAATATATTAGTATTAAGCTTAAGTAAGCCTTTTAAGTAGGTATTATATAAGATATTCTATAGAGTACTACTTAGACTAAAGACTCTTTATATACCCTACTATATAATCTTTACGAGGCTCCTCTTCTTTAGTACTTAGTATATCTTTTAATATCTTCTTATATTTCCTTATATCTATCTCTTTATAATATTATACTATTTCTTATAAACTAGTATTAGATTCGTCTTAAGCTACTCTACTAAAAAATATTAGTAGAAAATTATAATAAAAACTATATTAACCTACTACTCTTTATTTATATAAAATACCTACTAGCTAGGCTCTTATAGGCTACTAAAAGAATCTCTTCTTATCTTCTCTTACTTATAGATATATAGTCTAGATTTAATAAGTACTATTTCTTAAGCTAATACTTAGCTACGTAGTCTACTAATCTTATACTCTTAAGTATTTTCTCTTTTTTATTAAACTAAGCCTTACGCTCTCTTTATACTACTAAGTATAAGCTACTATTAAGAGGACCCTTATAGAGAATAGTTAAGTTAAGTAGTCTACCTTTTTATAATCTACTAGCACTACGCTAGTTAAGTATAGCGTTAATTTTATCTTTTTTATATATAAATCTCTATACTTATTAGTAAATACTATAATAAATAGTTATAATTATTATATTAGTAAGCTTCTCCTACTTATTAGGCTTAAAACCTAGTAGTAGCTTAACTTTAATACGTAGTACTAAGCCTTTTAGCCTATTATTTAGCTTTTCTTTAATAACTAATATAGCGTATACTATAATTATAGTATATAATAAAGTAGTAGGTTATCTAGTATTAACTATAGGTATAGAAAGTTAAATAAGTAAGTAGAAAGTATCTAAATATTTTAGAATATTCTTACGCTACTACCTACGCTAGCGCGAAAATACTAAAATTACTAAAATAGGCTTAATATATTATTATTTATATAATATTAAGATATAAAGCTATATAAGCTCTAGTTTTAATATAGAGATTTATTACGTTTATTATATTAAAGATTTTTAATATAGCTATAGAATTAAAAATACTAAGGTATATTCTATCTAAGTAGGCTAAGAAGTCTATACGCTACTATCTAAAATTAGCGTAGAAATAGGAAATTTTAAGAATTTAAAGTAAACTTCTAAACTTTCTACTCTATTTACTTAACTCTACTACCTACTATAACTTACTATTATTATAGTATTTTATTACTTATAATACTAAATTATTACTACTATAGCTCTAAATAATAGCGCGTATAAGATTATCTAAGCTAGTTACTAGTAGTAAAAGATCTATAAAGAACTTTATAGCTAAAGTAAACTATAAGCTTACTATAAAGTCTACGCGTAAGACTATACTAAAAGTACTCTCTAAGAGGTATAAGTTTAAGGCTAGTAGTAAGTTATTATAGCTATTTATTATAGCTAGTATCTAATATAATATAGCTATAGCGCTACGCGAGATCTACTAATACTAGAAAGATTATAAACTCTTACTACTTAAACTACTATTTTCTTAACTAGTTTATAAGCTTATAGTATACTATAAGCTAAATATATACTTTTAAGCTTTTATACTTAGAGCGCTTTAGAAGTTATATAAAGCCTTTCTTATTAGTTACTTTAAGAGTATAGTATCTCTAATATATAATTTATATATTATACTAATATTAATAGACTATAATATTAATACTATTTATATAAAGCGTATTACTATCTAGGTAAAAGATTTCTAACTTATATATTAATACTATAACTAGTATCTATATACTTTCTTTCTTAAGGTAAAATAAGGACTTAGTAGCTATATTCCTAAACTTCCCTATACTTATTATAAAAAGTATTTCCTTCTATACTATAATTAATTACTATAATAAATTTAATATATAATTCTAATTATAAAATAGAAAAAATTCTATATTAGTAAAAATTAAATATTTAAAATTAAGAGACCTAACCTAACCCTAACTTATAGTCTATATAACTCTAACCTAACTCTAACTTAGTAGTAGCGTTAAAATCTAAGTTAGACTTAGAGTTAGGTTAGGGTTCTAAGTCTTAGCAACCTAATCTAAACCTAACCCTAACCTATTTGCTAGCGTACCTAACCCTAACCTAAGTCTTAGCAAACTAACCTTAACCTAACTCTAACCTATTTGCTAGCGTAGTCTTACTAAAGCGCTACTACTAAATAAGTAGCTAAAGTTCTTTTAGTAGTTAAGTTTTATTTCTATTAAAATAATTATAGTATAAAACTAAGTAATACTTAAAGAAATCTAAGAGAAACTTAAGACCTTTATAGTCTAACCTACTATATAACTATAAGTTTAGCTTATAGGTGTTACATACTTCTAAGCTAAACGAGTATATTTTAACTTACCTTATACAAATCGAAAACTAATTAAAACGCGTCGTTTTTTATCGGAATATAGTCGAAACTATTAGAAATAAAACATTCTAACTACTCTAAGCCTCTACAGCTAGCTAGTTGTAAAGCTAGAGCTAGTAGAACGAGATTCTTTAGACGCGTTTAATCTTCCAAAACAAAAACGCATAGACTAGTCCTTATTAATAAGATAACTAAGAATACTAATAATTAACTCTTTTACTATTTTCTAGTCTCCTAAATCTATTTCTATCTTAGAGATCTACTTGATAGATTAGTAAGATAGAGAAAAGAGAGTAAGAAGAGTAAAATAGTAAGGCTTTTACTACTTTTACACTAGTATAGCTAGAAGAGCTAAGTATCCTTCTAGTATAAAGTAGTAATAATAGAATAAAAATGCCGCTATATAGCGATAATATTATAGTGTAGATCCTAGAGGTAAGTAGAAATAGTACTAATACTATAATCTATCTCAAAAATAATATCTAAATAGGTATAGAAGAGGACTAGATACTAGCGACTCTAACCTAGACTTAACTTAATCTACCTAAACGACTAGTCCTAATTATAAATAAACAACTAGCCCTCTTCTCTCCTATATATAATAGAATAGGAAGAAATCTATTCTAAAAGAATAACTCTAATAAACTAACTGTAAAAGATCTAGAATAGGTAATCTAATAGGGTAGAAATCTAATCCTCTAAGCCTCTATTATAACTAACTTATATAAAGAGTAAAATAAGCTACTTAAACTACTAGACGTATTTAGAGACTATATAGAAAAAGGGAGAGTTATAAACTAGATCTTAGATAAACTATCTACTAAGCTCGCCTTCTACTTAGCTACTCTAGCATACGCTTTAGAAAAAGTAGTAAAGATATTAAAGAAGGTAACAGCTATAATAGCTAGTTAAAATAACTAAATAGTAGTAGTAGTAGTAGTAATAATAATAATAAATATAAATGCTCTCTAATTATACGCAATAATTATAGCTTAACTATTAAAGAACGCTACTTAGACGACTATAGCCCTAAAGAAAAAGCTAACGCCTAAGAAACTAATTACGTACTATTAAATAGTTGTAATACTAGAGGAAAACTAAACTATTAACCTACTCTAAGTATAAAATAAAATTAACGAGGCATTCTAAAAAGCTAGTATTATAGGACCTATTATCTAACTAGTAGCTCTTAGTAAGAGAAATAACCTTATACTTACTACTATAAGCGGATACTCTAGAGAATTCTTTCTTTAGTAATCTAATATCTAGATAGACCTCTTTAATATTAAACACGCTTAACTACTAGAATCTTAGATAAAAGTTATAGTCTATAACGTCTCTATAATCTTTAAAGGAGTAGACACGCTAGAAATTCTTTAAACTAAAATCCTTATATATAATAAAGGACTATAAATAGTTAGTAACTCCTATAAGCTTATAAAAGACTAGAAGTATAAGTAAAATAGCTCTATTATTATTACTTTTAAAATAGAAGCTAAAGTAAAGAAACTAGAATTAAGGATTATTATCCTTAGAGAGAGCCTCTATACTAAAAAGTATAGAAGTATTCTAGCTACTACCTAATATAATAACTACTAAAGCTTTAGCTATATAAAGCTTAAATACTAGAACTAAATAGTATGCTAGCTATGTGCGGGGACCTACCCTATATCGTAGTATAAATGCTCTACCTATATAATAAGTAGGAAGCCTTATATCTATATACTTCTAAAATGCTTAAACTATAAAGAACCTTACTTTGCTAATAGCAGAGACTGTAAAGTCCTCGCAGCTATAATAAATAAGGAGAACTAATATATAATAGAATATTAGATAGTATTAAGATTCTCTAAGCGGATCTAAATAAGAGTATTTAGGCTATAGAGTCTACTCTTTAACTAGCTGTTAAACTAAGGGTTAATATAATTATAGTCTAAGAGCCTTAGCTTATACTAATAAGAAATAACGACTACGCTAATACTAGGTCTACTAGCTACGTAGTATACCTCTAAATTCTCTTATAATCTAAACTAAAACTCTACCTTAGAGTGCTATTCTATATCTCTAGAACGCTATTAGTAGAATCCTACCTACTAGAAGGTTTTACGTTAAATCTAGACGCTATAGCACTAGTAGTATAGAAAGGAAACTATAAGTTTAATATCTTTAACCTATATAATAAGAGAGGTATAGAAGATATAAAGACTATTCTAAGAGTTCTTCTAAATATAAATATAAGACTACTAGAGTTATCTATTCTACTCCTAGACGTAAATAAGTACTACCTATAGTAGGACCTACTATATATATCGACGAGCTAAGGAGCACCCCTATTTATAGAATAGATAGAAAGCTAAAACCTTAGCCTTCTAAATATACTAGGAATAGGCACTTTCTTTAGGCTATACTTATTAAGAGAATTAGTTTTAGATCTATCTCTAGTTACTCTAGACCTAGCTAATAAAGCTATTAACTAGTAAGTTACTATAGAGACTAGATCTAACTACTACAGCCTACTCTTCTTAATTTAATTAGATACTAACTAAGTAGACAATCTAATAAACTAACGTAAGTTTAATATAAAAAAGGCAGATTAGCTTCTAGTTTAAAAAACCCTAAATAAGGCTATTTAAAATAACATTACGCTATAGTATATAAGCGAGATAAACGACCTTAGGAAATAAGATTATAAGAATCTAATTCTAGAAGAGGACTAGAAGCTTTAAAGCAAACTAGAGGAGATAGAGGAAGTAATTATATAAGTTATCTAACTAGTAGCTAATAAAGTAATTCTAAAAGTTAAACTAGGTTCTAAACTAAAACCCTAGTAGAACTAGGAGCTTACTAAGCTAAGAAGAGAGCTTACTTACTACTAAAGAGTCTATATATAATAATTATAATCGTTATCTATCTAAGAGGTATATCTATTTAAGAAAGACTTCTTAATAGCGCGGAATACTTACGCAAGAGTAATTAAGGATGCTAAGAAGAGATATAAGAATAGCTTTCTAGAATAAGAAACCCTATAGTCTATCTATAAAGCTATAGTATATATAAAGGATTAAAAGGTCGAAAAGATTCTACCTATTTAAGGAGAGATACTAGAGAAAATATTTAAAGGAAAGTATAAGGCCTTTAGAAAAGCACTCTTCCCTTCTTCTTTAATAGTAGAACTACTAAGCTTTCTAAACTATTAAGAGAGTATTTAGGACTAGCCGTAACTATTAATTTCTAAGCTAGAATAAGCCTATTCTCGTAAAGTTAAAAGTAGTACACTAGGGCCTAACGCTATTACTTAAGATATTATAACTACTACGTTTAAGCTTAACCTAGAGATCTTCTTTATCGCCTACTTAATTTTATTTAATTATAGATACTACTTTTGGTGCTAGAAAGCAGCTATAGAAGTAATTCTTAAAAAACTATCTAAACTAGACTACTCTCTTCTAAAAGCTTATAGAGTAATTACTTTCTTAAATAGCCTAGAGAAGGTACTAGAGAGAATTATCGCTAAAAGACTAGCTAGTCTAGCAGAAACTATAAATCTTCTATACCTCTTACAAATTAGAGGTAGGAATAAGAAATCTATAATAGACGCAGCTCTCCTCTTAGTAGACTAGATTTAATATAAAAAATTGTAAGGCTAAATTACTTCTTTAGTGTTTATAGACGTTAAAGGAGCTTTTAACTACGTTATATATAACTAATTTCTAGACTAACTTATAAAACTAAGACTCCTAATTAGCTTAATTTGCTAGGCGAAATCCTTTCTCTCTAATAGTACCCTAAGACTAGCATTTAATAATAAGATTGAAGAATTTAGTAAGATTATAGTAGGCATCCTATAAGTTAGCCTAGTATTACTAATCTTCTTTCTTATCTATATCTAAGACCTATTCCTAGCCTTATATAGCTTTTAACTATTGTATATTAATAACCTATCTCTTACTACGTTATTAACCTCTCTAAAGAAAAATATAAGAGTACTATAAAAGAGATAGCTATACTCTTTACTAAGAGAGAGTAGCTAGATATTATCTTTAATATATCTAAAATAGAGCTAATCTACTTTACTACTAAGAAAGAGAGGATAGAAAGAGCCCTTATACTTCTAAATAAGGACTAGATAGAATATAAAGATACTAATAAGTGGCTAAGTATCTATCTAGATAACTAACTATTATTTAAATTATATATATCTATACGTGTAAGCTAAGCTAGATAAGCTTTCTATAGGCTAGGAAGACTAGCGAACATTAAACTTAGCCTATTAACACACGCTATTAGATAACTATACTTAGTATGTGTAACTAGCGTGTTAGACTATAGAGTATAAATATACTAGTAAAACTAACCTTACGCTATAAAGAAACTATAGTTACTATATAACTTAGCTTATCGAAAAACTCTAAGAGTGTTTAGAATAGCACTAACAGTCCCTATAAGCCTTAAAGCGAGCCTACTACTACTAGTAATTAGACTTAACTTAATAATTTAAAACTACGTAAGTAGAGTAAACCTGCTAGCTAACACCTATCTAATTGCAAAAGTAATAACTTAGATCTAATTAACTAATCTCTAACGCTTTAAGAAACTAAACTAGTATAGATAGCTATAAACTATTACTAACGCAATTTCTAAAAATAATAGAAAAGAGATAGAGCAGACTATTCTATACTAGTTTAGGCTATAGGATACTCTAAACTATACCGTAATAGTCTCTTAAAAATCTAAAGAAGAGGGGGTAAATGCGTACTAAGCCTATATTAAAATAAGGCTAGATAATTATACAATAATATACTTAGACGCCTCGTAAATATAAGAAGGAAAAGGAATAGAAGTTAGAATAGTAGTCTATAACTTAACTTAGTAGGAGATCTACTTAGAAATAGTTAATATTAGATAATACTAGCTAGTCTATAACGGCGAACTAGAAGGGATTACACGAGTATTCGAATACGCAGCAAAGAACGCTATAACTAACCAGAAATTTAAGGTCTACGTAGATAACTAAGTAGTAATCTATAGGCTTAAAAACCTATTAGATAACCTAGGATAGTATTAGTAACTTCGATGTCTAAAAGCGGTAAATACAATCTAACGAAAATAAACAAATATCTACCTACTTTAGGCACCTAGACATATAGATATAGTTAGAAACGAAAGAGTAGACTACCTAGTAAAAGAAGTAACTAAAGAGGACCCTAGATTAATAATAAAGAGTATTACCTACCTAGGCACGATAATTAAAAGGATATAATAAAGAGAACAACACTAAGAGTATAAGAAATATAAAGTAAGAGTAACTGCTCTAAATAAAGCTACCTACTTAGCTAAATACCCTCTTAAAATTAGTAAAACTATCGAAATACTATAGAATATAAAAAGAGTAACCTTTAGCGCTTTCTACTCTCTAAAGCTAAGATACGGATACTTTAACTATAACCTAAAGAGATTTAAGAAACGAGACTTTAATTTCTGCACCTACTAAAATATCTAAACACTAGAACACCTACTACTGTACTATTATCTATACAAAAACTATTAAAAAACGCTCCTATAAATAATTAAATATCGCCTAGTTATATAACTACTACTACTCTATACTAGAATAGGTATAGAAGTAACCCTAGCTTTTATTACTAGCACTAGAATAGAAATAAGAAAATAGTACCTAGGACAGCTACTAGAAGACCTATAGAGAGACACTATATAAAACTAAAACTATAACTCTCTCCTTTACTATAAGAGCCTGCTACTACATCTCTTTCTACTTATTAAACTACTCTTTAGCACCTAGTAATAAATAGATATAAGCTATCTTTTATAGAAAAGCTAAAAACTATATTAGCGAATCATACTAGAAAACCATGTAAATTAGAAAAACTAAGATAGAACGGCCTTCGGCCAAAGTCCTATATAGTCTCTGACTAAAAAAGGACTCTAATAGAATAATAATAATAAACGAGTATATTAGATTAAAGTACTATAGTAGAGAAGAATAGTATATAGATACTAAGTACGCTAGTATAACTTTGTAACTATAATAGCTAATTAGAGTATAGAGGCTCTTAATATCTCTTAGGTATATCTAGTATAGTATAAATACGTAGATAGAATATATATAATATTATTAATTATTAACCTTTTATCTAGAGTTTAATTAAACTAGTAAATATCTAATAGTAGTATTCTATTAATAATATTATAGCCTACTTTTACTAAAACTTTATAGAGGCGTATAGTAGCTAAATATCTAAATATTAATAGAGTTATTAAAGTTTTTCTTTACCAAGATTCTAAGTAGTAGTATTAGATATTTACTATTTTAATAGAACTCTAGATAAAAAGTAACAATTAATAATATTAATAATATTATATATTTTATCTATATATCTATACTATACTAGTTATACTTAGAGAGTACTAAGAGCCTCTATACTCTAATTAGCTATATAGTTACTAAGTTATACTAGCGTACTTAGTATTTATATACTACTCTTTTTACTATAGTACTTTAATCTAATATACCTCTTTAGCTTAGAGGTATTTAACGCCTATAAGCTAGACTTATAGTTATATAGTAGGTTAAACTATAAGGCTTTTAAGTGTTTTCTAGAATTCCTTAAGTAGTACCTAGTTTATACTATAATTATCTTAGTAGGATTAGGCTAACTACTAAAGAAACTTTAGGTAATTATTTAGTAGTAGCGCTCTAGTAAGACTATCTACTATTATATTTATAGTAAGTATATACTTAATAGATATTCTACTTATAAAGACCTTCTATCTAATTTAGTAGTTATAGATATTAAAGTACCTAAGCTTAGTTTAAAGCTTAGAGATCTCTTCTATTAAGTAGATTATTTACTTATTATTATATTAGATAGTAACTATAGAATTCTTAAGCTATATACTTATCTCTTTTAGTAGTCTAGAGATAAATAGAGCTTCCTTATATCTTGTAATAAGCGAGGAGCTTATCTTGTATTATAGAGGTAGTAACAATATCTATTTATTTACTTTTTAGGTAATAAGCCTATTAAAAAGCTTAATTATATAGCTTTAAAAGCACTTCTTATCTAAAGTATTATTAGTAAAGAATATATTACTAGCTATTTATAGGTCTATACTATCTCTAAGTTAGAGTACTAAATACTTTATTATAAGTAAGTATAGTACGACTTTATTAATAGCGTTATAATACTTTTATTCTAAGTTTAATAGAAAGTAGGTAAGTTATAAAGTTATAAAAGTAATATTTAGTCTACTAGTTATAGCTATAAAGAGAAGTAATCCTATTTTATACTAGTACTTATTAATCTCTAATAAAGAGGCTAGGCTATTTTATAGTAGTAGCTTAGCTATTATTATAGGTATATAATCTAATATTAGTATAGTTAGCTAGTCTACTAATCTTATCTATATAGACTACTTAAGATAGTTAAATAGTTCTTAACTTTTAGTCTCTAATAATCTTAATACCTAGGAACTACTAAAAGTTATTCTTACTATTAAAGAGGTACTTATTCTAAAAACGCTTAATAGCTTACTATACCTAGTACTCTATATTTTATAGTATATAAGAATAATATTATCTATATAGAAGAATATAATAATACTATCTTTAATAAGATAGTAAGGTTTATAGAGAACTTTCTAGAACCTAAGTACTCTAAGAGTACTTATAAACTCTCTACTAGAGTAGTAGCAAAATACGTAGTGTATAGATTACTTTATTTAGTCTAAAAATTATACCTAGCTTCTAATAACTATATAGTATCCTTATAAATACTTTCTAGTTAATAGTAGTATATATAAAGGTATTTATTATGTTATACTACTTAAGTTCTAAGTTATATTTTACTATAATTACTATTAGTATCTAGAAGAATCTACTAGTAAGAGTTACTATATATATATCTTATACTATAATATTACGCTACTAGTTACCTCTAATCACTAGTTGCGCCTTATATATAGTAGTTAGTAGTGCTTATTAAATTTATAAGTATATACTTATTTATAGTCTAGAATCTACTATTCTAACTACTTAGTTTTTTTAATAAGTATTTCTTACTATATGTTTATCTAGTAGTAGGTAGTAAAATAAGTTTATTTAGCTTTTTTAAATATACCTCTTATTAGATAGTCTTTAAGCTTAGTCTAGTATATTAGTAGAGGTAGTAGTTAATTATAATAAGGCTTTACGCTTTTAGTAAGTAGCTTTTTAATTACTACTTATATATTTTACTCTTTAGTACTCTCTAACCTTTTCTACTCAAGTACCTTCTATAAACGCTACTACTTATAAAGTAGTCTTAGGCATTCTCTACTAATTCTTTTTATTTAGTAATATTTTAGTTATTTGCTGCGTAAGTAGCGCTATAAGTATTAGTATTATTAGAGGAGTTAAGTAGCTTATTTAGATTTTCCTCTCTTAGTAGTATTCTAGTAGGTTACTTTACTTATCTTTATCTATCTAGTTACCTTATTTTTCTAGAGTACTATTTTTGAAGAAAAACTTTATTTTTAGTTACTATATTAGAGCTAGTAGCTTAATAGTCTAATATACTTTACTATCTTCTCTAGTATATAATATATAAGGCTATTTATTAGGTTTTTAATTTTACTATTAGATACTAAGTTCTTATTAAAAGTAATATCTCTTATACTAATTAGTTTAGTAACTAAAGGTATTTAGATTAATAGATATTAGTAGACTAGTATCTAACTAAGTATCTAATCTATACCTTTAGGTTAAGGCGCTAGAGGCGTAACTTTCCTTTATAAGTATTATTTATTAATATAAAGGCCTTATAGCTATATACTTTTAGGTATATAAAGTTTAGCTTATATAGAGAGGTAACTATTCTATTACTAAATAATACTCTTATAAAGAAGACTTTATATAGTATTTTTAGTAGTTATTATAGTTAGAGTTCTATTATATGTATAGAATAGCTTAAAGAATTTCTAGTAATAGTTTCTAGGAGAGATTAGCGTTAAAGCGTGTTATATATACTATCTTATTATTTATACTCTCTACGCGCTTAGCTCTACTATTCTAAGCTTATATATTTAAGGTAGAGGGCTTAACCTTAATACTCTATATTACTAGCTAGCGCTTAATATCTAGTTTTACTATAGTAATCTTATTATTTAATTTAATAGTTTTAACTAAGATATTATAATAGTTTATTAGAAATAGAAAAAAGATTATAAATAGTTATATAATTAACTTAGCTATATAGTTATCTATAAAGTATAGATCCTACTAAAAGCTTAAGAAGTAATTAGTAATTAGTATTTAGCTTTTCTCCTTTATTATAGTCTAGTACTTATATATATAGAAATTAATTACTAGTCGCTCTACTAGTCCTTTATTATTAGTATATAGTAAGTATCTAGCTTATCTTCTTAACTTGACTCTTTTATAAAAGTTATACTATACTATTATTACTATTTCAACTTACACCTTTTTAGACTACTATACTAGATATTTAATTACTACTAGTTCTCGATAGCTAAGTCTATTATACTATAGTATTACTAAGACTTTCTTTAGTCTTAACTTTATATAAGTAGTAACTTTATATATATAAACTAGAGCCTAAGGTAAAAAATTATACTTTAGTACTAACTAGCTATAAGTTTTTAATAAATTACTAATAGATTATTTATTAAGTCTACGTAGGTTTATTAGGTTTAATCTAGTGTTCTACTAGATTCTCTTCTACTATAGTAGCTAGAAAGACACTAGGCTATATATAATCTTTAAGTAGATTACGATATTATGTAGTACTATTAATATTATCTCTCTCTAGTATTATAGTATAATATCTATTATACTATATCTTTATATCTAAACTCTTATGCTGCCTACTTAGATATAGTTACCTAATAATAATAGGCGGTAGTTATAGATATAGTGTAAGTTATTTATAATATAGTATATAGTATCTAAATTAAGGATAAAAGATTATAAGAGAGAGTATATATAGTAAGTTATCTTACTTAGTAATAGAGTAGTAAAAGTAGTATTTATATCTATAATTATCTAGCCTTTTAGTTATTTATAGAGTAACTAGTTAGCATTAGAAGTATCTAAAAGCTTAATAGTAAGTATATAAGTATAAAATCTACTCTATTTTTATAGTAGCCCTTATAGTACTAAATTATACTCTATTTTATATTTAATTAGTTTATAGATAGTTAGGTTTAGTTTCTACTACTCTAGAGTATTTTCTAGGTAGATATAGTAGTATCTATTTAGATCTTAGTTTTATCTATACGCTTTATACTTAGAGTATTATATAGTTAGAAGGTCTAGCTCTAATTCTAAAGATCTCTTAAAGGCTAGTATTAATAGCTTAACTTATCTAAGGGCTAATATTAATAGCTTAACTTATTTATTTTACTATAGCTTTGAAGGTCTCTCTTAGGCTTTACTAGAGAATAGTATAGTTTAAGAATAACTAAGCGTTCTTAATAAGTTCTAGTTAGATTTACTACTAGTAAAGGTATAATTATAGATATTCTTATAAGCTGCTAAAGTAGCGTATAGCTTTATATCTTAAGTTAGGTAGTTTAATATTATATACTCTTGTTATAAACAAACACTAGATGTCTCCTCTAGTTAAAGAGTGCGAGGTTAAAGGCTAACTATCGCACGACAAAGAGGTTATAATTAACGTAGAGCGCTTAGGTTACGTAATCTAGCATCTCGCTAAGACCTAATATTAGGAGATACTAAGACCTTAGTAGATATTATATATTAGAGATACTAGCGATATCTAAGATACTATAGGCTTAGCCTAAGGTAATAGATAAAGTATAAGTATATAGTTATAGAGAATTCTCTTAATATACTTATTATAGTTAACTCTTATAAGTTCTTCTCTTACCTAGATTAATACTTAGTTATTTTATTACTTATATAGATTAGATTATTATTACTAAATACCTACTATCTCTATTATATCGCTAGACAAGCTAACGCGGGCTTAATAATATTAGTTTTACCTACTTTAGTATAGACTAGAATTATAGAGTAGTATAACTCTCTATATTAATACTTTAACTACTTAAAAACCTTTAGGAAGGTATTTTTAGTAAGTTATTTAAGTAAAATTAGAAATATTAGTTAATAGGAACTCTACTATAATAAGCTATAAAGCTAGCTAAGCTCTACTCTTAGATAATAAAATACTAAACTAAGATACTAAGTAAAGACTAAGAAATAGACTCTAGACTTAGGCTAGTACCTATAAAACTATAAATAATCTTAAATAATAATTACGAACTTAGGTAAGATAGATACTAGCCTTAATAGAAACTATTAATTAGCTAATAGCTTAGCTAATAGCTACGCTAAATAAAAAACTATAAGCGCTATATAAGCCTAAAATAGCTACGCTAGAGAAGTATAAAGGCGGGAGATTAGAACTCTATATATTTCTTACTAATATTTACTTATACTATAAGTATAATAAAGTGCCTAATAATTAGAAAAAGATTCTTATAGTAAGTATATATAAAAGGGAAAGCGGCTAGCTAGATATAGCTATATATTAGAATTACTTTTATAACTTAGCTATAGAAAGAGAAAAGAAAGAAACTAAAATTCTATTTTTAAGTTAAACTAACTTTAAAGATAAAATAAAACGTATCTTTAGTAAAGTAAACGTAGAGAACTAAGTAGAGAAAGTAATTACTTACTTAAAGTTAACTAAATTAGTATTAATATATATAGCTAAGTTTAAATAGCTATAGTTATAATTAATTAGGATAATACTATACTCTAAATAGTATTAAGAATAGTTTAAAGAAAATAATTAAAGATAGCTTAGTATACTATAATAAGCTAGGAGATCTATATTTACTTATAAAACTAGATACCTAAATTAATAACTATCTATAGAAGAGAATAGAGTAAAAGATAATTACTTTTTTAGCCCCTAATATAAAGAAATACTAATAATAAATTAAGGTTAATAAGGAAAGAGATATTATTATAACTAATAAAGTATAGAAATAATTTAAAGATTAAAAGATCTAAGAAGAATATCTAGATAGACTATTTAAGAAAGAGCGCTAGAAACGCTATAATAAGAAAGTATATTTATAATATAGTAAAGTTAGATACTTCTATAGAGACTACTTAAAGAATAATACTAAAAAATAGAGAGCTATTAGAATTAGAATAGTTAATAAAGTATACTTTACTTATATACTATATAATTACTAGATAATAACGTTAGTAATATAGACTTATATAATAAAGCTTAGATACTAAGTAATAAGGCCTATAAGCTTATACCTTAGGTAAAAAAGGTACCTAATATAATATTATAGGATAAAACTACGCCTATAGACTAGTTAGTAACTAGTACTAAAGTAAGATAAAGGTTAGTAGAATATAGGTATTAGGTATATAGAAAATAAGAATATATAGCTAAGAATTACTATTAGAAGAGATAAATTACTATTACTAGCTCTAAAGCTAAAAAAATAGTATACTAAGCTATACTAAAGTAACTATACTTAAAGACCTAGAGAATAAGATAATAAACTTATAGCCTCTAGCGTATTAAAATAGAAGACTTAAAAGTATTAAGCTATATACTAGACTAAATATAAGCTAAAATATAAGTTCTATAAAAAATAACGTAGGACTATTAGATAGTAGATAAAAATAAATAGTATAAGAAACTTCTTATAAAAAATATTAAGTAAAAGCCTACTATATATAAGAAGCTAGAACTATTAAAATAGTAAAAAAATTAAGATAACTTTCTACTACTAGAGGAGAATATAAGAACCTATACTAGCTTAACTATAAAAATAAGTATAACTACTACTTTATATAGAAAGAATAATTTAGAAGATAAAAGGATAATTACTACTATCTAAATCTAAGAGATAGAGAATACTTAGTAGAAGTATATTACCTTTATAAAACTCTAAAGATAGGACTAGTATAGTATAAGCTTATATACTAGACCTTTTATTATAATAATAATTATCTAATATATTAGGATATAAAGTCTAATATAGGCTACTTTCTAAAGAAATAATCTAGAAAGTAAGGTTAGTTAAAAAACTAAAATACTACTAGGGATAAAGTTACGCTAGTATAGATAATTCTAAAATAACTCTTTATAATAGATAGAACCTAAAGCTATAGAATCTTAGGTTAAGAGTAGAGGTTAGCGTATATAGATATAAGATTATAGTAACTATAGATAGTAGTACTATATAGATAGTTATCTTATCCTAAGCTATAGAGAGATAAATACTATATAAAGTTAAGAACTAACTAGTATAAGTAGTATTAGCTAATAATAACTTTATAATATATAGAGGCGGCGTAATAAAATTAGAGACCTAACTAGTATTACTAGATATAGTAAGGATAAGAGACTAGATAAATATTAATATTATAGATTTTAAAAAAGAAGATATATTAATTAGCTATAATTAGTTAATTAAGTATAACTTAGCTATTAATTAGCTATAAAAAAGAATACTTAGCTAAAAACCTACGCATAAAGTTACTAGAGTATAAAAAGAGATAGGCCTAATAATTTAGAGCTTACCTTAGAATAGAAGGATTAGTATAATCTTACTTTATAAGATTATAAGAATTTATAAGAAGAACTTTTAGAAGATTAGTATTTAGATATAATAAGTTATAACTATAAAGAAAGAACTAATACTACTAAATATACTAGAAGAGTATAGAATAAATAAGTTTAGAGAACTATTTAAAGAAATAGAAGTAACTAAGTTAATAAAATACTAAGATAGAATTATAAAATTCTTATTAAAAATAGTACTAAACTTATCTTAGGACTAATATACCTAGTCGCGCTTAAGTATAAAGCTAAGCTGTAAGAGTATATTAGAAAAAATCTAAAAAAGAGATTTATCTACGAAAGTAGTAGCTAGATAGCTTTACTAAGACTATTTATAAAGAAGCTTAATAAAAAGTAGTAACTATATATTAACTTTAGAAGGTTAAATAGCGTAATAATTAAGAATTAATATCTTTTACTACTAATAATAAAGCTTATAGATTAAATCTAGGGAGCTAAGTAGTTTATAAAATTAATATTTAAGAAGGATTTTACTATATTTAAATTACTAAAGGATATAAGTAGAAAATAGCTTTTAAAATAAAATATAGACTATTTAAGTATATAGTTATACTATTTAGATTAATAAACGCGCTAGTAACCTTTTAATTAGTTATAATAAGATACTTTATAAGTACTTAGGAATCTTTATACTAGCGTAATTAAATAATATACTAGTATATTCTAAGGGAACGCTTAAAGAATATATAAACTTATTAAGAAGGTACTTTAGAAGCTTAAGAACTATAAGTTATACCTATAACTTAAGAAGTATAAGTTTTATATATAAGAAATAGAGTTCTTAAAGTTTATTATTTAATAGAGGGCGTTAAAATAAATCTAAAGAAAATCTAGACTATATAAGAATAGCTAATACCTAAGATAGTTAGAATATAATCTTTTTAGAATTATAAACTTTTATAGAAAGTTTATTAAAAACTACTCCTAAATTAAAGCACTCCTTATAGAGATTATAAAGAAAATTATAGAGTTTAAATAGAAAAAGGAATACTAGAAGGCTTTTAAATAACTAAAGTAGGTATTCTTTAAAGCTTTAGTACTAGAAATATATAACCTAAGACGTAAAATATAAGTTAAGACTAATATATTAGATTACGCTCTTAGCGCTAATATTATAGTAGAGTAAAAATAAAAAATAGAAATTAGTATTCTACTTTTTAGAAAGTTCTCTAAAGTAGAACTTAATTATATATTATAATAAGGAACTACTAAGAGTAGTTAATACTTTTAAATAATAGGAAGTCTATTTACTAAGACTTCTATATTAGATTAATATATTTTCTAATTACTAGAACCAATAAGTTTTATAATAATAAAGAAACTTAATAAAAGATAAGTCTAATAGGCTAAGATACTCTCTTAGTTTAACTTTAAGATTACTTATAGAGCTAAATTACTTAATAAAGCTATAGACGCCCTAAGCTAAAGATCTAACCTATAAGAAGAAGGTTATAAAAAACTATATAATATAGTACTTAAGTAGATACTTAATAGTAGCCTAAAGTATAACTAGCTAGAATTAGCTAAAGTAGCTAAGCTAGAATAATAAGTTATAATATTAGAAACGTAGTAGTAGTAGAAGGCCGCTAGCTAGTAACTAGACTTAGGTAGTATAAGTTATAATAACTTACTATAAAATAAAAAAAAGTACTAAGATATAATCTAAAAAGGCTAAATATATATACTTTATATATAAGAAAGGATCTTATTATAGAACTATATAGGTCTCTAGAGTATAGGTATATAGAAGTAGAAGAAATAGTTAGGAGACTAGTAAAGGAATTAAATATATATTTATAAACGTAGGTATAGAATATCCTAGGTAACTATTTAGTATATTATAAGAATAAGCTTAAGAGATATAAGCTCTATAGCCTATTATAGCCCTTAACGCTACTATAATAATTATAGATAAGTATAATAATAGACTTTATAGTAAAGCTCTTATAATTATTAGAACTAGAATCTATAAAACTTTATAATACTATTCTAGTAATTATAGATTAATTAACTAAAGCGGTAAAGTTTATACTTACTAAAGAATTAATAATAGTAAAAAGTATACCTATAAAGTTATAAAGGCACTTATCTTAGAATATAGAATACCTAAAGAGTTTATTATAGACTATAATAAACTATTTACTTTAAAATACTAGAGTATATCTCTAGTAAAGTTAGGTATAAATAAGAAGCTTTTAATAAGCTTTTACTTAAAAATAAATAGCTAGATAGAGAGATAAACTAAATATTAGAATAGTACTTAAAGATATACGCTAATAAGCTATAAAATAACTAAGTTAAACTTCTACTAATAGTATAACTAGCCTATATAGTATAAAATTATAAGAATAAAGTAGTTACCTTACTATATAAACTATAGATATAAGCTAGTTACTTATTAAGATTTAATAATATTAAAAGTATTATAGTAGAAGTAGATAATAAAGTATACTTTTTATAAGAATTATATAAAAACTAAGCTAGAATATTACTTAGAGGAACCTTATAATATCTAAGAGTATAAATAAGTAAAGAATTAAGAGATAACCTTTAAAAAAGAGAATAAAGTTTTCTTATTATAATAAAACTTAAAAACTAAAAGGCTATATAAAAAATTAGATAATCTCTAAGTAAAACTATTTAAAATCTTAGAGATAATAGGCTTAGTAAATTATAAACTCTAGTTACTACTAAGTATATATATCTACTTTATTTTTTATAAAAAACTACTAGAACTAGTACTACTAGATACTAAGTTAGTAATAGATATTAAACTTATAAATAATAAGTATAAAGTTAAAGAAATTAAGAACCTATAAAAAGATAGTTATTAGTAAAAATACTTAGTTAAATAGTAAGAATAGCTAGAGAGCTATAATATATAAGAACTAAAAAAACTCTTATAAACTATAAGGAACTAGTATAGAAGTACTACTAAAAGTATCTAATATAGTAGAGACTAGATTCTTAAGAAGGAAGGAAAGATTAAAAAAAAAATTAAAAAAGTTAAGTTTAGCTTATAACTAGCCTATATTAGCTAGAGATCTAAATAGTAATAGTTTAATAGTAGAAAGGTCTATACTAAGAGTAGATTTCCCTTTAACTTACTCTTTATATAATCCTAAATAGTAAAAATCGCGAAGTTATAATAAATAAAAGACTACTTTTATTTCTAAACTTTTAAGAGCTTAAGCTCTTATTAAGATAGCTAAGTATCTAGCTATATATACTACGCCTTTAAATAAGCTACTAAAGCTTTTTCTCTTTATACTTTTTTTATATAATTCTCTACTCTTCTATAGAATATATAGACTATATTTAGTACTAACTAAAATATACTTAGTATAATAACTAAAGAATATTTAATAAAGTAGTAAAGCTTCTTCTTTTTATATTACTTATAGTAAAAATCTATCTCTAAGCCTTTTTACTCTACACGCGTAGTATAAGCGCGCTTCTAATTAGTTAATAAGTATAGATAAGAGGTATAGAATTTAAAACTTTAAGTATAGTTAGAAAAGTATAAAGGAAAAAGAGTATATAATATAATAAGTATACTAAAGCTTTATATATAACCTATATTATAGATTATAGTATAAAAAATAAAACTTTAGAGTATTAAGATAATAGCTCTAAAAAAGAGATAGTATTATAAATAAATACTAGATATCTCCTCTAGTTAAAGAGTGCGAGGTTAAAGGCTAACTATTATATAATAAAGAGGTTATAATTAACGTAGAGCGCTTAGGTTACGTAATCTAGTATCTCGCTAAAACCTAATATTAGGAGATACTAGGACCTTAGTAGATATTATGTATTAGGGATACTAGCGATATCTAAGATACTATAGGCTTAGCCTAAAGTAATAGATAAAGTAATAAGTATATAGTTATAGAGGATTTTCTTAATATACTTATTATAGTTAACTCTTATAAGTTCTTCTCTTACTTAGATTAATACTTAGTTATTCTATTGCTTATATAGAATTAGATTATTATTACTAATACCTACTATCTCTATTATCGCGCTAGACAAGCTAACGCGGGCTTAACAATATTAGTCTTACCTACCTTAGTGTGGACTAGGATTATAGAGTAGTATAACCCCCCGTGTTAATAACTCTTAAAACTATTTTAATATCTCTCTTTATAATATTTTAGTAGTCTTAAACCTCTACTATAAAAGTTAGTTACTTATATTAGCTTAAACTTATTTACTACTTTTATAAAGTTATCTTAAACTATAAATAGATATTATAGTTCTAGTACCTTATATTTCTCTACTTATATACTAGTATAATTATACTTAGATAGCTAAGTATTTTAATAAGTAATTCTTCTTATAGGTCTAAGTACTACTTAGTAGCGCTTACGCGCTCTATTATTTAATATTATTATCTTCTCTAATAGTATTCCTTACATTTCTTAGCTACTCTCTAATTATTTATTATAGAATAAGGTATATACTTTATAAATAGGTTAATATAGTAGATTAAATAAAGGTAGAGATATATATAAGTCTAACTACTTCTTTTTATATTTATATAAGTTATTTATATATTAGTTAAAGAGTATTTTAAATATACTTAGCTCTTTTTTAAAGGCCTTAAGGCCTTCTAGTAAGAGCTCTATAAGGTTTATAGAGTCTACTATATTATTTACTCTCTAAAAGTTACTAAATATAGAAGCTTTTATCTTTATTAGCTTCTTATCTAGAAGGGTTATTATTTCTAAGTTAATAATATTCTAGATATTATATATAATATAGTAAACTTTAAGTTATTAGGACTACACTATAAAATTTATATAGTTATAGAGGAATTGTTATATCGCGCTAGTTCTATATTATAGTAGATACTCTTAGTAAGGTAAATAAAACTCATAATTATTAGATATTTACTATTTAATAAAACTCTAGATAAAGGTAATAATTAATAATATTAATAATATTATATATTCTGTCTATATATCTTTACTATACTAGGTATACCTAGAGGGTGCTAAGAGCCTCTATACTCTAATTAGCTATTATAGTTACTAGGTTATACTTGCGCACCTAGTATCTATATACTACCCTCCTCTACTATAGTACTTTCATCTAATAAGTAGTGGTAAGGGCTATATAGTAATAATAAAATGTGCGAGTTTATAGAAATAGTAGAGTTAATAGATATAGAGTATAATACTAGAGTTAATATAGAGTTAAAAGGTAGTTTATTTAGTTAGGTTTAGTAGGCTACAAGATAGAGGGCATATAAAGGGCTAATATAGTTATATAGTTATTAATTATATAGTAGCGAAGGCTATAAGCTTAGTATATAAAAAGTACTAGAGAGGAGTTTATTAAGTCTATCTTTATTTATATATTACTACTATAAATAATTAGAAAATATACTTAATAAAGATAAAAACTAGCTTACTAGTATAAGTAAGTATATTAACTACGTAGATCTAGACTTATAAGAAGCCTAGCTAAATAATTTAAAAATAAGGCCTAATTACCTAGTTAAATAGGTTAAAAAGAGATAATAGCTTTAGCTATATAAAGCGGTCTACTTAAAAGTATTTAAAGGTGCGTAATAGCGATAGCGATAGCGAGTATATTATATACTAACTATTTATATAGATAGGGGCGAGGATATATAGAAGTATCAGGAAATAGTAGAGTTACTCTATAGAACGATAGATAAGCTAGAGTATAAACTAATAACCATAAGCCGCTATTAATAGATAATAAGAAGTTCTTTAAGTTATTAGAGTAATAGAAGACGCTATATATAGTCTTTTATATATATAGATAAAGCTAACTTTATAATGTATTTAGTAGAGTAGTTAATAAGTTATTTAATAGTATTATAAGAAGTTAATAGGCTAATAAGTATTAAGTATTATAAAAGGTTATAGGCTAAGAGGACTATAAGAGTATAAGCTATATAGTATAAGCTATAGAAGTATTATAAGTTTAAGAAGGTATCTTCTATAATATATATTATAATAAACTAATACTACCTATAAGCGTTTATATAGTAATTTATAATATAAGTAGTAGTAGTTAATAACTACGCTTATAGCTTTATATAGGCTTAGCGGCTATTTAGTATTTTTCTTAAGCTAGGCAACTATATTATAATTACTATATAGTAACTAGCCTAGATTAGTATCTAGATCTAGCGCTAATTCTAAGTAGTAGTTTTATACTTATTAAGAAGAAGCTATAGATACCTCTACTTATAGATAATTAAGTGTAAAGGGCTACGCTTAGAGAGCGACTATATAGGTATACTAGAGTTATATTTAATAGAGAAGAGAACTATAAGCTATCTTATACTAAAGGTTATTTAGAGAGTAGCTTAAATAACCTTTTACCTATAGACTATATAGATAGTCTAAGTGTTATTTAAATATAAGTAGTTAATCTATATATTATATATATTACGAAGATATTATTAAGTATTTACTAACTAGGCTCTAGCCTATTATAATACCCCTCTTTTTCCCTCTCTTAGAGGGTCTCTTAGCGAAAGCCTTCTAATAAGCGTTTCTCTTTATTCTAAGTATCCTTTATATAGGCCTCCTATTAATTTAGATCTTCTATTTTCTCTAGTAATTCTACTAGCTAAAAATCTATTAGGGCGTATCTAACTTATTTTACCTTATAGTAAAGGCGCTAATTATATTCTTAGTATATTTAATTCTTATTTATAATCTCCTCTATAAACTACTTATTCTTATTACCTACTAATAATAGTAGTAGCTAATAGTTATCTTATACTTATCTTAGTAGAGAATCTAAGTTAGTAAGACGTAGTTTATTAATATAAAAGACCTAGTAGTAGCCTAAAGGAGTATCTAGCTTAACTAAGTAGCTATTAATTATCTTTATTACTATATATTAGTACTGTTCTAATTAAGCTATTATAACTAATATTTTATTTTATACTATTTATTAAGCTTTAGCTAAACCTATTTATTAACCTTTAAGTTTTAGCTTTTTTATAGTATTAATTTATTTACTTTTTTATTTTACTTAGACTTTAGCTATACTAGCTTATACTAAGTTACATACGTTTTAGAACTTAGCTATAATAGTCTCTACTTTCTTATAGTCTAAACTTTTTTTAGTAGTAATTTCCTTTAACTATACTTAGTAGACCCTTTAACTAAAGAAGGTCTATATTATAGCTATATATATAAAGAATAGAGATACTTTTATTAATATTATATCTCTTCTATTAATAGTATTTAAGCTATATAGTAGTATATAGCTTAGTTATCCTATAACTAGCTAATAAACGCTTAGATATATACTTTTTATATACTATTTATTTGTTCTATAGCGCTATTAGTCTATAGATAAAATGCTATAAATAACTATTAATTAATTTTTAGAACTTTATAAACGCGATCTAAAGTACGCTAATAAATTAGCTCCCTCTATCAAATTTAATTATATTAAGTAACTAATAGTAAGCTACTACTTAGCTAAGGTAAGCTTAGACTACTATCTCTATCTTAATATTATGTAGTAAAATAAAAATAGCTCTTTTACTTAAGTAATTAGTAATAACTATAAGATAGCTTATACCTTTACTTATTAGTAGTCTCTTAATAAAGTTTATAGATGTCTTTTTTTATATCTAATCTAGTATTAGTAGTAGTTTAAGAAATTCTTAAGTATCTCCTTACTATAGCTTTATTCTCTTATAAATATTATTGTTTCTTATATAATATCTATTATTATCTAATATACTTAGCTAGAAGAAATCTTAGGTAACTAACTTATAAGTAATCTCTCTACCTAGGCATTTAGCTAAAAAAGAATTATAGACTTTTTTAATTATTTAAGTATATAGTTGTTTATTATTTAGTACTTATCTCTTACTTTAATATAGTTATTGCCGGGCTTCTTGTATGTCTGGATCCACGTAGTTAATATGCTTGCCTATACTAGCAAGCTAGTAATTGTCTTTATTAAGCATATTTTCTAATCGTTTATAGCGGTAATATATGAATAAAGATAGACTTAATAAACTCCCCTCTAGTGCTTCTTATATATTAAGCCTGTAGCCTTTACTACTACATAATTAACGACTACAAAATTAACAACTATATAACTATATTAGCCCTTTAAGCGCCCTCCGCCTTTTAGCCTACTAAACTTAACTAAATAAACTACCTTTTAACTCTACGTTGACTCTAGTCTTACGCCCTGTACCTGTTAACTCTACTATTTCTATAAACTCGCACATTTTATCGTTGCCGCATAGCCCTCACCTCTTCTAAGAATATAGTAATTCTCTCTAATTACTAATTATATACTCTAAGATAGAGTATTTTATACTTAAGCTTAGTAGAAACTTTTATATCTACTTTAGTACTACTTATACTACTTACTAGTACTATTAATATTTCTTAGAGCTTCTAGCTATAGTACCTTAAGTTCTAACTAGTCTATACTACTTTTATTAGTAGTAGCTTCTTATTAGTCTAGCTATTCTTTAGCTAGGCTAGAAAGCTCTTTATTTATTTTATATAAATTTTTACTAATATAACTTAGCTCTTAGTTAAGTTCTCTTTATTATTACTTACTTTTTATAGTAGTAAGATATTAGTGTAAAGATTTCAATAATATACTTTTATAAGCGTTTATCTCTTATATCTTTTAGTAAGTCTTATTCTCTTCTTAACAGCGTATTAGCTTTTATATTTTACTTCTTTAGCTAGTACAGTATCTTTATATTAAATTAGCTTAATAACGCAGCTTAGTAGATTTAATATATACTTAATTTATTTAGCTTTATAAATTACTTTAGATTTTTATAGTTAGTAATTACTTTAAAACTTTTTACTAAGCAGAGTTTAGCGTTCTATTCTTTTAGATATTATACTATAGCTAGTAGTTTTTTATTACATATTTTATAGTTATATTAATACGTATTCTTCTTTCTTAAGAAGTATATATAAGAGCATAGTATCTTATCTTTATTATGCTAAAATAGTACTCTGTTTATTATATTGCTAGAAGAGTTATAGTTTAGGACTATATCTTACTTAGAGCTAAATATTACTAAGATAGGTTCTATTATAATAATCTTCTTTAGCTTATTAATATAGCTTATTTATCTTTTCTCTATATGAAGCTTATATAGCCTATTAAATAGGTTAAAGAGGTAGTAATCTTTATAAATTCTCTTAAAGACTTCTAGTAAAAGTTAGTAAACTTAAGAAATAATTATATAATATAGTTTACAAGCGAGTCGCTTACCTAAGCGAGTCGCTTACTTTCCGCTAGCGTGCCAACGCTAACACTATAACGCGTAATAACTTAATAACGTAATAGTTAAACTATCTATACTAAATCTAACCTTTAACTTACTCTTTTTAATATTTAATTATAACGCGTTAAAAGCTAAAGATGTGCCGCCTCTATCTATAATTACTATAAAGAACCTTATCTAACTAACGCGCTAGAAAGCGCTCTTAACGTAATTATAAAGTGAACTTAAAGCGACTAGATAAGCTAAAAGAGGAGGCTATAGTTAAGCGTATTCTTAAGGAGTCTACGCGAGGATTTACGCCTATAATAGCTAATATTTAAGGAATAGCTAATAAACTCTTATATAAGCGCGCTAGTAACCTTATTAGTAAGAACTAAGTTAATAACTTTATTAAGAATACTCTAGAGCTCTATATATACTAGAGCTATTCTTATAATTACTAAAGAGCTACCTATAAGGACCTAGTAGCTATCTAGCGCTAGTTTAACCTAGTTAAGTCTATAAAAAGAGGTTAGGGATTATAGATAATAATATCTATAACTTTAATAAAACTAGCTTTATAGTAAGTAAGATTTTTTTATAGATAGTTATTATAGCTTTAGAGAGATATAAAAAAAAGAAGTAAATATAACTAAGTAACTATAAGTAAGTTATAATAATTAAAGGTATAGGCGCGTTAGATTACTAAATACCTCCTTTTATTATATTTATAGGTAAGGTGCTTATTAATATCTAGTTTAAAAACTTACCTCCTAATTAGGTCTTTAAGGTTAGCTTTAATAGCTAAAAAAATAACTTATTAGGCTTACTTAGTTAGATTATATTAAAAAGTATATAAAACGCTATACTATTAGAGAGTACTAACTACTAATAATTAATAGCTATAAAAGCTATTACTTAATAATTTTTAAATTACTATAAAAAAAGAATATTATATTTCTCTATATACCTACGCACTCTTTAAACCTACTATAGCCCCTTAATATTACCTACTTTTTGCTATTAAAGCGCGCGTATAGTAATATAATCTTAGGCTTAGTATATAACTATACCTACTATATTAGTAAAGAGACCTTTCTACTAGCCTTTAAGTCTACTTTTAAGTAAACTTTTATAAAAGGGAATATATAAGTAAAGTTTAGAAGTACTAGTCTAGTCTTATATAACTTATAGGCTATACTATTAAAGCTTAATATAGTATTATAAATACTAATTTAATCGCTATAATAGGTAGACGCCTAAGAGGTAAAAATACTACGTAATACCTATAAAGTTAAGGCTTAGAGTACTCTTATTTAATAAAGAGTAAGAAATTACCTTAGTTCTTCTATAAGTTTACTTAATAAGAAGGTTATATAGTTAAGTAAAGAGGCTTAGTAAATAGTATATAAAATAACGCTTATAATAAATAAAATAGCTAAGCTTTAAGAGGCTCTAGAGGAATTAAATAAGTATAAGAGCTATAAGTAGTAATATATATAGATAGAGAAGACTCTTACTATAAGTAAGGTATAAGAAGTATTAGCTAAATAGGTAGGTAGTAGTTATAGTAATAGTAAGAGTACGTTAATAAGGGTATAAGGAGAGAGGCGGTGCGGGCGTTATAAGTAGACTAGATATAACGCTCGTATTTATATAGTTAAGATTAATAGTGCTAGTAATAATAGCGATTCTAATAATTAATTTAGTATATTGTAATAGTTTATTAACTTTAATTAAGGTGCGTGATAACGTTTCGACGTTAGCGCGCTGGCGGAAAGTAAGCGACTCGCTTAGGTAAGCGACTCGCTTGTGAACTACGTTACCTTTTACTATCTTAGGTACTCTCTACTTTTTAATAGCTTTAACTTTATCTAGGTCTATAAAAATACTTTTCCCTATATTAATTATAAAACCTAAGTAGTTAGTAGATTTTACTTTAAATTTATATTTTTTAATATCAATATAGAGTCCTATACTTTAGAGATTACTAGGAACTTTTTAGATATAGTCGTAGTATTCTTATAGGCTACTATTAGTATAGATTAATACGTTATTAAGATATACTAAATAGAACTTATCTAGATACTATCTTAATATCTAATTAATATACTACTAGAAAGTACTTAGAGAGTTTACTATACTAAATAAAGTAGCTAACTACTTAAATAGACTAAAGTATATCCTAAAAGCTATCTTTTATTTATTACTTTTTACTATACGAATCTTATAAAAGGTAGTAATAATATCTAGCTTTATAAACTACTTAACCTTACTTATATTATAAGTATCTATTAGATAAGTAGTGAAGAGTATTTCTTTCTTTTAGAAATAGAATTAAGCGCGTAGTAGTTAATATGTATTTAAAGTCTTTCTCTTAGCTTCTTTATAAATAGGACTAGTAAAGAAGCTAGTAAGCTACTTATATAAATGAACTCTTTTTTTAGAAAAGTAATAAGCTCTCTTTAGAGTACTAGTAACTTACCTTTTAATATACTATATAGTAGGCTTTATAGTAGGTATAGCTATTAACTATTTTTTAACTTTAGCTTATTTTCTAGTCTACTCTAAAACTTTAGTATAAGAGAAGTTTTAATACTTTCTTTAGATTAAATAGCTTATACTAGCTCTAATACTATTTTAGTAGTAGTAACTTTATAGTTATTACTTTTTTTAGTACTAACGCTTTATTAATATCTATAATAAAAGTAGTAAATATTTATACTCTCTTCTTTAGGTCTTTAGATCTTCTTATAAGACCTATAAATATAGATACGCTTATCTAATATAAAGTATTCTAAGTTATAGTACTTTTATTATACCTTACTTAAATACCTTTAAATATATAAATAGGCTCCTTTTTACTAGAGTAATTAAGATATCTTAGTAGTTAATCTACTTTTTTTCTAACATAACTTCTTTATCTATACTATTAAGTATATATATATAGGTAACTTCTTAATAGCTATATGTATTAACCTTAAACTTAAAAACCTTATCTATCTCTAATATCTATCTATTAATTCTCTTTATAATCTAAGAGGTAATTAAGAAGCGCTCTAAATTACTTTAGTAACCGAATTCTCTACTAACTAATATATAGTATAAATACTTACTATTAATGAATATAGTAGTATTATAGATAGAGTTTATAATTAAGTATAATATAAGAAAAAGAGTATTTATATACTTCTACTAAAATTAGTTTTATTTACTATATATTTACTAATTTATCTTTTCAAGATTTAGACTAAGATTCTAATTTAGAGCTACTCTTTTTTTAAGTTATTTAATTCGCCTTTATCTATATTCTTTAGAGAAACTTTACTATCTAGTAGTAGCTGTTTTTATACTACTTAGTTTACTTTAGTACTCTTTACTTTAGAACTTCTTCTATAATACTTAGATATATATTCTTTTTTACTATAAGCGTAGTACTTAATCTAATTAGCGCTTAGCCTACTAGTTCTAGTACTTACTTCACTAGCTTTTATTAGTTCCTTATTTATCTTCTTAGATAGTAATAGTATCTAAATACTTTTTAGAGTTAACTACTGTTAGATTAAAGCACTATAGTAGAGGAGGGCAGCGCACAGATGCTAGGTGCGCTAGTACGACCTAGCAACTATAATAGCTAATTAGAGCATAGAGGCTCTTAGCACCCTCTAGGTACACCTAGCGCGACACAAACACATAGACAGAATATATAATATTATTAATATTATTAATTATTACCTTTTATCTAGAGTTCTATTAATAGTAAATATCTAATAATTAAAAGTCTTATTATTTTTACCTACTTACCTAAAATAGCGCTAAATAAAAGATACGCTACTATTATTCTATAAGAACTAGTAGACTATACAGCCTAGTTCTTATAGATTTAGACGTAATATATTACGTATAAACTCTAGGAAAAAGTTAACTTAGTATAGAATATTTTACCTTTTCTAGAACTAATAGAGCTAAGGGCCTAAACCTCGCTAACTACCTATCCGCCATAGGGATTAATATACTAGTACGAGTTACTAAACTAATAAACTTAGTATAATAAAACTATAGAGAGAACCTAGAATACTATAAACTATAAATTAAATAGTATAAAAGAGATAGATATAACTAAATATTAAAAGGAGTAGTTAAATATTCTCTAAATTATAGCCTTAATTTAGTTAACTATCTTAACTTATCTCTTACGTACTTACTATCTTCTAGGCGAGCTACTACGCACCTAGTTAAGAGATCTTAAAGATACTATTAGTCTTAGCGACTTCTAAGAGATAGAGCGAGTAAAAGACTACTACCTAGTAGTACTAAAGCTAATAAAGACTCTAGGCTAATAAGATACTTAGCTTACTAAATATAACTAAGCTACTATAATAGTAGAAAGAAATAACGTTCTAGAAACTAATCTAATATTATACTTATAAAAGAATTTATAGTCTCTATCTATAAGGTAGCGTCTACTTAGACTATAAATTTCTAAGATAATAGAAAAATAGCGCGAAGAATAACCTATAAGAAGATAATAAGTTATTTCTAAGAGTATATATAATATACTATCTCCTTAGAATAAGGAAGTATAAAGCGGCTTTTATAGCTTATAATAAAAGTATATCTAATATAGCTCTTAATAGAGGACTATAGCTACTACTTAAGACGCCGCGTAGTAGAGGTACTATATAACCTACTAGCTTAAATCTAAGAGATACCTTATTAATTCTATAGAATTTTTTATAAATAAAGTATTAGGGCTATTCTTATTAATAATAAGCCTTATAAGCTATAAAGTAGCCCGTATAGAAGCGAACCTTAGTATAGAGTAAAAGAGCTACCTCTAGATAAAAATACCTAGTATATTATTAGTATTATAAATAAGAATATATTACTACGTTAACTTAGACTTAGCTCTAAAATAGTAGATACTAAATAAAGCTATAAATAAACTAGTATAGTTTAAATATAGTAGTAATCTAATATTTAAAGGCTAATATAAAGATAAAGTATATCTTATACCTATATACTAGCTATTAAGCTTTTAGATACTTCTAAAGCTAATTAGTTACTCTATAAATAACTAGAAGGCTAAAGAATTATAGATAGATACTAATTTTACTACTCTCTTACTAAGTAAGATAACTAACTATATATACTCTCTCTTATAGTCTTTTATCTTTAATTTAGGCGCAACTTACTATATTATAAATAACTTAGACTATATCTATAACTACCGCCTACTATTATTAAGCGACTATATCTAGGCTAGTAGTATAAGGATCTAGATATAAGGGTATAGTATAATAGATATTACGCTATAATACTAAAAAAGAATAATATTAATAGTACTATATAATATAGTAATTTACCTAAAGATTATATATAATCTACTATCTTTCTAGCTACTATAGTAGAAGGGAATCTAGTAGAATACTAGATTAAACCTAATAAGTCTATATAGACTAGATAATTAACGTATTAGTAACTTATTAGAAACCTATAGCTAGTAGGTACTAAAGTATAACTCTCTACTTTAGGCCCTAGTCTATATATATAGAATTACTACCTATATAAAGTAAGGACTAAGGAAAGCCTTAGTAATACTATAGTATAAGAGACTTAGCTAGTTAGAACTAGTAGTAATTAAATATCTAGTATAGTAGTCTAAGAGGGTGCGAGTTTAAAAGGTAATAATAGTATAGTATAACTTCTATAGAAGAGTAAAGTTAAAAAGATAAGTTAAATACTTACTATAAACTAATAATAAAGGACTAGAAGAGTAACTAGTAATTAACTTTTATATATATAAGTACTAGACTATAGTAAAGAAGAAAAGCTAAATACTTATTACTAATTACTTCTTTAGCCTCTAGTAGGACCTATACTTTATAGATAACTATATAGCTAAGTTAATTATATAGCTACTTATAATTTTTCTTTTATTTCTAAAGAACTACTATAATATTTTAGTTAAAACTATTAAATTAGATATAAGATTACTATAGTAAAACTAAACGTTAAGCGCTAGCTACTAATATAGGGAATTAAGGTTAAGCCCTCTACCCTAAATATATAAGCTAAGAATAGTAGAGCTAAGCGCTTAGAAGTTATAAATAAAGAGAAGGCACGCGTAATACGCCTTAACGCTAATCTCTTTTAAAAACTATAGCTAGAAATCCTTTAAGCTATAGTATACCTATATAATAGAACTTAAAACTATAATAACTAATAGAAGATACTATATAAAGTCTTCTTTATAAAAGTAGTATTTAGTAATAAATAGTTACTTTCTTATAAAAGCTAAACCTTATATACCTAAAAGTATATAGCTATAAGGCCTTTATAATAAAATAATACCTATAAAAAGAAGTTACGCCTCTAGCGCCTTAACCTAAAGGTATAGATTAAATACTTAGTTAGATACTAGTCTACTAATATCTACTAAATCTAGATACCTTTACTCGCTAAAGTAATTAGTTTAAGAGATACTACTTTTAATAAGAACTTAGTATTTAATAGTAAAATAAAAGACCTAATAGAGAGCCTTATATATAGTAGGCTAGAAGAGATAGTAATATATATCTAGACTATTAAGCTACTAGCCCTAATATAGTAACTAGAAAGAAAGTCTTTCTTTAAAAATAGTACTTTAGAAGAATTAGGTAACTAGAAAAATAAAAGTTAGTAAAGTAACCTACTAAGATACTACTAAAGGAGGAAGATTTAAGATAGCTACCTAACTTTTCTAATAATACTACTACCTATAGCGTTACTTATACAGCTAATAACTAGAATATTACTAAATAAAAAGAACTAGTAGAGAATACCTAAGACTACCTTATAGGTAGTAGTATTTATAGTAAGTACTTAAGTTAGAAAAGTTAGAGAGTACTAAGAAGTAAAAGTAGAGAAAGTAATAATTAAGAGGTTACTTATTAAAGGCGTAAAGCTCTATTATAATTAACTATTACCTTTAGTAATATACTAAATTAAGCTTAAGGACTATTTAATAGAAGATATATTTAAAGAAGCTAAATAAACCTTTCTTACTAGCTACTACTAAGTAAACTTATAGTTAAAAATACTTATAAAAAAGACGAAGTAGTTAGGATAGTAGATTCTAGACTATATAAAGGTATATACTTATAAATTTAATAAGTACTACTAACTACTTATATATAAGGCGCGACTAGTCGTTAGAGGTAACTAGTAGCGTAATATTATAGCATAAGATATATATATAGTAACTCTTATTTATAGGTCTTTCTAGATACTAATAGTAATTATAGTAAAATATAACTTAGAACTTTAGTAGTATAATATAATAAATACTTTTATATATACTACTATTAACTAAGAGGTATTTATAAAGATACTATATAGTTATTAGAAGCTAAGTACTATTTTTAGACTAAATAAGATACTCTATTAGCTACGTATCTTACTATTACTCTAGTAGAGAGAGTTTATTAGTACCTTTAGAATACTTAGATTCTAGGAAGTTCCCTATAAACTTTACTATTTTATTAAAGATAGTATTATTATATTCTTCTATATAGATAATATTATTCTCCTTTAATATAAAGATATAGAGACTAAGTATAGTAAGTTATTAAGCGTTTTTAGATTAAGTACCTCTTTACTAGTAGAAATAATCTTTAGTAGTTTCTAAGTATTAAGATTATTAGAGACTAAAAGTTAAGAACTATTTAACTATTCTAGGTAGCCTATATAGAGAAGATTAGTAGACTAGCTAACTATACTAATATTAGATATATACGCCTATAATAATAGCTAAGCTACTACTATAAAATAGCCTAGCCTCTTTATTAGAGATTAATAAGTACTAGCGTAAAATAGGATTACTTCTCTTTATAGCTATAACTACTAAACTAAATATCGCCTTTATAACTTTATAACTCGCCCGCTTTCTATTAAACTTAGAATAAGAGTATTATAACGCTATAGATAAAGTCTTACTATACTAACTTATAATAAAGTATCTAGTACTCTAACTTAGAGATAGTATAGGTCTATAAATAGCTAGTAACGCCTTCTTTACTAATAATACTCTAAGTAGGAAGAGCTCTTAGAGCTACGTAATTAAGCTTTTTAATAGGCTTATTACCTAAAAAATAAATAACTAAGATATAGTTACTACCTCTATAATAAAAGCTAAGCTTCTTACTTTATTATAAGTTATAAAAGAAGCTTTATTTATCTTAAGACTACTAAGGAGCTAAGTATATTACTAGAGAACCCTATAGTTACTATCTAATATAATAATAAGTAGATAATCTACCTAATTATAGAAAAGATCTCTAAGCTTTAAACTAAGCTTAGGTATATTAATATTTATAACTACTAGATTAGATAAGAGGTCTCTATAGTAAGATATCTATTAAGTATACCTACTATAGATAATAGTAGAGAGTTTTACTAAGGCGCTACTACTAAATAAGTAGCTAAAGTTCCTATAGTAGCTAGGTCTTATCCCTACTAAGATAATTATAGCACAAAACTAGGTACTACTTAAGAATATCTAAAGAAACTTAAAAGTCTTATAGTTTAACCTACTATATAATTATAAGTCTAGCTTATAGGCGTTAAACACCTCTAAGCTAAAGAGGTATATTAGATTAAAGTACTATAGTAGAGAAGAGTAGTATATAGATACTAGGTGCGCTAGTATAACTTAGTAACTGTAATAGCTAATTAGAGTATAGAGGCTCTTAGTACCCCTTAGGTACACCTAGCGCGATATAGATACGTAGATAGAATATATAACGTTATTAATATTATTAATTATTACCTTTTATCTAGAGTTCTATTAATAGTAAATATCTAATACTACTCTACTACCGTATATACTTATTAAGCTTAGATTATTAGACCTACTTAGTATAAGTTATTAGATATCTAGATAGCTTTATCAATAAGCTACTTATATAATAGATTTTGATCTACTATAGCAAGGGCTTCTTATAACTTTATATAAAGGCTTTTTAGAAATATAATTTTCTTTACTATCTTACTAATGTATTTACCTAACTAAATCTTTAGCTAGTAATACTCTATATAGGAGTCTCTAACTAATAGCTTACTTTACTTTAAGTTTAAGAGCTAACAAAAAGCCATTAACTTCTAGAATAAGTTATTATATTACTAGTTTATAAAGTACTAGAAGTTATTAATACTACTATAGTTATAGTATTTTTTAGTCTAGAGTAGTATTATATTTATAGCCTTACTAGAATACCTACTTACTATATACTTTATCTAAGTAACGCTCAAAGCTTTCTTATATTTATATTAAAGTTTTACTTTTACTTTATAGTAGATAGCTAAGTATTTTAATCTATCTTAATTAGATAGTTCTAGATAGGAGAATTTACTCTTTATAGAAATAGGTATTAGCGCGTAGAAGAGAGGTATATTAGTATATATAGGTGTTTTAACTTAAGAAGCAGCTAAGAAGAGTTTAGTAGTATACTATTTTTTTAAAACTTATAGCTAACTAGCTATTAGTTCTAGTAGACTTATTATTTAAATTATTATCTAGAATATATTATTCTCTTAGGCTTATAATTGTTAGCCTATTATTACTACTATAGAGTTCTTAGAAGAGGTGAGGGCTATACGGCGACGATAAAATATACATGTTTGTAGAAATAGTAGAGTTAACGGGTATAGGGCGTAATACTAGAGTTAATGTAGAGTTAAAAGGTAGTTTATTTAGTTAAGTTTAGTAGGCTAAAAGGCGGAGGGCGCTTAAAGGGCTAATATAGTTATATAGTTATTAATTTTATAGTTATTAATTATATAGTAGCGAAGGCTATAGGCTTAGTATATAAGAAGTACTAGAGGAGAGTTTATTAAGTCTATCTTTATTTATATATTACTACTATAAATAATTAGAAAATATACTTAATAAAGATAAATACTAGCTTACTAGTATAAGTAAATATATTAACTACGTAGATCTAGACTTATAAGAAGCCTAGTAAAATAAATTAAAAGTAGGGCCTAATTACTTAGTTAAATAAGTAAAAAGAGATAATAGCTTTAGCAATATAAAGCGGTCTACTTAAAAGAATTAAAGGTGTATAATAGTAATAGCGATAGTAAGTATATTATATACTAACTATTTATATAGATAAGGGCGAAGATATATAAAAGTATTAAGAAATAGTAGAGACTTTATAGGAAGATAGATAAGCTAGAGAGTAAACTAAATAACTATAAGTCTCTATTAATAGATAATAAGAAAGACCTTAGGTTATTAGAGTAATAGGAGGCACTATATAAAGTTCTTTATATACGTAAGATAAAGCTAACTTTATAAGGTATTTAGTAGAGTAGTTAGTAAGTTATTTAATAGTATTATAAGAAGTTAATAGGCTAATAAGTATTAGATATTATAAAGAGTTATAGGCTTAAGAGACTATAGAGGTATAAGCTAGATATTATAAACTATAGGGGTATTATAGGTTTAAGAAAGTATCTTCTATAGTATATATTATAATTAAACTTATACTACCTATAAGTATTTAATATAGTAATATTATAGTATTAGTAGTAGTAGTTAGTAACTACGCTTACAGTCTTACGTAGGCTTTGCGGCTTAATTAGTATTTCTCTTAAGCTAGGCGACTATGTCGCAATTACTAAGTAGTAACTAGCCTAGATTAGTATCTAGATCTAGTGCCGAGTTACTATAGAGTTCTAAGAGACTTTTAGTAGCTCTTATAGTAATTCTTTAGCTTCTACTACTCTCTTTATTTATCTTATAACTTTATTTATAAATAAATCTATAGTAACTTTTTTTTACTTATTATTTCTAAGTATCTATATAATTTTTAAGTATAATTAGTTATTAAGTACTCTAGCGAGGTACTTTGCAAAAGCGTATATAAATAGCTTATTAGTATTATAGTTAAAAAGGTTAACTTCTATTCTAAATAGTAGAGAGCTTTTTATAAGCTTTTATATCTATAGCCTACTTCTTATAGTAAGGACTAATAAGGCTTCTAATTAACTTATATAGGTAATTTTTTTATTGCCTACTTCTCTTTAGTAAGAAACTAGTAGAGCTTATTTTTTACTTATTTTTTATAATAAGGCTTTTCTTAATAACTTTTAGTAGTTATAATAAGTTATAACTTTTAGACTTAATTTTTATACTTATGAATTTCTCTTAGCTATTTCTTTAGCTAAGTATTATAGCTTATACCTCTTTATAGAAGACTAATAAGACTTTTAATAATACTTACTACTATAGTAAGAAGTTATTATCTATTCTTTAATTATTTAAAGACTAGTAGGGTTTCTACGACTTTTACTTACTATCTTATAAAGTCTTTTATAGATAGTAGGACTTATACCTTAATACTTTTAAAGTATTAAATAGGGCTTTTCTAAATAATATTTAGTAATATAGCTTAGATTTACTTAGCTAACTAATATTTATTTACTCTAAATATTTATAAGGCTAGTAGTATATTTAACTAAGTATTATATAAGGCTATAGTCTTAGGCTTACTATTTATAATTGCTTTTACCTACTTATTATCTAAAGGCCTATTATACTTTTAAGTAATACTATTTTATATAGTAGGTTACTCTACTCGTACTTTAAAGTAGTAGTTAAAAGAATTAACGCGCTATAAAGTAATTAAGTTTTATAGTAAGGCTCTACTAATTAGAATTAAATATAAAATATAAGAGGCAACGCTTAGTAAGCTACTATATAGGTATAGTAAAGTTATATTTAATAGAGAAGAGAACTATAAGCTATCTTATAAAAGTTATTTAGAGAGTAGCTATAAATAACCTTCTATTTATAGACTATATAGATAGTCTAAGCGTTATTTAGACGCAAGTAGTTAATCTATGCGTCTTACGCACGTAACTAAGATATTATTAAGTATTTACTAACTAGGCTCTAGCCTATTATACTAAGAACTTCTCAGACTAATAGATAAGTATATCATTAACATTATTAAAGGAGATACTATAGTAGTCTATACTATTAACATAGAGTAGAAATAGTATTTTATATATTTTATAGTAAACTTAATTATTCTAATATATATTTATATTTTAATATTACTAAGAGAGATATACTCTAAGTTATCTTTAAATTAATTTAATATTATTTTATAGTTTACTTCTTAATTTTTAAAGGTTTAATATAGTATAATACTATAACTTATTACTTATTTACTATAGATACTCTAGTAATACTAGTAATTATATAATACTCTAAAACTACTTATATCTATATGTTATAAACAAACACTAGATGTCTCCTCTAGTTAAAGGATACGAGGTTAAAGGCTAACTATCGCACAATAAAGAGGTTATAATTAGCGTAAAACGCACAGATTACGTAATATAGTATCCTACTAAGATACAACATCTCGCTAAGAGGGTAGATATTATAATACCTTAAGATACTAAGATATTAGAGATATCTATAAATGCTATAAGCTTAGTAGAAAGACGCAGATATTAATAGATTAGGTAATGAGTATATAGTTATAGAGGATTCCCTTAATATACTTATTATAGTTAACTTATTTTATAGTTCGTCTCTTACTTAGATTAATACTTAAAGTTATTCTATTACTTATAGAATTAGATTATTATTACTAAATACTTACTATCCCTATTATATTACTAAATAACTAACGTAGACTTAATAACGTTAGCCTTACCTACTTTAGTATAGACTAGAATTTAGAGTAGTATACCCTCTATATTAATACTTTAACTACCTACAGACTTTTAGGAAGGTATTTTTAGTAAGTTATTTAAGTAAAATAAGAATATATTAGTTAATAGGAACTCTACTATAATAAGCTATAAGGCTAGGTAAGCTCTACTCTTAGATAATAAAATACTAGACTAAGATACTAAGTTAGAGACTAAAAAATAGACTCTAGACTTAGGCTAGCACCTATAGGAAACTATAAATAATCTTAAATAATAATCGCGAACTTAGGTAAGATAGATAATAGCTTTAATAGAAACTATTAATTAGCTAATAGCTTAGCTAATAGCTATACTAAATAAAAAATAATAAGTACTATATAAGCCTAAGATAGCTACGCTAGAGAAGTATAAAAGCGGGAGATTAAAACTCTATATATTTCTTACTAATATTAACTTATACTATAAGTATAATAAAGTACCTTATAAATTAGAAAAATATTCTTATAGTAAGTATATATAAAAGGGAAAGTAGCTAGCTAAATATAGCTATATATTAAAGATTACTTTTATAATCTAGCTATAAGAGAAGAAAAGAAAGAAACCTAAACTCTAGTTTTAAGTTAGACTAACTTTAAAAATAAAATAGAATATATCTTTAGTAAAGTAGATATAGAGAACTAAGTAGAGAAAGTAATTACTTACTTAAAGTAAACTAAATTAGTATTAATATATATAGCTAAGTTTAAATAGCTATAGTTATAAATTAACTAGAATAATACTATACTCTAAATAGTATTTAAGAATAGTTTAAAGGAAATAATTAAAAATAGCCTAGTATACTATAATAAGCTAAGAAATCTATATTCGCTTATAGAACTAGCTACCTAAATTAATAACTATTTATAAGAGAGAATAGAGTAAAGAAAAATACTTTCTTAGCCCCTAATATAAAGAAATACTAATAATAGATTAAGATTAATAAGAAAGAAGATATTATTATAACTAATAAAGTATAGAAATAATTTAAGAATTAAAAGACTTAAAGAGAATATTTAGATAGACTATCTAAGAAGAGCGCTAGAAACGCTATAATAAGAAACTATATCTATAATATAGTAAAGTTAGATACTTTTATAAAGATTACTTAAAGAATAATACTAAAAAATAAGAAGCTATTAGAATTAGAATAGTTAATAAAGTATACTCTACCCGCGTATTATATAATTACTAGATAATAATATTAGTATATAGACTTATATAATAAAGCTTAGATACTAAGTAATAAGGCTATAAGCTTATACTCTAGGTAAAAGAGGTACCTAATATAATATTATAAGATAAAACTACGCCTATAGACTAGTTAGTAACTAGTACTAAAGTAAGATAAAGGTTAGTAGAATATAGGTATTAAGTATATAAAAAATAAGAATATATAACTAAGAATTATTATTAGAAAGAATAAATTACTATTACTAGCTTTAAAGCTAAAGAAATAGTATACTAAGCTATACTAAAGTAACTATACTTTAAAGACTTAGAGATATAGAATAATAAACTTATAGCTCTTAGCGTATTAGAATAGAAGACTAAAAAGTATTAAGCTACGTACTAGACTAAATATAAGCTAAGATATAAGTTCTATAAAAGATAATATAGAACTATTAGATAGTAGATAAATAATAAATAGTATAAAATACTTCTTAATAAAAAATATTAGATAGAAAACCTATATATATAAGAAGCTAGAACTATTAAAATAGTAGAGAAATTAGGATAACTTCCTACTACTAAAGGAGTAATATAAGAATCTATACTAGCTTAACTATAAAAATAAGTATAACTACTACTTTATATAAAAAGAATAATTTAGAAGATAAAAGGATAATTACTACTACCTAAATCTAAGAGATAAAGATACTTAGTAGAAGTATATTACCTGTATAAAACTCTAAGAATAGAACTAGTATAGTATAAGCTTATATACTAGACCTTTTATTATAATAATAATTACCTAATATATTAGGACGTAAAGTTTAATATAGGCTACTTTCTAAAGAAATAATCTAAAAGGTAAAGTTAGTTAAAAAACTAGAATACTACTAAGAATAAAGTTATACTAGTATAAGTAATTCTAAAATAACTCTTTATAATATATAGAACTTAGAGCTATAGAATCTTAAGTTAAAAGTAAAGATAGCGTATATAGATATAAGATTATAGTAATTATAGATAGTAATACTATATAGATAGTATCTTATTCTAAGCTATAGAGAGATATAATATACTATACTAAGTTAAAGACTAACTAGTATAAGTAGTATTAGCTAATAATAACTCTATAATATATAGAGATAGCGTAATAAGACTAGAGACCTAACTAGTATTACTAGACGTAGTAGAGATAGAGGACTAAAAAATATTAATATTATAGATCTTAGAGAAGAAGATATATTAATTAGCTATAATTAGTTAATTAAGTATAATCTAGCTATTAATTAGCTATAAAAAAGAATACTTAGCTAAGAACCTACGCGTAAGGTTACTAGAGTATAAAAAGAGATAGGCCTAATAATCTAGAGCTTACCTTAGAATAGAAGGATTAGTATAATTTTACTTTATAAGATTATAAAAATCTATAAAAAGGACTCTTAGAAGATAGAAGTTATTTAGATATAATAAGTTATAACTATAAAAGAAGAACTAGTACTACTAAATATACTAGAAGAGTATAGAATAAATAAGTTTAGAGAACTATTTAAGAAAATAAAAGTAACTAAGTTAGTAGAATACTAAGAATAAGATTATAAGATTCTTATTAAAGATAGTACTAAGCTTATTTTAGAACTAATATACTTAGTTACATCTAAGTATAAAGCTAAGCTATATGAGTATATTAGAAAAAATCTAAAAAAGAGATTTATCCGCGAAAGTAGTAGCTAGATAGCCTCGCTAATACTATTTATAAAGAAGCCTAATAAAAAGTAGTAACTAATATTAACTTTAAAAAGTTAAATAGCGTAATAATTAAGAATTAATATTCTTTACTACTAATAATAGAGCTTATAGATTAGATCTAAAGAGCTAAGTAGTTTATAAAATTTAATATTTAGAAAAGATTTTACGATATTTAAATTACTAAAGAATATAAGTAGAAAATAGCTTTAAAATAAAATATAAACTATTTAAATATATAGTTATACTATTTAGATTAATAAACGCGCTAATAACTTTCTAATTAGTTATTAATAAAATACTCTATAAGTACTTAGGAATCTTTTACTAGCGTACTTAGATAATATACTAGTATATTCTAAGAGAACGCTTAAAGAATATATTAAACTTATTAAGAAAGTACTTTAGAAGCTTAAGAACTATAAGTTATACCTATAATCTAAGAAGTATAAGTTTATATATAGAAAATAGAGTACCTAGAGTTTATTATTTTAATAGAGGGTGTTAAAATAAATCTAAAGAAAATCTAGACTATATAAGAATAGCTAATATCTAAAATAATTAAGAAATATAATTCTTTCTAAGATTTATAAACTTTTATAGAAAGTTTATTAGAAACTACTCCTAGATTATAGCACCTTTTATAGAGATTATAAAGAAAGACGTAAGGTTTAAATAGGAAAAGGAATACTAGAAAGCTTTTAAATAACTAAAGTAGGTATTTTATAAAGCTTTAGTACTAGAAATATATAATTTAAAATATAAGATATAAGTTAAGACTAATATGTTAGATAATACTCTTAGCGCTATATTATTATAGTAGAGTAAAGATAGAAAATAGAGACTAGTATTCTACTATTTTAGAAAGTTCTCTAGAGTAGAACTTAATTATAATATATAATAAAGAACTACTAAAAGTAGTTAATACCTTTAAATAATGGGAAGTCTATTTACTAAGACTCTTATATTAAATTAATATATTTCTAATTACTAGAACCTAATAAGTTTTATAATAATAAAGAAACTTAATAAAAGATAAGTCTAATAAGCTAAAATACTCTCTTAGTTTAACTTTAAGATTACTTATAGAGCTAGATTACTTAATAGAGCTATAAACGCTCTAAGCTAAAGATCTAACCTATACAAAGAAAGTTATAAAGAACTATATAATATAGTACTTAAGTAGATACTTAATAGTAGTCTAAAGTATAACTAGCTAGAATTAGCTAAAGTAGCTAAGCTAAGATAATAGGTTATAATATTATAAATATAGTAGTAGTAGAAGGCCGCTAGCTAGTAACTAGACTTAGATAGTATAAGTTATAATAACTTACTATAAAATAAGAAGGAGTACTAAAATATAATTTAAAAAGAGTAGATATATACTTCTATATATAAGGAAAAACCTTATTAAAGAACTATATAAGTCTCTAGAGTATAAGTATATAGAAGTAAAAGAAGTAGTTAGGAGACTAGTAAAGGAATTATAATACTATATTTATAAATATAGGTATAAAATATCTTAGGTAACTATTTAGTATATTATTAGAATAAGCCTAAAAGATATAAGCTCTATAGCCTATTATAGCCCTTAACGCTACTATAATAACTATAAATAAGTATAATAATAGACTTTATAGTAAAGCTTCTATAATTATTAGAACTAGAATCTATAAGACTTTATAATACTATCTTAGTAATTATAGATTAATTAACTAAAGTAGTAAAGTTTATACCTACTAAAGAATTAATAATAGTAGAAGAGTACGCCTATAAAGTTATAAAGGTACTTATCTTAGAATATGGGATATCTAAAGAGTTATTATAGACTATAATAAACTATTTACTTCTAAATACTAGAGTATATTTCTAGTAAAGTTAGATATAAAAAGAAACTTTTAATAAGCTTATACTTAGAAATAGATAGCTAGACGAAAAGAATAAACTAGATATTAGAATAGTATTTAAGAATATACGCTAATAAGCTATAAAATAACTAGATTAAACTCCTACTAATAGTATAACTAGCTCATAATAGTATAAAATTTATAATAATAAAGTAGTTACTTTACTATATAAACTATAAATATAAGCTAGTTGCTTATTAAGATTTAAAGAATATTAAAAGTATTATAGTAAGAGTAGATAATAAAGTATACTTTTTTTAAAAATTATATAAATAACTAAGCTAGAATATTACTTAGAGAAACCTTATAATATCTAAGAGTAGAAATAAATAAAGAATTAAGAGACTAACTTTTAAAAAGAGGGATAAAGTTTTCCTATTAAGATAAACCTAAAAACTTAAAGGCTATATAGAAAATTAAATAATTTTTAACTAAGACTATTTAAAATTCTAGAGATAATAGGCTTAGTAAATTATAAACTTTAGTTACTACTAAGTATACGTATCTACCCTATCTTTTATAAGAAACTACTAGAACTAGTACTACTAGATACTAGTTAGTAATAGATATTAAACTTAAAAATAATAAGTATAAGTTAAAGAAATTAAGAACTTATAAAAAGATAGTTATTAGTAGAAGTACTTAGTTAAATAGTAAGAATAGCTAGAGAGCTATAATATATAAAAACTAAAATAGAATTTTATAAACTATAAGAAACTAGTATAGAATTACTACTAAAAGTATCTAATATAGTAGGGACTAGATCCCTAAGAAGGAAGAAAAGATTAAAAAAAAAATTAAAAAAGTTAAGTTTAGCTTATAACTAGCCTATATTAGCTAGAGATCTAAATAGTAATAGTTTAATAGTAGAAAGGTCTATACTAGAGGTAGAGTTCTCTTTAACCTACTCTTTCGCATAATTTTAAATAGTAAAAATCGCGAAGTTATAATAAGTAAAAGACTACTTCTATTTTTAAACCTCTTAGAGCTTAAGCTCTTATTAAGATAGCTAAGTATCTAGCTATGTACGCTACGCTTTTAGATAAGCTACTAAAAGCTCTTTCTTTTATACTCTTTCTATATAATTCTTTACTCTTCCTTAGGAATAAATAGACTATATTTCGTATTAACTAAAATATACTTAGTATAGTAACTAGAAGATATCTTTATAAAGTAGCGAAGCTTCTTCTCTTTATATTACTTATAGTAGAAATCTATCTTTAAGCCTTCCTATTTTACACACGTAGTATAAGCGCGCTTCTAATTAGTTAATAAGTATAAATAAGAAGTATAAGATTTTAAGACCTTAAGTATAGTTAGGAAGGTATAAAGGAAAAAGAGTATATAATATAATAAGTATACTAAAGCCTTATATATAACCTATATTATAGATTATAGTATAAAAAAATAAAACTCTAAGGTATTAAGATAATAGCCCTAAAAAGGGAGATAGTATTATAAATAAATACTAAATATCTTCTTTAGTTAAAGGATATAAAGTTAAAGGCTAACTATTATATAATAAAGAGGTTATAATTAGCGTAGAGCGTATAGATTATATAATATAGTATCCCGCTAAGATATATATTTTACTAAGAGGGTAGATATTATAATACTTTAAGATACTAGGATATTAGGGATATCTATAGATACTATAGGCTTAGTAGGAAAATATAGATGTTAATAGATTAAGTAATAAGTATATAGTTATAGAGGATTCCCTTAATATACTTATTATAGTTAACTTATCTTATAGTTCGTCTCTTACTTAGATTAATACTTAAAGTTATTCTATTGCTTATATAGAATTAGATTATTATTACTAAATATCTACTATCCTTATTATGTCGCAAGACAACCGACGCGGACTTAACAACGTTAGCCTTACCTGCCTTAGTATAGACTAGGATTTAGAGTAGTATACTCCCCGTGTTAACACTATATTAGTAGTTAAGTATAACAGCGCTAGATCTAGATGCCGATCTAGGCTAGTTACTACCTAGTAATTGCAATATAGTCGCCTAGCTTAAGAAAAATACTAACTTAGCCGCTAAGCCTACGTAAGGCTATAAGCGTAGTTACTAACTACTACTACTAATATTACGATATTACTATATTAAACTCTTATAGGTAGTATAAGCTTAATTATAATGCGTACTATAGAAGATACTTTCTTAAACTAATAATACTCTTATAGTTTATACTATATAGCTTATACCTTATAGTCTTCTTAGCCTATAACTCTTATAATCTCTTATACTTATTAGCCTATTAACTCTTATAATACTATTAAATAACTTACTAACTACTCTACTAAATACCTTATAAAGTTAGCTTTATTTTACGTATATATAAGACTATATAGTACTATCTATTACTCTAATAATCTAAAGAATTTCTTATTATGTATTAATTAATACTTATAGTTATTTAGTTTACCTTCTAGCTTACCTATTTTCTTATAGAGTAACTCTATTATTTCCTAATACTTCTATATATTCTTACCCTTATTTATAGAAATAGTTAGTATATAATATACTTACTATTACTATTACTATAACGTACTTTTAAATACTTTAAGTAGACCGCTTTATATAGCTAAAGCTATTATCTCTTTTTAACTTATTAAACTAGGTATTTTAGCCTTACTTTTAATTTCTTTTACTAAGCTTCTTATAAGTCTAGATCTACGTAGTTAATATACTTACTTTTACTAGTAAGCTAGTATTTATCTTTATTAAGTATATTTTCTAATTATTTATAGTAGTAATATATAAATAAAGATAGACTTAATAAACTCCCTTCTAGTACTTCTTATATACTAAGCCTATAGCCTTCGCTACTACATAATTAACGACTATAAAATTAATAACTATATAACTATATTAGCTCTTTAAGCGCCCTTTACCTTTTAGCCTACTAAACTTAACTAAATAAACTACTATTTAACTATACGTTAACTCTTATATTACGCTCTATACCTGTTAACTCTACTATTTCTATAAACTCGCACATTTTATTATCGCTGCATAGCCCTTACCTCTTCTTAGTTAAGTATAAAGAGGTCGCTTACCTCTTTAGTAATATTATTACTTGTATATAGATTGATTTTTATGATAGCGTTAAGAGTAGTAGTATTATCAAAGTTATATACTATTATTTCTTCATTAACTATACTATAAGTAGTAGTAAGAAACCAGAATTTTATATTAAAATAGTTATTATTAAAGAATGTATTAAGTTCTTTATTTATATTCCTATTATTACTATTATATTAATATTAATATCTTTAAACTATATAAAAAAGGCTTTTTAGTCTATATTAATATTATAGGTCTATATATATATTTAGTAATATTATTATACTTTCTTTTACTCTTCTCTAGAGTAATAGGTTAACAAGTAGCCTAGCCTATTATAAATATAGTATTTCTATTATTTCAGGGCTATATATTATTATTATATTATAGGCGAATAAAGCTATATTAAAAGTAGAACTTTTTGAAGTTATAGCTATAAAGTTCTTTACTTTAGCTTTATATACTATAGTTTTATAGTCTATTATATTATCTAGTATTATGATAGTTATATTAATAGTTTATATAATATATTTTTACTTAGATTAAACATCATATAGTTAAACTATAAGCGTAGATAGTAGTGCGTTTAGTTACTAATAGTATTATATAGTTCTAAAGTCATAGCTTTAATAGTTATAGCTAAGTAGATAAAAACGATACTATAGGCTTTAATATCTTAATAGATAAAAATAAGTTAGTTTATAAAAGCTTACTTACTTAGTCTATTTTATTAAGTTACTACTTAGTCTAATAGCTAGAGCATATTAATAACTATATTAAGATAATAAGTAAGTATCTTATGAGAGTTATAGGTAATAATATCTTTTAGTATAATAGTATACTATTTACTTTAAAATATTTCGTAGTTCTTACTTATATAAAGTACTTCTTTAGTTACTTAATAATACTTTTATAGTCTAGATTAAGTAGAGTCATATAGTTATAGTAGTACGCTAAGGCCTTATCTTTAAGTATAGTAGATACTATAGACTTTTACTATATATCTATTATAAAAAACTTTTCTATAGTAGTCTGTAAGGATAACTATCTTATAATTAATAATATTATACTTATTACTATTAAACTTCTTCTATTTTACTATAAACTTTTATAAAGTTAGTAAAATATTTATATTTATCTAAGTAAATAAAGCTATATAACTTATATTTAAGTTCTAAGTTAAGAAGTTACTACTTTACTAAGTTACTTTAGCTTATTATACCTCTTCTACTATTTAGTAGTACTTAAAGTCTAAGTTAAGTAATATAATATTAAGCTTATTAATAGGCTAGTTAGAAGATTAAGTATAAATACGAATATTACATAGCTATTATATAATAGTATTATAGCTATTCTTCTTAAAGTAAATACTTTAGTTATAGAGTATATTTTTAACTACTATATAGACTTATTATTTATTATATTAAAGCAGGTAATAGACTATTCTATAGATATCTCTTAGAAGTCTTAATAAGTATAATATTAAAGTCTCTATTATCTTTAGTCTATACTAATTAGTTAATAGCAATAGTGTTTATCTAATTAAGAATAATTATATTAGTTATAAATTAAGTTAGGTATTAGTATGCTTATTTTGATATACCTTTAGATACTATTACTAAGTAATAATAATTAGAAGTAAATATCTAGTAGTGTTCTTATAGATTATAAAGTTTCTTATAAGTTACTTATCATAAAGTTAATTATAATAAGTCATTTACTATTAATATTATTAAATTTTCTATATAGTTAATATAGATTTCTAGTTTTAAATCTCTTTTGGACTCTAGCGTAGGTGCATGCTTCGCGTGCTAGTATGCTTCGCGTGCCACCCAAAATCCCTAACAAAATCCAAAATTACAGGGGTCTAAATGTAGAGATCTACTTAATAGAATTCTTTAAAAACTTTAAATAAAGGCTGCACTTATATAAATAATAGTATTCTAGAGTTATAGAATACTAACCCTAATAGAGAAGAAGTTATTAAGATAAAGCTCTCTCGCACGGGCCACCTTCTAGTATCTCTATAACTAAACTAGCTAAAGCTTAGTAATCTTAGAGTCTTAGTAGTTATAGCTCTAACAGTTATCTATTAAATGTTTAGAAAATTCTATTAAGTAGATCTCTAGATTTAGACCCCTGTAATTTTGGATTTTGTTAGGGATTTTGGGTGGCACGCGAAGCATGCTGGCACGCGAAGCATGCACCTACGTTATTAGCTAAAATAAATACTAATAAGTAGATTTATGCTTTAAACTACTTAATATAATATAAGATTATATAGAGTTACTTCTTTACTTAGGCTATATAGACGTGATACTAATGGGCCCTCTATATATAGATATCTTACGAATCTATAGTTCTATTAACTACAAATTAGTATTAATATAGTAAAAGTGTTATATATTAGAGTTATTATGATAAATAGAGTAGAGTAATATTTAAATAGTTCTAAGTAAGAGCTTAGTAGAGAGATCTCTATATATATATGTAAGCTAGGCGAGACGCTTAGCCTAACTAGTAGCCTAAGCGTATAGCCAAGAGAGCTTACTAGGCTAGCTATATATATATATCCAAATAGAAGTTTAAAGTAAAGTACTTTGATACTTATCTTAAGATTTACCCTACTAAGCTTAAATATACTCTTATTTAACTTAACTTTAATTTATAAACTTTTAATTATTATTATTAAAACGCTTACTTATTTTATATTATTAGTAGTTAGATGAATTTAAGAATATATATTAACCTTAACTTAAGTAAAACTATTACTACTAGTCTTTTTACTATAAGCTTAGTTCTTTAACTTAAGCTTAATTAATTTATACTTTTTAGTTTCAAACTTAACGCTGGTAACCTATCTAAGTATATATAATTTAATAGAAGCATCTATAAAGAACTTCTTAAGCTTTCTAAAGGCTTTAGTATCTTTATAGCTTAAAGTATTAAGAATTATACTAATAATTACTTACATTGAATTAGGAATAAACTTATATATATAACTACTTTTATACTTAGAGTAATACTTAATATAAGCGCTTATCGGCGCTAGATCTAGACAATAATCTAGGCTAGTTACTACCTAGTGATTATAATATAGTCGCTAAGCTTAAGAAAAATACTAACTTAGCTACTAAGCCTACGTGAGGCTATAAGCGTAGTTACTAACTACTACTACTAATATAATAATCTTACTATATTCAACGCTTATACGTAGTATAAGCTTAATTATAATATATACTATAAAAGATACCTTCTTAAACCTATAATACTTTTATAGCTTATACTATATAGATTATACTTTTAATGTTCTCTTAGCCTATAACCTTAGCGCTAGATCTAGATACTAATTCGGGCTAGTTACTACCTAGTGATTACGATATAGTCGCCTAGCTTAAGAAAAATACTAACTTAGCCGCGAAGCCTACGTAAGGCTATAGGCGTAGTTACTAATAACTACTACTAATATTATAATATTTCTATATTAAATGCATATAGGTAGTATAAGCTTAATTATAACGCGTACTATAGAAAATATTTCCTTAAACCTATAATACTTTATAGCTTATACTCTATAGCTTATATATCTATAGTCTCTCTAGCCTATAACCTCTTATAATACTTAATACCTATTAGCTTATTAACTTCTCGCGATACTATTTAATAACTTACTAACTACTCTACTAAATACCTTATAAAATTAGCTTTATCTTTTATATATATAGGACTTTATATAGCGTCTCTTATTACTTTAGCGTTTTAAAGAAATCTACTTTTTTTTTATCTTATACGCGTTTAGATTACCTATTTTCTTATAAAGTAAATCTATTGTTTTTGAAAACTTCTTTATGTCCTCGCCTTTATTAATATAAATGGTTAGTATATAATATATTTACTAGATTATTACTATTACAATTACTATTACTATTATTATTACTATTACTATTACTATTTGTCGCAAGTACGATGCTCTTATATATAAGCTTTACGCTCTAATTAGTTAGTATTACTCTAGCGATATAAGCTCTATGCTCTAAAGACACTATTTCTTATATAGATTAGCGAGATGCTCTCTGCGAGCATAAAAGGGAGCCTTTCTACTTACTTAGATAGAATAATAATTTATCTTCTAAATATTCTAAAGCTCCTTCTTACTATAGTTATAAGCCTAGCGCTTTAATAAAATAAGTAGTTCCGCTATTTATTATTATAAGACGCACCTATAAGAATAAGAGCTTTATTTATCTCTAATTAATACCTTAACCTATAATAACTAACCCGACGCTTATAAAGGCGAGCATTTCCCTTACTAAGTAATTCTAATAGCTAGCCTAGTTTATATAATTTAAATTCTATACGCTTACTAAAGGCGTATAGAATTAAGTTAACTTAGATAGAGAAAAAGCTCTATCTATTAATAATAGAGAGCTAGATCTTCCTTCTTTAGATAAGAGTCTCCTAGAAGAAAGTATTATAATAAAGTACTTACTTAAACTTATAAAGTATTAAGCACTCTTATCTAGTATAATACTATAGTTAACTAACTAATACACCTCTAGAACTAGGTAAACTAAATAGTTAACTAGGTAATTCTTACCCTAATAATAATAACGCTTATAGAAAATAAAAAGTTAACTCTATAAGCTCTTATTATTAAGCTAAGGAATAAGATAGCTCTAACTAATTAGAGTACTAAGAATCTTATACGCTCTTAGTATAGAGCTTATCTCTAATAAGCTAAATAAAGACGCTAGAATACTAAGAAGTAGTAATAAGAGTAGCTTTACCTCTTTTTAAAAGCGAGAGCTTATAAGCTTTTAGAAGTAGAAGAGATACTTACTATTTAAGATTACCTAGACGTAATTACTCTAAAACTTATACTAGAGTAAGGATATAATATATACTAAATAATAATTTAGTAATTAGTACTTAGTTAAACCTTTAAATAACTTACTCTATAGTAAGTAGCTTATATTTTCTTAGCGTTACTCTAGGAATATAGACTTTAATCTATAACTAATAGTAAAGTATTTACTACCTTTAGAAGCTTACCTAGACTAATAGAACCTAAGAACTTAAAATAATTAAATACTAAGAAGACTTACTTTTATAGAAAAGCTTATAAATAGTTAGCTATAGACTATAGGAAGCTTTAATCCGCACTTATAGGTAAACCTCTTACGTTAAGTAGGAAAGAGAGTAATAAAATTCTAAAAGCTCTTAATAATATAAAATATAAGGAATTTAAGAAAACTCTAGCTAAGAAGGGATAAGTTATACTAAAGCTTAGCTTAATAGAAGGACTAAATATAGCTAAATACTCTAGTATTATCTAAGTAGTACTTATTAATCTAATAATACTTACTAAAAGTTACTTACTTAGCGTCTACTCTACTATAGATTTTAACGCTTATCTACTTTTAAAGAGTACTATACTAGATAATAAAGCTACTATCTATCTAGTAAATAATCTATAGCTTATTAAACCTAGATTATTTATAAAAGTAAGCGGTATTAACTATATAGAAGTAGAAACTTAGTCTTTTCTAATTCTTAGAAAAGGGACTTGTTGTATTTAATTAATACTTAATAGAGTACGAAGAGAAAGAACTAAGAACCTAATACTTAGAGATATAGTAGTTATAGAACGTTTTTATATAAATATTATATTAGAAGCTTATCTAGACTAGGTAGGATTATAGTACTTAGAACTAGATATAATACTTAGAATAGAGACCTTAGAGTAGAATATTATACTTACTAAGCTTAGACGTAAGTATAACTTTACCTTTATTAAATATAAGCTACTTATGCTCTATCTAACTATAATAAGCGTAATATATAATAATTACTAAAATTGCTTATAGACTATATTCCTAAGATCTAACTTAGCTAAGCTCTAGTACTTAAAAATAGGGTATCTTAGCGCAGAAGCTCTTAAAGTACTAGTTAAGTTAGCCTAAAATATAAGAATTAAAAGAATCTTACGCTCTAAATATAAGTATTATACTATAATATAATATAGTAAGTTATATCTAGATAACTACGCGAGCGTTCTCTATAACTATACTAGAGAATCTTATAAAATCTATTTAATATACTAAAGAGAAGGTCTAGCGAGCTCTAGATACTTCTTATTAAGTATAACTTTAGTAGAAAACTCTATATTTACCCTCTCTAAGCTAAAACGCTTAATAAGATAATAAGAGTATTTAAGAACTTTAAGAGTATAATATACGTAAAGTATAGACTTATAATTACTATAATTATATAAGATAACAACGTCGCAACGCTCCCTTAGAGAGGAACATTAAGGTTTTAGATATAGGTAGCTAAATATAGGATAACTATAGAAAGCTCGCTAGTCTATATATATAAGCTAAATAGTAGAGCTAAATAGACTAAATAAGAGCTTATTCTTAAGTTAATTAAGATAAGAATAAGTGTAAACTTACTACCTAAGCTATAGCTAGAAATTATAGATATAGTAACTTAGCTCTATAATATAAGCCTATTATATACTTATAGGTTAAAAGCACTAAATATAGTACTTAATAATTAGTTTTATAGATACTTTAAGTACTATAAACTAAGGCTAGTATAAGCTATAATAGTAGATCTTTAGCCTAATTAGAGTAGCGTTTACGCCTATAGCTACTAAGCTTATCCTTTAAATAGAAATTAAGTAGTAGGCTAAAATAAATAGAGCTTTAAAGTAAGCCTAAGAGGATATATTAGATATTTAGTAAAATATAGAGTATCTAATATCTATAGAATATAGATACCTAAATTAGACTAAGTTATTATAACACGTAACGTTACTTTTAATAAGAGTATATTCTATAGAATAAGTAAGCCTCTTATAAATAAGCCTAATAGAGTTTAGATATAGAAAGTAGTAGATATATTATATAAAGATAAGCTATAGGACGCTAGTAAAGTATATAAGAATATTTTTAATTAGCTCTAAGTAGTAGTAAATAGTTAGAAAGCACTAATAGTAGAAAGAAACCTAGTGAGCGAGCTAAGAGGTAAGAGTACGTAAGAAGCTCGCGAACTAGTAGGCTAGCTAGAATGTAAAAACTTACGTAATTAATTACCTACTTAGGTAGAAAGTATTACTAGTAGACTACTAGGAATCTAAGTAAAACTAGAAAGTAATATTAAGCTTTAAACTCTAAAGTAAATACTAAAGCCTAAAGCTTACTAGCTATTAAAAGCTAATAAGGCTAAAGACTATAAAAGCTTTTAGAAAGTGTAACTACCTAAAGAAGAGAGCTTATTAAATATCTTAGAAAACGCTATATAACTTAGGCTAACGCTAGGTATTTAGAGAGAGTAAGTACTAGTTACTTTTTAGGCTACTACTTATTTAGGACCTATACTTTCTATAGCTTCTAATAATATAGTAAACTCTATCTAGAGATAAGTAATAATAAGATAATAGTAAGATTATAGTCTACTAATAAGGTTAAGCTATAGGTAACGCGGAGAGGACCTAGAGAGCTTATTAAGGAAAAAGAAATTAGGTACTTATATATTATACTATCTAAATAATAAAATAGTAAATAATAAGCTTATATAGTATTTATTTAAGAAATAAGTATTAAGAGCGCTCGCGATAGTATACTTAGTAATCTACGCAGCGTTCTATAGAATTAGAAAGGTAAAAGCTTAAGTAAGGTTAATAGAAGCTTAAGTAGTTAAACTAAGGCTATATAGAGATAACTTACTAAGAGAGCTAATAAAGTAGAAGGATTTAAATAACTACGCGTATAGTGTTCTCTTCTAGAAAGTAGCTTAGGCTAAAATTAATACGTTACTTAAGAATAAGACCTAGGAGCAAATCAATTTAGTAAAGTAATTACCTAACTACTCCTATTAAAATAGGTATTTACTTATAAAGTTAATTAAGACGGCTACTTTATTAAATGCAAAGCTCGTATAGTAGTACGCTAGCAAATAGGTTAGAGTTAGGTTAGAGTTAGGTTGCTAAGACTTAGGTTAGGGTTAGGTACGCTAGCAAATAGGTTAGAGTTAGGTTTAGATTAGATTGCTAAGACTTAGAACCCTAACCTAACTCTAACTCTAACCTAAATTTTAACGCTACTACTAAGTTAGGGTTAAGTTAGGGTTATATAGACTATAGGTTAGGGTTAGGTTAAGTCTCTTAATTTTTAATTTTTATTTTTTACTTATATAGAATTTTTTCTACTTTATAATTAGAATTATATATTAAATTTATTATAGTAATTAATTATAGTATAGAAGGAAATACTTTTTATTATAAGTATATAGAAGTTTAGAAATATAGCTACTAAGTCCTTATTTCGCCTTAAGAAAGAAAGTATATAGATACTAGTTATAGTATTAATATATAAGTTAGGAATCCTTTACTTAGATAGTAATACGCTTTATATAAATAGTATTAATATTATAGTCTATTAATATTAGTATATTATATAAATTGTATATTAGAGATACTATACTCTTAAGGTAACTAATAAGAAAGGCCTTATATAACTCCTAAAGCGCTTTAAGTATAAAAGTCTAAAAGCGTATATCTAGCTTATAGTATACCGCGAGCTTATAAACTAGTTAAGAAAATAGTAGTTTAAGTAGTAGGAGTTTATAACCTTTTTAATATTAGTAGATCTCGCGTAGCGCTATAGCTATATTATATTAGATACTAGCTATAATAAATAGCTATAATAACTTACTACTAGCCTTAAACTTATACCTTTTAGAGAGTACCTTTAGTAGGGTCTTACGCGTAGACTTTATAGTAGGCTTATAGTTTACCTTAGCTATAAGGTTCTTTATAAGTCCTTTACTACTAGTAACTAGCTTAAGTAGTCTTATATACGCTATTATTTAGAGCTATAGTAGCGCTAATTAGTATTATAAGTAATAAATGCTATAATAAATAGTAAGTTATAGTAAGTAGTAGAGTTAAGTAAATAAAGTAGAAAGTTTAGGAGTTTACTCTAAATTCTTAAAATTTTCTATTTCCGCGCTAATTTTAGGTAGTAGCGTATAGACTTCTTAGCCTACTTAGATAGAATATACTTTAGTATATTTAATTTATAGCTATATTAAAGATTTTTTAATATAATAAATATAATAAATCTCTATATTAAAACTAGAGCTTATATAGCTTTATATCTTAATATTAACGTAAATAATAATATATTAAGCCTATTTTAGTAATTTTAGTATTTTCGCGCTAGCATAGGTAGTAGCATAAGAATATTTTAGAATATTTAGATACTTTCTACTTACTTATTTAACCTTCTATACCTATAATTAATACTAGATAACCTACTACTTTATTATATACTATAATTATAGTATACGCTATATTAGCTATTAAAGAAGAGCTAAATAATAAGCTAGAAGGCCTAGTACTGCGCATTAAGATTAAGCTACTACTAGGTTTTAAGCCTAATAAGTAGGAGAAGCTTACTAATATAATAATTATAACTATTTATTATAGTATTTACTAATAAGTATAGAGATTTATATATAAAAAAGATAAAATTAACGCTATACTTAACTAGCGTAGTACTAGTAGATTATAAAAAGATAGACTACTTAACTTAACTATTCTCTATAAGAGTCCTCTTAGTAGTAGCTTACGCGTAGTAGTATAAAAAGAGCGTAAGGCTTAGTTTAATAAAGAGGAGAAAGCACTTAAGAGTATAAAATTAGTAGACCGCGTAGCTAAGTACTAGCTTAAAAAATAGTACTTATTAGATCTAGACTATATATTTATAAGTAAGAGAAGATAAGAAGAGATTCTTCTAGTAGCCTATAAAAGCCTAGCTAATAAGTATTTTAAATAAATAAAGAGTAGTAGGTTAATATAGTTATTTATTATAATTTTCTACTAATATATTCTAGTAGAATAGCTTAAGACGAACCTAATACTAGTTTATAAGAAATAGTATAATATTTAAAAAAGATAGATATAAAGAAATATAAGAAATATTAGATAGTATACTAAGTACTAAAGAAAAGAGCCTTATAAAAAATATAAGGTAGAGGTATATAAAAAGTCTTTAGTCTAAGTAGTACTCTATAGAATATCTTATATAATACCTACTTAGAAGGCCTACTTAAGCTTAATACTAATATATTTAAAAGTAGTAAGGCTAAAAAAGAGTTTAAGAAGTTTATAGAGAGACTTACTACTAAAAAGTTATAACTTATAATAAATAATAAGTAGTAGTAAGTTTAATATAACCTTTTATTATATACCTACTAATAGAATAAGGCGAGAGAAACTAATAAGTATTTTTAACCTACTAAGTAACGCTAATATTAAGCTAGAAGGCGATATACTATACGTAAAAGGTAATAATAGTAATAAGTATAAAGAGGAGGTAGATAATAACTCTAATATTAATAAATATTTTAGATTACTAGAGAATAAGTATAAAAATAATAAGTAGTAAGCTATAGCTTAAAAAGAGGCTTAATTATTAGAGAAGAGCGAGTTTAAAGAATTCTTAAATTTAGAGTAACTATTAGAGTCTAATATATAGATCTTTATACTAGTCTAAAAGTTACTTAGTATATAATAGCTTAGTATTATTATAGCTAATTAATATAGTATATTATATTATAAGATTACTTATATATTATAATCTACAAGAATCGCTAATTATAGGCTATATAATCTTATAGATCTTTCTACTTACTATAAAAGATTAATTTAAAGTTTTACTAATACTGCGCTAGGGTTTTAGGAGAAGTTATTATATTATTAAAGAATAGAACTAAAGAAACTAGTAGGAAAATTTAAGTTCTATTTCTAAAATCTACTATTCTTATTATTATTTACTACTATTACTATTTACTATAGATTAGTATTATAGTTAATTAAATATATACCTAATAATTCTATTATATTACTAGAAGAACTTTACTACTTTAAAATAAAAGCTTTATAGGTAGTTACTAAAGAGGGGAAAAGATTACTATAATTAGTAAAATACCTAATAAAGGGTGCTTAGGAGGGTAAGGAGAGAAATAGAATTATAGTAAAATAGGAAGAGTAATAGGAGAGTACTAGCTAGGCGAAGAGTATTAAAACTAATAACCTATAATAAGACTTTACTACTTAGTATAGTATAGTATAGTAATATTTTAGAGAGGTAGCTAAGCTAATAATAAGTTACTTTATATATTTTATTATAACTATAGTCTTGTATTATAGTATCTATATATATATAGTATAGAGTATAAATACCTCTCTACCTATCTAAAGTTAAAATCTTATTAAGTAATTCTTATATCTATCTATTAAGGTATTTTTAGCGCCTCCCTCTCTCTTTTACTTTTAGTAGAGAAACTAAGCAATCTTAATACTACTTTACTTAACTACTACTTTTAAGAAGGAGCTTATTTAAGTAGTAATTAATAGTAACTAGTTATTCTAAATAGTTAAGCGACTATCTTTCTATTAGTTTCTTTAGTTTCTTTAGCTAGATACTATAATAATTAGCTATTATAAATTCTAGAAGATATTTTAGAGCTAATATAATAAAGTAAAAAGTTTATATTATAAGATCTTAGGAAATTAATAAAGATATTAATCGCCTTAGATACGTAGTCTATAGTAAACTATCTTAGCTTCTTATAGTAAAAGGTTACTATATTAACTAAGACTAGAAACTTTAAGAAAAGCTACTTAACTTTCTCTCTATATATAGTAAGTATATAAGTACTTCTATAGTAGATAAGGTACTATATATTCTTTTAGATATAAATACTAAATCTTAGCTTTTAGCTATTACCTATAATAACGCTAGTAATAATAGTATACTTATTATACTATCTAATTAAAACTTTAAGAAGTTAGTATTTACTAGAGTTCTTAGGAAAATATAATTTTATACTTTATCTATATTATTAATCTTATTATATAAGATATTATCTAGTACTTAAAGCTTTTAGTAATAATAGAGGTTAGAGTAAAAGAAAGCTTTTAGCGGCGGTATATATAAGATATTAGGATAAATATATCTATTCCTAACTCTTTTATAAAGTAAGAACGCTTTTATTATAGTTATTTATTATATACTAAATATATACTAGCTTAGGGCTATCTATATACTATTAATATATTTTTTTAACGCTATAAACGTTTATCGCTATATAATAGAATCTACTACTAAAGAAGTAGCTATCTATTATCTATAATATAAAGACTAGATAGAACTTAATATATAATATTAGAGCGCGCTCTTAAGCTATAAAAGTATATTAATAAATAGCTTAAATAAGAGATCTTATTATAATTAAGTAGTAGCTTAAATAGCTCTTTAGAGAATAACTCTATAGCTAAAGTAGATTTTTAAGATTTAAAACGTCTCTAGTTATCTTTAATTAAGTAGCACTATCTTAAGCTTATTACTAAAATACTTAAATAATTTAAAGATATAACTAGCTTTCTAAGCTAAAATAAAAACCTTAGATCTAGTATATTTAGCTTATATATAACTAGCTATTTAACTTCTTAGATAAGATAATAGAGGACTTAGATAAGGACTAAGAGAACTATAAAAATAAAGAATAGCTAGTAGTTATATAAAATATAGCTAAGAGAGGTTACTTAAAACTTAGTAAATACTACTTAGAATAGATAGAGACTTAGGATTCTTATTTAATTACGCTACTATTCTTATTTAACTTAGAAACTTATAGTATATAAGATATAGTTATTATAGCTATTTATTATAGCTACTTACTAACTAAACTCTTAAAATAAATTATAGAAGCTATAGTATAAGTATCTTTATTAAGAATAATTTTTACTTATTTTAAACGCTATAATTCTATAGAGTAAAGAGAGTAAGCCTTAAGGTCTAGTATATTCTAAAGAAGGTTACTTAGAAATAAGTAGTTTTAAAAGCTAGCCTCTAAACTCTAATTACTATTAATAAGCTTTTTCTTTTAAGGCTCTTTACTACTAGAACTAGATAAAGTAATAAGCTTAACCTACTAAGAAAGAGAGTCCTACCTTAGTACTACCTATATAATAGCTAGTAACTCTTTTAATATCTTAGACTAGTAGAAGTTAAATAAGTCTATCTATCTATAACTATCTTAGGTTATAAAAAATATTCTTATAATACTAATTACTTAAGTAGGGGTTAAAAGAGTATTAATATTACTAAGAATATAATTAGTAATTAGAGGTATTAACTTTTACGTAGATAATATAGTAGATTATAGTTTTTAAGAATATAATATTTATAAGAAAGAAGAAAAAGACCTATTACTTTCTTAGATAGTAAGTATTAAAGAGCTATATAATAAAGTTAATAATTTATTTAAGCTTCTAGCTCTAGTAGAGATTAACTATAATATAAAGGAGAATAGTATAAAAGAAGTAAATATAAAAATAAGTTAGTACTTCTACTATAAAAGCGCTAACGTCCTACGCGTTACTATAATTAATAGCTATAATAATAGATCTTAATTCTCTTTTAATTTAGTATATTTATTTACTTTATATAAGGATATTATCTAAGTAACTATAATATAGAAGAAAAGTATTTTAAAATTCTAACCTATAAAATTTATATAACCTAACTCTAACTTAGGTAGCTAAACCTTAACCTAACTCTAACCTATTATCTATATAGACCTAACCCTAATCTAACTTATAGTCTATATAGACCTAACCCTAACCTAACCTATAGTCTATATAAACCTAACTCTAACCTAACCCGTAGTCTGTGCGACTCTAACCTAACTCTAACCCCTAGTCCGTACGACCCTAACCTAACCCTAACCCGCGCGCGGGTACCCCGTATCTATTCGCTAGCGTATATAGTAGTAAGAGGAGACTTATAAATTACTAATACCCTCTACTTAATATATATAGTAACGCTCGTAGCTCGTTTATTTAGGACTACGATAGTAATAGCTACTTACTTTAACCTAGAGATTATATAATATAACGTTATAGAAGCTTTTCTTTATATAGATAGAGAGAACTAGCTAGAGGTTATCTATAAGCTTTCTAATAGATATAAGGTACCTAGAAAGTATATTAAGCTAAAGAAAGCTCTATATAGACTAAAAGACTCGCCTCTCTTATAGTATAAAGAGCTATCTAGATTACTAGAAAAGCTTAGATTACTTTTATTAAAAGAAGAACTATACTTATTCTTTAATAGAGAGCGAAAGATCCTTCTACTCTTCTATATAGATAATATACTACTAATATACTATTACTTAGCTATAGAGCTAGTAAATAGAGTTGTAAAAGCTCTATAATCTACGTATAAAATAGAAGAAAAGAGACTAGTCTAGTAGTTCTTAGGGGTAAGAGTTATTAGAAACTAAGTATCTTATATAATTACGCTCGTTTATAATGAGTATATTAATAAGATAGCTAAGAAGTTTAATTTAGTAAGTAATACTTAGTTTCCTTTAACCTCTCTACTACACAATAAGCTATTTAAAAGTAATAGAGAAGTAATAAAGAAGGAAATTAAGAGCTACTAAGAGAAGGTAGGCTTAATCCTCTATATAGCTATAATACTTCGCCTAGATATTACTTTTATAGTATTAAAGCTCTCTTATTTCCTTATAAATCTAAGTAAAGAACACTTTAATGTAGTTAATAGAGTAATTACTTATCTATATTATACTAAGTATAACGCGATTACTTATAGAGGTAATAAAGAAAGTAAGCTTTTAATCTATAGAGACGCATCTTTTATAGATAACCTAAAGATAAAAAAGTTAAGCTAAGGCTATCTAATTATACTTTTTAGAGGGCTAATTATTTAGAAAGTAGCTCGCTAAGCTACTATTATAATATTAATAATAGAAGCTAAGCTCCTAGCTCTTAAATAAGTAAGTAAAGAAATAATAGCTTTTAAGAGACTATTTAAAGAACTATAGCTTAACTTAGAAGTAGCGTAGATAATCTTTTATAATAACTAGCAAACTATACGCTTAGTTATTAGAGAAAATAAGCGAATTACTATAAAACTTAAGTATATTAATATCTAAAATATATAGCTTAGATAAGAGTATAGTAAAAGATTATTTAAGGTTTAATACCTACTTATAGCGAGTATGCTAGCTAATAGGCTTACTAAAAACTTATTAGCCTAATAGTTTATAAAGTTTAAAGCTTACTTAAAACTTAAAGATATTAAGAGTATAGTTATAGTAAAGAAAGAGTAGTACGTATAGAAGTAAAGTCTAATATAAGAGTATTAGATTAGAATTAGGCTATAGGGAGCTACCTATATATATAAAGACTCTTACTAGAGAGTAGAAAGAAATAAGTAAAAGAGCTTAATAGCTCTAAGACTTATAGATCTTTAAGACTACTAAGCTTAGCCTAGATAGCGTTAAGAATATAGTTAAGTAGATTATTAGTAAGATTATAAGTATAATAGCGTAAATAATTAAAAAGAAAGTTATAGTATTAGTTAAGTTCTTAAACTACTAACTAAAAGCTTAAATATAAGTACTTTTCTATAAAGTATAATAACTAGCGTATATAAACTAGAAAAATCTAAAACTAAAAGCGCTAAACTCTATATTATAAGAAGAGGATCTAAGAGCGTTACTAAAGGTATTAAGTAGAATATTAGAATAATTACTTAGATAAGAACTTTAAAGTAGAGCACTTAATACTTACTTTAAGATCTACCTTACTAAGCTTTATATGCTTCTTTAACTTAACTCTAATTAATAAGTACTTAATTATTATTATTAAAACGCTCGCTTATTTTATTATCTTTACTAGTAAGATTAATTTAAGGTAGAGTATTAACCTTAACTTAAGCTAAGCTATTACTACTAATCTTCTTACTATAAGCTTAGTCTTTTAGCTTAAGTTCTATTAATTTATACTTTTTATTTTTAAACTTAATGCTAGTAACCTTCTTAAGCCTACGCTCTTTAATTATAGTATTAGTAAAAGACTTCTTAAGCTTTTTAAAGGCCTTAGTATCTCTATATCTCTAAGTATTAAGAACTATACTAGTAAGTATCTTTATTAAATTAGAAATAGGCTTATACTTATAACTACTCCTATATTTAGAGTAACGCTTTACGCGAGCGCTAGTAGAATTATAATTAATACTAGAATATAAGTAAGTATATATCTTAATTATATAATTAAAGTAAAGAGCTTTATAAAGTAGTCTCTTAGCGTAAGTATCTAAAGTACTACTATTAACTTAATTAATAGAGAATATATCTAAGTTACTTAAACTTTTAGAGCTTTTATTATTAGAGCTTAAACTAAAATTACTTATTTTATAAACTTATTAAGCTTACTTTACGTAGTAGGTTATTTACCTTTATTTATAGTAGGTTACTTAACTTAATAGTCTTAATAATAGGCTACTTAGGAGTAAGAGTAGTAATTAGAGTCTAAATACTAATAACTAGAGGGTTTAACTTAGCCTAAGTATTAGTAAAAGTAGGTAGATACTAGAGTAGATTTAAAGATAGTAGATTCTTAATAGTAATAAGATTATAGAATACTCTATATACTAGGTAATAGCTAATTAGAAAGCTTACTAGTAATATTAAAGTTCTTAGTAGTAATTACTTATTTAAGATAATCCTTTTTAAACTTACTACTTAGTTTAAGGCTAGTAAGATATATAATAAGCTATAGAGGGAGTAAGAGTATTTATAATAGGAGTGTTTAGCGCTAGAGTAGATTTCTTAGTAAATAAAGAGCCTTTCTAAAAAGTACTTAGTATTAACTAAGTATTTTTAGAATTTAAGTAACTAAATATTATATACTTCTTTTCTAAGCCCTAAGTAATAAAAGACGTAACCCCTAAGCTAGTATAATAAGTACTAGATCTAGAATCTAACTAATTATAAAAGAATTAAACTAATATATTCTAGTTAGAAATAGTAAGCTAATAAAAGCTTAGTAATAAGCTACTAGTAAATACGCTAGGCTCCTCTAGAGCTACGCGAACTTAAGTAAGCTTTAATAGAGTTTTAAGCTACTTATTAATAATCTTTTTACTCTTATTATTTGCCTAAGTATCTAAGAAAGCGTTAGCGCTATATAGAAGTAAAGAAGGAGATTAAGCTTTAAGAAAGTTAGTATAAGCTTTTAATTACTTACTATAAAGAATAATAATACTTACTAAAGCCTTATTCTTCTTACGCTTAGGAGTAATTAGATTAGTAGAAGTATCTTTTTTTAACTACTATAAGTACTTATACCTTAGCCGCCTAAGCTAGTATAAGCGTGTCTACGCTAACTACCTTAAGCACTAGTAGTAAATACGCTCTATATAGGTCGCTAGAAACTTAATAATACTATAATATTTACTATAGGCTAATAAGAGCTCTATAAAGTAGTATTTAGCTTCTTCTTCTAAAAGTAAAGTTAGTAATAATTACTTAAGAAGAGAGCGATAAACTTACGCCTACTATAATAAGCGACTAAGTAAAAACAGAGTTTATAAAAGTAATATAATAAGTATATAAGATATAGAAATAGTAGTAAGCTAAGTTATAAACTAGTAAGAAATAAAGATAATAAGGCGCGTAAATATTAAAAAAGTATAACTCTATACTCTAAAAACGCTCTAGCGCGAGTATAGGCTATACTAATAATTAATAAATATACTTACTACTCTACTATTAGAGAATAGCACGTAATATAATATTATAGCGCTTATAAATAGATAGGTATATAAGCTACCTATCTAGGGGGTATATCGTAAGTATAATACTCTTATATACGAACTTTACGCTCTAATTAGTTAGTATTACTCTAGCGATATAAGCTCTATACTCTAAAGACACTATTTCTTATATAGACTAGTAAAATGCTCTCTGCGAGTATAAAAGGGAGCCTTTCTGCTTACTTAGATAGAATAATAGATAGAATAATAATTTATCTCCTAAACATTCTAAAGCTCCTTCTTGCCACACTATTGCTATTACTATCGCTATTACTATTACTATTACTATCGCGATTACTATTGCTATTACTATCGCTATTACGTACCTTTAAATACTTTTAAGTAGACTAGTTTATATAGCTAAAGTTATTATCTCTTATTAATTTATTTAACTAAGGAATTAAGCTCTATTGTTAATGTATTTTACTATACTTCTTATAAGTCTAAATCTATATAGTTAATATACTTACTTATACTAGTAAGCTAGTTTTTATCTTTATTAAGTATATTTTCTAATTATTTATAGTAGTATATATAAATAAAGATAGACTTAATAAACTTTCTTAAAGTACTTCTTATATTCTAAGTCTATAGCCTTTACTACTATATAATTAATAACTATATAACTATATTAGCCTTTTAAGCGCTCTCTACCCTTTAGCCTCCTATACTTAACTTAATAAACTACTTTTTCACTCTACGTTAACTCTAGTATTATAATCTATACTTTTTACCTTTACTATTTTTATAAACTTGTATATTTTATTATTACTATATAGCCCTTACGTCTTCTAAGCGCTTATAGAATTATAATAAATACTAAGATATAGGTAAGTATATATTTATATTATATAATTAAAGGAAAAAGCTTTATAAAGTAGTTTTTAGCGTAAGTATTTAAGGAGCTACTAGTACCTTAATTAATAAAGAATATATCTAATTTCTTTACGCTTAAAAAGCTTTTATTAATAAAGTCTAAATTAGAATTTCTTATTCTTATAAATTAATTAAGATTATTTTATATAGTAGATTATTTAGTTTTATTACTAGCTAGTTTCTTAACTTTAATAGTCTTAATACTAGGCTACTAAAAAGTTAAAGTAGCAATTAAAGTCTTAATACTAATAACTAAAAAGTTTAATATAGCCTAAGTATTAATAAAAGTAAGTAACTACTAAACTAAATTTAAGGTTTATAAATCTTTAATAGTAATAAGATTATAGAATACTCTATAAACTATTAATAATAGCTAATTTAAAGCTTACTAGTAATATTAAACTTTTTAGTAGTAATTAGTTAGTTAAACTAATTTTTTTCAAACTTACTACTTAGATTAATATTAATAGAATATATATAATAAGTAGTAAAAATAGTAAAAGTACTTATAATTTAAAAGTTTAGTACTAGAGTAAATCTTTAGTAAATAAAGAGCTTCTCTATAAAGTACTTAGTATTATAAAGTATTTTTAAAATCTAAGTAATTAAATATTATATATTTTTTCTCTACTTTAAGTAATAGAAGATATTACTTCTAAGCTAGTATAATAAGTACTAAGTCTAGAATATAACTAACTATAAAAGAATTAATTAATTATAGTTTTATTAAAAGTAGTAAGCTAATAAGAGCTTAGTAATAAGCTATTAGAAAATATACTAAGCTTTTTTAAAGCTATATAAACTTAACTAAGCTTTAGTAAAGTTCTAAGCTATTTATTTATAATTATTTTATTATTATTATCTACCTAAGTATTAAAGAAATTATTACTACTATATAAAAGTAATAGAGAAGTTTAAAGTTTAAAAAAGTTAATATAGACTCTTAAGTACTTACTATAAAAATAATAATATTTACTAAAGTTATTTCTCTTATTTATACTTTAAAGTAATTAGACGGCGCTAAATCTAGATACTAATCTAAGATAGTTACTACTTAGTAATAATAATATAGTTACTTAGCTTAAAAAATATTAACTTAGCTACTAAGCTTACGCGCAATAAGCGTAGTTATTAACTACTACTACTAATATTATAATATTACTATTTTAAACGCTTATAGATAGTATAAGCTTAATTATAATATATATAATAGAGAATAGCTCTTTAAGCCTATAATAGTCCTATAGCTTATACTATATAGCTTATATCTTTATAGTCTCTCTAGCTTATAACCCTTTATAATACTTAATACTTATTAGCCTATTAACTCTTTATAATACTATTAAATAACTTAAATTATTTTTATAAGTACTTTATAAAGTTAGCTTTATTTTATATAACGTATTCTACTATTAAGCTAGCTAGACTACTAAGCTAGCTACTTTTTCTTAGTATTACTCTTTTCTTAATAACTCTATTAATCCTAGAGCTATAAATATAAATAATTACTAAAAGAATACTAGGACTTAGGCCTTTTAAATAAGCTATAAAGTGCCTTAATAGGCTTAGTGTAGCTAGAGTTATAAGTAAGTAAAGAGTAGAGAGCTCGCTTAAGCTCTAATCCTTATACTATGTACTTACTATTAGTAATAATCTTAATAACTCTCTCTAAATATTATATAGATATAGATAAAGTAGATTTCTAATTCTTAAGTCTTTATATATAAGAGATATAGAGTTATTAAGTAAAAGAGACTCTTTATCTAAATTATTAGCTTTTTACTATTTATAAATACTAGGTTATATCTATTTACGCTATAACTTTTAGAATATATATAAAATAGTTAAATATAGTATCTACTAGCGTTTTAGCTAATATAGTTAAGTATCTATAAAGTTATATATTTTTTTAAAGTAGATTATATTTACTAAGAAAAGAGTACTTAGAAAAAGTTTTTTTCTAGATAAAGAATAGCTTTAAGAGGTCTTCTAAATTAATACTATATACTATTACTATTATAAATATATTTAAAGAATATTACTATATATAATATAGAAGCTACTATACTACCTATACTATATTTAGCTTTAAGAAATATCTTCTCTTAATATCTTAAATAGTATATTTACTATAGCTCTATAACTCTATTATATTAAGAGTAATATATAGAAAGTCTATAGAAAAAGTTATAGAGTTTATAACTAATAGTATATATAATATAAGGATTAGAGCTTAAGTAAGCTTGCTATACTTTACTTAATTATAACGCTAGCTACGCTAGTTACATTTAGGCAATTTATAGCTTATTTAAAAGGCCTAGGTTCTATCTTTCTTATTATTAATTTACCTCTATTATTGCGCTAGAATTAATAGAGTTATTAAGAAAAGAGTAATACTAAGAAAAAGTAGCTAGCTTAGTAGTCTAGCTAGCTTAGTAGTAGAATACGTATATAAAAGACTTTATATTATATCTCTTATTACTTTAATAACCTAAGAAATTTATTATAATCTATTAATAAAGGCTTATAATTATTTAGTTTATACTCTAGCTTATTTTTCTTCTTATAGAGTAACTTTACTATTTCTAATACTTTTATATATTTTTGCCCCTATTTATATAAATAGTAGTATATAATATACTTACTATTACTATTACTACTATACTTATAATACTTTTAAGTAGACTATATTATATAGCTAAAGTTATTATCTCTTATTAATTTATTTAACTAAGTAATTAAGCTTAATTATTAATATATTTTACTATACTTCTTATAAGTCTAAATCTATATAGTTAATATACTTACTTATACTAGTAAGCTAGTTTTTATCTTTATTAAGTATATTTTCTAATTATTTATAGTAGTAATATATAAATAAAGATAGATATAATAAACTTTCTTTAAGTACTTCTTATATACTAAGCCTATAGCCTTTACTACTATATAATTAATAACTATATAACTATATTAGCCTTTTAAGCGCTCTCTACTCTTTAGCCTCCTATACTTAACTTAATAAACTACTTTTTAACTCTACGTTAACTCTAGTATTACAATCTATACTTTTTATCTACTATTTTTATAAACTTTATATTTATTATTACTATATAGCCCTTACGTCTTCTAAGCGCTTATAGAATTATAATAAATACTAAGATATAGGTAAGTATATATTTATATTATATAATTAAAGGAAAAAGCTTTATAAAGTAGTTTTTTAGCGTAAGTATTTAAGGAGCTACTAGTACCTTAATTAATAAAGAATATATCTAATTTCTTTACGCTTAAAAAGCTTTTATTAATAAAGTCTAAATTAGAATTCTTATTCTTATAAATTATTAAGATTATTTTATATAGTAGATTATTTAGTTTTATTACTAGCTAGTTTCTTAACTTTAATAGTCTTAATACTAGGCTACTAAAAAGTTAAAGTAGCAATTAAAGTCTTAATACTAATAACTAAAAAGTTTAATATAGCCTAAGTATTAATAAAAGTAAGTAACTACTAAACTAAATTTAAGGTTTATAAATCTTTAATAGTAATAAGATTATAGAATACTCTATAAACTATTAGTAATAGCTAATTATAAAGCTTACTAGTAATATTAAACTTTTTAGTAGTAATTAGTTAGTTAAACTAATTTTTTTAAACTTACTACTTAGATTAATATTAATAGAATATATAATAAGTAGTAAAAATAGTAAAAGTACTTATATTTAAAAGTTTAGTACTAAAGTAAATCTTTTAGTAAATAAAGAGCTTCTCTATAAAGTACTTAGTATTTATAAAGTATTTTTAAAATCTAAGTAATTAAATATATATATATTTTTTCTCTACTTTAAGTAATAGAAGATATTACTTCTAAGCTAGTATAATAAGTACTAAGTCTAGAATATAACTAACTATAAAAGAATTAATTAATTATAGTTTTATTAAAAGTAGTAAGCTAATAAGAGCTTAGTAATAAGCTATTAGAAAATATACTAAGCTTTTTAAAGCTATATAAACTTAACTAAGCTTTAGTAAAGTTCTAAGCTATTTATTTATAATTATTTTATTATTATTATCTACCTAAGTATTAAAGAAATTATTACTACTATATAAAAGTAATAGAGAAGTTTAAAGTTTAAAAAAGTTAATATAGACTCTTAGTACTTACTATAAAAATAATAATACTACTAAAGTTATTTCTCTTATTTATACTTTAAAGTAATTAGACGGCGCTAAATCTAGATACTAATCTAAGATAGTTACTACTTAGTAATAATAATATAGTTACTTAGCTTAAAAAAAATATTAACTTAGCTACTAAGCTTACGCGTAATAAGCGTAGTTATTAACTACTACTATAATATTTAATATTACTATTTTAAACGCTTATAGATTATAAGCTTAATTATAATATATATAATAGAGAATAGCTCTTTAAGCCTATAATAGTCCTATAGCTTATACTATATAGCTTATATCTTTATAGTCTCTCTAGCTTATAACCCTTTATAATACTTAATACTTATTAGCCTATTAACTCTTTATAATACTATTAAATAACTTACTAATTATTTTTATAAGTACTTTATAAAGTTAGCTTTATTTTATATAACGTATTCTACTATTAAGCTAGCTAGACTACTAAGCTAGCTACTTTTCTTAGTATTACTCTTTCTTAATAACTCTATTAATCCTAGAGCTATAAATATAAATAATTACTAAAAGAATACTAGGACTTAGGCCTTTTAAATAAGCTATAAAGTGCCTTAATAGGCTTAGTGTAGCTAGAGTTATAAGTAAGTAAAGAGTAGAGAGCTCGCTTAAGCTCTAATCCTTATACTATGTACTTACTATTAGTAATAATCTTATAACTCTCTCTAAATATTATATAGATATAGATAAAGTAGATTTCTAATTCTTAAGTCTTTTATATAAGAGATATAGAGTTATTAAGTAAAAGAGACTCTTTATCTAAATATTAGCTTTTTACTATTTATAAATACTAGGTTATATCTATATACGCTATAACTTTTAGAATATATATAAAATAGTTAAATATAGTATTTACTAGCGTTTTAGCTAATATAGTTAAGTATCTATAAAGTTATATATTTTTTTAAAAGTAGATTATATTTACTAAGAAAAGAGTACTTAGAAAAAGTTTTTTTCTAGATAAAGAATAGCTTTAAGAGGTCTTCTAAATTAATACTATATACTATTACTATTATAAATATATTTAAAGAATTACTATATATAATATAGAAGCTACTATACTACCTATACTATATTTAGCTTTAAGAAATATCTTCTCTTAATATCTTAAATAGTATATTTACTATAGCTCTATAACTCTATTATATTTAAGAGTAATATATAGAAAGTCTATAGAAAAAGTTATAGAGTTTATAACTAATAGTATATATATAATATAAGGATTAGAGCTTAAGTAAGCTCGCTATACTTTACTTAATTATAACGCTAGCTACGCTAGTTATATTTAGGCAATTTATAGCTTATTTAAAAGGCCTAGGTTCTATCTTCTATTATTAATTTACCTCCATTATTGCGCTAGAATTAATAGAGTTATTAAGAAAAGAGTAATACTAAGAAAAAGTAGCCGGCTTAGTAGTCTAGCTAGCTTAGTAGTAGAATATATTATATAAAAGACTTTATATTGCGTCTCTTATTACTTTAATAACCTAAGAAATTCGTTATTATCTACTAATAAAGGCTTATAATTATTTAGTATACTCTAGCTTATTTTTCTTTTTATAGAGTAACTTTACTATTTCTAATACTTTTATATATTTTTACCCCTATTTATATAAATAGTTAGTATATAATATACTTACTATTACTATTACTACTCTATACTTATAATACTTTTAAGTAGACTATGTTATATAGCTAAAGTTATTATCTCTTATTAATTTATTTAACTAAGTAATTAAGCTTAATTATTAATATATTTTACTATACTTCTTATAAGTCTAAATCTATATAGTTAATATACTTACTTATACTAGTAAGCTAGTTTTTATCTTTATTAAGTATATTTTCTAATTATTTATAGTAGTAATATATAAATAAAGATAGAGATAATAAACTTTCTTTAAGTACTTCTTATATACTAAGCCTATAGCCTTTACTACTATATAATTAATAACTATATAACTATATTAGCCTTTTAAGCGCTCTCTACCCTTTAGCCTTCTATACTTAATTTAATAAACTACTTTTTAACTCTACGTTAACTCTAGTATTATAATCTATAATTTTTACCTTTACTATTTCTATAAACTTATATATTTTATTATTACTATATAGCCCTTATATCTTCTAAGCGCTTATAGAATTATAATAAATACTAAGATATAAGTAAGTATATATCTATATTATATAATTAAGGAAAAAGCTTTATAAAGTAGTTTTTTAGCGTAAGTATTTAAGAAGCTACTAGTACCTTAATTAATAAAGAATATATCTAATTTCCTTACGCTTAAAAAGCTTTTATTAATAAAGTCTAAATTAGAATTTCTTATTCTTATAAATTAATTAAGATTATTTATATAGTAGATTATTTAGTTTATTACTAGCTAGTTTCTTAACTTAATAGTCTTAATACTAGGCTACTAAAAAGTTAAAGTAGCAATTAAGTCTTAATACTAATAACTAAAAAGTTTAATATAGCCTAAGTATTAATAAAAGTAAGTAACTACTAAACTAAATTTAAGGTTTATAAATCTTTAATAGTAATAAGATTATAGAATACTCTATAAACTATTAGTAATAGCTAATTATAAAGCTTACTAGTAATATTAAACTTTTAGTAGTAATTAGTTAGTTAAACTAATTTTTTTTAAACTTACTACTTAGATTAATATTAATAGAATATATAAATAGTAGTAAAAATAGTAAAAGTACTTATAATTTAAAAGTTTAGTACTAGAGTAAATCTTTTAGTAAATAAAGAGCTTCTCTATAAAGTACTTAGTATTTATAAAGTATTTTTAAAATCTAAGTAATTAAATATTATATATATTTTTTCTCTACTTTAAGTAATAGAAGATATTACTTCTAAGCTAGTATAATAAGTACTAAGTCTAGAATATAACTAACTATAAAAGAATTAATTAATTATAATTTTATTAAAAGTAGTAAGCTAATAAAAGCTTAGTAATAAGCTATTAGAAAATATACTAAGCTTTTTTAAAGCTATATAAACTTAACTAAGCTTTAATAAAGTTTTAAGCTATTTATTTATAATATATTATTATTATTATCTACCTAAGTATAAAGAAATTATTACTACTATATAAAAGTAATAGAGAAGTTTAAAGTTTAAAAAAGTTAGTATAGACTCTTAGGTACTTACTATAAAAATAATAATACTTACTAAAGTTATTTCTCTTATTTATACTTTAAAGTAATTAGACGGCGCTAGATCTAGATACTAATCTAAGATAGTTACTACTTAGTAATAATAATATAGTTGCTTAGCTTAAAAAAAATATTAACTTAGCTACTAAGCCTACACGCTATAAGCGTAGTTATTAACTACTACTAATATTATAATATTACTATTTTAAACGCTTATAGATAGTATAAGCTTAATTATAATAATATAATAGAGGATAGCTTCTTAAACCTATAATAGTTCTATAGCTTATACTATATAGCTTATATCTTTATAGTCTCTCTAGCTTATAACTCTTTATAATACTTAATACTTATTAGCTTATTAACTCTTTATAATACTATTAAATAACTTCCTAATTACTTTAATAAGTACTTTATAAAGTTAGCTTTATTTTATATAATATTCTACTACTAAGCTGGCTAGACTACTAAGCTAGCTACTTTTTCTTAGTATTACTCTTTTTTTAATAACTCTATTAATTCTAGAGCTGTAAATATAAATAATTACTAAAAAGAATACTAGGACTTAGGCCTTTAAAATAAGCTATAAAGTGCCTTAATAGGCCTAGTATAGCTAGAGTTATAAGTAAGTAAAGAGTAGAGAGCTCGCTTAAGCTCTAATTCTTATACTACGTACTTACTATTAGTAATAATCTTAATAACTCTCTCTAAATATTATATAGATATAGATAAAGTAGATTTCTAATTTTTAAGTCTTTATATATAAGAGATATAGAGTTATTAAGTAAAAGAGACTCTTTATTTAAATTATAAGCTTTTTACTATTTATAAATACTAGGTATATCTATTTACGCTATAACTTTTAGAATATATATAAATAGTTAAATATAGTATCTACTAGCGTTTTAGCTAATATAGTTAAGTATCTATAAAGTTATATATTTTTTTAAAAGTAAATTATATTTACTAAGAAAAGAGTACTTAGAAAAAGTTCTTTTCTAGATAAAGAATAGCTTTAAGAGGTCTTCTAAATTAATACTATATACTATTACTATTATAATATATTTAAAGAATATTACTATATATAATATAGAAGCTACTATACTACCTATACTATATTTAGCTTTAAGAAATATCTTCTCTTAATATCTTAAATAGTATATTTACTATAGCTCTATAACTCTATTATATTTAAGAGTAATATATAGAAAGTCTATAGAAAAAGTTATAGAGTTTATAACTAATAGTATATATATAATATAAGGATTAGAGCTTAAGTAAGCTCGCTATACTTTACTTAATTATAACGCTAGCTACGCTAGTTATATTTAGGCAATTTATAGCTTATTTAAAAGGCCTAGGTTCTATCTTTCTTATTATTAATTTACCTCCATTATTGCGCTAGAATTAATAGAGTTATTAAGAAAAGAGTAATACTAAGAAAAAGTAGCCGGCTTAGTAGTCTAGCTAGCTTAGTAGTAGAATATATATATAAAAGACTTTATATTGCGTCTCTTATTACTTTAATAACCTAAGAAATTCGTTATTATCTACTAATAAAGGCTTATAATTATTTAGTTTATACTCTAGCTTATTTATCTTCTTATAGAGTAACTTTCTATTTTCTAATACTTTTATATATCTTTGCCCCTCTTTATATATAGTTAGTATATAACATACTTACTATTACTATTACTACTCTAACTTATAATACTTTAAAGTAGACTACGTTATATAGCTAAAGTTATTATCTCTTGTTAATTTATTTAACTAAGTAATTAAGCTCTATTATTATGTATTTTACTATACTTCTTATAAGTCTAAATCTATATAGTTAATATACTTACTTATAGTAGTAAGCTAGTTTTTATCTTTATTAAGTATATTTTCTAATTATTTATAGTAGTAATATATAAATAAAGATAGACTTAATAAACTTTCTTTAAGTACTTCTTATATACTAAGCCTATAGCCTTTACTACTATATAATTAATAACTATATAACTATATTAGCCTTTTAAGCGCTCTCTACTCTTTAGCCTACTAAATTTAATTAAATAAACTACCTTTTAACTCTACGTTAACGCCACTATTATGCTTTATACCTATTAACTTTATTGTTTCTATAAACTCGCACATTTTATCGTCGCTATATAGCCCTTACCTTCTCTAAAAAAAGTCCTTAGATTAGTAGAAGTATTTTTTTTATAACTACTATAAGTATTTATACTTTAGCTATCGAAGCTAGTATAAGCGTATCTATACTTACTACTTTAAGTACTAGTAGTAATGCGCTTTATATAGATTACTAGAAGCTTAATAATACTATAGTATTTACATAAGCTAATAAAAGCTTTATAAAGTAGTATTTAGCTTTTTCTCTTAAAAGTAAAGTTGGTAATAATTACCTAAAAAGTAAGTAATACACTTATATCTACTAGAATAAGTAATCAAGTGAAAATAGAATTTTTAAAAGTAATATAATAAGTATATAGAATATTAGAATGTAATAGGCTAGAGCCTAGTTAGTAAACACTAAATAATATCTTAGTTACGTGCGTAAGACGCATAGATTAACTAATTACGTCTAAATAACGCTTAGACTATCTATATAGTTTATAGGTTGAAAACTATTCTAAGCTACTCTCTAAATTACCTTTAGCATAAGATAGCTTATAATTCTCTTCTCTATTAAATATAACTTTAGTATACCTATATAGTAACTCTCTAAGCGTAGCCCCTTATATTTTATATTTAATTTAGATTAATAGAGCTTTACTATAAGACTCTATTAACTTATAGCGAGTTAATTCTCTTAACTACTACTTTAACGTGCGAGTAGAATAACCTACTATATAGAATTATTATTACTTACAGATATAATAAGCTCTTAGATAATAAGTAGGTAAAAGCGGTTATAAAATAGCTAGCCAAAGACTATAGCTTTATAGAACGCTTAGTTAAACGCGCTACTAGCTTTATAAGATATTTAGAGTAAATAAATATTAGTTAGCAAAATAGATTTTAAGCTATATTACTAAATATTATTTAGAAAAGCCCTACTTAATACTTTAATAGTACTAAGGTATAGATCCTACTACTTATAAAAGACTTTATAAGAAAGTAAGTAAAAGTAGTAAAAGCTCTATTAGTCTATAAAGAATTAAAGAATAGGTAATAATCTCTTACTATAGTAGAGTAAGTATTATTAGAAGTTCTATTAGTCCTTTAAAAGAGATGTAAGCTATAATACTTAGCTAAGGAAATGACTAGAGAAGATTATAAGTATAAAGATTAGTTCTAAAAGTTATAACTTATAATAACTACTAAAACTTATATACAACAGCCTTATTATAGAGAATAAGTAAAAGATAAGCTTTATTAGTTCTTTACTAAAGAGGAGTAAGCTATTAAGAGATTATTTATATAAGTTAATTAAAAGCCCTACTAGTCTTTACTATAAAGAAGTAAGCTATAAACGTAGAAGCTCATAAGAAGCCCTCTATAATTTAGAATAGAAGATAACTTTTCTAATCTTAATACTAATACGCTATTTATATACGCCTTAGCTAGGTATCTTACTAGAGTACTTAATAACTAAATATACTAAAAAATTATATAGATACTTAGAAATAATTAGTAGAAAAAAGCTATTATAAATCTAATAATAAATAAAGTTATAAGATAAATAAAGAAAGTAGTAGAAGCTAAAGAATGATTATAAAAGCTACTAAAAGTCTCTTAGAACTCTATAGTAGTAATAAAAGGCTAATTATTATAAGCTTAATAAGATAATGTATTTTAAATAATAACTTAGATGAGAAGGCTACTAAGACTAATAGCTAGTTAGCTAAAGTCTTTAGAAAAATAGTATACTACTAAACTTCTTTAGCTACTCTTTAGATAAAGATGTTTATATATACTAATATATCTCTCTTTTATACGCTAATACCTATCTCTATACAGAGTAAATTCTCCTATATAACTATTTAATAGGAATAGATTAAAATACTTAGCTTTCTACTATAAGGTAAAAGTAAAATATAAATATAAATATAAAGAAGCTCTAAGCGTCGCTTAGATAGAGTATATAGTAAGTAGGTATTCTAGTAAAGCTATAGATATACTACTACTCTAAACTAAAAAATATTAAGACTATAGTAGTATTAATAACTTATAGTACTTTATAAACTAGTAATATAATAACTTATACTAGAAGTTAAAGGCTTTTAATTAGCTCTTAAACTTAAGGTAGAGTAAGCTATTAGTTAGAAACTACTATATAGAGTTTAACCAGCTTAAATCTAGTTAAGTAAATACTTTAGTAAGATAGTAAAGAAGAGTATATTTTTAAAGAGCCTTTATATAAAGTTATAGAAAGCCCTCGCTATAGTAGATATAAACTTATTATAAGTAGCTTATTAATAAGCTATCTAGACGTCTAATAAGCTATACTAAGTAAGTTTAATAATCTAAGCTGAATAAGAATATACGCTAGTAGAGTAGTTAACTTTAAAGAGTACTTAGATACTATTACTACTTAAGAATAAACTAAAAACTAATAAAAGCTAGTAAAGTAAGTACTAAAACTAGTAGGCTAAGCGTTAATTAGATTAAGTACTACGCCTATAGTAAAAAAGAATATATATCTAAGTATTATAAAAGGAGTTTTAAAGTAAGAAGTACTAAGATAAACTAAGTAGTATAAAAAGAGCTACTACTAGATAGTAAAGTTTCTCTAAAGAATATTAATAAAAGTAAGTTAAAGAACTTAGAAAAAGAGAAGCTCTAAACTAGAGTCTTAGTCTAAAGCCTTAAAAGATAGATTAGTAAATTAGTAGTAAATAAAACTAAATTTAGTAGAAGTATATAAATACCTCTTCTCTTATAGCGTACTTAATTATAAACTCTATCTATAACGCTACTATCTTAATTAAAGGGTAGGTATTTATACTATATATTAGTTAGTAGATAATTTACTCGCTAAAGCTATTTTAAGCGCTTTTTAATTACTTTTTAAATAATAGAAAACATTAATAAAAAACATATTGGAGATAGATAAGGTCTTTAGGTTTAAGTTTAATATATATAGCTACTAAGAGGTTACCTATACGTATGTACTTAGTAGTATAGATAAAGAAGTTATCTTAGAAAAGAAGTAAATTGACTACTAAGATATTTTAATTACTTTCGTAAAAGGAGCCTATTTATATACTTATAAGATATTTAAGTAAAGTATAGTAAAGATATTAACTTAGAGCGCTATATATTAGGTAAGCGTATTTATATTTATAGGTCTTATAAGAAGATCTAAAACCTAAAAATAAGAGTATAGATATTTACTCCTTCTGTTATAAATATTAATAAGGCGTTAGTACTGAAAAAAGTAGTAAATATAAAGTTACTACTACTAAATAGTATTAAAGCTATTTTAAGCTCTTTAATCTAAAGAAAGTATTAAAACTTCCTTTATACTAAAGTTTTAGAGTAGACTATAAGATTAAGCTAGAGTTAAAGAATAGTTAATAGCTATAGCTACTATAGGGCCTACTATATAGTATATTAAAGGGTAAATTACTAGTACTCTAAAGAGAGCTTATAGCTCTTCGAGAATAAGGATTTATTCGCGTAAGTAGCTTACTAGCCTTTTTACTAGTTCTATTTATAAAAAAGCTAAAAGAAGAACTCTAATTATATATTAACTACTACGCGCTTAACGCTATTACTAGAAAAAATAGATACTTTTTAGTACTTATCTAAGAGATACTTCATAATAGAGGTAAGACTAAGTAGTTTATAATGCTTATATTATTACTACCTTCTATAAGATTTATATAGTAAAAAGTAATATATAAAAGATTTCTTTTAGAATATACTTTAGTCTATTTAAATAGTTAGTTACTCTATTTAGTATGATAAACTCTCTAAGTACTTTCTACTAGTATATTAATTAGGTATTAAGAGAGTATCTAGATAAGTTCTGTTTAGTATATCTTAATAATATATTAATTTTTACTAATAGTAGCCTATAATAGTATTAGAACTATATTAAAATGGGTTTAAGAAAGCCTTAGAGCGTAAGACTCTATTTAGATATTAAATAATATAAATTTAAAGTAAAATTTACTAAATACTTAGGCTATATTATGAATATAAGAACAAGTATTTTTATAGATTTAAATAAAGTTAAAGCTATTTAAAAGTAAAAAGTTCCTAAAATAGTAAAAAGTATATTATTATATTTTAGATATACTAACTTCTACTAAAAGTTTATTAAAAACTTTATAAAGATTACTACTTTTCTAATTTACTTAATAGGTAATATAAGCTTTACCTAAAGAAAACATAAGTAGGCTATATTTAATAAGTTAAAGAAAATCTTTATAATACATCTTATTTTAGTAATATTTAACTGTAAATAAAATATAGTCTTAAAATATAACTCTTTTAGCATTATAAAAAAAGGAGTACTATCATAGTATAATAAAGAAGAGATACTACGCCTTTACGCGTACTTCTTAAAATGAATTATACCTATAAATATAACTATAAAATATATAATAAAGAACTACTAGCTATAGTATAATACTTAGAAGAATAAAACGCTAAACTCTGCTTAGTAAAGAGGCTTAAAGTAATTACTAATTAAAAACCTTATAGTACTTTATAAAGCTAAAGATATTAAGTAAATATTATAGTTACTAGGCTACATTGTTAAGCTACTTTAATATAGAGATATAATACTAGCTAAAGAAGTAAAGTATAAGAGCTAACGCGCTCTTAAGAAGAGAGTAAAATCTATTAAAAGATATAAAAGATAAACGCTTATAAAAGTATATTATTTAAATCTTAAAACTAATATTTTACCACTATAAAAAAGTATGTAAGAATAAAAAGAACTTAACTAACAGCTAAGTTATATTAGTAAAGATTTATATAAGATAAATAAGAAGCTATTCTAGCCCTAAAGAATAGATAGTCTAATAAGACGCTACTACTAATAAAAGTAGTATAGACTGATTAAAACTTAAAGTACTATAGCTAGAAGCTTGAAAAAATAATTAATAGTACTAGTAAGTAGTACAAGTAGTACTAGAGTAAGAATAAAAGTTTCTACTAAGCTTAAGTATAAAATACTCTATCTTAAAGTATAGAATTAGTAATTAAGAAGAATTACTATATTAAGGTAAAAGAAAGTACTAAATAGTAAGAGACTATATACTTAAATAATTAAAGAACTCTATGATACTCTCTTAGCTGGATATTTAGGTAAGAAGATTACTTATAAGATCGTTACTTAAGATTTTTTCTTGCTAAGTGTATTAAATACTATTAAATATTAAATAAGGAACTAAAATATTTATAGGAGAATAAAGCCATAGTAAGAAAGTATCTAAGGATTTCTTAACTACTACTAATACTAGATTAGATATAGAAAGAGATATCTATAGACTTTATTAAAAGACTGCTAATAAGTAGAAGTATAAGCTACTTTACAATTATTACTAATTACTTAAGTAAGAGAGCTATTTCTATTTTACTACTTAATATTAAAATAAAGATAGTAGTCTAAGTCTTTCTTAGCTAAGTAGTAGCTTACTATAAGTTACTTAACGCGATTATATTAAATAGAAAAAGCTAGTTTATTAGCGTACTTTAAAAACGCTTTTATAAGGTCCTACAGATTAATTAATAGATATCTATAGTATTTTACCTATAAACTACGGCGCTAGATCCGGATACTAATCTAGGCTAGTTACTTCCTAGTGATTACGATATAGTCGCCTAGCTTTAGAAAAATGCTAACGTAGCTACTAAGCCTACGTAAGGCTATAAGCGTAGTTACTAACTACTACTACTAATATTACGATATTACTATATTAAACGATTATAGGTAGTATAAGCTTAATTATAACGCGTACTATAGAAGATACCTCTTTAAATATATAATACTTCTATAGTTTATACTATATAGCTTATACTCCTATAGTCCCCTTAGCCTATATCCTCTTATAATATCTAATACCTATTAGCCTATTAACTCCTCGCGATACTATTAAATAACTTACTAACTACTCTACTAAATACCTTATAAAGTTAGCTTTATCTTACGTATATAAAGGACTTTATATAGCGCCTCCTATCGCTCTAATAACCTAAGATATTCCTTATTATCTATTAATAGAGACTTATAGTTATTTAGTATACTCTTTAGCTTACTTATCTTCTTATAGAGTAACTTTACTATTTTCTAATACTTCTATATATTCTCGCCTCTATTTATAAAATTAGTATATAATATAATTACTATTACTATTACTATTACGTATTATTAAATACTTTTAAGTAGACTGCTTTATATAGCTAAAGCTATTATCTATTTTTAACCTATTTTACTAAGTAATTAGGCCTTACTTTTAATTTATTTTACTAGGCTTCTTATAAGTTTAGATCTACGCAGTTAATATACTAACTTATACTAGTAAGCTAGTATTTATCTTTATTAAGTATATTTTTTAACTATTTATAGTAGTAATATATAAATAGAGAAAGACTTAATAAACTCCCCTCTAGTACTTCCTATATACTAAGCCTATAGCCTTCGCTACTATATAATAAATAACTATAAAATTAATAACTATATAACTATATTAGCCCTTTAAGCGCCCTCTACCCTTTAGCCTACTAAACTTAATTAAATAAACTACCTTTTAACTCTACGTTAACTCTAGGATTACGCCTTATACCTATTAACTCTACTATTTCTATAAACTCGCACATTTTACCGTCGCCGTATGGCCCTTACCTCTTCTAAGAACCTATAAACTAATAGCGCTATAGAATAAATTAATAGTATATACAAAGTATATATCTAAGTATCTATTAGCTAGTTATAGAATAACTAAGCTATATACTACTCTATAGCTCAAATTACTATAAATATAAAAAACGTAACATTAATAGGAGTATCTCTATTTTTCTTATAATATAGCTATAATAAAAACTCTCTTTAGTTAAAAGCTCTACTAAGTATAAGTTAAAGAAAAGATACTACTAAAGAATGTTTAGACTATAAGAAGGTAGAGACTATTAAAGCTAAGTTCTAAGATATATTTAACTTATTATAAGCTAGTATAGCTAAAGCCTAAGTAGAATAAGAGAAGTAAATAAATTAATAATATAAAAAAGCTAAAAACTATAAAGTTAGTAATAAAGTTTAGCTAAAGCTTTATAAATAGTATAAAATAAAATATTAGTTATAAAGCTTAATTAGAAGAGTACTAAGTATATAGTAGTAAATATAATAGGCTAGAGCCTAGTAGGGAAATCCTTAATAGAATCTTAGTTACGTGCGTAGACGCACGCTAGGGCTATACCCCTAACTAGCAGTTAAAAGATAACCTAAGCTACGTATAGACGCGTACTCTAAGTAATCTTTAAGTAGGATAGCCTATCGCTCTCTTCTTTATTAAATATAACTCTAATTTACCTATATAATAGCTCTCTAAGCATAGCTCCTTATATTTTATATTTAAACCTAATTAATAGAGCCTTACTATAAGACTCTAATAACTTATAGCGCGTTAATCCTCTTAACTACTACTTTAACGTGCGAGTATAGTAACCTACTATATAAGATTAGTATTACTTAAAGGTATAATAGGCTCTTAGATAATAAGTAGGTAGAAGCTATTATTAAATAGCTAGCCTAAAATTATAGCTTTATAGAATACTTAGATTAACGCGCTACTAGCCTTATAAGATATTTAGAATAAATAAATATTAATTAGCTAAGTAGACTCTAAGCTATATTACTAAATATTATATAAGAAAGCCCTACCTAATACCTTAATAGTACTAAGGTATAGGTCCTACTACCTATAAAAGACTTTTTAAAAAGGTAAATAAAAGTAGTAAAAGCTTTATTAGTTTTAAAAGAATTAAAGAATAAGGAATACCTCTTACTATAGTAGAGTAAGTATTATTAGAAGTTTTATTAGTCTTTTATAGAAAAGATAGAGGCTATAATACTTAGCTAAAGAAATAGCTAAGAAATAATTATAAGTATAAAGATTAGTTCTAAAAGTTATAACTTATAATAACTACTAAAAGTTATTTAGAAAAGCCTTATTATAAGAATAAGTAAGAGATAAGCTCTACTAGTTCTTTACTAAAGAGGAGTAGGCTATAGAGAGATTACTTATATAAGTTAATTAAAGAATAATTAGAAGCCTTACTAGTCTTTACTATAAAGAAGTAGGCTATAGATATAAAAGCTTATAAGAAGCCCTCTACTATTAAGAATTAAAAATAACTTTTCTTACCTTAACGCTAATAAGCTATTTATATACGCCTTAGCTAAGTACCTTACTAGAGTACCTAATAGCTAATATACTAGAAAATTATATAGATACTTAGGAATAATAAGTAGAAGAAAGCTACTATAGCCCTAATAATAAATAAGATTATAAAATAAATAAAAGAAGTAAAAAAAGCTAAAGATTTACTATAGAAGCTACTAAAAGTCTTTTAGAACTCTATAGTAGTAATAATAGGCTATCTATTATAAGCTTAAAAGAATAATATATCTTAGATAATAATTTAGATAATAAGCTTACTAAAACTAATAGCTAGTTAGCTAAAAGTTTTAGAAAAATAGTATACTACTAAACTCTTCTTAGCTACTTCTTAGGTAAGAACGCCTACGCGTACTAATATACCTCCCTCTTACGCGCTAACGCCTATCTCTATAAAAAGTAAATTCCTCTATCTAGAACTATTTAATAGAGATAGATTAAATACTTAGCCTTCTTTAATAAGGTAAAAGTAAAACTTTAATATAATATAAAAGAGCTCTAAGCGTTACTTAGATAAAGTATATAGTAAGTAGGTATTCTAGTAAGGCTATAAATATACTACTACTTAAGGCTAAAAAATACTAAGACTATAGTAGTATTAATAACTTCTAGTACTTTATAAACTAGTAATATTATAACCTATATTAAAAGTTAAAGGCTTTTAATTAGCTTTTAAACCTAAGGTAGAGTAAGCTATTAGTTAAAAACTACTATATAGAGTTTAACTAGCTTAAGATCTAGTTAGGGAAATACTTTAGTAAAATAGTAAAGAAGAGTATATTTCTAAAAAGCCTTTATATAAAGTTATAGGAAACCTTTACTATAGTAGATAAAAACTTATTATATAAGTAGCTTATTAATAAAGCTATCTAGATATCTAATAACCTATACTAAGTAGATTTAATAACCTAAGCCTAATAAAGATATACACTAGTAGAGTAGTTAACTCTAAAGAGTACTTAAATACTATTACTATCTAAGAAAATAGACTAAGAACTAATAAAAGCTAGTAACGTAAGTACTAGAACTAGTAAGCTAAGCGCTAATTAAGTTAAGTACTACGCTTATAGTAAAAAGGAATATATATCTTAGTATTATAGAAAGAGTTTTAAGGTAAAGAGTACTAAAATAAGCTAAATAGTATAAAGAGAGCTACTATTAGATAGTAAAGATTCTCTAAAGGATATAGATAAAGGCAAGTTAAATAACTTAGAAAAAGAGTAACTTTAAACTAAAGTTTTAGTCTAAAGCCTTAAAAAATAGATTAGTAGATAAGTAGTAGATAGAACTAATTTTAGTAAAAGTATATAAATACCTTTTCTCTTATAGTAGACTAAATTATAAACTCTATTATAACGCTACTATATTAATTAATAGTAGGTATTAATACTACGCGTTAGTTAGTAAAGAATTTACTTACTAAAGCTATTTAGAGCGCTTCTTAATTACTCTTTAGATAATAGAGGGGATTAATAGAAAGATATTAGAGATAGATAAAGTCTCTAAGTTTAAGTTTAATATATATATTTACTAAGAGGTTATCTATACGTACGTACTTAATAGTATAGATAAAGAAGTTATCTTAGAAAAAGAGTAAAGAGACTACTAAAAGGTCTTAATTACTCTAGTAAAAAGAAGCCTATTTATATACTTAAAAGGTATTTAAGTAAGGTATAATAAAGGTATTATAACCTAGAGCGTAATATATTAAGTAAGCGTATTTAGATTTATAAGTCTTATAAGAAGATTAAAAGACCTAAAGAAGAGAGTATAGATATTTACTATCTTTATTATAGATATTAATAAGGTATTAGTACTAAAAAAGATAGTAGATATAAAGTTACTACTACTAAAATAGTATTAGAGCTATTTTAAGCTCTTTAATTTAAAGAAAGTGTTAAAACTTCTCCTATACTAAGGTCTTAGAGTAGACTATAAGATTAAGCTAGAGTTAAAAGATAGTTAATAGCTATAGCTACTATAGAGCCTACTATATAGTATATTAAAGGGTAAGTTACTAGTACTCTAAAGAGAGCTTATAGCCTTTCTAGAAAAAGAATTTATCCGCGTAAGTAGCTTACCTACCTCTTTACTAGTTTTATTTATAAAGAAGCTAGAAGAAGAACTCTAATTATATATTAACTACCGCGCGCTTAACGTAATTATAAGGAAAGATAAATACTTCTTACTACTTATTTAAGATATATAATAATATAAGTAAAGCTAAGTAGTTTATAAAGCTAGCTATAATTACTACCTTCTATAAGATTTATATTATAGAAGGTAATAAATAAAAGATAGCATTTAGAATATACTTTAGTCTATTTAAGTAGTTAGTTACTTAATTTAGTATAGTAAACTCTTTATATACCTTCTAGCGGTATATTAATTAGATATTAAGAGAGTACTTAGATAAGTTCTATTTAGTATATCTTAATAATATATTAATCTATACTAATAGTAGCCTATAGTAATACTAAGATTATATCTAAAAGGTTCTTAGTAAGCTTTAGAGCGTAGGACTCTATATAGATATTAAGAAATATAAATTTAAAGTAAAATCTACTAAGTACTTAGATTTTATTATTAATATAGAGAAAATATTTTTTATAAACCTAGATAAGGTTAAAGCTATTAAGAAGTACAAAGTACCTAAGATAGTAAAAGACGTATAATTATTTCTTAGGTTTACTAACTTCTACTAAAAGTTTATTAAGAACTTTATAAAGATTACTACCCTCTTAACTTACCTAATAGGTAATATAAGCTTTACTTAGAGAAAAGATAAGTAAACTATATTTAATAAGCTAAAGGAGATTTTAATAATAGAACTTATTTTAGTAATATTTAACTCTAAGCGAAATATAGTTCTAGAATATAACTCTTCTAGCTACGTAATAGAAGAGTATTATCCTAGTATAATAAAGAAAGAATACTACGCTCTTACGCGTACTTCTTAAGAAAGAATAACGCTTATAAATATAACTATAAATATATAATAAAGAGCTACTAGCTATAGTATTATACTTAGAAGAATAGAACGCTAAACTCCGCTTAGTAAAGAGCTTTAAAGTAATTACTAATTATAAGAACCTAGAGTACTTTATAAAGCTAAAAATATTAAGTAAATATTAAATCTACTAAGCTACATTATTAAGCTAATTTAATATAGAGATACTATACTAGCGAAAGAAGTAAATATAAGAGCTAACGCGCTTTTAAGAAGAGAATAGAACTTACTAAAAGATATAAGAGATAAATACTTATAAAAGCGTATTATCTAAATTCTAAACTAATATCCTACTACTATAAAGAAGTAAGTAAAGATAAAGAGAACTTAGATAAGAGCTAAGTTATATTAGTAAAGATTTATATAAGATAAATAAGAGGCTATCTTAGCCTAACTAAAGAATAGCTAGATTAATAAGATACTACTACTAATAAGAGTAGTATAGAGTAGTTAGAATAAGTAGAATAAATAAGAGATAGTCTTAGTCTAACTAAAGGGTAGTTAGAGTAGTAAGAAGACTTAGCCTAAAGAAATAAGCTTAAGAAGCTATAGCTAGAGGCTCTAAAGAATAATTAGTAGTACTAAGAAGTGATATAAGTAGTAATAGAGTAAGAATAAAGGTTCTTTTTAAGCTTAGGCGTAAAGTGCTTAATCTTAGAGTATAAAGTTAGTAACTAAGAACAGTTACTATATAGAGGTAGAAGATAGGTACTAAATAATTAGAGTCTACGCACTAAAATAATTAGTAGAGTCTACGACTCTCTCTTAGCTAGTTACCTAAGAAGAGAGATTACCTATAAGATACTCGCCTAATAGATCTTCTAGCTAGGTATAATAGGTAGTTCTTAGAAGAGGTAAGGGCAATGCGGCGACGATAAAATGTGCGAGTTTATAGAAATAGTAGAGTTAATAGGTATAGGGCGTAATACTAGAGTAAACGTAAAGTTAAAAGGTAGTTTATTTAGTTAAGTTTAGTAGGCTAAAGGGTAGAGGTCGCTTAAAGAGCTAATATAGTTATATAGTTATTAATTATATAGTAGCGAAAGCTATAGGCTTAGTATATAAGAAGCACTAGAGAGGAGTTTATTAAGTCTATCTTTATTTTTATATTACTACTATAATTAATAAGAAAATATACTTAATAAAGATAAATACTAGCTTACTAGTATAAGTAGGTATATTAACTACGTAGATCTAGACTTCTAAGAAGCCTTGCGAAATAAATTAAAAGTTTAGCCTAATTATCTAATTAAATAGGTTAAAAATAGGTAGTAGCTTTACCTATATAAAGCAGTCTACTTAAAAGTATTTAAAGGTGTATAATAGCGATAGTAATAGTAAGTATATTATATACTAACTACTTATATAGATAGAGGCGAGGATATATAAGTATTAGGAAATAGTAGAGTTACTCTATAAGAAAATAAGTAAGCTAAAGAGTAAACTAAATAACTATAACTCTTTATTAATAGATAATAAGAGATTTCTTAGGTTATTAGAGCGATAGGAGGCGCTATATAAAGTCCTTTATATATATAAAATAAAGCTAACTTTATAAGGTATTTAGTAGAGTAGTTAGTAAGTTATATTATAGTATTATAAGGAGTTAATAAGCTAATAAGTATTAGATATTATAAGGGGTTATAGGCTAGAGAGACTATAAAAGTATAAGCTATATAGTATAAACTATAAGAGTATTATTAGTTTAAGAAAGTATCTTCTATAGTATATATTATAATTAAGCTTATACTACCTATAAGCGTTGAATATAGTAATATTATAATATTAGTAGTAGTAGTTAGTAACTACGCTTATAGTCTTACGTAGGCTTAGCGGCTAAGTTAGTATTTTTCTTAAGCTAGGCGACTATGTCGTAATTACTAGGTAGCAACTGGCCTAGATCTGCATCCGGATCTAGCGCTGATATTAGGTAGTATTAAACGCTACGTACGTAACTATAATATATATAGAAGAACTAAACTATAGAGAGAAGGCTCCTAAGAACTCCTAAAACTATTACTAATACTTAATAGGATATAGAAGAAGATTTTAATAGACTTTATTAAGAGACTACTAAATAGCGAAGGTATAACTCTTCTTATAGTATTACTAATAGGCTTAGTAAGAGATAAATCTTTATTCTATTATCTAATATTAAGATAGAAATAGTTATTTTAGCGTTTCTTAAATAAGTAGTAGCTTACTACTAGTTACTAGATACTATAACTTCTAATAGAGGTAGCTAGTTTATAAGCGTATTATAAGAGCGCCTCTATAAGATTCTAAAGATTAGGTAATAATTATTAATATCTTTCTACCTCTATACTAATAGCTTAACTAAGAGGATAAATAGCGTATAAAAAGCTTATACTTAAGCGTTTATTAACTAGGCCTAAATAGACTAGGTACCTCTCTACTTAATAGCCTAAATAGCTATTAATAGTAGAGACATAATATTAATAAGAGTAGCGCTATTCTTCTTATAATATAAATATAACGTAGATCTACTATAACTAGAAATCTCTTAAGAAGCTAACTAAAAGAAGTATACTACTAAAGAATATTTAGACTATAAGAAGGTAAAAGCTATTATTACTAAGTTCTAAGACGTATTTAACTTAGCGTAAGTAAGTATAGCTATAGCCTAAATAGAATAAGAAAAGTAAGTAAATAGGTACTATAAAGAAGTAAAGAGGTACTAGGTTAGTAATAAAGTCTAGTTATAGCTTAATAAATAATATAAAATAGAATAATAGTTATAAAAGCTTAACTAGAAGAGTACTAAGTATATAGTAGTCTAAGTAATTAATAGCTACTTAGTTAAGTTAGATACTCTTCTAAGATACTACTTAGTCTTTTATATTAATAGACTACGCCTTACTAACTTAGATTCTTTACTTAGCAAAGTATAAAATAACTATTAGCTATTACTATTATAAGTAGGTAATAAGAATAAATAAGTTATAAAGGAGATTATAAGAAAGAAGTAAAAATGCTAAGGTTATAATTAGCGCCTTTACTATAAAGTAAAATAGGTTAAATATACTTTAATAGATCTCTAGCTAGTAGAATTACTAAAAGAAATAGAAGCTCTAGATTAATAAGAGGCCTATATAAAAGATATTTAGAGCGAAGAGAGGCGCTTACTAGAAGGGTTTCGCTAGAATAACCTCTAAGAAGGAGAGAAAAAAAGGGGGTATTATAATAGGCTAGAGCTTAGTAGGTAAATCTTTAATAGAATCTTAGTTATATACGTAGACGTACGCTAAGGCTATACCCCTAACTAGCGGTTAAAGAATAACTTAAGCTATATATAGACGCGCACTCTAAGTAACTTTTAAGTAAGATAGCCTATAGCTCTCTTCTTTATTAAATATAACTCTAGTATACCTATGTAATAGCTCTCCAAGCGTAGCCTCTTATAATAAAAGTAATAAATAGCTACTTAGTTAAGCTAAATACCTCTCTAAGCTATTATTTAGTCTTTTATATTAATAGACTATATCTTACTAACTTAGATCCTCTATTAAACTAAGTATAAGATAATTATTAGCTACTACTATTATAAGTAGGTAATAAGAATAAGTATTTTATAGAGAAGATTATAAGTAAGAAGTAAAAATACTAAGGATATAATTAGCGCCTTTACTATAAGGTTAAATAGGTTAAATACGCTCTAATAGATCTTTAGCTAGTAGAATTACTAAAATTAATAAAAGCTTTAGATTAATAAAAAGCCTATATAAAAGATACTTAGAATAAGAATAAATACTTATTAGAAGGCTTTCGCTAAGAGACCCTTTAAAGAAGAGGTGGAGAGAGGTATTATAATAAGCTAGAGCCTAGTTAGTAAATACTTAATAATATCTGAGTTACGTGCGTAAGATATATAGATTAACTACTTATATTTAAATAACGCTTAGACTATCTATATAGTCTATAAGTAGAAGGTTATTCTAAGCTACTCTCTACATAACCTTTAGTACGAGATAGCTTATAGTTCTCTTCCCTATTAAATATAACTCTAGTATACCTATATAGTAGCTCTCTAAGCGTAGCCTCTTTTACAGAATTGTAGTAAGCTAAGTTATAAACTAGTAAGAAATAAAAATAATAAAGCGCGTAAATATTAAAAAAGTATAACTTTATACTCTAAAGATACTATTTTCTATATAGACTAGCGAGATACTCTCTATAACTATAAAAAGTAAGCTTTTACTTACTTAGATAGAATAATAATTTATTTTCTAAATATTCTAAAGCTCTTCTGATAATACTATTATAACTAACATTTTAAGAACTACTACTTTATATATAAGATTCTAACTCTCTATATACTTACTTCTTTATTTTATATACTTTAGCTACTTAATAAAGTATACTTTTTAATATTAAAGTAGAAATACATCTGATATATATAAGACCTAGTATACTTATATATCTACTATATTAATAAAAAAGGGGTCTTTTTTACTATTAAAGACTCTTTTTTTAAGATATTTATATATAAGAACTATAAAAAGGCTTTTAAAGTAGTAAAGCTAATTTCTATTAATATATAAAGAGTTCTTAATTACTATAAAGTCTATTATTATATACTACTACTATTAGCTCTAGTAAGAACGCCTTAGTTGTCTAAAATACTAAGTAATTTATATAAATTTAGGTTATAATTAAAGCTTATAGTTCAGAGAATTGTTTATAATATTACTAATAAGCACTTAGAAAAGCATCTTAAAGCTTATTAAAATAGCTAAGAAAATACTGTATAAAATTATTCTAATAATAGCTCATATATAAGACCTGAAAGAGTAAGTAGTAGAGTTAATAAAGTATAAAATGTATAAGAAAAGGTAAATATAAATAGATGATATAATAGAGTTAAGCATAGGCGTGTTATAAATAGCTAAAAATACTTCTACTACTTACATAATATCTAAGAAAAGTAATAATACAAGTAGGTAAGAAAGAACTTAGCTAGCCTAATAATACTATAGTGACTATGAAAAGACTAAATATAATACTTATATATATTAGAAAGATATGGAAGCAGATTCTAAATCTAGTATAGCTATATTATATAAAAGATCTATAGAGAGTATAGAGTAATGTTATATTTTATATATAGTATTTGTAATACTAAGAAAAAGTAGCTAGCTTAGTAGTCCGGCTAGCTTAGTAGTAAATACGTTAACTAATTAAAATAATACTTAAACTAGAATTCTATTTGATAAAATTAGTAATAATAATAAACTTACAAAATACTATACTCTAGTGTAGTAGTAGTTTTTAAGTTAATATTTTAGAGATAATTCTATAACCTATTTTATTAAAAGTTTCTATAAGTTAAAAAAGAGAAAGCTATATAGAGATTACTATATAGGTTAATACCCTCTATATTATATATAAAATATAGTAAAGTAAGTTTTTTCGAGCTTAAGCTACTAAGCCTAAGCTCTAGTCTTTAATAAAGATTTGGTACTAAATTAAAATATATATCACTAAATAATAATTGGCGTAAGCCTATTAAAAGTAATTTATAGGTTATAAAGGTACTAAAAAGTACTATAAATTTATACACTCTCTATTACTATCTCTATCTTTATTACTATTTTTATCTCTATTACTATCTCTATTACTATCTCTATTACTATCTCTGTTACTATTTCTATTACTAGTAAGTATTTATCTACTTACTACTACTTTACTAATATATAAAAATATTAAGGTTTAATAGTTATAATACTATATCTATTTCTGAACTATCTACTATTATACTTATTTTAGCTATCATTTAATCTACTACTAATATTATATATACTACTTAGCTTTTTAAAATACTTCTGTCTTATATAATAGCAAAAACATTATTATTACTAATTTAAAAGACGCTTTTAAGTCTTTATTCAAAAGTAAGACATTTAAAGTCTAAGTGATCAATAGTAAAGTTATAGCTTAGCTAGATAATAAAATAATATATTAACTACTAAAACTTAGTTAGCCAATACTCTTTAGTACTATCGAACTAAATAAAAGTAATATTATACTAATATAGTTTATAGTAGAAGAGTAGGAAATACTACTAAAATAGATTAAAATAAAAGGGGGATAAGAATTAATAGAATATAGAAGGAGAAGGCGTTTAAGAGGAGTTATTTAGATAAGAAAGTAAAGCTTAAATATTATTAGTACTATATTACTTTATTAGAAAGCTTAATTTTACGTAAGAAATAGAATAAAAAGAGTTAAAGTATAGGAACTTTATAAAGTTTATAGAGAGTAGTATAGTAATATTAGATTAAAGCACTATAGTAGAGGAGGGTAGCGTATAGATACTAGGTGCGCTAGTATAACTTAGTAACTATAATAGCTAATTAGAGTATAGAGGCTTTTAGCACCCTTTAGGTATACTTAGTATAGTATAAATATATAGATAAAATATATATAATTATGAATATTATTAATTATTAATTATTATCTACAATTCTCTTAATAGTAAATATCTAATAATTAGAGTCTTACTATCTTTACCTACCTACTAAAATAACTACCTTAACTATACGCGATGCGATAGTTATCCTATAAGACTATATAGACTACGTATTCTAGGTTTTATAAATTTAGGTATATATATTATATATAACCTCTAGAATAAAATTAACCTAATATAAAATACTTAGTATTTTTAAAAACTAAAAGAATTTAGAGTTCTTTAGCTTATAAACTACCTATCTATAGTAAGAATTAGTATATTAGAGTAAGTTACTAAATAACCTCTATAGAATAGAGAAACTATAGAGAGGATATAGACTACTATAAACTATACATAGAATAGTATAAAAATAATAGATATTAATATAATAAGAAGTAGTTAAATATTCTTCTAATTATATGCTAAATTTAGTTAATAGTTACGCTTTACTTTTATTAAACTTACTACCTTCTAAGTAAGCTACTACGTACTTAGCTAATGAACTTTAAGTATACTATTAAACTTAGTAATCTCTAAAAGATAGAGTAAGTAAAAGACAACTACTTAGTAGCCTTTAAACTTATAAAATTTTAAGCTAATAGAATACTTAGCTTATAAAATATAATTAAGCTACTATAAAAGCTAAAAGAAATAAAGTTCTTAAAATTAGTTTAGTTGATATTATTATAAAAGCCTTATAGTCTCTATTAATAATATAGCTTTTATATAGTTACACTATAAACTTTTAAAATAATAAAAGAGTAAAGGAAAAAATAACTTATAAAGAAATAATAAGTTATTTTTAAAAGTATATAATAATATACTATTCTCTTAGAGTAAAGAAGTATAAAGTAGCTTTTATAGCTTATAATAATAGTATACCTAATATAGCTCTTAATAGAGGACTCTAGCTACTACTTAGAATACCATATAGTAGAGGTACTATATAACCTACTAGCTTAAATCTCAGAGATATTATATTAATTCTAGAGAATTCCTTATAAATAAAGTATTAAAGCTATTTTATAAATAATAAGCTTTATAAGCTATAAAGTAGCTTATATAGAAGTAAACTTTAGTATAAAGTAAAGAAGCTACTTCTAGATAAAATTACTTAGTATATTATTAGTTCTATAAACTTAGAGTATATTACTATATTAACCTTGACTTAGCTCTAAAATAGTAGATACTAAATAAAGCAATAAATAAACTAGTATAGTTTAAATATAGTAGTAATATAGTATTTGTCTTTATTAAGTATGTTTTCTAATCGTTTACGGCGGTAATATGTAAATAAAGATAGACTTAATAAACTCCCCTCTAGTACTTCTTATATACTAAGCCAATAGCCTTCGCTACTATATAATTAACAACTATAACATTAATAACTATATAACTATATTAGCCCTTTAAGCGCCCTCCGCCCTTTAGCCTACTAAAGTTAACTAAATAAACTACCTTTTAACTCTACGTTAACTCTAGTATTACGCTCTATACCCGTTAACTCTACTATTTCTATAAACTCGTACATTTTATCGTCGCCGCATAGCCCTTACCTCTTCTAGTAGTAATTCTATATTATAAAAGCTAATATGAGAATAAAGTAAATTTTATACTTATATACTAGCTATTAAGCTTTTATAAACTTCTAAAGCTAATCAGTTAATATATAAATAATTAAAAGGCTTAAGAATTATAGATATAAATACTACTTTTACTACTCACTTACTAAGTAAAATAACTAACTATATATACTTTTTTTTATAGTTCTATATTTTTAACTTTAGCGTAACCTACTATATTATAAATAATCTAGACTGGATCTATAACTACTACCTATTATTATTAAATAACTATATCTAGGCTAGTAATATAAAAATCTAGATATAAAGATATACTATAATAAATATTATACTATAATACTAAAAGAGAATAATATTAATAGTACTATATAATATAGTAATTAACCTAGAGATTATATATAATCTAGTATCTTTCTAGCTACTATAGTAAAAGAGAATTTAGTAAGATACTTAATTAAACCTAATACATTTATATAGCCCTAATAATTGATTTATTCATAATTTATTAAAAATCTATAGTTAGTAAATACTAGAGTATAACTCTCTACCTTAGACTCTAGTTTATATATATAGAATTACTATCTATATAAAGTAAGAACTAAGAAAAGCCTTAGTAATACTATAGTATAAAAGACTTAGCTACCTAAGACTAGTAGTAATTAAATATCTAATATAGTAGTCTAAGAGAGTATAAGTTTAAAAAGTAATTATAGTATAGTATAACTTTAATAGAAGAGTAAAGTTAAAAAAATAAGTTAGATACTTACTATAAACTAATAATAAGAGAAAAGAGTAGCTAGTAATTAACTTTTATATATATAAGTACTAGACTATAATAAAGAAAAAAAGCTAAATACTTATAACTTACTACTACTCTAGCCTCTAGTAAGACTTATACTTTATAAATAACTATATAGCTAAGTTAATTATATAGCTACTTATTATTTTTTTTCTTTTTTTAAAGAACTACTAAAATATCTTAGATAAAACTATTAATTAGATAATAAGATTACTAGAGGAAAACAAAATATTAAACACTAGATAGTAATATAAGTATTAAAGTTAAGCGTTCTACTCTAAATATATAGGCTTAAATAGTAAAGCTAAGCGCTTAGAGAGTAGAAATAAACAGAAAGTGTATATAATATACTTTAATACTAATCTCTCTTAGAAACTATAGCTAGAAATTCTTTAAGCTATAGTATACCGGCGCTAGATTCGGATGCCGATCTAGGCTAGTTGCCACCTAGTAATTGCGATATAGTCGCTTAGCTTAAGAAAAATACTAACTTAGCTACTACGCCTACGTAAGGCTATAAGCATAGTTACTAACTACTACTACTAATATTATAATATTACTATATTAAACGCTTATAGGTAGTATAAGCTTAATTATAATATATACTATAGAAGATACCTCCTTAAACCTATAATACTCCTATAGTTTATACTATATAGATTATACTTTTATAGTCCTTTAGCTTATAACCCTTTATAATATCTAATACTTATTAGCTTATTAACTCCTCGCGATACTATTAAATAACTTACTAACTACTCTACTAAATAACTTATAAAGTTAGCTTTATCTTATATATATAAAGAACTTTATTTAGCGCCTTTTATTACTCTAATAAGCTAAAGAATTCTTTATTATCTATTAATAGAGACTTATAGTTATTTTGTTTACTCTCTAGCTTACCTATCTTCTTATAAAGTAACTTTACTATTTTTTATACTTCTATATATCCTCGCTTCTATCTATTTAAATAGTTAGTCTATAATATACTTACTACTACTATCGCTATTATATACCTTTAAATACTTCTAAGTAGACCGTTTTATATAGCTAAAGTAATTATCTCTTTTTAACTTATTTAACTAAGTAATTAAGCTCTACTTTTATTTATTTCGCTAGGCTTCTTATAAGTCTAGATCTATATAGTTAATATATTTATTTATACTAGTATGCTAGTTTTTATCTTTATTAAGTATATTTTATAATTATTTATAGTAGTAATATATAAATAAAGAGAGACTTAATAAACTCTACTCTAATACTTCTTATATACTAAGCCTATAGCCTTCGCTACTATATAATTAATAACTATATAACTATATTAGCCCTTTAAGCACCCTCTACCCTTTAGCCTACTAAACTTAACTAAATAAACTACCTTTTAACTCTATATTAACTCTAGTATTACGCTCTACACCTATTAACTATACTATTTCTATAAACTCGCACATTTTATTGTCGCTATATAGCTCTCACCTCTTCTAAGCTATAGTATACTTATATAATCAAACTCTAAACTATAATAACTACTAAAAGATGCTATATAATATCTTTTTTATAAAAGTAGTATTTAGTAATAAATAGTTACCCTTTTATAAAAGCTAAACGTTATATATCTAAAAGTATATAGCTAGAAGGCTTTTATAATAATAGAAATATCTATAAAAGAAAGTTACGCCTTAAGCGCCTAAATTTAAAGGTATAAATTAAATACTTAGTTAGATACTAGTCTACTAATATCTACTAAATTTTAATATCTTTACTAACTAAAGTAATTAGTACAAAAAATATTAATTTTAATAAGAACTTAGTATTTAATAGTAAGATTAAAGATCTAATGGAGAGCCTTTTCTATAGTATACTAAAGAAATTATAATATATATTTAGACTATTAAGCTACTAGTGTTACGAACAAACACTAGATATCTCCTCTAGTTAAAGGATGCGAGGTTAAAGGCTAACCGTCGCACGAATCGCAAAATAGTAATTAGCGCGGGGCGCACGGATTACGTAATTAATATTACGCTAAGACCGACTATTAGGCGCTAGTACATAATAGCAGTATTTATATAATAGCAGCTATTAAAGATATTAGGTAGGACAAGTATTAAGTTATATGTTACGAACAAACACCAGATATCTCCTTTAGTTAAAGGATGCAAGGTTAAAGGCTAACTGTCGCACGAATCGCAAAATAGTAATTAGCGTAGAGCGTATAGATTACGTAATTAATATTACGCTAAGACTAACTATTAGGCGCTAGTATATAATAGTAGTATTTATATAATAGTAGCTATTAGGATATTAGGTAGAATAAGAATTAAGTTATAATAGTAGTAATAGTAATAGACTAGGTAATAAGTATATAGTTATAGAGGATTCCCTTAATATACTTATTATAGTTAACTCTTATAAGTTCTTCTCTTATCTAGATTAATACTTAGTTATTCTATTATTTATATAGAATTAGATTATTATTACTAAATACTTACTATTCTTATTATATTACTAGATAAGCTAACGCGGGCTTAATAATATTAGTCTTACCTACTTTAGTATAGACTAAGATTTAGAGTAGTATAACCCTTTATATTAATACTTTAACTACTTATAGACTTTTAAAAAAGTATTTTTAGTAAGTTATTTAAGTAAGATTAGAAAATATTAGTTAATAAAACTCTACTATAATAAGCTATAAGACTAGCTAAGCTCTACTTCTAAATAATAAGATACTAGACTAAGATACTAAGTTAGAGACTAAAGAATAAACTCTAGACTTAGGCTAGTACTTATAAGAAACTATAAATAATCTTAAATAATTTATAAACTTAGGTAAGATAGATAATAGCTTTAATAGAAACTATTAATTAGCTAATAGCTTAGCTAATAGCTACGCTAAATAAGAAACTATAAGCGCTATATAAGCTTAAGATAGCTACGCTAGAGAAGTATAAAAGTAAGAGATTAGAACTTTATATATTTCTTACTAATATTAACTTATACTATAAGTATAATTAAGTACTTAATAATTAAGAAAAGATTCTTATAGTAAGTATATATATAAAAGGGAAAGTAGCTAGCTAAATATAGCTATATTTAAGAATTACCTTTATAATTTACTTATAAAAAGAGAAAAGAAAAAAACTTAAACTTTATTTTTAAGTTAGACTAACTTTAAAGATAAAATAAGATATATCTTAAGTAAAGTAGATATAGAGAACTAAGTAAAGAAAGTAATTACTTTTTTAAAGTAACTAAATTAGTATTAATATATATAGCTAAGTTTTAATAGCTATAGCTATAAATTAACTAGAATAATACTATACTCTAAATAGTATTTAAGAATAGTTTAAAAGAAATAATTAAAGATAGCTTAGTATACTATAATAAGCTAAGAGATCTATATTTACTTATAGAACTAGCTACCTAAATTAATAACTATCTATAGAAGAGAATAGAGTAGAAGAAAAATACTTTCTTAGCCTCTAATATAAAGAAATACTAATAATAGATTAAGATTAATAGAAAAAGAGATATTATTATAACTAATAAAGTATAGAAATAATTTAAGGATTAAAAGACCTAAGGAGAATATCTAAATAGACTATTTAAAGAAAAGCCCTAAAAACGCTATAATAAAAAAGTATATCTATAATATAATAAAGTTAGATACTTTTATAGAGACTACTTAAAGAATAATACTATAAAATAGGGAGCTATAAGAATTAGAATAGTTTAATAAAGTATAATTTACCTATATACTATATAATTACTAGATATAATATTAGTAATATAGACTTATATAATAAAGCTTAGATACTAAGTAATAAGGCCTATAAGCTTATACCCTAAGTAAAAGAAGTACCTAATATAATATTATAAAATAAAACTACGCCTATAGACTAGTTAGTAACTAGTACTAAAGTAAAATAAAGGTTAGTAAAATATAAATATTAGATATATAGAAAATAAGAATATATAGCTAAGAATAACTATTAAAAGAGATAAATTACTATTACTAGCCCTAAAGCTAAAAAAATAGTATACTAAGCTATACTAAAGTAACTATACTTTAAAGACCTAGAAGTATAAAATAATAAACCTATAGCTCTTAGCGTATTAGAATAAAAAACTAAAAAGTATTAAGCTATATATTAAACTAATATAAGCTAAGATATAGGTTTTATAAAAGATAACGTAGGACTATTAGATAGTAAATAAATAATAAATAGTATAAGATACTTTTTAATAAGAAATATTAGATAGAAGCCTACTATATATATAAAAAGCTAGAACTATTAAAATAGTAGGGAAATTAAAATAACCTCTAACTACTAAAGGAGTAATATAAGACTTATACTAGCTTAACTATAAAAATAATTATAACTATTACTTTATATAGAAAGAATAATCTAAGAAATAAAAGAATAATTACTACTATTTAAATCTAAAAATAGAGAATACTTAGTAGAAGTATATTACCTTTATAAAACCCTAAGAATAGAACTAGTATAGTATAAGCTTATATACTAGACCTTTTATTATAATAATAATTACCTAATATATTAGGACGCGAAGTCTAATATATACTACTTTCTAAAGAAATAATTTAGAAAGTAAAATTAGTTAAAAAACTAAGATACTACTAAGGATAGAGTTACGCTAGTATAGATAATTCTAAAATAACTCTTTATAATATATAGAACCTAAAGCTATAGAATCTTAGGTTAAAAGTAGAAGTTAGCGTATATAGATATAAGATTATAGTAACTAGATAGTAGTACTATATAGATAGTTATCTTATTCTAAGCTATAGAGAGATATAATATACTATACTAAGGTAAGAACTAACTAGTATAAGTAGTATTAGCTAATAATAACTTTATAATATATAGAAGTAGCGTAATAAGACTAGAGACCTAACTAGTATTACTAAACGTAGTAGGGATAGGAGACTAGATAAATATTAATATTATAGATCTTAGAGAGAGAATATTAATTAGCTATAATTAGTTAATTAAGTATAACCTAGCTATTAATTAGCTATAAAAAAGAATACTTAGCTAAGAACTTACGCGTAAAGTTACTAAAGTATAAAAGAGATAGGCCTAATAATCTAAAGCTTACTCTAAAATAGAAGGATTAGTAAGATCTTACTTTATAAGATTATAAATATTTATAAGAAGGACTTTTAAAAGATAGAAGTTATTTAGATATAATAAGTTACAACTATAAAAGAAGGATTAGTACTACTAAATATACTAAAAGAGTATAGAATAAATAAGTTTAGAGAATTATTTAAGGAAATAAAAGTAACTAAGTTAGTAAAATACTAAGAATAAGATTATAAGATTCTTATTAAAGATAGTACTAAGCTTATTTTAAGACTAATATACCTAGTTACGTCTAAGTATAAAGCTAAGCTATAAAAGTATATTAGAAAAAATCTAAAAAAAGGATTTTTCTATAAGAGTAGTAGCTAGATAGCCTTACTAATACTATTTATAAAGAAGCCTAATAAGAAGTAGCGACTATATTTAACTTTAAGAGGTTAAATAGCGTAATAATTAAAATTAATATCCCTTACTACTAATAATAGAGCTTATAGATTAGATCTAGGGAGCTAAGTAGTTGATAAAATTAATATTTAAAAAGGATTTTACTATATTTAAATTACTAAAGGATATAAGTAGAAAATAGCTTTTAAAATAAAATATAGACTATTTAAGTATATAGTTATACTATTTAGATTAACGAACGCGCTAGTAACCTCTAATAAGTTATTAATAAAATACTCTATAATATTACAAATAAACACTAGATATCTCCTCTAGTTAAAGGGTGTGAGGTTAAAGGCTAACTATTGTACGACGAAGAGGTTATAATTAACGCAGGGCGCTTAGGTTACGTAATCTAGTATCTCGCTAAGACCTAATATTAGAAGATACTAAGACCTTAGTAGATATTATATATTAAGATACTAGTAATATCTAAGATACTATAGGCTTAGCTTAAGGTAATAGATAAGTAATAAGTATATAGTTATAGAGGATTCTCTTAATATACTTATTATAGTTAACTCTTATAAGTTCTTTTCTTACCTAGATTAATACTTAGTTATTCTATTACTTATATAGAATTAGATTATTATTACTAAATACCTACTATATCTATTATATTAGTAGATAAGCTAACGCGGGCTTATAATATTAGTCTTACCTACCTTAGTATAGACTAAGATTATAGAGTAGTATAACCTCCTATATTAATACTTTAACTACCTATTAACCTTTAAAAAGATATTTTTAGTAAGTTATTTAAGTAAAATTAAGAATATATTAGTTAATAGAAACTCTACTATAATAAGCTATAAGGCTAGCTAAGCTCTACTTCTAGATAATAAGATACTAGACTAAGATACTAAGTTAGAGACTAAAGAATAAACTCTAGACTTAGGCTAGTACCTATAGGAAACTATAAATAATTTTAAATAATAATTATAACTTAAGTAAGATAAATAATAGCTTTAATAAAAATTATTAATTAGCTAATAGCTTAGCTAAAAGCTACGCTAAATAAGAAACTATAAGCGCTATATAAGCCTAAAATAGCTATACTAGAGAAGTATAAAAGTAGGAGATTAGAACTTTATATATTTCTTACTAATTTAACTTATACTATAAGTATAATAAAGTACTTAATAATTAGAAAAAGATTCTTATAGTAAGTATATATATAAAAGGGAAAGTAGCTAGCTAAATATAGCTATATATTTAGAATTACCTCTATAACTTAGCTATAAGAAGAGAAAAGAAAGAAATCTAAACTCTATTTTTAAGTTAGACTAACTTTAAAGATAAGATAAGATATATTTTTAGTAAAGTAGATATAAAGAACTAAGTAAAGAAAGTAATTACTTACTTAAAGTAAACTAAATTAGTATTAATATATATAGCTAAGTTTAAATAGCTATAGTTATAAATTAACTAAGATAATACTATACTCTAAATAGTATTTAAGAATAGTTTAAAGGAAATAATTAAAGATAGCTTAGTATACTATAATAAGCTAGAAGATTTATATTTACTTATAAAACTAGCTACCTAAATTATAACTATCTATAGAAGAGAATAGAGTAAAAGAAAAATACTTTCTTAGCCCCTAATATAAAGAAATACTAATAATAAATTAAGATTAATAGAGAAAAAGATATTATTAAAACTAATAAAGTATAAGAATAATTTAAAAATTAAAAGACTTAAAAAAAATATTTAGATAGACTATCTAAGAAAGAGTGCTAGAAACACTATAATAAGAAAGTATATCTATAATATAGTAAAGTTAAATACTTTTATAAAGACTATTTAAAAATAATACTAGAAAATAGAGAGCTATTAGAATTAAGATAGTTTAATAAAGTATACTCTACCTATATACTATATAATTACAAAATAATAATATTAGTAATATAGATTATATAATAAAGCTTAGATACTAGGTAATAAGGCCTCTAAGCTTATACCTTAGGTAAAAGAGGTACTTAATATAATATTATAAGATAAAACTACGCCTATAGACTAGTTAGTAACTAGTACTAAAGTAAAATAAAGGTTAGTAGAATATAAGTATTAGGTATATAGAAAATAAGAATATATAGCTAAGGATTACTATTAGAAAAGATAAATTACTATTACTAGCTTTAAAGCTAAAGAAATAGTATACTAAGCTATACTAGAGTAACTATACTTTAAAGACCTAAAAGTATAAGATAATAAACTTATAGCCTTTAGCGTATTAGAATAGAAGACTAAAGAGTATTAAGCTATATACTAAACTAAATATAAGCTAAGATATAAGTTCTATAAAGAATAATATAGGACTATTAGATAGTAAATAAATAATAAATAGTATAAGATACTCTTTAATAAGAATATTAAGTAAAAGCCTACTATATATATAAGAAGCTAGAACTATTAAAATAGTAAAGAAATTAGAATAATCTTCTACTACTAAAGGAGTAATATAAGGACCTATACTAGCTTAACTATAAAAATAAGTATAACTACTACTTTATATAAAAAGAATAATCTAAGAGATAAGAAGATAATTACTACTACTTAAATCTAAGAGATAGAGAATACTTAGTAAAAGTATATTACTTTTATAAAACTCTAAAGATAGGACTAGTATAGTATAAGCTTATATACTAGACCTTTTATTATAATAATAATTACTTAATATATTAGAATATAAAGTCTAATATAGGCTACTTTCTAAAGAAATAATCTAAAAAGCGAGGTTAGTTAAAAAACTAAGATATAACTATAAATAGAGTTACGCTAGTATAGGTAATTCTAAAATAACTCTTTATAATATATAAAATCTAAAGCTATAAAGTTTTAGATTAAGAGTAGAAGTTAGCGTATATAGATATAAGATTATAGCGACTATAGATAGTAGTACTATATAGATAGTTATCTTATTCTAAGCTATAGAAAGATATAATATACTATACTAAGTTAAGGACTAACTAGTATAAGTAGTATTAGCTAATAATAACTTATAATATATAAAAGTAATATAATAAGACTAGAGACCTAACTAGTATTACTAGACGTAGTAGAGATAGAGAACTAAATAAATATTTATATTATAGATTTTAGAAAAGAAGATATATTAATTAGCTATAATTAGTTAATTAAGTATAACTTAGCTATTAATTAGCTATAAAAAAGAATACTTAGCTAAGAACCTACGCGTAAGGTTATAAGAGTATAAAAAGAGATAGGCCTAATAATCTAGAGCTTATTCTAGAATAGAAGGATTAGTAAGATCTTACTTTATAAGATTATAAGAATTTATAAGAAGACTCTTAAAAGATAAAAGTTATTTAATATAGTAAGATATAACTATAAAGAAAGAACTAGTACTACTAAATATACTAGAAAAGTATAGAATAAATAAGTTTAGAGAACTATTTAAAAATATAGATATAACTAAGTTAGTAGAATACTAAGAATAGAATTATAAGATTTTTATTAAAAATAGTACTAAGCTTATCTTATAACTAATATACTTAGTTACGCCTAAGTATAAAGCTAAGCTACGAGAGTATATTAGAAAAAATCTAAAAAAAGATTTATCTATAGAGTAATAGCTAAATAGCTTTGCTAATACTATTTATAAAAAAGTCTAATAAAAAATAGTAATTATATATTAACTTTAAGAGGTTAAATAGCGTAATAATTAAGAATTAATATCTCTTACTACTAATAATAGAGCTTATAGATTAGATCTAGGGAGCTAAGTAGTTTATAAAATTTAATATTTAAGAAGAATTTTACTATATTTAAATAACTAAAGATATAAGTAGAAAATAGCTTTTAAAATAAAATATAAACTATTTAATATATAGTTATACTATTTAGATTAATAAACGCGCTAGTAACTTTCTAATTAGTTATTAATAAAATACTTTATAAGTACTTAGGAATCTTTATACTAGCGTACTTAGATAATATACTAGTATATTCTAAGAGAACACTTAAAGAATATATTAAACTTATTAAGAAAGTACTTTAGAAGCTTAAGAACTATAAGTTATACCTATAATCTAAGAAGTATAAGTTTTATATGTAGAAAATAGAGTTCCTAGAGTTTATTATTTTAATAGAGGGTATTAAAATAAATCTAAAGAAAATCTAGACTATATAGAAATAGCTAATACCTAAGATAGTTAAGAATATATAATTCTTCTTAGAATTCGCGAACTTTTATAGAAAGTTATTAAGAACTACTTCTAGATTATAGTACCTCTTAAAAAATTATAAAAAAAGATATAGAGTTTAAATAGAAAAAGAAATACTAAAAAACTTTTAAATAATTAAAGTAAGTATTTCTTAAAGCCTTAGTACTAGAAATATATAACCTAAGATATAAAATATAAGTTAAGACTAATGCGTTAGATTACGCTCTTAGCGCTATATATTATAGTAGAGTAAAAATAGAAAATAGAGACTATATTCTACTATTCTAAGAAGTTCTCTAGAGTAGAATTAATTATAATATTTAATAAAGAACTACTAGAAGTAGTTATACCTTTAAATAGTAGAAAGTATATTACTAAGACTCTTATATTAGATTAATATATATCTAATTATTAGAACCTAATAAGTTTTATAATAATAAAGAAACTTAATAAAAGATAAGTCTAATAAGCTAAGATACTTTTTTAGTTTAATTTTAAGATTACTTATAGAGCTAAGTACTTAATAGAGCTATAGATACCTTAAGCTTAAGATCTAACTTATAAGAAGAAGATTATAAAGAATTATATAACGTAGTACTTAAGTAGATACTTAATAGTAGTAAAGTATAACTAGCTAAAATTAGCTAGAGTAGCTAAGCTAGAATAATAGATTATTATATAATAAATGTAGTAGTAGTAGAAGGCTGCTAGTTAGTAACTAGATCTAAGTAGTATAAATTATAATAACTTACTATAAAATAAGAAGAAGTACTAAAATATAATTTAATAGAACTAAATATATATACTTCTATATATAAGAAAGGACCTTATTATAGAACTATATAAGTCTCTAGAGTATAGGTATATAGAAGTAAAAGAAATAGTTAAGAGATTAGTAAAGAAATTATAATACTATATTTATAAACGTAGGTATAAAATATCTTAAGTAACTATTTAGTATATTATTAGAATAAGCCTAAAAGATATAAGCCTTATAGCCTATTATAGCCCTTAACGCTACTATAATAACTATAGATAAGTATAATAATAGACTTTATAGTAAAGCTCCTATAATTATTAGAACTAGAATCTATAAAACTTTATAATACTATTTTAGTAATTATAGATTAATTAACTAAATAGTAAAGTTTATACCTACTAAAGAATTAATAATAGTAGAAGAGTACGCCTATAAAGTTATAAAGGTACTTATCTTAGAATATAAGATACTTAAAGAGTTTATTATAAACTATAATAAACTATTTACTTCTAAATACTAGAATATATTCTTAGTAAAGTTAGGTATAAAAAAAGAACTTTTAATAAGCTTTTACTTAGAAATAGATAGCTAAATAGAGAGGATAAACTAAATATTAAAAAAGTATTTAAAGATATACGCTAATAAGCTATAAGATAACTAAGTTAAACTCTTACTAATAGTATAACTAGCCTATAATAGTATAAAATTATAATAATAAAGTAGTTACTTTACTATATAAACTATAGAATAAGCTAGTTACTTATTAAGATCTAAAGGATATTAAAAGTATTATAGTAAGAGTAGATAATAAAGTATACCTTTATAAAAATTATATAAATAACTAAGCTAGATATTACTTAGAGAAACTTTAATATCTAAGAGTATAAATAAATAAAGGATTAAAGGACTAATTTTAAGAAGAGAGATAAAGTTCCTCCTTAAGATAAAACTTAAAACTAAATAGCTATATAGAAAATTAGATAACCTTTAAGTAAGACTATTTAAAATTATGGAGATAATTAGCCTAGTAAACTATAAACTTTAGCTACTACTAGGTATATATATTTACTCTATTTTTTATAAGAAACTACTAGAACTAGTACTACTAAATACTAAGTTAGCGATAGATATTAAACTTAAGAATAATAAGTATAAAGTTAAAGAGATTAAGAACCTATAGAAAGATAGTTATTAGTAAGAGTACTTAGTTAAATAGTAAAGATAGCTAGAGAGCTATAATATATAGGAACTAGAATAGAATCTTATAAACTATAAAGAATTGTATAGGAGTACTACTAAAAGTATCTAAAGTAGTAGAGACTAAATCTCTAAAGAGGAAAGAAAAATTAAAAGAAAAATTAAGAAGATTAAGTTTAGCCTATAACTAGCTTAGATTAGCTAAAAATTTAGATAGTAATAGTTTAATAGTAGAAAAGTCTATACTAGAGGTAGTACTCTTTTAGCCTTCTAAGTTACTTTTCTTAGAAGTCTAAAATAGTAAAATTATAATAAGTAAATAAATACTCTTAGTTCTTTACTTATAGGAGCTTAACCTTACTTTAGGTAAGATAAGTCTTTAACTTAGTAACTTCTAACTCTCTTTTATAATATTCTTACTAAACTTTTCTCTACTCTTTTTAGAATAAAAAGCTATACTTAGTACTAACTAAAATATATCTAGTATAATAACTAAAAGACGTTTTAATAAAGTAGCGAAGCTTCTTCTCCTTATACTGCTTATAGTAGAAATCTATCTTTAAGCCCTTCTATCTTACGCGTATAGTACGCACCCGCTTTTAATTAGTAAATAAGTAAAGATAAGGGGTATAGGATTTCTAAATCTTAGGTATAGTTAGAAAAGTATAAGAGGAAAAGAGTATATAATATAATAGGTTACTAAAGCCTTATATATAGCCTATATTATAGATTATAGTATAAGAAAATAAAACTCTAGAGTATTAAGATAATAGCTCTAAGAGAGGAGATAGTATTATAAATAAATACTAGATAGCTTCTCTAATTAAAGGGTATAAAGTTAAAGGCTAACTATTATATAATAATAGGTTATAGTTAATATAGGGCGCTTAGGTTACGTAATTTAGTATCTTGCTAAGACCTAATATTAGAAGATACTAGGATCTTAGTAGATATTATATATTAGAGATACTAGCGTATCTAAGATACTATAGGCTTAGCCTAAGGTAATAGATAAAGTAATAAGTATATAGTTATAGAGGATTCTTTTAATATACTTATTATAGTAACTCTTATAAGTTCTTCTTTTACCTAAATTAATACTTAGTTATTCTATTACTTATATAGAATTAAATTATTATTACTAAATACTTACTATCCCTATTATATCGCTAGATAAGCTAACGCGGGCTTAATAATATTAGTCTTACCTACCTTAGTGCGGACTAGAATTATAGAGTAGTATAACCCCCCGTGCTTATATATAAGTACTTAGAAATCTTTATACTAGCGTACTTAGATAATATACTAGTATATTTTAAGAGAATGCTTAAAGAATATATTAAACTATTAAGAAGGTACTTTAGAAGCTTAAGAACTATAAGTTATACCTATAACCTAAGAAGTATAAGTTTTATATATAGAAAATAGAGTTTCTAAGGTTATTATCTTAATAGAGGGCGTTAAAATAAATCTAAAGAAAATCTAGACTATATAGGAATAGCTAATATCTAAGATAGTTAAAGACGTATAATTCTTTAGAATTCGCGAACTTTTATAGAAAGTCTATTAGAAACTACTCTTAGATTATAGCACCTTTTATAGAGATTATAAAAAAAGACGTAGAGTTTAAATAGAAAAAGAAATACTAAAAGGCTTTAAATAACTAAATTAAGTATTTTTTAAAGCCTTAGTACTAGAAATATATAACCTAAGATATAAATATAAGTTAAGACTAACGCGTTAGATTACGCTCTTAGCGCTATATTTTATAGTAAAGTAAAGATAGAAAATAGAGACTAGTATTCTACTATTCTAAGAAGTTCTCTAGAGTAAAACTTAATTATAATATTTATAATAAGGAACTACTAAGAGTAGTTAATACCTTTAAATAATAAGAAGTCTATTTACTAAGACTCTATATTAGATTAATATATTTTCTAATTACTAGAACCTAATAAGTTTTATAATATAAAGAAACTTAATAGAAGATAAGTCTAATAAGCTAAAATACTCTCTTAGTTTAACTTTAGAATTACTTATAGAGCTAAATTACTTAATAGAGCTATAGACGCTCTAAGCTAAAGATCTAATCTATAAAATAAAGGTTATAGAAACTATATAAAATAGTACTTAAATAGATACTTAATAGTAGCCTAAAGTATAACTAGCTAGAATAGCTAGAGTAGCTAAGCTAGAATAATAGGTTATAATATTATAAATATAGTAGTAGTAGAGGCCGCTAGCTAGTAACTAGACCTAGGTAGTAAAGTTATAAAACTTACTATAAAATAAGAAGAAGTACTAAGATATAATTTAAAAGAACTAGATATATATACCTTTATATATAAGGAAAGACTTTATTATAGAACTATATAAGTCTCTAGAGTATAGGTATATAGAAGTAGAAGAAATAGTTAGAAGACTAGTAAAAAAATTTATAATACTATATTTATAAATATAAGTATAGAATATTCTAGGTAACTATATTATATATTATTAAAATAAGCCTAAGAGATATAAGCTTTATAGCCTATTATAGCCCTTAATACTACTATAATAACTATAGATAAGTGTAATAATAGACTTTATAGTAAAGCTCTTTAAATTATTAGAACTAAGATCTACTTAGCTTTATAATACTATCTTAGTAATTATAGACTAATTAACTAAGATAGTAAAGTATATACTAATTAAAGAATTAATTATAGTAAAGAGTACACCTATAAAGTTATAAAAGTACTTATCTTAGAATATAGAATACTTAAAGAGTATTATAAACTATAATAAACTATTTACTTCTAAATACTAAAGTATATCCTAGTAAAGTTAGGTATAAAAAAGAAGCTTTAATAAGCTTTTACCTAGAAATAGATAGCTAGATAGAGAGTATAAACTAAATATTAGAATAGTACTTAAGGATATACGCTAATAAGCTATAGAATAACTACGTTAAACTCTTACTAATAGTATAACTAGCCTATAATAGTATAAAATTTATAATAATAAAGTAGTTACCTTACTATATAAACTATAGATATAGCTAGTTACTTATTAAAATCTAAAGAATATTAAAAGTATTATAGTAAAAGTAGATAATAAAGTATACCTTTTATAAAAATTATATAAATAACTAAGCTAAAATATTACTTAGAGGAACCTTTAATATCTAAGAGTATAAATAAGTAAGAATTAAAAGACTAACTTTTAAAAAGAGAGATAAAGTTTTCCTATTATAATAAAACTTAAAAACTAAAAGCTATATAGAAAATTAAATAATCTCTAAATAAGACTATTTAAAATTCTAGAGATAATAAGCTTAGTAAATTATAAACTAGTTACTATAAGTATATATATCTACCTTATTTTTATAAGAAACTACTAGAACTAGTACTACTAAATACTAAGTTTATAATAGACGTTAAACTTAAAGATAATAAGTATAAGGTTAAAGAAATTAAGAACTTATAAAAAGATAGTTATTAGTAGAAGTACTTAGTTAAATAGTAAAGATAGCTAGAGAGCTATAATACGTAGAAACTAGAATAAAATCTTATAAACTATAAAGAATTAGTATAGAAGTACTAATAAGAATATCTAAAGTAGTAGAGATTAAATCTCTAAAGAGAAAGAAGAAATTAAAAGAAAGATTAAGAAGGTTACGCTTAGCTTATAACTAGCGTAAATTAGCTAAAAGTTTAGATAGTAGTAGTTTAATAGTAGAAAGGTTTATACTAAAAGTAGTACTTCTCTTAGCCTATTATATCGCCTTCTCTTAAAAATCTAGTATAGTAAAGTGTTACGAATAAACACTAGATATCTCCTCTAGTTAAAGAATGCGAGGTTGAAGGCTAACTATTGTATAATAAAGAGGTTATAATTAGCGCAGAGCGCATAGATTACGTAATATAGTATCCTACTAAGATATAATATCTCGCTAAGAGAGTAGATATTATAATACCTTAAGATACTAGGATATTAAAGTATCTATAGATACTATAGGCTAGTAGGAAGACGTAGATATTAATAGATTAAGTAATAAGTATATAGTTATAAAGAATTCTCTTAATACTTATTATAGTTAACTCTTATAAGTTCTTCTCTTACTTAGATTAATACTTAGTTATTCTATTACTTATATAGAATTAGATTATTATTACTAAATACCTACTATCCTTATTATATCGCTAAATAAGCTAACGTAAGCTTAATAACGTTAGTCTTATCTACCTTAGTATAGACTAAGATTATAGAGTAGTATAACCTTCTATATTAATACTTTAACTATCTATAGACCTTTAGGAAGGTATTTTTAGTAAGTTATTTAAGTAAGATTAGAAATATATTAGTTAATAAGAACTTTGCTATAATAAGCTATAAGGCTAGCTAAGCTCTACCTTTAGATAATAAGATACTAAACTAAGATACTAAGTTAAAGACTAAAGAATAGACTCTAGACTTAGGCTAGTACCTATAAAAAACTATAAATAATCTTAAATAATAATTATAAACTTAAGTAAGATAGATAATAGCCTTAATAAAAACTATTAATTAGCTAATAGCTTAGCTAATAGCTATACTAAATAAGAAACTATAAGCGCTATATAACCTTAAGATAGCTACGCTAGAGAAGTATAAAAGTAGGAGATTAGAACTCTATATATTTCTTACTAATATTAACTTATACTATAAGTATAATAAAGTGCCTAATAATTAGGAAAAGATTCTTATAGTAAGTATATATAAAATAGAAAGCGGCTAGCTAAATATAGCTATATATTAAGAATTACCTCTATAATCTAGCTATAGAAAAAGAAAAAAAAGAAACCTAAACTCTATTTTAAGTTAGACTAACTTTAAAGATAAAATAGAACGTATCTTTAGTAAAGTAGGTATAAAGAACTAACTAAAGAAAGTAATTACTTACTTAAAGTAAACTAAATTAGTATTAATATATATAGCTAAGTTTAAATAGCTATAGTTATAAATAACTAAGATAATACTATACTCTAAATAGTATTTAAGAATAGTTTAAAGGAAATAATTAAAGATAGCTTAGTATACTATAATAAGCTAAGAGATCTATATTTACTTATAGAACTAGCTACCTAAATTAATAACTATCTATAGAAGAGAATTAAGTAAAAGAAAAATACTTTCTTAGCTCCTAATATAAAAAGAATTTAATAATAAATTAAAGTAATAGAGAAGAAGACGTTATTATAACTAATAAAGTATAGAAATAATTTAAGAATTAAAGACTTAAAGAAGATATCTAAATAGACTATCTAAGAAAGAGCGCTAGAAACGCTATAATAAAAAAGTTTATTTATAATATAGTAAAGTTAAATACTTCTATAAAGACTACTAAAGAATAATACTAAGAAATAGAGAGCTATTAAGATAAAATAGTTTAATAAAGTATACTCTACCCGCGTACTATATAATTACCAAATAATAACGTTAGTAATATAGACTATAATAAAGCTTAAATACTAAGTAATAAGGCCTATAAGCTTATACCTTAGGTAAAAAAGGTACCTAATATAATATTATAGGATAAAACTACGCCTATAGACTAGTAGTAATTAGTATTAAAGTAAGATAAAAGTTAGTAGAATATTAGTATTAGGTATATAAAAAAAAAAATATATAGCTAAGAATTACTATTAGAAGAGATAAATTACTATTTAGCTCTAAAGCTAAAGAAATAGTATACTAAGCTATACTAGAGGAACTATACTTTAAAACCTAAAGGTATAGAATAATAAATTTATAGCCCTTAGTATATTAGAATAGAAGACTAAAGAGTATTAAGCTACGTACTAGACTAAATATAAGCTAAAAGATAGATTTTATAAAAGATAATATAGGACTATTAGATAGTAGATAAATAATAAATAGTATAAGATATTTCTTAATAAAGAATATTAGATAAAAGCCTACTATATATATAAGAAGCTAGAACTATTAAATAGTAGAGAAATTAAGATAATTTCTACTACTAAAGAAGTAATATAAGGACCTATACTAGCTTAACTATAAAAATGTATAACTACTACTTTATATAAAAAGAATAATCTAAGAGATAAAAGAATAATTACTACTACTTAAATCTAAGAGATAAAGAATACTTAGTAGAAGTATATTACTTTTATAAAACTCTAAGAATAGAACTAGTATAGTATAAGCTTATATACTAGACCTTTTATTATAATAATAATTACCTAATATATTAAGACGCGAAGTCTAATATAGGCTACTTTCTAAAAAAAGAATTTAGAAAGTAAGGTTAGTTAAAAACTAGAATACTACTAGAGATAAAGTTATACTAGTATAGGTAATTCTAAAATAACCTTTTATAATATATAGAACCTAGAGCTAAGATCTTAGATTAAGAGTAGAGGTTAGCGTATATAGATATAAAATTATAGCGACTATAAATAGTAGTACTATATAAATAGTAGTACTATATAAATAGTTATCTTATCCTAAGCTATAGAGAGATATAATATACTATACTAAGTTAAGAACTAATTAGTATAAGTAGTATTAGCTAATAATAACCCTATAATATATAGAGGTAGCGTAATAAGACTAAAGACCTAATAAGTATTACTAGATATAGTAAAGATAGGGGACTAAATAAATATTAATATTATAGATCTTAAAGAAAAAGATATATTAATTAGCTATAATTAGTTAATTAGTATAACTTAGCTATAATTAGCTATAAAAAGAATACTTAGCTAAGAACCTACGCGTAAGGTTACTAGAGCATAAAAAGAAATAGGCTTAATAATATAGAGCTTACTCTAAATAAGAGAATTAGTATAATCTTACTTTATAAAATTATAAAAATTTATAAGAAGGACCTTTAGAAGATAAGAGTTATTTAGATATAATAGATTATAACTATAAAGGAAGAACTAGTACTACTAAATATACTAGAAGAGTATAAAATAAATAAGTTTAGAGAACTATTTAAGAAAATAAAAGTAAGTAAGTTAGTAAAATACTAAGAATAGAATTATAAGATTCTTATTAAAGATAGTACTAAGCTTATTTTAGAACTAATATACTTAGTTATATCTAGGTATAAAGCTAAGCTATAAGAGTATATTAGAAAAAATCTAAAAAAGGAATTTATCTATAAGACTAGTAGCTAAATAGCCTTAATAATACTATTTATAAAAAAGCTTAATAGAAAGTAGTAACTATATTAACTTTAAAAGGTTAAATAGCGTAATAATTAAGAATTAATATCTCTAATATTAATAATAAAGCTTATAGATTAAATTTAGAGAGCTAAGTAGTTTATAAAATTTAATATTTAAGAAGGATTTTACTATATTTAAATTACTAAAAATATAAGTAGAAAATAGCTTTTAAAATAAAATATAGACTATTTAAGTATATAGTTATACTATTTAGATTAATAAACGCGCTAGTAACCTTCTAATAAGTTATTAATAAGATACTTTATAGGTACTTAAGAATCTTTATACTAGCGTACTTAGATAATATACTAGTATATTCTAAGGGAATACTTAAAGAATATTAAACTTATTAAGAAGGTACTTTAGAAGCTTAAGAACTATAAGTTATACTTATAACTTAAAAAGTATAAGTTTTATATATAAAAAATAGAGTTTCTAAGGTTTATTATCTTAATAGAGGGCGTAAAAATAAATCTAAAGAAAATTTAGACTATAAAAGAATAGCTAATACTTAAGATAGTTAAGAATATATAATCTTCTTAAAATTCGCGAACTTTTATAGAAAGTTTATTAGAAACTACTTTTAGATTATAGTACCCTTTATAAAGATTATAAAGAAAGATATAAGATTTAAATAGAAAAAAAATACTAAAAAGCTTTTAAATAACTAAAGTAAGTATTTTTTAAAGCCTTAATACTAGAAATATATAACTTAAGATATAAGATATAAGTTAAGACTAACGCGTTAGATTACGCTTTTAGCGCTATATTATTATAGTAGAGTAAAAATAGAAAATAAAGACTAGTATTTTACTATTCTAAGAAATTCTTTAGAGTAGAAGTTAATTATATATTTATAATAAAGAACTACTAGGAGTAGTTAATACCTTTAAATAATAGAAAGTCTATTTACTAAGACTTCTATATTAGATTAATATATTTTCTAATTACTAGAACCTAATAAGTTTTATAATAATAAAGAAACTTAATAAAAGATAAGTCTAATAGGCTAAAATACTTTTTAGTTTAACTTTAAGATTACTTATAAAGCTAAATTACTTAATAAAGCTATAGACGCTTAAGCTAAAAATCTAACTTATAAAAAGAAAGTTATAAAAAACTATATAATATAGTACTTAAGTAGATACTTAATAGTAGCCTAAAGTATAACTAGCTAGAATTAGCTAAAGTAGCTAAGCTAGAATAATAAGTTATAATATTATAAATATAGTAGTAGTAAAAGGCTACTAGCTAGTAACTAGACTTAGGTAGTATAAATTATAATAACTTACTATAAAATAAGAAGAAGTACTAAAATATAATTTAAAAAGACTAGATATATATATTATTATATATAAGGAAGAACTTTATTATAGAACTATATAAGTCTTTAGAGTATAGGTATATAGAAGTAAAAAAATAGTTAGGAGACTAGTAAAAAAATTTATAATACTACGTTTATAAATATAAGTATAGAATATCTTAGGTAACTATTTAGTATATTATTAGAATAAGCCTAAGAGATAAGCTCTATAGCCTATTATAGCCCTTAACGCTACTATAATAACTATAAATAAGTATAATAATAAACTTTATAGTAAAGCTCTTATAATATTAAAACTAAAATCTATAAGACTTTATAATACTATTCTAGTAATTATAAACTAATTAACTAAGGTAGTAAAGTTTATACCTACTAAAGAATTAATAATAGTAGAAAAGTACACCTATAAAGTTATAAAGGTACTTATCTTAGAATATAGAATACCTAAAGAGTTTATTACTAACTATAATAAACTATTTACTTCTAAATACTAAAGTATATTTCTAGTAAAGTTAGGTATAAAAAAGAAGCTTTTAATAAGCTTTTACTTAAAAATAAATAGCTAGATAGAGAGAATAAACTAAATATTAGAATAGTACTTAAAGATATACGCTAATAAGCTATAAATAACTAAGTTAAACTTCTACTAATAGTATAACTAGCCTATAATAGTATAAAATTTATAATAATAAAGTAGTTACCTTACTATATAAACTATAGATATAAGCTAGTTACTTATTAAGATTTAAAGAATATTAAAAGTATTATAGTAGAAGTAGATAATAAAGTATACTTTTTATAAGAATTATATAAATAACTAAGCTAAAATATTACTTAGAGGAACTTTATAATATCTAAGAGTATAAATAAGTAAAGAATTAAGAGACTAACTTTTAAAAAAGAGATTAAAGTTTTCTTATTATAATAAAACTTAAAAACTAAAAGGCTATATAAAAATTAGATAATCTCTAAGTAAAACTATTTAAAATCTTAGAGATAATAAGCTTAGTAAATTATAAACTTTAGTTACTACTAAGTATATATATCTACTTTATTTTTTATAAAAAACTACTAGAACTAGTACTACTAGATACTAAGTTAGTAGTAGATATTAAACTTATAAATAATAAGTATAAAGTTAAAGAAATTAAGAACCTATAAAAAGATAGTTATTAGTAAAAATACTTAGTTAAATAGTAAAAATAGCTAGAGAGCTATAATATATAAGAACTAAAATAAACTCTTATAAACTATAAGGAACTAGTATAGAAGTACTACTAAAAGTATCTAATATAGTAGAGACTAGATTCTTAAGAAGGAAAGAAAGATTAAAAGAAAAATTAAGAAAGTTAAGTTTAGCTTATAACTAGCCTATATTAGCTAAAAATCTAAATAGTAATAGTTTAATAGTAGAAAGGTCTATACTAAGAGTAAAGCTCCTTTTAACTTACTCTTTTATATAATCCTATATAGTAAAAATCGCGAAGTTATAATAAATAAAAGACTACTTTTATTTCTAAACTTTTAAGAGCCTAAGCTCTTATTAAGATAGCTAAGTATCTAGCTATATATACTACGCCTTTAAATAAGCTACTAAAAGCTTTTTCTCTTTATACTTTTTTTATATAATTCTCTACTCTTCTTTAGAAATATATAGACTATATTTAGTACTAACTAAAATAATAGTATAATAACTAAAGAATATTTTAATAAAGTAGTAAAGCTTCTTCTTTTTATATTACTTATAGTAGAAATCTATCTCTAAGCCTTTTTACTCTACACGCGTAGTATAAGCGCGCTTCTAATTAGTTAATAAGTATAGATAAGAGGTATAGAATTTTAAAACTTTAAGTATAGTTAGAAAAGTATAAAAGAAAAAGAGTATATAATATAATAAGTATACTAAAGCTTTATATATAACCTATATTATAGATTATAATATAAAAAAATAAAACTTTAGAGTATTAAGATAATAGCTCTAAAAAAAGAGATAGTATTATAAATAAATACTAAATATCTTTTTTAGTTAAAGAATATAAAGTTAAAAGCTAACTATTATATAATAAAAAAGTTATAATTAGCGTAGAGCGTATAGATTATATAATATAGTATTTTACTAAGATATAATATTTTACTAAGAGGGTAGATAATAATACCTTAAGATACTAAAATATTAAGAATATCTATAAATACTATAGGCTTAGTAGAAAGATATAGATATTAATAGATTAGATAATAAGTATATAGTTATAGAAAATTCCTTTAATATACTTATTATAGTTAACTTTTATAAGTTCTTCTCTTATCTAGATTAATACTTAGTTATTCTATTACTTATATAAAATTAGATTATTATTACTAAATACTTACTATTCCTATTCTATCGCTAGATAAGCTAACGTAGGTTTAATAATATTAGTCTTATCTACTTTAGTAAGGACTAGGATTACAGAGTAGTATAACCCCCCGTGTTAATATAAAGTTATAATAAGTAAAGGCTTACTTTTAGCTTTCTACCTAAAGAAGCTTATAATATAAATAAGATACCTTAGTAGTAGTAAGAGCTTAACGCTCTTTTACTTAAGCTACTTTTAGGTTCTTATACTTGCACTTAAGCTAGACTTACTTCTACTCTTTTTTAGAAATAAATAAACTATAGTTTACTTAGACTAAAATATAGCCTACGTAATAACTAGTAGTTATCTTTATAAAATACTAAAGGTTCTTCTCCTTATATATTTATAATAGAAGTCTATTATTAATATAGGAGGTTATACTACTCTATAATCCTAGTCTATACTAAGGTAGATAAGACTAATATTATTAAGCCTACGTTAGCTTATCTAGCGATATAATAGAGATAGTTAGTATATAGTAATAATAATTTAATTCTATATAAGTAATAGAATAACTAAGTATTAATCTAAGTAAGAGAAGAATTTATAAGAGTTAACTATAATAAGTATATTAAGAGAATCCTCTATAACTATATACTTATTACCTAATCTATTAATATCTATATTTTCCTACTAAGCTTATAGTATTTATAGATATCTTTAATATTTAGTATCTTAAAGTATTATAATATCTACTCTCTTAGTAAGATATTATATCTTAGTAAGATACTATATTACGTAATCTATATACTTTATACTAATTATAACCTCTTTATTATATAATAGTTAGCTTTTAACTTTATATTCTTAATTAGAGAAGATATTTAGTATTTATTTATAATACTATTTTCTTTTTTAAGGCTATTATCTTAATACTCTAAAGTTTAATTTTTCTATACTATAATTTATAATATAGGTTATATATAAGGCTTTAGTATACTTATTATATTATATACTTTTTTTTTATACTTTCCTTCCTATACTTAAAGTCTTAAATCTTATACCTCTTATTTATACTTATTAACTAATTAGAAGTACGCTTATACTACGCGTATAGAGTTAAAGGGCTTAGAGATAGATTTTTACTATAAGTAATATAAAAAGAGAAGCTTTACTACTTTATTAAAATATTATTTAGTTATTATACTAAGTATATTTAGTAGTATTAAATATAGTCTATTTATTTCTAAGGAAGAGTAGAGAATTATATAAAAAAGTATAAAAAGAAAAAGCTTTTAATAGCTTATTTAAAGGCGTAGTATATATAGCTAAATATTTAGTTATCTTAATAAGAGCTTAAGCTCTTAGAAGTTTAGAAATAGAAATAGTTTTTTACTTATTATAACTTTATAATTCTTACTATTTAGGATTATATAAAGAGTAGATTAAGAGGAACTCTACTTTTAGTATATACCTTTCTACTATTAAACTATTACTATTTAGATTTTTAGCTAATATAGACTAGTTATAGGCTAAACTTACTTTTTTTAATTTTTTTTTAATTTTTCTTTCTTTTTTAAGAATTTAGTCTTTACTATATTAGATACTTCTAGTAGTACTCTTATACTAGTTTTTTATAATTTATAAAATTTTATTTTAGTTTCTATATATTATAGCTTTTAGCTATTCTTACTATTTAACTAAATACTTCTACTAATAACTATTTTCTATAAGTTCTTAATTTCTTAACTTTATACTTATTATTTTTAAGTTTAACGTCTATTACTAACTTAGTATTTAGTAGTACTAGTTCTAGTAGTTTCTTATAAAAAATAAGGTAGATATATATACTTAGTAGTAACTAGAGTTTATAATTTACTAAGCTTATTATCTCTAGAATTTTAATAGTCTTATTTAGAGATTATTTAATTTTCTATATAGCCTTTAGTTTTTAAGTTTTATTATAATAGGAAAACTTTATCTCTCTTTTAAAAATTAGTCTTTTAATTCTTTACTTATTTATACTCTTAAATATTATAAGGTTCCTCTAAGTAATATTTTAGCTTAGTTATTTATATAATTTTTATAAAAGGTATACTTTATTATCTACTTTTACTATAATACTTTTAATATTCTTTAGATTTTAATAAGTAACTAGCTTATATCTATAGTTTATATAGTAAGGTAACTACTTTATTATTATAAATTTTATACTATTATAGGCTAGATATACTATTAGTAAAAGTTTAACTTAGTTATCTTATAGCTTATTAGCGTATATTTTTAAGTACTATTCTAATATTTAGTTTATTCTCTCTATCTAGCTATCTATTTCTAGGTAAAGCTTATTAAAAGCTTCTTTTTTATACCTAACTTTACTAGGAATATACTTTAGTATTTAGAAGTAAATAGTTTATTATAGTTTATAATAAACTCTTTAAGTATTCTATATTCTAAGATAAGTACTTTTATAACTTTATAGGTGTACTCTTCTACTATAATTAATTCTTTAATTAGTATATACTTTACTATCTTAGTTAATTAGTCTATAATTACTAAGATAGTATTATAAAGCTAAGTAGATCTTAGTTCTAATAATTTAAAGAGCTTTACTATAAAGTCTATTATTACACTTATCTATAGTTATTATAGTAGTATTAAGGGCTATAATAGGCTATAAAGCTTATATCTCTTAGGCTTATTTTAATAATATATAATATAGTTACCTAGAATATTCTATACTTATATTTATAAATATAGTATTATAAATTTTTTTACTAGTCTTCTAACTATTTCTTCTACTTCTATATACCTATACTCTAGAGACTTATATAGTTCTATAATAAAGTCTTTCCTTATATATAAAGGTATATATATCTAGTTCTTTAAATTATATCTTAGTACTTCTTCTTATTTTATAGTAAGTTATTATAACTTATACTACCTAGGTCTAGTTACTAGCTAGCGGCCTTCTCTACTACTATATTATAATATTATAACCTATTATTCTAGCTTAGCTACTCTAGCTAATTCTAGCTAGTTATACTTTAGGCTACTATTAAGTATCTATTTAAGTACTATTTTATATAGTTTCTTATAACCTTTATTTTATAGATTAGATCTTAGCTTAGAGCGTCTATAGCTCTATTAAGTAATTTAGCTCTATAAGTAATTCTAAAGTTAAACTAAGAGAGTATTTTAGCTTATTAGACTTATCTTCTATTAAGTTTCTATTATTATAAAACTTATTAGGTTCTAGTAATTAGAAAATATATTAATCTAATATAAGAGTCTTAGTAAATAGACTTCTTATTATTTAAAGGTATTAACTACTCTTAGTAGTTCCTTATTATAAATATTATAATTAAGTTCTACTCTAGAGAACTTCTTAGAATAGTAGAATACTAGTCTTTATTTTCTATTCTCGCTCTACTATAATAATACAGCGCTAAGAGCGTAATCTAATATATTAGTCTTAACTTATATCTTATATCTTAAATTATATATTTTAGTACTAGAGCTTTAAGAAATACTTACTTTAGTTATTTAAAAGCCTCTTAGTATTTCTTTTTCTATTTTAACTCTACGTTTTTCTTTATAATCTTTATAAGAGGTACTATAATCTAAAAGTAGTTTCTAATAAACTTTCTATAAAAGTTTATAAATCTTAGAAAAGATTATATATTTTTAACTATCTTAAGTATTAGCTATTCTTATATAGTCTAGATTTTCTTTAGATTATTTTAACGCTCTTTATTAAGATAATAAACTTTAGAAACTCTATTTCTTATATATAAAACTTATACTTTTAGGTTATAGTATAACTTATAGTTCTTAAGCTTTTAAGTACTTTCTTAATAAGTTTAATATATTTTTAAGTATTTTCGTAGAATATACTAGTATATTATCTAAGTACGCTAGTATAAAAATTCCTAATTACTTATAGAGTATCTTATTAATAACTAATTAGAAGGTTACTAGTATATTTATTAATCTAAATAGTATAACTATATACTTAAATAGTCTATATTCTATTTTAAAAGCTATTTTCTATATATATCCTTTAGTAATTTAAATATAGTAAAATTCTTTTTAAATATTAAATTTTATAAACTACTTAGCTCTCTAGATCTAATCTATAAGCTCTATTATTAGTAGTAAGAGATATTAATTTTTAATTATTACGCTATTTAACCTTCTAAAGTTAATATATAGTTACTACTTTCTATTAAGCTTTTTTATAAATAGTATTAGTAAAGCTATCTAGCTACTACTCTTATAGATAAATCTCTTTTTTAGATTTTTTTTAATATACTCTTATAGCTTAGCTTTATACTTAGGCGTAACTAAGTATATTAGTCTTAAGATAAGTTTAGTACTATCTTTAATAAGAATTTTATAATTCTATTCTTAGTATTTTACTAACTTAGTTACTTCTATTTTCTTAAATAGTTCTCTAAACTTATTTCTTTTATACTCTTCTAGTATATTTAGTAGTACTAGTTCTTTCTTTATAGTTATAACTTACTATATCTAAATAACTTCTATTTTTTAAAAGTCTTTTCTATAAATCTTATAATTTTATAAGATAAAATTTTACTAATCCTCCTATTTTAGAGTAAGCTCTAGATTATTAGGCCTATCTCTTTTTATACTCTAGTAACCTTACGCGTAGGTTCTTAGCTAAGTATTCTTTTTATAGCTAATTAATAGCTAGATTATACTTAATTAACTAATTATAGCTAATTAATATATCTTCTTCTCTAAAATTTATAATATTAATATTTATCTAGTCCTTTATCTCTACTATATCTAGTAATACTAGTTAGGTCTCTAATCTTATTACGCTACTTTTATATATTATAGAGTTATTATTAGCTAATACTACTTATACTAGTTAGTCTTTGATCTAGTATAGTATATTATATCTCTCTATAGCTTAGAATAAGATAACTATATATAGTACTACTATTTATAGTCGCTATAATTTATATCTATATACGTTAACCTCTACTCTTAATCTAAGATTCTATAGCTCTAAGTTCTATATATTATAAAGAGTTATTTTAGAATTACTTATACTAGCGTAACTTTATCTTTAGTAGTATTTTAGTTTTTTAACTAACTTTACTTTCTAAATTATTTCTTTAGAAAGTAGCCTATTTTAGACTTCGCGTCTTAATAAATTAAGTAATTATTATTATAATAATAGATCTAGTATATAAGCTTATACTATACTAGTTCTATCCTTAGAGTTTTATAAAAGTAATATACTTCTACTAAGTATTCTCTATCTCTTAGATTTAGGTAGTAATAATTATCCTCTTATCTTCTAGATTATTCTTTCTACGTAAAGTAGTAGTTATACTTATTTTTATAGTTAAGCTAGTATAAGTCCTTATATTACTCTCTTAGTAGTAAGAGGTTATTCTAATTTCTCTACTATTTTAATAGTTCTAGCTTCTTATATATATAGTAGGCTTTTACTTAATATTTTTTATTAAGAAGCGTTTTATACTATTTATTATCTATCTACTATCTAATAGTTTTATGTTATCTTTTATAGAATTTATATTTTAGCTTATATTTAGTTTAGTATATAACTTAATACTCTTTAGTCTTCTATTCTAATATACTAAGGGCTATAAGTTTATTATTCTATACTTTTAGGTCCTTAAAGTATAATTACTCTAGTATAGCTTAGTATACTATTTCTTTAGCTTTAGGGCTAGTAATAGTAATTTATCTCTTTTAATAGTAATTTTTAGCTATATATTCTTATTTTCTATATACCTAATACTTATATTCTACTAATCTTTATCTTACTTTAGTACTAGTTACTAACTAGTCTATAAGCGTAGTTTTATTCTATAATATTATATTAGGTACCTCTTTTACTTAGGGTATAAGCTTATAGGCTTTATTACCTAGTATTTAAGCTTTATTATATAAGTCTATATTACTAATATTAATATTTAGTAATTATATAGTATATAGGTAGAGTATACTTTATTAAACTATTATAATTCTAATAGCTCTCTATTTTCTAGTATTATTCTTTAAGTAATCTCTATAGAAGTATCTAACTTTACTATATTATAGATATACTTTCTTATTATAGTATTCTAGCGCTCTTTCTTAGATAGTCTATTTAGATATCCTTTTTAGATCTTTTAATTCTTAAATTATTTCTATACTTATTAGTTATAATAACGTCTTTTTCTCTATTAACCTTAATCTATTATTAGTATTTCTTTATATTAGGGGCTAAGAAAGTATTTTTCTTCTACTTTATTCTCTCTTATAAATAGTTATTAATTTAAGTAGCTAGTTTTATAAGTAAATATAGATCTCCTAGCTTATTATAGTATACTAGGCTATTTTAATTATTTTCTTTAAACTATTTTTAAATACTATTTAGAGTATAGTATTATTCTAGTTAATTTATAACTATAGCTATTTAAACTTAGCTATATATATTAATACTAATTTAGTTTACTTTAAGTAAGTAATTACTTTCTCTACTTAGTTCTCTATATTTACTTTACTAAAAATATATTCTATTTTATCTTTAAAGTTAGTCTAACTTAAAAATAGAGTTTAAGTTTTTTTTTTTCTTCTCTTATAGCTAAGTTATAGAGGTAATCCTAATATATAGCTATATCTAGCTAGCTGCTCCCTCTTTTTATATATACTTACTATAAGAATCTTTTTCTAATTATTAAGTACTTTATTATACTTATAGTATAAGTTAATATTAGTAAGAAATATATAAAGTTCTAATCTCCTATCTTTATACTTCTCTAGCGTAGCTATCTTAAGCTTATATAGCGCTTAAAGTTTCTTATTTAGTATAGCTATTAGCTAAGCTATTAGCTAATTAATAATTTTTATTAAAGTAATTATCTATCTTACCTAAGTTTATAATTATTATTTAAATTATTTATAGTTTCTTATAAGTACTAGCCTAAGTCTAAAGTTTATTTCTTAGTCTCTAACTTAGTATCTTAATTTAGTATCTTATTATCTAGAAGTAGAGCTTAGCTAGCCTTATAGCTTATTATAGTAGAGTTTCTATTAACTAATATATTTCTAATCTTACTTAAATAACTTACTAAAAATACTTTTTTAAAAGTCTATAGGTAGTTAAAGTATTAATATAGAGAGTTATACTACTCTATAATCCTAGTCTATACTAAGATAGGTAAGACTAATATTATTAAGCCCGCGTTAGCTTATTTAGTAATATAATAGAGATAGTAGGTATTTAGTAATAATAATCTAATTCTATATAAGTAATAGAATAACTAAGTATTAATCTAAGTAAGAGAAGAATTTATAAGAGTTAACTATAATAAGTATATTAAAGGAATCCTCTATAACTATATACTTATTACCTAATTTATTAATATCTACGTCTTCCTACTAAGCCTATAGTATCTATAGATATCTCTAATATCTTAGTATCTTAAGATATTATAATATTTACCTTCTTAGCGAGATATTATATCTTAGTAGAATACTATATTACGTAATCTATACGCTCTACGCTAATTATAACCTCTTTATTACACGATAGTTAGCCTTTAACTTTATATCCTTTAACTAGAGGAGATATCTAGTGTTTATTTATAATATCTATCTTAAGCGACTCTTACTCTACGCGAATAGCGTAAGCGCGACGCTCTATAGTTAAATTTAGTAAATAATTATAATAGAATAATAGAACTTTAGGTATAGTTAAGAAGGCGTAAAGGAATAAAAGCGTATAATATAATAAGTATACTAAAGCCTTATATAACCTATGTTATAAATTATAGTATAAAAAAATAAAACTTTAGGGTATTAAGATAATAATTCTAAGAGGAGAGATAGTATTATAAATAAATACTAGATATCTCCTCTAGTTAAAGAATGTAAAGTTAAAAGCTAACTATTATATAAATATAAAATAGTAATTAGCGTAGAGTATATAGATTACGTAATTAATATTATACTAAGACTAATTATTAGGCGCTAGTATATAATAGTAGTATTTATATAATTGTAGCTATTAGAAATATTAGGTAGGATAAGGATTAAGTTATAATAGTAGTAATAGTAATAGACTAGTTAATAAGTATATAGTTATAGAGAATTCCTTTAATATACTTATTATAGTTAACTCTTATAAGTTCTTCTCTTATCTATATTAATACTTAGTTATTCTATCGCTTATATAGAATTAGATTATTATTACTAAATACCTACTATCCCTATTATATTACTAGATAAGCTAACGCGGGCTTAACAACGTTAGTCTTACCTACCTTAGTATAGACTAGGATTATAGAGTAGTATAACCCCCCGTGTTAACATTATAATAGTAGTAATAGTAATAGACTAGGTAATAAGTATATAGTTATAGAGAATTCTCTTAATACACTTATTATAGTTAACTCTTATAAGTTCTTCTCTTACCTAGATTAATACTTAGTTATTCTAATATAGTTTACAAGCGAGCGAGCACCCTAAGCGAGCAAGCACCTCTCTACTAGCGCGTTAACGTTAATATAATAACACGTTATATCTTAACTACGTAGGTCTTAAATAACCTATAATTAATTAGATTTCTAACTTACTTTTTTTAATATTAATTTCTAATATATTTAAAGTATAAAGCGCGCTACTAAAGTCTATAATATCCTCTAAATAACTTTATCTTATTAACGCGCTAGAAGACGCTTCTAACGCGACTATAAAGTAAATTTAAAGCGCCTTAATAAGCTAGAAGAGGAGGCTATAGTTAAGCGTATTTTTAAAGAGTCTACGCGAGAATTTACGCCTATAAAGGCTAATATTTAAGGAATAGCTAATAAACTCTTATATAAGCGCGCTAGTAACTTTATTAGTAAGAACTAAGTTAATAACTTTATTAAGAGAACTTTAGAGCTCTATACGCGCTAGAGCTATTCTTATAATTACTAGTAAGCTACTTATAAGAACTTAGTAGCTATCTAGCGCTAGTTTAACCTAGTTAAGTTTATAAAGAAGAAGTAGAGAATTATAAATAATAATATTTATAACTTTAATAAAACTAGCTTTATAATAAGTAAGATTTTATTATAAATAGTTATTATAGCCTTAGAGAGATATAGAAAAAAGAAGTAAATATAACTAAGTAACTATAAGTAAGTTACTATAATCTAAAGCGTAGGCGCGTTAAGTTACTAAATACCTTTTTTTATTATCTTTATAAGTAAAGTACTTATTAATATTTAGTTTAAAAATTTACCTTCTAATTAGGTTCTTAAGGTTAGCTTTAATAGCTAGATAAATAACTAGCTAAGGCTTACTTAGTTAGATTACTTTAAAGAGTATATAGATACTCTACTATTAGAGAGTACTAACTACTAATAATTAATAGCTATAAAAGCTATTACTTAATTAATTTTTAAAATTACTATAAAGAAAAAAATATTATTCTTCTCTATATACTTACGCGCCTCTTTATACCTACTATAGCTCTTTAATATCGCCTACTTTTTACTATTAAAGCGCGCGTATAGTAATATAATCTTAGGCTTAATATATAACTATACTTACTATATTAGTAAAAAGACCTTCCTACTAGCTTTTAAGTCTACTTTTAAGTAGACTTTTATAAAAAAGAATATATAAGTAAAGTTTAGAGATACTAGTCTAGTCTTATATAACTTATAGGCTATACTATTAAAGCTTAATATAGTAGTATAGACGCTAACTTAATCGCTATAATAAGTAGATACCTAAAAGGCGAAAATACTATATAACGCCTATAAAGTTAAGGCTTAAAGTACTCTTATTTAATAGAGAGTAAGAAATTACTTTAGGTCTTCTATAAGTTTACTTAATAAAAGGTTATATAGTTAAGTAAGAGGGCTTAGTAAATAGCGTATAAAATAGTATTACTACGTAAAAAGATAAGTACTCTTTAAGAGGCTCTTAATATAGTAAATAAGTATAAGAGCTATAAGTAATAATATATATAAATAAAGAAGACTCTTACTATAGATAAAGTATAAGAAGTATTAGCTAAATAAGTAGGTAGTAGTTATAGTAATAGTAAGAGTATATAAAAAGAGTATAAAGAGAGAGGTAGTATAGGCGTTATAAGTAGACTAGATATAATACTTATACCTATATAGTTAAGATTAATAGTGCTAGTAATAGTAGCAATTCTAATAATTAATTTAGTATATTATAATAGTTTATTAACTATAATTAAGGTGTGTAATAACGTTTTAACGTTAGCGCGCTAGTAGGGAGGTACTCGCTCACTTAGAGTACTCGCTCGCTTATAAACTACGTTATTGCTTATATAGAATTAGATTATTATTACTAAATACCTACTATCTCTATTCTGTCGCTAGACAAGCTAACGTAGGCTTAACAATATTAGTCTTACCTGCCTTAGTGCAGACTAGGATTATAGAGCAGTATAACCCCCCTGTATTAATAACTAGCTCTAATATAGTAACTAAAAATAAAGTTTTTTTTAAAGATAGTACTTTAAAAGAATTAAGTAACTAAAAAGATAAAGGTAAATATAGTAACTTACTAAAATACTACTAAAAAAATAAGATTTAGAATAGCTATTTAACTTCTTTTATAATACTACTACTTATAGCACTACTTATATAGCTAATAACTAAAATACTACTTAATAAGAAAAACTAATAGAGAATATTTAAGACTACTTTATAAGTAGTAGCGTTTATAGTAAGTACTTAAGTAGAAAAAGTTAGAAAGTATTAATAAGTAATAATAAATAGAGTACTGATTAAGAGACTACTTACTAAAGGTATAAAGCCTTGTTATAATTAACTATTATTTTTACTAATATAGACTAAGCTTAAAGACTATCTAATAGAAGATATGTTTAAAAAGCTAAATAAACCTATTTTACTAGCTACTACTAGATAAATATATAGTTAGAAATATCTATAAAAAAGACTAAATAGTTAGAATAGTAGATTTTAGACTATATATAGTATATACCTATATATTTTATAAGCACTACTAACTACTTAAATATAAAATATAACTAGTTATTAGAAATAATTAGTAGCGTAATATTATAGTATAAAATATATATATAGTAACTTTTACTAGTAAGTTTTTCTAGATACAAATATAATTATAGTAAAATATAACTAAGAACTAAAATAATATAATATAATAAATACTTTTATATATACTACTATTAACTAGAAGATATTTATAAGAATACTATATAGCTATTAGAAGCTAAGTACTATTCTTAGATTAATAAAAGTATTTTATAAGCTATATATTTTACTAGTTATTTAGTAAAGAGAGTTTATATATATTTTTAAAGTACTTAGATTCTAAAAACTTCTTTATAAATCTTACTATCTTATTAAAGGTAGTATTATTATATTCTGTTATATTAATAATATTATTCTTATATACTATAAGAATATAAAGTACTAAGTATAGTAAGCTATTAAGTGTCTTAAAAATAAGTACCTCTTTACTAGTAAAAATAACCTTTAGTAGTTTCTAAGTATTAAGATTATTAGAGACTAAAAGTTAAAAACTATTTAACTATTCTAAGTAGTCTATATAGATAAGATTAGTAGACTAGCTAACTATACTAATATTAGATATAATACGCCTAATAATAGCTAAGCTACTACTTTAAAATAGCTTAGTATCTTTAATAGAAATTAATAAGTACTAGTATAAGATAGAATTACTTCTTTTATAGCTATAACTACTAAACTAAATATTACTTTTATAACTTTATAACTTACCTACTTTCTATTAAATTTAAAGTAAAAGTATTATAACGCTATAAATAAAGTTTTACTATACTTACTTATAATAAAGTATTTAGTACTCTAGCTTAAAAATAGCGTAAGCTTATAAATAGCTAGTAATACTATTTTTACTAATAATACTTAAGATAAGAAGAGCTCTTAAAGCTATATAATTAAGCTCTTTAATAGGCTTATTATATAGAAAGTAAATAAATAAAATATAGTTATAACCTCTATAATAAAAGCTAAGCTTCTTACTTTATTATAAGTTATAAAGAAAGTATTATTTATCTTTAAACTACTAAAGAAGCTAAATATATAGCTAAAAAATTCTATAGTTACTATTTAATATAATAATATATAAATAATCTATTTAGTTATAAACAAAATTTCTAAGCTTTAAACGAAGCTTAGGTATATTAATATTTATAACTACTAAATTAGATAGAAAGTCTCTATAAGTAAGATATCTATTAAGTATATACCTACTATAGATATAATAGTAGATAGTTTTACTAAGGCGCTATTACTAAATAAGTAGCTAAAGTTTCTTTAGTAGTTAAGTTTTATTTCTAATAAGATAATTATAGTATAAAACTAAGTACTACTTAAAGAAATCTAAGAGAAACTTAAGAGCTTTATAGTCTAACCTACTATATAACTATAAGTTTAGCTTATAGGTATTAAATACCTCTAAGCTAAAGAGGTATATTAAATTAAAGTACTATAGTAGAAGAGAGTAGCGTATAGATACTATATACGCTAGTATAACTTAGTAACTATAATAGCTAATTAGAGTATAAAGGCTCTTAGTACTCTTTAAATATACCTAGTATAGTATAGATATATAGATAGAATATATATAATATTATTAATTATTAACCTTTTATCTAGAGTTCTATTAAACTAGTAAATATCTAATAAGTTAGTTACTAGATAGGTATACTTAATTACTATTATCTGGTTTAAATTAAGATAGTTGATAAAATAGGTTACTATAAATAACCTCCCCCCTATCTAAGAGAGGGCTAGAAGATAACCTATATAGTAGTTATATATAGGTCGAATTTTGAAATCTTATAAAGGTATAGACTAGTTAATAAAAAGCTAAAAAAGCTTAAGATATTATTATTAGACTAGAAATACTAGCTTATACAATACTATAGATTATTTACTATTACGTATTACGCTAGTCCTAATTAGGACGTGCTAGCCCGAATACCTAATTGGCTGGTCCGAATACCCTGTGCCATTATATACCTAGCCGTAGCGCAAGGATCGTCTGTCTTTAAGCTGTGCTCTCACTCGAATTCTGTAGGCAGTCAACCGACAATAGTCATAACTGCCGAAATCCTAAGCGAGAGCGAACCAATGTCGAATTATGCCAAAAAAAAAAAAGTGCTCCGCGCTCGGCGGTGACTAGTCAAGAGGCAGGTACGGCAACCACGAAATGGCAAGACACACTTGCAGAGCTCAAATATGCCTTGACGACAAGAGATAGATATATTAGGGACATTGTATGCTCAGCTTTAGCCTCTGTATTACAGCGTAATTGATTTGGCACTTACAGTCTTTAGGACTACGTCTACCTTATTACCCCAAACATCTGGCCACTGAACAAGTAATACAAAAACTACAGGGCGCCTTTCTACGGGCTTAACGACCGCGTTCCTGTTCTTCTAACACTGCTTCTCGGCCTACAGCATGCGCTTACTATGATTAGGTCTATCGTTTCGCCGCCGCTTGCCATAGCTTCCGGAGCTTTCAACTTTGATCCCGCAACGACCACCTACCTCGTCTCGGCCGCTTTCATCACCACTGGTATTGCAACGGCACTGCAAGTTACTCGGCTACAAATTATGAAGACACCATTCTTCGTTGGCACAGGACTATTGAGCGTTGTCGGACCGACATTCGACATTCTGCTCATTGTATTCAACTACTCCGCTCTACGATACAAGTCCGGAAACTGCCCAGTGCTTCCAGATGGAACTCAAGGACCATGCCCCGATGCCTGGGGAGCTTGCTTAGGCACTATGCTTTGCTGTGTCTGGCTCCAGATCGCATTGGCCTTTGTTCCCCCAAAGATGCTAAACATGGTCTTCCCTAAGCTCATCACCGGATCTCTTCTAACACTTGTCGGGATCTACCTTATCGGTAATGGTCTGCAGAACTGGGGGGGATCATCAAACTGCCACAATGGGAAGGGCTTCTACGCCATGTGTCCAAACATCGCCGCACCTAAGCCACTTGCATGGGGACCCCCAAAGTTTATCGGAATGGGCTTTAGTGTGTTTGCGACCATCATTCTCGTTGAAGCATTGGGTGCACCACTTATGCGCTCTGCTTCCATCATCATCGGTCTAGCTGTCGGCTGCGCCATCTCAGGAGCGGCTGGATACTGGTCAACGGAGAAGCTCGACCAAGCGCCTAATGGTACATTTCTCTGGGTACATACATTCAATCTCTCCGTCGATGGCGTCTTGGTACTTCCCATGATCATCATGTTTGCGTGCCAGGCCGTATTGTGTATTCCCGATATCCTGGCCACTGCCGAGCTATCGAATGTGGACATTGAAGGAACAGAGTTCAACAGTAGAATTCAAGGTGGCATCTTGTGTGACGGCATTGGCAGTTTCTTCAGCGCATTGGCTACAGGCCCTCCCATGGTAAGCCAGGCTGGTAACAACGGTGTCATTGTTCTTACAGGATGTGCCTCTCGTCGCGCCGGCTGGGCAGCAAGTGGCTTTCTGGTCTTGATGGGAATCATTGCGAAATTTGGAGCTGTGTTTGCTTCCATGCCACCTTCTGTACTGGGAGGCATGCAAGTGTTTCTCTACAGTACTATCACTGTAGCCGGAGTCCGCGTCCTCGCACTCATACCTTGGACACGCCGCGACTGCTTCATCCTCACGGTCGCGCTCGGTGTCGGATTCATGGATATCTGCCAGCCTGACTGGTTTGCACAAGTGCTGGCGTACAATGGGCCTAATCAGAACCTGGTCGGGTTTGAACAGGGCATCAATCTCGCTGGAGAGACTCCATTTGTCTTTGCGGCTATTGTAGGTGTCTTCCTCAATGCTGTGCTGCCAAAGGATAGAGGCGCCATGTCCACTATAGGCTACGGAGATGAGCGAAAGCATCCCAGGTTAGGCGAGCGTGAGGATTGATTACATGTGGAGTCTCTTCGTGGTTAAAATGGCAACGCTCTCGCTTGTATCTTTCCATGAAATGCTTCAGGTATTGCGGCTCCATAGCCACAAGGTCATGCTCTTATGCACAGATTAGTGTTGCTTGACTTGGTACTGCGCCTACATGTTTCCTTTGTACGAGGTCTGCGCCTCTAATTCCTGCAAGTCATGTCTCATGTCACGATCCTGTTGCTATCTTTGCATGGCACCGACACGTCGCCCCCGCAATAGAATCCGCCCAGTGGAAGCTTCTGTCCTATGCATGAAGTGGATAGCATGTCACTCCCACTCCCAGACACGGTCCCCAGGCCCATCGGTAGGTTTCCCGACCTAAAACAGTCCCACACCAAGACTTCTGACGTTTCGGAGTATCTCGCGTGGCGACGCCCTGGTCTGACGAAGTTGAAAAATAAAAGCGGATACAAAGTCGGTGTGTTGGCCGAAAGTACGAAGCCATGAGCCGACATCTTGAACGTTCATGACGATCATTGCACTAGACCGTAAGTACAAGGCGGGAGAAAGGATTGTGGATATTTTGCGCAATTGGGCGAGACCGGCTAGTAGTCAGAGCTACTGTATGAGAGGAAGAGGGCCTGGTTGACGAGGCTCACCAGGGTCGGTGCTGACGGAGAAACTACAAAGCATTAATAAATAAATAAATACGGTAGATCGCGTTTGCTCACGTGTCGTCATTGAGCTTTGTTCAGAGCGCCATGGTTATAGCAGGCGCAGGATAACTCGTACCGACTGTCCAGACTCCACTTCCAAGAAAGCCCAAACGGCCCTTTTGTTTGCCTACACCCCAATTCTTCCGCTCCAGCTTCCCATGCCCCCCTGCCCCCTGCCCCCTTTCCGCTTCCCTCTTCCCCTCCAACTACCGTACCTAAACGATGATCATGATGCTTATCGATGCAGATTGGTCGCGCAGCCGTCAGATCGGCATGTAGTATTCACGGCGAGCTTCTTCCTCGGGCGCACATGACTCGCACCCAAGGATGACAACAAGTCCGGAAGCCGGTCAAACGTGGTCCATGGTCAAAGCACACATGATACCACCTCCTGTGGGTATTCGCTTGATCAATGGAATTGAAACCAGGGGTCAGGGATGAGATTAAAACTGGACTAGGATCTGTATTCGGGAAAGAAGCACCGATCTAAGTATATCTGGGCGGCGTGTACCGACCTAAGTAGGTATGTGTGGAAAGTGCCGTTGTCGAAGGATTCTGCCCGACTTTGTTGCTTTGCAGGAATCCTGTTTACAGTAGCGCTTGCGGTGCCGCTTGACCGGCTCACCGATGTGAGAGCTTTTTTGGATGTACTGTATGTATTAGGTTTGATAACTTGCGATCAAGGCACGCAACACTGCATGCTCACAAACTCTTACACGTGTGACATGGTGCAGTAGCGTACGTTGACTCCTCCCCTACCACCCGTCCCGTGTCAGCAGTTTATCAACCTCTAGAGCGGCCTTCTCCACATCACGAGACGGTCCGTTCGCTGGGTCTAGCGAATTGGCAAGGATGACACTAAGCGCTGTCCGTGCATGATGTCACATGCTGAAATATCAGGCACTCACGCTAGCCCTCTGAACCTCGGGATCTTTCCAGTCTTATGGATGTGCTCGATATTGCCATGAGCCGCGGAACCCGGTTCTACCAGACTGCTGCTGCAACAATCCAGTGCCTGTAGTCATCGACTCCGCATTTGACTGGTTCTCAGTCTGCGTGAGTATGTATAGCGTACAGCGGCTGGGCGGGCGGGCTACTTACAAACTGTTCGAGATCATCAATGTAGTATTGACTTGGTGAAGATCACAAGCTACGGTAAAAAATGTTTCCAACAGCGGTACGGGAAGAGAGATGAAACATGGAAAGACGAAACTCGTTATGCCCCACGTGCGAATTTTTGATTGGCGAGCTCGTTCTAACCGGCCGCCCAGGCTTGAAGGAATCACTAAAGCCGGGTGGCTGGGATGCATGTAGGTGATCTTTCTGATGGGGTACATGACGCAGTTGTGTAAAGTAATGGATCATCACTTTCTTCGCTCTGTATAATGCTGACAAGTAGGACGGCCCGCTTGAATGTAAATCAGGAAAATTATGTTTTATGTGGAGTCGGTCGATTGGTTGGATAGGAACACGTATGGTGCAAGTTCAAGATTCTGGAACTGCAAATCCGGAGCGCTTTTTGTTTTTGCAACAGTTCGGCCATCAGGACACGGTGGAGCAAGGGTGGTTTCTGCATTGTTGAGTCTATCGCAATGGCTGCAGCTGTAGGTATGCGGGCGCACACGAGAAGTGGGTATTGTACCTCACCCCGCACCCTCTCAATAAGGAAGGTGCGCGTACACAAGGCGATAATCAGCAAACTTTTTGGTTGACTAATGTGGCATTACAGTAGCACTATGCTACAGGATACCACCCTGGCGGTGTGCAACGGTGCTTGCCGCCGTGCTTGCATCTATTGCAAGATGATTGTACTGTACAGTCGCGCTTATATTGCGCCGCGCATTCATGTAGGCTCCAGTTTCAAGTTGAGGGTACATCTAGATGGTGGCAAAACCGACGCTGTCGTTGGCGGTCATGTTCGGACTCTTGAACGGAAATTTTCCCCTCGATCCGATCATGCGCGTATCTTGGGCAGCAACGCCAATGCCACGCCACTGGTGCACATAATTCTCTTCGTCTTCGCACTCCGCGCGTCCGGAGTTTGAAGGGCCTTGTAGTCATAAGACGCACAGACTAGATCGTCCAATGGAACTTTTGTTTTGGGTATGGTGTGGCCCGGATAGTCCGGATAAAAATATTGCGTCCTGTTTCAACGTGCCCGCTTGTACATCGATTGGTCCGCCATGGCAGAATTGCCGTCCCATCTGCGCTTCAAACCGTCTGGTAGGGAGCTAGCAACCGCTTCCTGCCACATTGTGGGTGTAACGTAAACCGGCGCGGCGTTTGCGTATGTCGATGAAGCCGGCATTTGTCCTGGTGGTCCGTGAACATTGCTGGGCGAAGGCGATGTGTTGGACATTTGATAGTTTGTTTGCATACCGCCCTGCGCCGGCCGCAAGTCGTAGTCGTTGCCTGAAGGGTTGGGTCTTAGCGGCGGAGACGATTGAGAGGAGGCGCTAGTAGGAGGGGGCGTACCAAAGGCAACATTCCATTGACTGCTTTTGCATTAGCATTCCGTCTTGGTTTTCTACCAAGCGTGAACTTACTCAAATATGCGTTGCGGGTTCCAGTGTGCATTGTCTGGCAGCTGCATGCTGGAATTTGGCTGGGGTCCACGGTGGCCAGACGCCATCATGACCAAAGACTGAGCTACGGGAGAGTCAGCCTTTGATCCCCGGTCGGATGCCGATATTGGTGGAGTAATGGGGTGTGCATGGTAGTTGACCTGACCTGGTTGTTCCAATGGCGAAGGGTGGCTCGGATGGCGAGGTCGATAAGAGCCGTGCTGGCTCATGGGACTTGTTTGCGGGGCCACCTGAGGACTTCCGAATGGAAATGTCGGCTTCAGTTCAAAGGGCTTGGAGCAATCAGCCGAGAAAGCCTGACGAAGACTGTTCACTTGTTGCTGCATCTCAGGCATTGGAAAATGAGGAGACATTGTTTCCAGAATGCGCACGTGTCGTACAAAGAAGTCTCTGGCATCGTGGTTGATATCGGGATCCGGGCAGGTTACGGCAACCTGTACAAGTTAGATGTTGCTTATGGGGTTTCCAATAGTGTAACGTACGAGATGAAGCATAGTGCACGTGAGCACAGCATAGATATGGAAGCTGATGCCTCGCATCTGGCAAAGCAGCCCTGGCATACCGCATGTCTTCAAGATGGCTTCTTGAAGCTTACATAGATTCTTGGCGGCCGCGTAGCATGTCAACATATGTTGCTTCCATATGCCGTCATACGAGTCTGACACTGCATGTACTTGAGGCCTGAAGTGCATGATGATAGCTAAGCAGTGATAGCTGTGCATGTTGGCGATCTGGTGGGATGGGATCCACGGAGGAGAGCCGTCCTGGGGATAAACAATTTGCATGTCTTCAGGTAGCTCGCGTAGCCAAAGGGAGAAGTCGGTGTTGTGTCCAACAAAGGCCGGGTCAAGTGCCCAGTCCGGTGTCTTTTTTCTCAGTTTGCCAAAGATCAGGGCCGAATGATGGACATTCTTGGCGATGCGGGCGTACTGAATGAATTGGCGCGCAACTTGAAGCTCGCCAGGATCCTGTCCTGCAATATGCCTAGGCATTTCCAGGTCCACTGTTTCGGAGGAGACACCAAAATCGTAACGTCCTGCAAGAAATGTTAGGAATGCTGACGAGCTTCTTCCCCTCAATCTGGCTTACCCTGAGGACCCCCAATCATGACCTCAAATATCATGCACATCTGCCACACTCTTGACTTTGCGATACAGTCATGCGGAGTAGAACCACAAGACTTTCCCATTTGATGCGTGTCATAATGCTCGTGGAGCTCCAGGTCTTTTGCCATTGCTATAAGACTGACAATTGCCATCCAACAGCGCCAGAAGTATCCTCGCTTCGGCGAGGCTTCACGAGCTTTCAGCAGGAGAATCATTGCCTGCATCGTGCTGAGACGCGATACATCTTTGAAGCTCTCTTCGTGCTCTAAAGGATTGTCAGTAAATGCACAGGTGAAGAGAGTAGAGCACTGACTTGTCGCGAGAGCTAGCCACTTGTTTCCCTCTTCTATATCTCCCAGCATCAAGGTTGAGCAGGCGAAGATGGATTCAAGCATGAGCGGGGAGATGGAATCAGGGGCGCTATGCCATTGTTGGTAGAAGTAGGCCTTGTTGATAACCGGGCAGTACGGATGAACGTTTGCGAAAAAATACTCGAAATAATGGAGTGCTTGATCGTCCGAAGGCATCATTTCTGGTGGTATGCGAACCGTGTGATCAAGACTGACAGATTGCGGCAACACTACTTCGTACTCTTCCTGGGCTGGTGTCTCGGCCAACGTCTTCTTCATGTTGGTGATGTAGGGAGCTGGGTTGATTAGTAGTGAATGCACTAGGAAGACAGCGTGAGATCTTACCAATCGCGGTATGATCAATCTTGAGTTCACCCAAGGCTTCCGAGAGGCTGGACACGGAATCGCTTCGCCAGTGGGGCTCCGACTCGGGCGGGGTCATGATTGCAGGTGTTGGTAGTGATGGTTGAGAATAGGGCTGTTGGGGAGCATAGCCCATTGTTTGCTGGACGACCTGGGGTTGTGACATTGGCTGGTAGTGGCATGAATCTTGCGACTGTTGATCCACATAGGGCGACGACTGATACATGCCCTGGGCGGATGTCGGCATGGATGGCGGCATTTGGTGCGACATGCCCTGTGCCATTGACTGATGGCGTTGGTAGTCGTGTTGTGGAGAACCATCTGAAGAGTAGTCCAAGGGTTTTGGCTCGAGATCAAATGTCTGGGTACCGTTGTAGTCCTTGTCATAGCTGACAGTAGGCGGTACGCAGTTTAGCTTCAAGCGGATGCAAGCAGCGCAAGGCCAGGCATTTGTGGTTGCTGCATCGCATTTGATTTTGCGCCTGCGGCATCCTTCGCACGCTCTCATTACTGCCCAACATTAGCACATGGATGCGATGATGCTCGCGGCAGCAAGCCAGCGGGCGATGGAGGCACACCTTTCAAGCGTTTGTGTCTATTGTGTTCATCTACGAATACATAGTCTAGGATGGGCGTGTTAGTCGGCGCTGGCTACGGCGCAGGGCGGTGGGTAAACTTACTGCGCTGGTTCTCGCGCGGCGCCAGCGTCGGCGGCGCAAAAGTGAAGCTCTGCATTTGCGCCGTTTGGGGCAGCAGTGGCCGTCCAGTCGTCTCCGGGGGCATACCGTCCTATGTGTATAAGAAGCCGGTCGGGGAGGGGGGGGCGGGGGCGCGGGCAGGCAAGGCGAGACCAGGCACGATGGTTGTGGGCAGCGGGGTCGTCGGCTATCTACCAAGTTGATGAAGTTGTGTGCGGTCGTCGGTGGGCAGCCAATGGAAGCGATGGGCGATGACGGAGCAGAAAAAGTCTTGATGAAATGGGTGCTTGACAGTCGAGATTGCGTGGCAGGCAAAAGTAAACAACAAGAAGGCAGAATAGGTAGTGTACAATGCTATAGCAGATGCGAAATGGCCGCCAGTTGCGGCGTGGTTAGGTTATACGGCAGATCAGGGCAGACAGGGCAGACGGCGCATAGGGATGGTAGGTGGAGACCAGGTCTGGCATGCCGGGGTTTCGAAGACGCGCTGGCAACGGGCTCGCAGCGTGGCTCACGCGCACAACGGTGGCGTTGCAGTGTATGGATCTCCTGAAAGTCTTGAGTGATGTGGTCCCAGGCCGCTCGCAGTTGTATGAAGGGGTCGATAGGCGGGCGAGGGGTAGACGACATGCGACGTGCAGGATCCAGGAGCCGCACTGCACTAATAGCGCCTTTGTATGGGCGCCCAAGCTGCACGCGCGTGAGCGCAAGCGTCCGCTTCCAGGGAACTGCCGTGCTGTGGGGGTGTGAGGCAATGGGCAGCAGGGGTTAGTGGGTGGTGCCCGTTAGAGAAGTCCTGAATCGTATCACGTAGAACGGCGGGTGATGTGGACCTTTGCCAGCATTATCATCTCTACTGGGAATGCTGGGAACGGGTGCTATAAAAGTCGCGGGGGGGCAAAGTCTGACAGCTGAGAAGAGGGTGGTACAGTAACTATGTACATACAGGCCGCCGCTCTCACTCAGCAGACGCTGGGCAAAAGTGTTTGCGTGCATGGCGCACCAGCTCACGAAGAGACTTCTGGTGGCGGGTGCATCCGTTGGATTGCCCGAACCAAGGAAGAAGACCAGAAGAAAAATAAAACCATGGCAGCCGACGAGCAGCCGGTAAAAAGCATGGTGCTGAAGACGACGACGACAAGGCTATAGTAGGGGTGTCGAAACCTTGTGTGTGCATTTAGTCGCGTGGTAGTCGCTCATCCTGCACAGCCTACGGTACATGTGTGCCTGAAAGGTTTGGGCTGGGGGCCACGGCCACGACCACGGCCATGGTCTCGCAGACATTTTGTAAGTATAGCGATGACAGGTGGGCCTTCTGGAAAGGCATCTTGGGACCCTGGTCCTGATGACGAATATCATGCCTTAGCTGGCACATTGTATTGCAGAACAAGTGTACCGGTACCTACGACCACGGCTTGTAGCAGATGGGAAAAAAAGGGGTGCCATTTGGTCCATGTGGCTCTCCATGCCTCGGTAATGGGCCGCCATGGTCCATGACGGCACAATCAGTGTCAGCTCAAGAAGCCGTCGTGTGCCGTAGAAGCGTACGGCTGAACCGGTGTGTGTCGTTCAGCACCACAGCTCGGCGAATTGATTCGTACCGACGCTTGGTAGTCCCAACCGCATGCAAGGTTCTGACGGCAGACGCATCACCATCAGCGTAGCCCGCATAAAACAATATTACTCCAGATGTCTACTCCCGACGCGGTTAGCGCGCCATCGAGCTTGTAACCAAGTACCTAGCCGCATGGCATGGCATGGCATGAACCGGACACGAAGATTGCGGCCGTGTAGCGAAACAGGCAGATATTACTAAAGTTGGAGAAGGTTTCTGTTCGATTCAAGTCAAGCATCCGTCCTGTCCCGCCGCACGCGACTGCATGGACGAGTAAGACGAGAGCCAAGAAGGAGATGGGCAGATGCAAAACCTAAAGTAAAGCTTGCGAAACCTAGGAAAGGGACTGCGTCGGCGGCCGCATGTGATTGCAGAGGGGCGACTGAGCATTGCAGGCGTTGCCAAGACGTGTTTTGTCGATGCATCGAAGGCCCATGGAACCACACAGCGCTTCTGTCGATGGCGTCAAGGCAGATGGCGTGCATGTGCTGCAGTCCAAAACAAGAACGTCGTCGTGATTCCAGCCCTGTGGTCGGGTTTGGACCGGAAGAGGCAGTATTTCCGACGGGTGTATTCCGTACATACGGTAGGTATACATACTATGTACAGTACGGTAGGTAAGTAAGCAGGATGCTACCTGCCGTACCTTGAAGGGCTGGACCAGCAGAGAGTAGCATTGCATGCACATGTAAGTATGTACCGGTACCCAAAAAGACGGCTTGTGGCCTTCTGGAAGCGGCCAGGGAAGTGGCCGAGATTGACCGGCAGACCACACGGGAACATGGGGACATGGGGACGGGACAAGGCGTGCGACTTGACCAACTGTAGGTACCTACAGTCTCGAGTGTCTGCAACGCCCTGGATATGGACATGATCGAGACGTGCAGACACTACATAGTATGTAACTACAGTACATACTTGGTCAAACACGGGTGCCCTGGGGTGACAACCAAGTAAAGGGTGCACCCCACACTGTCTCCCCCTGCATGCTTCGCGGGTAATCTGCGGGAGATTAGGAAGAGCACTGGCACTGGCAAGCCGGCATTGGTAAAGGCTGAGTAAGGCGGCCGATATCCAGTTTGAACTTTACTGTCCACGCTGACATTGGTGGCCGACGGCGGGCGGAGCGGAGGGCCAATGGGGTCCGACCAGATGGCACTTGCCTCGCAGATTTGCACTTTGCAGACGCTCTTGCCTCGCAGAATGCACAAGAGGCAAGAGCCCTGGACGGCTCCTTCCCTTCCCCTCCCATACGCACCGCACCGCACCACACCAAGACGAACCGCCAGCCACCGGCCACGCCCACACCCACACCACACCCGCACCCGCATCCGCACTCCCAGCTCCTGCACCACACCTGACATTCCCAACGCAAGCCGCTGGCTGCTACCATGGAGCTCGACAAGGACAATGCGAACCCCACCATCCTAAACCCATCCGATCTGCCATCCCGCCCCAGCGACTCGACGGCCAAGCGGCGGCACGACGGCGGCACAGGCCTCTTCGACGACCTGATACCGCGCTACAGCCACGTCCTCGACGACGATTACCATGCCGAGTACCATGACTACGACTGCGCGCCCGAGGCCATTGACGAGCAGGAAGTATACGGTACGCCCGCCGCCCGCCGCCTGCCACATGGACGCTGGCTGACCCCCCCTCGCGCATGATAGACCTCATTTCCACAATCTGCGACCCGGAGCACCCGCTGTCGCTCGGCTCGCTCTCAGTCGTCAATCTTCCCGATATTCACATCCTGCCGCCCTCGTCACCGCACTCCAACATCAGCACCGTCCTTGTCGACATCACCCCGACCATCACCCATTGCTCCCTGGCCACCGTCATTGGCCTGGGTGTGCGGGTCCGCCTCGAGCAAGCCCTGCCCCCGCGCTTTCGTGTCGATGTCCGCATAAAGAAGGGCACCCACAGCACAGACGAGCAAGTCAACAAACAGCTCGGGGACAAGGAGAGGGTCGCGGCTGCCTTGGAAAACGGCACACTCATGGGCGTGCTGAAGAAGATGCTCGTCACGTGCGAGTAGAGTAGACTTGCAAGTTGCACTTGATTACTTACACTCCACCTCGGCCATGCACCCTGGTACACTAGGCTGTCAGCAATTGCCTAGACTCCTATCATGCCCATACTCCGTATCCGGAACGCCACACCCGTAGGTTGACTTTGTCTCCACTCGTATTTTTCGTATTCTGCGCTTGCCAAAGCGGCATAGAGAGTCATAGCCACCATCATTCGCTTCCCCTCGCAACAATGCCCTGCCGGCTTATGTGCACACGTACACAGCTTTTGACAACGCCATTACCAGTGACATTCCAATACCCTGTTTGCGCTATCGTATTTTGTCGACACATGTCTGGCCAACCGAGCTTGCTCCGTTCCAAAACACAGGCAAGGGAAAACGGTGTGGCGGTCCTGGTAATTTACGTAGCCGCAAGGGACCACACGATGCGGGACATGGGCGACGAGAACATGGCCGAGTAAATCAGAATCAACTTGAATCACTCTGCATCCAAGACTAGTTTCATGCAGATGATGCTGTGCACTTTTTGGTCTATGCGTTGAGGGGGGATTCAAAGCAAGAGGCAGTAACGACTATCTTTGAGAAACCATAGCTTCGCTCTCACTCCCATGGGGTATATTCCTACAAGGCATGGCTCATTTCTTAATCCTTGAACCAGCAGTCATCTCTCCGGCTGCCAATCCAGCTTCTTGCCCGCCCCTCGTATTTGCCTCTGAAAGCCGTGATGTCACGGCACGTTATCATAACCCAACCTCACCAACCCCTTATTTCGCCTTGTTCTTCGCCGCTTCCGCCTCTCTCCTCGTCGCGTCCTCGAGCAAGGCAGTGTCCACGGCGCCAGAGGGGAGGTGTACGTATCGAACCACGGACCCGCGAATGAACATGTCTTTGGTCGAGCACTGTCATAAACATTAGGCCAGACATCCAAGATAATCGTAATAACAATATTCACTTCACTATCAATTGCAATCTATGCAGCAACGGTCCCAAAAAAAAAAAGACACAATGCGTGAGTGAATTTGGGACAAACGTACCAGATGCGGCCACCTCAGCTCATCCACCGCCTCTGCATTGTCCAGCTTGATGTTGAGATATTGATCCACACTCTTTAGCGTGCCGCGGATTTGCACTTCGTTCTTAAGTTCGACCGTGATTTCGTGCTCGACGAGCGTTTTGAAGAAGCTGTTTTGCAACTTTGGTTAGCGAGCGAGCGAGCGAGCGAGCGAGTGCGAGTACACTGGGCACCAACCTGAAGAAGAGCATATTGAACGAGAATAGCCCGTCACTACTGTACGAATGCTTAGTCGTGTTGCGATGTGGCCGCCTTGCAAGAGGGTCGATTTACGTGAGTCTGGTCGTGACTTGGCTCGACTGCTTCAGAAGTGACGAGGTTGCGCATGGTCCATGTGGGGGTTGTGCCGCCCCAGTGAGGGCTGATCTGCCGCCGCCGCCGCCTCATCAACAACACAGAGACAGACAATGGCTTTCACTCACTTGAATACTTGTCATCACCGACAGCAGACAGAATCATCATCCAAACTATCATCATTCTCTGTACAAAAGAAACTTTGTCATGTGGTATCAACTACGATTCGTCCAAAATCAGGCCAGTCCAGTCTAGTCCACCCTACACCAAAATGTCCGCGCCATCCTGAACACCATGTCTCATAAACCTCTACAAATTCCCTCATTACTTCCTAGCCCAGCCAGTCAAAGTCCTCCATCCTGCATTGCTTTGTGAACCCTCCTCGAACACGTTGATAACTCCTTCCAGTAGCTTCTCCTCGTCCTTGCCCATCTCCATCTGCAATCTCAGCATCCACCTCTCCCATGCCCAACTGCCGACAATACCTGTCATCATCGCTGCATCTACAGTGTTTCCGAAAACTGGTGCATCTTCAAGTTCAATCTCGCCGTTGTCTGCGATCCGTCTCTCTTGGTACTTTGGCCCGGCACCTACAGCAAGTGTTTCGCGCCAGTTAGCTGCCGTCCTGCCCATGGGCAGCAGCATCCAAGCCCTTTGTACATGCTTGAATCCTGCTTTGGATACACGCGGGAGAAACGTCTTGGTAGGTTGGGCGTCATACCCCCGTGTCTTGAGGTTGAATCCGAACTCGACACCCATGGCTTGAGCGTTGCGACCAGCGTGCACGACATCAGCATCCATCAAGGAAAAGTCCAAGATGCCACCAGGCTTGAGGCAGCGGTAGCACTCTTTCAAACAGAGGTCATACTCGTCCGATGACTTCCCCACGGGCTTGCTTGTCTTGAGAAGCTCATAGAGCGTGCGCGCCGAGACGACATCGAAGTGACCCGAGGGGAAGGGCAGAGTCCACAGGTTGGGCACAGTGAGGTGCTTGTGGTTATCTGGACCTGCAACGTTGAACGACATATTGTTACCAGCAGTGTACACTGTTGTTACCGTGGCGTATGGGTAGTCGTACGCAACGTCCCACGCCCAATCATTGGTAGCAACACCACCAACGTCGAGAATACGTGGCGCACTCGCGCGCGTAATGCATCGCACAGCCGGCTTGCTTAGTAACTTCCCGCCATTGAGTTGCTTCTGTGCTTGCAGTACCCAGTGAATCGGTAGCATCTGATCAAGTGCTTGACGCTCCATCTGTGCACGTGCGATCCTCTCCTTCAATACGGTCGGATCATTGACAAAGAACTCGGACACGGGGCGTGGTGGTGCTGGACGATCTGGCTGGCTAAGCTCAAACTTGCCGAGGAGTTGGTCGCGGTGGGCCAGAGGGCTACAGCGGCGCTGTACATGCAGAGCCTCGGCGCGAGTCTGGCGGTGAATGAAGGTGTCCTTCTTTTGGAATCGAGAGCGGAGGTACTCGAGGCCTTGCACATATGTAAGAACGGGCTTATCGGTTGACTCTTCCACTGTTGTCTGGACAGGCTCATCGGCGAACTTGACAGACTTCTTGACAAGTGGCTTCTCGATAGAATTGTCGCGACTGTGAGTTCCGCTGGAGAGACTGGGCGAGCTGATATCGCTCATGTCCCGAAGCGCAGCTTGCAATTCGTCCTGCTCCTCCAGCCACCGGCCAGTCATCTCGAGATTAGCAGAAGACGTTTTCTGGAGCTCTGCAATATAGTTTTCGTTGTATTGGAAAATGGTGTTGCTGGGGTTGATCTCCTTGATCTCTACATTCTCATCAGTGGGACTGAGAATTACTGGCCGCGAAGTGGGCAATGGTTCGTCGTAGCCATCAAGAGTAGATCCGGCCAAAGTGGACCTGCGTCGTGGAACAGCTGGCACAACTGGCCTTGGATGGGGGGAAGTGTTCCTTCGGTTTTCCCTCTCCCATGGCAGATTGTAAAATTTCTCAGCAGTAGAAGTATTTGGGATCGAGTCTTGTCGCTTGGGGATACTCCATGTGTGGCGAGCGTTTGTCTGAAGTGAGGAGAAGAAGCCACCTGGTGATGGAACCGAGAGGGCAGAAATGGGTGTACTACCAGAGGACCCACGTCCGAATATCGTTGAAGGAATGCTCAGGCCAAGATTCGGCCGAGCGACTTCCTGCATCTCGCCTCTAGGTTCAACTGATTGAGTTTGTTGGGGAGCGGGCTCCTCGTACTGCTCTGTAGCTGGCGAGCTTCCCAGATGTTGAAGTGTCTCCATGGCTTGCAGATCCAACTGCACGGGACCCCAGGAGTCGAGGCTCGAAGATGAGGCGCGCCTTTGTTGTGAGATTGGGGTAGCTGGGCAGCTGAGCTTGTCCATCTCTTCTGAAGTGAGGCTGCCGTCCAATGAAGGTGCAGCCGAGCGCTCTGGTACGTGTAGATTATGTGAGTCAATCATCTCAAGGAAACGGCGAGAAGGTGTCAATAGCAGTGATGGGGTAACAGGCATGGCTGAGTTTGCGCTCTGCAGCTTCTCAATTGTTGGCCATGCTGACGGCGACGGAATGAGAATTGATGGGTAGCGTCTTTGTTTAGGCTGTGATGCAAACTGTTTCTTGACTGATGCCGATGCGTGGAGAGGTACCTCTGCTTCATCGTCTGTGATATCGTAGAGCGAATCAAAGTCGCTTTCTGCATGACTCGCCCGGTTTACTGGGGGGTATGTAGCTGAGTGAACAGGAAAGCGTGGCGACAGCTGCGGGGTCATGTCGAACAAGCGTGCCTTGGGTGTAGGGAAGTCGTCGACACTGCAAGGAGAGGCAGGGTTGGGTAGGTATACTGAAGCGGTAGAATACCTGGCGGCGAAGTAGTATGTGGGGATTGAAGAGTCGTCGTCAGTGGCATTAAGTGCCTGTCTCTGGTCCAGCGGAGACAGGGCTTGATGAGAGTCGGCCATGCTGCCCGGGGTCGTAGGTTGGTATACTGCACGTCCAAGCATCTCTGGCATGTTGGTATATTGGGTGACGTGAGCACCGCCTCTTGCAAATATTACTAAAGATACTTTGAAAAACCGAGTATGCGGGAATGCGGCGAGGGTGGGATTGGTCCAAATACAGAAGGTACCGGGGAGTGAATAGTAGCGATATTAAGATGGGCGATGGCCCGGAAATGCGCTGGTCAACAGCTTACTGGTGAAAATGGAATTGCTTCGATCAACGAAGACTCTGGGCGAAAAAGGGGCTCGGGAGGGGACTAGAAGTGAATGGCAGAAGAGGGAAGATGGGGCGCGAGCGCAAGAGCGAAATGATATATCGTGCGTAGACGCCTTCTGGTCGACTCACGGTGAGCTAGTGTTACTGTGGCATTCGTCCGAGCAACACTGCCAGCTGTCCGTCCACTCGCACAGAGTGCCGAGTGTGGGTGCAGAGACGATAGCGGCTCAAGCACGGCCACGACATGGCAACGACGACGACGAGGGTGTGATTGGCCGAGACGTGTTTATGGTGAAGAACGGTGGCCAAGGTGTCTACCATGCGCTACATGCATGGGGCTAGACGAGCGTTGCGCTGCACGGCGTGGTTGGGTCTTCGCCTTGTAAGCGCCGGGCTGTGCTATTTGCAGCCTTTGTCTTGTGCACGTGTGCCCAATAACAAGGCCGCATCGTGGTGTACAGCAGCATACTCGCCCAATAGTGCCTCGTCGAAAATCAATCTCGGTTGCAGGGCTGGAGATGAAGATGGAGATGGAGGTGAAGAGTGCTACGGGGGGAGGCCGTGGTTGTGGCTGCTGCCATCGCATGCCGTCATCCCGTGCCAGGCCTGGGGGGGGGGGAGGGGGGCCGACGAGTGAGAGCACAATGCACGTGCCGATGATGAGATTTAGTGATATAAACATGGAGATGCCATAATTGGATACAATTGATTCGAGACTGGTTGAAACAGAAATACCCGGATGGACTGGGAGAAACTGGTCCAAGTAGGTAGGCATGGAGATGGCGGGAGGTGAGGCACGCCAAGCACGACGAGGGGCAGGCGTGACGCTGATGCCGTCAACACCAAAAAAGCTATCGCGACCTCCGTCACACAGCCAATTTCCACTTCTCACCGCTTCGTCATCTCTCACTCCTCACCATTGGCGCCTTCCTCGGTCCATCATGTCACCCCCCGCCATCATTGCGCCTTCGATTCTCTCGGCCGACTTTGGAGCGCTGGGCAAGGCCTGCTCCGATACAATCTCCCAAGGCGCCGACTGGCTTCATGTATGTCATGTATAGTCATAGATGACCACGACGGCCCGCGACTGACTCGGCCAGGTCGACATCATGGACGGCCACTTTGTGCCCAACATGACATTTGGCGCACCCGTCGTCACTAAGATCCGATCCCACGTCGACCGTCCCACTGTTGCACATGGCAAGGGCACCTTTGACTGTCATATGATGATTGCTGAGCCCAAGAGGTGGGTGCGCGACTTCAAAAAGGCTGGCTGCGATCTGTACTGCTTTCACTATGAAGCCGCTGTTTCCTCAACTGCTGCAGATTCGCCCAGCGGCAAATCGGACAAGCAGACGTCCCCACAGGACCTTATTCGCTTTATACACACTGAGGGCATGCAGGCTGGCATTGCCATAAAACCAAGCACACCGGTTGATGTGCTTTGGGAAATCCTAGAGAATCCAAACAAGGAAGAAGTTCCTGATGTAAGTACATTTCTCCTGTACCACCATCACAATCAACACCACACATGCCGCGTACGCGCTATATAGTGCAAAGAGTGGTCTCGAAAATGGTCCAATCCGCGGAGCCTGGTTGGGCTGACCTGGTTGGGGCGTGGGCGGCACGCTGTGGCGGCGCTTAAGCATGCGGACCTGCCTAGAGGCCCATCCACCGTCAATCGTCAATTAGTCTCCTACCTTTCCATGTCTTCGAGAAGCCAGACACGTGTCGCTCGATTGTGAGCCTCCTCCGGCAGCTACCCGCTAACGTCGCTGGCTGTTTCCGTAGCTTCACTAACCTTGGGAGCGTCGAGCTCAAGCCAACTACATCACATGCGTTGGAGAATCAAAACTGACTTGCCCAGATGGTATTAGTCATGACTGTCGAGCCTGGCTTTGGCGGCCAATCTTTCATGGCGTCCGAACTGCCCAAAGTCACAGCACTACGACAAAAGTACCCTGAGTTGCACATTGAGGTCGATGGAGGCCTGAGCGAAAAGACATTAGATCAGGCTGCTGACGCTGGCGCCAATGTTATCGTTGCTGGCAGTGCTGTCTTCGGCGCGTCCGACCCTGGTGATGTGATTAAGAAGCTAAGGGAGGCCGTCGATAGTAGAAGGGGAAAGCTGTAGAAACACTTTTGAGCAAGCCTATTACAGTATAGGTACACAGAATTCACATGTTCCATCAGCTTTTCAAAGTTCAACTTCAACTTCAACAATCAATGCTTCTTTGTAGGCGATACTCTCAGAGAGTTCGGCCTAGCTCGTATCGTTGAACAACCACCCATAGCTTCCACAATATTATTACAAGTCCAATCCTGCTTCACCACATTTCGGCCCTCTTTTGGCGATATGTATTAATCAACTGAAGGATATTGACGCTTATGACCGAAGGAATTACAATATTGCATTAGAGGTTATAGTTTACACAGGTGCCAAAGCAGGTGACTGGGAGTCGGATACGACTTAAGCTTGCAGGACGCGCTATATCGTACCTCTGTTCACCATATTGGATAGGGGTAACCTGTCGCAAAGATTAAAGTGTAGCCCAAACAACCCGTTGAGGCCTATACAGCGTATTTTATGTTCTTTTAAATCCCATTTGCATTCCTGGGTTGGTATAGATTTGCATAGGTGTTTGTCTTTAGTTTCTAAAGCGCCAGAGTTACGGGGATAGTTACATTATAGGGCGTAGCGAGGCTTGGGAGAGAATTGCGATAAGACAGAGACCGATGGCGGAGAGCTACATGGTAGGATTCAAAGGTAGAGAGCTGTAGTGGGCGTATGTGGTTGGTGTGTTAACGTGAGAGGTGTTTTCAAGAGAAGGTGTAGAGAAATTTGGACTTTGTATAGAGGCCGGTTCTTTATATAAGGGATGTTGCGGATACCAAGACCGAGATTGGCCCGATATTGCCTAATTTCGGCATGCTTAGTGCATTCCGCCGTTGACTCTCCTCATAGCCAAGGTGGTGATCGTGGGGGTGGTGAGCACGCACTGGACATGTCTGACATTTCTGTACCCACACGCCGTATACATTCGGGCAGGGAGAAGCTCCGGAGGATTGCTCGGCGCCCATCTCTGCTGTACCTTTACCCGGTCTGGAGTTGACAGCGGACCCTAGGAAGCGTGCTACTTAGTCTTCCAGCATCATGTGAGTCGACCCTTTATAGACGAGAGAAGAAGATACCTATCTTATTCTAGCCTGGTACCCCGAACCTATTTCGGTAGCGTAGTAAGATTTTGAGGTTTGAATTTCTGGTCCATGCGGATCTGACCTGACCCTAACCTAGGACTCGGTACCCCAAACCTATTCGCTAGCGTACAACCAGTGGCCTTCGCTACCACACAATTGACGACCACACAACCGCATCAGCCCTTGCGCCCTCCACTCTCCGTCCTTTGGCCCACCAAACGCAACCAAATAAACCAACTTTTAACTCTACGTTGACTCCATTGTCCCACCCCGAACCCATCGACTCTAACATGGCCACAAACTCGCACATCTCATCGTCGCGAGTGGCGTAAATGTGGCGTTAGGAGCCGATGGTGCGCCGTGCAATAACTCGTACGACATGTTCAGTGAAATGCATCTAGCCTCTATACTACATGGCGGTGTCAGGTATAATGCCGGCGTACTCAGCGCCTACGATACTTTGGAGTTTGCAACCATCAACGGAGCAAGAGCGCTGGGTCCGGAAGCTGAAATTGGGAGCTTGGAACTTGGCAAGAAGGCGGATGTTGTGGTCGTGGCACCAAAAGGGATAGCTTGTGCTCCATGGAACTCGGTAGAGCAGAGTACTGGTGGCATGGATCCAGACACGGTGCTCGTCCATTCCTCAAGTGCAAACACCGACATCATTATTGTCGATGGCCAATTACTTGTAAACAACGGCAAGTTATTACACATTGATGAGGATGTAGCCATTGAAAACGCCAACAACTCAATAGCTGGCATACGAGAGAGAAGTGGTATAGGAGCAAGAAACCATATGTCGTTGAAGTATACATGGTATCAAAACTGGAATGAAAGTAGCTCGTCAAACATGCTCTGTCCCCCAAAACCTGTTTGTGGCGGCAGAAAGCTTGCAAAAGAATTCCACAAAGTATCCGCTACGATGGCGGGATCTCCCGATGTAGGTGTGGTTGCGGGCGTTGTTACTTGCAGGTTCTGTGATACGTTGCTAATGAATTTGTCGACGTTGAACAGACGTGTTCGTTTCGGCGATGATGCCGCATCGCTATGCTCGGCAGTCCGTGGCCGCTTCCTCACTTCAATGTTTCCTCCTTCACGAAGCTCTTTTTGTAACGCTGATAGCAGCTCCACACCCCGTGATGCTATCTTGCTATTGTCGAATTGCTTCAGGTAACGAATCGCGTCCGCGACGAGCCTTGTGTGCTCCTCATACTCATTCTCACTTGCAGATCGATGAAATGAATCAAGGCTGAGGATGATGCCTGCTGCTACAGAGAATGCCTGTTCGATCCATAGTATTGGTCCTTGTTCATCATATGATGACAGTGCCTCCTTCAAAATAGTCTTAGATGCTGCTATGCAGGTTCGACGAGTGAAGGAGAAGGCGGAGTTAGTAAATGATAGCCCAAGAAACTTCCGATGTATCATGATGATCTTGTGTGAAGCGCATATAGTTAATGATCTTCTGGCCCATCCTACATAAATTGGCCAGTCCCTGGCTACTGGCTCATTGATGGATAGAAATGTAGGCATGCATGCGGTAGCTAGCTTTCGCATTTTCTCATCATACTGCAGTACCTGCTCGTACTTTGTGAAGAGCGTATTGCAACCACTCATTGCATCGAGAAGTTGGGGCATAAGCGCAGCAATATCGTAACGATAATTGCAGTAGCTTGCTTGTGTTGGTGTCGAAAGTGGTTGGGGTATCATGTCGTCATCGTTGCAATTCATTAGTTTCGCAGTTTGGCAGAAGCGAGGGTTGAGCGCGTAGGACTCTGAGAAAGGAATCTGAAACCAATCTTGTGTACAGAGCTGATTGAACACCCTCCTTCCGGCTTCGCGTTCACGTAGCTGCTCTTTGGGCGTAGTAGTGATGGCGGTTTCTTGTCCGAGGCGGTGTAGTCCCAGACTTTGGGCGATTCGACCTGCTGAAGCAAGCAATATTGACTGACTGCTTGACTTGCCGAGCGAGTGAGCTGCGATAGTCAAAGTGGCAATTGCTTGGACAGAGTATATCGTATGAATCTCGATGTACTGAGCGATGTTGAGGCAGGTAACAGTTGCTTCGTACCATTTTTGGGAGAGGACTGTCCTTTCCGCCAGGGAAAACCCCCACGATTCGCATACCGACGGCGGTGCACATGTGATACTACCAGTGATGACAGAGAACAAAAGACCCAACCACTGCAGGTTGAGGTCTTCATTTCGGACATTTCCTTCGTACTCAGCCAGAAAGACTTGCAGGTCGTTGTTGAATATTGTCGACGAGTAGGAGCTGTGGTACCACAAGACGGAGTTGTTGTGGTACTCGACAAGCTGTATAATGTGAGATTTATTCGGAAGAAGTGCTTCCAATACATCGAGCTGCACATCTCTGCTGCTCTCAGATAGTATATTCGATGTCATAGCTTCGTCGTCACGCCTGGTACTGAGCCGTCTTGGCCCGCTGTGGTGCTCTGGCGACGTCCCATAGTCAGCGTCCTTTTTACGGCCCCATGCGAGAAACTCAAGGACAGTGGCCACGTCACCCGTTTCTGTCGGCGGTGGGGCAGCGGTGTTATCCGGAGGCAAAGTAGGTGTCGGTGTCTCATTATGACCCAGAAGTGTCGGGCTATTGGAGACTGCAGGGCATGATCTGGGCGCATCGATTGCGCCTAGATCGTTTTTTTCTTGTAGTTTAGCTTCAAGCTGACTTACGCGGTCCAGAAGTGCGCGCACAAGATCGCTGGAAGTCGTCGACTCGTGGCGAGCTTGATAGGCTGGTGGGGCGGCCGGTGTAGCAGCAGCCTCTTCTCTCGTACAGACGCTTGCATACCCTCTACTGATTGCTTAGTATGGGTCGAGGTTACATTTCCGCGTATTGCCTTTCAGACGTCTCAGGCGCGTTGACGCTGGCGCAAGCGTCGGTGAAGGTAAACAGACTTCCCAAAGAACGAGGCGCTAACCTTTTGATGCATGTGCTGCAAGGCACATTCTTATCGCACTTTATCTTCCTCCGATAGCACTCGGTGCATGTCAATCGGGGCCTCTGCCCTTTGGGGGCGTTGTTGTCTTCCATAGTGAGCGAGGTGGCACAAGCCAAGCTGATTGCCAGCTAGGCCCCACACTTGAGGGCGCCGCGGGAAGCACGGAGACACGACGGCGATCGTCACGTGTTGCAAACGTGAGCGAACATGTGGATCGAACATTGAATTCGATGAGTACCGGTACATACAGAGTATAGACGCAGGACGCTAGAATCAGACCCCGACACGGACAAGGACGTAGACGAGCAGGGTGCGGCCGAGACGGACTTTAGCGTCGACTGCCCCACCTTCACTCCTGCCACGCTGTTTGGCTTAGTACTGGTACTACGGCCGCATATCTATGCATCAATATGCACATCATGTCAGTCGCAGTAGCAGCGGCCGATACCGGCGGCCGAGCTGGGCTCCCCGGATTCATACATCCTGAGAAGGTTCTGCAATGCAGTACAACTCTATCAGAATGGCTGAACATAAGAGCAGGTATGTGTCCCCTCCAGTAGCATGCTTAAAGACTAAACTCATCAACCCCAAGTGAAGTCGATCTCAAACCCCTCATAATGGCACCCACCAAGTATGTTGATCGCCATGTCCCGACTATCTCACTTCGCGATTTCGACTCGCGGATAGACGAAATTACACAGGAACTCGTCGATGCTGCAGAGAACCATGGCTTCTTTTGCATCGTGGACCACGGTATCAGCCGTGAATCCATTGACAGAATTTTCAATCAGTCATCACGCTTCTTCAACCAGCCCGATTCCATCAAGTCACAAGTTCCATTTTCTCCACAACACAACGCTGGATGGGAGAAGAATGCACAGATTCGGCCATCGACTGGTGCAGTAGATCGCAAAGAGTCTTATCAGATGCAGTTTGGAGAAGGCATGAATGGTAGCAACCATTACGGCTCCACTGATATATGACCATGCTGATTGTCGAGTAGGCCGATGGATAGATCACGAGACGCTCCCTGGCTTCCAGGCTGAAGCTCTGGGATTCATGCACAAGGTGCAGGCAGTTAGCGAAATGTTAATGAAGTGCTTTGCTCGTGGACTCAGTTTCGAAGACGACTACTTCATCAAGGCACATGATGTTAGCCGCCCGGAGTCTCAGACTGTCTGTCGATTACTACACTACTTCGAAACACCCAAACACCCAAACTCAACAGGAGAGGTACATCACAGGGCTGGTGCACATGCGGACTGGGACTTTCTCACCTTGCTATTTCAAAAGGCCGGCCAATCCGGTCTTGAGATATGCCCCGGCCGAGAGGTCTCGACATCTTTCGGCTATGGTGACTCGTGGACAAAGGTCGAGCCAGATGTGGAGAAGAACGCCATTGGTATGTCATCATTCATCGGTTACAAAATGCCTGTGCTTACATTTGATACAGTATGCAATGTCGGTGACCTACTCATGTCATGGTCCGACGACCGCTTCAAGTCCACATTCCATCGCGTCAAGGCTCCATGCGAGCCTGATGACTACTACGGCGAGCGCTACAGCATCGCCTTCTTCAACCAACCGTGCAAGGATGCTAAGATTCAGGGTCCTCTGAAGAAGTATCCCATGGTAACTGGCGAGGAATTTACCCGGATTGCTATGAGCCGAAATTATCAAGCTATCCAAGAGAAGCTCAGGAAGGATAAGGAGCCTATCTTCAACGTGGGGATGAGCATGCCATCAATGACTTTGATTGATACAGCATGATAGGACACATGTACAAATGCCTATCGATCGATGTACTCCTCCACGAAGGTGCAAGTAAGCATGCCACACCAACTACTGCCCACAGAATGAGGCTCCCTAGAAGTAGCAGAGCAATATTTGGTGTCATCAGACGCTGAATTATTCGGCGTGGAAGCGATGATATTGGAAGTCTTGCCTGCCATGATGAGGAGAGTAGAGCCGCGTATATCCTTGTGCAAAAGCTGGGCTTGTTTCGAAGACAGGATGGCTGATGGTAGTATAGAAGAACAACTACATGTGTCACTGGTTTGACTTGTCTGAGTGAAAGCTGGGTTACGTGGGAGCGACTCGATCGTGTTAGAACTAGCCGGGTGAGACTCCTAATCAGTTGAAACCTTTTTTTCTTCTTCTTTTGATTTTGGTTGATCTGTCGAAGTGAGCGCCTGCTTGGATAGTGAGAGATGAAGTGCTGATTTAGACCTGGGTAAGGCCGAGCTTGCTGGGACGCTCCCAAAGTGGTGACAAGCAACTCTGGAATTCATATGTCAAACACTGACCATTTCACTCATACGGGAATTGTATGCGGCCGCGAATTCACCTAACCAAAATTCAAATCAGTCTAGATATCTGGTGTTTCACTAGCTCTTGCAGGTAGAAGGCTGTATCCACTATAAGACAAGATGCGAACGTAAATCAAGGGAAACTAGATGGCGATGAATCAAACAGGCGGTCCTAGTAGAGGTAGTCGAATGTATGTAAAAAGGCTGCAAGTGGGATGAATAGAGCTACAAAAGTATGGCAGGTAGAGATATAGGCCAGGCCGACGAGTATACAGACGGTTGAATGATTAGGTAATGAAAGAGAAGTCAAGCGCACCGGAATCACAGTGGACCATGTCTAGTAAAAGATGCGGAGATTTGCGATAGAGATGAAACAAACGTAGCTTGAGAAAGTTCAAAGGCCAAGAGGCTGCTCCAGGGCTGTTGGATGACGGCTAGCGTGAGCAGCTGGCCCGGGGAAAGACTATCGTTGTGACGGATGGGGACACAACGCGTAATCACACGTGCCTACGCGCTCGATTTAGCGTCTTGGCGCGCGTCTGACCATTCACTTGCCACTGGTATTAGTCGAGCAACAACCACAACCCCGGGTAGCACGATCCTGCTTAACGATGCTTGGATAGCCTCCCAATGTTCAGAAACCCTCGCGAGAACCGTACACTACCCGAGTCATCGCGAGTGACGCCATCCACCGGCCGCGCTCCCTCGCCACCCCGCTCTCCGTCAAGAAACACCGACATGGCCGCCAAAACCGCGACGAAGAAGACGATGCCGAAGTCGAACACGAAGACGGCGGCGCCAAAGAAGGCCGTCATTCAAACGACGCTTACACCGGGCCGCGTTTGCGAAGAAATCGCCAGCAAACAATGCCAAGAAGCAGAAGCCGGGTTGGTACACCAAACGGCAACATCATGGCATTCTTCCAGAAAGCCGAGGAGATCAACAATCGCATCTTTTTGCAGGAACGTGGGTCAAATCCCACAATTGTGTTTGACTGCAATGAAGGCGACGACTTTGGCTGGAGCGACGAGAAGATCGATGGCGTCATGACTTCAGACAACAACGAGGAGCGCTACAACGAGAACGGCGGGAGCATCAAGCGGCGGAGAGTCAGCAAAGAAGCGGTAGCGCCCGTGCCAGCCTGCTCACCACGTCCGCCTGCAGATGTAGAAAGCAATGCCCTGGATGCTCTAGCTGTCGATGCTCCCAAGCCACAGGCCAAGCTGCGAAAGAAGTCTGGGCCATTTGTGGACGATTCAGACTCGGAATCAGACGATGACGGTGCAGAGATACCTGACAATACTGCAGGTATGGCCATGCGGAGAAAGAATGACGAGTCTTCAATTACTAAACCAACTGAGTACCCAATACCGAAGGATAGCACCAATCCTCTTATTGCACATCCACATCCACCTGCACTATACACCTCAGAATCTACATCTCAATATGCTGGCGAAGACATGGGGGATTTTGAGGACCTAGAAGATGATGATATGCTCGAAGGTGAAGAGTACGATGAAAGGCGGTGGATGAAGGAGCAGCAGAAACTTGAGATGGAAGAGGCGGGCTTCGATGGCGATCCAGACGACTTTGACGCCCCACCTTTGTTTCCTGAAAGTGATAGCATGGTCGTAAAAAAAGAAGACACCGATACCCAAGACGTACCTTCATGCCCAATATGCGCCAATAGCCTACCTGGCTTGTCAGAACAGGATGTATCTGTGCATGTCAATGCGTGCTTGGATGGTAATCCACTTCCATTGCCTAACCTCAAAATGGAACAGGAAAACAAACAAACCGTTACGAGCAATGCGAAAGCGTTCAAGCGATCGGATAGACCAGCTAAACCGGGCCAAGCCGACCCTTTCCAGCTTTCGAAGCCCACTGCCCAGTCTGGTTCTGCCTTTTCAAAACTCATGGCCGGCCATGCTGAGGACGCCGCATGGGCCACCGCCGCGACCGAAAACAACAAGTCTCGAGGAAAGCCTGCGTATCAACGAACCTGTCCGTTCTACAAGATCATGCCTGGTTTCTTCATTGCAGTTGATGCCTTTCGCTACGGAGCGGTCAAGGGTCAAAACGCCTACTTTTTAAGTCATTTTCACAGCGATCACTACGTCGGCCTCACAGCCTCCTGGAAGCATGGGCCGATATATTGCAGCAAGGTTACTGGTAACCTTGTACGACAACAGCTCCGTGTTGATCCCAAGTGGGTTGTAGACCTGGAATTTGAGGAGAAGACGGAGGTGCCTGGGACGGAAGGTGTGTTTGTTACTATGATTTCAGCAAACCACTGCCCTGGAAGCTCTCTATTCTTGTTCGAAAAGGAAATCGGCAAAGGCAAGAGTCCTAGACTGCAACGAGTGCTGCATTGCGGCGACTTTCGCGCATGCCAAGCGCATGTTGAACATCCTCTTCTCCGACCGAACGTTCTTGACGCTGTAAGTGGAAAGAATCGACAGCAAAAGCTCGATGCTTGCTATCTCGACACAACATATCTCAACCCAAAGTACGCCTTTCCACCGCAACAACAAGTCATCCAAGCGTGTGCGGACATGTGTGTCAGCCTCAGCAAGGTCCGCACCGATGAATCAGACGGATGGGAAAAGATGAAGCGAGAACGCGCTGGACAAGGCATGGTTCAGTTCGTACGCAAGGAGTCTGACCAAGACAACCCAGCGGAACCCAAGAGTCCAGAGCGCGGCCGTCTTCTCGTCGTCGTAGGCACATATAGTATCGGGAAAGAGCGTATTTGTACCGGCATTGCCAAGGCTTTGAACAGTAAAATCTATGCGCCTACCAACAAACAACGCATTTGCAAGGCTCTCGAAGATCCGGAACTGGATGCACTTCTAACGACAGATCCTCGCGCAGCCCAAGTACATATGACACCGCTCTTCGAGATTCGTGCAGACACCCTAGACGACTATCTCCGCGAATATGCCGACAGTTTCTCGCGCATCGTCGGTTTCCGACCCTCGGGCTGGAACTATCGTCCACCCAAGGGTCGCTTCACTGAATCCCCACAAGTACAGACTGTCCTTCATTCCGATAACTGGAAAAGCACGTTTTCAATGAAAGACTTGACGCCACAAGCTGGGAGCGGGAGTCGGGCAAGCTGCTTTGGCGTCCCTTACAGTGAGCATAGCAGCTTCAGGGAGTTGACCATGTTCTGCTGCGCATTGCATATCGACAAGATCATCCCCACTGTCAATATAGGTAGCGCAAAGAGCAGGGAAAAGATGAAAGCCTGGTGTGATAGGTGGGCTGCAGATAAGAAGAAGAATGGTTTGTTTAAACTGGATGAAAACGGTGAGGGCTGGTAAACGTCAGATATGTCTTCAGCGTGGCTGTACTCGTGAATTTTACCTGCCCCCATTATCAATACGCCGTCTCGAATGAAACCTGTATCCTTTGACCTAAAACAATTGCAAAACCGTTTGCGGGTATAAGCCAGACTAAGAGAACAGAATTAAAGAATTCAGAAGAATCTGCTATCGCTACTAGTCGTAGCTGTGCAGTCAAATTACAAAGAATGAGCCATATGAGACGCGAGAATCACGGCAGCACGTGCCCGGCGGGAAATGAGGCACCATTCCCTGTAGCCATGCAGTATCTCGCAATAATCAAAGTGTCGCCTTTCCTCGCTGAGCACGTGGTAGTATCAGTATGGCGTATATCCACAACGTGTGCACTTGCCAATGGCTCTGTATGACACATGTCAGCATTTATAAATGAAGTGGGGTTTCTTCGACTCACGCGAGACCATACTCATTACAGTCGTGTGGAGCCACCTGAGGAGGCTCTGTTTGCATGCGCTGAGTCAGTGCGAACTGCTCTTCATATGGATCATATGGATCATCATATGATAAGCTACGTTGCGGACCCCGGGTGTGAGCCTGCTGGGGTGGCTCTGGACTGCTGTGAGTTGGTGGTGATGATTGAACACCCGCTTCGGGTGAGGCGCTCAGGGCTGGCAGCTGCCCATAGTTGCTGTAGTTGTAAGGTTGGTTGTTCTGGTATGCATTTGGATTTGCATTCACGGGCGAGAAGGGGGCTTGCCCTTGCGGTGGCGAGGATGGCTGCTGTTGGTTGCCGTATCCCTGTGGCTGGTACACATACTGCTGCTGTATACCAAGCCCGTGTGGCGGGGCTTGTGGTGGTTGATGGGGCCCTGTGTAGCCTGGATACTGTGGGTGTGGCGTAGGGGTTGGATAATAGCCCGGTGCGTATGGCACCGGTGGTTGAGGTACCCAGGGACCGTAGGGACCGTAATAAGCCGAGTTCTCCCCCTGACCAGATTGGACTGGGTGAAAAGCTTGTTCGGGTGGATCTTCTGGTTCTGGTTGTGGAGCGTACTTCCTATCATGCTTCTGATCGCCGAATCGAAACGCCTGCACGGCTTCGAGTTTGGTTTTGCTAGACTTCCACGGACTCATGGCTTGCTATTGGCCCAAGGAGCGAGCCGCGTGAACAGACGGGGCTGTGTGTTTTAGACCAGCTGAGCTTAGCAGGGTGATCAACAAAATCTGAGTGGCGCAAGGGGGTGATGCTATCGTGATGGCTTCCGGTCAGGTATCTTGTAAAGAAGTGGTTTGTAGAGCAGGGCTGAGTGCTGCTGGATGAGCAGTCTTATCTGCCCCGCGAGGCAGCAAGTCAGACGGACGCGCACCAATTTAAAAGGGCGCTTCCAGTGAGGCTCTGGAAAGTGAGCCTTTCCGGTGCTGGGACATGTGGCGCAGAGCCGGCATACGCGAACCAGTGGCGTCGCATACCGGTCAGACATGAGATGGAGGACACATGCAGTGTATGCACGCGCTCCGTGTTGCATTTGGTCCTCTGTTCAGCCTTTCGTTTGCGGCTGTGTATGTTTTTGGCTTAAGTGGCGGCCAATAATAGCTGGGGTATGTAACAAGGCAGTGCCTTGATGAGCGGGGTATGCAGCTCAGCCTTGTGTCACCTCCATGAAGCAAATAAGTAAGATGTGTTGACCCCAGAAGCAAACTCCAACGAAGGACGGCCGTCATGGCAAATATATTCCGGGCCCGCGATCCTGTGCTGCCAGCACCAGTGACAAGCCCTGGTGCGAATATACCTTCTACGTTGTCCCCATCAGTTCCTATGCGAGCTCTTACTTCAGCCGGAACTACCCTCAGCAACGCATCATTGACCGATAAGGAGAAGTTTGGAAAAGCCTGGAAATACGAAGGATACAAAGAGTTTGGGAGGTGGATGGCTTCTGACGATGACTTTTTCGTGTTTCGACGCTTTGAGAGTCTGAATGCGACAACAATAGCCTATTTGCAGTACCGCATCTCGCAGCTCGAAAGCAAACTGGAAGGCATTCATCATGCAAACGAGCAGGAAAAAGACCGTAAAAACTCAAGCTTCAAATGGGATGAGCAGTATCAACAGGACCGTTTTCATATCATGGGCGAACTATCACGGCTACTCTTACACTATAGTAAGTGTCAGAAGGCTCCACTGCGACAAAATACTTACAGAGATAGATCAATACATTGATGCATTCTCCAAGATACGTAAACGCCCACGAGCGGAGCCCCGTCAAATCAAGAGTATGGAGAACTGGCTGGAGCGCGGCGCCATCACCGCATCAGAAAAGGATTTCGTCAAGCACAAGAGCGATCTGATATCCATAAACGAGAGAGTTCGCCCACCTCTAGGCCGGTGGCTAGAGGCATGTCGCATCCTACACACATGGAGAATCTTCAAAGCGAAGTTTAGAGAGGACCTGCATGTCCGATCGGACGCTACATCGTACTCTAGTGATGAGACCTTTGAGAGCTTCACGTCCCTCGGAATAATTATTCTGGGACTTGCCATGCTTCTCGCGCCCTTGTGGTGGCTGGAGCGTGTTAAGGATAGCCAAGATAGGCTGAAGATTATCACAGGTTTCGTGACCCTTTTCATATCATTGATGACAGGCGCGACTATCAATAGACCTTTCGAAGTGGTGGCATCGACTGCAGCATACGCGGCGGTTCTCATGGTGTTCATGCAGATTGGAGGTTCATGAAGGTATTGGGAGGTTTGTCATGTATCCCGTTGTGCGAGTGCCTGCTTTTGTGCTTGGACAAGCTGTCGGAGAGCCTGAAACAGTACTGAGACTGTACCATCGTTGAGTCGCGACTGCCAAACCTAGATCTAGGTTTTTGTTTTCCAGTGTGCTTGGGGCGAGGAAACAAGCCATGGGGATTATGTGTGCGTGGACATCTGGGAGGAGGTGAGAGAGAAGGAACATGTGGTGCAACCTGAATTCGCGATCGCCGTGGAAGATAAGATAGACATTTCAGAGTCTCTACTGTAGTGTTGTTGGCGGCCTCGAAAAGAACTTCTTTTACCAAGCAAATACGTACGGGGGGGTTTCTTTGGTTTCCTCAGGTCCTAGGGTATCATGGATTACATCATCATATGCGCTAGACCCCCGCACGTGCGCAGCGCCCCTGGAAGACCACCATGATATGAGAAACCCACGTCTGATTGTGTGGAGCAGCACGACTTTTCAATAACATTGCATAAAACAGCTATTCTCGATTTACTCACAGTCGTCCCATGGTTGCGCTGCTCTTATACCACATCGGGGTGCCTTCTTGGACCCCAATCGGGCCCGAAGCATGATATACAAGTCGATCCCTCGTAAAAGACGCGAGAATTGCGTGCGCAACAACCATCGCAATGGAAATCGATAGAAAAAGCGTATCGTCAGCCGACAGCTGAATCACAGAAAGAACATGCACCACGTTTCCGACTGTTGACGGGCTGACGCGGCCTATGCTCTGAGCTGAACGCCATCTCACTTGGCTATGACAGTGCTGCTATCTATGGATGGTTACTCTTTGGTCTCTAATGCAAGGTTGCTGCAGGTCAATCGTCATGACGCGATCCCGCCCTCCTCACATTCACGGTCCCCATCAGAGTCGGCTGTGGCGGGCGCGCTTTCTCCACAATTCTATGGCCGTGCTGTCACACTAATGGCCAACGCCAAACATGACCTCGTATCTAAAAACAGAAATTCGGATCTCGCAGCTAAAATAACATTGGGAGCAGCGACAGCTTCCTTTGAACAACTGTCTGATCGCTTGCTGCTCAAGTGCCATAGTCAGGCACGATGAAGCCCAGGTCCGATGACCTCTTTCTTCTTCTCTTCCGCGTCATGTATCTTTCCATTTTCATCGGGTACACATGCTTTACGATTCTGGGCTTTGCGGCCATCGGAACTGCCATCGGCATTGCGGCGACTGCCGTAGTTGCTGTTGGTTCGGAGATTGCATTCGTGCTTGCGAAGCGGGATGAGGCGGAGTGGTTGGAGAAAGAGCGATATTTGGTATGAGAAGCACAGCACGAGATGTCTTGACTGGGATTAGATCTGGAGGAAGAGGAAGAACACGGCATGCAAGTTGGAAGAGAAGGAACGAGCAGCGCAACGCGATACATTCTGTTCGTCACAGCCCTTCACCACCACCGACCCAACCCACCTCTCCGCACGAGCCCCAACGAAACGACTAGAGTCCAACACACGGCATTACACATGTCTCCATTATTGTTTTACACGTTGGACCTGAGGGCTGTGTAATTCTCCCCAATCGGAACGGGCACCAACTGAAGATCGGAATTGCCTATCCTGGCACGCAATGAGTTCAGGCTCACCATCCCCCCCGATATACAGGCACGCCATCAATCGAGAAAGCTTGACAGAGTGTCATAGGCTCGAGACAAACTCTATATCTCCTGCCTGAAACGCTTCTGGGGAGCTTGGGCTCAACCAGCGATATCTCTGCTTGTACACGAGCACCCAAGAAGTGCACGAATACCTATATACATATATAGCAACATCCCCCTATGGAGCCTAGCCGCCGCAATTGCGCTTACCGATTCATAATACACCTCGCCCGTAACGTCTCACCTACCGACATCCGTATAATTGGGCACCTTCGCATACACAACTATATCAGTTCGAGATGCGACACGGACGATAAGACAACGAAGCCTAGGGCCTCCAACAGCTGGACGTGGCTTGAGAGCATACATCACATACAGCCTCTGATTGGGTAAACATCACATACCCAGTCTGATAGTGATAATCAATACCACGCCGTAGTTGGTTTGTTGTGGTAAGATGTTCATGCGCCGCATCCAGGGTAGTATCCTGATATAAGTTGGGGTAAGCGCTTCAGCTACATCATTTATGATGCCTCTGGAGCCATTCAGAGTTAACAGTGTACATGGATAATGCTTGTCCACGTTGATGACTCTGCTCCACCTGTCACCTCCGTTTCAAGTAAGTCCACCTTTTTCACACATAATACACATGGATGTAAAAATACTCTGCTCTTATTCTGAACAAACTTGGTGTGATTGCTGGAATCCCTTAGGTGAACCCGTCAACGCTATACTACAGAGTCCTTCCTAGGCACGTGTAGTCCCATCGTTCAACAGCCATACCTCTACAACATTCTGATATACCTTAACCATCATACTACCTTTCAACACACTTGAAGAATACAAGAGGTCATCTACTCAGCTTACGAGTGATGATGGCCATGCCGATGTCGACATGTCATCGCAGGTCTAGTCTTCTACATACTCCACCTTCAGTGTAGCAACTTTCCGGGCTTTTGCAAGCCCCTTCTCGAGTGTCCATTTTTATGAGAGGTCAACATCTAGCTTCCGAAGTAGAGCTTGTCCAGTCGCTCGCTTCTTCTTCTATCCGTGGGCGTCCTTGACAATGTCTCGGGTAAGACAAGAGACCTGAAGCTTCGTGCCTGTAGATGAGAGATCTACGAGCCCTCTGGGTACAGTAGCGTAACCCGTCCATTCAAACCCTACCTAGACAGCTTTGATTGCCCTACACTGTAGGGATGAAGCGGTACTCTTCCACTTGTGTTCGGCGTTCCTACTCATTTAGTACCACAGTGGCGTACTTGGCGTTGATGCGAGTTGGTTTGAGAAAAATCAAAGCAAGGGCAAAGGGTAGGCTTAAAAATCTGAATGAGAGCAACTTCGCCACAGACGACTGCCAAATCAGAGAAGGTAAGGTCGAGACCGGCTCCGGGCTTTGCTAGTGAGAGCACATTTAACCAAACCATGAAAACCTGTAACAATATTGTATTTATCAGAGTACGCTTTGTGCCAGCTTTTCATGTTAATAACATACACTGTAGCCATCCCACTTTGTCATATCCCTTGGGAAGCCGACCATATGAATACAGGTAGTATGCTAATAGGATTATCGATGTTAATCACAGGATCAGATCGACTGACTGACGTTGGTTTCAGGCCCATCCGTAGCTTTCCTAAGTACAATGCGCAGAGAATTTCCCGTCTCTCTCCTATACCGCGGTATCACGGTGCCACTCGAGATTGCAATCCTTGGCGACCCAAAATGAAGAATCTTCGCTGACCTTTGACTTCACTATCTCAGTTTCTCATTCATAGCCGCGTTTATGAGAAGCGTCTCCTTCCTCACCATACACATGCTCAGATTCACGACTGCTCCATCTTCCTGTACCTTCTCCATCGACATGAATTGTTCTTCATCCTTGGAGCTAGTCCATCCGATGCGTAAAGCACCTCGTCCTTCATGGATATGGCCAAAGCAGTGAAGCCTCGGTCGTGTTCTTCGTACTGCTGTTGCGAGCTTCTCACAGCCACAATGCTTCCCGTGGTCGTTCACATCAAGATTGTATTCTGGATGCGCGAGAAAGAGTGGGGGTCCATGCGTCATGAGGAGATCAACGTTCGCCGGCACCGCGTTTGGACCCACGTTGAAACGGTCCTCGTCTTCTCCATACGCAAACGCGTATCCATTGAATTCGGGCGTGTATGGACTTGCATAGACAGTAAATTTCCGTCCATCTTGAAGAACAAACTCATATGTGCCCTCCTCCAGATAGTGAATGCCGTGCGACTTCTGAGCTTGCATGAATTTCACGCATACTGAGTGATCTGCCAAGTCTGCTTCGTCTTCCATGTTGTCGCCCCCCCATCTTTCGTCAAGTTCGAGATCGTGGTTGCCAGCGATGACGAGCTTCAGTTCTGCGTCGGATAATTTGATGTCCTCTATTGCGCGCTTGAAGCTGGGAAGCCCGCCGACTTGGGTGAGATCGCCGCAGTGGAGGAGGACATCGGCTTTTGGTTTGGGGTTGGTGGTCGAGTAGGGCCATGTTCCATGCGTGTCTGAAATTATGAGGAAGCGAATTGTGGTGGACATTGTCAATGCAAGAGGGTATGCAAGTACTGAATTACACGAGTTGAATATATTATAGGAGTCTTTTTGTACTTTCTACACTGTTCGAAATGTTCGTAGAAGCCTATTGCTCACGATGCCCCACAAAAATGTGTGGGTGAACCAGACTTACTCATCAAATTTCCCCAATCAACGAGGTACATCAACAGAATATACTGGTGAGTGTGGTTATAGACCCTTGGGATGGCATTACACCTTGAGTGTGGTTGAAACCCCCAACGTCGTTGCGCGACAACGGTTAAAGTGGACGACACATTCCGGGCGACTTCTAATTTTAGAATGCATCGGTATGCTCGGAGGTGCTGTCCTGAGAGAACCGTGTTATGGGCGATGCAAGTGCCATTCATCTTGGTTTGAGCTGTGGCCACGATCATTTGGGGCGCGGAGAGATCCAGGACCACAGTCAGGGATCATACATATCCAGTGTCCTGCGGCCTGGCCGTCTTCCGAGAACTAATTGCTAGGATAGTGTGCCGAGGATCTTGCCTTAGAATGTGTGATTTGCACCATAGTAACCTGCTTTCGTTCAGAATAGATTAGCGAATCATAAATGCTGGTCATCTACATATATATCACTAATGTCACTCTGATAAACCAGCTTTCTGTCATAGACCTGCACCACAGGCCTAGCCTCGTTAACGGCGTCAAGGATGATCCTGGTTGCCTGGAAGCATTGATAAGGTAGGTGCGGTGCATGGCATACCGATTACCGATTTCGCTTATGCTTAATGAAAGACGTGACATGATAGCTGATGCACATGATGCGACTACGAAATGCTGGCGTGCAGGTGCTGATCGCGCACATGACAACGGCACACGAAACTGCACCTTGTCTGATGAAGACTAGGGGCTCACTAGCGCACATCTTCCTCCACGAACCTCTCCTTTTCAACCACTTCTATCTGCTATGTTGTACTATACTCCAACGATTGCACGGCATAAACACATGATAATCTTCCATCATCGTACACTTACGAACTTGACTCTAGCAGAAGTTTCGCCGGTTAGTGAGCCCCTATCTGCAAACTGCTCGTCTCGAGACATCTTGGAGTAGATAGAACAGTCCAAAGCCCTGGATTCACGACTACTTGGCTCATGAATGACATTTCAGCCTATTGCGCATTCTAGAGAGGCTCCGAACATAATCATGAATCGTACGACACTAGCACTCTCCGATGAGGGCTTTGTTGACACCGGCAAACTAGCTACATGTCCTATGTAGGTGACCTTTTCTGGGGTACATTGAAACAAGCTGATCTGGTAAAGCGCTGCTAGGAACAGAGTATCGTCGCCACTTCTCCGATTGCCAGGTGAGCTTCGGGCCATGGTCTTTACGTTTGCTCTACAAGGGCCAGGTCTGCAGATATATACCGGGTCTGGCAGTCGTCTGGCCGCCGATGCGGCTGTCTTGAAAGCCAAGATCTGTCGTGGGAAACTGAACAATAGTCTCAGAACTGGCGACTGTGTCTCCTCCTATACAACATTATCACCAGTCTGTCGACAAATTTACGACGAGACATGCCTGTTACCATATGCTCTGAACTCATTCTGGTTCTATTCTACCGATGCTATGCAAGCTTGGATCTCAAAGCGCCTTCCCGCACAGCTACGTCAGGTCAAGGAAGTCAAGGTACCGGCATACTTTGAAAGTCGGTACGAGTCTGAGTATGGATATAAGTTCACAAGTTATTTTCCAATGCTCAAAGTTCTCTACATAGACTTATGGCGAGGAAGAATGTGTAATGAGATCGTTGGTTGGTCTAAGACTCAGATCGATGAAGATCTTCAGGCCAGAAGGAGGTCCCTGTTGGCTAAAGAGAGAGCCGGTTTGGAGCTTGTTGTTACTAGTTATGTGGCTACTGTATTCGGGCGGAATGTTTTTATTCGAGCGTCTTAGTCCCTGGCTGGGGTAGTTGTAACGCGTTTTTTGTACCACGCTATAACTTTGTAGAAAAAAATACCCAAAACGGCTACATAGTGAACATATGAAACAAATGCGTCCTATCTAGGTAGCCGGATTTTCCAAACTTATTCACATGTTTATCATAACAATATAGGCCTCATGCCGTGCTTTGATTAGCATATCCGATGTCGGCCTTCGCTACCGAAATAATATTTCCACGCAGCACTATTTAAAATGTCACAAAACATTGCAGAATTATTCCAACAATATTGAGTAAGCTTAGAAAATAAACTGCTCAAAGTTCTATAAAGCTTTTCTAACTTTACTTGCAATATCTAGCACCTCTGTAAGTTCCCGCGATAACAGCAGCGCTTAAAGATCACGGGCTATTGCGCCATAATAATCCTGAATTTTGCGCTCTATAAGCTAAGTAAAGCCTGAATTATAAATTTTTACCAATATATGCAAAGTTTCACATAGAACAGGAAACAGTCCCAGCTTCTTAGATTGCCTACGGAGCTGAGAAATCTTCTCTCCAACCACGCTCTCGACTATAGACAGGCCGTCATCAAAAAAAGAAGCATTGGTTACCCTTATATAGCTTTCGTCTAATCTATAAATTATAGTAAAGGTATCGTTAGAAAGAAATTCACATCGCCTTTGTACACGTGCAGGCAGGTGTACGAAAGAATGCGGTCTCGACCCTACGCAATGAACAACTTCAGATTCAAGACCCGCTACACCTTCATTAAGTGAATCCATCGCCACACACCAGCCCAGATCAACTCGATAAAGTCACTACAGCTATTCCTAGGAATCAGTGGCTACTAAATGAGGCGCATAACTTTGTGGCTTATACCACCCTTTCCAAATATTAGGACTGTTGAATCGTACAATCACATCAGAGAATTCACTTGTTACGTTTGCATATATTATACTGTTGCCCAAGCAATGGAAGGTTTTCAAGATGTCAATTTGAAACAGAAAGACTGGGATGTAACCTATCATCATATTCACTGACATACAGCGGGTACATGATTTGAGCACTCGTTTTGTGCTTGGCCCAACAATGATAGACAGTCACGACATGAAACGGTCGAGGGACATCGAATTTAATTCCTACATTTCTCGACTTTTACATAGACTTCCTATGGTAACAAGACTGCGGTGCGTGTTTGGTTGTAACAGACGGTGCGGGAAGAGATGTCACATTACGTCACTCTGACTGACGAGTATCAAACGGAGAGAAACTCAACCTCTCAGCTCAACATGCGATTCAACGCTACTCGTACTCTGCGTCTTTCATCTTTGGTTTCGACCGCGGCCGCTATATAAGACATGAACGTCTGTGGAGACTAGCGTGAGTGCCACCCACTACTACTGATGCAACTATTCCAGCCCGAACTTACCTCAAATTGAGCATATTTCCCAACGAGTGCCTTTCATCGTTCTTCACAATCACTACCTTTCACAGAGTCAGATGCCGATAGTGCCCGACTGCTCCTCGCAAAGTCTTGGCTATGCCTACCGGTGTAGGACACTCTCTGCACACGCGCGCCCGTCTCTTATTTACTTGCTAAGCGGTACTTGGCACTGTTCACGCGGTGAATGCAAGCGATGAGAGCTTACAACATCGCTGGTGTTTGCACGTGCTGCCGACTCGCCGTTCCCTCTTCCCTCATCACTAAACTACAAACCTCATCACTCTTGCACGACACATGGTTCACCTTCACGCTTCTCTGCGCATTCATTGCCTACTCATCGCTCATCGGAAGTTGGGCATCAAAATGGAGGCATCTATAATTCTACCAGCTACCAAGTTTTCTTTACTTCTTCATCTCTCAACTACAGCATCTCGCGACGACTACATCAATCCATCATGGGTTCCTCTGAGTCTAACAATCACTCTGCGGTCGATCGCGGTAGCAAAATTCCTGACGAGCGCACCAAAGTGGTCAAGAAGAAGACAGGAGGAAATCCTCACAAGAACCTACGGCAGGGGCTTCTATATCGAAATGGGCTGATGAATACTGCCATCGCTGCTCGGTCGGATATGATGAAAATGTATGTGTAGCAACTGCTTCCAGGGCGTATCCCCAACGCTAACTTGCAGCAGCGCCAAACGCAACTCCAATGAGTCCCCGCTCCTCCGTCTTCCGGCCGAGATCCGCAGCAAGATCTGGGAGTATGCCGTGGGCTACCACCAGATTGAGGTGTACGATGCATACGTTGCTAGGACCCGCTTGTCAAACGTTCAGCTCAGCCACGTTTCACGCCCTTTGCGAGCCACCACCTCTGGTTTCGTCAAGCCGAAGTATGCTCTTCCGACCGTCTGCCGCCAGATATATGTTGAAGCAGCGGCCATGGTGTATACACTCAACAACTTCAGATTCGATGACCGGAATGTTATGGATTGCTTTATCAAGCATCGCGCACTTGGTCAGCGACGCTTAATCACCTCGGTTGATGTCTCGATTGCGTATTTCCGCCTATACACCACAGGAGCCCGAAAGCTACTTCGCCAAACGTTCCCAAACATCAAGCGCATTGGTGTGCCTATTGTGGTAGCTCACAACGCCCAGCATATCTCCCCGAACAATTCCCAGAAAGAGCTGCTTGAAGATGCCAAGAAGCGCGTAGTGAATTTTGTGAAACAGAAAGAAGGTAGTGATCTCAAGGTGGAGTGGTACGGTGAATGCTCGCAGAACTTTATGAACCTTCACTTCTGGTGAGAGGTATCTGGTATGGTTATGAGAGATTGTTATTCAGAGACTGGATGTTATTTGAAAACACTGGCTGTGATGGGACACACATGTGCTGCTGGAAATGGCTACTTACCAGCATCCTCTACTATCTACGACGAAAACCGATTTTCTCAACATAGTGACGGGAATGATTGGGCTTGGCTTTTAGAAACGCGACATGCCGAAAATGGGTTGCTCGGGTTGAAGCCATCGGACAGAGACTTCCAAGCAGAGAGATTTGGCTTGGGGGGATATGGATCTCTTTCGCAATCTGCAGCTATATACCCAAGCGCAGCTTTCAGTTCCTTTTCTAATATAGTTTAACTTGCCTCTGAAGCCGGAATTGAGGGGTAACCCAAACAGTATATACGATGACTCCTCACTCTCACCCTGGTGATGATGTCACACCTCTCATGTCTAGCCCAACTACCCACTGAGCGTGTTTGAAAACCAACCCACCCGACTTACCAGACCAGAAGGAGTAGGTTCCCCACCGCTTCTTCTTTTATTCGGTGTGTATTCGCACTAGAGCATTTTAGACCCTGCAGCCTAATACTTTCTCATACTCTGTCCACTGCAGATGAGCTTGTACTCTCTCTCAACGTGCAGGAAGTTCACCATGGCTTACATGAAGTTCGACCCGAAACCAGCGACCAAGAAGGCTATAGGACCCAAATCCAAGGTGACTAAAAAGCCATGGACATACAAAAAGTACCAAAACGGCAAGCTCGACTTGATGAAGGCGCCTGCCCGGTTCAAAGTCCTGTAAGAGGCCTAAGCCCATTTTGCAACTTTATTCGGCGACCGACCCGCAAAGACTAACACAAGCCAGCATGACGCTCAACGCCACTCAATCCCCCCTCCTCTCACTACCCTCTGAAATTCGCAACAAAATCTTCGAGTACGCACTAGGAGGCTACGACATCTACATTAGCGCCTACAATGCGCAAACCATGTGCAGTTACAAACTGACTGCAAGGGGAGACGTGTACTGCAAAAATATCCAGCTCAGCTACCGCATGGTCACCATCATGCTCCCGCAAGGGACACCCTTCCGCTCTGCGCTCCCCACCGACACACACCCCGCGCTGCGCCTCCCGCAAGTATGTCGGCAACTCTACGCCGAGACGGGGATACTGCCATACACACTAAACCACTTCAAATTCTGCGATTCTGCAAACCTGCTCAAGAAGAATGTGGGCAAGTACGCGAATTGGAATCAGTACAGCGCGCTGGACCTCTGGCTAGAACAGCGGCTCCCCGTTCAGATACGTGCGATTGCATGGCTGGCGCCGATGACGCATTACATTGAGCGGTACTACTGGAAGAAGAGGCCGGCGTTTACAAGTGTGTTTCCGGGGTTGAAGGTGCTGGATCTGAGGCTGCAGATTCGGCAAGCGGAAGAGGCCGAGGATGAGAAGTGGAGGAAGGAGGCGAGGAAGAAGGACGTTGAGGGTGGGTTTCAAGTCTTGTTTCCTGAGGTGACGACGAGGGATATTTGGAAGTATTCGAGAGGTTCTGTGAGAGATTTTGATATGGACAGGAAGATGGGGGCAGGACCGTGTCATTATCAGGCAGAAGTGAAGGCGCAGTTGGAGTAATGGGGGATGTATGGCATCGGGGTAAGCAACCAAGGTCGGCGTGGAATTTTCATTGTGAGGGTTTCGGTTGGTGGGCATGGTACATGATACATCTCTGATTGATCTATGAGTTAGTAGTATCACATATGGGTCGACATATCAGATGAGACAGAAGACTACCTCACACTGAGATGGTTCGAATAAAAGTCATGACATGAATTCTTAAGACAGCAAAGGAAAAGAAAGACCACTAGCGGCCAGGTATAAGCGTGCAAAGAAAAAGAAACCAGCAACAAAGGAATCAATCATGCCAACCAACCACCCCCACTCTCGGCAATCTCCACCCAACCCGCAAATGTACATCTTCCACTTTCCTCTTCGCCTTCTTATCCCCGATTAACCCATCTAACAGCACTCAGCCGCACATTCGCAGCAATCAGCGCAGCACTCGCATCCCTCTTCGCAGACGAAGCAACAGCACAGCGTAGCCAAGCTAAACATGACGTCAGTATCTGTATAATTACCATGATTACATGCGCCGCCCCATATCGGTCAAAGGCGACGCTCCCAACTCGTCGTAAATAGGAAGAGAAAAACTCACCAAGCAGCCAAACACCCCCTATCCTTCTTCTGCTTGGGCGGCGGGGCCTGCTGATACTGTCCCTGTCCCTGCGGGGGACCGTAGTACATTTGTTGCTGTGGGGGAGGCGCTCCATATTGGCCCTGGGGAGGTCCGTAGCTACAAAAGACGACGTGTTAGCACAACTACCCATCAAATTGAACAAATTATCCGCGCGCGCACACTTTCGCGACGCCAAAGCAACATACAAAAGTTGCGGAAACAGTAGTTGTGGCTGGTGAGGCAAAAGATACGTACGATTGCTGTGGGTACTGAGGAGCGCCACCGCCTTGGTAGTAGCCTTGGTTCGACATAGCTGCGTATAGTCTGCTTCTTCCCTTTTTATTTTGCGCAAAAAAGGTTGTATCGGATTTCAGGTATCGCGGGGCTGTTGCGATTGACGATAATGCGCGACTCTGGTTAATTGATCTTGCAGATGTGTGCGAGGGCGGGTGAGCAAAAGGTAGATTGGGTTTCTCTTTGCTGCGGGAGAGCCGGGAAAAAGGATTAAGCTTTACGCGCCCAGGAGCTTGCACGTGCGCGGCTTAGTGGCGCGTCCGAGTGTTGGAGTTTGGGAGCTAGGGTATCTGTGTGTGTGTGTGTGTGTGTGTGTGGCGGCGCTCGGGTCGGGTTCGTCGTTGATGTCGTCGTTGTGAACAGAGGACGCAGAACAGATGATGGTCTTCGCAGGCGCGCGCGCAAATATATAAAAGCGACGGTGAACTCGACGTGGAAACAGCTGAGGCTGAGACAAAGTGGGGTAGAAAGTACGATAGCGGGCCGGTGCTCTCTTTAAAAGCCACTGAAGCTGGGCTGGCTGGCGACTTCTTTCCCGCTCACGAGATGTATCACGCATCACACATTCGGTCCCAATTAATTCTAGCCCTTGAGCCACGAAGACGCACATACACACACACACACCCCTCCCCTTGACGGGTCATGCATACGCGTGGGCATGATTGGTGTGAATAAGCCGACCTTGGATCGTAAGATCCGCAGTTCCGTCATCACGGCCTTCATCGCCACAAAGCACATACGCAAGTAGTGCCGTGCCGGTTGTGCTGGCAGAAGATTCCTTTGCACCAACCAATGACACTTGTCGTGTAGGCTTTGGTTGGCTTGCGACGGCAAGGCTGCGCCACTTGCCGTAACTTGCCATTCAGTCGTCTTGTCATCTACGCGTATGTACCGTACCTTGGCAGTGCAAGCACACATGCAAGCACATGCAAGGGCTTATGGGGTAACTTGGTTCTTACCTAGCCCCGTCAGCCACGAAACCTTGCGCGCTCTCTTCCCCCTCTTTCGTGTTGATTTCCGCTGCCAGCTGGTGGTATAGCCTCCTCTATCCTAATTTCCCTTCCTTCTCCCTTCCATTTCTAGAAATTGGCACACAGACCAAATTCAGGCCTGGAGCAACATGTCACACGGCCAAACACCGACCCGTCGCGGGCTAAGCTTTGCTTGGCAAAGGCTTGGTCTCGAGTGTGTTTCGCGTCAAAACCTCAGGCATTTCACATTACTACACGAGAACAGATGTGAGACCTGTTATGCACAACAGCGCAAGCATGGAACAAGCAGAATGCCATGGTTCAGCCCATTTCCGTTTCCACCTGTCATTTTCTTTTGCATACATATATACATACTCCTACTACTACTACTTACTCCCTCGTCTATACAGTCCCTGAACAATCTGTACAATAAGACACAAAAAGAAAGCTCAAGTTTTCCTGAAATTTCCACTATTCTTTTTCTCTACATACGTACTTCTTCGACCGACCACCCAGACCGCCACATCCAACACATCCACACATCCATCCTGTCTGGCGTAAATCCGTCGCTTTGCTGGCTTGCTGACTGCTCAGCCACCCGCGCAACACGCAAACCACTTTTTGCATCACACGTGTACAGTACGCAGCCCCTCCTTCGCTTCGGTCCGGTCCCAGCATGTAAAAAAGAACGGAACCGGTCCGATACAAGGTTCGCGAGCTGCACATACCCCAAACTCTAGAAACCCGACTTCGGCCCTATAATCGAATAGAATGAATATCAATGCTTGACCAACAACAACAAAAGGGCAGGAACTACAAAAACAACAACGCCAATAGAGCAATAAGAATGGTGTGCACCAACTATGGGCATGGTAGAAGATAGTGTGCTAATTATTGACAAACAATAACAATGCAACAAGTTTGCAAACAGAAAGCGCCCCCTTTCAGTGTCAGAACTTCTTTTGCCCAAACGACAAACCAGAGAGTTGTGCTATATTTTTACATGTACATGCTGGAACAACAATGTAGGTAATCAAGTCGTGCCCTGGTCTAATCAACAGAGCAATAGAGGATAACCTTCTGCAAATGAGGCTTAGAAACCAAAAGGGTTTTGAGGTGCTAGCGCCTTGTTAGCTATGCATGTATTCAGGACAAAAGACTATACTTACTGGCATTGGCAAGGCTTGCCTTCCCTGTCGGCTGAGCCACCAACTTCTTCGCTGGCTGTACACCAAACTTGACGCTGGGAGGTGGTCCCGTCTTCTGCGGCACCAACGGTTGTGCAGCCATGTTCGGCATCGGCGGCATTGGCGGTATTGGTGGTGGGTTCTGGCTCGACATGTACCCAGTGGGCTGAGGTGCAAGAGCTGGGGGCAGGAAACGGTTGACACCAGTCGCTTGAGGATTAAGAGGTGATGGCTGGAATGAGTTGTAGCCCGTGGGCTGAGCCTGGAGGGGTTGGAAGGGTGCTCGTGGTGGGTCAGCAAACGGACTGCCATTGCCAAAGCCTTGTGTGAAGTGCTGGGGCTGTTGGAATCCCGTTTGCATAGGTTGCTGAAAGCCTGTTGGCTGCGGTTGTTGGAAAGGAGCATATCCAGTTTGCATGGGCTGCTGCGGTGGTGGCGACATGGAGTTGTAGCCAGTGGGCTGTGGCATCATACCATTCTGTTGGAAACCGAAACCCCCATTCTGCTGCGGGAAACCTGTCATTTGCTGTTGCATCGGTGGCATGCCCTGCATGTTCTGCTGGCCGTTTTGAGCCATCATGTTGGGGTTGTAGCCAGTAAGCTGGGGTTGCAGCGGTGGAGGGGCAAAGGCACTTTGCTGCGGGTTCATTGGGGCAGAAGAAGACCTCTGTGGTGGTGGTGCAATGAGCCCACCAGGATTCTGCTGCTGAGGAGCTTGTGGTCGCAAACGTGGTGGACCCATGTTCTGAGGTTGTGTCAGAGCCTTGATTGCTGCAACCTGTTCAAACAGAGTTGGGGTAGCGCCGGTTGGCTGTGGCTGCTGAGCAGGAGCAGGTGGTTGTTGAGGAGCTTGGGCTGGTTGTGGAGCTGTTGCAGGCGGCGGGGGTTGGGCAATCTCGTCTGGTTTCAGGGCTGGCATGTCCAACAAAGATAGATCGTTCATAGAACCAGTCAGCTGAGGCGGCTTCGCTGCAGGTGGGGTGACAGTTGTTGCTGGTGGAGAAGTAGGAGCAGACTTGGACGGCTTAACGTCCCAAGCGTTGTCATCGAACCCGTTGGCCTTCTTGTCCGAGTCAGATGCGGCACCCTCTGCAGGTTTCTTGGTGGCATCCTCAGTCTTCTTCTCAAATGCCTTCGGGTCTACGACGTCGTTCGTCTCGACAGGAGGTGCAGGACGTCCCTTGCGAGTATTGTTCCGGAGAGCACCTCCTGGCCCAGAGAACAATCCGCCCGAAGCGGCTTCGCCGCCTTCTTCAGCGAAGCTGACACTTCGCTTGTCACGGCCAAATTGTGTGTCCAAGTGCTTCATTACCCGAAGGATATCACCTTCTTTGAGTCCCAACGTACGCAAAACACTCGGAGTGATATCTGGAATGTTTTCCTCGGTCATTTCATCCTTGGAAAACGCTCGTGCGTAGCGTTCACAAATCTGAGGGGTTGACACCACACTTCAGGAAGAAGTCGAACCAGTCGTACTCGGGCTTCTTCTCGAGCGATATTCCGGTTGGCGATCGGGAGTCTTTTGCGCGCGGCGCCATGCTGCTCTTCCTCTTCAGGTCCGACAGCGGTTTGTCATCATCCAAGGATTCGCCCGTGACGCGCTCGACGTATTCGAGGTCTTCTACAGACATTTTCGTTACGGGTACAGCAATCTTGACACCGTTGACTTTGTGCAAGTGGATCTTGCCATCCTTGATAAGAATAAACTCTGCTTCGACCTTGAAGGAGCCGGATCGATCGGTCCACGTGCGTACTTTGGCGGAGTCTGGCGCACTCGAGTCAGCATTCGGTTCAGACTTGAGGAATTCGAGCAGCGAGATATTGGTATACTGACTTGGCTTGGACGAGGACTTTGAGCCCGAGTCTTTGGAGGAGCTCTCGCGCTTGTTTGATCTCTGTGAAGTACGACGATGGTCAACATTTGTTTTCATAAGGCTGGAGTTACGCGAAGGCAAGTGCAGGCCAGGGCCTACCTGATCATTCCTTGCCTCACTTTCTGGCCTCTTTTTTCGAGAGGCCTGACGAGCAAGCTCTTCTTCTTCCCGTCTATTCTGTTCCACGATGGATCGACCAGCGTTCGTTCCCGATCGGGCAATGGCAGCTGCAGGAGCATGTATGGGCACGGTTTCTGTGATCTCGACGTAGTTAGCTGGTACGACACCCTCCTTGCCGTTCTTCAGCCGCCTGACTTTCCACCACTCATCGCTGGCCGAATCGTCGAGAATTAGAATCTCATCCCCGAGACCAACCGTGACCTCGTCGTCGCCTTGGGCCATGAAATCAAATAGCATGACGCCCTTCTTCTGCACGTTGGAGTTGCCCGACCCAGCAGCGAGAACCTCGCGCAATCCTGCACCCTTGGCAGCTCCTGCGAGCTCACCAAGAGCGAACATGATCTCCGACGCAGTGTCCTTGGCCCCGCAGTGGAAATCTACGCTTTTGCTCGGCTGCTTCAGTTCCATGAAGATGTGCTTGCCCTCTTGCGAGTAGTACTCCATTTTGTCTGCGCTCCATTCCTGCTGCGGCCCATCACGCGACTTCTCTGGTGCAATCATAATCATGCCCTTGGGAATATTGATGCCTAGGGTCATTGGCATTTTCTTGTTCTTGCCCGGCTGTGTGATGTACTCGTAAATGTTGTAAAGATGATATCCCGAGCCCGACCTGGGCGTCTGGGGCTGATCCTCGCTGTTGGGAGGATCATATTGATCGAATGTAACACTTCGAGCCGGAGGCGATCTGACGGGAGGTGACGGAGACCGCGTACGCGCATACTGAGTGGGTGGGGAAGTGGGTCGATGGGGAGGACGGGGCGCGGGAGCTTCCTCATCCGACTCCTCCGGGGTAAACTGTACACGTCGCCGTGCGGGTGCGCTGACGTTGGGAGGAGGAGATATGGTGGACCGCGGCGCCGCTTCCTGCGACTTCTTCTGGATGATGCCAGCCAGTGCAGCAGCAGGGCTCGGATGGGGAGGACTGTCTGGAGTGGGCGGTTGGTCGTCGTCGTCGTCGTCGAAAGAGTCCCTGGCCACAGGCATTGGCGGGCGAGTCGGCATGGCTGGCGGGGGCAACGCTGGTGCAGCCGCAGCCGCTCCGCCCTGAATGAGCTCAATGTAGTTTGCGGGCGCGAAGCCATAGTCGGTCTCGACGCCTACCAAGGTCCAGTCGGGGTCCGTGGTATCGTACACATCCAGGAGGGCGTCTTCCTTGAACGACAGCTCTTCGTCTGTCTGGCGGTCATAGTCGAACAGCGCCTTTGCTTGTGCGATGGGAGCGGCCTGTACAGGAGGGTCAATGGTGCAACCATGGCATGCAGCCAAGCTGAGGATGCAACAGGCCAGGCAGGCAGCGGCTTACCTCTTCGATGTAGTTGTTGGGAATCAGGCCCTCGGGCTCCTCCTCGTCCTCCTCGCGTCCCTTCTTCTTGGCCTTCCACCAGTCGTCATCCGTCGACTTCTCCAGGACCATCAAGATATCGCCCTCGGTCAGGGCGATTTCATTGCTGCCTTGGGGCTCATAGTCGTAGACTGCGCGGTAGATGCCCAGGAACACCATTGTCGCAATCAAAAGCGCGGCGCACCCTCAGCAAGCGTGTATAGAGCGTCGGAAGCTGATGTTGCGTATGCAGAGCGTCCGAGGCGATGCGCATAAGCTCGGCGGAGGTTTACGGGGGTGCTGCCGTTCGAGGGGCCAGCTGCACAGGGGAAGCTGCTTGACGCGACCAAATCGGCGGCCAGCAGCGGGGAATCCAGAAGGCCACGTGATGCGATGTAAAGTTTGCTGAAGACGGTCGGCGATAAAACGGGGATGCTGGTGTTGGCTCAGCCGAAGGAGGTGAAATCGATCGAGTTGGTTGACGACGGTTCGACGGTCGTGAGCCGCGCCCAGCACGAGCCAGCATTGAATCCGCCTCGCCCAGCCAAGCCCCCACATCGACGTCAACCCGCCTTCATCCCAGTCATCAGACGAGTTCTGCTGCAACATTGGCATAGGTACATGCATGGCCTGTCCGATTTTCGCGCTATGGCGCGTCATAACATGATGATGAGGTGAATGTAGGATATGTTTGATACTGGCGATAGAGGCTTTGCCAACTACAGGACTGCATACATGTTCAAAACGTAAATCTGAATCCTTCCCTGCCTTCCAACACCCGCTTCCCTTTGCTCTGGCTCTTGTTCGCCAAGTAGAAATGCACCGAAAACACCCCGATGAGCCCAATGATCATGATATGACTGCCTATGCTGACCCATACTGCCGTCATATACCTTGGGCTCTCCTCCTGTCTCACGATAAAGCTCCCAGCAATGCCGCCTGCTCCATTGAATGCTGTAACAACAGCCGCCGTAAACACCCTCTTCCACTGCCCAACGATATTGTTGGCTTGGTACGTAGCCATGCCTGCCCAATTGGCAACATATGCTCCCGTAGCAAGGAAAGTTCCAATGTACCTGACCGTGACCTGGTCTGAAAAGCCTAACATGCAGAATCCCACAATCAAGCACACACTGTTGAAAACGATGACTGGCCCTCTCAATTGGAACCTGTCGCCCACCAGGGAAGACAGGATAGCTGGGAGCACCGCGTAATAGTATGGTGGCGCAGCTAGTAGAATGGACTTGTTGGAGTTGAATCCCATGCCACCCTGGAGTATAATAGGGAGGAAGTAGCCCAGAGATGTCGAAACCATATTCTGGAGGAAGTAGAGAGTGCAGAAACCGTATATCTTGGCATCTTTGGCATGAACGAAGATTTTGGACCAAGAAAAGCCCTCGGCTGTGACATCGCCACGATCCTTCTCAATCCGTGACGCGGCCAGGGCGCTTTCATCCCGAGTAAGGAAGTAGAACGATCGGTGTGCATGTTCTGGGAAGTCCACCATCCACCAGTAAGTCACGATACCAATGAAAGCTGTAATGCTCCCTTGTACTAGAAACATGATTTGCCAACCCTTGAGGATCTTGCTGTCGAGTTGGTTGAGCGCGAAGTTGACAATACCACCCGTGGCCAGAACAATGATTTCTCCACTCTGCATGAGGGCAAATCGGAGTTGTTGTTCTTTACGGGTATACCACGTCGAGATGAGGTACGTCAACCCTGGGTAGATGCCTGACATGGCGATACCAAGCAGGATTCGCATTGCAATCATTTGTCGCCATGTTTGTACAAATGCAGTACAGATGGTGATGACGCCAAAACAAAAGGTAATAAAGGCGAACCAGATGCGCGGCCCAAACGTCCGAACCGCAATCGTTGACGGTAGCTGAAAAGCAATACTAGCGATTGTGAAGATGAAGATGGAGACGGAGTATCGGTTGCCGACATCTAGCTCTAGATCGCTGAGCATCGAGGTGACGGATGCGCTGGAGATGACTCCGCTATCCAGGAGATTTAGCGAGCATAGTATACCGGCGATGCTGCAAAGGCGAAGGTCGACTTTCAAACGTATACTGTTGCGCCATTGTTCTTCAGTGTCCTCTCTTTCTTCAAGGATGATTGCTTCTTGTTCGTCGTTGCGTACTTCTCGAATCGACTCGTCTGCTGAGCATTGGCTAGCTGCACCTTTCGCCATTTCGTCGCCGATGTGATGAAGAAGGGATGGAAACAATGTACGACCGAGGGCTCATATTGTAGGCCGCATACAGAAGGAGCCAGAAACATTGCCTATCGTGCCGTGGTTGCACACCACTCGCAAACACTGTACACATTGTACATACTTAGCCGGTGCAGTGGATCCGCACTTTGCAAGTTGCAGATCTCCGCTTCTTCGCCGAAGCACCATGCCGCACCCAATTACCTAACAATGACCAATGTACTATTGTGGAGTCTCCAAGCCTCGCCAACTCTTACTAAGCCACACCGGCACCTTCCTAAGCCCATCAGACCATCACGCAGACCAGACCCATCAACTCAGATCACGAGATGGGCGATTTTTTGACGGCACAAGGCTAGCGGCCGACTGGACCGATGTCATGTACGTCGCCGCACCGAAACTGCCACTGTCAACCGGGAACACAAGCAGATATTGACAGCCGAGTGACAGCTTGGTAGCACACGTAGTGTGATGGGATATGCGACATGTCACATTATATCACGTATAGGGCTGAGGTGACCCTTGCCATTGTACTCACAAGCCGCGTCTGCCACTCGGAACATCACCAACAAGGGAACACAGGCCGAATCAGTTTCATGGGTTCGAACAAACAAGCGTGTGGTATAGATTTTCGTCCGATGAAGGAAGACCCTTTTCTAGTATAACCACTGGCTCTCCTGGCCAGCGGTGTGGGTATCCTCGCCAAGCCATGAGCGAGTGTGGGGGTATTCAGTCGTGACAGAGAACGGAGACAAAGAAAAGTATACAAGGTCCACAAGTCCGCAGACAGATGAAGAAGAAGGGAAGAAAGAATAAACAACAAAACTCCCAAGATCCAACTGCGCACCGTGTAGAGGTGAGTGCCGTATGCTCCGACCGGCCCGCCGTGTGTATCCGGAATTCCACCCAGTCGTTTGGTAAGACAATTTGTGTGTGTGTGTGTGTGTGTGTGTGGTGTGTGTGTGTGTGTGTGAAAGTGTCAGTGTTTGACAACAAGGGTAACATGCAGAAGCCAACCGGGTGTCCCAAAAGCACTCGCTTCGTAAATCGTGAATCGAAAGGGGGATCTCCAGAATATGAATGGTCGAAATTAAAAACGTGTGGTGATAGAAAGTCAAGAGGACGAAAGCCGCAGAGAAGCGATGCTTAGGCGTCATCTTCGACGTCATCGTCGTCGTCCTCTTCATCGTCCTCGCTCGTGCTGTGTCGCTGTACCGCACCAGCCTTGTTCTTCTTGTGTGTTGGTGTTCCCTTGAGCTGAGATGTAGATGCCTTGCGCTTGGGACCGGCACTAGCGGGCTTGGTGGGCATTGATGCGTTTTCCTTGTTACCGTCTTCACCTTCCCCTTTTGCTGCATTATCCATGGCAGCCACCTCCTCGGCGGTCAAGAAGCGACCACCGGGACCACGTGGACGGCGCATGGCGTGGTTGTGCCTCGACTCATGCAGATAAGGCTTACGGCCCTTGGACGTCAGCCGAAGTGCGTCTTCGAGTTTTTGCCGTGCCAGACGTCTCTTCAAGATGCGGTGGAACTGCTTGGCATTCACATATAGAGGGGCTTCCTCGGCTTGTGGTCCTCCAGATACAAGCTCTGGCGACTGCTGGTGCTGGGGCTGCTGGGCCATCTGTGGGGGAACGGACACCGAAGGTCTAGGGCCTTGGTTCATGACAGGCTGGGGGTGATGCATGGCAGGGCTACTGATCTGGGTACTCATTCGCCGTTGTTGCATCTGAGTGGGCGTCATTTGAACCTGCGACGGAAGTGTGTTGTTCATGGCGTTTGTGACATTTGTCGGGGAACGCGGCGGAACACGTCCATCGGCCTTCATCTGAGACACAGACATGCGTGGAGATGCTCGGGGATCCTGCGCTAGTTGGCCAGGCATGGCGGACTGATCATAGTATCCTGCTGGGCCCGCTGCTGCTGCTGTGGCCAGTGCTGCTGCCTGCTGATGCTGTTGCTGCTGCGACGGCATATACGGGTTTTGCATGTTTGCCATGTACTGCTGCTGAGGAAAGTTCATCTGGTGATGTTGTTGGGGGTGTTGTGGATGCGGTGCACCGCCATGGCCGTAGCCTTGCGAGGGTAGTATGGGTGATGTCTGCTGGAACTGCTGCATCTGCTGTGAAGGCGAGGTTATTGATGGGTTTCCGCCCGTGGGACTCTGCGCACTTCCATAGTTTTGGATGTGCGCGGGAGCATGCCCGTGGTGGGATTGTTGGAACTGCGCGTAGTCGGTCATGGTGGATATGTTTGGCGTACAAGATGCTGGGGTGGCAGAGACGCGCCTATGGAGGCGGCTGGTCGTCTTGAGTATTACCCCAGAAGCGCCACTCCTGAGTACGGGGGGGGGCGGCGGGTTATCCTACGTCGGATCTGAGACGATAGATGGGGTTGCAGGGCCAAGTGAGGTGATTGGGGAGTCGGGCGCAGAGGATTCGCGTGCGATTCGAGGGGCTGACGCGACTAGAATGGTAGCCTGGAGATGAGGGGGATAGTGGTAGACCAATGGCGTGTATAGTCGGGATGGAGTCGGGATGAGCCGTCAAAGATGTCGGCTTGGGGCCTTTGCGGATCAATGCAGCTTCTCGTAGTGGGTAGATGGTTAAAAGAATGCTTCTCCTGGGGCTTGTTTGCTGGTCAGAGGCGAGATATGGAGTGGATCACTGTTTCAGGGCGCGCAGCACAGGCAGGCTGGGTCACGTCGCGGCAGGGCCGAAGGTTGATGCGTTGTCAATGGCCACGCTTAGCTGAGGCGAAATCGCTAGAGCTCAGGCTTAGCCTCGAAATTTGAGGCGCAACGGTCGCAATTGAATTGCTGGGGGGGCTGTGCACTCGTACCGTAGGCAAAAGGTCCTGTCGAGGATGAGGACGCACTCTAGAGGGCCGCGCCGTAGTGGGGAAAGAGCCGTTGCAGGTATTCACCAGTCAGGAAATCAGCAGAAGGCTGTCTACACTGCTAAGAGTAATCGTCAGCTAGTTCAAGACGCAGATGCTGGAGCAATTGGAGGATGTCGAGGGTGGCATGTGCTGGCGTGCGGGCGATTGGAGGTGATGCGCTGGCAATGCAGGTGCGTGCATGCATGACGGTGAGGGCACTTACCGACTTTAATCCAGCGGCAGCACGGCACATGCACGTCGTAATTGCGCGTATCGTCAGTAGTTGGGCCGTCGCGATGACGGGGTAGGCCGGTAATGTTTGCGGCTCTAAAGGCTTGGGAGGACCAGCGAGTGCGCAGGTATATATTGGCGTGCGCAGCTGACAGTTGTGGCAGCAGCGTGGTGCAAGTAGCGGACAGAATGCGCGTTACAAGACGGTGGCTACTAAGTGAGATGTGCGATGCCTTATCTAATGCGCGGTCAGCCCATGGCCATTAAGAGTGGAGATGTGAGGCGCGACGCTGTGCAGCGGCAGAGAACATGCAGATGCAACCAGCCTAGGTGATTGTGAAAGAAAGAGAGAGAGAGAGACAGAGAGAGAGACAGAGACAGAGACAGAGACAGAGAGAGACAGATAGACAGATAGAGAAGAGGGCGTCATGTCTATGTTCAAGAAAATGAATGGTGCAGTGCAGCAACGACTATGTCGGCCGTCGTCGTCGTCGTCGTCGTCTGGTGCAAAAGTGGCATCGTCGGCAACACAGGCACACAGACAATGGTGGAGGCGGCGAAAATCAAACTGGATTGGGGGCAGATCAGGGCGCGACGATAGGGTTGACTTACCGATGTGCTTGGGTTCTCGCAGCAAGATGCGATCCCGTGATGGATGAGCGTGGTCTGTGGTTGGAGGTTTCGCGAGTCGCGTTGATTTGCTGGAGGGAGCAAGGCAGGACGCTGGTCTTGTCTCACAGGTTCGGGGTAGGGAGGGCTAGGCGGACTGCTCTCAGCTGGGCAGGATACCAGGCGGTACGCTCTGGCGGGCTCGCTGCAGGCAGTGTGGAGGCGGCCGGGCTGTGCTTTGCGGTTACTTGATGTACCGTACTTTGGACCACGAGCGCGTCGTGTGGTGCAAAGACTCGTGATGGGATGGCCGATGCGACAGCTAACTAAGATAGCCGTGGTGGTGCAGGCAGGATGATTGGAGAATGGAGGAAGCAAAGGTTTGATTTGAGGAAGGAGCGACCGGCGGGGCTTTCTATTCGCGCGAAAAGCGGAAGGCACGCTAGCAAACGGCAGGCTTGGTCCAATGGGAGCCGCGCAGAGAGGTGCATTTTGCGCGTCACCAGCACGAGCGGGCCATTCACACGGCGCGCCCGCGGAATCGCTGCGAAAAGCCTCGTCTTCGCATGCCTCTTGCACTTGCACACACGGCGCCAGGTACACACATGGACACGTTCAAGACACACGGGCGCGTCATGGCCGCTCTGCGCAGTGTTTGCGTCAACATTGCGCGTCTGACTGTCTGACTGTGCAGCTTCTCTGAATAGCGGCCTCGCAACCCAGCGCGCGCGGGGTTGGAGCGCCCGGTCAAGGCCGAAGGTCCGCGGCGGCCATGACGTGCGCAGAAGCAAAAGGCGGGCAGCAGCGGTGTGAGCTTGAGCTGGAGCTTGAGCTTTGGGGGCAACTTTTCCCCCTCGCCCTGTCCATGTCCTTTCCCCCCCCCCCCCCCCCCCCCCTCCCCAATTCATCCATGATCCATCCATGGCCATGATGATGCATCGCGCCTTCGGTCCCATGACCGTCAGCCAGCCCGCCCGCCCACGGCGCCCTGGGCCACTGTCTTCTTGACTCGCCAATCTTGAATCCCATCACCCGCGAGTGGCATTCCACCGCCCAGGCTAATCACAGTGGCACGGCGTCCAAATCACTGGGCGCGTAGCCAACGGGCGCGCTTCCACGTCCTGGCACCTGGCTTGGATTGGTCCGTGGCGCTGAAATTGCTCCGCCCCCAGACGGCTGATCCGTACGGTAGCATGCGGGCGGACGCTTCCAGGGAAGCGCTCAACAACCATACGTAGTAGTAGGTAGTAGTAGCATGACATGACAAATCCAGGGCAGCTTTCTTTACCAAACCCTCAACCTCATGGCCAGGCCACGTATGTGTCCCAGCGTCCAGCGTCGTCTGCAAAGACCCGCCCGTTTGCTAGACCGTGCCTGTAGCCAAGTACTTGCTGTGCTCTCTACGCAGGTACCCTTCCGCAGATGCCGCCGCCGCCAGCCCTGGACGCCGTGCGCTTCACTCACCATCATCATCATCATCAGCAGCAGCTGCTGCCCAGAGCCTGTTGCACCTCGTCTGAGACGCGGGCGAAACAGCAGACGGCGCGTCGCGAGGCCAAAGGCTGAGTCCCCATGCCGTGTGCCACCACGTGGGCATAGCTCATAATCAAGTCTGCTATCCCTCTACGGTACGTGCACCACCGTCACAATTTGCTGTACATCTGCTGTACAACCACGGGCACAAGGCGAGTGCAAGCCCAGATGCTCACGTCTGACTCCGCCCCCATCCGCTGCCGCATCCATGCTGGGCATGATCGCCATACTAGCCACCTACTAGCCCAGCCCTCCTGGCCAAAGGTGCGTCGTGCTCTGGCCGCAAAACAGAAAAGAAATTCACTGCTTGCGCTTGATTCCCACCTTTGCCTGTTCGTCTGCCCACCGACATGTTCCGTGCCACACTCGCTGCCCCCATGAACCCACGCCAACGGTTCGCCCGCCTCGGCCAAGTAACGAAACCCGGCCCTTTGACCAAACACGTGCCGACTCACCCGCCTGAACAGGGCAGTCGTCTAGAAGGCAACCACCACGCTGCAAGGGGGTTACATATCGCGACACGCACTGCAACGTCTGCGGTACTGGTACAAATCCATCTCGGTCGGCAGCTGCAAACTCGGCATCCATCCCGGTTTCACAGGCAATCAAATGCCTCACTATCCTAACCCTAGTAACGGTGACGATGCAGCTCGGCTAGTTATCTACCAGCCCTACGTCGCAGCCCACCAAACCTTTACTTATCTCTGCTCGTCGCAGTCATCTTTTTGGGTTACATCTTCCGCTGACATGCTCCCTTCCCCACGCGTCCACCACATCGTCGTCACCACCTGCGTAATTGCCGTGTTCCCACGCATGCTAGCCAACTCCGTCCCCCGAGCGCAGCCTCGCAACACCTGTCAGTGCGTCTGTCGCCTATTATTACTTCTACCCACCATATTTACGGCAGCGGCTCGGTATCGGGACCATCACAGCCCTGGATGCTTCAGATTACCAATGTCATCTCATCAGGCCTTCCTCTTCGGCTCGGCCCTCGTCGCCAACGTCAGGCCACCCTGGATGAAACCGTTACTACATGCAGTGCACTGAACATGGGTCAGGTTTCGGTTACGGTAGATCACCATGTCCGTTTCATGTTGGCCATGCTGCATATTCCACGAGCATCATCTATTAGAGTTTTGCTTGGACGTAGATCCCCCGCATCTTTCGACGCTCGTGGTTGTTTTGGAGCGTCGACGGGTAATTGACCATAGGTACACTCATCTACTCGCCACGTCTTGCACCAGCACCAGAAACCTCGTCTAAGCGCCTGAAACGTGTTGCTTACACTGTAAGCCATTGTTCCCGCTCTAGGTAATAGCATATGATAATGGTCATATGTACGTAAACGTTGGCAAACTTGTTTTTTCCATCCGCCTTGCCGCAGACACCCATCCCTACCGTTCCTAGAGAGAGAAAAAACAACAATGCTCATGGTTTTCAAGCCCGATAAACCGGGGCTAGGTAACGCTACCTAGACCCGGCATTGATCGAATGCCCTAGACCCCGTTTTCCCGCCCATGCAAAACTCATTGGTTTCCACTGATGAATCTGCCCTCAGGGATACTGACTAGGCAGCGTTTCGTTCCGAGTATCGAGCTCCGGGGCGGCAGATCTGCCCTGGCTGGGGTTGTAGTTGCCGTGCGTAGTTTGCTTTGGATTTTAATCTATGTGAGGCTGGTTATGAGACGCGGGTGGCTATGTCGAGTTGTCGGTAGTGGCGAGTAGGGCCATCTGCCGGAGCATCTATATGCAGTGCTTACGTTTTGACGGCATCTGGATATTTAATATCGAGTGCATGGTAACGTCGAAAGGCTCATTTAGCATGTTTTTGTTGAGATGGCTTTGTGGAGCCGAAGACTACGTCAGCAAAGCCATTGTAGGGAAGAAAGAAAAAAAGGTACTTGATATGCAAAAAGGAAGAGAAGGGTCTTGAAAGAGTACGTAAGTAATTGAGCATATCGCGACTCGATTACTAGTATGCCCACGCAATGCCACGCACCACTCCCTATGCATCCGATAATTTTTTTATGCTCAACACTCCCTAGACTCTACATCTCACTTCTTCCCACCGCTCTTCTTCCACCCCGCGCTCCTACTCTTCCGCCCATTGGGCCCCTTTTTCTTCCCACCACTGCCCTTGAACTTTAGCCCACTCTTGCCCTGCTTCTCACTCGCACGATGACCTTCAAACACAAACCCTTCCTTGGTCTGCGCCTTTGCCACCTTGCCGAGCATAGACCGCGCACGACCCTGCAGCGATTTTTGCTCTCCCGTCAACTTGGGCGCATAACCAGCCTTGCCATTGCCTCGTTGTGATTTCGACGATGACGATGACGGCGGCGGTCCCCTAGGCTTATCCTTCTTCTTCTCCGCCTTGCAACGCGTGATGCGCAGTTTACGCGGGAGCATGGGCGGGAACTTTTGCTCGTTGAGCTGCAGGGCCGCCTCGACGCCGTTTTCGTCTACAAACTGGACGTAGGCAAAGCCCTTGCCCACGCGCGTCTTTGCGTCGCGGACCACGCGGACGCTCTCGACTTTGCCGCATTTTGCAAATTGGAGCCAGAGGCCCTCTTCAATGTCCGACGCCGGCTTCTTGGATTTGGGCTTCTCGCCCTCGACCGTCGGTGTTTGTGATTCGTCGTCGACAAACGGGAGGTTGCCGACAAACACGCAGCGACGGTGGTCGACTTTTGTGGGGTGCGCGACTGAGTCGACATGCAGGTGGCGGTTGAGCAGGACAGACCCGTTGAGCCGCTTGACAGCCTCTCTAGCGGCTACCTTTGTAGTGTAGACTGCGTATGCGTTTGTGCTCTTTGTGGTTGCTTCCATGATTTCCTTCTTTGCAAACGCGGCGCGCTTGGGGAGCGAGCTACCAAAGGCGGTGGAGCGGAATCGTATTGATTCAATCTTGTGCGGGGGAGTGTTGTCGGCGAGATCGGGGATGAAGGACTCGAGGTGCTTCTTGAGCGCCTTTTCCGCAGCCTTAGAGTTGATGCATTCGATAGACACATTGCCTAAGAAGACTGTGCGAGATGCCTTTTCCACTTCTGTTGCGTTTCCATCCGTCGCTTCTGTGAGAGATTCGTGCTTGGGGATTGTAAACTTCTCCTCAGTCTCGTCGTCCTCACCGTCGTCAGCCTCTTCTGCTTTGTCTGATGAATCCGAGTTCGAGTCCGCGTCCGAGCCTTCAGAGTCTTCAGAGTCTTCATTGGTCTTGCGCTTCTTTTGCCTTTGCTCCTCCTCCTTCTCCTCTTCACGAGCCAGCTTCCGCAGGTATGCGTCTTCAATCTCCTCCTTGTCGCCCCGCTTGCGCTTTTTAGGCTTCTCTTGTGCGCCCTTCAGCGCTGATTCGCGCAGTTTCGCTAGAGCCGCCTCGTTCTCAGACTCGTCTTCATCTTCGTCGGCAGATGCGTCGTCGCTGGCATCTGACATTTCCTCGTCATGCTCCTCTTCTTCATTGTCGTCGTCAGAGGGCAAACTCTCAGACGCTGAGCTTAGTTCCGCATCGTTTGCGTCTTGTTCGACCTTGTCCTTGTTTGAGTTTTTCTTAGACTGCTCTTGCACACGTTCCTGGTATCGTGATTTTGGAGGTGCTTGTACGGGCCCGGCCTGAACACGCTGTCAGAATTCACGCCTCAACTGGATAATCATGGCCAAAAACGCACACTGGTCGCAAACAGCGATGCTAGCGTAGGGTCAAACGCCTTCTTGTCGACTTTGATAAATGACTTGTCTGCCTTTTCGCTCTTCTTGGGCGACTCTGTTTTCGCAGAACGTTTGTCCTTTGATTTACCCATATTGCGACAATTGCGCTGTTACTAGCAAGCAAGCTCGTCGAAAAGTTTTGGTGGAGACGGAGCCTCTGTATGACGCTAGGCCCGGTTCGTAGTGCAGGTGGCAGAATCTTCACCGCCCGCTCTCACACGGTGCGGTCATTCGCAAGACACTCAGGGCCTCTCCCGGCCGTCGACCCGCTTCTGAGCGCAGTTTACACCATCCCGACCGAGCTGTCCTCCGCATTCACTTCCACAACGCTCATGCGAGCCGCTGTCCAGCGTTTGCAACACAAACGGCCAAACTTCACAGAGCTGCACCAGGTCACTCCTCCCAAAAAAACGTCCCCACACGCTCTCTCACCCTCGGCGCCCGCGTCCTCCACACCAGCACGAGCGTTTTTGACCGCTCACAAGACCCGGTGCCTACGCCCTCGTACAGTGTTACTGTTGCATCGCACGCCTTATCCATACCATCTGCTACCGCTATTCACGACATTGGACACGACTTGACGCATTATTCGGCGTGGGCGCACTATGAGCGCGCCCCAGCAGACAAGACGGAGCACATCAAGAACAGCTTCCGACACCGGCGACGCCGTCGCGCAACCAGCCAGTACGTCATACCGCATTTGTTCGTAAATTCGATAAGCGATATACCCTTTTCCATGTCCAGTGTTACGCTCGGGGGCCGTTGAGAGGCCGTCGTTCTTTGCGTCAACAGAGGCGACGACGGAGTCGCGAACATCGCCCACTCACCACGTCCCTCGCACGACCCGTCCCAACGTACTCCAGATCTAACCTATTCTCACAGACACCATTTCAATACTTCCAACAGACTTACCTAACCCCTCATCTGCAGCCACCCCCTCCCCCCAATCCGCGCCAACCAAAACACAGGCGCCGCCTGACCAAGAATCCGAAGCCATCGCCGCCGAAATGCTGTCTACAATGACTGCTTCCACTACCGTGCTCACCGAACCACCTCTCGCCGATCATGCTCCTAATGGCTTCGACGATGTTGCAGACAACGGTTCTAGTAGCTTGAGCGAGCTGGGAGACGCCTCAGACGACCAATCTGAGCCAACTCCACGACCAACCACAAGGCTTGACGAAGATGACTCCGAGGCCGAAACAGAGCGGCTAGAGAACACGCCTCGCAAGATCGCGCGGGCGGGTACCGAAACATCTTTGTTGTCCGAGCCAGCCTACACAAGAACACCCAGCAAATTAGCGCACTCGAAAACGATCGAGCAAGATGATTCTGCACCAGCTACCCCATCTGGCATAGCAGAAGATATCACCATGGGAGAAGCGGACGCAGCGGAAAACCCTCTACATTCGCTCTCGCTCATTGCGGCTTCGGAGGCTGCCAACCTAGAATACCTGGGAAAGGAAAGAAAACGAGCCAGCCCTGAACGAAGCCTTCAGGATGAACGAGAAGAAGAGCCATTGCGCAAGCGAAGCAAAACTGCAAAGGGCTCAGCGCTTGATGGTCTAGCCGATGCAGCAGCTAATCGGCAAGGGCAGATGGACGCCGAAGAAGAGCTAGATAATGCAGAAGAACATCTTTCTGCACTTGCGCGCGAAGAACTCGAACTCGAGGAGCGCCAGGCCAACATTGCAGCCCAAACTGTCAATGAGATGGCGACCGTTGCAAAACACACAAAACCGAGAAAAGGCGGCAGAAGAGGGAAGCGAAAGACGGAAGACGCCAGCTATGCTTATGCAGAGCCTTTCGCGGCCACTGAGGCACACGAACCTGAAGCCGAGGGTGAGCACGACGAAGAAGACAGCGCTCTGATGGACGAGGAGGTTACAAAGAAGAAGATGGCAATTGACGAGCTGAACAAGATTGAGAAAAAGTTCAAGCTCTTCCGGGAGAAGTAAGTCGTTACCATGCTATGACATGGTGAAATAGCTGCTAACTGTTATCAGGTTGTGTGACGAGCAAATAGCACAACTCGAACGCGAGCTCGAAATGCTCAAACAGCCCAATTGCGTACATCCTGAGTACGTCGCCATGATCAAGTGTATAGACGATCGGCGCGCCGACAAGATCGCGTACGAGACGAGGTTGCTGGAATACAAGCAGAAGAACCTCGAGATCATAACAGAGGCAGAACGGCATCAGATGCACAGCCAGTACTTCCAAACTGTGCGACACGTCCGGGAAGAGATTCTCGAAGAGTGCAACCAGCGAGTCTTCGAACTGCAACGCGGACGACGACAGCTCGGCTGCGACGAAACCAACTACATGGTTAAACTACCAGAGAAACGATCAGATCAGATCCGACACCAAACAGCGTACAACCTCGAGGTATCTGTCTTGTCAGGTGTGGCCAAGTACGTTGGCTTCCCCGCCGCACCAGACATCAGTGCCGCGAGGCCGTCGGAAATTGATGAGGATCTTCGAGCAATGAAGGTAAGTGGCTGAACGCACCTGCTAGAGAACTAGCAGCTGATCTGGCGGTGCAGATTGCCACGCGTGCCCCGGTACCACCTCCTTCCTTCCGTACCTACAACAGGACTACGACAGCGGATGAAGTAGCTGCCGAAGAGCAATTTATAGAGAGCACCCCATGGGCCAACCCACGGCATCCTTCACACCAAGAGGGTCGGTATCCTCCAGGGCCTTCACGGTTACCTAGCTATCAAACCCCGGCCGGTCAGCGTCGCATGGTCGATCTTACCGCCCCCAACGGCTCAGCTTCTACGATTGAAGCAAACTCGAACCCTCCATCGTCAAATACTCACAATCACGGCATGCTAGGTGATGCGGACTCACCAGTAATGCAAATGAAGCGCGCACCCGATCACTCAAATTATGCGGACGGCCCGGGCTCCGATCCTCGCAACATGGGCGTCCTGAGCAGAGAGACTTATGGAATGATGTCAAGTCCTGCAGGACAGCACATGGATATGCCTCACGATCAAGGTGGTCCCCGCTGGGTCGGCAACAACATGCGACCCCTGAATGTAGGGACCAACCCTACTCCTCCTAGTGGCCCACCAGGTGCCGGTGGTCGTCCAGATGCGGCACGACCGTCACTGCCCCAACGCAGTGGCCTAGGCACAATCAGCGTCGGCAGTGGTTTATTCGGACGGTGACGTCTGTGAATAAACGTTTGCTTACCACTTTCCAACAATGTGTTCTTCATACCTTGTTTTACTATCTTGCGTTTGTGCGTCGAGCATATGTCTGTCTTGCTCTTGCAGTAAAGCTGAAGCTGAAGCTTTCTTCACATCGGGTCGGCGTCCTGTTTTTTCATTTTCTGGCATATCAAAAACACAGCGGGCTGGCAATGGCAACTGGATCCGAGGCGAGGGAGAAGCAATATCCAATGCGATGTATGTATGACATGATCTTGGGAGGTATAATCCCGCCTTTCTGGGTCTGTATTTTGACTCTGATTCTGTACTCTCTCTGTCTCGAGCCGGGCGTTTTCTTTCGTTCCTTATAAATGCGGAGCTGTGTCATCTCCGTCTTCCTTTATTTTCTTCTCTGTTGCAGTTATGCCGAGTTTCTTTGTGCATAATTTAGACAGCGAGGATGGTTTTGTTAGAAACGGACTGTTCGAGTAGAGGAGTGTTTGATGATGATGACGATGTCTGCTTGGGTAGATGTGACGGCAGTGGTGTGTGTTAATACAGCGTCGAATTTTTAACACGGGATACAAGTTACGAGTGTTTGAGTTTGCGTGATGTACAAAGAGATAACGTAGATGATCCATCGTACAGCTTATCCTAACGCGCACTTCCAATCTATCAAAACATCATACGCTTGTCTATCGTTTTTGTGTGTTTTCTCAAGTCGCAAGCTTAGAAGTCTCTAAGAGATGCTTAGCAGCGCTTTTTCATGTCACGAGAGATAGTTTAATAAAAGTGGGTGTTTTCCTGTTAAATACACGCACGATCCATCCCTCAGACATGAATATTGATATTTACTCAATAACAAGCGGAGACAAAGGGGCACACAGGTTGGTAGACACACAACTACCACTCTTACACGTTTTCTCCACACAGACATGTGCTCTTCCTGTAGTTGTTTTTAAAAAGAAAATTATATAATACAAACACACTACCCTTCTCCAACATGTCCTCTTTCTCGGTGTCTTTCAAGTCGAGTCTCTTAGTACGCAATTTTGAGAAGCTATATGTATTTTAAACCAGATCTTCAGATCTCAAGAAAACAGATGAGACGCTCCATCCCCTAAGATGACTAAAAGTTCTAGGAAAGTGAGGGAAGGATCATGGGATTCTAAGTGCTTGTTTTCTGGAAGTTGATAATTTGGTATGCCTGAGGAAGAGAGAGGAGAGACCCATAATTGTCAAAGTGAGTATTTTCTTAGAGCTTTTCTCCGATATGTTCAAGGAGAAAAGACAATTCATGGGTTGGTTGCTAGGTTTTCTATCCACCCGGAGGGAGTGTTTAGTCATGCAGCACGCGGAAACTCGCAGGCGCGACATGACCCGTTTGGGTCGAACTTTCTAGAAGAAAAAAAGGAAAGGAGGTAACAACTATGGTTTTCATGACCCTGTTTTTAGTACGCTATGAAACCTCTGATTTTAGTGGGAAAGAAGAAGACAGGTAAGTAAGGGGGTAGAAGGAGGGTATTTATACATAATGAAGACCTGCGTTTGCTCCCGTAAATCGGAAAGATATTCTCAGCGAAGCATCAGCTGGACGTGTTGATAATTTGGAAGAAAGACGCCAGGAAAGATATGAACACATTTCTTGCCTTGTTTAGTAAGCTAGGGTAGAAGTAAGTATAGATATGTAGTAAGTAGGGACAATTCCCAGAAAACAACTTATGAGTTTGGTCCCGGTCAGTTTTATTCAGTATTTTAGAGGTTTCCCGACAGTCGGAAACAAGCCATCTATGCCAACCCCAGCATTTTAAAAAGAGAGAGACAGAGAACACTCATTTTTCATAAAAATGTGGCTTTTTTCTTCGATTTAGAGACGTTTTTGCCGGTGTAAAGATATAGAGAAGCGGAGTAGGAAAACGTAAGTTCTGTGTAGAAAAGAAAAAGGCAATTTCCAGATATTTTATAGATTTTGAGTAAACAGGCGCTAGTCATATCATAAATTTGCGAGTGGTTTTAAGAAGAAAGATAGAGGTAGATCATTGGGTAGTTGTTTTCAGGAATTAGAAAGATATTCATGAGTGTAGAGACAAGAAGAGAAGAATAAAAAGAAGGGTGGAAGTCCTAGGTGGAGGGATAACAGGGTAACGTTCTACGATTTTTGTAGATTTTTGAGAATTTAGGGGCAGGTTATAGCTGTAGAAGTATACGATGTTGGAAAGAGAGAAGCGGACGGAAGCCATCGCTGCGTCTACTAGCATACTTAGGAGCTAGACGAAATTCGTGGGTGTAGAAGTAGAAAGAGAGAAGAAAGGTACGAGGATTTATATAGATCTTAGGGCATATTCCCATGTACTGCTACAGTTTCGGAAACGGGAAAAGCACATCATAAACGTTGCCATCTTTATTTTAGATAGTGGGAAGACGAGGCAAGAGTGAAAAGGCTCGGTAGCGCTCTCGTCAAAATTATGTAATCCTGGGAGGACAAGAAAAGTCATTCTTGTACTTTTGTCAAGTTTCTTTTTGAATATGGGGTTGGATTTATGTAGATAACAGGACAGGAAGGAGAAGACGGGCAGTCCGAGGAGTTTTATACAGTAGACGGACGCGCTTAGTAAACATCGAGAGGTTAAAAAAAGGGGGAAGCCCTCCATGAATCGCTCTTAAAAGTCTTCAGTAAGAGGTAGATGATGGCTGTTGACATACCCCAATTCCTGTTTTTTTTTTTAGAAAGGACAGATTTTGATATCTCTGGAGAAAACAACAGGCAAGGTGGGGAGTTTGGGAATGTAATAGAATCGAGGACTTTCGCGCGCACATACCGTGTAAGGGTAGCATTTTAGATTGGACCCTTTTTTGACTGTCCATGGTAAATAATAAAAGGAAATGTGCCAGACGATAGGTTTCATAAAAAAGATTTCAAGAGTTTACCACATACTAGAACGTGACTTCGATAGGCTTCCGCCTACATTTTTAGCTTCAGTAATTTTTTTTAGTTTAGACTTATGATAGTGACCGCACACTCTTCCTCATACCCTTCCCATATTACGTTGGTTTAAGCTTTTAGAAATTAGCAAGACGAGACATCATCAAAGTTTTCTATTCGATTTTAGGAAACCATAATTGTTTGGGTGTATAGAAGAAAGGTACAAAGCAGAGGACAGCAATATATATAGTAATCATCGTCACGTGTCGTATGGTATGGTTAATAAGGTAGTATAAGAGTAAAAGAAGTGTTTGCGTTGCACATGGCCACATGCATGCATGTTATTCAAGAGACCAACAGCATGTATTACTCCTGCCTAGTTTTCGGATGCCATGCACAGCATCTCTTGGCTTTTTCGTCTTGCATGCCACGGGGACAACATGCACCTCCAATAATATCAAATCGCTTTAATTTTGGAGATACTCATATCTGCACATCGCTGTTCATTTTGAAAAGATCGAGAAAACATGCGCACGCGATGTCAGCAGTTTGGTGAGACAACGAAAACGAAACATCATTGTGTAAGCTACTAATTTCATAGGTCACTAAGAGTGTGGAGGATGTATGTGAAACAAAGTGATGTCATGGCAGAGTACTTTATGTAAACAGGGAGTGGCTTACTAGGTACAATTATCGGGACGAAATTTCTGAGCACTTATCTTCATGTGTCGTGGTGTTTTGGCTGCTTACAGGCACATCGGAGGTTTTCCTCGTTGCTTCGACATCCGTGTCACAGACCACCATGCCATCTGACGTGGATACGAACGACCAGAATGAGAGAGAATGTTTTTTTCCGGATAATGCCGCATACAAATGTGTCGTTTCTCGGGAATTCTCAGACATAATCTCTCGATTAGATGTTGCTCCGTCAATTATGACCTCAGCTCGTCGGCGTCAGCTTGATTGGCGATCATCTCCAAAAGGGAAACAAACCATGAACACAGCTTGCAATACTGATTTTCGCTTTTGAATGAGGGGTAGGAAGATCTAGATGGTTACGAGAAAGTGACAATGATGTGATTGAGTAAACGTGCAGGTGAAGTGCACTTGCCAACCAAAGTAACGAGTAGGATGATCGATTTGTAGGATTTAGGTAGTGCTCGGATATTTGACCTAGAAGAGGTGAGGGCCATGCGGCGACGATGGAAATGTGCAAGTTTGTGGACATGGTAGAGTCAATGGGTGCAGGGCGCAAATGATTGACCTAGATGTATACTTTCCCCAGTCGTTTACGATTGACATGCGCTGAGCTTGGCACAGTTGAGGCAGATGGATGCTCGAGGCGAAATAACACCGAAGATGGGCGGTGAGATAAATACGAGGCGAATGAAGTCGGCAAGAGTAAGAAGCCGGCAAGTGACAACGTACTCGCAGAGTGCTGATGCTCGGAACCTTCTTGACATCGGTTACGACGCTTGTCATACGTCTCCCTCGCCAATTGGTAAACATACCGACACCAAGGGCTTGGTGCCGCTGCAGGTCGACTGTCGGCCGTCCAGGAACAGTCACATATCGACACGGAGCACCAAAAGGGCAAACCATATGACCAATACTTACCAAATGAGAAGAAACCTTAATAATCGAGCCGAAAAGGAAGCGGACGTTGTTGATACCAAGGTGGCATATAGAGCGGGTTCGGTTAGTGAACCCCATATGGTCCTCGCTTTCGTCAATTCCACTGAAGATCGTCGCCCCTTGGGTTTTGTAGACGCGTGATGCCGGTGGTTGGCCGTTTGAAGATATGAGCTACTGGGTGATCGGCACATACCCGAGCGCAGATGAAAGCCACGCGAGTCTATTGCCATGTGGTCGTGGCATGGCATTTGCCGATCCTGGGATTCTGGTCTCCCTGCAAGTGCAATGTTTCGTCACACACAAAGTTTGGTTCCCGAAAGTCTTTTGGCGGTAACGTGACGCGTTTGATGTGATGCGATGTGATGTCTGATGTGGCTGGTGAAGCAACGATGGCGGTATCTTTGTGGGGCGGCAGAGTAAGACGCATGAGCCATGGTATTGCGAGTTCCACATCGGGAATATATTTCGTTTGCCATGTGGATTTTCCAAGTAATGGTATGGTTGCTTGAATCGCAGTATTCGAGTCGTAGTATTCAACCTGAGTTTTGTGGCTGTCAGAATTATGGAGGGGGGCCCAAGACGACAAGCGATCGGAACATGCCATTTACTAGTGCTAGCAAGTCAGCCGCCCCAGATGCGCCGCTACAACGGATATTGCAGACAACATTTGATGTGCGGTCAATGATGTGCGGTCAGGATGCATGCAGACCACGCGACGCGCTAATATCGTAGCCGCTGCAGTACGATGACCTTGGAAAAGACGGCGGCGATCATGCTCGTGACCTTACTTTAGGTCAACAGTATCGGACCGATAATCAATCTGAAAGTCTGGAGTATTTCATACCAAAGTCGTAGGTGTTTGTTGATCTGGGGGAGGCGCACACTCGCGCTCAAGCAACGGCTGAGAAATGAGGGATGCCGTGAGTCGAAATTCACGCTATCGCCACAAGGTCCCACTAATCCCAACTTGAAGTGCGGCCCGTCAAAAAAAAAGGGAGTGCAGAGGATGTGTTGAAAGACGGATTTCTGCCGCTGTCGCATGGACTTGTTTCGTTGCTGCGTCAGCTATACCTTGTAGGGCTGAGGTACCGGCCGGGATACGTCTCACACACGTGTCGTGGAACAAATGTTGAGTTCGGAATTTTGAGATTTCATTCCTCCCGAGCGGGAAGTTTGAAGGCGAAACGTCGGCAGGATGGCAATGTCAACAAGACGGGACATCTCGTAACAATGACGGTGCATGACGGATTTTCTCGGATGTGGCTTGTACGGGTCGGAGGGATGTCCCCTAGACTGTCCAAGTCTTCTATACGCTAGACATGGTGTTCTAGTGTTTGTTTCGCACTCTCAGCCACAATCAGAGGCCGCCGCGGACGTAGAGTTGCTCAACAACCTGACGCTGAGCTCAGCATCTCCCCGAATGGCATTGAAAGCGCGTCCTGAAATACCTCATTGCGATTGTGGTGACATTTCCAGGAAGCCTAGTTGGCAAGGTTGGCCTCTTTCGAACCGTTTGATTCCCATGAATTTCAGCCTCACCGGCCGCCTGCGCCTCCAATGACGTGCCATTGTCATGTGTTAAACATCGGTGAAAGCTTGTGCATCAATGCAGCGCATCGTGGTACTACCTAGGTATGCGTGACATGGACATATGAAATTTTTGCAACTGCATCTCGCATCTCAAATGCCGTACTTGTCAACCTTGATTCGCCAGGCTGATCGTCGCCGTTGTAACAACCGACGAACATGATCTTCAAAAAGTAAGTCTGGATCCACAAGGTTTTGGGCCTAGAAATCAAGTAGCGGCTGAGGGCGGTTGAAGTTCGGCGACGGGAAGATGATCGCGTGCTGGAACGGAGGCATGGAAGGTTTCGTTAGGGGTGGCGCACGTGTCGCGCGCCAAGCTGTCCATTCACATCGTACACCGGAACGAGTAACCATGTTCGGTATACCTGCCGATCGTCTTACGGTGACCTCCAAAGCCTCAATTCACGCATCTGTTCACGGTCCCTGCATGCTAGGCGAAGCCCACTAGACGCCAGGCACCCCGACTGCTAAAAAGGGAGATCTCCGCTGCTGCTAGCGTCTTTCCCTGCCATGCATTCAACAGCGGTCCATTTCAGCTTTCTGGAGCCGCTTTTGCATTCGCGTTCAGTTTCAGCTGCATCATTGGTGGATGCCCGTCGCTATTAAAACTAGTACACGCTTTTGAATGCATGGACCGGGCATTCATAGGGCGATAACAAACGTCTGGCACGGAGGGAGCATGACACTCCTTGTCATTGAAGCTGTCCTGCCCCACTCCCTTCCCAAAGCTGCAGCTGCCGTCCACACTCCCATGGCTAAATGTGCCTGCAGATATTCGCTTACTATATAGCGTTTCATATAGGAGCCTTCCCCTGGACCCGAAGCGACCTTGACTGGAACGTCTTGATATTGTTTGAATCTCCCCACCAAGTTTGAAAGTCGTGAAGCCACCTGACCCCGCAGGTCATCGCCAACCTCTCCATTGCCTTACTAATCCCGGACGGTTCGATTTTAAACAGTAATATTGCATGTGTAAGAGGAAGGATGAGGCCTCTGCAGTTGCTGCTCCCATTGCTGGCATGGAAGCAGTTAGCACTTGCCCAGGAGTCGCCTTTACTAGCAGCCGTTGAAAAGCTTCCCCAATGCGCGGTATGTTCACTCTGTATGACGGGTTGGAACAAGTACTGACAGACCACTTCAGCAAGTATGTCTTTTCACTGCAGTTGCACAGTCAAACTGTAGTTTTACCGACGCAGCCTGCATATGCATGGACGCCAAACTGCAAAAAGACGTCGAGGGATGTGTTATGAAAACATGCACTCTCAGACAGAGCTTGAGTGAGTAGTCAATTCCGATTATGTCAATGGATCTGACTAATTGTGACCCCCAGCAACAAAGAACGCTACCTCGATCACATGTCACGCTCCGATACGTGACAAGGGTCAAACCATCCGCATATCCAACGTTGTTCTTGCCTCTGCCACTGCGTTTTGCGCGCTTACACGTATCATCTACAAGGCTGTGTTCTCCATTGGTGAATTAGGGTGGGATGACTACAGTGTCATTGCTGCCCTGGTCGCTGGTGTACCATCAGTCGTTATTATCGACAGGGCTATCGTTCCTAACGGACTTGGAAGAGACGTTTGGACAGTCAGCTTTGACCAAATCACCAACTTTGTCAAATACCTTTACGCCTTAGAAATCCTCTACTTCCTCCAGCTCGCCCTTCTAAAACTCACGTTACTTTTCTTCTTCCTACGGATCTTCCCCAAGACAATCATCAAAAGACTGCTTTGGGCCACTATTGGGTTCAATGTCCTGAACGGCATCGCCTTCATCATTGTAGCGGTCTTCCAATGCCAGCCTATCTCGTTCTATTGGACCAAGTGGGATTTGGAGGGTACCGGCAAGTGCGTCGACATCAACGGTCTGGCATGGACCAGCGCCATCATCAGCATAGTTCTGGACATCTGGATGCTGGCACTACCCTTGTACGAAGTCTTCCAGCTTCAATTGTCATGGCGCAAGAAGCTTAGTGTTGCTGTAATGTTCTGCGTCGGTACATTGTAAGTCGAATCGTAACTAGCCCGGACGACCAACAACTAATTCGTATTCAGTGTTACCATCATTTCCATTCTCCGCTTAAGTTCTCTGGTCAACTTCGCCGCCTCATCCAACCCAACCTGGGACCAATCAGAAGTCATCAAGTGGTCCAACATTGAGATCAATGTCGGAATCATATGTGCATGCTTACCTACACTTCGCGTCATTCTCGTCCGCATGTTCCCCAAGATAATGGGTACTACCAAAGCTACCGATCGACCATACTACGCATACGGCAGCCAGAGTCAAGGACTGAAGAAAGGAGGAAGTGCGCTAGAGAGTATGAGCGCACCTGGAACAGCGATCTCAACAAATCCAAACTCCATCACCTACACACAGACTTTCGAGGTACAACGTACTGAAAATGATGAGCAGGAGCTTGTTCAAATGGAGATGAATTATTATGGCTCGAGAAAACCGAAATGTCCAAGCCATAACACAAGCTTGTCGAGCTTATAGCTAATATCCTTTGTGATACCCTATTTAACAATAATCTAAATTTATTTCGATCATGTGAACAATTCAGTTTCTACCTTTTTCTGAGTCGAGCCACTTGCTTTCTGACACACATAGTTCTCATACCTTTGGACAATATGAATCCACATAAGGCCGAAATACACACAAGTTTTATTTCATTGCTTATCTCAAACTGGATGTAGATTATTTCATACAGCTTCCACACAGATCAATATCATCAACCCCCGCCGTTTCCTGCCCACCATGCATCAAACCCGTTCACAAGTCAATATCGCCAGCGGGTCTAGCAATATTCGCACGCCAATGATGCGCATTCATCGGATCCCTCTGGTAAATATTGACCTCGAAGAACTTATTATGCGTCATACATCTGAAATTCTTGAACCTAAGCACCCTTTATCAGCCTCCTCATCTTCCTCATAGAACGGACAACAACTCACGTATTCAACTTCTCAAAATTCGCATTAATTAACCACTGCTCCGTTACCTCTACAAATGCTCCGTCGTCTGCAGCGACAAAGTATGGTATACCATCTAGTGGGCCGTAGTTGATCTGCTTGACGACCTGTACGGCGAATGAGGCGTTTGAGGGGGGTGGAGCTGCATCGGCGGGTGCGATGCTGCTTTCCTGAGGGTAGTTGGCCCAGGTGAGGAAGGCGAGGAATTTGGGTTCGTGCGATAGGGTGCGGTTTTTGTAACCGCGGGTGTTGGGGCAAAAGAAGATGGATGTCATGGTGAAGGTTCAATGGGCTGGAGATGGATGTGTGGAGGGAAAAGAGGGCTGAGGAGGGGGGATGTGGGCTATATGGAGAGGTGAGAGGAGGTGGACAGCCGATGGTCGCGGGAGACGCATGGTTGAGGCCTACTACATGGAAAAAATAAATCTTGCGTTGTGTATGTAATGGAGCTCACAATGATTGGATAGACTGATCTTTCGATGTGGGAAACGTCTCACGTGACGGGATGTGACGTGCGGAAAAGGCTTGCCACGACTTCCAATGGCCTATTATCTCATTGGACCACATGGAATTTATTATCTATCAGCTCAATCAGACGCTTTTTTTAACCCGGCCTGTTCATCGTCATTTGAAGAAAAATCGTCCTGGGCATGGTGGCTTGCCCATGAGATTGAACATGGCCGTGGCAAACTCACTACAAAACAAGAACAATGCACATAACCATAGATAGCATCATATATGATATTAATCTCTCATCTAGCTACTTTCCAAAGAGCTGCTGTTCAGGGTGCTGGGACTTGATGTGCCGATTCAAATTGTCTTTCCGCGGCATGCTCTTCGCGCACCACTCAACAGGGCATACAAACTGCGATGCATTGGAAGCAACTCCAAGTTTCTTCTGATGTGATTTGGTCTGCTTGTGACGTTCCAGGTCTTTCTTGGCGTCTTTGCTGTCACGGAAGTACATATCACAAGTTTCACACTTGTACGTCTCGTGTGTCTTTAAATGTAGCCTTTTAGGCATCAGTGATGTAAATGGCTTCATCGTTGATCGTACTCACTTTAACTTGGATTGCTGAGGAAAGGATTTTCCGCATTTCTGACAGTTGTACTCTGATTTAGCCTCGAGAGAAGGTGTTGCAGATTGAGGCTGAGATGATGATGACGATGTTGTTTCGTAAGCATTAGGTGTGTCGGGAAAAGAGTGTTGTGGCCGTGGGTCAAGTAAGACGCATGAAGGTAAAGGAGGGAGTCCATCTGTCTCATAAGGTTGTTGCTGTTCTTCTTCGCCTGTCGTTGACTGGGTAGTCTGGTTCGCTAGCGGAACACAGGGTGAGGTTTCCCGAACTTCAAGCAAGCGCGGGTCAATAAAAAGGTGATGTAGATGTAGGTCTTCGTCTCGAAACGCGCTTTCTCTAGATCCGGAAATTAAACGCTACGATGGAGCGTGTAGCGATGGGGTGCTTGTGTACCGCAAAGAAGCCCCAGGCTCCCAGAAGGTAGTAAAGGACGAAGAAGAACGGGATAAGTAGATGGGAGGAAAGAAGAAAGGAGTGGACGCTTTGGCGGCCACAGGCCCCACGGTGAAGAAGGAGAGAAGAGAGATGGGCGTCTTGGGGGCGATTATATGCTCGAGGTCGGCTGAACGTTGATTGGTTAGATTTGGGCGCTGGTAGGCCTCAAATTTAGCGCCTTTACACCCGAAGCTTGCGCCCTATCATCATCTTCCATTAACATCATCATTATCGAGTAGCCAATAGTTGGCGCAGACTGGATGTTTCTTTGCGATTACTGGTGCACGCTCGAAGAGTGAATGAAATCCCAGAGCATAGTAATGGAACAGGACGATCGTAAAAAGCGCTAAACTTTATTCATACATCTACAGCTACAGGGTATCGTCTAATCCATCCACATCCGTCTAGTTCTTAAGCACGTATCGGTACCTTGGAAGGCCCTTCTCGAAATCAACAATGACATCATTGGCCTCCGACATTGGCCTGACCTGCACCCAGGCCTTTAGGTTTGTCTTCTTAGCCAGCTCCAACATGTCCCTGATGTGCTGCCTGGTACCGATCAAGCTACCAGCAATCTTCAAGTTCTTGAAGATCAAGCCCATGGGAGAGAAGCTGGGCAATGGGTCATCGGGAGCACCGAGCTGGACGAAAGTACCGTTGACATCGAGAAGGTTGAGGTACTGGTCGAGAGGGAAGCCGCCGGAGATGGTGGAGATGATGATGTCGAGGCCAGCGGCGTTCTTGTTCATCCAGTCAGGGTCTTCGCCAGTTGCAATGAACTTGTCGGCACCAAGCTCAAGGGCGTCGGCCTTTTTGCTGGAAGAACGGGAGATGGCAACGACCTCATCGCATCCAAGAGCCTTCGCAAAGAGGAGTGCAAAGTGACCGAGACCTCCGATACCGACAACACCGACACGCTTTCCCGGGCCAGCACCGTATGAGACGAGAGGGTTGTAGACGGTTACACCGCCGCACATGAGGGGAGCAGCATACTCGGATGGAAGGCCCTCGGGAATGGGAATGGCGAATGAAGCAGGCCCACGCCAGTTCTTTGCGTAACCACCCATTGCCTTGTCACCAGTCTTGTACTTTGCGTTGTAGGTCATGACGAAGTTGTTGCAGTTGCTCTCCTGCTTGTTCTTGCAGGGCCGGCATGCCTCGCAGCAGTCGCTCTGCGCACCAACACCGACGCGGTCACCAACCTTGAGGTCCTTGACATCATCACCAACACGGGTGACCTTGCCGATGATCTCGTGTCCAACGACAAGAGGGTAGTCTGAGGGGCCCCAACCGGAGCGGAGAGTGTGAATGTCGGAACCGCAGACACCACAGTGGCTAATTTCCATCTCGATGTCGGTCGATTCGAAGTTCTTGGGGGTGTAGTCGCCCCATTTCATGTTTCCATCAGCGGCGGAAGGATCGTGGGCAACCCAGCCCTGGAAGTCGGGTGATGAAGACATTATCGTTGGTTACTGGTATCGAAGTGTGCGAAGAGAAAGAGTTAAGGTGAGAGTATGGTGAGATTGTGAGATGGTAGGATTGTTGGAATGCGGACCACATCAGCCGTCCCTATCTTCTTATACCAATACTTACCCACTTTCTAGAATTTTTCCGAGCATTTGTAATGCATCAGGATACGTACGATGATGCCCATATCGCTATCCTGGTGTTTTGCTCTTTCGCCGATTTACCCCGGTGTACCAGACCCACCTCAAAACACGTTTTCTGAACCTTAAAGCGGTGTGTGCGCTACCTCCCCCATAAATCCCCCTTGAAATTGGAACATTCTAGAGGCGGGGCGATAAGAATGAGAAATCTCGGAGGATGCTCGCGGTAAAGACGTCAAGCGTCCCTATCCCGGTATCGACTGCATCTGCCCAGACGCGTGGAACCCCCAGCAAGGCAAAAATATTGCGCAACGCTAGGTTAGCTGCCGTTAATGTGTCGTCACTGTAAATCGGCAGGAGGTTTTACCCAGTATTCTAGGCCTAGGGTCGCCGCATCGGCAGGACATGCAAGAAGCCACTAGCCAATTCTAATGTCAGAGCAGGGGAAAAGACTACTCCGGATGCAAATGCTTACACAGCCATCCGATAGTGCATTTTCTTCCCGAACTTCTTCGGAGTTGACTTTCTGTAATCGATTCTTATGATCCTAACTTGTATCAACGATCTTCTCTTACAAAGTGCTACTTCGAGGCTAGTCTTGGGAGCGGTCTGAGAGACATGAGTAGCCACGAAAGCTTGGATGGTATGCGTAGTTGGTCAATCAGACTTTTGGCATTCTCAATCGAAACGAAATATGTTGATCCACAGGCGTTGCTTCGGACGCAACTCGAACTCGTTCATCTCCCTATATGCTCATTTGCTCATGAAGCTTGACTCATCTCTCCACTCAACCGACATTGGTCAATGGATGCTTCGAAATGCTCTGACTATAGAGAGTATGGTACCATGGCGCCCTGCGAGCTTCTCAAAAGTCTCAGTATTCCCAACGTGGTCCATCTTGCTCCATATTCAGGAGATCTCCGATGCCGTATCTTGCAGGAGCAGCAGAGTCATTAGTGTACAAAACTGACAGCTCCTCACCTTTGGTGATGTTGCGAGTCGCAGAAAATTCCAACTGATTCCGTTCGGCGTCGAAGTTGCTGTCATGGTTGAATATGGAGCTAGCCAGGACAAGTATTCACATCAGACCGCATGGAAATGTGCCATCGAAAGCATTGCTACTCATACAACCCACAAGAGCATCAGGAAGACGATGAGAAATATCTAATTCAGCCGAAAATCGCTTTTCGTGAGGCATAGCGTTGTGCAACAGGAGAATAGCCTCAAGAGCTCGCTTGGGCGGGAGGAGTAAGAAAGGAGGCATGAACTGTCTGTGCGGGACTACTATGAGAGGAGTCTTCCGCAGGATGACTTCGCCGGCGGCGATATCGCAACTGGCTACCATTCCACGTCCTTTGTTCCCGGTGTTGACAATCTGATATGCCGCGTCGGGTGGCGTCAACATGAACGAATCGGGGCTTCTACCGTTCGTTCCACCGTATTCTTTCCAGGCGCAATCGAAGCTTCGGAACACGGTGTGGACTTGCTGTAGCGGGACAAGCATACCCAATATTCTACGGTGAAGCTCGTTAGACGAAGGGCTTTTTCGGAAGGTCCTCAATAGTTCATCCGGTGCTCGAAACTTAAAGCATTATTCGAGCATATTCTTCTTTTTCCCTTTGAGACGAGACGGCTGCAGAGCTTGTAGGGTTAACAACCCGACTTTAACGAGATTTGCATTGGGGAAAGGATATAAGACATAGCAAAGTATACTTTTAACTTTAATAAAAACGCTTAGGATCAAGGCTCGTAGTAGAAGTGGCATTGTCTGGATTTCTCGTCTTGAAAAGGTTGTCTGGTTGTCAAATTTTGAATGATGTCGTCAGAGAGCTTGACCCCGATAGGTCAGCCACATTGCTAACTAACGTAGTTCCTCGGCACACCCACAGATCCACTGTGATAAGACGGTCCAATGTATACCAAACTATCTCGACAATTCTTAAATGACGTCAGCCGGTTTTATCTTATAAGTGCGCCCTTGAGATGTGCATTGAATGGGTACTCGTTTAAAGATTGTATCGTCGTAATGCGCATATTACCTAGGTAACTGGACGCGCACTCCCAATAAACGCTATACATACAGTACATCCATCTATATGCAACAATCTAGCTCACTACCCTCTATATACCTACCAGAAACCCCAACCCTCTGTCTATCTATCTTATGAGTTCTCTTCTCTCCTAACATACAGCCTATCCTCTATACCTAGAAACCGCACACACCTCTCTCTCTCTCTCCACCACCTAAGTCACCCGGTCAAAAAAACCCGAAAACTCTATATCCCAAAATCCCAGATACCCCCCCAAAAAAATCCATCCTCAAACCCTAAATATCTAAACCCTCTCCCCAAGCCTCCAAGGCTACATCACCAACAATCCCACAACAAGGGGACTGCGCCACACAACCCCAGCCCCAGGCATCCACACCCCACACTCGGCTGTGCCACACACCCCGCGCCACATCCCACCCCCATCACAATCGCAACACCACAACCCACCATTAAACCCTCGACCCAACCCAGCCCAATCCAGCCCTGTTCAAACTCAGCCAGCCCAAGCCCACCCATCCAGTCAGCCCGTAAACGTGGCATCCCGCAACAGGTTCCATGTGCATGTTCCAAATACGCCCATCAGGCTGCAGCCTTGTGTGCCAGCCTTGTACCTTTCTAAAGTCCAGCGCACAGCCTACTCACCACACACCCTGTAAGCCCAATGGCTGATTCATCTACGTACCGTACGGTAGGTGCCTTGTGTGCTGGCAGGGCAGGGCAGGACAGGGCATGTGTGTATGTGTGTGTTGGCACATGGAAATTTTGTGCGGCTAGGTTTCTTCGCGTGCGCTTCACTCTTTGGGCTTCTTTGATACTACAGCGAAGAGGAAAGGGGGAGTGCGTAAGTAAGGGGAAAAGGGGGATGGGTGGATGCAGAGATGCCCGACCGAGTGCTAACGCAAGTGAAGCTGAGGGTAGATAGGGAGTCATGGACTGGAGGGGTTGGGAGGGTTTTGATATAGTCGTGTTCGCCACTGTTGTTTCGCTTGTTGAGAGATGATATTTTATTCTGTTTGTTTTTGGAGGAATGAGGTTATTCGCTGTGGGCATGTCATACTACATGCATCCCCTTCTACGGTCTCGGTTACCCTGAAGGCCAGATTTTTTTTCTCTCTTTTTTTCGTTCCTGTTTTCCTAGCAAAGAGTCTGGAACCGCGACCGTTCACACCCCTCGTCTGTCTCTCCCGTGTGACTTGGAAAACTCGTTACGACTCAGCCTCAACGAAAATCCCCGATAGTTCACTCATGTCTCGTGCCCGCCCGGGCAATCTTGGCATGTACACACAAACACAAATATCTCGCTGCCTTACACCACGCACGCTCGCTCGTGGGCGGCCTCCCTCTCCGAACCACTCAATGCATAAATCCGCCCCCCGGGGCTAGCAAAAACTTATATTGCGGCACGGGGGGCAAGGGGAAGCAACTTCCTCGGTCCGCTCCACACTACACCCAGCTAGGCAAGCCAGTCCACGTTATACCACAAGGCAGAAAAAGAGGCGCGCTGACATACTCAACACCCCTACACATCCATCCATCCGTCCATCCGTCTATCCGTCATGGGCGTCATGAGTAATGCGCTGGCAAGCCAGCATATTGACTCGTACGAGAGGCCGCCCATTGAAGTTCTCGACATCAAAGCTTAACTGCTTACATACTGTGTCTGATTCGCCCATCTCAACACCAGGATCGGTGGGGGGAGAAGGCAAACGCTTTGCCTACCTACTCACAGTCATAGACAAGGCTCTTCACCGCAGCCGACTTATGAGACAAGCGTTCCGGGTCCCGAGAATGTGTTTCGCCACTTGCCCATTCGTCGGAGTTAGGGCGCTGCGATGTGTTGTCTGCTGGCTGGCTTTGGTCACTGATGCTATGTTGTCTGAGTTGCAAAGGGGGCTCAGCAGCACAGCATGTTGATGTGGCATTGAGCGAGTGGGACAAGCGATGCGTCCTGTGGTCCTGGTTTTGAGTGGTGAAAAATCGGGCCTTTGGCTCTATTTTTTGGCTATTACCTTTCAGTGTACGCCTTGTTTTTGCTTCGCGGCATCATTTTTCGAATCAGGCGAGAGTGGTTAGAGAAGATTTGCTACCTTTGGGAAGGATCCACTTCCTATAAAAATGTCGACGACAAACAATCCGTATCTGTGCGGTAGAAGTGCAAGTCAAGCAGTAAGTAAGGAGCCGATCATCTGAGCGCGGGTATCGGCGCCAACTGTACACACTGGAATCTGAGCTAAAATTTAGACAGAACGATCATCATGGTCCAAGTCAGAACAACGTTCAACGAGTCTCAAAGATTGCGTACGGTCGCACGTCCACTTCCCCATACAACCTTGCCGCGTTACCCTCACAAGAGTTTGCTCAGCACAACTGGCCGCCTTCTGTATACCAAGCAGCACAATACAGCTATCATGCACCACTCACCTTTCGCCGACGAGATTCCGAAGTAGCTGGACCGAGCGCGTCAACTGGAGAGATATGGCCAACAACTCAAACGGTAACAACGTCATCCTATTCCAGTCAAATTCTCAGTCCTACACTGCCGCAAATGGTTAGTAGCCAACGATTTTATGTTCCAAATCCGTATACAATCACCGAATACATCGATACCCCGTCCCAGCACCCTTCCCTCGACCCCAATGTCTTCACCGAAACGGCAGAAAATCGACATGATCGCATTCCATTGAGACGTCGACCATCGGGAGAAGGTCGACCGAAATCCGAAGGGTACGCTATTAATTGAGCCTCCCGGGACACCTTGTGGCGATTAGCTGACTTCTACGTAGTGACGATGTGCAGGGTCTGTACTGCTCGCTGTGCGATGATATTAGCTTTACTGGATATTACGCGCGGCGTAACTACAATCGCCATATGGAACGCCACAAGGATCCAAAAAGCATCCGCTGCGATAAGCCAGAATGCGCAAAGACATTCGGGCGCAAAGACGCTCTACTAGTCCATCTTCGACGAAGCCACCCAGAATTGGATGTCCCGCCGGCGAAGAAGCGAAAAAATGGAAACCCGGCCTAGGGATACGCTTGATGTCCTTACTGAGGATTTTGCTACAGTATCAAAGAGGGGTCTCTCGGCATTTGATCATTAATCTTGTCAAACAACCAGCCTCGTCTCGAGGCTGGTGCTCCGCTCTTGCAGATCTTGCATCCAAGCTGTAAATGTATCACCATACTCCTGTGGCCCCATGTAGTTAGAATAGAGTTAGCGTAACGTTCCGCCTAGGGTAGTCAACTGATGTGGAACACGCCATCTTGTCACAACGTGGTGGCGTATATATCGTTCAAGCACGTGCATCCAACATCATCGGTATGAAAGTGAAGAATATGTACGCACAAGCATGTGATGCGACGATCGGTACGAATCAGGAAATCTTCGAGTCGGTCTATGATGATACCTATAGGTTAGCGTATTATGTTTGTGAAGACAGGACTTGTAAGGTGGCAGTGCCGTCTATACGCTGAATCAATGCCGATGACTAGTTTCGGGGAGTGGATTGCTATATCAAGGCTATGTGCTCTCTCGATTGTAGTTGAACTGATGCGCACTACTGGGAATCGTGAGGCGTACAAGTGTCTCCTCTCCAGAAGTATGTGTTTCCCGAATTGGATCGCTGCATGCAATGCACTGCGGTACGGACAAGGCTGACATTCTAGACTGCATCGGCGACCGAATCAGGAGATTTGGCCAACCACAGGCCCCTTTCACCGCTCAATGTTCCGAGCGCATTGACGACTCGACTGCATCTGATTAGCGAGCGCTGTTGGCTGACATGTCGTTTTCTGTTGCAGATTTTTCGCAGATACGACAACCCAAAGATGCCCTGAGTCTCAGTTCAAAGCCCGCTCTTGCCTGCCCACGAGGCTTGCATACTCACCGCTTCTTTGCAAACAGATTGCATTGATTGCCTTTTCCTAATTCATGCATTGGCAACTACCGGTAGTAAGAATGGAGAGGCATACAGAGTCGTGATACTACGCAGTTATGGAACAGTTTCTCTGGTTGTCCTGATTCCAGTCAACGTGTACAGACTGTGCATGCACTTGTCATGCCATGCCGTTGAACATCTTGGCGGGAAGGCAGTGCTCCCATCCCTTGCTCATAATGTTTCCGTCGACTGTGTGGCAAAACCATGGTAATTCTGGTTGTGGCGGTCGGCAGGAATAAATCGCCTTTCGCACCTTAGCTTCGGCCCTTGAAGAGTACTCGTTCCAGACAGTACTACCATACGATCATGTTCTTGAATACTTAGATAGCCTGCCAAGTAATGCTGCCCTATAGAACATTCCGGGTGATGGCTGACGCAGACTGTATTCTTTGTTCCACGTGGTTGGGCTGACCTTTACTCTAACCTGAGTAGTCGGAAAACTGATGTCATGACAGGGACGAACAGGGCTAGATTTGAAAAGAACTCACATCAAGGATGCCCCTCTCAGATTGAATTTGTCGGTATCATCCAATTCATCCGTGTCGATCGGATCGGATGGCGTATGCGGGTAACCATCATCGTAACGGAGCGCTTACCCGTGCTCTGGAGGTTGACGATGAACGCGGTAAAACGCATTTACCTCCTGGGTTGGCCGCATATTGTGCTACACATTTTGCTGCCAATTTTCCGTGTTCTATCTCCTGTCATGTGTCATCTTCTTGCATACCAATGAGCAAGATTACGGGCCGGTCGGGTTGATCGGTAGGCCACTCATAACCGGAGCTGCGCGTCACGAGCCGTCCCGCCAACCCACTTGGCTTCGCAAGGACTACTTGTCGAATCGATTTCTTTTACGCCTAAAAGAGACGCCCCTTAATGATAAGTGCCACATTGACGATGTAATGCCCTCGTGGCTCGCATTCAACACGGCTCCGCTGCAGGTAAGACGTGCAGGGAGCACAAGGCGTGGCGTAGAAGGCAAAAACTAGAACGTGGTCCATCTCCGCCCGTTTAAACCCCCGGCCGTTATGCGTCAACTGTGTCACTCTTGTTGAAGCCATGGTCCCTGTATCCATCGAGTCAGTCTTTGAATACTGCTCAGGCAGAATAGGTACCCGCCGAGAAGATACAGCAGGATGTTACCAGTTGACCCTTTGCCCATTGTATCCATCATCGAAGTCAGTAGGAATTGAGAGAAAATAGCACCTCCCGATACCATATTGGTCTGAGTAATTTGGGTGAACACACGGTATCAGGCGATTCCGGCAGCGTATGCGGTGGGAGATGCCATTTCCACAGCCTTTGCCCATTTTCTGAGTTGGAAATCGGAACAACGCTTCTGTCCGTTGCGATAGCCGCGTAACATGCCGGTGGCTTTGCAATATAGTCAGGCAGTAAAGGCCATCGCATAAAAGCCAACAAGGCATCTAATGCGCCGTGCCACATCCGGTGTTGCTGTTGCATGTTTGATTGGCGAGGGCAGCAGTTGGTCGTCGCACAACCCCTTGCCCTTTGAGTTGGGACGTAGCTATTTTGGCAGGCATGTCATGTTGAGCGCACGGTGAGGCGAGATATTCCCTGGTGGTGGCTTGCCAGCCTGATTGTGCGGTGGTTTGTCGTGCGCTCGCTCAGGGTCCTCCACCGGCTACAGCGTATCACCTAGCCCCTACATGTTCGTTTGCAATCATGCATAGCAGTATAACATAGTGCATAGCCCACTTTACTCTGAAATTTGGCATTTGACCGTCATTCTCTTCGCGGATAGATATAGTCTCGATCAACAGCCAGCATCGGTAAGTAGTCTTCCGTCGGAAAGCAGAATACGGATGGAGACTGGGCGATTCAAACGTTCTTCAATCAGCCAAAGATCCGACTGACTAGTTAGCAAGTAAAGCCTGTGGGATACTGCCTACTGCCTACGTACTTTTCCCGTGCCCAGGTGATAAAGCTTTGTATCGTTGACCTTTTGGTAGGCAGCTTTCTCTGCTCTCCTTGGAAACATATTTGCTGTAAAGCCTCGGGGTCTTTGCGGCTTTCCTGAGAGAACAACGTTTGAGCTCTCGGAAAATAGTTGTGGATCGATAAATACACTTCCAGGGCCGCATACTGCAACACGATCAATCCAGGGGGAAAGGATACTTACCCATATGGCGTATCATCACTCCCAGGGTGCTCATGGAGCTTCCTGGTCACAACATAACGATGAAAACCAGAGAGTAAGCTCATCTTCTCTGCCGTCAATGGGTTCGACTGAGGCTGAACACGCATTCGGAGCAACGTCTTCTTTGTCTGGCTTCCAGTCGTATGGGCAAGGCTGGAACCATGAGACAGCTACGTTTTCCCAAGAGCCCATGCCATATTATCCGCACCCTGGCTATCAACAGTCCGGCATAACGGACCATAATTTTCGCGGTCACAGTAGTTTCACTCCGAATACCGATGCTGTAGGGGGGTCACAGGAAAATCTGGCGGGTAATTACACGTCGTCGAGAAATTATCCCAACACCAATTAGTACGTTGATCCGGTGGGGACAGCGGGTCTTCACTGACCTAGATACAGTTATGGTCTTCCTCAGACAGGGGGCTACCAGTCAGCTCCAGGATACACCCCCATTCAACCGCCTCGGTTGAACACCTCGATTGCTCCTGCTTTGTCGCCTTAGTATGTAACTTGTTCAGGTTGGACTGATGGGACTGATGTGGCTCCTTAGCTCAACTCAAACTTTCCCATACACTTCCCCAACAGCGAGCGCTTCCACTTCACCCCCGAGTACCAGCCACCATGCATCATCGGCTGTTTCGCCTGGAGAGTCCCACACCGAGACTGAGTATAGTGTGCCGTGTCCTTATCGTTGCGGTACGGTCCTTACAGGTGTACACGCACTGGGGAATCTCACGCGCCATCTCAAGACTCAGGCTTGCGTAGGATCCAGTCGAGCCAAAGTTCGATACCTTTGCCCTATCGAAAACTGTGACAAAGAGTACGCCCGCTCCGATGGTTTAAGAGTGCACATGCGAAGACGACACGGCGCTCCCCCAGGGCCGCGGAAAACTGATGGCACGGTTGACGACGACAACGATTGAGAGCGCTGTTATACACACTGTGTGAATGATAGCTGAAGAAGCTTTGCCGCCTGCTGTAGAAAGAGCAGATATCTTTTGTGTGGTTCATGGAGGTATCTTGGGGTTAATGTCTTCTCTCTTGTGTCATTCTGTCTCCTGCAGACTAGGTCTTGATAGGACTTGGACGTCATGTTGGTTTCTTGTACGTGTTTGCTCGTTAAGATAAGATGGCGGCCATTGTGCGGAGGTATTCGGTAGAATTCAGTCGTCATGGAGTAGTGGAAGGTGAAGTAAGATGAGAAGGAAACCCGAAACCGTGACTAAGGTCCACAGCAGGGGCTTTTGTGCCAATAAGTCGTCCAGCCCAGCGGGAAGGCACACCCGGTCTTCATTGGGTACCTGGGCGAGAGCGGTTAGTCAGTCACGGCATCACCTCACAGACTGCCCAGGTGAGTCGCAACTGCCCCTATGGTTACCAACGAGGCTGCTTTTGTCGTAATGCGTTTAACCGAATCAATTATCCCGTCTGCAGAAGTCACTTTCAAGTGCGCCATCTTACGCACGTGACTCTGAAATTTGCGAGGTGAATGTGCACATACATATGTGTAGACTGTCATGCAGCTGAGGTCACGCGTTTCTTGCTGCAGCCATGGCGTGGATATCACGGACTACATGTAAACCCTGATCCTCACCAGAGCACATGACGGGGTCATATGGCTCCACGTGGGACGTCCGTCTACCAGCTGCCTGGGACTGTTTTCCGCAATGGCTGAATTTGCATGTACGCTCTCAGAGCGAGATGCGACGCGCATAGTACCTTGTCCAAGTTGATAAGATGATGTATATCATTACTATTTTGTGAGGGTCCTTTGACCACTGGATATACGTTATAGACATGAGCCTCCGACTCCGTGGGACTATGTAATGAAAAATGAGAAAAAAGGAAAAAGCGAATGCGACCGTGGCCGTGGTATAGCGTAAATGCCCAAATCAAGTTGTAAAACCCAATGCGCGCCGTGAAGACACAAGAAGCAGAGCAAATAGGAAAACGCGATATGTGGTAGCCATCATTATATCAGCGATAGACACAAGGAAAAGTACGACTCAAATACTGGTAATTCGTGCGCCGGACGGTGCCGACATGCGTTTGGGCCGCATGTTGATGACCGACTCCAACTCCCTCAGCATGTTGGTGCTCGCATCGCGTTGCTCGCGGAATGTAGCTTGTCGGATGCGGTCATCCTGGATCTTCTGCATCCGCTCTTCTCTCGACATGGTGGCACGTGTTTTTGGTATCGCAATAGCCTCAAACACTTCGTCATCAGACGCGCTTCCCTGATCGCTCGACGGGGCACTCTGGTGGGGACTCAGCAAGTCACCGTTAAGGGCACGCAGAGCGTCAGACGGACTGCCTTCGTCTACAGCGGTGAGTCCGCCTAAGCTCGGGACTGGGGAGCGCAGGCCGGTTGATGAGGCCTGGGAGATTCTGCGTTCGTGGCGATCAATGTTTAGTGCCAGTGCGTTCTTGCCTGCTTCCCATGCCTGGACCAAGCTCTTGAGGTCGGCGCCAATGGAGTCGTACTGCACCAGAAGAGAGTGGCCCAGTTCCGTGACATCTTCCGTGTCTTCCAAGCTCTTGCTAGTCTCCTCTCGGAGTACCTGCATCTTGGCTTGCAGGCCACGAATGCCGCTGGATAGGCCCGACAGTTTCCGCACCGAGTTTCGGATCTTGTCGCGTGCAGGCGTGGGCGCAGCCTTGGCCGGCGATGGAAGGACAAACTGCTCCTCCTCTACCAGCACGCGATTGAACTTTTCGCTCCAGTGCCCCGCAGGACGAGCGGTATTCAGCATCGAGTCGACCACAGTGGACCATCGAGCGAAATCGGGCGTGCCACCATCTGCCTCGAGAGCCAGCAAAGAGCACAGGTAAACGCGTCTGAGGATGGAGAAGCGATACTGTAGAATGCGAAGGGCTTTGAGCGTCTCGGCATCATCAAACTCGGATGCGCTGTAGCTCAGCGCAGCCTCTTGCAAATCAGGGTTGCTGACCTCGTAGACATCGAGGTACTTTTCCAGGTCGTCAGCCTGGACCAACTGCTTCAAAATGGCGCACTGGTCGGAAAGGACGGGGATAATTTCGGCGTATGTCGCACGCAGATGACGACGTAGCCGTTGGCAGCGGCGAGCGTGTCCCTTTTCCTCGAGGCGCGAAATGGGCGGCAGAGGGCTGCTCCTGCCGAATGTTAGTACCAAGACTGGCAGCAGCAGCTGTGGTCAGCCGTCAGATGGGGAACCTACAACCGGTACCCGCGCGATACAAGCTCCACCTCTTGAATCAAGGCAAGCGCGGCCGACGTTGAGGCGTCGTATGCTTGCAGGTTTGTGACCAGTGCAGATGCGCCCTTGACAGCCTCTTGCCTCAGATAGTACAGCCATTGGCGTCGCATGTAGCCATAGGCGGCTGTGGCCATTGCAGCAAACACCAGCAGTACCAACAGCGTCCTCCCCTTGCTAAAGGCTTCGCGGCGTCGCGACCAGTGTACCAGCCAGACGAGGATGAAAGTAGCCGACCCGGTGAGTGCAGCGCCTATGGGGCTTATCCTGGCGGCTCTGAATTCATGCGCATCGGTGCGCCCGTCGGTCGCGAAGTCGGTCGCGAAGCTGGGAATGGCCGATGTGCGCAACCCGCCCTGCTCACCTAACAACTGGGAAGCGACGATGAGGTAGCGGAATTGCTCTAGGAAGCGCTCGTTGTCGGCACGCCCCAATCTCGAGTTGACGGCCTTCTGCGCACACCAGTCAGTAAAGCAAGGCGGTAGTACTGCGGGCGTCATACCGAGCAGGCCGTGTGTATGCGGGCAATGGAGCCATGGCGCGCATGTATTCGGAGCGGCTGGGGGAGTTTGTCTCTGATTCTCGATTGCAGTGTCGACGGACCCCGCGGTGCGAAGCCCTGCGAGTCGGAGTGCGAGTGCGAGTGCGAGTGTGGGAAAGTCGATGCAGCTGGCGAGGGTGGGCGGGATTCCCCTCTTCCTTGGCCTGTCAGGTCGTGTCAGTGGCTGCATAGCATGGCGCATGGCCTGCAAATGCAAAGTCGGCCTGGTCGCACCTTCAAGATACTGCGCAAGAGGCGAGTCGTCGGGGATAATGCTCTCCATGCTGCTACCGCATGTTGCGAATCTCGAGGCTCCGAGTGCTGAAGACTCGCGTGTGGGCCGAGGCGGTAGCTCTAATCCGGGGTTGGCAGGTGATATGGATATGGCGGGTATGACAGCTGTGGCAGGCACGGGAGCGGGTGCGGGCGCGTGGTCCAGGGCGTGGGATCCAATCGTGGCTGTGGTGACGGTCACGGTGTGAGGGTTGCAGACGGAGAGAAGCGGAGAGAAACAATAGAAATGGAAACGGAAATGGAAATGGGAAACTGAAAGGAGCGCACACCGTGGTTCGAACAAAGGTAGTTGAGAGGCAGGGCCCTGGGAAATGAGGCAGCTTGCGGAGACGGCCTGGTCGTGATTGGCGTGAGCGGCATTGGCCGTTGATGGGGGGGGGGGGGGGGGGGTTCACGCTCTCTGACCCTAGCCAGATGATGATTCTCCTGCTATGGCTATGGCGGCTGGCTGTACCGTAGGTAGGCTGGACTGGACAGGACTAGTGGGACTCTACAAACTGTGTTTTTTGCTCGCTGCTCTTTGGACACTAAGAGGGCTCGTGTATTCTTCTTTTGCAGACGGACCTGGGCTCGTTTAAGCGTTTCGTTTCCCCTAAATCGTTCCCCCCTCCCCCCCCCCCCCCCCCTTCACCCGTCTTCCCTCAAACATCACCCTGGCTCTCGGACTGCTTCCCACTCAGGCGCGCGCGTCAGGGCGAGGCGCAGCTCGGACGAGAGCGACGGCCCTCGCGCCCACATACAATTCTAAGTACCGGTATATCAGAAACTGCCCCTGCGCATACCGGCCTCCTCCTCACTCCTTCGGTATGCTCGGAAGGCCCAGAGCAAGTTCCGGACAAGCTACCCTAGACCGCGTCTGTTAGCAACCTTCCGCCCGACGGAATTTCCGAATGCCATTCCGTGTTAGCGGACGGCAGATGCGCGCTGAAACATGCTTTACGGGCCTGTTCAAACTCCCTACTCGCTGTGTACTTACTTGGCTGTTTCCTTCGTCCGCCGCATTAAACCCGCCGTGTCAAGTTTGGGAGTAATCCGATTCATGACATAGGGCTGCATTTGATGGGCGAGCTGCATAGCATGCGCATGCAGGTACCCCCCCATAACTTCGTCTGGCTTGTGAGGCTAATCATGTCAGCTGCCTGAGCTAACTAGCCTACACCCGTCCACGTCACCATCCTCTGCACCATGAATGACGCACCTCGACCGTGACTCCTAGCTTTCAAGCTACCCAATGCAAAAGCTCCTCCACCATGTATTCGCCGCCTCGATGCAATCTCACAGCAACAGCAAATCATGTTGAGCAAAAGCAACTCTCGCAGATGGGCGACTTGGAGCACCGACTTAACAAAAAACTCCGTTATCCGGAAAAGCCCTGTAGCCTATTCTCCCCGAACCCATCACTCTTCAGCCTTTATAAACTCCCATACAATCCCTTCAGATAGCATGTTCCCAGTCCTTCCTAGCTCCTGTGCCCCATTTTCAGGGTTGAGCACTATAGGACGAAGGGTCCACCAGTCTAACATTTGCATAATATAGCCTCCCTCTGGCACTGGTGTAACGGTAAAATGCCTCCATTTCTCGTTCTGTTCTGCCGTACACTTCAATCTCGCGCTCCGATCATGGCATATAAACTTCCTCGAACTGCAATTCCGGAAACCGAGCCAGCCTTGGGACTCCACGCACGTCCAGTAGATGGACCCACGACTGCCGATTGGGGCAAGTATGACTTGCCCGTCAAGCAGTGTTATCACATTTTCCGATGAGACAGCGCGAATGATGTAGGTAGAACCATCCGAGGGGACCCGACTACGCAAGTCGTGACCTTGTACGGGGCCTGCAGGAACATTTTCCGTGGTTGCAGTGGGTGTATAGATGCTACAATCATCTAAATCTGAGACGGATGTAGATTTGGTCTGGCAAATGTGCCATGATGACATCTTCGATCGTTGGAGACGTGTTTTGTTTTCGATGCTAAGAAGCCAAGCTAATACGCTTTGTCCTAAGAGTGAGAAACACGGTTAATCTTTCTTCTGGACAGTAGAGTTTAGACAGGTTTTGAGCTACTTACAAATCGTGAACCACTTGCCTTGGTCGTTGTTGCAGTGGATGAGCTGAGTCAATGTTGACACTGTGCGGGGTAAGGGGTGAAGGTTCCCTGGTAATAGGATTCCTGAATCTCAGCTATCCTATTCCCGGCTTTCTGAATAATCAGCACATGGGACTCGCTTGGGGATCCCGCCCATTACAGCGACAGACCGCTACTGCAAACTATATTACCAACTTTGTTCAAAGCCGAGATGCGGATTATGTTGATGCGCGAGGGCTGTTGGTACCAGCTACCCATTACCTCAAGCGTGTGATAGATGCAGCCTTAGCACAGGAACGGCTGACAAGACTCTTCTCTTGACGGTAAGCGTCATTCTCCATTCATACTAGCATCCGCTAACTCTGTATGTAAAGGCTGCCGAAGCGTTTATGAGTCTCGGCAACGTGGTGTCCAGCTCCATATCTACAAGAGTGAATACTTGATATATGGCCACGCGCCAGAACAATGGACTAAGCTATCAAGCTTCCTTGACGAACATGGTCCTCTTTATGATGGTGTATGATTAACTTGGCCGTCGTGGTGAATTAATGTTCTAGGATGTCTCGTAGACTTATCCATTACAACCCCGGTCATCAAGGGTCCGCGCACGAGCCATGACGGTAGAGGTGGAGCATGGGTCTTAGCAACACTCCACCTCGATTGAACCATTTCACCAACCCAAACAACTACCATAACGTCATCGCACTCGTTTGAGCCTCTCGAGACGTTGCGCATACATCACAATCATCTCCAGCAGCTCCTACCTGCCGCAGTGTCACACCCGAGACCACGTCAAGCCCAAAGGACATCAGTCGCAGTCACCATTTTGTCTCTCGACCGATCATAGAGTACATAATATAGCGCGGACCTTGTGGATAACTAAGGCGACAATACATCAAATGGCTGCATCAGCCTTGAACGAAGAGCGGCAGCTCGCCATCAACCCGATTGTCGGAACCAGCGTCCAACACAACACCCAGGTACGCCCACCCAGACCCAGACACACTAGCGACATGTACATTATCTCTCCCGTATCTAGTTACTAACCCTTCGTCCCCACAGGTCGTATCCAACATCCGCAGTCTCACCGCATCCCTCTTCGGCGTCGCCGCCGGCACACTAGGCCTCGAATCGTACGCAGGCTTCATATTCTACCTATTGGCATCGCTGATAGTGTCGGTAATGATATTTGCGCTCAAGACAGATGGAAAGCCCGGCGCATACTTCTATAAGCCCTTGGGTGATTTGTGGTTGGGAGACGTGTTTGGTGGATTGAGCGGATTTGTGTTGACGTGGACGTTGTTCTATGGACTGGTGAGGGCATGAGGCAGAAGTTGGGCGACATAATCTAGGCGAATCGCTGAGAGAGAGGATACATGCGTGCTGCGATGCACTATGGTACAATTGCAGTCCATGGTGTCTGGCTGGCTCCCGGGCTTCTCAATGCAATATGGGGTGGAACCGGGATGAGCTTGGAAAGTCACCCTGGGGAAGAGGACGAAGTTATTTAGCAGAAGTGGGAGACTGCACTACACTTGTCAGACAGCCGACGGTGGAAATGTAGCCTCAGGCGCTTGGGCATCTGCAGTATATCTCATTTATTGCCATATCGTGATACCCACTCTAACTACATGCTAAATGCAAACTTCGATATACATATTCAGCTACTACATCCCTGTCTTTATCGCTACCATCTGCTATTGTTACTCGAGACAACGTTGACCTACAAAGCAAAATCATACGCTTAATGGGCTGAACACACTCCAAAAGCCAAGGCAAAATACAATTGGTATTTCCACCTAGTCTTGACACTGTCACCACGTGTAACAGTGACTTGGCGGCACTTTAGCTTTCCGTGCCCTGTGTTGGTTAGCGCGTGGTCGACGCGTTGGCCAAACCTTGTCTTTCGCGTTCCCCTCCGTTGATTGTTGCCTCACCACAAATTGTGACTTTGCACCACCACGACACTTTGTATACCCCCTTCAGCGTTATCCTACCCATTAGTACCAATTCACAGTCACGAGTACATATCCCCGCTCCGATAGACTGACTTGAGCTAACAATCTGTAGTGCTTGAAGCACGTCTCCCGCAGGCACAACTCCTCAAGAAGGTACCTTTGCACATGGACATGTCAGCAATAACCTCTCTAACAGCAATCAGGTTGTTGATGCCATCAAGGATTTGGTGCAGGACTGCAATTTTGACTGCAATGACTCGGGCATTGCCCTGCAGGCCATGGACAACTCCCATGTCGCCCTCGTCTCCATGCTGCTCAGGTCGGAAGCCTTTGAGCCTTATCGCTGCGACCGCAACATCGCCCTCGGAATCAATCTTGGATCCCTCACAAAGGTGCTTCGTGCGGCCGGAAACGACGATGTCCTCACCATCAAGGCTGAGGATGCGCCCGATGTCGTCAACCTAGTCTTTGAGAGCCACGGCAGCGCGAGGATGAGCGAATATGATATCAAGCTCATGGATATTGACCAGGAACATCTGGGAATTCCAGACACAGACTACGCAGCAACCATTGAGCTACCGTCGCCTGAGTTTCAGCGCATCTGCAGAGATTTGGGCGCTTTGTCAGAGTCAGGTACGTACGATACAACACACAGCGGCTGGACACTGTACAACATGATGAGCTAATACAAGCCTAGTGGCAATTGAGTGTAACAAAGACGGTGTCAAGTTCTCATGCTCCGGTGACATTGGCTCGGGCTCCGTCGTTCTCAAGACAAATTCAGACGTGACCAAGCCAGAAGAGGATGTTAAGATTGAACTGAGCGAGCCAGTTTCTCTGACCTTTTCGCTAAAATACTTGACCAACTTCTGCAAGGCCAGTGGCCTATCTCAGACGGTCAAGCTTTGCTTGTCCAGCGAGGTCCCTCTACTTGTCGAGTACAACCTTGGCGACAAGAACAGCTACCTGAGGTTTTACCTCGCACCCAAGGTAAGTAGTCTAGCCCTACTGTACGAGAGTAATTCTAATTCAAGCAGATTGGTGACGAAGAATAAGCGGACCATGTCTTCATTGGCATATAAATGGCATAATTTCAGGATAGATGTGGGGGATCTGCTGCGCAATTGCTCCGATATGCATCGAGGGCCTATTAGGTCCATGGTTCTGTCATGCTATGTTGCCGAGAACGCGCATCCGCGTGCGGTGCTCGGCCCTAAACGCAAAAGAAAGGCTACGCCCCACCAAAAACTACTTCACGTCATACCGCGGAATTCAGATAAGGAAATCAACAGTACATCAACACCATACCCTACCTACACTTTTGCTCATTTCCTTGCATCTTCTTGATTGATTGTTGTTTCTTTTCGTCAATATGGCTTCTGATACTCTGATACCGGACACGCGCGTGCTTGCAATCGCTAGTCATGTAAGACTCACACGCGTAGAGGCGCGATGCTTGCGACTAACATGCCACAGGTTGTTCATGGGTGAGTCGCCTGGCACAGTTGTCTGTGTGATCGACTAACGTTGAGCCGAGCTATGTCGGCAACAAAATGGCAACGTTTGTCATGCAGTCGCTAGGTTGCGATGTCTCTGCGATCAATACTGTGCATTACAGTAAATAAGCTGGTCTCTCCAGGTTTGCTCATACTAATGCTGAAACTACTAGGCAATCACACTGCGTATAAGCAGGTCAAGGGCACGAAGACATCCGCTGCCGAAATTCTCCAACTCTACGACGGCCTCCGCCAATCGAACCTAACCAACTTCGACGTACTGTTGACAGGATACATGCCCAGTGCCGAGGCCGTACAAGCAATAGGGACAATTGGGAGAGATGTAAAGTTCAATGCGGGCACAAAGCCTGGCAGTTTCTTCTGGGGTGAGTCGGATGGAAGCCGTCACACTGGGAGTGCTGACTAGGAATAGTGCTGGATCCTGTAATGGGCGACAACGGCAAGCTGTATATCCCCGAGGACGAAGTTCCAGAGTACAAAGGCCTACTGCGCGAGGCAGATTTGATACTCCCGAATCAGTTCGAGGCAGAGTGCGTCCCCCTGGAGGTACAGAAGCTGGAAATTGCTAACATGCAGACGCAGACTGCTTTCCGATACTCCCATTACCGACCTCAAGTCCCTCGCGGCCGCTATACAAGTCCTCCACAAGACGTACCAAGTCCCGCACGTCATCATCACTTCACTGCGCCTAACACGCGACAATCAAACCATACCCTCGCGCCCCGTTTCCAAAGCCGGAACCGGCACGCACACGCCTTCGGAAACACAACAGCCAACCTCGCAACCAAAGCTCGACCTCTCCGACATTGAGAATCTCACCATCATCGGCTCAACCGCAACTTCAGACTACAAACCCCGCCTCTTCCGCATAGACACGCCGCAACTCCCCCTCTTCTTCTCAGGCACCGGCGACATGTTCGCCGCCCTCACCATTCCCCGCCTCATCGAAGCCGTACATGCTGCTTCAACCCCAGAATATGATTTACACACGAAACCCAGCTGGCGCTCACCGGACGACGTACCAGCTGATCAACTCCCCCTCGCCAAAGCGTGCCAAAAGGTTCTCGCTTCCATGCAAGCCATTCTCACAAAGACGACGGAGGCCTGCCAGCAGAAAATGAAGGCTTACGATTTGCGGGCTGCAAAGGAGGGACGCGGTGAGGGTGACGAGGCGGACGAGGAGATGGCGAAGAAGAGGCATCTTGCACTTACTAATGCGAGTGAGGTTACCGTGGTAAGATATGTGAAGGAACTTTTGGATCCACCTGAGCTCGAGAGGTTTACGCCTAGAGCGGTGTATGAGGGGGATAGTGTACCCGCGGAGGTGGGGGAAAGGCGGCCGGATGAGTTGAATGTGGTACATTTGGGGGTGGGAGCCAAGGATGCGGGTGGTATACAAGTGGTGAGTGAGGAGAAGTGATGGTTTGATCAAGTCTTGGTAGGGCTAGAGAGGAGGGTTGGGTGTAGAAGATGTATATTTTGAATAGACGTATCGTTGTCTTGTTTATTTGTTTGGTTTGGTGTATGCTGCGGTTGGTCTATATGCTAGCTTTGCTGCTGCCATACCATGTTATTGTATGCCCCATCCTAGTGTGCCATCACCCTCCACACTCCTACACAAAACACCCTTAAGAAGACCCAATTGCCTTCCCTCATCCTACGCTGTCTCCTCACCCTTCTTCTCCCCTTCCACCTCCGCCTTCTCCGCCACCACTCCAAACCCACCCGTACTCCCAAAGCCACCCGCACCCCTCACACTAGCCTCCAACTCATTCACAAGCACGACATCAGGCATAACAATCTTCTCGACAATGAGCTGAGCAATGCGATCGCCGATTTTGACGGCAAAGTCGGTGTCGGAGAGGTTTGCGAGGATGACGCCGACGGGGCCGCGGTAGTCTGCGTCGATGACGCCGGCAAGGGTGTCGATGCCGTGTTTGTAGGCGAGGCCTGAGCGGGGAGCTATGCGTCCGTCTGTATGTGGTTGTGTGTGTTAGTGGCAATGGGGTCTCTATGGTGTTGGGGGCAGCAGCAACAACAGCAGCAGTGGACAGATGGATGAATTGGATGGGATGGAATGGAATGGATAAACACATACACGTCCCCACGGGCACCGAAATCTTAATATCAGTGCCCACCAACTTGCGTCCGCGAGCTGGAATCACAAGCTCCTCTGCACTAAACAAGTCGTGTCCGGCGGCAAAGGCACTGCCTTTTTTCGGCGCCTGGGCGTTGCTGCTGAGGAGCTGGACTTGGAGTTGTTGTTCGGCCGAGGCGGCCGCGGCAATCGAGGGCGCAATGGGCGCTGGGGGTTGCAGGACAGACATTGTTGTTGCGCTGCTGGCTAGGGGCGTGGGCGTTGCGAAGCCCGAGTCTGTACCCCGGGGTAGGGTGGATGTTGTGCTGAGCGGGGTGGGGTCGATTACTCTTGTGCGCTTTGGGAGGGGCGAGGAGGGGAGGGAGGGGGGTCGTGGGTGGGGAGGGGGGTGTCGGACATGTGTGCCGTGTGTGTGTGTGTATCTGTAATTTGTGTTTGTTTGTTTGTTCAGAATTGAGTGTCGGTTCTTCGTTTGTTTTGCCTGGTTTGGTTGATGGGAGGGGGCGGTGAAGGGGAACGCGTTGTGGTGGGACGCGTTTGTGCAAGGCGTGTTTTATTGGTTGATTGGCGAAGCTGCCTTGTCGGGCATGGTGGGTATGGACGTCGGGAGAGCGTCCTCATCATGGCGGGGACAATCCCAACATGGTGAGATGATTGATATTGTCTTGGTCGGTGGGTGTAGGAACCGCGACTGCGATTTGGTGGGATTGAATTGCTATCGCCTTGCGTCTGATGGCACTGGCTCAACTCCACATGCTATGGGGAGGGCTCATGGCGGGGATGAGGATGGCGGGGATTTTGCCCTGTTGGTGAGGTGTGGACGACCCGGCAGTCATGATTTGATGGTGGGCTAATTGCTATCAGTCATGTTGGGCCGCGCTGTAGTTGCCCATGCTGGAATGTGTTTGAATCCTTCGATAACTCTCGGCGGCCTGGTAGGGCTCGAATAATCGCTCATGCAATACAGCAACCATGGCGATAGTGACATTTGTCTGTTAGCTAAGCTCACAGTCGTGATGTGGCACAGTTTGCCCCCCTCTGAAGTCTAGTATGCGAATGCGAGTTTACTTGGGATTGCCCCGGTCGTTTAGACCAAGAGAAGTCTTGGTGGACATGTCGTGCATTTCCATCCAGGCCGAGGATACACGTCGCAGGTCATATGACGGCTTTTCTCATCTCAAGTTTGGTACGGTCGGGCGGTGCTGCAGGCGAGTCTTCCTACCGTGCTCTTACATATATGCCGGACCCTGCCCAGCACCGCCGCGTGACCTTGATACATGGAAGACTGGAAAGTAACCGCTGCCGGATCGTGGCTTACGGCGATCATTTTAGATGCCGCCGTAATATCGGGCTGCAGCCACCGTTTGTACCTACGGTATGCCCATCCAGACAGTTGCGAGGTTTCTTGTACGAGAGCAAACTCGGAAACACCACACGACCACACAATGACATTTGCCGCATGTGGAGCACCCTGATTGCCTTTGTCGTTGCCGAGAGTGTTGCCGGACGTCGAGTTAGACTAGGACATACGACCGATTGTGGCTAAAATGAGATACAACAGCTGCGGGTCATTTCCTGCTCGGACCGAGACCGAGACCTTCGCTCGCTGCTCGCAGGCGAAGCTTTCGCCGCCTCATGCGACACCGTGGAATTGCCAAGCTCCGAGACTTGGCTCTCAGGCTTGAATGACGAGCTTGTATGCACCTGCAACATCATGTCCCGTCCACTCAGCCCATGGCCATCAACAAACCGCGTCCACAAACACGCCCTTCAAGAGCCTTGGATGCATGGAGCAGCCTCGCCATGTCTCCGTAAAACTCCAGGAATCTCCATGAAATTTCTGCTCCACGGGGAGCCGTCTATCGAGGCCCATGCATTATGTGGGGACACGACCCGACAAATGTAATGCGTCTGCCACACCGCGTTACTGGTCGAGTTCGTACATATCACTACAGTCTCCACACACGCTGACTTCAGCTTGGATCAGGTCCGCATGCCACATGACGCGGCCAATTTTCAGTTCCCAGGACCAGGGATTGACGCGGGGCCCAAGGGTTGGGCGGAGTGGCCGTCTTCTCCAGACGAAAAGTTTGCCCCCAGACGGATGCCCCAAAGGCGCAATACCCTGATGCCATCAGCCTGGGCCAGTGATGAGGGAGGAATCTTACCGATAGTTCGGCCAAGCGCTGCTTCTCTAGCCTCTAGCTGGCAGTCGATAGCCAATCTCGCCCGTATCTCTCTCTCCCGAAACCAGGCCACCCTGAATCAAGCGTGCCAAGCAGGCCTTGTTGAGCCTCACGGGGTGTGATGGGAACTAATGCACCCCACCCACTCCGTCGTTTACATGCAACCTTGGGACGGCCAGAAGCAAAAACCTGACACGCTACTCCTTTCCCCACCGCTCCGATATCCGCTCTGTCCACTCACGGACGCCGAGCAGCACCGAGAACCGGACTGGCCATGTTCTGGAATACTTCCATGCCTTTACCTCTTCCAGCGGCTCGGCCGTCCGACTAGGCCATCACGTGGCGAGGCTTGTCTCAGATGCGTCAGGTCATCAATAGTTGTTACGGCACAGTCAATGGTGCTCGGGGCACCGTCGACAACGGCCCAGTGCATCGGCTCCACAACACTGTAAGTAGTATTTCTATCAACAGCAGCAATCAAACGCCCGGCTCGAGGATTCGGACGATACCGAGGCTGCAGGGTGGTGACGTCCGTTGAAAGCGAGACGATCAACGGCGATGGCCTGCATATGCGCCCATAGCTATGCCTTTCCACGGGGGTCAGTAGTTCACGACATCCGACTTGACAAGACGATGCAGTGCAGCTTCCGCTAAGCCATGCGCACTACTGCAACGTCCTATCAGCATGCTCACAGCCGCCCACATATTTGCCCCAGCGTCGCGGCTGACATGCCACTGAGGGTGCGCACGTCAAATCGCGTGGTTGCGCGCTTGTTACGATACCTCGGAACCGCGACCATGATGGTGGCCACGATGTTCCAACCAGACCAACCTGGAGACCGCTGAGCAACGTTGCACTAGCTGCATCTCGACTTTCCCGGTTCCCAATTCCAAGGAAATTTAGTTCAGCATGATTTGAGCGCCATTTGCAATCACAGGCATCCAGCGCACGAGTGGCCTCTGTCTGGTCTGGTCTAGCTTCGGAGCCATCCTTGCTAAGCCGCCTGCTAAGCTTTCCCCAGCACCATCGGACCTACTCATGCTAGCCGTCTAGCCAGTCACGGCACTAGCCCACTCACCCCATGCTTCCAGCCTCCAGACTAGACAGCTGCCCGCTGCCCATGGAGATCCCCAGGCTCGTGGAATCAGTTCCCCAATTCTACTTAAGGGTCGTGAACCCGCCCCAAAGGAAACATCATCCTCACCCGAGTACACTACTCTCTCCTTTGGACTTGAGTCTTCTAACCCTACCATTCCCCCATCCTCAGACAATCGTCAATCATGGGTCTGATGTTGAAGAAGCCCCAGGGCGTGGCTGGCTCTACCGCGCCCGCCATTCTCGTCGGTTTGTTCGTCGCCTTTGGTGGTGTTCTTTACGGGTATGCATCTTCCAGTCCACTGTCAAAGATTCTATACTAACATGGTACACAGATATGACACTGGTACCATTGGTGGTATCTTGGGCATGAAGCACTGGCGAGACCTCTTCAGCACTGGCTTCATCAACAAGAAGGATAATCAGCCCGATGTCACCGCCGAGCAGACCTCTTTGATCGTCTCTATCCTTTCCGCTGGTACCTTCTTCGGTGCCTTGACCGCCGCCCCTACTGCTGATTTCTTCGGTCGTCGCCTGGGTCTTGTCATCTCCACCGTCGTCTTCTGTGTCGGTGTCGTTCTCCAGACTATTGCCACTGCTATTCCCCTGTTCGTTGCTGGTCGTTTCTTCGCCGGTTACGGAGTCGGTATGATCAGTGCCATCATTCCTCTTTACCAGTCCGAGACGGCCCCCAAGTGGATTCGTGGTGCCATTGTCGGTTGCTACCAGTTTGCTATTACCATTGGTCTGCTGCTCGCTGCCATTGTCGACAACGCCACCAAGGACAGACCCGACACCGGCTCTTACCGTATCCCCATTGCCGTCCAGTTTGCTTGGGCCATCGTTCTCTTCGTCGGCTGCATCTGGCTTCCCGAGACTCCCCGCTGGTTCATCAAGAAGGGCCGCCCGGAACAGGCTGCCAAGTCTCTCTCCACTCTCCGCCGCCTTAATGTTGAGGACCCCTCCCTCGTTGAGGAGCTTGCCGAGATCACTGCCAACCACGAGTACGAGATGTCTCTCGGCAAGGCCTCTTACTTCGACTGCTTCCGTGGCAACCTTGGCAAGCGCCTGTTGACTGGTTGCCTGCTTCAATCTCTCCAGCAACTTACCGGTGTCAACTTCATCTTCTACTACGGAACATCCTTCTTCCAGAACTCTGGTATCAAGAACCCCTTCGTCGTCAGCATGATTACCTCGTGTGTCAACGTCGCTTCCACCATCCCTGGTCTCTACCTCGTCGAGAAGTGGGGTCGCCGCAACCTTCTCCTCTTTGGCGCCGTCGGCATGGCCCTCTGCCAATTCGTCGTCGCCATCACCGGTACCGTTGCCGGCACTGAGAACATTGCTGCCCAACAGGCTTTGATCGCCTTTGTCTGCATCTACATCTTCTTCTTCGCCTGCTCATGGGGCCCAGTCGCCTGGGTTGTCACTGGTGAGATCTTCCCTCTCAAGGTCCGCGCCAAGTCCCTCTCCATGACCACCGCCTCCAACTGGCTCCTCAACTTCGCCATCGGATACGCTACCCCCTACATGGTCAACTCTGGCCCCGGCAACGCCAACATGGGCGCCAAGGTCTTCTTCGTCTGGGGCGGATGCTGCTTCATCTGCATCTTCTTCGTCTACGGCTTGATCTACGAGACAAAGGGTCTCTCCCTCGAGCAGGTCGACGAGCTCTACGGCAAGTGCGCCCACGCATGGAAGTCGCCCGGTTTCGTTCCTTCCGTCTCTTTCCAGGACGTCCAGGACATTGGTGCCGACAACCGCCGTGCCAGCCTTACTGAGATTGAGTCTGATGCTCAGCGCAAGAGGAGCGCTACTTACAACGAGAAGCTCGCTGTTTAAACAAACAGTCTGCTGGGAATGAACATGTTATCTAATTAACGGCTGCTCCATATAAACACGAAAGGCTTATCGCTTTTCGTTCTGGGCAAATGCGCCAGGGCGGCGCAAGATCATCTGTATATAACGCCCTTATATTGTCTACGAGTTATGAGTTATTATATCCATCAATCTATCGTTTATCTTTATGATTTTCTCCCCATGAGACATTGCTGTGGTGTTTAAAAGTATTTGTACCATGTTTTTGCTCGCTAATCTCATGAATATGCAGTCGATGGCTTGTCTTGTTCTGGCGTCCCTACTACAACTTTGGAAATGTCAACGACATATACAACGGCACCCTGCATACCCCTCTCACGTCAAATTCCATCTCCACCTCCAGAACCATGAATCATCAACTCACCATGCAGAGCCAAGATCTGGTATGACTAGACATGACATGACACAAACCTCGCCCAGCATGCGAATGTGTCATAATGACCCCTTCGCACCCGTCCGCGCCATCTAGCACGCGCACCGTTTAAGCCACTTGCCCCTAGGTTCCGGTTCCAACCCTCCCAACCATCATCCAGCATCCATCTCCTCTCCAAAACCAGCCGCATCACAATCTCCACACACACATATATACTACACCTCCTTACATAACAGCATTTCCCCAGCCCGCAATCTACCTACACCCCCATCTCCACATCCCAAACCATCCATCCCCGCCTTCCACGCATATACACCTGTCCCTACCACCAAACCCTCACCCAACCAACCGGCCCCATCTCCGCCGCGCTTACCCCAGCTTTTCCCCCCTTCTACGCGCTCTGGAGCCGAAGCGAGAGCGAGGCTTGCAGCTAGTGCAAAAGCGGGGGTGGTTTACGCGTGTTAAGGGTTTGCTAGGCGGTTAGGTGGTTACCTAGTACTAGCACTAGCACTAAATGTCTGGTGCAGAGGGTAGAGGAGGGGAGGAGGAGGCTAGAGTAGGCGGGTGAGTGGATACGCATAAAGGGACCGATGTCGGGGATGTTTTGGTTCCGTGCGAGTGTCAAGGGATGTTGCTTGGTGTCTTGTCTTGTCTTGTCGAGGCTTGTAGGGGCTTGTAAGTAGGTAGGTACGTGGACGCTGGGTTTTGTGTGGGGAAGATGGGGTGCGTGCGACGGAGTGGAGTAATGCCCACATCCCGGGGTGGACTTGGTGGAGAGATCATGGTCAAGAGTGTGTGGACTAAATGATCAACATCTTTGCATTGCACATCGCGCCTTCGCTTTTTTTCCTCCCCCGCCCCTCATAGCACATCACAACCCCCGTTCTCCGCGTGTCCGCCAAAAACCGCCGTCGTTGCGATCAACAGATGATCTTTGCGGGGGAAAATGTGGCGAAAAACTGGGCTTGGTACGACCCGACTGCCAAGTAGGTAACAGTGCTAGGGAAAGGCATGCACATGCAGGCGAGATGATTGTTCCGATGGGGAGTTTTTCGGGGAAAAGGGCGTTTGCCTTGCGTGAAAAGGCAATTTATTTTCGGTAATCGACTGCGTGTGGCGTTTGGGGGCTGCGTGTAGGGCTGGGGCTGGGCTGGGCTGGACTTGGGGTGACGTCATGAAGTGTTGAGGTACTTGGTGATTTTGAGTGTAGATGTGAGTGGCATTTTCAAAACTTTAAGAGGTGGTATGGCGGAGTTTTTGTAGGGGAGAAGAGCTTATTGGTGCAAAAGGGTGTGACTGCGCGGTGCTGGATTAGTATCTAGGTGTTTGTACAGGGCAAATTGAGAGATCGGGGTGACATGATTGGGTGGTGTTCGTTATTCGAGAAAAGTTCATGCGGTTCATCAGATTCAGCGCTGACGGGTGCTATAGTCACCTACTAATGTCGATCAAGGTTGAAAAAGAGCTTTCAGATATACTGCTGGGTAAAGAGATAACATTCAATGCCTTCCTCCAAGTCTTGGACAGATCACCACGAAATCTTTTGAAACACGTACGGAATGCTGTTTGAGATTTCATATTCTCGAGGAAAATACATTAAACAGTACAAACCTAGGGGAGTAGGTTGCAGGTATTAACATTGGATATCAGCCTTGCGTACTTACAGACATATGTGCGTCATGTTGAGAGTGAGAGTGGGCTGCGTGTTTTACTATTCATGTATTCTCCAAAGAAGGAGGAATTGCCTGTCATAGACCATGTCGACCTTTCAAGTGGAAAACAGGCAGCTGGTGGTCATCAACTAAAACCCATCCTGGAGCCTCGCGTATGTTCAAAGTATATGCGACATTCTACAAGCACGCCCATTCCAGCCTCAACAGTATATGTATGTAGTCTCTCCACTGGCTCCTAGTCTATAAGAAGTGAAGAGTTAAAGTTACGAAGTTACCTACTGGAAACCATGCAGTCATCGTCCGTTGAAGATGATGTGAATGCTCCTGTAATTCCATTGAAGTGTGAATGGTATTTATGAGTATGATAAATTGGTATAATGAGGTAAGTATAGATGGCTGCTTCGGATTCCGCCCAGCCAGAAACTTTTCTACCTGCATTTCAGATCGTCGTAACGACCTCATTTATGTCCAGAAACGGACCCGACAACTGGAAAAGTCTTTCAGAATCTCCTGTGTATGGTATTGAGAGAGGAAAATGGGTGATAACCAGAAAACTCGAGGAAATCACCGAAAGCCTTGCCATTGGATAATTTGGAGATTAGATCGTATGATTGTAAGACTGATAGCCTCAAGTTTTGCAGAGAACCAAGTAGATTACTCTGTCTTTGGGGTAACTAAAGCGTGTAGAGAACCTACCCGTGCGTCGAATAAGAAGTTGTTTGTGTTGAGAAGTCTAGCCTGAACGCCCTCGCCATTAGATGTGCTTACCAGCCAATTTATCAAAGTGCTGATGACCGGAACGAGATTCTGTGAAAGTGGGGTAGCTTCGTGAGGACCCTTCTTGGGTTGCTGTCGGGGAAACTAAGGACGGGTGTATTAGGATGAGCTTGCGGTGTATGCACTCAAGGGCCTCACGGTAATTCATGAGAAGTAAGAGGTTCATATGTGATATTTCTTCCTGCACGAAGTGTAATTTAGTGCCGTCTGTGAAGTGTTGCGGTACGAATGCTTCGCCAACAGCACATATCTTAGCAAAAATCAAGGCAATAGTGAAATAAGAACTGATAGATTCGTAGAATCAATATCTGGCTGAGAACCAGCCCTAAAATACTCTAAACCTGCGTAACCCCCTCTTTAATCCCCTCCAACTTCTCCACCAACTCCTTCCATACACGCCCCTGATCCCTCTTTCCCTCCTCACTCCTCACATACGGGCTCGGCTCCGTAACCTGGCAGTCACTAAAATACTTGCCGTGACTTTCCTCACCCTGCAGCCCCGCATGAACCAGCGTCCTCGACCCAACTTCCGTCGTCCTCGCCATGAAGAAGGCGAAGATCTTCGCTATGACTGGTTGTTCTCGTTGGAATTCGCTGTTGAGTCAATCGGCGTTAGTAAAACAGACCAAATCAACAAAAACCAACAAAGAAAAGAAAAGGCAGAAACTTACGAATGACAATACCCTGGATTAACCAGATTCACAGTCACGGGAATATCCCCACTGGGGTGTTTTTCGCAAAACTCCCGTACGAACAGTACCTCCAACAACTTACTCGTCTGATACCTACCCGCAAGACTGACATTCTTCCCATCTACAACCTTCTCATTCAGCCGCGCAAAGATACCGCCTTCGGGCGCTTTTCTCTCGTCAAAAGTCGCCCAACCATGCACCTCTGAGCTCACAACCGTAAGTGTCGGTCTCGTGTTAAACTTCCCCGCCGTCTCCCTCATCTTGGGCAGCAGTGCAAACGCCAGCAGAAACGTAGATACCACGTTAACGGTGATGGTAGATTCGTCTTGCTCATAGACTTCCCAGACGCCGGAGCCGCGGATGATGCCGGCGTTTAACACGGCGATGTCGAGGCGGTCGAGATCTTTGGCTGCGCGGGAGGCGAAGTCGAGCACGGAGGCGTAAGAGGACATGTCGAGTTGCATTACTTTGACTACGTCCTTGCGGCCGGTGGTTGCTTCGATATCGGCGCGTGCTGCTTCGCCTTTTTCGAGAGAACGCACGGCAAGGATTACGGTGGAGGCGTTGAGCGAGGTAAAGTGGCGGGCGGCTTCTTTGCCGAGTCCGACATTGGAACCGGTGACGATGACTGTTTTGCCAGTGAGGTCGGTGGTGGGTTTGGGTGGGGTGACGAAGAATTGGGAATGGAAGAAGCGGAGGATGTCAGGCATTTTGTTGGTGAGGGCTTGCTTAGCGGATGATGGCGGAGTGAGGAGGGGGAATGTGTATGGTGCCCTGATGTTTGAGTCGTATGTATATAGGAAATAGAAGGCTCCTCGGAGATAGTCTTTGACTTTCGGGTTTAAGGAAAGAGTAGATTTAAGTCGCGGACGTCATTGATGTCTTTATGGCTGAGCGCATATTTGATCGCATGCGGTCGGCGGGGATTAGCTTCTTATCCCCCCCGCCCTGAGACGGATCGGTTCATTATCGTGTTGTTGATTTCAAATTTCGGCTTCTGTCAAGCGCGACCATACCAGGCGATCGACTTGCTACTGGACTGGGCTCTGGAGGATCTGGTATATTTAGGTCTTGTGGGTCAGATTTATAAACAGCATGGTGAATAACTTTGGTTCATATGTGCAGCTGGTGTACGTGGTCTTGGCGTTAAGTATCGGACGACCTAAAAGGACCGATGGCCGGACGAAATGCCAACATCTCTTCTCAACATTGTTGTGTTGCTGACATATTACCGTCACCCCAACATCACAGCACTAGTTTGCTCTAGGGCTAGTAATTCCGAGTTATCATAATCAGACCAGCTATGAACATTCAAGCCGTTAATATGGCCCAAATATTCAAGACAAAACCTCATGCTACCACCAGCGCGCGCAGGCGCGTACGTGGCTCCCCAGCAACCAAATTATTGTACAAAAGCCTAGGCCCTAATTTGCCTTTTTGATGCTCCCCAATACGGCAAACATGCCATGCTAAATGCAGGAAAGAGACTCGCAATCGAACTCGCAATGCAAAGAGACGGCATCTACCACGCGTCCACGTCAAATCCTTCTTCCGAGAACTCAGTCGCAACAACCGTTCTCCGCGAGAATTGGCGACCAGCGAGCGCCTTGATGGCCTTTTGCGCAGACTCTGTATCTTGATACTTGATGTAGATTTTGCCAACGCCTAGGTTGACACGGGCTCCGGCGGGACGGGGGATCTTGGTCTCGACGATGGGTCCGTACTTGCCGCACTCTTCTTCGATGTCTTCCTTGATTTCTGGAAGTTGATTAGCATAGAACGTTAGTCTGTAAGATGGTGGAAGCCGCTTACCTTCGTACTCGTCGTCGTTGAGTAGCTCATCCGAAGTCACCATGTTCATCAGGCAGACAACACGACTGTGCTCGTGGTTCTCGGCGGCACTTGCTCCTGCCAGCATGGAAATGGCACCGACTCCGCCGTCGAGACCAGTCGACTGCTGAAGGCCAACAGTCGCGCGGGAGACCTTGAGGTTACCATCGCCAAGCGGGATGTCGTTCAACCCCTCAATGACAGCGTCGATGATCTCGTTATCGGCATATTCGCAGAAGGCAATACCCTAAGTTATGTTAGCTGAAGATAGGTCAAGACTGAGTGTGTAAAACTTACGCGATGCTGATCGGTGCCAGTATCCTTGACCAAGATGAAAGCCTTGAGTTTGCCCATGGTCTCGACAAGTTCTCGGATTTGCTCCTCTTCAATGTACGTTGGGATGTTGACGATGCTCAGCTTGTTGGGGCTGTCCTTGACGACGGATGACACCTCATCACCAGGCGGGTATGCGTTTTCGTCGGCGGTAGGTGTAATGTAGTCTTTGGGACGACGAATGGAGAGACCTGATCGATCAGGAGCTCCACCTTCATCGCGCATAGAGATACCGTTCATAGCAAGAGCGAGTGTCGCATCCTCAGGTGCCTTGAACTCCAGTGCAGCGTACTCCTTGCTAGTCGCAATATGGGCTGACAAGCACGGGTCGTTACCAGACACAACATTGAGGCCGTTGAGCTGGTTGTTGAAAAATTCCATAATCTCCTGGGAGGTGCAACTGGAGGGAAGGTTGTGGACATAGAGACGCTTCGACTGCTTTGCGGCTGATGTTGCGAGAGCGGCAGCTGTGGCAGTTCCAGCAGAGGGTGAAATGAAAGCGGCCAGCTTGGACGGGTCCATGGGAGCAGCACGAGGAGCTCCCGGTAGCGGGAACATGCCAGACAGCTTGGCCTGCTCGGCCGTAATATTCTCGTAGCCTGCGGGCTTGATGTCCCATTGTGTCATGCGACGCGGGCGTTGCAGAATGTTGGTGAAGCTGGCGAGATCCGGAGTAGCCTCGCGTGGCTTGTTGAAGGGCGGAGACTCTTCTTTTTGCTGACGCATCCTATCGCGCCCACCACCAAAGCCTCCGTCGCGTCCTCCTCGGCCGCCCCTACGATCTTCGCCGCCGAATCTATCGCCGCCTCTCTCGTTGCGTTCTCCTCCTCTCTCCCGTCGGTGACCACGGTCTTCATCTCGGTCGCGGTCTCGAGGACGGTCGCGTCTGGAATAGGAATCACCCCAGCCACCACGCTCTCCACCACGCTCGCCCCGGTCATCACGCCTCTCGCGGCGAGCATATGTATCTTCGCGCTCGCGCTCACGGTAGTCGCGGCTCGACGAGTACGTATCTACCTCGTAGTCGCGGCGGGAACCTCCACCTCCACCGCCGCCGCCACCACCACCACCACCACCACCATGGCGGGGAGAGCGAGAACGGCGTCGGCGCCTATCGCCACGATCATCGCGATCGCGAGGGGCGTCTCTCGAGGACTATCTGGTTAGTACATGTTAAGTAGTTGTCGCATCCTAGGCTTGCTCACGTAATTGCGCGATCCACTCGACCGGCCACCGTCTGCGTATGTTAGTCTCTTTACTTATGGGAGCTGTACACTAGTCAGTACGTGTACTGATAGTTGTCGCTTACCTCTAGAATAGCTATCGCCGTTCATACTGGCTGAGTCGTTGTTGCCCGGAGCTGTCGCGCTGTGGTAGAAGCACAGTCACGCTAGACTTTGCTGCTACGGCGGGTAAGAGGGCGGAAGAAGCTGCAATTAGCAGATCTGGATCAAGAAGCAATTGATGAATCAACTGCTCGCAATAGTCCCGAATTTAGGACGCGATGCTTTGGCCGTGATTGCTGTTGCCGTCGCGGAAAACGTGCGAGAGAAAGTCGGGGCCTAGTTAGCGTCTCCTTAGGGCCCATATTAGCGTGCCCTTGGCGCGACTACCCCTGTCACTGGAGCCAGATCCAGATGGAGCAAGAGCAGGAGCAGGCCGAGTGACATTCACTTCGACCTCACACTAGCATTGCGCAACATCGTCTGAACAAAATGGCATTGCGCGCTGCAGAATGGCACAAGCTGCCTACAAGTCTCACAGAGCTGTGCATAGATACAACTTTGCGATGCGGGCAGTCATTCCGGTACTTTCTATACCACTATAGTCGCAGCCACAGCTAACATACTGTCAGATGGCGCAAGTCTGCTGATGATGAATGGTCCATGGCTCTTCACGGTCGCATCATCTCTCTCCGCCAGGACTCCGAACATCTCCACTACCGGGCAACTTACCCATCTATTACCACCACGCCCCTTACTCCACCTCCATCCAAAGCACCCTCAGTCGCCCCCGAAGAGGATGACACCCCGGCCCTCATCAACCACTACTTCAACCTGGCCCCCAACCTCGGTCAGCTATACGAGCAATGGGCGGCCTCGGACACCAACTTCAAAAAGAGGGCGCCGAAGTTCACAGGCATCAGGATACTGCGACAAGACGCATGGGAAGCCCTCATTGGCTTCATCTGCAGCAGCAACAACAACATCAGTCGCATATCCGGCATGGTACATAACCTCTGTTTACATTACGGACCTCTGATAGGACATATCCATGACGTGCCATACCACGATTTCCCCACGCCCGCTGCCCTCTCTGGTCCGACCGTTGAGGCGAATCTCATGAAGCTTGGCTTCGGATATAGGGCAAAGTACATTGCCAAGACCGCGCGCATGGTATCTGAGGACAAGGGAATGAAGTGGCTGGAGGATCTCAGCAACCCTGAATATCCCCAATTTGGCGTACAAGAAAAGCCAGCGGGAGACATGCCAGAAGGTGGTCGCGAGGGGTACCGAAAAGCTCACGAGGAGCTTCTGGCTTTACATGGTGTCGGTCCAAAAGTTGCAGACTGCGTGTGTCTTTTTGGTCTCGGCTGGTCCGAGTCTGTTCCCGTTGACACGCACGTTTGGCAGATTGCGCAACGCGATTATCGATTTGGCAAGGGCAAGCACAGCAGCTTGACTGCCGCCACATATGCAGCCATTGGGAATTTGTTCCGCAAGTTATGGGGTAAAGAGGCGGGATGGGCGCACTCGGTATTATTCACGGCAGACCTAAGAGCCTTTTCAGGAAGGGCTGTTGCCAAGGTCGAGGTCAAAGAAGAAGAGGTTGCTATCAAGAAGCAGGTTAAAGAAGAAGAGATCACTATCAAGAAGGAAGATGAAGAAGCAGTGGCCAAAGTTACGATCAAGAAGGAAACTACAAAACGGAAACGCGTCAAAAAGGAGCCTGAAGAGGAAGAGCTTGCGGCTGTGAAAGTAAAGCAAGAACCCACTCGCAGGAGCAAACGACAACGTTCCTGAAATAGCCTACATATTGGAAGGGACTACGTCAACAGCAGCAATATCGAGAATCGTAAATGTCCATGAAGTGCTGCGAATCTATTCACTGTGTTGAAATGGCACGTTTCGGGAAGAAAATCTCAAATTGTTCAACGTTGACCATCTGCGGCTATGTACCCCAACAGAGGCTGGTTCCCAGCCTTTTCCATCACACCGATTAGCTTCCACCAAAACCTCAGAGCGCCCAGCTTACGAACTCAGTCTGTTCGATGGTCACATGATTTGCTGGCTAACCATCTGACGAGCATCTTCGTCTCGTTTCATTCGAGAGCACTATCTGCTGTCTGGAGTGTTGTAGCCTGTAGCTATCAATAATAGGCACAGATAGTTTTTTATAGTGTTAAGCTATTTGTGTACTAATAACACCTAAGTAGGTATAATAAAATACCTGGTGTTAGGTCAGGCATTTGGTTCTTGCGGATGAAAGGCAGAGTGCTATGAACGACATCCTTTGGATAGTACAATGCGTTGTGCCAAGAGAAGTAGAATGTATTGTTGAAGCATAGAAAAAAATAGAGAAGAGTACAAAAGGGGGCTTTGAATAATACATGCAAAGGCGGGCTTTTTAGGTGTGATATTGAGTTATTTTGCATTACAACTTCTTGCAGCACCCCTTTATGTTCCGTCGTGTGTGCCAACCTGCGGTATTGTCGTATTGCGGTGATCTTGTGGTGGGCGCCTACTGGCACAGTAGCATGTGTATGGGCCACAAAGACCGCCGTTGCGGTTCGCACACCTTCTGACAGCATTGTATATCCTTTAAATCTTAGACGTGAATGTGAAGGATTAATTGTGTAGTACTTACCATTTACAGACAGTAGTCGATAATGATCCCCCTCAACGGATCGCAGCGACCAGGTCCATCCTGTCTATCATTACAGACCAGAGTACAATCCTTCTGCTTCCATATCTTGTGGCCAGCATCGACCTTGCATCCACTATTGCAGATACACCATGTGCTGCATGCACTGGCTGTAGTAGCGAGTATAAATGCTGAAAATAGTAGGCGTAGCATGGTACTGAAGTATAGAAGACAATTGTCAGTAAATATAAGAAGTCAATGTTACTGTAGGCACGAGTGGAATGTCTTTTGTGATGGACTGTACTTGTAAGAGCAACTGCTTAAATATATCAGAAATTATCAATTTTCCCAGGGTCCCCATGGCTACAAAACATTGACCCTGTATGTGGGAAGCAGCGAGCCCGCCAATGCGTGCTTGAAAGCCAATCAGAGATTGTATTTCTGCCTAGGTACATAGCTGTTCAGGGACTTGTTGGAAAAGGCAAATTATTCTAAAAGTGTCTGAGCGCCGTGTCTAAGCACAATTCGAAAATGAAGGTAGTTTGAATGCTTAGGGCCAACGCCATGAGTCGAGCCGAGACATTATCGAGGAACCTTCTAACGTGTTCAATCACTCATCCGGCCACTCTATCAAAATCAAATCGTACCAGCGACAGAATATCTCGACCTGCCTGTTCGATACATGACTGCACCGATGGCGGAGACTTGGCCGGCATCTTGTGGCCGAGCGATCTAGTAGGCACCTGTAAAAACACTATAACGCAAATAGTGGCCATATAATACCAACCCAAGGGCCTACTGTTTGCATTAGAGTAGATGGTATCCACCAGATAATGGCATGTTATTAGGCTGTACTTACCAAATCGAGCCCCATATGGTACCCACTATGGTCGTGAGATTTTAGTACATGTTGGCTATAACACAGTCGGCACGGAAAATATACAGGGCTAATACAATATCATTAATGTAAATTACTCTGCGGTGGCGGGGCTGCGAGCGCTATGATGTTGGTTGTTGGTACTTGGTAGTCAGTGACGAGGTGATGGTTGGGGTACCTTGTATTTGTAGTAAATGTTGCTTTCGTAATAGTGTACCTGCCGTGGAAACCCGAGTTTACACCACTGGTCGGGCGGTGGAGGATATTTGAGTCCTGCGCTTCCTCTTTCCACGAAAGCAATAGGGCTCTGCTGAATTTACTCGTTTTCAAACAGCATATCGACTTCCTACGGTGTTGTACATGAGTACATGTGTCTCAGCCAGTTATTCTGGATCTCATCTCCGGGCTGAGAAAGGTTAGTGTGAGCAACATGCGCTAGGAATGGAGTGGGAGGGGAGAATCGCGTGATAGGGGTTTGGAGGGTGAGCTAATTTATTTATTTGTGGGGGTGAGCGCTGTGTGGGAGAGTGGTGATGGGTGTTGGATGGGGGTTTGGGGATCGAGGAATCAGGATGTAGTGCATTGTAGGCTCTCCCTCTCCAAGTATGGGAGTGCTGCTATCAACTAGATAAAAGCCTAAGTACAATATTGACTTGTTTCATTCTCTTATCCTTACTGCCGGGTGGATAGCCCTGTGTCTATAATTCTTTTCTTTTCTAACGAATCAAGGGGCCCAACCCCAACCACCGTTCTACCCCCCCCCCACCAAAAAAGGGAAAAAAGCCGTTATGCGTAACTTGGATACATTGCTCCAAAGTAATTTTTATCATGGCGCGAATTCATAATACACGTTTATACTAGATGTTCATTGCGATATGGGAGGTGTTCGTCGGCGTCGGGGAGTCCCCTGCCCAAGATTCATCCCTAACGGCCCCTAGAGTAAAGGTAGTCTTGTGATCGTGAAGTTGGGACGTCTCTGTAGTCGTTCGAAAGCGCTTGGGTGCGGTAATTTTGGGGCTCGTTGGGTCGACTGTATCATGCAGGTGATATCAGAGTGCCCACCATATATTGCGAACCTGTATCACGCCTCAAAAGAACCGGGAAGAGTAGTATCAGAGATATGAGAGGCTCTGAAGCATTGCCGGGTTCAGGATCTGGTGTTTGTCAGAAGCTTGGTGGGGTGTATCGGATACTTGAGGAACATACCGGGTTGTGCACGTGCAGCTTGACGTTGCGACCTGAACCTGCGCCAGACATATACTGCAAATGGGACGCAAGTAGTCAGAATAAGGGCAACTAATGCGATAATTGCTTCGATATACCAGGACATGCTGACTTTCGGTAGATGATATCTGTTATTTGTTAGAGACAGGCACGTTAGGTACATGACAAAAGCTATGGCTCTGTTCACTTGTTTGAAGCTCTACCGATGTCCGTGATTAGGTAGAACAAGAGAAGAGTCACCAGAAGGAAAACATGATGCAAACTTATTTCATTTGAAGTTTCCGCGAGTTGAAAAAGAGAAAGCTATATAGAGATCACTACACAGGTCGACACCCTCCATGTCATATACGAAATGCGGTAAAGCGAGTTTTTTGGAGCTTGGGCTTAGCAGCCCGAGCTCCGGTCCACGATAAAGATTCGGTAACGAAACAAAACACACACAACTAAACACCAATGGGCGCGAGCCCATTGGGAGCGACCCATGGGTCGCGAGGGCACTGAAAAGCACCGCGGTACAAACTTATAATTGTCGGATTTGTTGGAATTTTCGTGGTTGGTACTCTTCCAAGGTTGTGTTGATGTTATCAGAATATGAATGGATTGAAGGCGTACAACCTGGAGATTGGTACTCTGAAGGGCTTTCTATTTTGTCTGAAGAAGTATCGCAGGCCTGGGCCATTGTATATGTACATACTGAAATGCAGGTTCTGCTATATGACTGAAATACAGATTCTGTGAGCATTGCCCCTTCGAGGATTCTGTGGGTGAATTATATCAGGTTTTGCATGATTGGGCGATGTTGTTCCAGGGCTCCGGGTAATACTCAAGTGACCGTTTCTCCAAACATTGTTACGTCACGGCTGTGTAGCTAAAGCTGCAAGATTCGACCGGTGAATTGCGTGAAGGCTGTGCTGGTCTTAACGCGACGTTATCCTGTATTCAATTGGTCGCTTACACGCAGAGCTTGCGGAATCTTGTGGTGGCTGACTTTGCAGGTTTCGCATCATTCGCCAGCAGGAGTGCGGCTGAAAAGTGGTTATAATGTGGCGCCTGGGCACATCCACCTACCTCGGCCTGATGACTTGATTCCTCTTCACCATTTCTCACCTTCGCGCTCCTTGACATCGATATGGACAATGACGCCAGGGCTAGTAAGATCGATAAACAGATCTGGGATCGGCATCGTTCCATAATTCAGGGTTGAAAACACTGGACGATACTATGGCATACATGGGGGAGCATCATAAATTCTTCGCCAGGTATTAACAGAATTCGCATTACAAATCGGCGAAATCTGACCATCACAAGCAAAAACAGTACGAGAGACGACGACTCAAGAAATGGGGAGTGCGAAAAACCTTGACAGACGCAGAATGGCGAAGAACCATCAGATACACCAAAAAGAAATTTATATCGATGAGCCAAGTCGATATACTGTTCCATGGTGTCATAGTACCTCAAAAGAGAGTTATGCAGGAGATGGAACGGCGTGGCCAAGGCGGACATGGCGGGAGACTTACACAACTGTTCGTGCACATCGGACTTATTATGTTTTCCACTGATTACTTTTAGTCAACTGTAAGCTTCCTGATTGTATTACTATACGACCACGATTGAGCGCCACAAGCACTGAGAATGCGAATAGTCTTCGTGTCATGGAGACTCTTCCGATAACTCTACCATCGTTTCCAATCCCGTCTGTAGCTCCCGACAAGGCAGAATCGCTAGCGATAATCCCAGGGTCTTCTTTTCCGATCGCAGGCCGCTACGACTACGGTCCTACCATCTCCATGCCACAATAGGGACCGTTTTTCTGGATACAAGCTATCAGCCTGACCTTGCTTTCGCGGATGATGTCCCAATCGCAGCAGTTGACAAAATGGAAACGACCCCACAAGAAGCAGTTCGATGCAACATTTTATCCGAGACCAGAGAACTTGACAACCTTTTCGCTCTTAAGCGATGATATGAGAGAACCATTGTATGCTATTACATCACTTGTCAACAACATGCCGCTATCTTCGGATGCAAACTCAAACAACGCCTGTGCTGTTTTTGGATCATTGCCACTGGATGCCTTGTCACAAATTCTGAAGAATCTGCCTAACCTAGTTTTCGGTGCTATTAGAGAACGGGTCTTTGTTGCCGCTGTCCAGGCTGGACACGTGGGCATTGTGTTGGCGATGCTGCAACTAAACGTGGATCCATTTGGAGAAACCATGATGGGCCAAGGGTCCCCACCAAAGTCAATTGGCTCTCTTGAGTATGCAGTGGCTGCAAATGAACCACTTATTACTTAAACAATCCTGACACATGGATGTAAAGATACGGCTCGGTCACGCCCGGATGAGCTTTGAAACATGTCTTGACTCAGAACCGGATAATGAAGCAAGGGAAGACGTTTTACAAACTAATAAACCCACACAGGATAGAGCTGATATGTTTCACGCTTGAGGCTGGAGCTCGTCTTACAGCGACGTGCTTAAGCTGGGTTCATAGTTTACCATCTCTCCAGAAACTCCATAAGGCTATGACGTCAAATCTTGCTTCATGGATTCAAGCAGGGCTACTGGTACATTGTATCGAAAATTTGGCCATAGAATCGTCCATAGCACTACGATATGTCTTCGAAAGCCTTGAAAAGGACATTATACCTCGAGATCTGAGCCTCAGATCAGCGCTGTTGAGCGCGTTGGAAGCAGGTGTGTGGTGGAACAAGTCCGCCGTCCCACTGATTTTAGAAGCATTCTATATTCTGGGTTACGTTTTCAATGACGACTTGCTTTTCCCAACAGGCTTAAGTGTTCAGAAAAACGCGACCAGGAATTTTGCGAAAAAGAAGACTGGGATTCGGCTGCAAGTTTCGTGGTCATTGTAGATCCAGAAGTACATAGCAAATCCAGAGAAGAATACGAAGTTCAGGCCAAACGATGGAAAGAAGCCAAAAAGGCCATCGATGAGGCCATCATGGAGAAAAATCTAGAAAAAGCCTGGGGGTATCTGAAACGATGTTCCGATCCAGGTATATGGACCGCATATGCATCCAACATCACCGAGCGCGACACCAGTCATAGCGTATCTCAGATATCCATTGGAATCATTCGAGAAATGGAAGACCGCGGATATAGTATACAGACTCAGTTCTTGACCCTCATAGAAGGGGGTCACATTGCAACAGTCGGCGCACTTCTACAGGAAGAGCCTCAGTGGTGTCTGGCTTTGGAGACTGCAAAATCCCGCCAAGATTTTGGGACCTCGGAATTCTTCATTTTCCAAGGCACGAAAATTCCGTATGTCGATTGCGTTCTCCTTTATGACGGCAGGCAACAATTTTGTTTCCGGATCCTCGCTTTTTACGCCATGACAATGAACGGCTATTTCAACTTGGTATGGACTCTGGTGAGCTCCTCTATGATGCATGACGACACACTTCGGAAAGTTCCAGTCTGGTACAATGGCTTCCGGAAAGATGAATTAGTTGCTTGCAAATTTATGGTCTTCCCGTCCCTACTAGCTGGTGCAGCTGAAAGAAACCTCCGAGAGTGGATTGGCTTTCTTCTCATTGAGGGAAACAGAACTGCAGATTCTATGGCGCTATTGCGGGCAGTAAAGTTCAAAACAGAGATCGCTACAGTTCGCCTGCTGTTAAATGCTTCACAAAGCAAAGGATTCTCAACACAGCATAACTATGGTCCTACAGCAATCCGGCAAGCTATTCTAGATCGCGATCCCGAGATGATTAAAATCCTCTGTGGGAGTGTGAAGATTGATTCAATTGAGTTGTCGACGGAGGAGTACTTGGCGGTTCAGAGTGAGAAACCCATTAGCGCCTTGGGCCAGGCCATCAAGATGCAGGAGTATCAAATGGTGGAGACACTGCTAAAAAATGGTGCGAGTCCGAACGCTTGCGTCTCGACAAGTGGATTACAGTTACCAGGGCAAGACGATAGCTGAGTCCCCGGAAGAGTAACTCCACTCCTGGCCGCTATCGACCTAAAAAGTCTCACAATAGCCAGGCTACTCGTGGAAGATGGTGCTGAGATAACCTACAAGCGTCAAGCGGGGATCTTCCGGACGCCCTTGCAGAGAGCCGCAGAAGTTGGTAGCATGGAGATTGTGCAGTATCTGATTAGTCAGTATGCAGATATTGATACGAGTTCTGCATACTCCGGTGGTACTGCATTGCAACTAGCCGCCATGAACGGGTACTGTGGGATTGCCGAATATCTACTCGATCGGGGAGCCAACCCAAATTACCCGCCATCTCGGGGGTCATGGACGCACTGCATTCGAGGCAGCAGCAGAATGGGCACATTTTGGCGTCCTATCTCTCCCTGATGCAACGGGGTGTCCAACTCGACGTCCTCGTCGGAGAACCTCCTGAAAGCCAGTACGACCGCGCTAAGCGATTTGCGGAGAAGAACGGATGTATGGCTTCGAAGCGACACGTTGAGATTTTATACAAGGAGTATAAAAGCTGTGAGTACATCCAAACACCCGATCAGATATTCAGCTTCACAACCACGATGTCTCCCATGGACATTTCCACATTTCTATAGTGATAGCAATTACCGCAGGCGCGAGGAAGAGAAGCTAAGGATCCTCCCTGTTTCGGCGGCGTCGATAGGCGACAGGACTTTTTCCCCTCAGTTGTGAGCCTCAATTTTTCCAATCCGTCCCGGACTTGTCTTTTTGTCTTTTTGTCTTTTTATACATAAGTGGGGTCAGCATAACAAGACAGGCGTACAGAATGTAATTTAATTACGACAATGATAATCTGCCTTTTATGGTGCGTGTGAGGACTTGGAAGCTGACGATGTAGAGGGCAAAGCAGTAGCTCTTCACCTTAGCTTACCAAGAAGATGACAAGATACTAAGTTCAGCGATGTTGCGCCTATATAGTTGTTTGTCGCTCATCAAGTGCTTCTCTGCGACACATGGTAATGCAGGTGGATTGCACTATGAGGGCATTGCTGCGCGTAAACGGGGCCGGCGACTGCTAGGGTGGAGCCAAGAGGAAGGCCTCGTAATGGAGGGTGAATACGAAGCCAAGGAGAGCTACGAAAATGAGGCTGAACGTATTCCCTCGCCTGTGGTGACGATCGCTGTTCAGGGGGTTAGGACTATCTGTGAGTAGATCCACGACGATGATCCTGTCTGTAACTTCGGTCGATCGAAGTTGTACGACCAATCCGCTTAGATGGTCATCAAGATCTGACGGTGATTCCGATGTTATGACGACCTTGTCTGGGCCGCTCTAGAAACATGGAAAACGCTTGTTCCTACTGTCTGGAATTCTTTCATTGTGTGTACTATGGTAAGCCTATCTACTCTTCCTAGTCAAACGATAACGATTGGCTACACCGGCATGCCCGTTGTTACAGAAACGCTGTCAAGAGTACTCTAATATCCCCGCTCTCAACTGTTACCTCATTTACTATTACTTTGAACATGAGCGCTGCTCCCAGTAGCCGAGGTCGGTCAAGTGACGTTTTCGGCAGAATTTGTCGCTACGAATCAGGAGGACATGGTACGGTAACCGCAGCTCGAGCCAACATAAGCACGGAAACGCCCTCAGCCGAGAGTACGTCGATACATGATTGGATATTGAGACGTACAACTGCCAGCAGACACAGTAATCAAAGCCCAAGGCGTGCCGGCTCCAGGTTCGCTGGCGTGATGAAAACTTTTTTGCTGCGGGCGGAACGGGAGGCAAAACTTGGGTGCACTTGGGTTGCAAGGTTCCAAGGTTGGGCACGCAGTCGGCGAAGATGTCGCAGCCGCGAAGGGGATCCTCGAAAGGGTTGCAGAAGCGAAGTTTCTCCCCGACAAGGCGCTAGTGCGTCTGAAAGCGTTGATTGGCTCGATATACGGGACATCGCGTGGCTCAAACTGTTGCGACGTTTATACGGTCCGAATTGAACATGTTCGATACTTTCATATCCCCGCAAAAGGCCCGTTGTATGAGAGTTATTGCGGCATGAACGGCGACATTCCTTGGAAGTTGAGATGAGGACGACTCGCGGACTCAATAAACCAAGTCTGGACTGCAGCTAGCCTATGACGTCACGACCCCTCGGGAAGAGTATCGAAAACGCGTAGAGATATTCAGGAGGTTGAAGACAGGACTTTGTATTCCGAGCTTAGAGGAGTCATTGGAACATGGAGACTGGTGACATCTAGGCACGACCTGGATAGTCTCAGACTCTAGGCATGTGAGGCTAGCCCAATGGGGCTTTGTTCCTTACATGAATTGTCGAACCCCAGCATCGATGCCCGATCTTAGAGCCCAGGTAACCATGCATTAGCCTTGGAGATCATCCCCTGATTTACGCGACCCTGTATGTTGATATCAAGGACAATGGTGACTGGTCCCAAACTTGGAACACGGCCTGTACAAGGCTTATGCTGTCAGATTCACGCAACTTCAGATTTTGCCTTCTAGGAGGGCACTCGTGGTAGCAATGGCTTGCCCAAACGGTTCCGTACCATTGCTTCTGCCCTGGGCAAACAACTCAGTCTCCGCAGCCGGCAGCATCCTTTCCAGGGGCATATCATTCGCTATTGGCACTCCTCCACAGCCGTTTTCTTTGACACCATCGACACTTTCCAACAATCTTTTCATCAACAATGCAGCAGAGTGCGGAGCAGCCACGAACACCAGCTGTATCGGTCAGCTTGGCGGTATCTACGCGAGTGCAACTTCGACTTCATTTGCAGAGGTAGACTACGCAGTATGGACCGGCAGCAGGGAGTCCGTGGATCTAGCTTCAGCAAGCTCATACGTTTTTTTCGATGATACTGCGGCTTTTGGTCTCAAGCCTGCTGCCAACAAGTTTCCCATTTTCCCCATGTATACCAATGGGTCTACCGACAGTGAGTTCGCAACTGGAGAGTATAGGTACACGAAACTGACGCGCCTCAGCCAGCGCAGACGCTTTCAAGAAAAACGAGCCAAGCTATCGAGCGACTCTGCCCTTGGGAATGGACTCCAGTTTTCTAAACTTCCTTGTCGACTCTGGACAGGCTTCATCTCGGACGTATGGATTATGGGCTGGATCGGAATCCGAAGAAACACCACAAGATGGCCTACTCATCGTCGGTGGCTACGACGAAAGCCGCCTCAAAAGTCCCGCGACCAAATTCCCTATGTTTTCTGACTGCCCAACATGCGCCATTCTCACTGCTATCACCTACGATGTTGGTGGCAAGAGTACCACGCTTTTCACAGCCGCAACAGATACGCTTGTTGTACACCTGGATCCCTTTTCCTCGGATCTCAAACTTCCAGCTGCGATGCTGCAAAACCTTGCTGCTGCCGAGAAAACTGCTGTTTGGAACGAAACTTCGCGTCATTTCGAACTGCCGACCACTCCCGCTCCTGAAGGCACCATCACCATCACGCTATCCGACATGGGTAAGCCAGGTGGTGATGCATCAAAGCCTTCAGTCGCCTCATACAAGTCCGTCATTCCAGTGACTGAGCTGTACAGCCGACCCCGAGCATACAACGCTGCAGGAGTATTTGAAGTGAACAACGCCACAGTATACAACATGGCTGTGACGAACCAAACAGAATCAATCACCATCGGAACCCTAGGCCTACCCTTCTTCACCCAAAATTACCTCATCGTCGACCCCGACGCGAAAACCTTCCAGCTCGCACCAGCTGTGGTTACAAAATCCGACCCCAAGGGCGCAGACGCAAAAGTAAAGCAAGTGTGCCGCGTCCTACCTGGCCCAAAAGCAAAGTCTCAAATTGCGGTTCTAGCTGGAGGCATTGCCGGAGCCGTCATCGGCACGCTGCTACTTGTCGGTTTAGTCTTGTTCTTGCGCAGGCGTAAAAGTAACGCGACAAACTCACGTCACTCCCGCGGCGATAGCGACGCACCAACCGCAACGTCCCAGAAACCAATCGTCGACCGCATGGCTACCAATGAGTCATCAGAGAGCAAGTCTCTCGAGCTACCGCGCCAGGCTCCTCCACCTCCCGCCATGGTACTGAGTGACGGTACTGCGTTCCCGTCGCCCGTGAGTGCGCGTAGGAAGAGTGCCAAGATCGACAAGCACAAGGACCCTCGTAGGGGTCTAGTTCAAGATGGCTTTCGTAAGGTTGACGAAGAAAACGATGGAAGGTTGTTGGATGAGCGTCCTATGGGACTTTCTGAAACGATCCATTCCCGTGGGACGTTGCCGAGGTTGGCGGCCGAGCATAATGTTGAATGAGGATGTTGGTGCACATCTAGGTTGGGAATCCATATAACTGTCTTTTCTCTGTTATTGTAATCACATAACGACCTACTGTAGAAATATAATTAGAGTATGCTACGTATATACATATGTTAAGTGGATTGGTCCTTCGTTGACTGCTGTTTTAAATGGTACTTGCCCTTTGCTTTCCCAACTCCCACGAGACGCTGAGGCCACGGTCGAGGTGCAACTTCCTCATCCCCAACCCGTCAGTTGGAAGATACTTCAACGATGCAACATCTGCTCTCTCATGTTTTTTCCGATACATCTCTTAGCAATACTGTAGTTAATTTGAATCACTACCTGGTTGCACTCTCCAGCCAACTCGTACTACGATTTCGTCACTATCAATCAGTCAACGCTGGACCGCGCACATTGGTTCTGCAAACTACTTGATTTCGAAACAAATTTGAACCAAGGTGTTCAGAATGGAGTAAGCCAAAGTTCAATACGTTGATCCGTCTGCACGGTATGATCTGCCTCTCGAAGTATCTACATCTGCTACAACGCCTGCTCCTGCTGTCGTACTCAATCTCGACCAAATACCGATATCTTTCAACTCTATTACTTAAAATTTGGCCACTTTCGAAGCTAAAAAAGACGTCTTCAACCTTGTTTTCACATTCGGTGGTTCCCTTATCCTCCCATAACGTGATCAGCCGGCGCTGGCTCTTACCATACCTCATACTGTTAGAGGATATCTCCATAAGCGCTCGACAACGGTACTTTTGTTAGATACCTCACTACCAGAAGGTCCATATTTTGCGATGGGAAGGAACCTGCACCAAGCATGGCGCCTATACGAAGAGGAACTGTCTGTGTTCACCACTGCCGTCCTCACTCTTGACGATCATGCCGTCCTTCATCCTGCAAACTCTAGCACCAAGTAAGGCCACCAGCTTCTTGAAACATAAAAACCTAATGATAATAAGTACGGAGCTTTCCAAGCAGCTGAGTTCAGCGATTTCCTCCCCAGCATACCCGTCCCTTCGAAATTATACTTCCAAAGCTCCACCCTCCAACTCCTCGCCGGCCTCTGCCTCACCATAAAGGATTACATGTGTCGTGCAGGAGTCGTAAACAGTCTGGGCAACAAATCAGACACCCAAATCTACGGAAAACAACCCACCACCGCTGCCCTCATCGCCTCCTTAGCACAAACCGGCGCCACCATCATCGGAAAAACCAAACTCTCAACCTTCGCTGGCTCAGAGATACCCAAAATCAATGTGTATATCAATTCCTACCTTGGAACCAGCGCTGCGGTGAGTAGAGAAGTCCGTCAGATATTTCGAGTGGAGCTGCTGCTGCTGCTGCGACGGCTGGGTATGATTGAGTGGATATTTTGATGTGTACGAATAGCAAGTATCACTGGCTTATTCCTTGGCTCACATGTCTATATGAAGCAGCAAGTGGTAGCGTACAACATCCGGCTTCTTCGCATGGAACTTGGGGGCATTGTGTAACTTGGGGGATATTTTCAATGGAGGGAGTTGTTCCAGTTGTTCCGGAGGTGTGCTTGCGTTTTGCTTTGGGTGATGCTAATGAGGAGAGGGGGGGATGTTCTACAGCATTGGTTGTCTTGCGAGAACGCCGGGGGTGCAGCGGAGGTTTTCGGTTGCGTTGAGTGTGCAGGGGAAGGCTATTGTGGTAAGAGCAGCATAAAGTCTACGATGTGACAACGTACTGATATCAACCAGCCAAACCGCCTCATCTACCTAGCAGACTGATTCCCCGTAAATAACTGCATCCTAAAGAAAGATGAACGAAACCTTCCCCGCCGCAGTCTCATAGTACCTAGATTTCCAATCCACGCGCATATCCCTCACTGAAGAATGATCCCGCACCGCCCCCTCAGAATACCGACAACATCTACCACCAACTTCCTAGGGATGTTAGGTAGCCTTTTAGTTCCTCTGCAATATCTATTAACCTCATACAGAGTCTAAGTTCAGTGAACAGGTACCACGCATACGACATCTTCACCGCCTTCCGCCGCGATTACCCCCTCAAATTTGTAAAGCAGCCATATGGGATTGCTTATTGCAACTCCAATTAAGTTCTAGGAACGATAAATGTGATTCACATACTCATAGCTCACATAGACTCCAATGAGACTCTCGTTAGTGTCGCTCGAAGCGCACTGGAGAAAGCTGGCTGGCCTGCCAATGTTTTGACTGGCCGGTTCATGTTTCCGCTTGATGATAATGAGCGCAATACTAAGGGTGCGTTCTGAGAGAAGGTCCGAGGCTAACGGGATTGGCGTGTGTTTATGTATTGTTTCTTGTTGGTTGCATGTAATTACATGATAGTAGTATATGCTGTAGATTCATGATATCATAGTCAACTTCTACCCAGTGAAGAAGAGACCTATCCAAAGCGGCAGTCTCAAGCCTGATACTTGTAACCCTCCATAAGAAACCATCTTCTCTTCACAGACTTGATCCAAGTACAGCACTGGACAAACAAAACTGGACTATGAGTGTCACACAAGTCAAGAAATTTATATTTGCCAAGCAAGAGAAGATTAATGTATACCGGAAGAAGAAGGTGATACAGCTAGATAAGATCCGTATCCCTAATTTTCGTCAAGTTCAAGTCCGAAAACCCACATCTCCCGTGTATCTTCCACATAGCTCGTTCAGAAGTGAAAGACAACCAAGCATATCATCTCAGTGTCGGCAGTGAAAGGAAATTAGCAACTTCAAGCTGCTGTCTTGGGCGCGTTTGCGGCATATTGAGACAGGAACTCGGGGTCGTTTTCGAATTCTTCCCTGACCTAAGCAATGTTAGCGCATGCTCATCATCTCGCGTGACTGAAAGGGGATATACTCACAATATCAAGACCACCCACCAACTCCCCATCCGCCCACAGTTGCGGGAAAGTCGGCCAATCCGCAAACTCCTTCAACCCCTGCCTAACTTCGTCATCGGCCAGAATGTTAAAGAAGCCATATCTAATACCCTTCTCACGCAGAATAGCCACAGTCTGTCTGCTAAACCCGCACTGTGGCGCGCTCGGTGTGCCCTTCATGAACAGCATAACGGGAGCTGCTTTGACCAGCTCTGATAGCCGCTGGTGTAGCTCATCCTTGTTCGTCTGCTGCTCGCCCTGTCGGTGTTCGCTGCCGCTGTACTCGGGCGCAGTCTTGGGGTCCTGTGCGGAAGGCGCGTAACCCGCGAGGTTTTTCCCTGTGCTATCTGTGCCATTTTCTGCGCGTGGTGTGACGGTTTGCGCTGGTGGTAAACTTGATGCTGAACCGCTGCCTGCGCCGGCGTATTTCTCGACTGCTGCTCGTACTTTTGATGCGTCTGAGCCGGAGACTGTTTCTAGTGTCTTGCCGTCTTTTTGCAGGACTATGTAGGGTACCGCTGTGACGTCGTAGGCCTCGGAGACTTCAGGTAATTCTTCGGCATTGAGCGAGAGGAAGGATATTGGGGCGTCGGCCGTGTATGTGCTGGCGAGCGTCTTGAGGATGACGGACATTTGCTCGCATGGCTTCGCCCATGGCGCGTGGAAGTATATGACGGCGAGTGTGGATGCGGGGAGGGCAGTGATGGTCGATTGGAACACGGACTCATCCGTTATCTCCTGCATGGACGCCATGGCTGTTGGGTAAATGTGTACGTGGTGTGGTGGTAGACTTCAGAACTTCAAGTCGAACTTTCTAGTGCCATTCAATCTGAATTAATGTAGTCGCCGCCCTGCAGAAATAGCGAGCCCGAAATCACGTCAGAAGCCGAATTGCGGAACCACCCCGCTACGTCGGAGGTTACCGGGATATCATGTCCGTGGTCCGGCTAAAAGTTCCCCCGGCATCGACTATCTCTGGAACTTTTTTGTGTCTAGCCAAGATTTCGACCAGGATCAACATTTGACCAGCAGAACAACGACAAGATGTTGAAGCAGGCGTAAGTCGATGTTCACTTGTAGCTGCTACCAAGCCATGCGATTCTAACAGCGTAATTTAGCAAACCCAAGAATGCCCGCGCAAAGCGCGCAATGGCAAAGCGCGAGCCACAGCAACACGAGAACCCCAAGACGACGCTCTTCGTCCCGGGTCAGCGCACCTCTCAAATCCTCAAACTCGCCGTCGCCGATCTCGTCATTCTCAAGAATCCCTGGGTCGAGCGCTTTACCAAGAAAAACGACATCCACCCCTTCGACGACGCCTCTTCGCTCGAGTTCTTCTCCCAAAAGAACGACACCTCCCTGCTCGTGCTATCTCTGCACTCCAAGAAGCGCCCCCACTGCCTTACCCTCGCCCGGACATTCTCCTACAAGCTCCTCGACATGCTCGAGCTTTACATCAACCCCGACACCTTCCGCACGCTGCAGCAATTCAAGAACAAGAAGCCCTCCATTGGGCTTAAGCCGCTCCTCAGCTTCCACGGCACTGTCTTCGAAGACCCCACGCAAACAAAATACACGCTGGCAAAATCCCTCTTCATCGACATGTTCAAAGGCCAGGATGCGACCGAAATCGACGTCGAAGGCCTGCAATACCTAATCTCCTTCTCCGCAGAAGAACCCACAGACGCACTGCCAAACCCGCAGATCAAACTGCGCTGCTACCTCCTCCGCACCAAGCGGTCGGGCCAGAAACTGCCGCGCATTGAAGTCGAGGAGATGGGCCCCAGGATGGATTTCACGCTTGGTCGCGAAATGTTCCCAGACCCCGATATGATGAAGCAGGCGCTGAAGAAGCCAAAGGGCGCAGAACCCAGGACGAAGAAGAACATTGATATGGATGCCATGGGTGATCGCACCGGTAAGGTACATGTGGGTAAACAGGACTTTGGCAACTTGCAGACGAGGAAGATGAAGGGTCTTAAGCGGGTGAGGGGCGAGAAGGATGATGAGGAGGTGGGGGTCGAGGATACGGCGAGTGAGGCTGATGACGAGGAGAAGACGCCTAAGAAGTTGAGGGTCTGATTTCGTCTTGGTTGAACAACGGGAAAGAGAAAAGAAAGAGCTCGAAATGTATATCTTGCATGGGGGCGGCGTTACAACGGTATTACGGCGTTTTACATGTTTACGTATGTTTGGAACGAACGAGAGAAGACTATACCAATCCGTGTCATATCTAGCGCGCTTTAGGCGTCTACGAAAAGAAAAGTCGAATAACATTTCTTTGTTGTATTGACTCGCACAGCACCTATCTGCGTCTCCACTAACAACACATGATTTATAACCCCCCTTCCTTTCTAGCTTCCGAATCCACATACCCCGTCTAGTCATCATCCGGCTCATCCGCCATCAACCACTTAGCCCTGCACCTCACCGCCTCCCTCCTAACATCTCTCTTGCCGTCATCCAACGCCGCAACAAGGCCCTTACACACCGCCCTCCTATACCTCACAATCACGTCTTCTGAAAACTTCTCCGCTACCAATAGCAAACACTTTAGCGCTGCTATCCTCACACTCGGCGGCGGCGGCGGCGATGCCCCCTTCTTGTCCTTCGAAGAGGAAGGAGAGGTGGTAGCACAAGCTAACAACCTCGAAATCAATGCCCCGGTATGTTCCTCGAGCACCTCGTGTTTCTCCCGCAATGTAGAAATCAGCGTACCGATTGCGGCTTCCTTTACAATATCTACGCCTTTCAGGTCCAGAGATTGGAGGAGTAGAGTTACAAGTTGTCCGACTTCTTCCACGACAATGTCAAACGGCATCCACCGGAGTGCTCCGCTGAGTGCAATGAGATAGTTTGGTTTAGTCTCTGCGTCTGCGTCTTTAAACGCAGAAGTAATGTTTGGCACCAGCAGTGCGAAAGTCTTGTGTTTGTGCAAGCCGAGGATCTGGCAGTGATTTTCTTTTGTGAGGAGGTCGTCTGGTTGAAGGAGGGTGGTAAATCCTTGAGCGACGGTGATGCCGTATTTGGGGTGGGAGAGGAGTGAGAGAAGGGTTGGGTAGAGTGTGTTTAGTACGGGACTGCTTCTGAGAACTATTCCTCGGAGGCAGGCGAAGATGATTCGTATTCTGGGTAGGTCGAGCTTTTCGGAGTTTAGGAGGTCGAACTCGGAGATGAGGGGGTCCATGCATGTTTTTAGTGCGGCTGAAGTGTAGTACTTGTTGATGACGAGTGACATCTGGCGGAGTGATGTTGATCGGACGAGTGGAGATAGCGTGGGTTGTTGCGCATAATTCGCAAGAGACGTGATTAGTAGCTGGAGCTCGCAAGGAAGAGTTGTATCCTTGCGGAAAGAGGCAAGGAGATGAGTTGACACAATCATCGTCCTGTTGCTTTCGGCACCTGCGTTGGTATTGAAAGGTGGGACTTCGGCTTGTGGTTTACCACGGAACAGTGTGTACAACTCCGAGGCGATACTGTTCTGTTGCTCAGCGGGCAGATATCTGATGATTAGGTTGCATATGCGACCAACGAGATCAAGAGTCATCTCATCGTCGAACGCAACTGGATGCGCTTCATCAGAGCTTGACGCACGCTGAATTAGCGGGAGGGCTATATCGTTGTAGTACGTCGAGGTGTCCGAGCTCTGGGACAGCTTGTTCTCGCCCTTCTTGAGCGCATACAACATGGCCGAGAGGAGCGCAACAACGTACTTGGACGAAGCACCTTGCTGTACCGCTGCGCTGAACTTGTTCTTGAGTCGCAGTATAACTGTGTCAAAGACCTGCTCCTCGCTGGCGAGCTTAGCGAAGGCTTCGAGCACGGCCATGTAGCTATCCGATCCATTTGCATCTGTGTCCGGAAGCTGGGCCAGGAACGCTGGGAACGCTTTGTCGACGACAACTTGTGGTTTCTGGTGAGCGATTTCAACGATACCGTTGATAGCTGCTCCCTTCACCTCGTCTTTTCCGTAAGATTCCTCGTGGATGACGATGGAATGCAATAACTGGATAATCCTGCCGACATCCTCGTCGCTAAGCAGTCCGCGAGCTTTTGATAGCTGGATCAAACCGCCAAGACATACAAGCCGGAACGATACCTCCTTGCTCGGAGCAGTCTCCAGTCCGTTCATCATTACCTCCAGGGCTTGGTCTCGGAACTGAAGAAGCGCATTGTTCCCAACTTGTTCTCCGCCGGGACCAATATTTCTCCAGTCGCCGTAGACGTCAATGTTGGCTTTGACAAGTTGAACAAGGACTTCTAGTAACCCGCGACGCTTTTGCATTGTGTCTGCTGTCTGGAACAGGAGGAAGAGATTTGGCAGAACACCAGCTAGCAGAATGCTGGTAACACCCGGAGACACATTTGCAATACTCTCCAAGAACCGCGCAGAGGCCTGTGACTGCTTCGTCGGCGCGTCTTCCAAGTGCTCATTGCATTCTTTGATGATTGGTTTCAAGTAAGCCTGGAGGGACCCTGGTGTACCCTCCGACAGCGTTCTCGCAATAGCGGCCAATGCCGCAAGAGCCTCTTTCGCAAGATCCTCCTCTTGTACGTTGAGCACCTCAAACTTAAGTGCATCCCATAACGTAACTGCATACAAAGACACTGTCCGCGGTCCATATCCGTTTACCGACGCGGTGATTGCAGATAGCACGTCTCGCTTCGTGTTCATCGATGTTGAGTCTAGCTTATCTAGCAGCGCAGGGAAGGCGTATGGCGCAAAGTCGGCCGTAGACGATATGCAGTCGCGGAGACGATCTTTGAGGTCCTGGGCAGTGATGCCGTACGGGTCATCGGGAGGCGGTCGGAAGGTAATGGGAAAGTAGTTGAATACAGCATCAAAAAGATTTTGTGCATCTGCGCCAATATTCCACTCGGCCATGGGTACCCGGAGTATCGAGAATACTACCATGAGATTACGAGGGTCCTTTTCTCCGTCAAAATATGATATAAAGCGCTCCATGAAGCCGGGCGTCGCATCATGGTGGGCTTGTAAGATATCTCTGTACTTGGCCATGAGCCTATCGATGAGTCTCAACACCGGGTATCTTTCGCTTTGTTGTTTATACTGGCGGAGAGGATGTGTGTTGTTCAGGAGCGATTCTACGATGCTGATAACCCGTTGATCGTCCCACTTCCCGAGGTTTTCGAGGGCTAGTAGTGCTGTCGCACATGATCCTAGACCTTCGCTGTCTTCGGTTCTTGAGACGGTAAAGTCACATAGTAGATTCCCTAGTTTTCAGTCAGCCCTGATGTATTCTATACGGCCTTATACCCTTATCCGGAAAACGGCATCATGTTCCTTTGTGGTTGTCTTGGGCTTGTGTGGCCGGTCCGCCGATACGACAACTCCTCCGTCTATAGAGTACGTACGTTGTTGTAAAGACAAGACCTTTGGTGAAGTCTGCTCTAGCACCTCGGCCAGGTATGACATCGCTGCGCTTATCATTAGCAAAAGGCCAATTCTATCCCATCTCTCAATGCACATACTCTTCGCCCTAGTCGCCCCATCCTCACTATTCAGATATTCACCCAGGTCCGTAACCAGACTAACAAGCTTCAACTTGCCATCCTCGAGCCCTAACCCACAATCAGCAACGTCCCCCCACAATCCGCAAGTGCTCCCGCCTCGTACATACGCGTCGCGCTCTGTTTCGCAGTCGCAGTAGCCTCCTTCCTGCTCCTATCAAAGTCTAGCAGATACTGCTGAATATCTGACATATTCACGTATCCAGAGCCGGGAGGTTGTTGGTCCCGGGAGTTACTTGCAATCGATACTAGGTACCGTCGATTCGTGAAAAGACGCCGTAAGAATTCAACAAAGTTGCGCAACAATCCACCCGCACCAGCCGTCAAACTCCCGCGTATGACGTTACGGAGTTGCGGGGCTGCTGATTGGCCGGTATCGGGGGTTCAATGGTGGGGCAGCTTTGTGCGTGCGCGCGCGAAAAAAAGTTGTTTAGGTACAGACGGCAGTTGGGTTTTGCAGGTGAAGGGAGAGGTGATTCATTTTTAACCGTCTGTTCGCTAATATAGAGGGCTGGGCGACTTTTTATAAGGGCTACCGCACTTTTTCCTTTCTTTCTTTGGGTGGACACCACAAACTCTAACTACATCCCACCACGAAACATTCCTTTCCCCGGATCAGCATAGACATCTACCCCGCCATGGCTGACGACAAACCCAACTGCAAGGTCGTTCTCGCCAACAACATTGCGAAAAGCTTGTTGGAAGAAGTCCGCGATGGCCTCAGCAAGATTAACAAGAAACCACTACTCGTTGGTTTCCTTGCCAGCTCTGACCCAGCCGCCAAAGTCTACGCAGAATGGACCGGCAAGACATGTGTTGAAAAGTGAGCAAACAGCACCATAACAACTCCTCGCTCCATCCAAAAGCCCCCAAAGGCAATCTCACCAAACCAACACTACTAGAACAGAAGCCACCCATACTAACCTACCCCCAGCGGTTTCGACTTCTCCCTCCGAATCCTCGACCGCGAAAACCTCGAAGACGCCCTCCTAACCGCAAACGCCGACCCCTCCGTTTCCGGAATCATAGTCTACTACCCAATCTTCTCGTCGCGCCAAGACCAATACCTCCAACAAATCGTATCCATTGACAAAGACGTCGAGGGCCTCTCCCACCGCTACATCTTCAACATGTACCAAAATATCCGTTTCCTGGACCCACAAAACACAAAGAAGAGCATCTTGCCCTGCACACCCCTGGCCGTGATCAAGATCTTGGAGTATCTCAGGATTTACAACACCATTTTGCCGTACGGGAATCGCCTTCATGGGCGCACGATTACGGTGATTAACCGGAGTGAGGTTGTGGGGAGGCCGTTGGCGGCGCTGCTGGCGAATGATGGCGCAACCGTTTACAGCGTCGACATAGCAGACGTTCAAGAATTCACGCGCGGCGCCGGGCTGCGCAAGCGCCGCCACGAAGTTGTCGAGAAGCCCGGTTGGACGCTGGCAAACTGCCTGCCGCTGAGTGATGTGGTGATTAGCGGTGTTCCCGGCGACAAGTTCAAGGTGCCGACGGAGCTGATGAAGGATGGCGCGGCGTGTATTAATTTTAGTAGTGAGAGGAATTTTAACCCAGAGGTCAAGGAGAAGGCGTCGATTTATGTGCCGGCGATTGGCAAGGTTACAATCGCCGTCTTACTGAGGAATTTGCTGGTATGTTTGCATGTTTACTACGTCTTCAAAGATCAGGACTCTAACAGACTGTGTAGCGACTTGCGCAAAACAAGATTGATGCTGCTGCTCAGGGTGTCGAGGAGACTTCCTCTGTTGAGCCTGTAGTTCCCTCCACGGCCTGATTGGCGACATCCACTCTCCGACATGTCATATTTTCTTTCTGATACCCTTTAGAAGGCACACGTGCCAAATAAAAGTCTTTCGTCATCTCTGAGAACCTCTTGCTTCACCATCTCAGATAGGAAAGATATTTCATTGTGCAACAACACCATGATGAGTTCAGTCACGCCATCTCATGCACAGGCAGACCACGAAAACACCAATCAACAAACAAGAAGCAAGTATGTTGTGCACAACCCCCAAAGGAACCATACATTATACACAATCAATTCCATTAGTCCATTGATCCAAACCAAAATTACTTTGTCGTCACAAATTTCATAACGCCATGCTAAAGAGCACAATCATTACGCCTCAGGTGGCATAGGTACAGGCACGCTCTCTACCTTGATTTCTGGCGGCGGTGGCTCGTATACATCGCTCTCTGCATCCTGTACCGGCCTCCTCGGTAGAGGCCTTTCCCTCTCTTCATAGTACATGTACTCTTCGTGTCGGCTATTATACCGCTGTGGCGGTGGTCGTTCATACTGCACATATCTATATGGCTCAGGCTCATAGCGGTGAGGTTGGTGGGGCATGTACGGGTCGCGGTGTCTGGGTACTCGGATGACTTCATACTCATGGATGGGGTGGCCGTACTCGTCTACGTAATGTGACCCACGTGGTTCGTCGTAGCGGTATCGGGGAGGCGAGTATGCACGAGTATGGGGATGAAGACGATCTTGTACGGATACATAACCTCGGGGCTGACGACGTGGAGGTGGGAAGAAACCGTCGTCTTGCACAGAATGATCAGCACTATGCTCCCTGGAGTAGTCCGGCTCGTAGTCTGGTTCCGCATTTGGCTGCGGCGTTTCTTGTTGATCGATACGGCGCCGCTGCTCCTCGTATCGTCTGCTTTGTGATCGACTCATGCTCGACCCACGGCCGTATGGATCGTCACGCGCGACACTCATATACCGCTGGTACCGAGAAGGCCCACGTTGGTCATGTGGTCGATCTCGTCGACGCTGTGGACCAGACCTCCGTGGCGGGCCGCTCGGCCCAGACATGGGCATTCGGTGTCCATTTGGTGGGTAATCATCAAATCTAGAACCATTTGAGACGGTAGATGGAGCTCTGGGATGCGGTGGCCCGAGCGGGCGAACCGGCGCATTGGCCTCAGCTGGTGCAGGAGCATCTGTGGGTGGAGGAGTGTAGCGTGATCCATTCTCGTTCTCTTGCACTGGTGTCGCTGGTTCTGCCTCTGGCTGTTGTGCCAACGAGGGCTGTGGAGGTTCGTTCTCTGCCAGGAACCGTTCCGCTGCAGAAAGTGCTCGAGGAGGGCTCTCGTCTCGCGAACGACGCTCGTTCACGAACCGGTATTCAGGACGGTGCTCTTCTTCTTCATAGTATCGCACCTGCCGAGGATACGCACTGTATTCCCGGCTACCATGACTTCCTTCGCGCGGGTGCGCGTAGACAATCTCGTCCGGTGGTCCGTAGAATCGCTCCTGTTCCCGGAATGCCGTCCGGCGACCAGGGTAGTCGTCATATGCGGGGCCTGCATGAACAATTCTGGGGCTTGGGGCGTAATCGTACTCTCTTGGACGGTGATAGCCATCATCCAAATGATCCCTAGACATCTGACAGACAGACAAGTCAGTTGCGTGAACATGCTTGGAGTGCTGCAGATCACCTACATAGTACCGAGGTTCGGAATACTGGTGTTGTCTACGCTCACCAGGCGGACTGTCTCGATAGGAACGTTTCCTGTTCATGGCACCTGGCGCTTCCTGCGGTTCGACATTGAGACCCGGCCGAAGAGGGTCATATCCAGCTTCCAACGGTTTTGGAGGAAGAGCCACGTTTGCATCTGCAGCGATCATGGCTGTAGGGCCAGCACGCGCGGGAGCAGCTGTCTCAAGAGAAACCTCAACTATGCCTGGGGCCTTTTCTGGATCCTTGGGGCCAGAAGACGCGGGTGAGGCTAATCCGTGGCTATCAATCACACCAATCTTGGGCAGTGGCATGGGAAACAAGCTTGGAAAGACGGTCGCTATCATTAGTAGCTTCTCGTCGTCCATACCTGGGGCATGGATAAGTCCAGAAATAAAACGTTCACTAGGAAGCTCGATCATGTTTTCCTTCCAATCCAGTGCAGTGCCCCGTACAGGGTGGCCAAAATTTGAGTGCTGGTATGGCAGATGTTGAGTCCTAAAGTGTGATAACAGACCCAAGACAGTGTATGTCGTCCGCTCTTCCGCTTTTGAGTAGAAGGAGCCCGGAGGCTGATGTGCAGACCCGACCTGGCAAGCTTTGCACGAGAGACCTGGTGCATTTTTCAATGCTTTAGGCATCTCATGATTAGATAGAGCATCAATGAAGTGATTCAAATTTGGCTCGTGGTTGAACTCCACATGGAACTTGGAGATGACGCGATGGAGCAAAATGTAGATGCGGAGGCTGTTTGGCATATCCTTGACACCAGAGGTACGCTTCCAGATACCCTGGGTCATCTCGATGACTGAACTTACTTGCTTGTCAAACGAGCTAGTGCTTTGGCCAGTATCTTCTGTACCGTTGGGAACGATCTCAGGAACTCCTTGCCCAGGTGGTGGCATGTTGGGTGGTGGCGCTATGGCATTGCTGATCATTGCTGGGGATGTCAGGTAAGGATTCTGGGCTGCGTGAGCACCATATCCCGGTGGGCCCATGGCCTGGTGTGCGTACATGTCCACAGGAGTCGCATAGGGCTGGGGATACTCAAAACCAGGCATCGTACCGGGAGGGACCTGGGGTGGAGCAAAGGGTCCAGTATAGTGGCCATAATTGTACGGTCCGGGGCTCGCCTGTGGGGCGTGAGTGGGCATGTGTGGGGTCGATGTTCCTGCACGCGAGTATCCATTATAGTAGCCACCATAGCCATTCGCGCCAGAAGGCGGGTGGTGGGCATGGAGAGGAGGTTTCACGGAACTGGGATCTGGGTGGAACGGGGTCTCCTCAGGCCATTCGGCTTCTCTCCACGCCACAACCACGTTCCCTGAGCTGAAGGTGGAGGTATGTTTGGCTCCATAGTGCTGGGTAACACCTTCAAATCCGTAGTATTTGTTGTTGTACTCGCATCCTTGGCCATGGCACAGGAAGATGTCCTTGCGGAACTGTTCTGTTAATGGTTTGACTTTGTTGTCATACACCCACTTCATATTGTCCAGAACAAGCTTGGGTTTAGAATCTGCGTGGTCAGTAGAGCTACGCGCTCTCTCAGCGTAGAATGTGCGGCGCACGTAGGCAAGAAGATCGGCTGCAAATTTGGGGCTGTTTTCGTAAGTGACTGCGTTGCCGTGGTCCCAGTCCCGATTGATGAATTCGTCGGCAATGATGTCGAGTCTGTCACGAATTGGGCGCTGGGACTCTTCCCACTCGCGGTCCATGACTTCCCGCGCTTCCTTGGAGTTTGCGTCTGGGTGACGGCGGTCTGCTGCTTTTGAGGAGTGGGAAGCAGCGCGGGCCACGTGGTCAGCTTCTGCTTGTTGGGCAGCAGGGAGTTGGGCGATCAGGCGGGGTTGAAGCACACTCCATGCATAGTCATTCATTGGCTGCGAGATCTGAATCGCGGCCTTGAACGAGTCCATGTGGCGCAGGACGTTGGGAGCAATTGGGGGCTGCATTTGCTGACAACGACGTTCTATGTCCGTCTTGCGAGTTGCTTTGGCCTCGTTTGCATCGTGAAGATTTCGTTGTCCAGATGGGGTAAAGGCCTGTGGTGGAACCGTGGGCGGGCGCGCTTGCCCTTGCTGAGACGATGGTGCTACGGCTGTTAGGTTGGGGACAGGAGGGGTGCTGTTGAGATATCGGGAAGGGCCACCATGCGTGACAGCAAATGAGACAGCAGAAGTCGACTTACTTGCTGGAATCGGGGCATGAATTATGGGAGACGGGGTGCGGCGAAGGGGTGACCTAGATGGCTGCTTGTGTGACGTGGCGGGCTGTGAGGGAGCTGCAGATGGTGCGCGCTTGGCCGAGTTGTGCTGTTCCCACCACTGATTCTTGACTTCCCAGCGCTCCCAGTTTTCGGCGAGTTTCATGCGCTCTCTTCCTCTGGCTTCGAGGCCTTTGGCCCATTCTTCGGCTGCTGCTGGGCCACGACCCAGTGCGTCGTTGAGCTCCTGTGTCATGTCTTGCACGTGGTTTTTGTAGTAGTACTTTGCAATTTCAACGTCAGCTGGCGTAGTCGCAGATTGCAATGTGTAGGCGGCAATGTAGTGCTGATCATTTGTGAGGAGCGCAAAGGGGAGCGCAGGTCGCACTGCAGAAGCAGTTGAGAAGAGAAGGCTCGCATCCTAAACAGTCAGTGACGACCCACGTAGGGGCAATACGATGCTGCTTACCGTCTGGCACTGTTGTAGCAGACACGGCCCACACGCTCTGATAGCAAAGGGCCAGATGGCGCGCACACCTGTGTTGCCGGGGCCCTTTTGCCATATACGCTCGCCTGGGGTATACGAATCAAGTTTGTTACAAAACTGGCATCTCTTGGACCAGGCCAGCTGCCACATTTGCAGCTCGCTGAAGCCTGGGAGCGGCTTCGGGGGCTTTGTACATAGTGCATTGCGGGCAGAGGCCCACAACGATTCAGACTTTAGGAGATGCAGACGGCCATGGCCCGACTTTGAAGTCGAGGCAGTGCGCACGTCTGTGAGGTAGGAAAGGAAAGATCGATTGACCTGGATCAATCGACCGAGATCTGCAAGCGAACAAAAGGAGAAAACATGCTGCCACAGCTCTGGAGGCAGGCCAGCGCAACATGGCAAGTCGCTGGGGCGGCAGGGCGGCGACGACGCGTCCAGCGACAACTTGCGCTTCTTGTCCGGCTCGGCTGGCCCATCGTCTGCCTTGCGCTTCGGCAGCGGCGCGTCACTGGGAGCAGCTGGCGCATGTGTAGCATTTGCGTCTGAGCCGTAAAAGTCGACCGACGACACCACACTCGACTCGCGCTCCTCGTCCATGGCGGACTACTACAGCACCAGCACCGGCAACAGCAGGCTTCACAGGCAGCGCTCACAGGCAGCGCTCACAGTCGCCTCGTCGTCGTCGCAGCAGTGCGCAGGCGAGAGACATGAAGGCAGATGTCGTGTGTATCAAGCGCGGGTGGAGTGGAGATGATGGGGAATCGAAAAGGCGGTGCGATGGGGCTTGGTGTGCTGTCGGATGCTAGTGTTTGTCGTGGCAGAGTGGAGGTGAAGGTAAGCGGGCTAGAACACCAGAAAAAAGACGGCAGAGGTCATGCGAGGGGTCTTAGGCGACGCTTTAAGAGACGCAAGAGTCTGCTGTTGAGTGCAGCGTTGTCAAGCGGTGCGCAGAAGCTATGTCCAATCGAACCCGGTGAGGCGAACGAGGGTCTGCCCTGCCAACAGTGCGAGCCAAGGAATGACATAGCTGCCTCACCGAGCCTGTGCCCGCTGTGCCTGCTAGGATTAATTCGAGCCCAATTCGCCATACGGTATACACGCATCCGGATACGCGTACACTGAGCTGTCCGACGCATCCTGCTAGTTGAGGGCACCTTGAAATCTGCCACCTGTGTTCCTCCATTCTTCCCTCACTCCACCTTCTCTTTCCCCAGCCCTCCAGCCCTCCCCTCCCCCTCCGACTCCCCCTCCGCCCACCATGGCCACGCTCAACACCTCCAGCAACGGCCCAACATCACCCGGAGCTACCAGAATGTCGTCAATGCTCCTCCGCCATCTGGTGCCCAGGCGAGCTCCCCGACTTACGGTCAATGGGCCGTCTTCACAGTAGCTGCCCCGCTCGTCAGCGCCTTCCAGCAAGATGGCGGAAAAGAGAGCGTTCTCAAGGTCCAAAGCACAGGAGGTATGTAATCAAACCGCCCAAGGCTCAATTTCTCTCTCCCGTCTTTCCCACCACGGCCGTCTGTCTGTCTTGGTCTCCAAGCTAGTTGTCCGCCCAAGCTCGGGTGTCGGCACATAACCCAACGGGAACACATGGGAGGAGCCAAAAGTCACCGCCGTTTACCAAAAACAAAAGCTGACGTCTGGCAGAGGGTGAGCTAGTCGACTTGATCGACGAGTTCTCAGATGGTCGTATTCAGTTTGCATTCGTCAAAGTCAAGGACCCAAATACGTCGCTGCCCAAGAATGTCCTCATTGCATGGGTATGTGCTGATCAAGTCCGACCTAATCGCCCAATTAACATTTATGCAGTGCGGCGAGGGCGTTCCAGAGCGAACAAAGGGCTACTTTGGCAGCCACCTCACAGTCGTCTCAAAGCTTCTACACGTATGTGGCTCACTCTCCAGCTCTCGGTGTTTTTCAATCTCACCCAGACCCCATCTGACTCAACCAGGGATACCACGTCCAAGTCACCGCCCGCTCCGAAGCCGACCTCACTCCAGAGAGAATTGTGCAGAAAGTTGCAGATGCATCAGGCGCCAAGTACTCTGGCGGCGGAGACATTCCCGCTTCAAGCGGCCCACCCCCCGTTGCGAAGAAGCCCGTCTTCACACCCAAATCAATAGGAGGCGGAGGGGCTGGATTCAACCCATTGGGACGCTCGCGTGCACCGGCACCAAAAGCTGATGAGGATGCCGATGGATGGGGCGCGGATGCCCCACAAGTCTCCAGGTCACAGCTGGAGAAGGTTGGAACTGCATACAAGCCCACCAAGGTGAACATGGCAGAACTCACCGCAAACAAAGACGATTCGACTGGCGACCGACCCGAAGTCGTCAAGGGCGCATATCAACCAGTCGGCAAGGTCGACATTGCCGCTATCCGAGCTCAGGCGCGCGAAGCCAAAGACGACCGACCCACCGTGGTCAAGGGCGCATATGAGCCTGTTGGAAAAGTTGATATTGCAGCTATCCGCGCCAAGGCTCAGGCCGCTCCTCCAGCCTCGTTGTCTCCAGCTGCAACAGGATCCAATGGCGAGGAGGAAGAGAAGCCCAGATCGCTCGCGGAAAGGTCAGCGGCCTTTAGCTCGCAGCCCGAACGCCTCACTAGCATGCCGAAGCCAAAGGTTGCCAACAAGTTTGCGGGTGCCAGCACATTCACTGGCACCAAGGCTCCCACACCTGGAGGTTTTGGTGCGAAGCCCGTTGTTCCTGCACCACTAGTCGGCGCCGCAAGCAAAACCTTTGCCGATGAGGGAGGAAAGACCCCTGCTCAGATCTGGGCTGAGAAGAAGGCAGCTCGTGGCGAGTCTGTTCGGTCACCTACTGCTGATGCTGGAAGCCGTCCAGCCCCTCTGCAAAGCCAGCAGAGTGGAGGCGGTGGCTGGCAAAGTGGTTACTCTGGCAAATCTTGGGCACCTGTTCAGACTACCCGAACAGGCCAGTCTGTAACCAGCAACCCCAACGACCAGCCAGAGGAGCCAGCTTCTCCCGCAGCTGGTGGTGTGAGCTCCCTGAAGGATCGCTTCACAGGTGCTGCACCCATGGGAGCCCCGACATCACGTCCTGTACCCGAACCACGAGCTTCAAGCCCACCACCACTCGACACATCCAGCAAGCCCAATGCAGGCATACGGGGTGGTGTTCCCATGCCGGGTCTGCCCAGCCGCCCCAAGGAGCCAGAAGAGGATGATGTGCCCGCCACTCAGCACCAACGCGTCCCCTCTCCACCAGCAGTGCCCCGCAGCCCATCTCCTGAGCCTTCTGGTTCGCCTGTTCGCATTGCCATGCCTGTTGCTCGTGGAAGGCAACCGGAAGAAATGGCTCCTGCCGAAGAACACGCGCCACCTATGCCTGCTCGCTCACTCGATCAAGCAGCTAAGCAAGCTCGTGACATGTCTCCAGAGCCTCAAGTGGAAGCCAAGGACCCTGCCCGTGGTGCTGGCGCCGCTGTTGCAGCTGCTACCTTTGGTGCTGCCGCGGTAGGAGGTGCTGCTGTTGGCGCTGCCATTGCTGCGGGTCACGATGATGATGAGGATGCAGGCGCAGGCGGCTCAGGCAAGCGTGCAGTCATCCAATACGACTACGAAAAGGCAGAGGACAACGAAGTCGAGCTCCGTGAGGGTGAATACGTCACTGACATCGACATGGTAGACGACGATTGGTGGATGGGCACAAACTCCCAAGGCGAGCGTGGTCTGTTCCCAGCCAACTATGTCGAGTTGGTCGAGGACGAGGACGACGGCGGTGCTGCGCCACCGCCACCCGCACATCCCTCAGCAGCACACGAGCCAGAGCCCGCCGCAGCACCCGCTGCTAGTTCCGGCCCCACTGCCACTGCACTTTATGACTATGAAGCTGCTGAAGACAACGAGCTGAGCTTCCCCGAAGGCGCCACTATCACTGGACTGGTAAGTAAAGTTGAGCCAATTAGCAGCCACTCACTTACACTCTACAGGAATTCCCAGACGAGGACTGGTGGCTGGGTAGCTTCAACGGCCAATCTGGTCTCTTCCCCGCCAACTATGTCGAGCTTGACCAGTAAATGCGCCTCGAATTCCCAGTGTTGGCTTGAAGGGGTTTGTCAGAGTAGGGGGATGTGGTGCTTTGCAGCGACACTCCGAGATAACAGTGTAGGTACTAAAAGTCAGAACACACAGTTCTTAACCAGGCGTCATTGCAGCCAGAGCTTGTCTTGGCAGATGACGCGTTCCGGATGGATATCCTTTTGTACATAAGTCGAAAATCCTACGATTGCTCACCTGCAATGGATGCGTATTTTAGTTTTGTGATGAGTGCATATGATTGGGGTCGACGGTTGGGTTTACACAGGTACATACAGATGAGGGTCAACGATAGAAATGTGCCAGGCTTCCAAACTTGTATACGTACATGACCTGAGAGAGTAGAAGAACAGAGTGCTGCTCTCCAAAGCAGCATGCCGAGTACAAAAGCTACAAATGAGAGATTAGTAATAACCCTACTGGATAGACACGTGAATACAAGACCTCGCACGAGGAATCATTACTATACTTGCACGATAGATGTTGCCGATGAATAGGGATTAGCTTTATTTCTTACAAGAGGAATAGATATCGTGGGTATAGAAGGGAAGGTTAGTAGTGGAATAAAGTATGCTCGGACTTGGGCGTAGGTAATGTTCTTGGTGGGTAACTATAGAAAGAAGAGGTGTAGAGTAAAAGTGTAGAGAGTAAAAAAAGTGTTTGTTAATTTCTAACTACAGTTAGTTAGCGATTTCTAAGAAAATGGAATATTGAGGTTAGAAAGAAGAGTAAAAAGTATGGTGTTGATATCTTGCGGGGGATACTGGTATTTTTAGGTTTGAGGGAACGTGTTTGTTGTGTAGAGGACACCTGATGGGGATGCTGCTGTGGTGGATACTATGACAGGGCTGGTCGCTGAATACGATGGGATGACTGAGGCTGTGGCTCTCGAATGGTGGTTTGGGTCGATGTACTTTGTCGTTAATGCCGGCTCGTTTCCCCCTCTGACACGTGTTGCACATTCTGACTACCTTCTGTGATTAGAACGCCTAAGCTTCATCAATCTATTTTCAACTTGGTCACCGTCTACCCCTTCTTTTGGGCATGTAGCATCTGTAGGTGCATGTTATGTTGATATTGAAGCCTGTATACCAAGGGTGTTTTGTAGGCGCTTCCCAAGAATAACATCTGACCAAGGGGGGGGGGGGGGGGGGGGGGGGGGAAGGGATCGGAAAGGTCGTGATGACTTCTCGGCGAATAAGATGAGCTGTGTTGTTGTAGACGTGGTGTTGGGTACCTGCATCGACCACGCGTTCATGGTCTCAGGTTGGGTCCGCATCTCAGGCGGTTGGACATGTGAACTACTCGAGGGCTAGTGTGCGACCAAGAATAACCCGAGATGGGGTGTTGGCTGCATCTGACAGCCGTTGAAAGGTTCGGGCTACTGGGAGGTGACGAAGGAATGGTTGTCGGGAGTGTACTGTATACTTGACTAAGAATAACAACCGAGGACTGTACCTGCATCTGATAGATGAACTAGACGCGTCGGGCCGCCTTATCCTCGGCTCCACGTCAGGTTTTTGATGAATTGAAGATGGTGATGCTGAGTGATGGGAGCCGCCGGTGGAGAAGCTTCAATTAGAAACTCGTAGCGTGCCTCGAACGGCTGTCAGTTTGCGGCACATGTCTCGCTTCAGCAGGCGAAGAGTGTAATCACACAGACTACGGAGCTAGTAGTGAGGGTGTACGAATAAGAAAGCACAAGCTAGAAGCTATCGTCCAACGACATTGCGGCGCTGGCGGTTAGCCGGGTCAGATCATGGCAACTAGGATGTGACGGCAACGCAAAAGGAAAGAGGCAGGCGAACAGAAGCTTAGCAACGTGTGACGTTCTCGAGTGTCGACGTAGTTGGGCCGACCAGTCAATCAGGTGCGTCATCCAAGCATGTACTGCTAAAAATATCGCGTTTGGGGCCTGGCTGGCGATCGCGCTAGGAACCGCGTTGCTGCAGGCCTATTCCGACATCAAGCTTCGGACATGGAGAGTAGACGAGTGCAATAATTGCTCTGTTTGGCCGTGTTCCGGACTGTCAGCATGCGGCGTGCCTGTGCCTGCAGAAGGATGGATAGGTATCAAATCGCCTGGCCGTACCGTGCCGCACACGGCGGGGAAGTGGGGTGGGAGTGGTCTTTGATGATAGTGAGTTGACGGGGGGGGGGGGGGGGGGGGGGGGGGTGGATTATAACAAATTCTGGTGGTGCTGGCTTCGCACAAGGACGTCCTTTTCCGGCAGCCAGAGGCTAGAGTTTGACGATTGGGACCGGGTAGGTGCTCCGCCTTGTGTTGCGAGCAGATTTGGGCTCGGCACAGGGTGCAAAGGCGCACCAGGAGGTGCAATGCCGCACAATCCGTACACACGCCAGATGCCTCCGCCCAAGGCCCAAAAAAAAGGGACAGAATTCTCCGAGCGTCGCCCTCTCCATCTCTGCAAGCGCCGCGTCCAGTTGGGGACAGATGTAGCGAGAGCCGGTAACATGGGCTTCGCATAGGCTAGGGCATCGTGTGCAGGAGCAGTAGGTAGGTATGGGAGATTTGTCGTGTGGCGCCATGCCGGCAAAAGAGCACTGGCGGACTCAATCTGTGACTGCAATGCCATCCAGGGCGTGATAGCTGTAGGAGGCCGCTGGCACCCCGACCCTGATATGTCCTTAAAATAGCCCAGCTGGGCGTGGTATAGTGGAGTAAACAGCCCCGAAGCGGCTAGGACGGCGGTGGGGTCATGGAGGCACAGATTGCACGCCCAATAATGAGGGCGCAGTCGACGTGGCCCGGTGCTCCAAACGTACCAAATATCCTCCAAGCGGGCAATTTAGCGATTGCATGGCCTGGGCTCCGCAGACGCCGCTTTTCTAAATATAGGGGCGCCCACCCACTCCATGATGGTTTCCTCTGCACATCACCTTCAGAGCCTCACAGCGACTGTGAGTGCACAAAGGCAATCGACGTGTCGCGCATCACAGCCATATAGCCCTGGAGTCGCGGAAAGCCCGTGGCCCTCTGCACCGCCGACTCTCGCCGCCCACATCGTAATCTCGCTGGCTCTTGCGTTGCCGGTGCTGAAACGCTGAACGTCTTCGTGATCAGGCCGCTGCCGCGCAAGCTAGTACCATTGCCATCTTCTTTTGTTCCCCAAGAGCCCTCGACTAGTCCCCCCCCCTCCCCAGAAAAAATACGCGCACCCTTCATCGCCACTCCATGAGCTTTGACGTCTAGTATTGCTGTCCATCATGGGTCGCCGAAAGATCGAGATCAAGGCCATCAAGGACGACCGGAACCGCTCCGTGTAAGTCGAGCCCACCAGCCACACCCACCACTCGCACTCTCACTGACCTGCCACAGCACCTTCCTCAAGCGCAAAGGCGGTCTGTTCAAGAAGGCGCATGAGCTCTCTGTCCTCTGCTCTGTCGACGTTGCCGTCATCATCTTCGGACACAACAAGAAGCTGTACGAGTTCTCGTCGGGCGACATCAACGAGACCATTGGCCGCTACCAATATGTATGCACCTTCCCTCCTGTCGCGAATTGAGAGTTGCGCTAAGATGGAATCAAACTGACAGGTCACGCAGTATGGCGGCGCACACGAACACAAAGGCCCGGAGGACTTTATGGGTAAAAAGGACGGCGACGACGACGACGATGAGGACGAAGAGGGCGGCGCGCTCCCACGCGACTCGCACACCCCACCGGAGCATGCCATGATTCCTCCTCACATGCAACACTCGCAGTTTCAGCACATCAGGCACGGCGCCCCGTCCATGTCACCGCCCATTGGAAATGGCGTGCCCTTTCAGCAGCGAGGTCCTTCGCCGCAGCCTCCCCACCACCTCTCACGGCCAAACTCGAGAGTCGGCCACATCCGCCGCCCGAGTTCAAACCTCGCGCCTCCTCAGCCGTACCCGTCGCAAGCCCCGCCGCCGCCCAACAGCTATGCGTACATGCCGAATCCTCCCTTCTACAACCCCCAGGCTGCCCAGCAGATGGCACCCAAGCCACAGCCCACACCACCAGCCACGCAGTACCAATTCACGCATCCCATGCCCACACATTCACAGGTTCAATATATGCAACAGGAACAGCAACGCCGCCAATCAATGCCACCCACGTTCCAACAGCAGCAGCAGCAGCAACAACAACAGCAGCAACAGCAGCAACAGCAGCAACAGCAGCAACATCAACAACATCAGCAGCAGCAGCAACAACAGCAGCAGCAACAGCATCAGCAACAACAGCATCAGCACCAGCATCAGCAAGAACAACAGGCGCAAGCTCAAGCACAGGCGCAAGTAGTACAGCAGCAACAACAACAACAACAGCAGCCGCCACCACCACCGCCACCTCCGCAAGTGTCTCAGCCACAGCAGGAGCGCCCGCAACCACCCACTCTAACGGTTCCATCCCCTCCGCAAAATGATTTCCAAAGCCCGCCTCTGCCACAGCCAAAGCCGCTCCATGCGTCCGCTAGGCACAGCATCTTTACACCCATTGATGACAGCCAGTCCATGCTCGCAGCGCATTGGGGCAGTAGCAGCACCAGCAATAACAATGCCAACGCACCACGTGGAGAGATTCCTTTTATCAAACAGGAGAACCGGTCACAGTCGCTTGACGTGGCTGCCATGTCACGATCGCAGCCAAACGGGGAGCCTAAACCTCAGCCGCAGCCTTCACCGTTGTCCATGCAGCAAGTGCCGCAACGAACACAATCCACGTCTTCAATGCCAGCTATTCCACCGCCAACACGCACCAACAGCCTGCGCATGGGTGAGAGTAAGCCGAGATTGAGAGTGCAGATCCCTAGCGAACACTCGGACGCCGGCAGTGCAACTGCCGACTCCTCTCCAAAGGATTCTGGCACAACAGGTGCAACTCCGGGACGAAGCACTGATGCATCGCATTCTTCTGGTGTAGTCTTACCGCCTCCTTCACCCAGCGCCAACTCACTACTAAGTGCTGGTGCGACTGGTCCCCCAAACCCATTTGCTCGTCCTCCGCCGCCATCGAATAGCAATTCGTATGGAAGCCGCAACGATATGGAAACCCCAATCTCGGCGCTTCCCAGCCGTTTTGTTGAGAACGGGTTGCTTCCCTCGCCTTCGAGTTTTTACCCTGAGTGGGGTTTTGGCCGCGACTCCAACATGCTGCCGAGTCCCTTGACATTCCAAACTCCGGTAGCCCCGAACGGACCGAGTTTTGCGCGCGATGACTCTGCAGATCGTAAGCGGAAGACGTCTGACCAGGGCTCGGATGATGGAAGTCAGAAGAGGGTCAAGACTTGAGGTGCCATTTCACTCGCTCGAGTTTTTGTTTTTCTGGCCATTTCTTCGCTCGTGCAGTCGTGTAGCGCTGTATTTGTACTGGCATTTGTTTTTACTCTTCATCTTTTTGGTATTCATTTGAGAGCTAGCGATGCTCGATGCATACCTTTTGACCATACATTCTTGATTCTCTGTAGGTTTTGGCAGGGGCGTTGGATACCCACGATATTTTGTCCTCACTTCTATTCACAATTTGACGATTGCACCTTGTGGTATTTCTTCGGCATACCAAACCACTGCATGATGATGAAGAAGAAGGTCGAGAGAAGCGTATATTCTTTTTTTTTGGTGTGTGTAGATAATCAAATGACAAGTCGGATGTGTCCAGAAAACCCCACCGAACCACCAAGGCTGAGGCGTGAACCCAACTCTGACATGCCAACCCTGTCTTTGGCAAAAAGGCGAGGTTCGGGAATCGGCTGGACTGCCATGTCCGAGAGATGAGCAGTGCGCGACTGCGCCCACCGCCGTCGTATTACGGGACACAAATGCTTCTGCGGTGAGCGGTACGGGTACAGCGTCATAGGGCCAAGCCAGTGCCCCGCTGCGCCTACGCTTGTCCAAGGGCTCGCGGGTGGTATCAGCCGCAGATGGGCTGTGAAGGGTTGGGCTTTGATCGCTGGAGCCGCATCTTGCTTTGACTGTGATTGTAGGCCCTTTTTTGTTGGCATATACCTGCCAAAACACTTGGCCTGTCCACCTGACTGCTCCTTGCCCTCTCCGATTCCGTGTCACATTCATATATCAGGCCGCGACCTTGCGACATCTACACTACACAACACCACAACGACGACACAGCTTGAAGTAGCCATGGCATACAACAAAGGCTTCAACCCGGACAGGCTGCCGATGCATGCCGAGCCAGATCAGGTGCGCTTTGTCGATTTTTATACAAACACTTGCTTGCGAGGCTGACATGGATTCCCAGGCAGCGGCCATGATGTCGCAAAACTCACCTGCGTCCGCCACCCGCCCACCACCACGCACCAGCTCCGCCCGCCCGGAATACAACAAGCCGCCGCCCGCCCTCCCCAGCCAAAGATACGACGCGCGCCCCGACGAGCGCTATGGCGGGGGTGGCCGCGGCGCTGGCGGTGGTGGAGGAGGAGGAGGATATGAAAGCAGACCCCCTCCCGGCGCATACAACGACCCGCGCTACGAAACCCGGTACGACTCACGAATGGATAGCAAATTGGGTGTGGGATCGCCTCCACCAGCAAACTACGGCCAAGGACCGCCGCCGCAGGGTTACCATGGTAGGCCGCAGCTTGCGCAGCAGAGTCGGCCGCCGCCTACGCCTGCGCCTACGCTGCCGAGGGACGGGAACGATCGCGAGGCGTTGTGGAGGTTGTTTGGGGCGGTGGATAAGAATAGTATGTTTGTCAAGTTTCAATTAGGGAAAATGCTAATGTTTGTGTGGTAGAGAGTGGTGAGCTTACAGAAGCGGAATTGCGAACCGCCCTTGTCAATGGCGACTGGACACCTTTTGACCCGCATACTGTACGCATGATGATACGCATGTTCGACACCAACAGATCTGGCACGGTCAATTTTGACGAATTCTGGTAAATAGCCCCTTCCTTGTTCTCGAGACTCGTCACACTAAGTTTATTCTTCTCTACAGTGGCCTATGGGGTTTCCTCTCCGCCTGGCGCAGCCTCTTTGACCGCTTCGACCAGGACCACAGCGGCAACATATCATACTCAGAGTTCAACGAAGCGCTGGTGGCGTTTGGGTACCGTCTGTCGCAGCAATTCGTCGCGCTGCTGTATCGCACATACGAGCGCGATTCCCGCAACGGGTTGAGTTTTGATTTGTTTGTGCAGGCGTGTATTAGTTTGAAGCGCATGACGGATGTGTTTAAGAAGTACGACGAGGATCGTGATGGATATATTACGTTGAGCTTGTAAGTTTCTTTTGCAATAGTTTGAGAAAGGTTGGAAACTGAGTTGGATTGATGGCTAACTGTTTTTTTTTTACAGCGAGGAATTTCTCACAGGTGCGCAAGCTTTATTCCTCTTCAACTCGATTTCGGCCACCACTGATACCGGACTTTACTAGAAATCATCCGTCAGCGATGAATGAAGCCATGCTGGTCCCCCAGGCCTGATTTGGATATCGGATTATCCGTATAACTCGTTGGTTTATTACCCGCCAGTCAGTCGGCCATCTAGTTACACGGGAAGGACCTTGTGTTTTTCTCCAAAGAATAAACAAGGGAATACTTTCAAGGAGCAACCTTGTGTGCATGGCGTTTCCAAAAGACACACGAATGACGAAGAATATATTTCAACTTTCAACTTGGAGGTATATATATATATATAGTGAAAGGGTGGGACGGAGGACTTTGTACAAGGTCACAACAAGCACTCCAATCCCATTCCACACGGAGGGAAATCAAGGCAGATTTTAGATACCCGAAAACGAGCGACATTTCCATGCACTCATTCATTCATTCATTTGTGTCTGATAATCAAACATGCTCCTTGCCTTGCACCACCCTACCCTACCCTACCCTACCCACCCATCTGCTCACCAAAACCTAAACACATCCCTCCATGACCTCGTCCTCGTCAAAACCCTCCCGGCACCCTCCCCACCTCTTCTCTCACGTCCACGACTACCACTGTTCCTGTTCCTGTGATACAACACCTCTCCCCCACCCCCATCCCCACCGTCGTCGTACTCGTACTCATCGTCGTGGTATCCTTCCGGCTCGTAATCACTCTCGTATCTCCGCACCTCGCGGCCCGAGCCCGCGTGTTGATAGGTATATCTTCGTACTCTTTCTCCGGCGTTGTTGTCGTTGGGGTGCGTCTCGCGGTAGGAGATGTGGTGGAATGTGGGACCGTAGTTTGGGCTTGGCGGTGGGGGGGTATGGTTAGTTTGGTAGATTAGGGGGATAGGTAGGGGGGCGTACGGTGTGGTGTAGCGGTGGGGATCTGGTGGTTGCGTGGTGGTGGTGGTGGAAGAGGGCGGTTGGCTGCGAATGTAGTATCGGTAGCTATCCGGGTACCGGGTCTGAGACATTTTCACAGCTCGTGTTTTTTTTTTCTTGATAACGGTAGAGTTTGGGGTTTTTTTTTCGGTTAGGTAGACGTCGTTGGACTTGGCGAGAAGATGGGGGGAGGGGAGGCAGATGAAGCTGTGCGTGCGAGATGACGTGGTGTAACACACCTATGCGTATGCGGAACGCGTTTGTTAAAAGGTGAAGATGGATTGTGAGGGGGGCTGGGTATATGGCGTGTTGGCAGTACAGCCCGACGTAGTGTTTTCGAACGGATGGGTTGGGTGTACCAACGGTGGTGGTGGGGATAGTGTGGGATTTGTGCGCTCAGGTATAAACTCGGCGTGAATACTGTGGTATTGCTGCATTCACGTATGAAGACTTGGATAGATATGGATAAGGAGTCTTGTTGTTTTAGAGTGACTGCATGGTTTACTCTGTTCGTACTACATTGCCAAGTTCATATCTGAGCATTGTGTATAGGTTGGGGGTATCTGACCGGGAAACTCGTAATAAAGGAAAGACATTACACATGGTTCTGGTATATCATCGTCGTCGCTGGAACGGAACGGAACGAAAAAAAGACAAAACAAAAGGAAAGGGGGAGCAAGCACCACCGCCATCAGTGTCGTGCTCCCAAACCTCAACCCACTAAAAAGGGCGCATTACCCTCACCTAATCATATGCAGTCCTATGCTGCGCCATCTGCGCCTTCTCCCCGTACCCCCTCTTCTCCCTCTTGGGCCCAACACAGAACCCCACCACCCACGCTACCACACACACCAACATCAACCCCGTGGCCGCCCAAGTCAAGGCCAAAAACTTGTTTCCGCGATTCGCCTCCAAGCCCACCCTATCGCCATGTTGGTTCAGCACATCGGTGCCTTTGACCATGACGGCCGTGACGAGGGCGCTCGCCAGCCCAATTGCCACAAAGGCAAGGAGCGCGATAAGCAGGTTTACACAGGGTGTTAGTCGCGATGTTGTTGCTAGGAAGAATGATAGGGCTGAGGCGAGCAAGGTGAGGAAGATTAGACAGATGGATATGACGTAGAGGACAAACATGGCGGCCATGAGGGCGTTTAACGCGTCGATGCCATTTTGGAGGTCCTCTGGCCATTTCAAGTCGGAAAGCGTGACGTCGAGGCCGGACTTGTCGAGTGCGGATTGGATGATTTGCGTGGGGTTGAATTTGTACGTTGCACGGGATTTTGAGCACGAGGTTACGTTTTTGCTAATGTCGGATTCGCGGAGGGTTGCGTTTGCTTTTTCACCCGGAGTGTATTGGCCTTGGCAGTAATTGAGCATGTGGGCCGAGTAAAAGTCCTCGATTCCGACGCGTTCGCGGAATTTGTCGACTTGTTCGTTGATTTCGTTGGTTACGCCGTTGGGTGATCGAGTCTGGGATTAGGTCCCAGAGGGTGGAGAGGGTGGAGGAGGAAGACGAAGAGGGCTTGGTGATGACGTTTTCGCCCACGGCCGACGTGTTGAGTGTGATTAGGGAGTAGTCTTCCATGAAGCCCTTTTTGTGGCCGGCGAAGAGGCAGAGGAAGGAGAGGATGAGGGCTGCCGTGCAGCATAGCACTGGGAGGATGGCCAGGAACCGCATCGTGGTGGGTTGTCCCAGAGTGTAGTGTGTAGTGTATGAGGAATGTAGAGCGAGGGTCGTTAAAAGACAACAACGGTGGAATGTGTCAAAGACAGACAAAGCCCAGTCACGAGTGGAACAGTCATTCACTTATACAGCCGCGCGACTGTGCGACCGCGTCGACCAAAAGATGTGGACGTCACTTCCAGGGGTCCTAGCCATGGCGCAGCCACAGGCGAATGTGTAGCATGTCTATCACCAACGGCGCTTTAGCCGTAAAAGAAAGGGCTTTGACTGAGGAATCAAGGTTTTTCACCACACCGACTACCGTGTTGACGTGTTGCTGGGCTTTTGTTTTCTAGACCCTGAGCTGATGACGTAGGTGCAGCGCTAAGCGAGGCAGCCAAGCAGGGGGTCAAGCAGGAACATGGCAATGGTTGGATGGCGACGAGGGAAAGACACGAGCAACATGGTTTCAAAAGAGACCGAGAAGTAGATACGAAGGATTCAGAGTGGAACAGCATGCATTGGTGTACGCAAGTGTGGCGCTTGCAACATGGCCACGTGGAGTGGGTGGGGTACACAGCCGCACCAGCAGCATTTTGGGTAGGGCTGAAGGCACCTTTACACATTGCGACGATTCTCTAAACAGTTTTGTATTCGCATCTACCGCTGTTCCCTCGTCGTCTATCCGTGAGGCCTCTGTCTATCATATAATGACCATGAGCGCGTTGCGTTGTGCGCGAGGAGCATGTGCTGTTGGATTGTTGGATTGAATGGTTGTACATGTCGGTGTACTGATCAAAGAGTCATGGGGATCGCCCAAGCTCGGTGCTATCCGGCCTTTCAAGACGGTGGCTTTTTCGGGTTCTTTGGAGGTTGTGTTGTTGTTGTTGTTGTTGCTGACGACGACCCCGCACTTATCCCATCTGTGAATGGCGAGTAAGGTGCCGTCACTGAGTGCGGCGGTGCTCTTTGGCCCGATTTTGTGCGCGGAGGCTCAGACGAGCCAGGCCATTTCTTCTGCTCTTCATGCATCTTGTCCAGTGACTCTCCGACTACGTGGTACTTGTCCCAGTTTATGGGCGGGCAGCGCACAATGTTTTGCGGCTGGGGGATGGGTGGGAACTTGGGCGGCTCTGGCTTTGCTTCCTGGGTCGAGTCCTTGCGCGCATCGGCACTGCTTGGTCGTTCCTCGTCAGTGCGTACTGGGTCGGTGAGACCTGCTAGGGTTGGGGTGAGGACGTCCTGGTACGACTGCGAGGCCTGAGCACGCTGGTCCTGCAGCGAGCGCACAAAGGCTTCTGGGTTGGCGACGGCGGCAGCCTTGAGCTCGTCCAGGGCTTTTAGGTCGCGCTTGCTCTTCTCGCGCTGCAGCTGCAGGATGGATATGGCGGACCGGAGGGCAATGGCATCTGGATTGTCGCTCTCGGAAATGGCAACGGCCGGGGGTTGCGGTCTGAAGGTGGCGGTAGGTGGAGGGGCAGGGCGGGGTCGGGGTTCAGTGCGCTCGACGGGAGCTAGCTGGGCAACAGAGGCCGTGGGCGTGAGAGGGGACACAGGCGGACGGTCTGGAGTGGGAGATTTGGAGCGGGTTCCTGAATGGGCAGAAGCGACCGAGGCGTCGCTGGACGAGGCTGGCCGTGCATTCGTATCGACCAAGAGCGCTGGCATGGCGGCGTGGGGAGAGTCAACTCCAGGCCCAAGGCCAGACGAGGGCTCGCAAGATGGCGATCGGCGACGACGCTGGCGTGGGAATGAGGTCAGGCCAGACGTCGACCTGAGGGGTCTGATGGTACTATGTAAATCTCCGGGGGGTGCTTTCGCCGCGGCGTGGCGGCGATTAGGCGCTGCTGGCTAGACGTGCGTCTCGCCCGTCCATGCCAGATGGGATTTGGATCGTCTTGTATGTATTACGCGCGCGCCCGAAGCCAGGCTGTTGAGGCTTGGTGGACGACGTTGTGCGGAAGCCGGCGTGCGGAAGACAAATCCCTGTGGCTAACGAGTCGGCTCAACGGGAACTCGGAAGGAGGCAGTCGATCTCGTCTATCTCTTGCGACGCCATGCACACGGTTGCCGTTGCAAAGCTTGGTTGCCACCCCCTAAGTAAGTACACAAGTCGAGTTGGACGGCTTTAGCCAGGCCCATAGCTGGGCACCTGGGTACCTGGGTACCTGGGTACCTGCGTGGTGTGCAGCATTGTGACCACGGTTGCAGTCTCCAACGAGAAGCGTCTAGACCAGCCTCATGTTTTACATACTGACTGGCACACATGGGCGCATGCAAAGCATGCAAACCATGCAAACGTCGGCGTCATGTGACGGTGGGCGCTGACTAACCCGCCCAAACTCCAACTCTGCAGTCGTCGTGGCTGACAGATGACTAACACACGGCTAACACACGACTAACAAAAGTACCGTACAGCCGCACCGCCAGTGCACAGTGCATTGCGTGCCGTGTCTCAGACAGAGCCTGCGCAACGCTTCGGTCCTTCCCTGTCCGCTCTCTGTCATGTTCCATGGCGTCTCCGCCGTCAACTGGTCGAGCAGAATGCCAACCGAAGTTGGCAGAGCGTCACCGCTGCAGGGCCAAAAAGGCGGTATGGGCGTCAACACACACACACACACTCACACACTCACAAGTCCTGGCTAGGGAACCTTTGTGTAGTTCAGACGGCTGCAGGGATCAGCGTGTGGGAAAAAGCCACCCAGATAGGCGGCGCTGCGTGTCGGCTTTTTTGATACCCATCCCATCATCATCAAACATGACATGTCCATCTCCGTGGCGCAAACCCTTTGCTGCCCTGATTCGTCGTTGCTCGTCTAACCCATCATGGCTTCACTTCACTCGCACCTGCTGCTTGCGGCTTGCGGCTTGCAAAAGGCTCGGCTTGCACCGCATGTGCCCGTTGCTTCATCGTCAACCTCGGGCACTGCAAACCACCGTCCAAGTACGTCTTGATGCCATCCAAGTCTCGGACTGCTCAAACTCCCTTACCCTCCTCCACTCACATGCATTGCGTGACGCCCAGGCCACAGCCTGCCAATCAAGCGCACATAGGCCTGACACAGACTGACCGCTAAACTCCAACCGGCCCACCTGGCCGAAATCACAATGGCCCCGAACGTTGACTTAACAGCCCAGCCCCCGCCTGCGCGCATGCCTAAGCTAAAGTACAGAAATCTGATGCCGACCGACAGCAAAGCCTTTGTTTCACTACCAATTTCCCAACGTCTTGGGCCCCACTCTGCATTTAGTCAAGAGCCGTCCACCACCTTGGATACCACCGCTCAAACCTCGACTGTCTTCCACCCGTCCTTTGACACTGCCAGTCTGACGTCATCCAGTCTGGCTTCCATCACGCCAAGTCGTTCGTCTTCCAATGACTCAAAGTCATCGTCCAAGAAGAAGAAAAAGACTAGCTCCGTGCTCGGCTTCCTTTCCTTGAAGGAGCCATCGCAAGTCGCCTTGGAACACTTTGCTGACCAACAGCGCAAACAAAACGCCGCCGCCGGAAGGAACTCACCGCAATCACCAATTTGCACAAACTTTGTCGGCCAGAAACTTCCTCCCACTGTCCCCAAGGTCAATTCGAAATGGGACGGCGTGCCTGACGTGGTCAAACAAAACCGCAACTCCACACCCACCGGCTCCACAAAGGATAACCAAAGTCTATCTTCCAAACCCTCATCGCGCTCGCCTCTCAAGCCTGCTCCCTGGAACGATTCAAAGTTTTCTATTTTAACTGACGGTACCCGCAATCCACCAAACTCCATCGCCTCAGCCTCGGCCTCAGTCTCGAATCTCTCCAACCCACTCGGCTCTTCACCGTCAACGACTGACCTCCCGGACATTTCCTACTACGCTCCAGAACCACCGGCACCTTCTAGTCCGACCCGAGAAACTGACGTCCAATCGCCCATTCGCACCTCGGACTCGACTTCCAGCCATCGACCAAGCATGGACGAAATGGTAGACTCTCGGCCGCACTCTCCCGCCTCGTCCACCACGTCAGCCGACACTGTTGTCATGGATACTGCCGACGCCATCTTCAGGAAACTAAACGACCGTCCAATTCACGGAGAAAACAAGTCGAATGTGCCGGAATCACACGACTTTCTGTTCCAGCCGCAGCCTGCTGTAGAACGCCGCAATAGTGAACCACTTATGCGTTCCGAGTCACCCTTTACTCCAACATCCATCCCCCATTACTCTCCTTCAAAAAATATTCAAAACTTCAGTCGGCCCATGGGTCCACCACCCGTTCAGCGATTTGCACACATTCCACCGTACAGGCGGACGCCATCAGTCCCAACATTGCCAACCTTGTATGAAGCCTCAATGACTAGTACCGAAGACCTAGCCCAAGACTCGGAATATGACGACAACGATGATAACGATGATTCCTATTCAATTGCGCCTTCCACCATTGCCCCATCGGAGCTTTCCAAGCACTGGTACAAGTCTCCACGCGAACGTCTCGGATTGGGTAGACGGCTGCAAATCAACGACGTTTTGCCGTGGGATGAGCCAAAGGAGACGGCAGGTAAGCCCAAGAAAAGTCGACTATCGATGTTTCAGAGGGTTGTAGCAAGAGGATAAGCTTTGCAGGCAAGGCTTGTTTGCATTCACTGACTTCCAGTGGGTAGCGTCGCCCTGCAATTCTCGACAATCTCCGACCGGTGCGCATCAGACACTCGGATCCTAGCTCCGTCGTATACTTGTGTACATACTTTTCGTTATTAGCGGCTTTTATTTGGTTTTTTTTCTTGTTTCACTGATCTTCATGTACGGCAGCGTTTTCGGCATCGTCTTCGGCATCGTTTTGGTAGCGTTTTGGTAGCGCTTTCGGCAGCGGTTTTGGCAGCGTTTTTGGCAGCGTTTTTCTGCAGCGTTTTCTGCAACGTTTTCTAGGGTGACCAGTTTCCTTCATATAGATACCCATTTACGAATCTTTCACCCATTCATCATTCCCACATCTCCCCAGCACATATGTATGCTTTCCGGTAGAAAGACAATGACCGGTTTCCCATTTCTCATACATATTTCCAGTATCATTGTGGTACATATAACCCGTTCAGGGTCCAGGAAGGTTCACATGTTCATCCCCCCTCCAACAAATTCCCGATTTTTTTACTTTTCCAACCTTCCATCCTACGGCCATGCCATGCATATCCCATCCCCTCTCCCCCACGGCACCTAGCCGCGTCAAGCGACATCCCCTCCCCGCCCCCTTCCCTCCCCATCGCACGCCTAGCTAGCCCTTTTATGAAATCCCCTTTCCCTTCTCCCCCATAGTTCCCGTCGTCCCAGCTTTATTGTTTTGTTCCCTCCCTCCCCCGACTAACTAACTAACTACCTACAGCCGCAGCTACTACTTACTTACTTTAGCCGATCAGCACCGTCGCAAACTTACGCTATGACCCCCCTCCGCCTCCCTCCTTTTTTATTGGGTTAAACTATCCGAGAGCGAAAGAGAGAGAGAGGGAGACAGACCTAGGAATGTTTGGGGGAAAAAATTAAACGGGCTCACGCATGTGCATGTGCATGTGCGTGAGTCGTGGTTCGTCTAACCGAGAGAGAGTGTGTGTGGGCTGGGTTATACGCGGTATACGGAGGTAGATGCGGCAAGCGGCGTTTTTTTTTGGTTTGAACTATGTGTAAGTAGGTATTTAGGCCGGCGGGGATATTTTTTGGAGGGTGGGGAGGGGGTTTCTTCTTCTTTTTGGGGGAGGGAGCGGGACACGTGGGTGTGGGTGGGGTATGAGCGGGGGGTTAAGGTCGGACTTTGGGTTCGGAGCGGTGGGTAAGGGTTGAGTTTGGATTTTTTAGATGGAGGGGACGGGTGGTAGACGGTTGCAGCGGTAGAAACGTTGACGGTTGGTTTTGTGTGTGTGTGTAAGCGATGGGCGGGAGGGGTGTGGCTGGCTGGCTGGCTGGCTGGCTAAGTGATAATCAATCTGGAAGTGGAAATGAAAAGGGGTGTGTTGGGCGTTTGGAACAGTTGGTGTGAACGACTCTCATATCTCGGGACCGCATGTCTCACTTCTCCAGCGAACTGGGGTCTGTTTTATCTGAGAAAGCGCGGCTGGTCGTGTAGATGGTCGCGAAAGATTATCAAATCAAAGAGCGCACGTGATGATACGCCAGATACAGAATCCGAAGACATGATATTCATCGCAGCACCACCACTGGAGATATTGGGTTCTCACCGGCTTGTTTTTAATCACATCCATCTATTTTTTCAACCCAGCTGTTTTTGTTCCCACAGACCTCACCCGTCTCCCACACATGGATCGCCTTGCACGTTCGTTTTTGTTGCGCAAGAAACATTTGTACACATGGTACCTGATTCGAAGAGTTGAACAGTTTTAGACGTTTTAAGAACGCGGGGGGAGACGCAACAGGGAACAGGGACATTTTCAGTCCATTAGTATTTTTCGATATTTGGGAAATTTTGGGAGTAGAGTGTAGGAAAGAGAAGAGGACGGGGGGAAAAGAAGGGTTTATATACAACTCCAACTCCTAAGCCCGTGATTTTCTGCTTTACGCGCACATGGCTTGAGATTTAGGCATCATGTGTTAAGCCTGTATATCCCCGCATTTTGTGTTAACATCCTGGCTGGCTAGTTAACTTATCTAACTGCTCTGCTCTACTTTTATTTGTACCAGCGTAGATACGGGATCAAAAACCTCACTACCGCGCCGTCTTCCTTTGATTATCACACCCATACAATCCTCTCTACCCCCACAGTCGCACACTGCCGAAAACACATACCTGGGCTATTATGTGTTTCTCGCCCTCCGCTCTTTTTCTCCCAAAACGCGCTACAGATTTTGTGTATGTGTCTTTTGAAAGGCTTGAGGAATAGATGCGTACTTTAAAAAGCATGTTTTTGTTTATAGAAGAGGTTTGGGGTGGAAGGAGGGGGTATATGCGCGGGACAAGTACATATCACATAGCATATGATGAATGTGTGTTCTTGGAAATCATTTTTTAGGGGAAAGGCAGTTTAGAAGGAGGGGAGAGGGGGGAAAGGGTCAGACATCCATATAATGTGTTCCTCCTTTGATACTAGTCATAACTTCTTAGAAGATAAGAAGGGGAAGGAAGAAAGCGAAGATCCCAGCCATATACTTGTAGGTTGCGGTGTTTGGAAGTTTGGTTGTAGGGGGGGTAGAAGACGCCGGAGCAAAGGTTCAGACATAACAATCTTATTCAATTTCTTTTGATTAAAACGGTATTTATTTTGAAAAAAAGGTAGAAAAAAGGGGAGAAGAAGGGACCGCAGACATCGCACTGCTCAATCTGTATTAAGTAAGACGGTAGTGAATTTAGTGATTTTAAAATGACGTGGAGAGGTTTGCACATATCTAGATCTACTGTGTCATTTTGAGTAAGGCAGTAGGTTTTAAGAGTAAAAAGTAAAATCGAAGAAGATCGGAGAAGAAAAGGAGGGATTCAGTCATATCTGCGCAAGGTGATACTTTGAATTGAGGTATTGTTTGGACATGTGAGTACAGCCAGCCCAGCGAGCTTTCTGGGTCAAACGCTTGGGCCATTAGTTGGGCCAAGCTTCTCGCCTGGCTCGCACCTGTATATAGAGATCTCTCCACCAAGCTCTTGCTCACTACTAATCAAATATCATTCTACTTTGTTCGTTGCAACGACAGTGATATTTGACACCTTTGCCGTGTCAACAGGTATAGTGGTGTAGAAGGAAGTAGAGCAGAAATCCAAACATGCGTTAGTGATTTCAGGTATCGGTATCAAAGAGGAGGAGAAGAGAGGAAGAGAGGTCTCAGCCATTTGCTACGGATAGCACCTTTTGTATCAAGTGGCGGTAATGTGAAATAAATATCTATAGGCCCGGACATGAGCTTTTAAAATATGGTTTTGAAGATGGCAGTTGCATGTAGAAAGGAGGAGAGAGGCAGTGTTGGCCTCAGCTATTTATAATTGAGCTCGGGAATTTCAATCAAAACAAAGAGCACCACCCCAAACATGCCATTCAATGCTATCCGTTTTTTATGAAGGTGGTACCGGTATACATAGAAAGAAGAAACACGGAAGGTCTTATCTACATATCAATGGCACCGCGATTTTGGAGTACACGGCAATAAGGTAAGAACGCAGAGGAGTAAGCCTGGACATCGGCCTTTAGGGATTATCTTTTTGTGATAGCGATAGGTTTTGGAAAGAGGGAAGACCTACTATGCAGTTTTCCGCTCCGTGTGTTTGGATCAGAGACTATTGGAGTGAGAACGCGGAGAACATATCGCGGCGCATTTTTCTGGTTGTTGTCCTCATCCGATATGACCACGTTTTGGATTACCCACGACGCGTTCACTGTTCTCGCAGTCAAAACAGACATCCAGACGCTTGTACCGTCTGAGATACTGAATATTCGGTTCATGTCTGAGCCCACGTCTATAATCAGCTGGCAGATAGGTGCACGCATCAACTGCTAGCCGAACCTGCCGGGTTCCACCTGAAAATCAAGAAATCACTTCAAAGTATGTCTGCTCTGCAAGATCTAGGACAATCGCTATAGAGAAACTGAGCCGAATAGTACCGAACGGGTTGTCTGGGGTTGGTGGGTACTCTGGGGAGGTGCGTCTAAGAGGCACATATGCCAAGTGCTGCTAGGGCACACCATGTCTGTCACACCTCGCGATCTACGTTCTTCCTGATTTAAAGCTTGGTTAGTACTGTCGATCTGTAGGGATTACGTTGATCGAGTCGTGTTCCCTTGCCTCCCGCCAGTTCTGTGACATTGACTCCACTACGATAAAGGTTACCCAATGCCAGCTGTGGAACAAAAAGGCTGGGTGGTTTCAACAATCCGGGGCGATCCTTTTTCGGTGCTACACATAAGATAAAAGCGGTTGGTGTCTCATCCGGGGCGATCCTTTTTCGGTGCTACACATAAGATAAAAGCGGTTGGTGTCTCATCCGGGGCGATCCTTTTTCGGTGCTACACATAAGATAAAAGCGGTTGGTGTCTCATCCGGGGCTTTTTCGGTGACGCGCAAGGCAGTACCATTTTTAGTTTCTCGTATAACATCTTCGATCTGCAACCGTCTGTCTCCGACACGATCAGGCCACAATGGCTGACGTATTGGCTTAAATACGCCTGTCTCTTTAGCAAATCCTTTCCTAGATTGTCATAAAGTGGAGTGACAGTGATCTTAGTCAGATTTGCACGACGCATATATAAACGCGTTCCTTCGCCTGCAAATTGACCTCGTTGCAACCATAAGAAATCATCCACTCAATATCAATACCCAGCATCCTCACTACACTGTCTTCACCCACCTACTTCATCATGAAGCTCCTCATCATGCTTGCTGGACTGCTAAGTGTTGCGATGGCTATTCCAACTGAACAAAATCAAAACGAAAATCTGGCTGCCCTGGAAAAACGTCAAAATGTAAGTGGTCACTCCTGGTGTTTGGTTAGCTAGTGCTAGCCAAGCCACGCCTCTGATAGTTAAATACTAACATTTTAATCACAGCCTTGTGGTGTAGTAAGTGGCCCCTCTACATGTGATGCTATCGAGCGCAGGCCACGCAATGTGAGATGTAATGCTAACTCTTCAACCAAAGGGGGGATGTCCTAAGGGTCTCGATTGCAATCCAGACCCAGACTTTGGTGGTTGTTATAGCCCAGGAGGGGTTACTCCCCCAGTGGATCCTAAACCCAACCCAGGTCCTCCTAGCCCAGTGCCTCGTCCATGAGGGGGTTCTATCCAGTAATCTACATATCGTTGTATGAACTTTTCTCAACAGAGAGTTCAAGCTCGACCGATTTTACACTATGTAGATAGGAAATGGCGGGTTCAAAATTTAGGATACTTTCTCCCAAACGATACAAGTATGCCTCTTTACAGCACATTCGCTTAGTTGGCCGCAGTGCACACTCCGAACCAAAGTCTACTTTACCTGCCTCCCCTACGCCTTTTTCAATCTCGCCCCGGCTTGAACGAGTATCGCTTGAATGGGTCTCGCTACGCTGTTTGAGACATGAATATTATCAGGTACTGAAATGTACGCTTGTCACTAACGCCTGCTGGCATAGGACAATAAGCCGCGTAGTTTCATTCAAACTTCAGGGATATAGAAGGAAGCGGATAACAAATCGTTCTATCGAAATTTTTAAATTTCATTTCCTCAGATTCCTCTGCTTTGCACAACAAAAGAAGAGAAACGTCACTCCCAACGTCTTTTACATGTTCTCTAGCTTAGTTTCTCTAGCTATTCGGAGCGTCTACAACACAGTGCACTCATGGTCTTTTCGTAGTAGGACTTTTGGAAAGATATAATAACCACATCCTAGCATTATAACAAAGCCACTCACCTTGCCAACATGAATTTGAGATACTGATAAGATCTTTGAAAGACAAGTGCAGGCCAGAAAACACGGTCATTTTCGAAACGCACCTATTTTTGGAAGAGCACAGAACATGCTACCACCGTGATTTTATGACCCGGTCAGAGTATAGGGATAGAAGAGGATTATAGAAGAGCACTACAAAATTTCATATCTCAAAGATAGCATCAAAGCAAGAAAGTGACAGTAGTGCAGGCGTGGGTACAAACGCGATGTAAGACCGTACATACTATCACTCCTCCACCACAATAAGATTGCGTTATAACAGCACTCAAAAGTAAATCTCACGCCCCGTAATCGAAGCCGCTATCGCCAAGTGCGTTTTAAAGGATAATAACTAGGATTTTCATGGGTGATCGAACCTGGCCGTTTGGAGTATCAAACAACATACTCAAAACACAAAAGGGCATGAGATTCGCAGCCAGACTACCAATCATCGTGTTTTCAACTCTGCAAACTCATCAGATATTTTCCATAGTTTTTGAAAAGCATCAAGAACATAACTTGCTGTGCTCGATCGGTTTATTATTTCACAGAATAGAGGAATACAGTGAATAGAAGAGAAGGAAGAGGACGGAGACATAAATTTGGATAAGGTCCGATTCAAAACTGGTTGCTTTTGCACCTCATATTTTATAAAAAGTTGTAGTAGCTTAAGATTCGCGTGCCCGCAACCAACGTCTGCAAGGTCATCACAAATAGTGCCTCAAAAACCTTTTTTTTGGGTGGGGGGGGGGGGGGGGAAGCACAAAACATGCCTCTCTCTTCCGCTTTAATTTGATATATAATCGCACTGGGAATTTCGATAAACTGAGAAGGAAGAAGGACAAGAATGGCCAGATTTATACTTCTCAGCCCTGCACAACCTGCTTTGACACTAGTTTCAAGGATATGGAAAATAAGGACAGATGTATATATCCCACAAGCCGGCCCTGGTCTCTGGAACATCGAATCAGACACTCTGTCGTTTGAAAAGTCGGACATCCCCGCAATAAAAACTTGTATAAAACCGCAAACTCATTGCCACTGTGAGCTTTTGTTTTGTTTTGTTCTTTTTGGAACCGCAAGCCCAAGAACATGCTTTATGAAAATGCGCTTTTTAGATTTTCTATTACACCGGAATTTTTGGAGGAGAGGAGAGAAGAGGAGAGAAGCAAGAAAATTTATAAACCCCAGGAACAAGGTTTCGCAACATGCTATCCTTGCAGAGCTGTTTAGAAATGATTCTAGTAATGCCTACAAGTAACAATTCCCACATTTTCCATAGATGTGCCTCTCTTTGGATCTGTTGAAACGGCAAAGGGCGTTAAGATGATAAATCCAAGGAAAGGCACAGGAGAAAGACATAAAGGCTACGATGTAGCTTTTGAAAATAGAAGCTTGGGTGAGAATCAGGGAGAACACACATGCTCTTGTAGGAAGTGGTGTTTTGGTAAAATTTAATTTCAAGGCCAGGTACAGAGGGAAAGGAAGGGAAGTGGCTAGATTCGTAGTATTTATACCTACACGGAGCTAGCACACGGTCTTGGCAGGTTCTTTTGACTACGAGTACTCGGGGGGTTTGACCGTGTGTCTAGGTAGAAGCGCAATGGGGCAACATATTCGTTGTGCGGTTGAACCTTTTGGTATTTTTTGGTACAGGCTATGCTTTGTCTCTGTGTAAATCTGTTCATTTTGGATAGCACGGTCTAGGAGGCGACGACATCGACGCGGACATGCGAGGTTGTTTTGAATAAAAGGCAGAAGATGTAGGATGTAGCAAGTCAGTTTCCTGGTAAATGTCTTACTGCATTTTGGGTTCATGTTCAAATTGAGACCTTTCAGAATTACCCCATGCACCAGCGGAGCTTTACTTTTATTTGGGTAGATCTAAACAGTCGACACTCTAGTAAAGTGTGTAAATAGCATGGTGGGAAGGAAAGCCACACATGCGCGGTTCATATTTTATTTTGTGAAATGCATATTCTGGGGTGCTGCGGAGGGAACGAGGGAAGGAGTCAAGTATTGATTATATAATAGACCCCTGTGACTAATCATACAACTCCAGACCTTGCTAGCGAATGACAGAAGCTACCAAAGACCGAAAAAAAAGAGTTCCAGATACCTTGAAATCTTTACCCGTCTTAGGTTCCAAAAAATCAGAAGCTCCACGGAGTAACCGTTCAATAATCATCACCCATCCATGGCTCAATCCCATACCATCTCTCATCTTCCCTCTCTTGCAGCCTCTTCATTTCAGCCAATTGCTCTCGCTGCATCAAGAGCCAAAACTCTGTTCCACCGCGTGTTGGACCACACCTGATATCATCACAGTCTCTGCACTCGCAGAAGAATGGCAAAGACAGCATGTCACCACGACCGCATTTGCGCACTTTCTCGAGATAACGCTCGAGTGCTTGGTCGGGCGTCTCGTCTTTGGGACAGTTGGGCGTGCGAACAGCTGCATTATAGACCTGTTGGAGGGAGTACAAGTTCTTTCGGTATTCTTTGGGACCAAACCGCACGAAGCTACGGAGCTTGCGCACGCCGGCACGGGTGAGCTGGGATTCCTTCATGTGGAAGAGACCGATGATGTCCATGCCGGTGATCCATATGTCCATACCTCGGGAGTCGCGGAAACGAGTGGCAGCAGATTCGGGGATAGCAGAATCAGCTGCCGGCCCATTGCTTGCTGGAGACGCTTGTGAGGGTGCAACTGCTGGTGCGGTGTTCTTGGCCTCTGAATCCCAGTGTACAACCGCCCTTCGCACGATATGATCCTCGTTTAGGTCTTTGCATGCCTTGGGATTCGTGAGCATCCAATTGAGGTAGCTCTTGTCGCAATCACTTTCATGAACCTGCTTGATAGTCTTGCCTCTGTGTTTGCCCGTCTTCAGGATGTAGTGTGTGTACGGGTCACTCTCTGCACGAGTACGGTACTCTTCGTTAGTCTCTCCATCCAGCGTTTCATTTGCAGGAACGAAGTTGTTTTTCTTGTAAGGAGTCCTTGGTTGCCCTGAACTCCTGGCTGAAGATCGGAACGGTGGCATGGTGTGTTGAAGTCCCACTTTTTCTGTGGGTCGGGCTTGTGCTCGCGTTAATTAGCCTTCGTCCTCGTTCAAATGCAAACTACCACTCACTAACTCTGAGTATAGCGGACAGATAGTAACGCACAGGAAGCGGGTAAAGGACGTATCTCAACGATGGGGTTGACGGTTTGAAATAGTAAGGCGCTAAGTCTATCGATAAAAATAGTCTGACAAGGGTTTTGACAGGTCGCATGAAATGACTTGTCGCTTTGTCTGGTCAAAAAAAAGCCCAAGAGGACAAGCCATGTAATATGACGTACTTATGATACACCTAAGATCCGCCACACGCCCTTTGCGAGGGATGGTCCGATGTAAACTACATGGTTAGTAATACGATTATAAGATGTAAACTTTGGTAGAGGGTCGACAGTTCGCTGTGAAGTGTGGAGATGCGCAGAGGTCTGTGTCCAAACCGGAACGAGCCTAGTTAGACACGAGGTTGTCGTTTTCCCCACACGACAAAACTGCCCAAATGAGCTACCTCGACGCCGTGCTGTTTGCGTCGCACCGAAACCGATCATCCCGCCATACCTTCACGACTTGAAATTCTGGATGAGCGGAATAAAGCAATGCCAGACGATCAGACATCTTCGGCAACTGCACCGGCGCCATACCACATCTCAAAGTCAAATATCTGTGTAGACAGCAAGGGCGAGAGCAATGGTAATGGTGTTTTCGCCAGTCGGAGGTTCGGTGCAGGCGAGGAGGTTGCAAGCTTCAAGCGGCCACTCGTCGGCTCCTTGGAAACGGAACGGCTGCTCGACACGTGTGCAAACTGCTATGTCTGGACCGAAGGGTCTTCAACAGGAACACGATTATATGTGCCGGAAGGAGTAAAAGTGGACAAGTGTGCCGCTTGCGCACGCTTCCGATACTGTAGCAAGGTATTTGAAGCTACATCTGGGTTGGTTGAGAGTAGGACTAATTCGGGCTAGGCATGTCAAAAGGCAGCATGGAATCGCGGGCACAAGCACGAATGCAAAGTCCTGAAGCCCATGGCCGGCAGAGGGCTTCCAAAGGCGTTCCTCGCATGTATTGAACTACTCACCAGGCGGAAGCATGGGCTCATTTCCGACCAAGACTGGGAAATGGTATGTCGTTTACCGTCTCACGTCGATGACTTTAAGCGGAATGGAACATATGGAAACATTGAAATGATGGCCATGGGCGCACCGCAGTTTGCATTGCCGCCTACCATGTTCGACAGGGACTTTATCGCCGCCATGTACGCCCGAGTAATGTCGAATGCACTAACCATCATTACCCCTACATTGGATCCTCTAGGTATCATCTTGGACCCTACATTGTGCAGCCTCAACCACTCCTGCGACCCCAACGCCTTCATTATGATGGATGGACCATCCGTCAGCATACGCACGCTTCGACCCATTAGGAAAGACAAGGAAATCTTCATCTCATACATTGACACCACATATCCATATCACAAACGACAGGAAGAGCTTCAAACACGTTGGTTTTTCACATGCCGATGTGCAAAATGCCAAGAAAAGGCCACACTTCAGGAAGACAACTGGCTTGTGCCGGCAGATTCAAAGTTTGTTTTGGACCCAGAAGCGAAACAGGCCATGGCTCAGACCCAAGAACAGACGTTTGCGTTATATGGAGAGCTTCAGAAACTATCCACAGAACATGTCATCCATGGGCTTAAGCAAATCCTCGCTAGCTGCTACGAGTCTCGCTTTTACCCCATGTATCGTCAACCTTATGCCGAAGCTCGCGATGTACTTGTTGTCAACCTACTCTCCGTGGGAAAGTTCCAGGATGCTTGGGCACAATGTGCAAAGCGGTACAAGTACATCTTGCCAAAGCTATACCCGGTACCTTTCCATCCAGTGAGGGTTGTGCAAACGTGGCAAATGGCGATGCTTGCCGCATATCTTGCCAGTACGGAAGAAGGTGTCGGAGCTCCGGGTGTCAATATGGGGTTGATTGCGATGATGTTGGTAAAGCAAGTACTGGACGTCGCACATTTGAGCCACGGGCCAAACAATGCGTTTACAAAGAGTGTGAAGGAGAAGGCAGAGGAGATGATTGAAGAGCTGAAGAGGAGTGTGGGTAACCCTGATAATGCAGTTATGAACAGGGAGCTGGAGGTTCAGAGGGATAGGTTGATGGAGATGGGTGACTGGGCGGAAGACGGGAAGATGTCGAAACCTCTGAAGCAGGTTAAGCTAGTGGAGGAAGCATTCAGTGTGTAGTATATATGGGTAGTTTAAGACTGAACACCCATCCACGTCTTACAAGATCAAAGCTAGCATGCGCAGTTCTATCAAGGCATCCACATCTTAATCTCGCTTACACCTAGGAAACGAGGTCTAAACAGCTCCGCGCGCAGATGGCAGATTTACTCACCGTGCAAGCGCAGCAAGAGGAGACGTGCCTATTTCAGCTCGTCCTCGATCATCTCACCACCACACCTCCCATGGACCACATCAACAAGCCTCTCTACCACTTCATCCTCCTCTCCGTTCCATCTCCATATCCATCAACTTGATCACAATGCCTCCCAAAGCCACGGCCGACGCCGGCCAAAAGATGTACTCTGCCGACGTCGTCGCCGCCGTCCTCTGCAGCACCGGCACCACCAGCCTGTCCAAGCAAAACTACGAGATGATGAGCGCACTCGACGGCAAGAAGACGGCAACTGCATTCCAGCACGACTTCCGGGCCGTCATCGCAAAGGCCAAGGAACTCAAGGCACGGCTTAACGAGGGCGAAGCTTTCGAGCCGGTTGCACCGAGTAGCCAGCGCAAGACTAAGAAGCAAGGTAAGTTTACATCATCATCTTGTCAGCTCCACGACACCTCACTAACTCGGACCCGTAGTCGACACCCCCGTCACCCCCAAGAAGCGCAAACCCACCTCTTCAGACACGGACTCTACGCCTTCCAAGAAGAAGAAGACGGTCACGCCCAAGAACAACTCCACGCCCAAGACCAGCATCGACAACGACGACGACGACGACAACATCGACATCGACATCGACAAGAAGCTCCCGCTTACCGCCGTCGCCGTCGCCGCCGACGACGAGAAATTGCCGTTCGACGCCGCCACCTTCATCAAGTCCGAGATGGAATGGGAGGACAACTTCGACTTTGCCTAGCTACCTACCTACCTAGCTACAGAGTTGTGTGACGGAAGTGGAGTCAAACTAGCCAGCTGTGAGGGAGAGGGGTATCACAGTCTGTGTTTTGGATGAATGAATGACGTACAACCCAATGCCAGACCAACACATCCTCTAGATCTACAGCTTACTTACACCTCTCCCCCCAAAATAGCCAGGGCCTTGAAAATACTTCCTTACACACGTGGCTGCACACTGCCCCCCCTCCCCCTCCCCGCGTTCTTACCTACTGTCTCACACCTCACACACACGTACGTCATTCCTCGCTGAGACGTACTGGAAAGATGGGATTTCGATTACATGTAGCGAATACGTAGGTAGGTAGCGGAATGACGACGATGATGAAGAAAAGTTTATGACACGGCCGCTTCTCGTGCAGAGGACAGAATTTGTTACCTTGCGTATATGTGCGTGTGTATGCAGCGGCGCTTAGGTCTTGCTGTGTTTGTTGCTGCTAAACTACTGTAATGGAGTATCCACGCGGCAGATACTAGGATGCGATTTTTTTTTTTGGGGGGGGGAGGTTTTTTTTGATCTTGCCGAGAGTTGTGCCTTTTGCAATGTACTACGTGGGTAGGTAGGTAGGTGGATGTACGGACTAAGCATGTTGGTGAGGGGATGCATGGGCGTGTGTTAAAGGCGGGTGGGTGTATTATACCTACATAGACCTATACCAATACCTATACCTATAGTACTACTATACCACAATAACAATAACAATATACGGCACGATGAAAGTATACAAGCCTCATAATATTGTCGCACAGCACACACATACAAACGGCCCTCGAGTCTCGAGTTCCGGCGCCCGGCCGCCCCCCCGGGGTGCGGTACCGCTCTCTCACCTCAGCGTCGCCGTCAAATTTCCTTTTACAGTGGAGACGCCTCATCGTCATCATCATCGTCAGAACATGTTCGGGCCGTTTTTGGGGGGGTTGCCATTTGTGACAGTTCCGCGTCGGCGCGCCGTGTGCTTGTGCTGGCGAACAAAACTTGTAAGTGGGTGGGTGTCAGTCGTCTCTATCACCGGTGTCGCACCGGCCACCCGGTCCAATCTGCGCAAAACCCTTACCGACATGGGCAAAGCTGGCCAAGGTTTTTCCCGTCGCAGATCGATGAAGCTACATAGTACTTATCCTATCCTATCCGTCGGCTTATATCGATAGGGGTGTGCTGGCTGGGGTGGGCATGACATGACGTCTGTCTCCGTGGCTGGGTTCCGCCTGTCACGGTCACAAGACAGCTACGTAGGGAGCCAGTGTGTATGTGTGTGTGCCGGAGCCGGCGTTCGCATGAGAAGCGGAGACGGAGAAGGGAGGGGGCGCAAACTTGTCGTGGTGACCAAAGGTGTGTGTCCCTGGCATGGAAGGCTGTTGCTTTGTTGCCGAGACGGCAGGGAATGTCGATGCCGGACATGGATGGGGGTGCATTGGTTGCAATAGCAGCGGCGCAACTACACATGTCGCCACCTGCTCCGGTAAGTAGGCGGGCGCGCGTCATTGCGGGCCAGAGGGTATGCAGTCATACGTATCCAAGGGGGGCGCTTTCTTTATACACAAACGTACGCATGGCTTGAAATAGGCCGGCGGTTCTGCCATGCGCCCAGCGGTTATGGTACAGTAGTATGTTGGCGAACGGGATGGGCAGGGAAATAGACAAGACTCGGCCCCTGAATTTCCCCAGATTATTGGGTGGCTTCGCGCTAGACCCAAGGCGGCTAGCGGAAAGGTACGGCGGCCGTTGGCGTGCAGCTCATGCGCCGGGATGCAACATGGGGCGTCTTTTGCAGCTCCTAGTCAAGCGTTGCCCACCCCGAAGGCTAGACGCATGTGCATGTGCATGCGCTTCTTTGCTTCTAGGCGAGTTGCAGTCGACGGCCGTCGAGGCATGTGTGAAGGGCGAAAAGGGGCTTCCTGGCCAAGCGTCTGACTGGGCGAAGGCGCCGATTGGGCGCAAATCACTCGTCGAGCGTCGCCTTTGATTAGCCCCAGAGCCGGCCTAAGCCGGATGCGGGACCTCAATTTTGCATTTCTCTGCCGTTGCTCTGGCCTGCTCGATCCGGCCAAAAGCTACTCGTAAGCTCGGCCTCTTGGGGCCTCTTGTTTCTTTATCATACTAAAGCCCGCGCCTTTCTCACTCTCGTCTTTCCTTCGCTCCCATCAAGTCGCACGCCTTCTGCTGTACAGTCACTCCTTCAACCCTATACTACTACTACCCTTAATACCCTAATCCTCACAACCCCAACCCAAAACTCAAAAACTCGTCAGCATGCGTTTCTTCGCCATCACCCTTGCGGCTTTTGCTGCTGCCGTTGCTGCCCTTGAGATCAACAGCTTCCCTGCTGACGGTGTTGTTGCTGGCAAGACCTACACCATCACCTACTCGCCTGCCGACGACACGCCAACCACCTTCATCCTTCGCCAGGGCAAGTCGACCGACCTCACCACCGTCGGAACCCTCACCAGTACGTTACTCCCCATCTCAAAGTCTCCACACTCAAACATGCTAACAACCCCCCAGCTACCGCCACTGGTGGAAAGTTCGAGTGGACCCCCGAGAAGAGCCTGCCCAACCAGCCCGACTATGCCCTCCAGATCCAGCGTGGAACCGTCATCAACTACTCTGCCCAATTCCCTCTCACCGGTGGATCAAACGCCGATTCCGCCCCCAAGCCTTCTGCCTCGTCTGCTCCTGCCTCGTCTGCTCCTACCCCTTCGCCCGCCAACTCCATGAGCAGCGCAATGGCCAGCATGATGTCCAGCATGACCAACGCCATGCCCTCTGCCTCGGCTACCATGGGCTCCGGCGCAAACTCGACCGTCTCATCCCCCACCCTCTCCAAGACCCACCTCCCCACTGGCACCAGCACCGGCGGCCTCCCTCAGGTCACCACCGCCGGCGGCAACAACCTCGCTGCCAGCCCCTTCGCCGCCATGTTCGGTGCTCTCGCTGCCTTCGCCTACCTCGCATAAGCGAAAGCTTGTCAATCTCTTTCTTTTTAGCTCGACGTCCTCATCAAAGTGCTTCGCTTGTTATTTGTAAGATTTGTTTTTTGGCTTTTCTATTTAGCAAAAGAATACTATATGAGCCGTCGAGTCTATCGTCTATACCCCCAATGGATAATGTCACGCGAGAAGCCACTGTGATGCAAAAGAGAGCCGGACTTCGAGGTTACAGTTCCACTGTTCAAACAGGTCGCGCTATGCAAAGAGCTTGTACAGCCTTGCGAATTTGGTCCCAAGTCAAAGAAATTAATACTACACAAAAGATTAAACATTTTCCTGTGCCTTGGTCTCACTCACTCACTCGTTCATGGTTGTTGTTGTTGTCGTTGCGTGCTTCATGTCGAGTCGCACAATGTCTCACATGTTACCTTTCTCTACCCCACCCTATCCTAAGTAATGCCGCGTGTTTGACATACACACCCGTCCCTTGTCCGTCATACACCTTCCTTACATCCGCCTACCCCTCTGTCGTACACATCATACACCTGCCTTGTCCGTCTACCTGTCCACCTTGTACCGCAGACGTCAGACGTGTCACTCACCTGCAACATGTACGATATCCGCATCGTACCGCATCCGTCATCTGGTGCTTGTCACTACTGCCATTGTGACAACCGATCTGCGTTCCACAACTGTGGTACAAACTTGTACCGTAGTACAAGACGTGGTACAAGAGCTGTCATTGCGCATCGCCCGCATGCGTACCGGACCGTCTTTGAAGCGTGCGCGTGATCATTGATTGTGATGGACGCGAGCGGGGCGCCAACGAACGCATGCAGCCGAACTTGAAGCGCATAATTTTGCAGGAAGCTTGTTTTACTTGGGCACCGGTCGTGAGCGTGGTTATGACGTCTTTTCTTTCCACTTTCCCAATCTCCAGCGCTAACTAACTCATACTCATAGGTAACCCAGGATCCAGCATCTCCAAGAAAAATCCTACATAACATCCAAGGAACACACGCTGCCAAACGCAACATCATCCGTGTCCTTTTCAAGCCAGCCCGCTGTGGTCGAGCGCGCGCGTGCGTACGTGCGTACGTGTGATGCATACAGACTGCAAGGTGCTGCAAGCGCTGTAGTTACAGGCAAAGCCCTAGCACCTCAAGTTCTATCCATCCGCATCCATGTCCTTGTATGGTATCCACGGCTCCACTTGTTCTACCTTCTAGCCCTGCAGCTGTGCAGTGACGCCACCGCTACCACACACACACCACCTCGGCGGCGGCGGCTGGCGGGAAGAAAGAGGTGGGGGGGATGCAAGATGCCGCTTTTGCTCGTATTGGTGTTGGCACAAACAGCCACAGCTTAATCGCAACCACCGACATGTGGGTTTAGGACGTGTGGATGTGGGAGTTTGCGGTTTACGTTTTTTTTTTTGTGTTGGGGGGTTGGGTCATGTTGGTAGTTGCTGTGCAGCGTTAATAACTGGCCTACCGGCGCCGCTCGAGTACCTAGAGATGTAGTAACTAGTATCGGACTTTACCGGTGTAGCATCTACCCTACCCTACAGACCATATGCACACCTATCTACTCTTACATAAAATGCGCGCACACCTACACCGCATGCACACAAGCCCAACCAAGCCCTACCAAAAACAAGATCCACCTAGCCAGAAACAAGATTCCTACAACGGCAAATACCACAGCACCAGCACCCAGTCCCATCCTATCCTACCCCGTCGTACCACAGCACCTAGCTGTACGTAGGTACCACCGCAACAAAACCTGCATATCACGCGCCTCTAATTCCCGCAGAGGAACTAGGTTTTTACATACAGTCGGCCTCTTGGACCCTGCATCTGCATCTGCGTCTGCATGTGGATTTGATCACGCGACAAATGCACTCAACGCGCCTCTAACCACGCTCCAAACGGAATAAACGTAAAGGTAAAAAAAAACAGCGCGAAAGCGAAACCATCAAAGGGCGGAAAAATTGAACCGACTCCATCCCATCCACACAAGCGAGTCCACGAGTTGCAGGCGCCGTCACAGCAAAAGGCGAGGAAGGGGCGCCCTTCAGACGTGAGACCGGCCGTTTCTTCATCACGCAAAGTTCAATCACCCGTTCCCAAACCGTAAATCCACAGAATACTCCATCAAACCCCCCCTCCAGCAAAACCCATCTCAACCCGCAATCTGACGTAGTAAGGTAAGTACTACACCGAACCGAAAATACGGTTATATCATAAAGTACATAGTCACCAGTTTTATGCAAACACACCCCCCCTCCCCCACTCTATACAGTTCAGCGACGTGCACGTGGGATGTATTTTTTTCTTTTTTGGGGGTGGTACGGTGGAGTAGGGCACGTGGGTGGTCTGGTCTGCGAAGGGAACTAAGTAGTGCCGTGGTTGTGTATGTATGCCGAGGTTTCTTTTTTGGGGGGGGAGGGTTTGAGGGTGAGGGGTGGCGTTGGGTGGCGCGCTGGTGGGGGCTGGTGTGGTTTGCTTGGGGCTGGGGGGTTGTTTTGTTGTTGTGAGGGAGTTGGGGTGGTAGATCTGGGTCCGGGTGGGGTGTATGTGTGTGTGGTTAGTTGTGTTACGACGGGTGCTTGGGGGTAGGTATGGAGTTTGGTCGGGTTGCTATGCCCGACAAGGTCTTTGTGACGGGTTTAATTCTTGATTAACAATTTTGTAGATTTACTGTATTCTTACAGGCTATTACATGATATATATGTATTTCTTTTCTGGCATACACTACTATTCAGTTCGGTACCATTGAAACGCCAAACATTACTCCCCAATGACTTCTCCATGAAACCATTTCCTCGCCCAACATCTTATATCCCAACCCCCTCACCACTCTCCCCTTATCCCTTCACCACGCCATAACCCCCGCCGCCCCCGCAACCACGCCCACAAAACCCATCTTCCTATACCCCCTCCCACCCGCCGCCCCCGTCGCCTGCGCACTCGCACTTGCCAATGTAATCGTACTCCTCACGCCCTCCGTTGTCGTCGTCGACATCGCCACCGACGCACTTGTCTTTGTAATCTCCTCACTCGAGCTGGAGCGCCCACTAACCCGACTGGTAGTCTCATTCATCGGCGTAACAGTCGCCCTGGAAAGAACAGGCGGCGCAGTATCAATCGCCAGACCCGTTGGCACCGTCGCTAGCGTCGACGCCGGAGGTGTGAGAAAACTGGCATATGCCGCGCTACTCGGTGTTTGTTGTGTCGAGGGGAGTAAGGCGTCTGTTGATGCCGAGGATGGTGTGTCGACGGTGAAAGGGGTGCCCCATGATGACGTCGCTGCTGTTGTTGTTTGGGCGCGCGAGAGGTGTGGTGCCAGACCAAGGAGTGAGAGGAGTGTTTTTCGAAGGGGAGACTTTTTCATGGTTGGTGATGTGTGAGTGTGTGGGTTGGTGGTACTAAATCCTTCTGTAACCGCACGAGTCTTTTCCTTCTTCAACGTCGCAGAGAGCAAGCCACAAGAGAAGGAAAGGAAAGAGGGAAAACAAAACGGGTTTCTTCGTTTTCGCCTTCTCTTTTTCTTTTGCCTAGTTGCCGTTCCCTTCGTACCTTAAAACAAAGCATACCCAGTATCTTTAACTCCGCTCCCGTCTCCCCTTCCCGCCCTCTTCCTTGTTATTAAACATATTTCGACAAACTCCGAGACCAGCGGGCTTCGATCGCCCGCTAGTGCTCACATATCTGACGTAGAGTTTTCGTCGTCGTGTCGAATGTAGTGAAACATTTACTAGTCTGATGTTCTGATTCGTGATGTTGGGCGCAAGGCGCGGCGTGTGGTTGGCTGATTGGTGCGTCTCGGCTCTCCGCAATGGGTGTGCGATGGGGGCGGATGGCGTCTGCCGGACCCGGATGTTTCTTGCTTAGGTGTGCTAGCCTGGTGCTTGAAGAGACAGATAATGCAGGGCATTGGTACAGGTCAGATCTGCGGTGAATGCTGCTGACGTAAGAGTGAGAAGATTTGTGAAAATGGTCGTAGTGTCATTGACTCGTACTATCCTGCCTACTCGGTGACGCATAAAGTGTGACTTCATAACTTTACATGTCCGTGTCCATCATGTGTCCAACACACCATCTACCACTTGACAAGATCCTGCACCTTTATAGGCATACCTGACTCCATGGATTTGTTCGCACCAACGCCGACTAGCACAGCATTACCTCCATCCCGGATATAAGCTGCGCGCTTAAAGTTGTCTGCAGTGTCACCAACGAGCACATCGCGCAGTAGAAGCGGATCGCCTCCACCATGTCCGCCTTCTGACTTTTGGACATCAACAACATACGGCTTCTCCCACAGAGGATATACGACAATGTTCGTCTTCTCCACCCCGCCTTGGACATAGTTGGCTTCGAGGTCGCCGACGCCTTCGTTGGTGATGGTCTCGCCACCGGCAGAGTATCCGCCTTCAACAACATTGATCTCAATGCGACCCTTGCTGCCGTTGAACACACAGCGGTAGCCTTCCCATGGTGCGTATGCGTAGGTGTTGTATGTCATGACAGTTTGGTCCTTGTACTTGATAATCATGGAGAGATTGTCTTCAATGGTAATGCCATCAGCAAAGCAATTTCGGTCGCGGATGTAGCCGTCCTCGTGCTCAGCCTCAAGATACAGTTTCTTCAGCTGAGCGTTTTGGTCAATGTGTATGGCGAATGGGTCATCCTTGGCAGCTTCGTTGTTGAGATAGCGTTCACCGAGATTCTTTTCTCCACGTCTCTCAGCGTTTTCTCGGCCATAGAAGCGCAGGCTGCCCAGACAGTAGACAAGTTCAGGCTCCGTGTTGAGCCAGTAGTGGACTAGGTCGAAGTGGTGGATTGACTTGTGCATTTGGATACCGCCGCTGGTATCCTTGTTTCTGTGCCATCGACGCATGAAATCGGATCCGTGTGCGCAGTCCAGGATCCAGTCCATGTGTACCGTTGAGATCTCGCCAATGACACCCGAGTCGATGAGCTCGCGCATCTTGGTGTGATGTGGAGCATATCGGTAGTTGAAGAGAACACGAACCTGCTTGCCCGTCTTCTTCTCAGCGTCAATCATGGCCTGCAACTTCTCTTCGTCTATAGTCATGGGCTTCTCGGTAATGGCATCGCAACCCAACTCCATGGCTCGGATACAGTAGACGTGGTGGAAGCGGTCGATGGTAGTGACAATCACGACGTCTGCCTTTTGTTCTTTGACCATCTTGTCAAAGTCTTCTGCTTTGTACATGGGTACACGCTCGCCACCGATTTCAGCAATGCGATCATTGGCAGCTTTCATTCGTGTTTGGTTGGTATCGCAGATACCTACGACTTGGGCAACATCTTTGAAGTCTTTGATGATGCTTTGGTAGTAGAAGGCTGAGCGGACGCCCATACCTACAATGACATAGCGCTTGATCTGAGGAGAAGTCATGGTGTCGTGAAGATGAACTGAACCAATAGAAATGAAAACAATTTAACAATGAACTGGTAGGGCGACAATTCGAGGAATCTCGGGCACATTATATACACATCACTGCGCTCCCGGGACACCTGTGGAGGATCCGTTACGTGTCCCAGCGCAACTGAATCCTCAAATCAAAAGCCATCGTCAAGAATGCATGCATCCCGTCGTGAGAATGATAGTCCGTGAAGCTGCGCATGCCCATGTTTGACAGCGTATTACGAGGAGTAGTCAAGCAGGCCGCTCCAGAAAGAGTTTAGTAGTTAAATTCCCCGCACCTCGCCCTGGATGGAAATAGTGGGGTGGCGGAACCATCCAGATTTGGGTCGGCACAGGAACGAACATGACGATACGGACCAACAGCATCTAAACAAGTATTCGGCCCACTTCACACTAGCGAAATCGGTGGGCGTGGGGTCTCGACCAAACATGGACAGTTGCCGCCTGAGTTCATTAAGCAATTGTATCGCTCGACAGTCCCGACACGTTTTCAGCAACTATGCAAATTGTCTGGCAGTCAGGTGAGACGCCAATCAGAAAACGGACTGCTTCTGCATGTACGAGTTGTCGTTCACGGAAGAAGAAATGCTACCATGTGGGTAGGCGTAATACAGAAAGAGTGGAGCGCACTGGTAGGCGAATACAGCAGGAACGTTCAAGCACGACTACGCGCAAGTCAAGTCCAAGTCCAGGCCGTGTAAGCGAATACAATCCCGAATCCATCCTCGCAGCTCTATCAGAAGATGCAGAACCAGGACCAAGCGCTCAGGTTCTGGAACCAAATATGACCACATCACAGCCCACGCCACCAGCTGCAACACCTAGCTTTTCTACAACATACGAGGCACAACGACGCTTAGCATGGTACAACAAACACAAGACCCGTGCCGCGCCGCGGCCACTATCTGAAGCCCATCGGAAATACCTCGAAGATGAAGGAGCTTTCCTCATCTTACCAAAAACAACCACTGACGCCCTCCTCCCCCTATACATCTCCACACTAGACGACCTCACTCCCATCACCCACGGCACTAGTATCTTCCGCTCCCACAGCAACAACCAAGCCTCGCGCTACCTAGTCCGAGCAATCTGCCTTGTCATCTGCAAGACCGCACACGCCATCCCATTCCTGCGTCTCACTGACCCCGGACCCCTTCTCGAGCCCCTGGACTTTGCCTCCAAACTCCTCGCCGGTCTGGACGCCGCCATAAAAGCCGACCTGGAACCCGACCGCGTGACCAAGATCCAAATTCTCGCACTGATGCACCTTCACAACGACGGTCTAGCAGGCGTCGACCGCTCGTCGAGTTACCTATCCCAAGCCATCTGTGAAGCATGGTCTCTAGGCATCCATCTGAAGATACCAGCCAACCCCGACAAAGAGCGGTGCGAGTATCTCTGGTGGTCACTGCGAAATTTCGACCGCTTGGGCAAACCCATCATGGCAGCGGCCCCGTTTTTCATCGACGACGCTGACGTGGGGATTGAGCGCATTGTACCAGATAAGCAGAATTACCGCTCGCAGATTATGGCTGTAGCGCTGGGGTTAGGGGATTTGATGACGATTGCTACAAAGGCGTATAAAGCTGGTTCTCGGGCTGCTGTGGATAGTTGCGCGGATTTTCCGAAGCTGGAGCATGTTGTGCGGGATGTGGATTTTGAGGGTTTTCATAGGGCGCATAGAGGTTAGATATGCTCTCACTTTGCTCCACTTCATACCTCACACTAACCCCAAATCAGTCTACTTGGAAACATGGTACCACGTCGCTGCCATGCTTTCCTGTCGCTACAGCGGCCCCGGTACTATACAATACTCGCGCCGCTTCACCTCGGCCCACCGCGTCCTCGACCTCGTTTCCAACGAAGGCATCGACGCGTTCCCCCCGCTACCGCTGGTACCGTATGCAATGTCCATGTCTACGACGGTGATATACCGTGCGTTGCATGATGGGGAGCGTGGGATAGGTGCTGCGTGTGAGGATTTGAGGCGGTGCTGTGAGGTGCTTGATGGGCTGGGGAGGAGGTGGACGAGTGTAAGGGGTGTGGGGAGGTTGGCGAAGAGGCTTTGGGGGTTATCGAGTCGGGGGCTCTGGATGGGTTGGTGGATGAAAATAGGGGTGGGAGAGATTCTGGCGCAAGAAGTATGATGGTGGTGGGTGCATGCTCTGTTGGTGTGCTTCCAGTGCATGATCAAACTTCGCCTGAAACTGTCGCCGTGACTGTGCAGGATAATACGACAACACTACCACAGGAACCACGTCTTCCCTACACCAACCAAGTCTTTCAGAGACAGCTGACGGAGATATGGCCGGGGATAGATACTTCCTATTCGCAGATTGACTGGACATTTCAGGATTGGTTCGATTGGGACTTACCTGGTAGTTTTGACAGTATGTCTTCATAATCATAAACCGCACACCCATCTCTCCGTGGCCCTTATTCGAAATAGATTTATGATATTAAGAATATCTCTGTGGTTACTATAACGCCACGCCAACCCCTCCACCGCGTCTATCCTCTCCTTTTCTATTTTGTCCATTCCTATCCCCTTCATTTCCAACGCTCCCACTTTCCCCCTGCCTCCTCTGCCCACCACCCACATCCCCCAAATTCAAACCATCCCTCTTCCCCGCATCCAACTCACTCGGCCTGGGAATCTCCCTACCCCCAATTTCCCAAACATTAGCCTGCGTCGGCATTTCATTGCCTAGCGGGACTTTTGCATCGTAAAATTGGTGGTGTTGGGGTGGTTTTTCGTCATTTTCGGATGAGTATCTGGGTGCAGATGCTATGACTACAGTTTGTGGTGAAGCAGAGGAGGACCATGGTGTTTGTTGGCCTTCGGCGAGGGGGGATATGGGGGATTGGAGTGTTCCTGATGGCGTGGTTCTTTGTTGAGGTGTTGCGGTGGGTGGGTAAGTCGTTTGTAGGGGTCTTGCTGGGAAAGTATTGTTGCTGTTCGTAGGCGGTGGTTGTGGGTATTCTGTCGAAGAAGACATGGTCGGACTTGCTTCTTTATCCGCAAGACTTGCGGTTTTAGACGACTTCTTCTTCCGGTGTCGAAGCAGGAGTAAAACAAAGATTCCGATCAAAGCCAATGCCGCGATTCCTCCTACTACCACGCCGGCGATTAGTCCGGTTGATGGTCCCGAACTGGAGTTCGATGATGATGGGGGATTCGCAATGCCGGTCGATGAACTGGACCCCTGCGTCGTCTTCGGCGTGCTCTCTGACGATGATACCAATCCAGTTGCAGCAGGAATTGTAACAACCACACTACTACTCCCCTCCCCCATCCTGCTCGAAGCTGTAACCTCCGCTGCAATACTCGTCGCATCCACCGATCCTCCAGTCGGCAACGCCCCAAGCACACTTTCCGCCACACTTTCAATCACCGCCGTCGGCACCGTAACACCCTTGCTCGACAGCACCGATGATACATCGCCCACGATACTCGATATAAAACTACCAATCTGCCTGCGCTGTTGCTCGTGAATACGGCGTACGCGGTCCGCGGTGATGTCACCAGCTGCGCGGCAGTGTTCGTTTGCCGTGGTTTCGATGAGTACGCGATCGGGATGCGATGGTGGGTAGGAGGCGTGGTTTTCGAGGCATGTGGTGAGGTAGAGGTGTTGATCGCAAAGACATGTTGAGTTTTGAGGGATTGTTTCGGGACAGGGGAAATGGGATTTTATGGTAGAGGTGCACGATGTCAATACACTAGATTGATGATATTAGCCTTTCTCCATCCAGAGATTCAACATAGAAATACCTTATACCCAGCATATCACCAAGCAAAGTTACACTTACAATTGCTCATTATTCCTCTCTAATTCTCCCAGTCTACTGGCACCAGTTAACCATACCCGCATCCCCGGTAAAAGTGTTAGTAGAACACCTAGCATGTCTCAAACCTTCACCTTTCACTTCATCGAGGAAAGAGGAATTGAAGCACAAGAAAGGGCAAGCCACAAAGCTCAACACCTTGAGCAAACCCCAGCTAGCTTCCTACCCAATACATACCCACCACCCATCCGCACCCCAGCTATTACAGACAAGAAAAAGGCGTGGCGACAAACCGCCGCACATGCCGATCTTCCGCATGACAAGGCAAGTAGGCAAGAGCACAAAAAACTCCCATCACACCATCGTAATTCCCCTTCCCCTCCCCTCTACCGCTCCAAGACCCGCATCTTCTGTCACAGAAACCTGTTCGCAATCGATGATGTAAGATATCCTGTGTGGCGTTTTACGTGGCGGTGCACCGACCGCATGTGTGGGGCACGCTTTGCTGCGCTAACGGGCCGGGAGATGGGGGTTTTGACAGTGGCATTTCACAACAGCAACATGAGGGTACGGCAGAAGGACTGATGAATGGTGATTGGTCACTATAGTATGTTGTGCTACTGGATAATTGCATGCATGCATGCACCGCCACAACTGTGCGTGGTACGGCTCATGTACGACGATAGTCGCGAGCACGTACGTATGCACATGTATGTGGTAGGACAAGAAGCAAGTAATACACTCGAATCGGAGTGAAATTGTATTTGGGGGGTATGATATAGATGCGAAAGGAATCAAGTCGAAAAAAAAGGCCTCGCTCGCTCCCTAAACGTGCGTACCAGGAAGAACGATAATAATGATGAGGCGTTCGGTGCGCTCCGTTCCGCTACGCTACAAAAGTGAAGTAAAAGTAAAGAAAACAATTGGGGTATTCGAAGCACCATATGCCCACATCTCAGCCCGCCCATTCCTCTCCCACAACCTCCCCACCTCGTCCTTCCCCCACCTGATAATCCCATCTTCATCCCTTGCCATTGACCCCCTCTCCATGCCCCTCCAACCTGCTCACCAACCGCTTAACTCCACTCCACTCCTCACTCCTCGTCTGCACGCCTCCCAAATCATCACCAACCTCAAACACCGTGACCACGCCATCCATGCCTCCCACTGCCACACGCCTGCCCTCATTGCGCTCCCAAGCCAACTTATTCAGACTGCGATTCATGTAGCCCAGCCCCGTCGGCATATTAGTAAAAGCGCCGCGTTTGCCATCACTGGGTTTGACAGACTGGACCGGAACCTCGATATCAACGTTGATGTCCCAGACTTCCAGGCTCCCAGCGCCGTCAACGAGGGCGAAGACGGAGGGTTTGACGGGTGACCAGCGGACGTCGTAGACGAGGTCTTCGCGTGCAATGTCGAGGACGGGTGTAACTTGTTGGGTAGCGCCGGGGAGGGTGGGGTTGGTCGCGCCTGTTGCGGCTGGAGGACGGACTTTCCAGAGCTTGACGCTCCAGTCGACGCTGGAGGAGAGGACGAGGTCTCCGAGGTCGATTTGGCCCTTTGCAGGGTGGAAGTCGAGGCTCATGACGGGCGCGGCGTGGCCGGCGTACTTGACTCGACCGTCTACACCGGCCTTTGCGCCTGCGCGGTCATAGCGATGGCAGGGGTAGATGGAACCTTCTTCTGTGCCGGCGAGGAAGTAGGTGGGATCTGACTGAGGAAAGGCAATGGCGGTTACGGCCATGTCGTCCGTCTTTGCAGGTGGCGGTGAAGTCAGTTCCAGGAACTCTTGTGGTTGGGAGAGCATGTCGACAGTCCAACCACACACGACACCGTCGGTTGAACACGAGATGATGTTGTTTGCATTTTGTGTTCCGACAATGTCAAGTGAGTAGACTGGGTGGGTATGTCCCGAACCTGTGAGCGGTGTCTTTTGTACCGGTGCAGACTTTGCGCGAGTATCCCATAGCAGCACTTGACCCGAGTATGCACCACCAACAATGAGGTTTGGATGGAAGGGAGAGAACTTTGCAGTGAGGATATCCGACTGGGCATGGAATATGTACTCAGGTCGGTCATGCATGTGCAAGTTCCAGACTTGTATGAGACCGTCTGGGTCATGCGGCGCCGACGGGTTCTTCGTATAGGATGCGAGGACGAGTTCTGGAAACTATCAAGCATGTTAGTGACATGGCAATAATACAAAGCAGTATCTCATACCTTTGTTGAGAAGCCCAGATCAGAAATCATCCTCTTCTTGCTCCACCGTTCGTCCCAGAACTGTGCAATCTCCTTTATCCGCCGACCCTTCTTGCCGCCACTCGAGCCATAGCCCTCGTCGTCATCGTCGACACCCACACCACCATTTGCGTAGTCTGCTAGGATATCGTATCCCAACTGCTGGTCGAGCGCGCGTTCAAGTACCTTTGTACTCCTCTCTACGAAGCCGATGAACTCTTCTGAATTCTCCACGGCGGTCAATTCCTCATTCGTAAGGGTCTTGAATGGAAAGTTTTCTTCTGAGCCTGGCTGCGGAGCACCATCCTGGGGCGTTTGTTGGGCGGCTTTGATCTCCTCCTCAATCTCCTTGCGCAGCTGCAACCGAATCTCTTCGTCCTTTTCCTTTTGTCTCCGGCTCAGCCTCTTGCTCTTCGGTGAACGGGTGGGGCTCTCTTCACGCTCCGTGTCGCTGCCTCCTACACCTCGGTCCTTTGACGGACTCCAGTCTATGCATGCCTGAACACCCTTGCTGTACGTGATAATCTCCTTTTCCTTCTTGACTTCGTTGGTCACCTGGCCGTCGAACTCGTACACTGTCGCTAACGGGCCTATGGATAATGTTTGCATCTCCCGGTCCACCATACCGGCCGAGGGATGGAAGCTCGACGATTCATTGTCGCTACTAAGTTGACCTGCACTGACAACTGAAGTTGGCCGGGTCGCTCGGCCGGGGCCTGCTGGAGAGCCAGGTTGGGTAGAGCCGGGCCTGCTTTCCCCCAGAATGCTATTGATGAGGTTGGTGACATCGGTCCTGCGGTCGAGATCTTCGCTACGTCTGGGTGTTGGTGAAAGGACCTGACATGCGGGTTAGTTGCTTGCTCGGTAACCACCAGAGTACGTGTCCCTACTTCTCCCAGAGGACTACCGGTCATAGACTGCCTACTCGCACTTTCGGCTCTTCTTAGTTCGCGCTGGCGCTTCAGCTCAGCGAGTTTGGCCTTTTTGGCGAGAATCTCCTCCCGCCGTTGCTGCATTGTGGACTCCATGGCGGAAGATGTGGGAGGGTGGGATGGAACGTCAGGGTTGCGAGACAGACAAAGTCAGTCACGATGACGGCAAAACCAATTCGTACACCGTGCGCCTATCGCTCTTTATCCACCCCAAGGTCTTTGAGTTTAAAAAAAAAACACAAGAAAGAGAGGGCCGGGTAAAGTAAGCAAGCGCGTCTTCGTAAGTTGTGTTCCCCGTCGCGCCAAGCTGTTGTTCAGGGACGAGGGCACTAGCTCGCAGCGAGCAATCCCGACCAAATCTTGCGCCCAGGGCCAACCTCAACTTTCACAGCTCCAACGCCCAACATCCCGCATCCCGCCCCGACGTCCTCGTCCACCTCTCCGGACCCCACAAAGCGGTGTAGTCATCATCGCTGATCCGGAACATCTGCCATTGGACATATACGAGCCCGCCCGCGCTCCTCCAAAGGTCCCCTCGCACATCACAAAAACAAAAGCCGTCACCATGTCTACGTCAGTCGGTGTCAATGTACGCTTTCCAATTCCCTCTGGAACACACACACACATACACACACAAGTCTTTTCGCACCTCACTTATCACGGCGATTTGTCCGAGACTATGTCGTGCGAGACAAGGCATGGCAGAGATGACAGCATCAAAAAGGCTAATTTATCCTCCACAGGTGCTCCGATGGTCCGCACTCGGCTTCGGAGTCTTCTACGGCGCCTACCACCAACTCTCGTTATCCGCCGCCGACCGAGCAAAGGCGGCACAAAAGGACTGGCAACACAAGGAATCGCTCATTAGGCAAGCGAAAGAGCAATGGGCACGAGACCACCCTTCAGAACAGCCAAAGTCTTCGGGAGGTACGTCGGTCCAAACGCCATACATGGGCTGTTGCAAAATCCCTTCACAACAACCACTGAGAAGACATGTGTGTGTGCACTGGCTAACTAGTCGACAACAGCAAGCGTGGACCCAAAAGACCCCAATGCCGACCTCCACGCCCTCCTCGGCATAACCGACAAATAAACGCAACCTTCGCTTTCGACAAAGAAGAACTCGGTTCCCCATGTGTGAGTTAGCACGGGGCATCAAAGCGGCCGCGTTATCCTCACCCCACGCCGGTTGAGTGGTGGGAAACAAGTAGTAGTCAATAGTGGTACGAACAGCTACGAGATACCAAATCTTCTGTACTCTGTACCTTCATGTACAATATAGACGACAGGTTTTGGTTCGAGGTCACGGTTTTTCTCCAATTCTCCAATACAACATACATATACATGTGCTCAAGTTGCGAGTTTGGTGGACTAACATGTTAAATCACCACCACGTCATTGTCCCCCAGCCCCACCACCACAAGAACACAATCTTTACATGTCTCAAGACGATATATTCTATACACGGTTTCTCATCTGTATGTCTGTCTGTCTCTCGTCTGGCGCACGCATCCGCAGGTAACGTAACTATATGCTTACATGCACACCACACACGCACACAAGCCATGGCAGAACCAAACCCAGAACCAGACCAAAAACGAAAGAAGAAGCGGAGCCACACACAAAAAAAAACGCCCTGTAACCCTTTACTAGTAGTGAAAACAATAGCAAGTAGGGTGACAGAAGAGTAGAAATGAGTTGTAAACAAGCGTTGTAGAAGAGGGGATAGCAAAAGTGAATTGCACCCCTCTGCATACGCTTTCGTGAGCCTTTCACTCTTTTGATCCTTCCCCGCCGAACCAAACCGACCTACGCCAATACCTGGATACACCAGCCGGCGAAGAAAATGGCGAGGGGGAAACGAGAGTGGAAAAGTACCCGTCGTAATTGCACACGTCTTCCAAAAAAAAAGCCTACACTGACTAGAACACCATGACGATGATGGTCCCGTCCGTTCGTTTCAATTATCCAAACAGTAACCGTCTGTTTTCTTATTCTTGATTTTACAAAACCTCGCCCACAATCTTGGCTGCCTCCTTGTACGTCTTGAGCAGCTTCTCGCACTTCTCGCGCTCGGCTTTGATGGTATCGTCCTCGTACAAAAGTTCCTGGAACAGATCTTCCTTATACAGCGTTGAGACGAGCCTATTTTGTACTGCGTCCTTGGAGTGGTTGACGAGAAGATGCATAATGGCCTTGGGCACTTGGTCCGCCACTGTCTCACGGACAATGTTGAAGTATGACGAGATGAGGCGGCGGATGAGCTCCGTCTCGAGGGCTTCGCGTTCCGTAAGAGCTGGTGCCTGTTCAGGGTTTGATGGCTGTTGAGGGTTAGTATATGGATAGAACATCACTAAGATTGTGGACTTACAAAGCCGCCTTCGTAGTTTTCTTGAGGTCCCACACTTGGACTTCGAGGAGCAGAAAACGCAGCACTCAATGGGGCATCATAGTCATCCGAAGAGTCCGGAGGCATCATAGCCAGAACATGTGCAGGCTGCTTGTTGTCGCCTCTCCGAATGCTTTGTGCAAAACTGGGTTCACTGTTTTGGCTGACGTGCCGGCTGCCGGGACGGTTGTCAAGAGCTGCCTGTGCCGCCTGTTGTGGGTTGGCATACGCATTGTTGCTGTCTTTGCTGAAAAAGTAGTTCAGGAAACTGTCGCGTGCAGTGCCGGGAGGTGACCGGTTGCGGCTGTTAAGTGCTGCTGTTGTACTTTGCGAGCCGTTCATCATACGTCCAACCGCTGGTGACATGCTGCGGCTGGTCTGGGACTGGTGTTTTCGGAGAGGAAGTGCTTTCAGTGTTTCACCACCTTCGCCCTCTTCGTTTGACTCTCCGTTGGTACCGTTTTGCAGTTCTTTTATCCTCCTCTGTTCTCGCCTCTTCTTCTCGGCCTCCATTGCAATCTTCTTCTCCCGTTGCTCCTTGTCGTTGATGACAGAAGACATGGCGGCCGCAGCCCCAAGGAAGTTGGGGTGGTTTGTGTTGATGTACGCTCTTTGAATGTCAATGAGGGAGGCAACATATCCAGAGCAAGGGCCAAGTTGTTCTCGCAGAAGATCAGAAACGACCTCGATGAGCTTGCCTTGCAGCCTTGGGTACCTGGTCAACTCGGTGGAGCCGCAGGTATGGCAGATCTTGATGAGCTCTTCGTATACAAGTTCTACACAGCGTTGACTGGGAATTTCCAAAAGCTTAATCTGAGGCTTCACGAGAAGATCAAAAGCCAATTCAGGCACGAACAGACTTGGACGGGGACCGGTCGAGTTGCGAATAGCCGTCCGGATGTCCAGCACGGAAAGGTTCTGAGTGGGGTCGACTTGCTCGAGAGAGTTGCCAAAGACCGAGTTGAAGATGTAGTATATCCGTGCACCACCGCACAGCTCCTTGGTCGAGATTTCGGTCGAGGTACCGTCAATGGATGAGATGAAGGAAGAGGCAAAGCGGGTCATGAGCTGGAGAATGAGGGAGCCACGGTGCTCTTTGCCAGTGAAGGCAACATCACCGTAGCTTGCAAGCTCTTGTTGTGTTTGTCCCATGAGAGTGTTGAGGCGGGCCTTGATGTCGGGTAACCGGTCACGGATGTGAGCCATGAGGGTCTGGTTAAGGCTCTTGGCAAGCAGTTGGGTACCACATCGGTTTGCCATATTCCGGTAGGCAGGGTGGTGTCTGAAAAAGTCGCGCTCAGCCTGAAGGGCGTCGGAAAGCGACTTGTTGCCCTGGATGTCCTGCTGTGATCGGTTGACAATACCAATGAAACCAAGTTTGAGGGGGTATACACGGCCGGAGAGAATGTCCATGGCGTTTGTTCCATGGTCCATGAGATCCAACTTGGTAAGGACACCAATTGTCCTCTTGCCCATGGGGTCGACATGTCTGGCCAACTTGAGAGCTTCCGAGTTGACGAGATCGACATTGGCGGGGGAGACGGCGAGAATGACACTGTTGGGCTTCGCAATGTACTCGGTGATGAGATTCCGCGTCTGCTTCTCGATATCCGAGGGCTGGTCGCCAATGGGCACCTGCAGTAGTTAGCTCAATGTGCCTGGCAAAAAGTTACAATCCTTCACCCACCTTTGTCAAACCAGGCAAATCAACCAGCGTCAAGCTGAGCACGTGCGGCGAGTAGATCTTGAGGTTTATAGGCTGCCTGTTGATGCCCTTGTTGTTTCCTGCTATTCTCGACGTCTCGTTCTCAATCTCGCGCTTGACGTCGGCAAAGTCGTAGAAGCGCTGGCCGGGAATGTGCAAGAACTCGCCCCACTCCTGCTGACTAGCAACGCTCGCTGGGGTATGTGGGACGTGGACCTCGTCATCGTCGTCTTCGTCGCGTTCACTTGGGAGGTTGATGAGTTGCAGAATGAGCGGTCGGCGTGTGACGATGCCGCTGCCACGGGGGAGGAAATCTTTGCCGACAATGTTCTCGAGCACAGATGATTTTCCCGACGATTGTGAACCGACGACAACCTGTGGGGGTCAGTATTGGAGTATTTGTCTGCGTGGCATCCTCGTCGCTTCATAAAATCTGCTCTGCGCTCACCGCATTCACTTTGCTGGCTGGGGCGCACGTACAATCTGGGGTAAATCTAGGGAATCATTTCCAATCGTGTTGAAGACCAAGTCCTGCAGCCTGTTGACAATGTTGAGGAGCTCCTCGCCCAGCGACGCCATGGCGCTGGTTTGTGTGTGAGTCGTTTCTTCGCTGCTTAATAGGCCGAGTAGTGGTTGAGCAGCCAGACAACACTACCAGAGGTTGTGAAAGCTGGAGGACGAGTTGAGGGGGGGCAGAAGCGAGCTGCGGACGATGCAGATATTGTGTCGGCGGAGTTGACGTGGCTGATGGGTGCTTCGTTGGGAACAGAGGCTCGTGATGGGACTGCCTTTGCTGCAGCTCCGTCGTCACTTCGCTTGAAAGTTCCAAGGTTTGATCATGAGCACGTGACACCATCGCAATCCCCGCCCCACGTCCATTTCACACGTCTCCTTAATTTTACAAAACGCAGTAGATGCTTTTCGCATAAAGGAGAGACGGCGCGGACTACGTCTACAAGCACACCCGTGCTGCACATTGTGAGCACGAGGCTGCCCACGGTCCTTGGTCGCGAGCCCTACGAACGCCACTACACGCGACGTTGCCGACGCATGCAGGTCGGCTCCAAGGTCCCAATATGGTACACACAACGCTGCCGCTGTCGTAGACCAGGACCAGGACCAACGTATGCAGACAAGCCGAAGAGTTACACGGCCAGCTCATCGCGCCAGGTCAGCACTTTTGCGTGATGCGGGACTGGGCCCTGCCACCTGGACAGAGACTGGGGTACAACGCTTGCAGCACCACCTAACTTACAGTAGCGCACACATGTCCTTACCGTACACTACCGGTACACCAACTTCGAGTACTTATCGCATCGCCCGAGAAAGCACCACAGTAAACATGCCCGGCTCTGGCTCGCTTTCGGGTATTGTCGGACCCTCGGCGACTTCCCAGGCACCAACGCGACCGCTATCGCTCCAAGCTCACCTTATCTCTTTGTACAGCGTCGGCCAGGCGCGACAGCACTGAATTATCAAAGAGCTTCCCCAGCCCATATCTCCGCACCTTGGGGAATGCACTACAAATGCCACACACCGCAATGCATTCTAGGACTGATTTGGTCTACCCAGTACGCAATCGCAGCGTCCAACACCAGCATCTCCCTGTATAGGCCGATAGGTGCGAATCTGTCTGACTGAAATATGGTCTCCTGATTGTCTTTCTCTTCCGAAGGAAGCCTATCGACATGATAAGACTGTTATCAGACACCGTGAATAAAGGGAGAAGGGGCATCTGACTGCAGTACAAAGGTAACGTGCCCTCGCTTGTTTGTCAACCGGTCACTATCTATCGTTGCACAACTCCTCTTCAATTGCATCCTATAAATCTGTCTCAGGCTCTCTACTGCTCTCCACATCTCCTACTCTAACCATCCCCCTCCGACGCCTTTCATGGCCTCGGAGTCTCGCCTCCTCACTACTACCGAAGATCAACACAACGACGTCACAGTCGGAACCATAACATGTACCGCACCCATCCCGTTTGGAGGAGACGAGCAATGGCTCTATCTACCCGCAACCAAAAAGTTCGACTTGTCGCGGGGAGCAGAGCAAAATATGGTCATCGAGTGCGATGAGGAAGGGCGCCATCACACTGGCTTCATGATCAACCCCGGTACCTCAGTCTTGATCATCGTCGATATGCAAAACTATTTTGTCCACCCAATCTATCGCGATCATGCAGCAGGGCTTGCCGCGATCGAACCAACCTTGAAAGTTATCGAGAGATGTAGAAAGGAAGGAATCCAGATTGCATGGCTCAACTGGGGAATCACCGACCATGACCTGAAGAAGATGGCACCGGCTATCCAAAGAGGCTTCAGCAAGAGTTTAGGATGGCATGTTGGGTTGGGCGCTGAGCTACCTGATAAGCAAGGAAGATGCCTGTTCAAGCGCACATGGAACGCCGCTTTATACAAGCCGTTCCGAGCAGTCGCTCAACCCGGTGATCTCTTTTTTGATAAGACGCGGATGAGCGGTCTGTGGTCTGAGAAGGAGCCCCTGCACGAGTATATTCGAGCATCCGGCAAGCAGACTCTATTGTTTGCTGGTGTCAATACCGACCAATGCGTCTTCGGCACTGTATCCGACGCTTATTCCTACGGATGGGATTGCATCCTACTCGATGACTGCACCGGCACTATGACCGGCCGAGGAGCCCAAGAGCTTACAGAGTATCAGGTTTCTCAAAATATGGGTTTCGTCACCAACAGCAGTGCTTTCTGCAACGCCAAGATCGTTGACCGCTCTGATGGCTACTGAATGTATTGATTTCTTTCCATCGGCCGTCCTTCACCATCGATTTTGACCGTGCTATCCGAATACCCGTTACAGTAAAAATAATTGAATGCATCTACATTACAATTCAACGCATCGTCCTTATCTCCTGGTTGTCCGTGCCCAATCAAGTTTGAGTTGCCGAAAAAAGAACGTTGATCTGCAAAGTTGAGACGCGAATGACGACAGTTGAGTGGGGAAAGCTTATTGCAGCAACTACCTCATGAAATGTCATGATCCTCTTCAACTCTCAATGAAAAGTGCTCGATTGCATTTAATACAGCTCTCGGCGCAACACTGAATCTTGGGGAAGAGTCTAAAATCACAATTAACTCATCTCGACGACAACATGTTCCCCCAAACTCCTGTCGTTCTCGCGTGCATGCTGCAGCTCTGCGGAACTGCAGCCGCGCTACCAACCCAGCAAGCACCACTCCTACTCAATGGCCCCAAAAACGTTCAAGCCGTTCGGTCCAAGTACGTCCATTGCGTCTCCCACTACAACCACTAATCCACTAACCAACCACAGGCTCCAACACGCCGAAATAATTCCCACAGGTACCACGACCTACCCGTCTCAGCCTCGCATCTACTAACCAAACCCCAACCCCCAGTCATCGATGACTTCCTCCCTAGCCTCACCCTCTCCATCACATGGCCCTTCGCCCACGCCAGAGTCGGCAACACAATCCCCCCCGCAAACCTCACACACCAACCCACCGTGTCCCTGCACGACGACACAAGCCCCGATGGCAAACACATGACCTCGGATATGCCATACGTGCTCACACTCACGGACCCGGATGCGCCGTCGCGCGATAACCCAGAATGGAGCGAGATGTGCCATTGGATCGTCACCAACCTTACAACCGCACAGCAGACGTTTTCGATACTACCGATCCCGGAGTTTGGGCTTAGTGTTGAGTCGGAAAAGGACGAGGGCGAGGGCCAGGACGGGCTAGAGGATGTGGTAGAATACAAGCCACCAGGTCCGCCGCCGCAGACGGGAAAACATCGATATGTATTTTTGGTGTTTGCGCCAAAGAACGGAACGACGGAGCGATTGACTTTGAGTAAGCCGCAGACTAGGAGACATTGGGGGACGGGTAGGGAAGGCGGTGGGGTTAGGGAGTGGGCGAGGGCGAATGGCTTGGTGCCTGTTGCAGCGAATTTTATCTATTCGGAGAATGAGGAACAGTAGGGGTTTGGTTGGAAGGCGGGAGGGGGAGGTTGTAAGATGTATCAGTTGGGTTGGAGAGAAAAATGCATGGTCAGCTTAATGGGCCGTATACGCGGCCAGAGGCCAGTAATGATTGATGGCGTTGGCTGGTTGGAGTTACACCTAACGGGTTCAACTAATCATAGTAATTGAGAACATACATATATCCTCATCTATCGTATTACAATGACATCACCAGAGACAGGTATCACATGCAAGAGGGAAAAAAAGACAACAGAGACCAAAATGACACACACAAGAGCATATATATTTCTACATCTGACCAACTTGATCAAAAATAATTCATACCGCATGATAAGGAACCGTTCTTCCCCCCGCTTCGCCCACGCTCCCCGACGTCCGACAACTCGGCGGCTCACTCAACCCCTCGTCGCCGGGCGCCACCTTGCAATCCTCCATCTCAATCGCACTCGTAATAAACTGCGGGTCGTCACTGCAATCCTCTCTCTGCTTGCCCAGCCCACCGTTGATATCCTCCTGGCTCTCGGTGCGGCGGAAGATGTCCCTGAAACCGCGGGGTATATGTGGCGAAGCCACGGGGTCTGGTTCGGGCCAGTAGACGCGCGAGTGCTGCGAGGACGACTGGTGGTGGTGTGGTCTAGTAGTGTTTGAGCGGGGGTCTCCGTAGGGCGCTGTTGTTGTTGTTCCGGTGTAGGTGTTTGAGTTCCAGTTGCGTAGGTTGAAGATGCGTTGTATGAGGGGGTAAGTGAGGGGGAGGTTTGCGCAGAGGATGGCGGTGTAGGATTCGCGGAGGTACCAGATTGTCCACTCTGTGCCAAAGGGGTGGGTGAAGGAGTAGTATTTGTTGAGGGCGGCGGCGACAATGGTGAAGGCGCCGATGCAGAAGATGAAGAAGAGGATGCATTTTGTTTTCTTGGGGAGGCGCACTTTGAAGAGGAGGGGCATGGGGATCAGGATGATGATTACGTCGCTGGTTATGTTGAAGATGGCGTTTGTGATGAGGTGGTTGGTTGCGGCCGAGCATTGTTCTAGAGGCGAGGGGGGTGGTTTGTTAGTCGAGGGGGGGTCATTTGTAGGAGGGTGGGCGGACTTGACTGTGGGGGGACGGCCCAGTATTGGTTAAAGGGCCTGCACCATACACCGAGATACAACACTTCCATGACAATGAATGATATACCGACGTAGACGGCAGTCCAGATGACGATTTTGTGTTGGGGCAGGACCATTGTCATGCGGTTGTACATGATGAGCAGACAGGCCTTGACCAACCAAACGGTGAGGAGTTGCATATGCTCCACCACCAGGACGAGCTTGGAACCATATACTCGATTTTTTATTTCTGCCTGGGTATACTTTGACACATCGTCACCGGGCGGTATCAGGTTGCTACTGGTCTTTGCAACCTCATGCATGATGGTAATGAGCACAGTGTCTGTCGCCTAAAACAGTCAGCATATGGCAACTGCCCCAAGGCTACGGGTCACCACCAACCATGGCAACAAGGATCAAGTAATCATCTGCTTGCAGCAACTTCCATGACCCACGATGTAACCGCCGCGAAATCAGGCGTACAATGACCACGATCCAGCAGACGCCATAGAATATCCCAGCCTCGGGATCTAGCACTCCCATGGGCATTTGGTTGGCTCAGCAGCCGGCACTTGTCGCGAGGGGATGACGTTGGGGTCCAGCAAGCAAGTGGCCTAGTGTGTGCGTGCGTGTGTGTGTGTATGTGTGTGTGTCTGGGGTGGAGCTGCTTCGGGGATCTTGGGAGTCGATGCCGAGTAGCCAAGTCCAGGTGTAACCTTGGAAAAAAAGGTGTTTGTGAAAAAAATAGTGTTTTCCGGGTCGCGTCAGGAAAGCAAACACCAGGTATTAGGCATACATAAAAAAAGTTGCTAGCGGGAGCCGGTCATCCGGTTTGCTGCAGTCTTCTTTTGTGCAATGGTCAAGCGCGGACGTGAGCGTAGTATACACTCGGCATTACTTTGTGATGGCGGCGGCTTTGGTCACCGGGAACTTCATAGACGGTGACTATGGCGCTGGGATGTTGCTTGGGGGCGTATGTCGCTCTGGGGTTGTCGCTATCGGCTGCGTGGGGGGGGGGGGGGGGGGGGTGGGTCGCTCTGGGGTAAAGCTGCGTGTTCAATGATTTGTTTTTCCTCGAGTCGGGGGTATGTATGCAAAGTGAAGAAGGGTTGCGCAGTGAAAAGAGTGAGGTTCCCTGGGGGACCCACGAAGATCGTGCCTAGGACACCCAGGGAGCTGGAAGCGCCCCCCTCTGATGGCCATTGTGCGTTTGCGTTTGCGAGATCTGCGCAAGGCTCCATAATACCCAGCTTTGACACTGGTGGGTCCGTCCCATGTGGTGCACTTACCGGTATGTGAAGTCCTTCCAACCCAAGTTTGGGGTCAGGGCCGCGGTATTATGGCAATGCAGCTTCTACCGTACTTGGCTACAGACCGGAACTTTCCTGCGACCACTACGGTCGAAGAACAGATTCACGTTGTGGCAAATCATAAATGTGCAACGGCATGGCCAAGCTCTTCATCGTTACAAGTGTTGCAGATTGCGACTTCCAACGTCGCTTGTGCAATATGCGTGAACCGTAGAGGGCAACATGTCCTATTGGATGTCCTATATGCACTTGGACTCAACGAGGAAGTTGTGTTGAGAGGTGCAGCGGGACGCCTGAAGCTCGGAGAGCTGAAGCCGACAAGAAAACTTGTGATCACGCCTATCGAGTCCGGTTGGCGACATGTGTCGGTCGGGAGCAACGGGCGCTCCGGCCACGGACGTGGCTACTATAGACGGAAGCCATGGAAAAGTGTAATTCCCAAGCTTCCATCAATGGCACGTGTTCAAAGGCTGACGGTACGGGCGGTAGGGCCAAAGTGCACATGGCACCGCTGCGCGCGATGCCCACGTGCAGGGTGAACCCTTGAAGGGAGTTGCCGTCGTCAAGTCTTGGCAGCCCTGGAGACTAGCCGCCCCGTCAAAAGTCTGTCATCGAGATCAAAATGCGGTAATTCCAACCTCAATACACGACTCGTGTGTGAGGCTGAGGCTGAGCTTGTTTGCGTCAATGCGTGCTGAAACACTCTGACCAACAACAGCGCTCAAACGGCCCTGACATGTGAAGGGCGCAAACACTCTTAGCTAATCGGTACTACCCTCCTCGCAAACTACACCAGAAACACGCCGCAAATCAATGCGGTAACAGTATAATTATGTGGCATATTGCAGTTAAAACAGGCTCTATTTCTGAGTCTTACTTAATGTGTGACGACAAGGTACTTTACAAATCCTCCACCCCACGCCGTTTGAAACTCGTCCTCACTACCCTTGCCCCAGGCCCCTCCAGAACGTTTGGACCTCTGCACCAACATCTCGCTGCACCCTGCCCTCCTGCCAGACATCACCCTGTCGCTCCAGCATGTCACTCCACTCCTTCAGCAAGTCACTCCTCCTTGCCCGTCCCGCGAAATGCACCAGATAGTCTCCTCTTCTTACATTGTATTCCTCCAACCCCTCTATGTTTTGTCTTGTGTCGAACAAGTTTGCTCCGCCTTCCTCATATCCGTTGAACCAGTGTTGCGGTACGTATTGTGCTTGGTCTTTGAAATGGTCGGTACGAAGGACGTGCTCCATGGCGGATTGTTCGGTATAAGGTAGGTCGACATCAGGCCTGTAATGCCTGAACGCGAGAATGGCAGTGAAGAGGTCAATGGCCCAAGTGTTGACGCGAATCATGAAGATGCCGTTGTTGAGGCCGTTCCAGTCTTTAGTAACGAGCATGTGCGTCTCATTCTTCGCATGTTTCTCTGCATCATCGTCGCGGCCCCACCACGAACCGCGAAGCGATTTGTCTGACGGCGACAGAAAACTGGTTATCGGTCGACATTGGTCGAGGATGAGCGTGTCGCGATCAACCCATTGTATCCATTCCAGTCGATCCTTCTCGGGCTTGAGCATCTCCTGCATCAGAAGGTCAAGTATGAATGCTGGCTTGTTCCACAAGTCATCGACCATTGCATCGCACATGACCCTGACCTCTGTGCCATGGATCAGAGCGTGAAGGAGATGTGTCTGTAATGCCCTCTGGTAGTGTTCCTGTGGCTCGCCAAATTGCGCTGTGACGGTCGCGACGCGCGCTCTTCCCGTCGCGAATGGCGAGTACTTCCGACATATAACGCGCTTTGCTGCAGCTTCTTCGAGCAACTGGGGCGATGTTTCCGGTAAACATTTCGAGTCGCCGTGGGAAGCAAATTGCGGTTTTGGGCGCGTATGTGGTCTGCGATACGGTACAGGAAAGGTGTTCAAGGTCGGCATATGATACCAAAGGACAATGGGGAAGCCAATGAGAAAAAGAGAAAGCCATACGAAGAATTTACTGGTGAGAAATCTCGGAGATGTATACATTGCTGGTAACGACAGGAGGAGGATCTCAAGGAAAATGATGACAAGTGTCAGGCTGTGTTGTTTCGCTTATCCGACCCAGCCTTATTTAAAGAAAGAAAAAGGGAGTCGAGACGGGGTAGTGAGGTGATCCAAGATATACCCAAGGAATCAAGCAAACAAGATGACGAGTCCTGCGACCGGTTAGTCGCCTTGGAAACTACAACGGCCACACAGGCATGCCCAGACGTTCTCGTACTTTTGCGCCCGGATTTCCCACGGCTACCCCAGAATACCCATACTGACGTTTCCATCACAAAGCTTGACGCTGCTTATCTTCAGCACACAGACTACGATCTCCCATGTATATCAATATTTGTACTAGCTGTTCGGGCCGCTAGCTTAGTGGCTTGCTAAAATTACCGCCTGCGCAGCGATCAGACTCGACAGTCAACAGTTGGTAGACAGGAGGTACAGCCAACAATTGTCCACGGATATGGTGGGATATACCGCTTAGCACTTGTCTAGGTCTTCTTGGGGCATATCCAGCGTCAGAACTCCGCATCGCCATCATGATCGACGAATTCGAAACCTCGCTCATAATTCCACGATCTGACGGCAGAGTGCCATCATGGACGAAGTTGTCTGCTCGGGGAGAATTCTTGGCTGATCGGACTTCTTGGCTCATCAGCAACAGCGTCGCGCCCTGTGCCGCTGAAACGTGTTGAATTCTCCGACTTCATGCTTGGCTGACAGAAATACGACATGGATACGAACTACTCTTAGTGAACCTTGGCGACTACCGCAGCTGAAGTGCATGATTTGCACGGTATTTGCTAAGCCTACTCAGCCTTGCGCAGTGTTAAAGGGGATCTGTTGCCAATAAGCAAAGTATCACGATAGTACCATGATAGACTTTGGTGTACCTTGGCGACTGCCGCCCCTGATATGCGCTGAGCCTTTCAGTGCGCCTCAGCCTCCGCGATGTTGGGAGTGTTTCGTCGCCAGTAGGCTGGGCTTTGCGATAGGCTGACAATGTTGCTAAAGTTATGCGGTTATGCGTTGTATGAAAATTGTTGGAGTAATAATCTGCTGACACCTGTGCGAGGTGTGTAGGTGGATGAATGAGTGAATGTGTGGACCCGTGTTGGACTGTTGACTGCACACCGGCCTTTGACTGTGTTGCATGTCGAGATGGATAGATGCACAGAATAGCTTGTCATTGTCAACTTGCAGAACCTAAAATCGCAGAACGGGTGCGACAAAGGGACGAACAGCGCTGACGCGATGCAATACTCATATCGCTTGGTGGTGCGCTGCCCGGCTATGATCGGCAACGTCATCGTCGTGCCCCACCTTGTCGCCGAAGAGTCCTGCCCGTTCAACCTCGCTTTCCTACCGCATCGTCCATTTCAATCGTCAATATTAATCATAGAATTGGTCTCTCTTCCATCAAATCAGCAATTCCAGCCTCATCTTCAGTCGTATAGTGGTTAGTATTTCCGCTTGTCATCGTCTACACGACGACAAGTTCGCGGGAGACCTGGGTTCAATTCCCAGCTGGAGAGCATTGCAAGTTTCTTTTTTGCTCGATGGGGGGGATGGGAAAAAATGATCGTGTGCGCACGGAACATCTCTTTTTGCATGCTAGACATGTCGGCACCTACCTGGGTAACGTAAAATACATGACATACTAGTGTACAAAGGCTATTACAAGCGCCAGACACACTTAGTGAATGTACGTAGGCAGGGCAGCTTCTAGTACGATATATGTCTGGGCCCGCACGTAGATAGTTCTTCTTCCTTGAGGTACACAATACTATTCTGCACCATAGAGAATTGTTCCTCAAAGGGATAGCCCATAACAGACCTCTTGTACTGGTATTTGCTTGGTTTTCTATAGCTTTTCCAAGAAGATCGCTTCTCTGTCTTCTCAGAGAACAAACATACACTAAGCGAGTGGTACACGGCCACTTTTTTTGAACTTCTGGGAGTGACGCTCTTTTGTTATTTTGATTGTGGTAAATACCCTCTTAACAAGACTGGCTCCATATTAGTGCAAATGTTTGCGAGACCAAATTCGAACAGGATTATTGTGTACTAGAGGCTGTCCTGTCTATATACATTCACTAAGTAAGAACTGTCACTTGATAAGTATAAGGTGTTGGGATAATACCTTGACTACTTTCTTATACTGCTATTATAAGTACTGCGTTGTGAAAATCTGCTACTATGCATTGATATCACTTTCCTATAATTATTAGTGCAAATATCTTTTGTTGATAAACCTGGCGTTGTTGCGTGCATCGCGATACTAGATCGTAGGGGCTATTTTTGTCTCTTTCTTACGGACACCGGGGTGTGTTATAGAATACCCGAGGTGTGGATAAGCACCTGATAAGTAGATATTGTGGCTTACAAAGTGTGAGGTGTTCGGATCGGACGTTAACTGCTTTCTTATACTGCTGTTACAACGGCGCTGCGTTGTGAATGAAAAATCTGCTGCTACGCATCGCTATCACGTCTTTGTATTCACAAAAGGTGTCTGCCGCGTAGCATGGAATCAGCACCTGTTTCATACACATGTAAAAGTGATATTTCTATGAATTACCTCGCAAGGAGAAAAAGAGGCCAGGGGAAGGTTTAACTTCTCAGAAATCATACTCGCTACCATCATCATCAAACGCAGCTTCGTCCAACGTAGCAGCGGCATTTGCCGCATCAAGAACTGACGCCGTTTGCTCAATGACAGGCTTTTTCCGCTTCCATCTCGTCAAAGAGTCCAGCTCGCGGTATATAATTCTCTTGGACCAAGTCAGCGGGTTAGAATTAGAATCAAAGTCTTCGTCCAGATGTAAGCGTTCGAGACTCAAATACGGTAGGGCGAGCAAGTGCTCCTGCCACTTTTTGAACAACTGATCCACCTGTTGCAGCTCTTTCCGCACAGCAGCTCTCTCCGCGACGATTTTGTTGAGAGCATCTCGATTGCGGTTGGGCATGGATGCTTCTTTTCGGAGTAGCATGAGTGTTCGAACGGCGTGGCGTTCGGCAAACTCCATCTTGCGGTAGGCGCCCTCAAGGAGGAAGTATGTATGCTTTGTTCCAAAGTGTGCTCATGTGGTCAATCTTCCAGATGGTTCTGCAGTCTTCGGGGTGGTTCTGGTCTAGTTTGGAGCGGAAGCGCTTGCGTCGAATGTGTCCAAGACTGTCTTCCAGATGGTTGTAGGTGTATCCATCTTCTTTCGTTTCCTCCATTAGCAACTTGAGGGCTCTCTCTTCTCGGAAGAAGTTCCTCAGCATAAGCTTCCAGTTAGTGGCTCGGATGAAGAGGCCATTTCCGGGTTCATCGTCCTCGTCGCCTTCACGCTCCACTAGCTGGATGTCGACCTCGTCTCAGTCCTCAATACCAAAATCTAGAACCGTAGGTCCCACTTTGACACACCAACGTAGCTGTCTACACACCTTTGGCGGATTCTCAAGGTCCAGGCACCGTCTCACGTGGTCCCACCATGTATTTCCCGATATAAACGTGCCACCAATCCGGTCGAAAACTTCAAACCAAGACTTGTCTATGCGGAAATACGCCCCGTCAGGCTCCCACAATGCCTTGCCTTTCGGTTGGTCATCCAGACGATCAAACGTCGTTCTGACCAAGGCGAAGCCCCAATAGTCTTGTGAAGCCAGACGCTCCAAGAGCCGATCTTTTTTCGGACCGAGGTAGCCAATCAACTCAACACGCTGGATCGTGTGATGCAGAAGATATGTGTCGATGTTTTTCTTGATGCCGCTGGAAAGAAGTCGAAGACCCACAATTTCAGCAGGGTCAGCGTATTGAAGCACGGCAAGTATTAGTTCGGGTGGTATACGGAGTGTGGAGGCGGCAGCGGGAGCTATGTGGCTTGCCGGAACTGGATCAGACGCCACATTGTGCACTCGTCGCATTCTCTTACCCGGCGACTCAAATCGGGTATTGTCCACGTCAGATTCGGAATCATGTCGGAACTGCGGGACCTTGCGGGGGGAGCGGATGGGAGGTGGTGTATTGCCCTGCTCCTGCTCACTATCAGAGGCCTCTGTGAACAGGCATCGCTTGCGTAGAATGGCCATGATCGTTATATCTATCGATTCCAAGTAGAGAAGTTGTTGTAACCAAGAGGTTGCTGTTCGGCGGGTGTTGGGAAGAAAACAAAGAAGTAAGGGTACGTACACCGCTTGGCGGTTCCTGGAAACAGAAGGGGTGGCGCAGTAGGGGTCACGGTATGCAAGAGTAATGGCCAATTAGCTCAATTCGGCACTGTACGATGTGGCCGGACTTGCAGTCGTCCTTTTCCCAGACTTGTTATAATACTGCATCAATCAGCACAGTCTGAAAGTTTCTGAAACGACGAGAATGAAGAGTCCCAGGATCAACCAAGTGGATTGGGATGACGGCAAGAAATACTACTTCGCTCTCTTGGTCTCCGCTGTGTGGTCCATGACGTCACCGCCTTCAATGTTGTACCAGACGTTCAGCATCACGTACTAGCCGGTGTGGGAGGAAATAAGAATCGCTCCCCATATGTGCGGTATTGTTAGTACCCGATAAGCGGTTCGTCGTTTCTCCCATGTCGGTGTCAATGTGGATTTTGGTTGTTACTGCCAACCACCTACCCCTTCATGCCCGCATGGGTAAGTGGCCTTTGAACAAAGTTCCTCTGGTGAAGCAAGGATAGCTTTCATATGTAATTCCAAGGCAATATCACGCTGCAATAAAACAAATAGCATGATAGACAGGTTTCGGATGTCTATAGCTCTCATTCCTGCAAAGGCGTTGCCTATTATAGTAAGAGTCGTACCGCTACATTGCTCACGCGCTGAAAAAACAAGCGCCATAGAATCTTGAGCGCATCTCTCAAACAACTTCATCAGATATCATCAGCCTTCATATCCGCCAAAAGCTTCGTCAAAACAGTATCCGTAAAAGCCCAAACAGTTGAGCTATACTGTTCAGCCCAGGCATACCCAGTATACCACATACTCCTGTATCCTTGCAAAGCGTACAAGTCCTGTACGAACCCAGCACGCAGTATCTCTGCCGATTGCTTCCAATGCGGTCGAGTATGATCTGAAACGGCCTTGAACTCTGTGTCGCACCTGCCTGTAATAGTCCCTGTGTCTTGAAGTTTTCTTATACTCGCCTTCGTCAAGTCTTTGAACCCATCCACGGAAAGTGTGTAGTTAGCGCCGAAAACCACCCTGAATAGTCCTAGGCCAGACGGGCCGGTGGAGTCCAAACGTAAGCTGTATGGCCAGTCTTTGAGTGAAAGCTGGTTCGATGGTACGACTGATGAAGGTAGGTACGTGATGGAGTAGTTTTCGGGTATGCAGGGTGCCTTTATGATGCCGACCAGCTCGGCGCCTTGGGACCAGGTTGAGAGAGGAGCCGTTTCTTTGCTGTCGGGGTGAAAGGGAGCGAGGTTTTTTAGACTCGGGCCCGCGGTATACAGTACCCGGCGTGCTTTGATAAGGTATTCGACGTCTCCTTGTTTCACCAATAGCTCTACTCCGTTTGACGTCCTTTTCGCATCTTTAACAGTGCTTGATAATAGCACATCTGATTTGAGTAGGGCGAGCGCGCGTTCATACAGGATCCCGTTATTATCCACTGGTTGGAAGAGTGTACCTTGTAGTAAATCTATAGTCCAGTGTCAGTGGATTGAGATGGAGTAGGCTTCAGCCTAACATGGTTCAGGAGATGCTAAGACGATTTTATCCGACTCACCTTTTGTAAGCGACCACCCGAAAGCTTGGAAGATGTTCAACGTCAAGAGATAACGAATACCACCATATCCCACCCCTGATATTGCCGTAATCCGTGGGATAGCTGCTTCAATCTGATACTTTTTCGCAAAATCCTCAAACGGCATAAGGAAGTCTTCAGGGATGTCCTGCGGTTGCGGAAAGTTCCAATAGCCAGGCTCCAGCATGTCTTTGTATTCTGATGTGATGTTGAGCCATCGCTTGAAAGCCTCGTTGGTAGCATTAGCACTTGGTGCGACGTAACCTTTGAGTAATTCTCCAGTCTCGACGTCGACGTTCAGTGCCGTCAGTCTCTTGGAGGCAAAAGTTTGTATGGTGATGCCAAAGCGCGCGAAGAAATCGAGGGCTGGTCCATATGGTAAATACGACTGAACCCCGTAATTGATCGTGTAGTTGGTATTAGGGACGCGATAGGAATCAGTATGGCCGCCAAGTCTTGGTTTGGGCTCGATCAACACAATGCTCATGTTGAGATCCTCACGGAGCCGAACGGCTGCATACGTGCCAGACGCCCCTCCGCCAATGATTGCGACATCCTTGACAAGTTCAATAGGTTTTGAGTTGCGGTAGCCGTCAGTGAAATTCCGCTACAGCGAAGGGTATCAGGAACAGGCATAGAATGCTAGAGAGAGGAATCATTGCGAGGCTGAGATAAGTCAAACTGTGGGGGCCACCGGCTACTTCTACAGACTGGAGGCCGTAAGTTGTGGGGATGCGCTGGGGAAATGTTGCACAAAATAGATAGGCGCAGTCTGGGTCTGCGCGGTTCAATGAAGATTCATGTGGCGAGAGCTGGCTTGTTGCATCGTAGCAAATGCGAGATATTGTGAATATTCAGTCCAAGCCATTAGTAAGTATGCAGGTCGACTCCTTCTCGTAAAAAAGCTCCATTCAGGCTAAGCTTAAAGCAGTGTCGCATGCCCAGTATTTTACATGTCGATCCAATAAAGGAATCTCTCAGCTGCATACCGGGCTGAAGACCATGGCTTGTTACCTTGCTTACTAAAGATGTTAGCCCCGCAACCTCTATGTGCGCAGTGTCACATTCGGCACATGTTTCTATTCTCAGTATTTTTTCAACTTTTAATCTCAGTTGCTCTAACTAATAGTTGATAAAGTGGGTATAATCCAATTCACAGCTGCAGTTGGCGACTGTGCCTAGGCGTTGAGGTGCAGGTGCCTTCAGCTGGCTTGGAAGATATCGACCTGCTCGCAAAGAGCGCGTCTCACAGTAACATGACATGATACAAGACTCGCGATATCCGCTAGACATCAAGGGTCTTGAAGAATAATGTGCGCAATCGCAGAAACAACAACCAGGATGAAGTGGTGATAGAAGTCGTCGGCAACGGCGGCGGGGCCCGGGAAAAGGTAGCCATCTTGGCGCGCTAGGAGGGGCAAAGCGGGCGGCAGAGGCACCCGCGGTCATGCTTCGGCCACCATGCACCCGGGAGTAACGGCACGTCCCTATACGAGCAGTCTGCAGATACGAGACGTAGCACAGCTATACTGTTACAGTGTTGCTATCAGGGGGAGTTGCAATGCGTTCAGGTGAAACATGTCGTATGCAGTGGCTTTTTCCAACATTCGACATGCTGATAGCAGCCGAAGTGGCATAAGTCTCTGTTCAAAGTCATCATGCAGATGAGGGGCATGTGCATGGGCACGTCTCGGAGAGTCCTTGTTACAGTGTTATTCCGGGCTTCTACGTTAAGGAGCCATGGCTGATACTGTGGTACGACTTTATACTTCAAATCGACTATGCACTACCTGTAGCCGGTCGTTTGTGATCACGGTTTCTATTGTCACAAGAATGTCCCAACGGCCAGTACACAGCCAAGCAGCCTATGGTGTCAGATAGAGCCATCAAGTACATTCATGAATAAGAAGCGATGAAAGGAACACCCTCTATGCACCCAAGCGAACAATCGACAGCTTGAGATGGTTCAACAAACATATCGTGTACCGACAATACTTCAAGTGCAAATATGAACGACGAGGAAATTGATAGCTACATGCGTTCACTACTCACAGAAGTAGTACATATGCAAAGCACCAACCTTGACGGTCTGCGCTCTTTCGTACCACAACCTGGTACTCAAGTTACAACAGCTCTATACCGAGACTTCAAAGACAAGAAAGTCATCATGGGAATGGTCAACATCTACGGCTGCACATCCGTTCTAGTAATATCTCACCTCGGCGCATGGCGGTCTCACTTCTGGGAACATCCTTCATTCTGCACACCGAGCCCAGTGGGAACACACATGCATAACGTATGGCTTTATGGCCCGCACCCAGAGACGAATATGGAGTACCGTGTGATTTCCGCACGGGTGTCCTGGATGTTCTAGAGCATGATATGGACTATGAATCAGATGAGCCGCCGGGCTACACCTTCTCTGAGCTAGATGCCTACGTTGGCCAGGAGGGAAAAGCCATTTTCTCCTGGCACCGACACGCGAGTTTTCATCTTCACGCCACAGGTGTTTTGGAAAACCCCACTGCCAGGAAAGATTCTGTGTTATCCTGATCAAGTCGAGGTCATTGAGTACTTGCTGGTCAAGCGCCTGGAGGGTGTGGCTACTAGTATTGAGACTGTGATATACAAGATGGAAGAGCCGGGTGAGAATGCTAAGCCGCCTGCGAGCGATGGAGCGGACCCGGCCAAGTACGTCGATATAAAAGGCAAGTATGTGCTACAGTACGATCCACAGCATGGAGAGAACAAGGCTTCTCTTGAGGTAAGGGCAGAGGCCCGGAGTGTGCATGCTGTTCATATGAAACGGGAGCCATGTCAACCAGCTAACCAACGCCTGGAGGAGGAGCAAGGTTAAGCAATATCCCCACTCACCCCCAGACAATCGCAACGCCCAAATACCCCACCAATACAATCCTACTCGCTACTTTATCTAATCGCCAGCTCTCATCCTACAACAGATGCCATGCCTCCACACCCACCAACAAAACCCCCACACCACCATCCAAATATCCACAGTAAACAAGATGGTGAGGCGGAAGCGGACGTTGAACTCCTCGTCGAACCACTCAAGCCAAGTTTTAAATTCTTAATCAAGAATAGTACCCACAACAACCCACCTTCCCCACACCCACGACTCACCCCAGCGCGACGCTCGACGAGTGCGTCGTCACAAAAGGAACGACTAGGAGAAACAGCTAAATGCAGAGAAAAGCGGTATACCCCAGCCTCTAGAATGTAAACGAAAGGATACATCACATCCTGGCCCAGTGTATATGTACACCCCCCCCCCCCCCAAAAAAAAAAATACCATTCCCCCACAAATACACCACACCACCAACAATCCGCTGTCTCGAAGCCACTACCGCACAGCCCAGTGTTTCTTCAACTACAACTACATACCCAACACGAAGCAGCACCATCACCGACCCACGTGCTCAGATACCGTTCTTCTCCCCTCTCCCCAAAAAAAGGAAAAGGAAAGCATGTATACCAACTATACAAGGAAGGTATACCATACAACGATACGAAACGATACAATACCTTGATACAAAATGCGGCGTGACACACCATTCTGATCGAGGCGAAGTCGGCCCCTCTTTTTTTACAGAGAAAAAAAACTTCAAATACGGTGGATAAAGTGGATAAAGTGGATAGAGCATCCACCGACGACGATCGCAATCACCAGTCACCACACAAAAAAGAGGGGGAGGATAGTGTTCATGAAAGATTTCAACGGGATTATTTTCTTTTTACTATGTACAGTTACCAGTGATGGCCTCGCCACTCTACGAGAAGGAGTTGTATGTACATACATAGTAGGTAGGTACACACACATGCAAAAGTCTCATCTATAGTGGGTGTCCCGACTGCTTCAGGTATATGTGCATACGAGATGGTTTTCCCCTCAGTCCCTTTTCCCCCCCAACAACATCCAGCCGGTCAATGCACACACACACACATACACACACTGCGGTGATAAAGTATTGACAGGGAAATTAAGATCCGACACCTTACATCCACTGACGGAAAGAAAGGAAAAAAAAGGAAAGAAAATAGTGACCTGGCCATAGGGTGAAGGAGGGAGGGGGGGGAGGTTACGTGGGTTCATTATGTTTTTGTTTGGTTTTGGCTTACAAAGGCCCGGAGATGAGACGGAAATGTCGTGACTTTGCTCCTACAAGGAGGGGTATCATGCAAACGCAACGCTCTCAGATGACGGCTGCACTCGCTCTAGAAGCGGAGTGTTGTCTCCCGGGAGTGGAAGGTGAAACGCTTGTCGAGCGTGACCTTGCTGGCCATGACGGCAGCAGCACGAGCAGCGCCGCTACCGCTCAGGCCGCTGTTGCTGATATCGCTGTGGTCGGGAACGACGTAGTTCTTCACCAGGCGCTGGGCGACGGCGCCGTTGACACCGTTGCTGAGGAGCAGGTTGGCACTGCCACCCATGTTACCAGTAACGGCACCCTGGCGGGCAGTGGCAAGGAGCTTGGCCTTGAGCGCCTTGGGGTTCTGTCCAAGACCGGCGACATCCTCGGTCATGAGGTAGGCCATGACACCGGTGGTGTGGGGGCAGGCCATCGAAGTGCCAGAGAGGAAGTTGATGACGGCGTCGCCGGTGTTCCAGGCACTGAGGATCTGCTCACCGGGTGCGTAGATGTCGACGCACTTGCCAATGTTGGAAAAGGATGAGACCTTGTTGTCAATGTTGACAGCTCCGACCGTGACGACGTTGGAGTTTGCGCCACCAAGGTGAGCAGGGGTAGAGCCACATGCATCAGTACCGTCGTTGCCGGCTGCGACTGAGACGTGGATACCGGCCTCGCTAGCTCCAGCAATGACTTCGTCAACCGAAGCAGCGGTGCCCTGCAGACCCCAAGACATGCTCATGATGGAACCGATAAAGCCAGGCTGGGTCTTGCGCTTGTTGTGCTGGGTAATGACCCAGTCCATGCCCTTGATGGTATCGGAAGAGGCACCAGATCCATCATCGCCAAGAACCTTGACCTCGATGACGTTGGCGCCCTGAGCAACACCAAACTTGGCGCCAGCAGCAGTACCTGCGGTGTGAGTACCGTGGCCATCGCCGTCGGTAAATGAGCCAGTAGCAGTGAAGCCCTGTGTGGCACGGCCAGTGAAGACGGCGTGGGTTGTTCGCACACCCGTGTCGACAATGTAAATGTCCACTCCAGCACCGAGTGATGAGTCGTTGAAGGAGTAGGTAAAGTCCTCAGTCTTTGGGGAACCAGTCGCGCCAGTTGCACTTGATAGTCGCTGCAGACCCCATGGAGCACCCTGCTGGGTTGCAAACGACTTGACAATAGCCTTCTCCTCGACGATGTTGACTTCGGTCAAGTCCTTGAAGATCTTGGCGTGCTCATCGCACATCTTGACAATGAGAACATGGGGGTCGACGCCGGGCGAGGACTCGAAGATCTTGACGTCGTTTGTCTTCTTCAGGTCCAAGGCGTCGAGGTAGTCGTCAATGGGCCTAGGGATGGTCTCATTGCGCCAAAAGGTGACAATGTACTCCTTGAGTTCGGCTGAGTGGTTGGCAGGGAGAGCAAACTTGTTGATGAAGCCGTCGTTAGTGGCGGCAAGCACGGACGAGCAAAGGCCCAAGAGGCCGGCGGCGACGGAGAAGGTAGACTTCATGTTGGTTGTGTAGGGGATCCGGTCCGGAAAAAGTTGTTGTAGAAGTAGCAAGGGCTAATATGTGTCCGGGTTGGGAGGACTGAGAATGAATGTGGGGTCGCTGCGCAGGTCAGTGACAGCTCTGCTGTGAACAAACTGACTTGAAGCGGCGTAGAGGCAAGAATTGGGCAGCCTTATAGGGCAACAAAGAGGGGCACTGTGAGGTCCGAATATTGACGCTGAGCCAAGTGAGACATTGACGTGAACAAGCCACACAATGCCACTATGGGGAGGGGGGGATGCAGTGACAGACGGGGGTATAGCAGGCGCACGCATTGTGCGGCAGCCTTGCTCTCGGTACTTACATACAAGCGCAGGCAATCAAGAAGCGAGCGGGTCGAGTAAAAGGCGAGACAAGTCTGAGGAGGTGGACGTGTCGGCCAAGGCGTGCACAGCACTTGAAGGAAAGTGATTGGGGGGTGAAGAGAAGGTGGTGGAAGAGAAAGTGTAGGGGTGGAAAGTGAGTGTGTTTAAGAGAGCGACTAAGCACCCTAAAAGAAGCAGAAGAGAGTGTAAGGTGGTGGAAAGAAAGAAGGACCAGGCGGTTGGATGGAGGGAGCAGATGGTGTGGCGGAAGTCAAGTGCTCATGTACTCGCGGCACAGCGGCCAGGCCATGACGACCAAGGTCAGGGAAGCAGCATGTTGATGTGAAACGGCTTGGCGGTGGGTTGGCTCCCGCAAGTCTGCCATACCCAATTCACCCACGAGCGCCGGTAGCCAAGTCGAACTATCGGCGTCAGGCTACGGAGCGACGGGCCAGGGTCGGTAAGCGAGCGCGGCCCAGGCACCTCGACGCACCATTGGGGCGCCTCGGGAGATTGTTGGTGCGCGCGACTAGCAGAGGCCGTATTGGGGCGCACTAGATTCCTTCTTCTGTTCCAACCTGATGGTTTGTGAAGCCGCTGTGTTTATCTGCAGCCAAACATGCCCCTAGCCCCAGCCACACGCGTAGTTGCCGCCACAAACAGACGGGGAAGGCGCAGCCGACAAGAGGAGGAAGGTGCCCTGGGTCCAGGGTCCAGGGTCCAGGGCCCAGAGGGCAAGAGCAGGCAGAAGCCAGGAAGGAACGAACATCTGCTGTCCGCCAGCCAGGCAGGAGCACTCGAGAAGCTCTCGCGCCAGGAAGCAGGAGCAGCCTCAGCTAGTCGCGCGCTGATTGGCTGTCCACACCTGAAACAGGATGAGCCTGCATCACGGCCTAGAATAGACAAGCCGCAGCCAATCCCACGCCCCACCCGCGGCATAAACCTCGACCCGGTGCTGAATTTCTACACGACCACCACACTCCACCAAGGGGGGGGGGGGGGGGCGCGCCTCCACCTCTGCCCGTCAAATCATGCACAAACACCAAGCATTAGCTGTGGGCCGTCTAAGCCCCGGCACTTTGTGGCCTCTTCGCCAACGGCCTTATGTGAGGCATATGACTTTGCCATTGTGCCTGTAGGACGATACGGATCGCTCTCTCCACAATGTGTCAAGACACGACATGTGCAAACTAAACAAAACCCGCCCCACGTCCCGTTTCAATCTTTATTAAGGGGATCCTCACCAGCCCTTCTTCTCTGCGTTGCGGCTTAATTCCAGCATGCACGCACTTTTGCACACTGCACTGGTTCTGGCTGCTTCAAGTCCATGCATCCATCTCCAAGCAGTCGGCCACATGCAAGCTTGGTACCTTTTCTCGGATTCAAACAGTTGCACCGCTGCTGCACAGCCAGTGTTTCCATCTCCGGTGTTTCGACTCGTGCCACCCGTAGACGTGTTTTAGTGCATTGACAAACAATCTCACAGCTGTCGTACCACCAACGAGCCTTGACGGCAAGCCCGAGGCATAAAACAACTACTGCCATCCATACAACTGAAGGCACCAGAAGACAGCTGCCGGCTAGACCCAGACCCGGCACCCGGAAGAAAGCCGTAACCCGGGGCCTTTTCGCTGGCGACATGTACATAGCTACACCCTTCAACTTGGCGGCTAGGACTGCCCTGAAAGGACGCCCAATCTATCCGCGCCGCATCGTGGCTGGCCGTCAAATGACAACCTCACAGGCTGGGCTAGGCGGCGGTGCATGAAACCAGCCTAGTCACCTTAACCGTCTACCAACCAAGGCCCAAAAAGTTTGCACCACCACTAGCCACTCCGTCCTCATGCCGACGGCGCGCAGCATCCTGCACGGCGGCAAACAACGACTGTATGGACCAGCACCTAGTTAGTGCACAGTAGTGCCCATCTTAATTTGACATGATCCCACATCGACCTCGTTCCCAGCAACGCGTCAGCAAAGTGACCACTTTCCACAAAGTAAAATAGCAACAAAGCGCATGCGTCGTCGCCACAACTACTTACTTGACCCACCAACGTCATTACCAGCATCTATAACCCCAAACTCATATTCGATCCAAATCCTGCAACCACAACCATGTTTGCCCTGGTCTTTGCGCCCGTTCGTCCATGCCCGGCCAGGGGTTGGTGGTTGTCAGTTTTTGCACATGGACTTTTTCTCCCGCCCAGTCCCCCCGAATCATGCGTTACACACAACACACAACACACAACCCCCAACATGCAGAATTTGTAAAAAATAAAAACCCAAACCAGTGCCGCTGACAACTCTTGACTATATATATACACTCTACAGGTACTCGACCAACTAACGATTTGTATTTTTCTTCTTCTTCTTCTCTTGTCGTTTTAGAATTCTATATTTGTTCCTTCTCTTCCTATATCCTATCCGTCCTGGACCTCCTGGCTGGTGTTGCTTTACCGTGATCGATGTGCAATGGCGTTACTTGGACAGAGACCTTCCTTGCCACCAATCCTTTTGCTCATGCCGGGAGGGAGGGAAAAGTAATCCTCGGCTTTCCCCGCTCGCTCTCCACTGGTTTTGCCGCCATCAATGCGCACGTCAATATCCAACATGTTCGCCATCTCATCTAGCTTTCCGCACTCTCCACCCATCCATACGCCGTCATCGTCTTTTATGCGCACACACATCCATAGGCTTTGGAATCTGAGGGGGGGGTGGGGGGTCACAGTTTCACCATGATACACTATACATGACATGTGGTTCTGGATGAGGTAAGCCGATGCATGTCTTGCAGCCTGTCTGACCCGGAGTTGTTCCGCTCGCCCGCTCGTCTCGCGGAGGAAAAAGTCGGCGCTGATCCCTTTATGTAAGCCGGGTTTGTATCGTCTACACACACACATGTCTGGGTAGGTCTAGAATGTAGTGTTTTGTCATTTATTCGTCAAGGAGACAAGCTGGACAAAGACATTGTGGTATTACTAATGCGAGCACGACGTTGAAAAAGATACTCCAACCTGTCTTTTTCTTATAACTCGAGTTGGAAACCTTGCTGGATTTATCGCAAGTCTGTCGACCATCTACCCTACACCCACGTACAAAAAACCTCCCCGGAGGATCTATGAATTTGAACAATACACACATACACGCCACGCCACTTCACAAAACATACAGAGAAGATAAAACCACCCCCTTTCTTCTTTCTCTCTCTCTTTCAGGTAATACGTATATCATGTCACGATACTCCCCCCAAAAGAAGGAAGAGGAGGAAGAAGAAAAATCTATTCATACATACATATATACATATATTCCACGCTACACTAACAACACAAGAGTGTGAAGAAATATCTCGTCGTCGTCGTCGTCGTCGTCGTTCGGTCGGTCGTTTGTTTACAATAACAAACTACATGAGTGTGAAAGCTGTCTATTCATATCCTTTTTCTTTTTTTTGGTGAGAAGAGGAAAAAAACATGACAAAACTCTTCTTATACCCCCCAAAAAATCTTACAACTACAACAACAACAACCACACCCACACAGCTACCTACCTACCTACACCTACACCCACCCACCTAAACATCCTCGTCACTCTCCTCGTCGCCCAACAACTCGCCCTCGTCAGGGTCAACAACACTGTACTCGCCCCTCCCCCGCGCAAAGCTACTCCGCGAAGTATACGCCCTTCCATAGCCACTGCCGCCCAAACCAGCATATCCGCCGCACCCCCGCCTCCACCCATGCGCCCCGCAACCCAGCGCCATACACTCCCCACCACCAAAGGCAGTGCCGCAATAACAGCCACCAGTCCAGACACGGCCGCAATCGGCCACCGCACCCACGGCGCATCCGAATCAAACGCTGACCCACCGCCGGGCTCACCCAGTCTGATCCTGCCAAACTTGCCGTCCCAATTCCTCCAAACCCAATACCCGACGCCGCCCGCCGCTGCAAACGGCAGTACAATCGCCAAGAAGAGGGTGAAGCCACCAACACCATGGTTCTTCTGGAAATCCTCTTCGAAGCCAGGGCAAGGATGTACGTCACCGGTTTTATCGTATTCGGTACCGCCTTGGCACGTGGAGAGGGGGATTTTACGGAACCGAGTGTTGGCGTAGTATTCTTTTACGTTTTTGTTCGAGCACACTTTTGAGGGGTCGGGGAGGGAGAGGCCGGGAACGAGGACGCAGTCGCCCGAAGAGTCGCGCTCGTAGTTGTATGCACTGGTGGGCATGGTTAGTATGTGACGGCTATATCTAGATAAAAAGGGACTCACCATTCAAAGTCTCGGCGGGTGCAGGAGCAATTGCGGGCAATGTCGTGCATTTGATCGATGCGCTGGCCGTTTCGACACTTTACATCGCGCTTCTTGCGGTGGTACTGGGCCACATGACCAAAGAGACATTCGGGCTCGTCTTGCTGGAGAGGATGTTGTGGGCTCCAGAGGTCGTAGTCGCCCTTTGTGGGGTCGTGTTCGTCGAGTTTGCACTCCTTTTGAAATTCGGGGAGACCTGAAAAGTCTAGGTTGACGGCAAAGAGTTCCTTGCTGTCTTTGCCCCAGAGCAAAAAGTTGAGCGAGGTGTCGCTGGGTACCGTGGTAATAGCTTCGACGCGCATTTTGTGGTCGGCGAATTGGTAAAGGTCCCACTTTGCGCCGCTATCGGTAGAGTAGTAGACGTGGTCGGTGTCTTCGCCGCGGCGGACGATGACGATGACGGAGCCTTGGTCACCGAATTCCCAGGCATATGTACCCTTCTTGATTTCCTTCCAGGTGATACCTGCGTCGGTGGTCATGAAGGTATTGGCTTCGCCGAAAGTGCTGAGCTCGGGCCCTACATTGCCGACTGCAAGCATCAAGCCTACCGCAGTGGGAGAAGAGTACATCTCGCGAGGATCAGCGCGCTCGGTGTATCCGTGAATATGCAGACCGCACTTTTCCCGATTCGCTACATCGCAGTCGTATGGCTTGTCGTCCGAGTCCTTCTCCGGCGCTTGAAGAGGCTCCCAATCTGCGCCGTCGTTGTGAGTGATGCGACTCTGCTTCTTCTTCTTTGACCCCTTGTTGACTTCATCGACGTTGACAACAACATTGGCAACCGCAACACCCTCAAGACCCTGCATCTTCTCAAAGTCGACGTAGCCTTCGGAGTTCCTGTTGACCGCAGCTAGACTCATGACATAAGAAGTACCGTTGCTGTTACTCTTGATGATAGAGCCATACTCCTGGTCTCGCTGTGGGTTGACCGTGACATGTAGGAAGACTGCATGTGTCGAGCTGTCCAACACGGTGTATGCAGTCTGATGGATATCGAAAAACTTGGGAGGGAACTTGGCCTCGGCAAAAGTGTGAGCATCGAGACTAGCGTCGAGGCGAAGAGTGTTGTCTTCAGCTTTGGTAGCGACAATGATGAATTCCGACATTGTCGCAAACTCAACCACCGACTTGAACTTGACGTCCTTCTTCTTGAACCAATCGTCGCTGGAGATGAGTTCGAGCGGGGCATTCTTTTCCTCGTTGGTGTGTTGCTCGCAAAATACCTGCTCTTCCTTGACACTCCGACCAGCTTCACGCCAGACAAATGCGCACTTCTTCACAAACGGAACAAGCGACTCCCAGCTAGAGTCTTCGCCGTTCTTCTGCGAGACGTAGGCCACCGTATGGCAATCCTTATTGCCAACCTTCTCACAGTTCTTGCCGCCCAGCCAGATGATCCAATCCTTTTGTTTCGGATGGAACTGCATGATGGGAAGCATGTCCGTGTTTGGCATGACTGGCGCCTCGAACGAGTTGATGCTGTCGTGGAGACCGCGGTCCTTGGAGTAGTACACCTTTTTGCTCGCTGTCAAGAAGTAGACGTTGTTGGTCTCGTATTGATGGGGATAGATTCTGACAATCTCATCGTCAACAGCCTTCTTCCACTTCTTTCCGTGATCGTGAGTGATGTAGGCGGTACGCTCGTCGGTGAGCATTACAACCGTTTCGTCCTTGTCCCGTTCGTTATCCTTCCCATCGCTTTGAGTGTTGCGCTCCAGATAGTACTGCTCCATAAAGTTGCTACCCTTGAACTTTGTGATCTCGCTGGTGATCTTGTCGGTCTTGGGCCGGGGCCGCTCCGCGTCTTTGCATTCGCGTTCAACCTGCTTGTCTCTTTCGGTCTCACCCTTGCACTGATTGCCAGGAATCTTTCTCCATCCGGAACTACCCTTGTACGACTTCGCATCACCGTCGCATGCTCCTTTGGGAAGACTGAACGACTCGCCGGGCTCACACTTCTTCTCCTTGCCTTCTCCGGCAGGGGTAAAGTTGAAGTCGCACTCGTAGTCCCTGAACTTGTCGCAATCGCAGGGCTTGAATTTAGGGACCGGGTCTTTGAACAGCTCCCCAACGGAGCATTCGGCATCCCACTTGCGCCTGCGGAAGAGCTGCTTGTGGCCCATGACGCAACTTGGATCGCCGTCGGCGTCCTTGCGTACCGACCATTCATCATCAAAATCGCTGTCTCCGCACTTTTTAAGCATGTCAGAGAAATCCAGGTGAACAATGACATGCTCTCTGCCACCGCCATCCTTCTTTCTAGATGCGTAGACTATAAACTTCAAGCTCGTTGAATCGGGGAGAGTTGTGAGCTCACGCGCGCGGATCTTGTAGTCGAGCTTGATCTTTTGCCACGAATCCTTTCGTCCATGCTTGAACGAGTACCTAATCTCGTCCGTGTCGCCCTCGTCGAAAACGGCTACCAAGACGGAGCCCTGGTCACCAAATTCGTACTTGTGCGCTTCTTCCAGTGCCAGCTCCCATGTCAGACCAGCATCGTCGGAGACGTAGAGGTCGCCGTCTGTGTATTTGCCCAGGAACTCGCCAGTGTTTCCAACGCCCATGACGATGCCTGGCGCAGGACTCGAGAAGACGCGTCCGCTGTTGTGCAGGTTGGTGACCGAGTGCAGGTGCAGCTCTCCATCCTTGCCCTTGACGGTGAGCTTCTCAAACGACCTTCCGTCATCGAAACTGATGCGCGACTTGAGCTTCTTGGACTGTCCCGACTTCTCAACCTCCTTGTAGTTGTCCACTGTGTTCACCAAAACCACGCCCTGGATGTTTGCAATCTTCTCAAAGTCGACGTAGCCGGCCTCGTTGCGATTGGTGTGTTCGACGTTCTTGGTGAAGTAGGTTCCGTTGGAGTTGCTTGTGTAGAGGTTGCCCATGGTCACGTACTTGGACGTCATGACATCAACCTGAATGCTGTAATTTGTGGATTCGAGGATAGTGTAGGCGTCTTCTTCAATCTTGTGGTCGCCGAAGCGAGCGTGGTGCCATGAGTCGGTGTCTTGGGTCACGTAGAGGGCGAGTTCGCTCGAGTGCTCGGCTTTGGCGGCGGCGACGATGTAGCCCTTGACGGCGGCCATGTTGGCCATGCCCTGCACGGTACGTCCAGAAGACATGACGGGCTCTTCTGTCTCCTTGAAGAAGCTGCGCCTGTTAGCTGATGCCTAGATTTTATTGCCCATTGCCACTCACTTGTCGGACATGAGCAGTCTAAAGTCCTTTGACCTATCCGAGTATTTTCCTCTTGTGATGCACAGTATCCGGTCATCGTGCTTGTCCATGCCTTGGAGGAAGCGCTCGGAAGCCTTTGCCCATTGGCACATGCGGCGGTTGTCGACGAGAACTTTTGGGTCCGTCTTGAAGCCATCGGTGGTGTAGTATGTCTGTCTTTCGTCAGCCGCCATACATGCAGTCTCCCGAGGAAATATAAGCGTACCCTTCCGAGACATGGCGCAGTAAAGCAGTTCTCAATCTCATTCAGCAAGATCTTCTTGTTGTCCTGGGCGTGCCAGCCCACAGGACTCTGTGGCGAAGGCGGAAGCTCCGTCTCAAAGCTATCCCAATTCTCGCCCTGATCAAACGTGATCCAATGCTTCTTCTCGCCCAAGATGAGGGCGACCTTGTTGTCGTACGGGCTCTTCATTATGCCCAGGCCCTTTACGTTTTTTATTTCTTTCCAGCCCTTGCCAGCATCGTGGGAGCGGAATATCTTCCCATTGTCGAGTTCTTGTACCAAGGCGACTCCGGAATCGTCAAAGTACATGAGATTAACCAGCTCATTCTTGAAAGGCGTAGTTTCGACGAGGGGATCTTTTGCGGCGGCCGAGGATGCTAGTGCCAGCAGGGCGGGCAGCAGGAGGCCCTTAAGGTGTTTCATCATGCATAGATGCGAAGAGCAGCGTGTGGTGTGGTAAAGTGCAAAGTAGGCGCGAGGTCAAATGAACAACTGGCTCCTGGCGAGATTCACAGCCTCGTAGGTGAGCAGCAGCCGACCCGATGACGCTTGGCGATCTGAAACACTTGATGCGCCGCAGTGGCCGAGGTTGCAAGCGCGTCTAAAGTCGCACCGTCGGCACGTGGAGGTAGTTGAAAGCGTGGTGTAGGCGACAAAAGAAGCAAAAAGTCTCGGGGGCAAAGCTGAAAGGTGGAATAATACGTTTGCAAACTGGACAGATACAGCTCGCAACAGGCGTCGCGCTCTGTGACGAATGAGCGGGCATGCGCGGCTGCTGTCCGCATCCGCCATCCTTGTCGCGGGCGGGCGTGGAGCTGAGCAGGCTACGCCTAGTCTCGGATAGACATAGCACCTGCAGTCAGCCTCGCCTCAAGCTTTCACTCATGCACCACATTGAATATTGACATGACTGTATTCACGCATTTGCACGGTTGTGATAGCCCATGGTAGTAGATTCTTTCATCCCTTCTGTCCGTGCATGTATCTTTATCGATAGCGTTTGCCAGTAGTGATAGGCGCCAAGGCTGCTGCCTGCTACAGCTGGACTGTACCTACACCACTACCCACTCGCTACTGGAACATGGCTAAATTAGCTGTGAATAATGATAATCATTACAAAAACACCGCTCAAACTGAGTCTCCTTGTTTCTTTGTCAAAGATGAGGGTTGCTTTTGTGGTTGTCGTTGCTGTTCGACCATGTCCACTACCTACTACAGTAGGGACCTTGCCGCGGCACCAAAACTCTACCTACATACGACGCGTCAGCAAATCAAGAAATGTACCCAATTTGCAAGGTTTTGAAATATTCACTTCTGCAATTGCTGCAACTACACGATGCCAAACTCACAAAACATGCTAAAACATGCGCTTTGCTGATGATATCCTTCCAACCCATCAGTCAGTGTACATGAAATACAAAAAACGAACCCGTCTTCTGCAAAATTTCCCTTTTGTCTTGCCTTCCAACCCCTTCTCTCTAGTAGGTACGCTTGAATGGTGGTACAGCCTTGCACTCAGCCTCGTCCAAAGTGTGGCCAACAACGCTCCTGTAACCCAACTCAGTCTTGCCGTGTGGCTGCTTCTGCCACGACAGGGTGTGCTTCATCCACTTCTCGTCGTCACGGTCGGGGAAGTCCTCACGCGCGTGAGCGCCTCTTGACTCCTTGCGGTTGGCGGCAGATTCGGCGGTTTGGACAGCGCAGGTGAGCAAGTTCCTTAGCTCAAGGGTCTCGACAAGGTCCGAGTTCCAGATCATGCTGCGGTCCTTGATACCGACATTGGCAAAGTCGGCATCGACATCGTGAATCTTCTTGACACCCTCGTCGAGCGATTGTTGTGTTCGGAAGACGGCGACATCCGTCTGCATGACCTTTTGCATCTGGAGACGGATCTCGGCAGTCGACTTGGCACCGTCCGAGTTGCGGATCTTGTCGAGGACAGCGATTGAGTCGGCACCAGCATCGGCCTGCACGGGATCGGCCGTCTGGCCAGGGCTGAAGTTGTCACGGATAGTGTGGGAGACAGCACGGCCAAAGACGACAAGGTCGAGGAGAGAGTTGGCACCAAGACGGTTGGCACCGTGGACGGAGACGGAAGCGGCTTCACCGCAAGCGAACAGACCCGGAACGACCTGGTCGTTACCCTGTGCGTCCTGTGTGATAACCTCACCAGTGTACTTGGTGGGGATACCACCCATGTTGTAGTGGACAGTGGGCAGGACGGGGATGGGCTGCTTTGTGACATCGACACCAGCGAAAATGGCAGCAGTCTCAGAGATACCAGGCAGACGCTCGTGGAGGACCTCGGCGGGCAGATGGCTTAGCTGCAGGTAGATGTGGTCCTTCTCAGGACCGACACCGCGGCCTTCACGGATTTCCAGAGTCATCGATCGGGAGACGACATCGCGGGAGGCAAGATCCTTGGCAGTTGGCGCATAACGCTCCATGAATCGCTCGCCCTCGGAGTTGAGGAGGTAACCTCCCTCTCCACGGGATCCTTCGGTAATCAAGCAGCCAGCACCGTAGATACCAGTGGGGTGGAACTGGACAAACTCCAGATCCTGGTTGGGGAGACCAGCACGAGCAACCATGGCCATACCGTCACCAGTGCACGTGTGGGCGGATGTGCAGCTGAAGTAGGCACGTCCGTAACCTCCAGTGGCCAGAACGGTGTTCTTCGCAATGAATCGGTGAATGGTTCCGTCCTCCTGGTTGTAGGCGACGACACCCTTGCAGACGCCGTCTTCCATGATCAAATCGGTAGCGAAGAACTCGATGAAGTACTTGGTGTTGTGTCGTAGGGATTGTCCGTAGAGAGTGTGGAGGAGAGCGTGGCCAGTTCGGTCAGCGGCAGCACAGCACCGGTATGCCTGTCCACCCTTTCCATACTTTTGCGATTGTCCACCGAAAGCACGTTGGTAACTGCGACATTGTCAATATGCTGTAGTGGCGCGGGGTACATGTGGAAGACATACATCTTGCCATCATCTGTTCGCGAGAATGGGCAGCCGTAGTTCTCAAGCTCAATGACGGACTGGGGCGCCTCTCTGGTCATGTAGTGGATGGCGTCCTGGTCACCGAGCCAATCTGAGCCCTTGACGGTATCATACATGTGCCATCTCCAGTCATCCTCGTGCATGCTAGATACCTGTCAACCCTTGTCCTCCAATGCTTCTAACGATTGCACCTACTTTCCGAGCGCAGCATTGATACCACCCTGTGCGGCTACCGTATGTGATCGAGTGGGGAAGAGCTTCGATATGCAGGCAGTGTTGAAACCAGCTTCGGCGAGACCAAAGGCCGCTCGCAGACCAGCACCTCCAGCGCCGACGACAATGGCATCGTATTCGTGGTCAATGACGGGGTATTTGCTCGAAATGAAGCCTGACACTTCCTTTGCCCGCAGGTTTTCGGTAGCGAATATGCGTCGCGCGGGACGGGTTGAAGAAAAAGCTCGGGCAGTTGGGCGGAAACTCTTCGCGAGCTGTTGCGGTACACGTTAGCCATTGAGCAGGTCAAGGACGTCGACCTGCAACATGCGCATGCGACACTCTGCCAAAGCCATGTGGGATGTGGCACACGCCTCGATGCGGCGGATGCAGCGAATACAACGAATACATGGCTGTCATCGATTGCGCGTGGGAAGAGACAAACTCACCTGGCTTGCAAGCTGCGTACGACGCATCCTGAGACAACTCATTTTGGCAGTGGCCGAAGAGTGGAGAGGAGACGGGAATGCAAGAGGTCTGGTGGGTTCGATATTGTAGGTCGATGATGGCGTTGCGCCCTACTTCAATGTTACAAACTAAATCCCGCCGCCGTCTATTGGATCGGTAGGCCTCGGCTGCATTGCCTGCCTTTCAGCTGCCATCCCGGCTTTTCTTCTTGAGCGCGACATCTGGACGCCTCTTTGCCTCTACATCTGGTGTCGTGATCAAATGCATTGCACTGCACTATTACGCTGTTTTATACATTGCAGTTCCAGAGTCTACACGGGGATAAGCTGGAAGTTGGCCATCAGTACCATCGGGACATGGGCTTCGCACAACAGACAATACTTCAGACCTGAGACGTGAGTGAGTAAGTGAGATTCCTTCCAGTGTTACATCTGCCGAAGCACATGGCCGCTCCGGCCCTCTGCGTTCCTCCACGTATATCGTCTGGTCCCTGGAGTGTCATCCCACAAAGTGTCGCCGCTGGCGCTAGATCTAGAGCCTCATTCGTCGTCGTCATAGACGTTCCCACACGATCACATGGCTCGCCCATCTGTTACCCCCGGCCACACTTTCGGCCCGTGATAGCCTTTTTGCTGAACATATAGCCGTCCTGGTCATCACCGACCTTGGCCATTTAAGCCCAGCCTCAATGTCTTACCATTTTCATGAGACTTATCAAAGCAGCATCGAATCGTCTTCCGACACTGCCCTGTCACGTGAGCAATCTTTGTTCCACCTGAGCACCCTGAAACGTCCTGCCTTCTCGCCTGTCGTGACATGACTCGCTACCCACACCAGGCCTTCTGGCCACACAATTCCACCGGCCAGATCCCACTAGCTCCGCCTACATCAACAACCTACTAACAACATCACGAAATAATCATAAAGGGCACATGTATTGAATTGGGGAATCGTTGAATTTTTGTTCAATCGCTCATGACTGGCATCCATGTTGTAGACCTATCCCGAGCGCCAAAGCCCATGTGAAGAAAGCATGCACTCCGTACCACCACCTCAAGCCCTCTACGACGAAGACTGGAGATCCTTCTTGAGGACACCCTCGTACTGCCTCTTCTCCGCCGGTGTCTGGTAAGCACCGTGACCGAACTTGGAAGAGGTGTCGATCCACTTGAGCTCGACCTTCTCCAGCGCCCTCCTGCTGGTGTGGATGAACATGGACTTGCGCAGGGTCACGACGCGCTTCTTGACACCAGGGCAGTTACCCTTGAGGAGGACAAAGTCGTTCTTGACCTCACCGTAGCGGACAAAGCCACCCATGCTATAGTTTGTTAGTCTCAACTCATGTACAGGTTAACATCCGACTTACGGTGTGATGCGCTTCTTGGAAACGTCGAACTCGGTTGAGGCGTTACCCTCATCATCGGCCTTACCAATACGGTAGATCTTGTGGTTGACCGAGGTACGGTGGTGGTAACCCATCTGACCGGCACGGGCAACAGTCCATTGTACGTGGGCCGGGTGCCAGGCACCGATACAGGCGACCTTGCGGAGACCCTTGTGTGTCTTACGGGGAAGCTTCTTGGTGCCCCATCGGGAAGTGACACCGTTGTATCCGTGACCCTTGGTGACGGCGATAACGTCAATCATCTCGTTGGCCTCGAAGATGGAGCTGATCTCAATGGGCTTCTCGAACAGTCCGTGGCCGTGGGCGACCTTGTCGGCGATGCTGCCACCGTTGATCTGAATCTCCATAAGGTGGGCCTTCTTTTGCTTGAGAGGCGTCTTTGAGATCTGGGTGTGGGCGAGGACGCGGATGACGGTGCAGTACTTCTTCATGCGCTCGAGCTCGCGGGTAATTGACTGGCCGTTCTCCTCGGAGTGCTTCTTGGCGTACTTGGTGAAGGCCTTCTTCTTGCTCTTGTACCAGTTGCGGTAGAAGCGGCGCTTGACCTCGTCGCTCAGGTGCTCAGCCCAGACGGTGGTGAGCGAGCGGAGACCACGGGGAGTCTCAATGTAGCCGACAAGACCGACAGCGATCATCTGGAGGACTGTTAGTCATGTGCCTGGCTCAATTGCTGCGGACAGGCGTGTTCATACGGGAGGGGTCTCGATGACGGTGCAGGCCTCGACAATCTCCTTCTTGTGCAACTTCGCACCGGGTCGGTCGAGGTCGCGGACAATGGTGGTCATGCCGGCCTTGTAGCCCATGGCGGCTGTGAGGTGGACGGGCTTCTTGGGGTCATCCTTGGGGAAGCTGGCAATGGCAGTCAGCGTGCTGCCAAACGTACAGCGGTGGTGGCAGCGAAATTACCTCTTCACCTTACCCCGGTGACGGGCAGCGCGCTTTCGCGGCAAAAAGGCCAGAGACCCGTGGCGGGGGGCTTCGAACTTCCTGTGGGACATGGCGAGTTCGATGTGCTATGGTTAGTAGGTGTCGAAGTTGTCGAAGAAGTTCGTTCTGGCTGCGAGGCCGACGAATATTGTTGTGGGCGGCGCGAGCGATGCGCGCTAACCACAGACGGAAAGGCGTCGTCTGCGGCGCCAAGGCCTGCCACTGGAGTCGGACTCTCCCCCACTAAGCTGTGAATCGAGGTATCAACGAAACACGCTTTGTCTCTGTACCTGCGCTGCTGCTCCCTGCGTCGCCGCCCGCCCGCCCTCGTCGTTCCGCTGCCGAGTGATTCCTCCGGCGCTCAACCATACAGAGGCTCTTTCCACCCATCCACCCCCGCCGTCGACCACGCAACTACCAAGTCACCGCTCCACTACATCATCACCACCGCCCACCGTCCGCCGCCGTGCACCTCGCCGCCGCTATCGCCCCCGGTCATTCTTATTACGCTTTCGATAGCTCACACATCGACTCGCAACTCGCCGCTGCGTGCCAAACACAACCAAGCGCTAGCTGCACTTGATACCTGTCCGCTGGTGTTCCGCAATCCTTGTCCACAATCATGGTAGAAGCAGAAGGCAACCCCACGACGTGGAAATTTACCCAGTACGTACCACTCCTCCTGCCCGCCGCATCGACCACCACTGCAGGCTCCGACTACATGGTGCTGCGCTTGCGAGGCGTATCAAAGCTTCCTGGGGACGCCACTGACTTGAGACAGGTGCTTCGGCGACAAGGGCGATGTTGAGGACATAACCGAAGGTATGTACCTTTTTCTTTGCACACTTTCCCCTTGTACACTCTATTAATGCCTGCATGCAATTGCTGACAGCCAGCGCAGCCGACATCATCTCGACCGTCGAGTTCGACCAGACGGGTAACTACCTCGCAACTGGCGACAAGGGCGGCCGTGTAGTTTTGTTCGAGAGGAACGAGACGGTACGCTCCCCCACCAAGCCTCTTTTCTGGCGGCAATGCTGATCAGCCGCAGAAAAAAACCTGCGAATACAAGTTCCACACCGAGTTCCAATCGCACGAGCCAGAGTTCGACTACCTAAAGTCGCTCGAAATCGAAGAGAAGATCAACAAGATCAAGTGGTGCCGCCGGCAAAACGCCTCACACTACCTACTCTCCACAAACGACAAGACAATCAAGCTATGGAAGGTGTTTGAGAAGTCGCTCAAGGTGGTGGCGGAGAATAACCTGTCACACGAGTTGACGCCTGGAGGCGGGGTTGCTGGTGGAGGCGGTCCCGTCAGAAACCCAAATGCTCAATTCCGCAGCGCCACCGACCTGAAGCTTCCACGTCTCACACACCACGATACTGTCGTCGCAGCGGTACCTCGAAAGACGTATGCAAACGCACACGCCTACCACATCAACAGCATATCCGTCAACAGCGATGGGGAGACGTTTATCAGCAGCGACGATCTGCGCATCAACCTCTGGAACCTCAACATCCAGGACCAGAGCTTCAACATTGTCGACATCAAGCCCGCCAACATGGAGGAGCTTACTGAGGTCATTACAGCTGCCGAGTTCCACCCCATTAGCTGCAATTGGTTCATGTACGCAAGCTCCAAGGGTACTATCAAGCTGGCCGATATGCGAGAGAGCGCGCTGTGCGACCAGCACGCAAAACGTAAGTTACGTCGGTTTCTCCCAGAAGTGACATACTAACAAGCACCCTTCAGAATTCGAACAAGAGGAAGACCCATCTTCACGATCATTCTTTTCCGAGATCATTTCCTCCATTTCCGACGTACGATTTTCACACGACGGACGATACATCCTGTCACGCGACTATTTAACGGTCAAGATTTGGGATGTAAACATGGAGAAGACCCCAGTGAAGACAATTCCTATCCACGAGCACCTACGACCTAGGCTCTGTGATACGTACGAAAATGACAGCATTTTCGACAAGTTCGAGGTTGTTTTCTCTGGCGATGCCAAGAACGTCATGACTGGCAGCTACAACAACAACTTTATGATATATCCATCAGACAATGACAAGGATACCGAGGTTGTACTCCAGGCTGACAAGTCTGCGTTCAAGGCCAAGAAGGTCGGAATTCCCACGCCTATGAACTCATCCACAAGCCCGACAGGTAGCAACACCAGCAAGAAGGGCGGCTCAAGAGCCGGTAGCCCTGCTGCAGGAGCCGTTGGGCAAGGGCAACGTATGAGGAAAGAAACCGACGCGGATCAAATCGACTTCAACAAGAAGATCCTACACATGAGCTGGCACCCATTCGAAGACAGCATTGCTATAGCAGCGACAAACAACGTAAGTGGCTTCCGTATCTTGCCCGCCGAATCCAAGCTAACAACATTCAGCTTTTTGTTTTCTCCGCATTGTAGGGTAGCCTTCATTCACGATTATCGCCATAGAACACTTGCAAACAGTAGTCTACGCTTGTTGGGTTCTTGGCCATCCTTACTTCCCATGTTCATTTCAGTGTTGGCAGCAGCCTGCCAGGTGGCGCTAGGATGATAGAACAGGAGCATTCATGGCGAAACGGGGTGAGAATGCCGGTGATGGATGTCGCAATGCGGGTTACGGACAGATAGCCGCAGGGCAGTGTAGATTGCAACACCAAGATAATGACTCTGAATGGTGCAGAGAAATAACAAAAGAAATCATAATCAACGACTTTTGGCGTGATGCTTGTGATGGTCGGCAATCGGTTTTGCATACGACGTATTGGCCGAAGCTTCGTCCCTGGGTTCTGGAAACATGCTTCTTTGGGTAAGACTACGATTCGACGTTAGCGTCCGTGAGGCTCTCATCACACCCTAGACCTCCACGTTGCGTCTCGCATTACCTCGAGCGCTTTCATCGACTTTCGCAATCCAGCAGACAATGCCAAGTTTTTAGAAGGAGGTTTAAAATTATCCATTCAGCGTGAGTGCAGTTTTGGCGTGGTTGGTGCTTGTTCAGAATACACAGTTCGGTTTCGCACTTGCCAGCTTACCTCCGTCGTCTGTCTTTACTACGTCGGGTATCTAACGATCATCAGTCTTGCATTTCTATTCGCTTCAACGTAACAACGACAACTTGATATACGATACGTTTATCAACGCTGCTTCGCCACCATGGCCGCAATTGCGTCTGTCATCAGCAGCTTTTCGCTTATTTTTGGAGGGTGTTGCGCCAATGTAAGGATGCTGAATCATCTCTCTACGATGCCTGCTAACGTAACAAAGGTCTACTGTTTGGAAGCAATAGTAAAGTAATGAGCAAGTTTCTTGATATCAATGCACCCACTAATACAAGTCAGAAAAGAGCCCGACAGCGGTCTACTCATCACACTCTTCCAATTTGTGTTTACATGTCTCTCGACGTTGCATTACCAGTTTGATCCCAATGGCCGGTACTTTTTGCGAAGCTCGCCGGTACCATTCCGGAAGTGGTGCGTCAGCGCGGCACTGTTCTTTACGGTCAACATGATGAACAACTGGGCTTTCGCGTTTGACATTTCTGTCCCGGTGCACATTATCCTTAGGAGTTTTGGTAGTGTGACGACCATGGCGGCTGGATGGCTTCGCGGCAAGCGATACACGCCTCTCCAGGTCTTCTCAGTGGCAATCTTGACAGCCGGTGTCATGGTTTCAGCGTGGGCAGATGCTCAATCAAAGGTACAACGATATATCCAAACTGGCGTGTTGCAGACACTGATGATGGCAGGGGAAAAACATGAACACATCGACCTCGGACGAATCCAACTCATCACTCCAAGCAGGTCTCGTAATCCTACTTGTTGCGCAATTACTCTCCGCCTGGATGGGCGCCTACGTCGAAGACATCTATCGCGACCACGGCAAAGACTGGCAAGCCAACCTCTTCTACTCACACCTCCTCTCCATCCCCTTCTTCGCCGCCTTCACCCCCGTTCTCAATTCGCAATTCGCGCGCCTCCGCGCTTCTCAGTCGTTCCAAATCCCCCCCAAAGTCGGCGCCGCCCTGCCCCCCATCATCAACAGCCTCCTCGCCTCAACCTCCCAGCATGTCATCTTCCTCACCGCAAACGCCCTCACGCAGCTGCTGTGTATCACGGGTGTCAACATGCTCAGTGCGAACACGTCGGCGGTTACTGTTACGATAGTGTTGAATATTAGGAAGCTGGTGAGTTTTCTGTTGAGTATTTGGATCTTTGGGAATGTTATGACGGGTGCGATGAAGGTGGGGGCTGCTATGGTGTTTGGGGCTGGGGCTTTGTATGGCTGGGAGACGTCGTATAGGATTCCGCAGCGGAAGAAGGCGGAGGCGGTGGAGGAGAAGAAGGGGTTGTAGGTGGGGGTGTTGAAGCGATGTGGGCCTGGAGGTAGATGGGTGTTTGTTGGGCTTGGACGTAGAGAGTTGGCGGTGTATATATTAACCATCAATACGATGCATATACGTTGAGTGTGCGAGTCTCGTAGTCTGACATTGTCTATTTCTTGGTTGCTGTTTTTCGTTCCATCTGTTGCTTTCTTTCTTCCTCCACACCACCCACGGTCCCCTTATTCAGAGCCTTCACAAGCCGCAAACCACCTTTGCACTCAAAGGACCGCGGACACTAGGAGCCACACCAAATTTTCAATCACCTGGTAGGTACACCTTCCGTATCTTGATGATCATCACAGTTGATAATTAAATCTAAGAACCAATCAAGCCAAGTCTTAAATCGACCCACATCTAAAAATCAGGGGGGCCCCGCAGCTACGTCTACATAGTGCTAAGTCTAGTGCATACTCTAATGCTAACATATGACAGTTATTAATGCTATTGCACTAGTGGGATCGTTAAGGTTGGAAGTAATTCTGAGATGATAGGTGGGACTGACATTTGATATAATTAAGAAGCACAGTCTTTACCGGGTTACTGGTAGGAGGGCCCTGAGTACACGAGCGGGATCGCTGAGGTTGGAAGTAATTCCGAGATGATGGGTGGGACTGGCATTCGGTGTGATGGAGAAGCACAGTCCTTGGTGCGTTACTATAACGGGCGGACCAAGAGGTATAGCTAAAATAATTAAGATAAATTAACCATTAAATAGACTTAGTCTAGGGATAGTGTTGTATCTATATATAGGCTTAGGCGAATTTTAAGTTACACCTAGTAGTAAGACTAGGCTAGTTCTAAGTCTATGATTATCTAAATAATACTTAGACTATCTATATAGTCTATAGGTAGAAAGTTATTCTAAGCTACTTTCTAAATAACCTTTAGTATAAGATAGCTTATAGTTCTCTTCCCTATCGAATACAACTCTAGTATACCTGTGCAATAGCTCCCTGAGCGTAGCCCCTTACAATAGAGGCTTAGGCGAATTCTAGGTTAGACCTAGCGGTAAGACCGGGCTGGTTCCAAATCCTAGGTTAGACTCGGTGGTAAGACCGGGCTGGTTCCAATCCAGGTCAGACTCGGTGGTAAGACCGGGCTGGTTCCAATCCAGGTCAGACTCGGTGGTAAGACCGGGCTGGTTCCAATCCAGGTCAGACCCGGCGGTGAGACCGGGCCGGTTCCGAACTTATCCGCTGGCTCCGAGGCCACTCCGGCCGAGGTCCCTTATAAAAGAGGTGGGTGTGTCCGAGATGTTAACAACGACGTTATCAAACCTAACACTTTTTACGACTACTACTACTACTACTACTACTACTACTACTACTACTACTACTACTACTACTACTACTACTACTACTACTACTATTCACTTATCTATCCATCCAAACCACCAACAATGGCAGTCCTCTCCAGAATCGTTACAATGCTGTTCCTCGTTACCCCCTTCGTAACAGCCGCCGCTACCCCCGTTACACCTAGCATACCAGAAGGTGCCTCAGGCTGCTATGATCCCTGTATAAGCTCATTTGGCTATCGTGTGGGAGCCCCATGTCAAAAAGTTTGTAGTGTACCCGGCAAAGTATGACTATCTATATTCCATATTTCCCTTAGTACAGTATATTAACTCTGCACTAGGTACAACTGGTCTTTGACGGTACATGCAGCGCTTACCCTAATGGACTCTGCGTTTAACGGCATCTATATGACGGTGGGTTTCTGCAATACTATCTTTGGAGCTTGATAGACGGGTTTGAGATGAGTTGAAGGTGCTTTGGGGGTCTCGATGGTAGATAGTGCTCTATCGAATACCATTCTGTTCTACCTAAGCCTCGCTTCTAGATAAAGCTTCTTGGCCTAACCCTTCGGACTACGCAAAGGCTCCCTAAGCTTAGTTCCTCCAAGTATGATCAATCTGTATCTAAACAGGCGCGTGATAAATACAAGTCAACGTATATAATTATAGAAAAGTGATATCGATGCTTAGTAGCAGATTTTCACAACGCAGTACTTGTAACAGAAGTACAAGAAAGCAGTTAAGGTGTTATCTCAACACCTTATACTCAGAACAAGTCGATGTGTATGTATATGACGATGTTTAAAGAAGTCAACCCAGAGTCAGGCCACAACTATCGCCAAGAAGATGAGAACTTTTTATTCAAGCTTGAGATGATACAAGAGAGCACGCCGTGTTCAACGCTACCCCCAATACTACTATGCAACATGTAGCTGTTGAATTGTACGTGATCAAAGGTAGTCACCTTGACGTGCGTTCTTACTACGCGCCTTAAACTCTTTTGGTGAACAAGGCCGAGGCTCACGCAAGTGTTATAGACTGGATGAAGGATGCAGACTCGCGATTATGGCTGTGTAGGATGCTATGTAAGACGTTGAAAAAGACTATGCGAAACTCTATCGGTACTGTTATTAATAGGACATCTTTCACCCCCGGACCCCCTGTTGCCGGCAATGGCCAATGACGTCCGGTGCAGGGATCAAGACCGGCAAGCGAAAATCCCATTGCGGTCTGGTGGAGGCAGACCCTGAACTCGCGATTAGGTGTGTCGTGTCTCTAAGAGCTGGGTCACCCTTCAACTCTCTTTTCAGTTTTGTTCTCTTCCTTCATCTTTGTTCCTTTTGTCGCTCATCAACGTTTCAGCCCATCATGTCCTCCCCTCCTGGCACCCTGCGCCAGCGAACAGGCAAGGACAAGAAGCGCCCCGTCTCACCCAACCCAGACGCCTTGTCCGAGAAGGTCGCCAATTTCGTTGAGAAGGCGAAGCCGGCCATGGACAAGGTCAAGCCGTACAAGGCTGCCCAGCAGGGTGGTGAATGGGATTACAAGCTTGCCATTGTCGTCATGACGGTTCTTGCCTTTATTACGCGCTTCTGGGGCATCAGACACCCTGATCAGGTTGTCTTCGACGAGGTGCACTTTGGAAAGGTGTGCATATGCGATATATGGAATTGTGTTGGGTTTGACCAGGTGGCTAATTGAGTGCTTAGTTTGCTTCCTATTACCTCCAACGAACCTACTTTTTCGATGTCCACCCTCCGTTTGGAAAGCTCCTCTTCGCCTTCGCTGGCTGGCTCGTCGGATACAAGGGCGACTTCTTGTTTGAGAATATTGGCGATTCCTACATCACCAACAAGGTGCCCTATGTCGCCTACCGCGCCATGCCCGCCTCGCTCGGCGCGCTCACGGTCCCGATTGTCTTCATGATCATGTGGGAGTCTGGATACTCGCTCCCTGCCTGCATCACCGCCGCCGGTCTGATGCTCTTCGACAACGCCCACATTGGCCAGACACGCCTTATTCTCCTGGACGCCTCGCTCATCTTCTTCATGGCCCTCTCCGTCTTGTCCTATATTCGCTTTTACAAGGAGCGACACGCTCCTTTTGGTGCGAAATGGTGGAAGTGGCTGCTTCTCACCGGCGTCAACCTGAGCTGCGTCATCTCCATCAAATACGTCGGTGTCTTCACTTTCTTCTCCATCGGTGTCCCGGTCATGATTGACTTGTGGGACTTGATGGACGTCAACCGCCGCCAGGGCGCCTTGACTCTTGCTGAATTTGGCAAGCACTTTGCTGCCCGCGCTGTCGGTCTGATCATCGTTCCCTTTTTCCTGTACCTTTTCTGGTTCCAGGTTCATTTTTCCATTCTCACCCGCTCTGGACCAGGCGACGACTTCATGACCCCAGAGTTCCAGGAGACTCTGAGCGACAACGTTATGAACTTACAGTCTGTTGGTATCAACTACTACGATTCCATTACCATCCGCCACAAGGAGACCAAGGTCTACCTCCACAGCCACCCCGACCGTTACCCGCTCCGATACGACGATGGACGTGTTTCTTCACAGGGACAGCAGGTTACTGGATACCCCCACAACGATACCAACAACCACTGGCAGGTCCTCCCGTCGAAGCCTCTGCCGAGTGAAGAGGGCCAGCGCGTCAAGGTGGGAGATGTAATCCGTCTCCGCCATTTGATCACCGACACCATTCTCTTGACACACGACGTTGCATCTCCTTACTACCCTACTAACCAGGAGTTCACCACCGTAACCAAGGATGAAGCCTCCGGCGCACGTTACAACGAGACTCTGTTTGAAATCAAAACCGACAAGAGCAAGGGCGATTTCACCACCATGTCGACTCACTTCAAGCTTATTCACGTGCCCACCAAGGTCGCCATGTGGACTCATACCAAGCCTCTCCCAGATTGGGCCTACAAGCAGGCTGAAATCAACGGCAACAAGGCTCTTCAAGCATCCAGCAACATCTGGTATGTTGACGACATTCCGTCTCTGCCTGCCGAGGACGTGCGCAACAAGAAGGAGCCCAAGCAAGTCAAGCATCTCGGCTTCTTGAGGAAGTGGGTCGAAGTACAGCGCGCCATGTTCTACCATAACAACGCCTTGACCAGCTCGCATCCATATGCTTCTCAGCCCATCTCCTGGCCCTTCCTCCTCCGCGGTGTCTCCTTCTGGACCCACAACGACACGCGCGAACAAATCTATTTCCTTGGTAACCCGCTTGGATGGTGGCTTGCATCCTCGCTTCTTGCAGTATTCGCTGGTATCATCGGCGCCGACCAACTTGCGCTCCGCCGCGGTATGGACGCTCTCGACGAACGTAAGTCAACTTTTTCGTATCAAACCAAACCCGGACTCTTCAGCCTTTTCATGGCACTCGTCTTCGAAAATGAGGTTCTAACATTCTTCACCACAGGTACCCGCTCCCGTCTATACAACTCCACCGGCTTCTTCTTCCTCACTTGGGCCGCCCACTACATCCCCTTCTACATCATGGGCCGCCAACTCTTCCTCCACCACTATCTCCCCGCCCACCTCGCCTCCTGCCTCGTCACTGGTGCCCTCGTCGAATTCGTCTTTTGCATTGAACCTCAGGACCCGGAGACCCCCGGTGCCGTCAAGGGACATCGCCGCACTCGCTCCCGCCCTGTTCGCGAGCGCGTCGCTACGTCTAGTCTGATGGGTAGCTGGATTGCGTGCGGCGTCATTCTCGCAGCAGTGTTTTGGTGCTTCCTCTTCTTTGCTCCGCTTACGTATGGTAGCCCGGGTCTTTCCATCACCCAGGTTCAGATGAGGAAGTGGCTAGGATATGATTTGCACTTTGCTAAATAGATGCATTGACAGGCATGGGTATGCATGAATGGTGGAGTTGGAAGGGTGGGGGGGTTTCTTTCTTCTCTCCTTCTCTCTCTCTCCTTGGGTCGGAAATGTAACTTGGGACAAAACAAAAATTGGCACAGACACACATGCAGCGTGGAAGTGTGCGCCTGTGTGTAACGCAGGAGAAATGCTTAAACAAAGCGTTTGGTTTTCCTATCTATTGTTTCTGTCTCTCCTCCATATATATCCTTACCAAATAATCCAAAATGTGAGTGAGCAATGAAGCAAAAGTCTGGGAAATCAAAATCAAGACATTCAAGGACATCTCCTGACACTGAAAATATCAAACCCATGGTTCTCTCTCTCTCGTTGTATAGTTGGCGTGTCTACAAGACAAGCCGTGCGAATTTGAACTTGGAAACGGTGAAAACCCCGCCTCTCCCCTTTTTAACTATGACTTAACTCGAACCAACGAGATAGATTAGCACACTTGCTTGATAAACAAGTACACCACCGAGCTAGCAAAGCACATATTCATGTAACAGTAATCCTTTGATTTAATATTTCTAATCGTTTTTGGTGATTTTTTGGGGGGGAGTTCTGTTAGAGAGACAGAGAGAGAGACTTGTCATCATGTCATATCGAATGCGTTGCGGGATGCATTTTCCAGATAGACACAAATCCTCGTTAGCAACAGCAACAGCAACGTCAGAGCTAAGCTGGATTAGACTTTTGTTCCAAAACAACAGCCATGGGCTACATGGCGTCGGTAAGCGGGGTAGATGAAGCAATCCATGTGCTCATGAAGAGCGTGATTACGGCCAAGTTGTTGTTGCAAGAGCCACGAGTCATAGTTTGGCGTGTGGTCCTCGTCTTCCCGCAGCACGGCATGGGTACGCGGTTCAACAAGGGGTTCAAAAGTCGAATTCGCCACGAAACCGCTCCACGTCCATGGCGGGGCCGACAGAATCGCTCAAGTCGCGGCGACCCATTTGGCCAAAGACCCTCCTGAGGGTATCGTAGAGATTGGTGCTTTGATTCTGGTGAATCATGTTGTCGAGCTGGGATTCCGATACACCCTCGCCCACAACCTCCCTGGCTCTTTCTTTGCCCTCTTGCTCCACTACTTTGTGCATGGCGAGCGCACCGAGCAGATGCTGTGCAGCTTCAGTGTAGCAACCAATGTTAATACATGAGACGCCGAGATTATACCTCGCGCGAACGAAATTAGGTCGGAGAGCGAGAGCGCGCGAATAAGCGTCTATGGCTTCTTCGCTGCGACCGGAATTCGCAAGGGTAGCACCGAGGCGGTTCCAGAGGAGGTGGACTTGGGAGGAAGAGTTTGAGACGCCTGATTCGGTGGAGGCGAGGGCGGCGCCGAAGCAGTCGACGGCTTTGTCGTATTCTTCTACGCCGTAGAAGAGGACGCCGAGGCCGACTTGGACGTCTGGGTCCATTTGCTCCCCCGAGGGGGAGAGTTGTGCGGCTTGAATGAAGAGGTTTGTTACTTTCTCGTGGAGGAGGTGGCGGTCTGTGAAGCCCATTTCGGCGTCTGAAGAGAGGGGTTCTTTGATTAGCGAGGGGTATTTGGTGGCGAGCCAGCGTTCTAGAGTTCGGTATGCGGTACTTTCGTAACCTTCGTTTGTGTAAGATACGGCGAGGCCCATGAGGGCTTCTAGATTTGATGGGTCTTGCTTGAGTGCGTATTCTAGGGCGCGGATAGCCGGTGTTTCCTTCTCGTTCTGTGCTTGCGACTCTCCCAGTCTGACCCACGCTGCAATGTGATTTGGATCTTTCTGAACTGCGGCTTCAAAGGCCAGCGCAGCCAAGGATAGGTTTCCGCCATTCTCCATAATCTTGACGCCCTCTTCAAAAGGGTTCGTAACGGCCTTGAAGAGGTTGTCTTCTTCGAATAGGTAGTCGCCCATGGCGGGATCGCGAACCGAATGCGTGTTGAGTCCATCGAAGTTCTCCCACTGGTCGAGGTCGCCCATGTGTCCTTCGACATAGTTTTCCTCGTTTACCAGTTGCCTAGCGTGTTCAGTCTCAGCTTGGATTCCCTTCCAGATGGACTCGAAATCGTCAAAGTCGACGGCATCTTTCTCTACTGACCTGTCCATTTCGTTCAGCTCAGCCTCCATGGCCTTGTTCGCCTCGGCGTCAAGAGCGCTCAGGTCGTCCGTCTTCTCCAGCTCGGCAAACTGGGCTTCCCAGTCTTGGTCGTCCAGCTCCACCATGCGCCCTTTGCCCTTGCCCTCCTGCATGGGCTGTTGGAAGTTTTGTGGCGCATATGGCTGCTGCATCATGCCCATCCCGCCCATTCCCATGCCCATTCCCATGCCGTTCATGCCCATGCCGTACATGGGACGCTGGTATCCCGACATGGAGGGCTGCGAGGCCGTGGTTGGGCTTGCCGTCCGGGCGGTAGAGTTCATCTGCTGGAACTGTGCGAACTCTGCGGGGTTGAAGCCAGCCGGCCTTTCCTGCATGGTTGGTCCCATCTGCGGTGCTTGCATGCCTGGGTCGAACTCGGCGGCCCATGCTGGGGATGCGCTGTGCTGTACGCGCTCCAACTCTCTGCGCATCTGCTCCATGGCGAACGGGGAGGCCGGGCCGGGCCCTTGTGGAAGTTGGGCATTCTGATTCATGAATTCGTTCATCATCTATCGCCTCATGTTAGCCGGCACTTGCACACTGTGGCCGTCGATAACTTACAGCATCTGACGGGCCGCCCATTTGCTGGCTTCGCATGCCCTCTTGCATTCCTCCCGGCCCCCGCCCGACCAGGCGGTCTCTCTGCAGCGACTTGTCATCCTGCACATGTTTGGTGAATTGACTGAGCGGGTTGGCGCCCGTGGAGCATTCTGCGCCGCCGAGAAAGGACATTGCGAGAAAGGTAAGAAATATGTAATATGGACCAGTTGAGGCGAATCTATGAGAAGAGAGAGAGAGGGAAGAAGACTAAAAGTCGGGGTCGGGGTTGGGCTGGGCGGGATGCAAGAGACGCGTCGACCGACTTAATTGATCAGCAACAGATGCCGAATGATGGGTGGGTGGTACGCGGGGCAGAGCCGAGGTCGCCGCTCCGCTGTTCCTGGCCGCCACACCCGTTGTCGACCAACGTTTGAACTTTGGTCATGTGTAGCGTTGGCACGGCATTTGTATCGCAAGCGTGTTTGTATCATACAAATGTAGCGGCAATGGTGGTATTCCTGTATAGCTCAACTAGCCACCCCGAGCTGCATACTAAAGAAGAGGAGAGTAACAACGCCGGACGCTGCCCTTATGATACATGAGACCTATTTACCCTCACATTACGCAACAAATGAGGCAAACATGCCAGTCGTGAAAATCGTACAGATATATCGACCATCTCCGAACCCATCATCCGTCATAGGAGCACGAGGTGGTCCTTGTATCTCCACTCTCCACGCTGTTCAGGCCTCCTCCTGCTGCGCGGACTTTACTCCTGGGTAGAATCGGCGCGCTTCCCCCGCTGCTCGCTCGTGCCCGACTTGCTGTAGTCGATGCGGAGCTGTCGTCCGTAAATGATCTTCTCGCTGAGCACTTCCTTGGCCTTGGTGGCACTGGCCACGTCGATGAAGTCGGCATGGGCAAATCCTCTGGGCTGGCCCGTTCTCCTGTCAATGGCAACACGCACATCCATGACGTTTCGAATATCACGGAAAAGATCGTTAAGGTCCTTGTCCGACATCTCAAACGACATGTTGCCGATGAAGAGAGTCTTGGAGGGAGTGTTAGCCTCGAAGCTGCCAGCACCGCTGCGCGACATGGAGTTGGGCTTGGGCTGGTGGTACTGGACGACCATGTTGCGACCCTCGAAGACCTGCATGTCGAGGTTGTCAATGGCCGCTTGCGCATCAGCCAAGTTTCCAAACTCGACGTATCCGAAACTAACGCCAGAGTCAGTAAAGAGTGTGTCAAGCCTAGTCAAATGATTTACCCTCTGCTGAGGCCTCTGTTGTCGTAAACAATCTTGACCGACTCGACCTCACCGAAGCGTGAGAAGACGCGCTTCAGCTGGTCCGCCGTGACCTCGTAGTACAAGTTGCCAATGTATAGCATCTTGTTTGGTTCCGTGCTCCTAGGAGCGTTGGTCCGCGGCTTCCTGCCATTGGGGCTGTTAATAGCTGTTTCCAGTGCATCTACGCCGACAGTAGCAGACTCGTCCATGGGGTCGGCCTGAGCCTCTTCTTGTGCAGGCGTCAGGTTCTCCTCGACTGGTGCCTCTGCTGCTGTTTGCGCAAAGTTCTCAGACGCTTCCTCGCTAGCCTGTGTCTCTTCCGTCTTGGTCACATCATCGCTGGCGAATCTCCTCTGGAAGGAAGCAATTGACCAAGTAGGTTGTCGAAGGCGGAAGGCGGATGGGGTAATGGTGTTGATGCTTCGCGGCTTCGCAAGAAATGTCTTGGAAGGCGATGCGCTGATGGCGCGGACGGCAGTGCGGCGGAGAAGATACCTGAAATGAGACATGAGTACATGTCAATGGGTCAACGCATGCGGGACTTACATGGTGGGCGATTTGGCAGAAGTTGCAAGAGTCGTCCTGTATCAGTCTCGTTTTGGTGGAAATTTTTGGTAGGGATAATTGAATCACGCTAGAAGAAAGTCCGGCACGTGACCAATGGATTTGCCTTTGAATTCAATTTCGGATAATTTCACGTGCCGTCGACGTCACTGACCCCGTGCTCTAAGCGAGATGGGTTAACCCCGCGCGTTTGACTTTGTTATTTCTAGTGTGTGGGCGGATAGTGAACACGTCGAGTCGTCGTCGCTATACTGTTAGTAGATCGGGTGACTTAACTCCGGATTGGTAGCATCACCAGCCGAGCATCGAGGGTCCTCTAGTCGTGCTAGCAACTTGCACGAATGCTTCATTCCTAGCTACATATGGCCTCAATAAGCTTGTTTGCTCGCTGCTGTTACGTATTCCTGCCAGGGCACGAAGAAACATGTGCCATGTAGTCATCGAACCCATAATTTCCAAAATGCTACGGAGTCAGGCGACAGAGCGGCCGACTCCGAGGCGCGTTCCTCGTGTGTCTTGTTATAAAGTTTGGCATCGCTCTAGCCACAACTACCACCCCCCAAGAGCACCATGCTGAAAGGTACGACATGTCAATCTGGTTATACAGAACACTTGGATACTGATGTTGCCGCCAGGTCCCTTTTCTGCCGACGGAGATGCGTCGCCCGACTTTGGTCCTGCCCACGATGACCAGATGCTTTCCTCAGAGGAAGAGGAGCTGGGCCTTGACTACTCGGACCATGAAGCTGGCGATGGGACGGAACTGAACCACGGTGCGACTGCAGCGGCGGATGCGAGCGCCGACGAAGATGGCAATGGCATGCTTCCCCGCGACAAGCAGCGCCGAACCGCCTTCTATGACTATACGGCGGAGAAGCAGATGAGCCACACCGAGGCCAAGCAGTTCTACCAGCGACATCAGCTTGAAACACAGTATGGGGGCTCACAGGCGGGCGAAGTGTACAGCCCTGCCATGCGGGCAAAGACGTTTCCCGTCAGCATGGGCGCCACAGATGGCGTCGACTTTCTAAGCACAGCGGAGAGCGTGCGGTCGCGGAAGAGCAATGTTAGCCATGCGAACCAAGGGCACCGGTCCAACCTACCCATCGGCTTGTCACACACAGAGCAGTCACAGGAGCCACGCCGCCACATGACTCAACATGGCGCCAACGCTGCAGGTACCTACGACGACGGTGACACCTTTCTGCAGGCCGATCAAAAGGCTCGTTCCCATGCCCAGCACCCCGCGCTCCCGCACGAGGACAAGCCCCTTTTGGCTGAAGAAGGTATACACGGCGCAGGCGCAGGTATTGGTGTTGGAACAGGAGCGGGAGGCTTTGCCATGTCCGACTCCAGCATTACAGCTGAGCTCAGCTCAATATACACAAACATCCAAAAGGTGCTGGACCTACGTCACAAGTACATTCGTCTGTCTTTACAACGCAGTTTCGACAATCCGAAAGATGATCCCGCCTGGCGCATCTACCCATCTCCCCCTGAGCCCGTATGGAACGACCTTTCCAAAGAGCGCCGCAACGCAGGCAGTAGCAGCATGCAGAACAGTGGCGTTTTGGAGCCATCTGAGCCGCTCAAACCACCTCGAAAGATGGGTACCAACATTGGCGAAGACTTTCACTTGGAAGAATGTTTGCCAGTACCGGGTCCAGGAGAGATGTCGTTTCGTCTCGACGATAGCGGTGTATATCAAGTGTATGAGACGGCTAAATCTGCCGAGCTCGACACGCCCATTGTGTCCATTCCCACATTACGTGAATTTTACATCGATCTCGACTCAATCCTTGACATTTCCTCGGATGGACCCAGCAAAAGCTTTGCTTTCCGTCGGCTGCAGTATCTGGAAGGAAAGTTCAATCTTTACTACTTGCTGAATGAGTACCAAGAGACAGCCGACACTAAAAAGGTCCCTCATAGAGATTTCTACAACGTGCGAAAAGTCGACACTCACGTTCACCATTCGGCGTGCATGAATCAAAAGCATTTACTGCGCTTTATCAAGTCCAAGATGAAGAAGTCGCCAGATGAGGTGGTCTTGTTCCGTGACGGCAAGCATCTCACGCTGAGAGAAGTGTTTGAGTCCATTAATCTGACAGCCTACGACTTGAGTATCGATACATTGGATATGCACGTAAGTAAGCATTCCCGACGTAACATAATATCCTGACCATATAGGCGCACACCGATTCATTCCATCGATTCGACAAGTTCAACTTAAAGTACAACCCCATTGGCGAGTCCCGTCTACGAACCATCTTCCTCAAGACAGACAACTTTGTCAAGGGCCGATATCTAGCTGAGATCACCAAGGAAGTCATTTCGGATCTGGAGGCCAGCAAGTACCAATTCGTCGAGTGGCGTATTTCAATCTATGGCCGCGACATTGACGAGTGGGATAAGCTGGCAGCCTGGGTGGTTGACAACAAGCTCTTTTCGCCCAACGTACGATGGCTCATCCAGGTCCCTCGTTTGTTTGACGTGTACAAAGCCACTGGTCTCATGGACAACTTCCAGCAAGTCATTGTCAATGTCTTCCAGCCTCTGTTCGAAGTCACCAAAGATCCCTCAAGTCACCCCAAGCTTCACATCTTTCTGCAGAGGGTCATCGGTTTCGATAGCGTCGACGACGAGAGCAAAGTTGAACGGCGTGTGTACCGAAAGTTTCCATTTCCAAACGAGTGGTCCACAAAGCAGAATCCGCCCTACAGCTACTGGATGTACTACTTGTTCGCCAACATGTCATCGCTTAACGTTTGGAGGAAGCAGCGAGGCTTCAACACGTTTCTTCTTCGCCCACACTGCGGAGAAGCTGGTGATACCGACCATTTGGCAGCGGCCGTTCTCTGCTGCCACAGTATCAGCCATGGTCTCTTGCTTCGAAAGGTGCCCCTTCTCCAGTACATCTTCTACTTGGAGCAGATTGGTGTTGCCATGTCTCCGCTAAGTAACAACGCACTGTTTCTTGCATACGAACGGAACCCGTTCTTGAGCTACTTCAGACGCGGCCTCAACGTTTCGCTTTCAACAGACGATCCCCTACAATTCGCATTCACAAAGGAGCCACTTATCGAAGAGTACTCCGTCGCCGCGCAAATCTACAAGCTAAGCGCCGTAGACATGTGCGAACTAGCCAAACACTCCGTCGAGCAAAGCGGCTTCGAACACGTCGTCAAGCAGAAGTGGCTAGGAGGAAACTACCATCTCCCCGGCGTCGCCGGTAACGACATGGCTCGATCAAACGTTCCCAGCATCCGCGAAGCCTTCCGCCACGAAACCCTCATGGGAGAACTAGCAATGTAAGCCTCATCACCCACCCCCATAAACCCGTACACATTCTAACACAGCTGCCCAAACAGGATCGACCGCTACACCCGCGCCGCCCAATCCGCCCTCACACGCTCAAACCTCCAACCGGGCGTCCCACAAACCCCCAAATCCTTCCCCCAAGGCCTGACATCCCCCACCAATCCCTCCGCCACTGAAGCAGGATCTCAACCTCTTTTCTCTAGACTCCCTCCTGCAATGGCCTCGCGGCTCAAACCCGCCGCACCGTCCGTGGTAACAGACTCGGCTAGTCTACAAGGCCACGCTCCTTCTTCCCCCCCGCCACTCAGCAACAGTACCCTCGACGGCGCACCCACCGCCGCCGGTACTACCGGTGCAACGCGTCAACAACGTCGCCGTAGCAGTGAAATCACTATAAACCCCAGCACAATGTCTGTCGCGCAACCACCACAGTCTCTCGACACCCAGGCGCAGGGCCATGACGACCCAGAACAAGGACTTAGGCGCTCCACCAGCTCTGTCACGCTGGATGGGGAACCCCGCCTTTTTCCCGGCTTGGTGAGTAGTCGGAGTCGCAGGCGCAGTGGCAGGACTAGTCAGGCTGAGGAGGGGGGTGCGGGTGCGGGTACGGGGGTGGGGTCGAGGGCGACGTTTAGAGGGGGTGTGGGCGAGGCGGATGTTGTTGAGGAGGGGGCGAGCGAGGGGGAGGATTAGAGGCGAGAGCATGGTCATGGTGTAGTAGATTAGACATGGACGTGTGTGTTGCGACGAACGTATGAGTTGAGGGGGTTTTGTTGGCCATGATGATAATAATGATGCTATGATTGCAGAATTATACGAATTACAAGGTACACGTCAATCAGCAAATCCGTATTATAGAATATGTAGAACCGTTATTCATTCTGACAGTGGGGGAGAAAAAATTAAATAAGAAGAGGTTCATTCAAAAAGATGCATCATGTGTGACATAATCATTTGGTCTAAACACGACCAAACGAATCATTCATGGCCCAACTACTCTCTACTCATACATACAGAAAAGCGCCACAGCCAGCCATCTAATGCAAACCGCCTTTTCGCTTCCGCCCATCTAATTGTACTGAGCGTACACTGCAGTGCTGTTAAACTTCATGTTGGCTTTAATCACCTTGTCCACAGCAGCCAGAAAGTCCTTTTCAGTCGCCATCTTCCTTCTCGATCTAATGGCGAAGATGCCCGCCTCCGTCGCCACACTCCTGAGCTCAGCACCGGTACTGTTGGGGCAGAGACGAGAGATGAGTTCCCAGCGGATATCGCGCTCGACGCTCATGCTCTTTGCGTGGATGCGAAGGATATTGGCGCGGCCCTCCATGTCCGGGAGAGAGAATTCAATTTTTCGGTCGATACGGCCGGGACGCATGAGGGCGGGGTCGAGCGTCGAAGGTCGGTTGGTGGCGAACATGACTTTGATGTTGCCGCGGGCGTCGAAGCCGTCGAGTTGTGTGATGAGCTCCAACATGGTACGTTGTACTTCGTTGTCGCCGCCGGCACCGTCGTCGAATCGGGCACCGCCAACGGCATCGATTTCGTCGAAGAAGATGATACACGCCTTCTTTGTTCGCGCCATCTCGAATAGCTCGCGCACCATTCTCGCGCCCTCTCCTACGTACTTTTGAACGAGCTCCGAGCCGATGACGCGGATGAAGGTGGCATCTGTTCTGTTCGCAACCGCTCGCGCGCAGAGCGTCTTTCCGGTTCCTGGGGGTCCGTATAGAAGAGCACCCTTGGGAGGGTCGATACCGAGGTTGACGAAGCGCTCTGGCGACAGAAGCGGCATCTCGACGACCTCTCGTAGCTTCTCGATCTGCTCCTTGCAACCTCCTACATCGCCGTATGTGACATCAGGCTTGTCCTCGACTGTCATCATGGTGACTGAAGGGTCAATCTTGGGCGGGAGAGGAAGCAGAATCTGGTACTTGTTGCGGTCAACACCCACGCGCATGCCCTCTTCAATGTCGGTTGGTGAGACGCGCTCTCCGAGGTTGACGACGAACTTGGCAATCTGCTTGACGTTGATGACATATTTGCTCTTCTCCGAGTCCTTTTCGTCCTGTATTATCTTTGTGCACCGGGCGACTTGGAGCGGCTGTTCTTCTTGCATTCGTTGGCGGTCGGCGGCAATGTCCCAGAGATGTGGAGGTGCGAGTCCGGTATCTGATTCCTGTAGTGTGTAAACAATGAGTCCCAATCACAAGGTCGGCATGCCTACCTTGACGCCAATCTTCTCGTTTATCGTCTGCTGCTTGTCTTTGATCTCCTTCTCCAGCTTCTTGAGCTCAGCACCATAAGGTGCTGCTCCGTATGTCTTCAACACCTGAATGTCCCTGTTACGGTATTAGCTAGATATTGGGGACATGTTGATTCGCTTACTCATCGGTCAGAGGTGTAATCTTCTTCTCCTCTACCTCATCATCGGCGAAGTTCTTCTGGTACTTCTCCCAGGACTGGCCCGTGGCTGAAGGCATGTTTGCGGCGGGCGCAGCGACTGTGGCGTGGCTGGAATGGTAACCGGACTATGTGTATAGATGAGAATAGAATGGTTCGAGGCAAAAGCGAGAGTCGGAGGAGATGCTTGGGTGGGTGAGTGGAAGGGTACGGGGCGGTGATGGTGGTGTAGTCAGTGAAGGTGCAGCTGTGATGCGGCAATGGGCCGGCGAGTCGGAGCTTGCCCATCGTCAGTGCGCTAAGTCTATCGCGTTCTCGAAATATTGTCAGTTCGCGTTCAAGGCAACAAAAACTTCCCCGCCAAACAACACGATACCCCTCTTTTAGTCTTGTCTTCCTTGTAATCGCAAAATGGCTGCCCAAGTTGCAAACGGCGGTGGCGGAAACGCTGCCTTCAAGGTGCGCTGTCCACATAACAAGCTGTGAAAACATTGACTGACATGGATTGCAGGACAAGGAGAAGCCCAGAGCTGTTCGCAGCGCAAACATCATTGCCGCACGAGGTAGGAGTCACCCGTAACTGCTTCTTGTAGCGTATAGCTGACTAAATTGGTGTAGCTGTGGCAGATGCGATCCGAACTGTATGTGCCACTACGAGGTGCGGGGAAGGGATGAATACTAATGTTTTGGCAGTCTTTGGGACCAAAGGGTATGGACAAGATGGTATGCGATTTGTGTAGACGGTCGAATAGTCCATGTCTAACTCCGCACAGATTCAAACCAGCAGAGGCCAAACCATCATCACAAACGACGGAGCCACCATGTTGAAACAGATGAGCGTCATGCACCCCTCTGCGAAGATGCTCGTCGACCTCGCACACGCCCAGGATATTGAGGCTGGAGATGGCACAACTTCGGTTGTTGTCATTGCTGGAAGTCTGTTGGGTGCTGCTGAGCGGTTACTGGGCAAGGGAATCCACCCCACCGTCATCTCAGAGGCTTTCCAGCGCGCCGCTCAAGAGGCGATAAGGATATTGACCGACATGGCTATCCCAATCTCCCTTACCGACAGACAAACCCTCCTCAAGACCGCCACCACCGCCCTTTCCTCCAAGATCGTCGCCTCCGAGCCCAAGCTGCCCATCATGGCTGTCGACTCGGTACTCAAGGTCATTGACCCCAAGACAGCCGACAACGTGGATCTGAAGAACATTCGAATGATCAAGAAGTCGGGCGGTACAATCGAAGACAGTGAGATGATTGATGGACTGGTCCTCAACCAGCCAGTAGTCAAGAGCGCTGGCGGTCCCACACTCAAGGAAAAGGCACGGATAGGTCTCATTCAATTCCAGTTGAGCCCACCGAAACCAGACATGGAGAACCAGATTGTCGTCAACGACTACAGGCAAATGGACAAGATTCTCAAGGAGGAGCGCACATATTTGTTGAACATGGTCAAGAAGATTCAGAAAGCAAAGTGCAACGTGCTCTTCATCCAAAAGTCCATTCTACGCGATGCAGTCAACGACCTCAGTCTGCACTTCTTGTCCAAACTCAAGATCCTTGTCATCAAGGACATTGAGCGCGACGAGATTGAGTTCATCTGCAAGGTGCGTATTGAATCGAGTTGCCATATTCACAGCTAACGCAAGGCAGAGCACTGGTTGCAAACCCATTGCCGACATTGACTCATTCACAGAAGACAAGCTCGGTTCCGCAGATCTTGTCGAGGAAGTGCAGGCATCAGGCGCTCGGTACGTCAAGGTATCAGGTGTCAAGTCAGTCGTCAACACCGTATCCATCGTCTGCCGAGGCGCCAACAATCTCATTCTCGACGAGACTGAGCGCTCTCTCCACGACGCACACTGCGCCATCCGTTCATTAGTCAAGAAGAAGGCACTTCTTGCCGGTGGCGGTGCCCCCGAAATTGAAATCGCACATCAGCTGTCGCTCCAAGCTCGTGAGCTATCTGGTACAGAGTCCATCTGCTGGAAGGCCTTTGCCGACGCCATGGAAGTTATCCCAACGACGCTCGCTGAAAACGCTGGTCTCAACAGCATCAGGGTCGTTACCGAGCTGAGGCATAGGCACGCTCAGGAGCAGAGGAATGCGGGCATCAGCATCAAGAGCGGAGGTGTCAAGAACGACATTAGCGAGGAGAACGTCCTGCAGCCATTGCTGGTCAGCACCAGTGCCATTGAGCTAGCAGCCGAGACGGTCAAGATGATTCTGCGAATCGACGACATTGCATTGTCGAGGTAGAGCGGGCAAGCAATTATAAGCTTCCTGGATCGCCTGAAACAGAAATACAGAAATTCTCCCACGAGTAATGAGGATGATTGCAAGACCTTGTTTGATGATGTTAAAGTCTAGTGTAGCGTGCATGGTGACGAACCTTTTCATCTCTTAGACTACCCTATAGCTATCACACTGAACCCCTTACATAATCTACCTAGGACTGTCCGTCTGGTAAGTGACGTTACATCACATCTATCCAAACATCCACCTCCTCCGAGACCGCGGACCCTGCAACCCTACAAACTGGCACCAGGCCGAACTACAAGCACGGTTCCTCTCATCCTCTCATCGGCGAAGAAGAAGATCTTGGTACACTAGTGTTTCGGCGGCTGGCGGCGGTTATGACGCGCGACTAGACTAAATTGGTGCTAGATGGCACATGTCGATCTGGGGGTATGGGGTGTATAGGGGCGGGCGGGGAGGGGGCAGAGGGAACGGAGAAGTTTGGTTCAGTGATGTCAGGGTACTTAATCCTAGGGGGGTGATTTGGAATAGATAGACTGGGGATGTTAGGATATTAGTGCGTGTGGGGAAGGGATGGTGGCGTCAAGGAAGGGCAGTTTAAGGGATAAGAGAGCTGAGGGGTAGAAGGAAGGGGAGCAGGGATGCCTGTGGAAATTCTACGTGGTAGGTATACTGTAGTGTAGTGCTACTACCTCTATGTTTCTTTTGGATATTTAAACGTTACCAAGACTGCTTTGGCGGCCAGAGGGAGTAATGCGAGGTAACATAGTGTTGCAGAAACGGTAGTAGTAAGTTTCATCGTGTGTAGACTTGGAGAGGGTATTTTCCGGTAATGCTACCTGTTGTTGGGGAACTGTATGTGAAATATAGTTATCTAGTGTTGATAAGAAATAATACGCCGAGAATATATTCATTTTTTCTTCTTCTTCCCAACACATTACGTGAAAAGGAAGAGTCTAAGCTAATGTAGTCATATGTGCGATGTTGCTCGCGTTATAGTATCATCGGATGATCAGCGTTTAGATACAGAAAGTTAGGCGACGGGGTTCTTTTCTTTTTTGGGTTATATGACTTTTGACTAGTACGGTAGTAAGCTTGTAGTGCATTGCATTTCAGGGCTTTTACTGCAATCAGCCCCGCGGTCCGTTTCCGAAACGGAAAACACTAGTTTTGATTAAGATATGTGAGAAGGTCAACCTTCCCTATATGCGTCTATAGAGCTAAATTTCATACGCCCTTGTTTTTCTTTTAGCACTCTCCACTCTCTAGTTCGATTAAAATTGCTACTCGCTTTTTGGATCGATGTTTGTAATGCAGCAGGTTTCACTCAGCAGTCCGCCTTGCGGTGCTAAGCATTGTTTTGCTTGTTTGATTATCTCGACGTGTAAAATTCTGTCTTGGATGCAGCACTACTGCTTCTAATTTTTTCCTTATCTCTTACACGAAGTTTCGCTAGCTGAGGATCCTTTTTGAGTGACCTAACTATACGTCCGAGCATAGATCCTTTCTCATGCATGTTGTACAAGTGACACGGGCCGACTATGGCGTTGACTAGAATATTTAGTGTATACAGGAATAGAGTGGGCTTTCGAGAAAGAGACAGAAGGGGGGCAGAGAGGTTAGTGTTGGTGAGGGATTTTAATGGTGCAGGGGCTTACTTAATGCTAGGAGGATTCATTCGTCATTGTTGCGGAGGGGGTCTAGTGGCGTTGGGAATAATTATGGCGGTTGATTTGGGTACTAGAGGTACGGGAAGACGAAGAAGGGGGCTAGGGCTTGGAGAAGAGTATGTTAGTCCTAGGGTAGCATGCGTGACTACCAAACATGATCCTTAGGGATTGTAGAACGAGTTGCTTTTGGAGGGTTAGTAGGGAAAAGGATTGTTTATGTACTAGAACAAACTCAACGCCGAGCCAAATTTACTTCGTGCCGTACCACTTGTTAAGCTCGCTACGCCCTGTCCCAACCGTGCGGAAAATACGTATCCCCATGACCGAAAACAACCCATCCAAGCAAACGACAGTTCAATCTGGTTACTATGCGACATATGAGTGAAAACAATTGTCGAAACTTTTTTGAAAGATTCAAAGTAAATGTCCCGAAGAGTCTGGAAGTATCGTTATATCGCATACGATGATCCAGCGTGACCACAGTGTACACTTGTATCGCACCCTATCTACGAGAAACAAGACAACCGTATATCTTGTTTAGTCTATGCCAAGGCCAGAGACGAGCAACGCTTGTCCCCTAACTACCTCTCTACCCGGAATGTACTGCGCAAGCCCTCCATCCGCGCGCCCCTGTCGAAGTAGTGCAATCAGTATGGTGGTGACCACCACTTTTCAACAATACCCGCTCAGAATTGGTGAAGGCGATTTCATTGAACTGGGAGAAATTGGGATTAGGACAATAGTTTGCGGCGTGCACGGTATCTGCACACTATATATCAAAGTTAGTTTATTGATATTTTCTTGCCTTGATCTTACTCTCATGCACGACATTAGAGACAGGTTTGCGTGGAGGTAAATCATCAAAAGGAGAAAAAAGGAGTAGAAAAGGTGGGCAAGATGCTACTCACACATTTGAGTCCCCATGTAGAGCTCGCATAAGGCCGGCTAAGGTTTGAACACCAAATTGCTAGGTCTGGTGTTAGGTTATCGTTGATTGGTAACGGATCGCAGCAACCGGCACCTGTCACACACAGAGAGATTCGTTAGTTACGTTAACTTTGAATTAAAGTGAGAGGAAAAGAGTATGTGTGTGTCGTATGATATTTTTTTGAGAAAATAGGCATGGTACCAGGGTATTTGTCGTCAGGCCCGGTAGGTCCGTGTCCCTTTGCTAGGGCTGAGTTTGTAGCAAGAAGCATCAATACGATGCGGAAAAGGGGCGGAGAAGGAATCATTGTGAGCTGTATTTTGTAGTAGGGCATTGATAGGTAAGATGACTAATAGTAGTAGCAGCAAGGACATTAAAAAGGGCGAACAAGCTGTTATTTATTTATAAAAGAAAAGGAAAAACGCCATAAAGGAACCGGGGCCGAGACTGACACTGTCATACATACGAGGCTCATCACCGTCATACGGGACACGGGACACGGGACACGAAGAGCAAGGCCATCTGATTTGCTAGCTATGCGAACCCAACTAGTCCGATATCGGTGCATGATTGTGTGTACATGCCATGATGAGATTACAAGGCGATGTAAAAATACCGTGCAAATGCCGCTATTGGTAGCATGAAGACGGGGGGCAAAGAGGTGTAGTATCATTAAAAAAAAACCAAAGTCTTTAGTATAATACTGTAGTAGGAAAAAGGGCTACTACACACGGTATAATCTATGCGTTTGTAACCATACAACATCAACAACGCATCTGCAAAACAGTAGCACCTAGGAGTAAGATTGGAAATGTGCGAGAAATTACATAGTAACCGCGATGATCGATTCAAGACTTTCTCCTAGCCTCCTACAAGAGAACAAGGCTCAGAGAATACAGCAGCAGCGACTTTTTGGATTTGTAATATCCCCAACTCAATTGTAAAGGAATTCATAGCAACAGCAGCAGAAGCGTCGAGAAAAGAAATATCTCACGACACGAGGTACCTACCCCAAGCTCCACGCCACGCCACGCCACGCCACACCTCGACGCCACACCTACCACAGCCAGCGCAAACAACCCCACCCCCAACCTCACACCCTCGTACGCACCCCAAAGCCCTCATACAGACACACCCCATAAGCCACCCAGCCACCCAACCCATCTCTACCTTAACCCACCACACAGTGCGGCCAACAAAGCCCAAACCACCCACATAACCAAACAGGCAAAAGTACAACAACCCAACCCAACCATCTACAGCCCCCCTCCCCCCCAAAAAACCACACACACACTCCATCTGCCAAAAGTGTAAAAGCGTAAGAAGATGTATCACCCCCCCCTATCCATCCAATCCATCCCCCCCCAAAAAAAAAACTTCCACCAAATCTTTCCCTATACACACAGTACATACGCATCCCAGTCCATACATACATGCCTACTATACCAGCCCCAGCCCCAGCACCCAGCTACTATACCCCGACGTTGACGTTGACGTCGGCAACACGACCAGGTCAGCCCCGTTTGCCACCGGGTGTTTTTACTACCTGTGCGATATACCACATACAATATACCACACAAAATGAGGGCGGTGGGGAAACGTTGGTGGTGCATGACAAGGCGAGGAGAGGGAGGTGCAGCGTTGGCTATGTAAGTAAGTAGAGAGGGGGAGGGGGGGATTATTACAAGTTTACTAGTCATTTCCCGGGGGGGTATAAGACGAGCGCAAGCGTGCCTCCCTCCGCAAACGTCACCAAGACCTGACTCGCCGCCCCACGCATGAACTGCTCACACCGTAAATAGCCCCCCTCCCCTTCCCAAGAAAAAAACCCGAATCAAGCAAGTCATTATCAATTTTTTATTTATTTATTCTTGGAAATAACCGCGTCTAAGCGTCATGTACAGTATGTAAGAAAAAAAAAACAATTGCTGATGATGACAAGAAACTAATCTCTTTGTTGATTGGTTTGTCGCATTGAGGTGTTGGTTGGGTATCATTCTCGAGAATTAAACAGAAAGAAAAAAAAAACGAAACAAAATAACATGAAGGATTCTAATCTCCCCCTCCCCCCCAGGCTGGGGCTGGGGCTGGGGCTGGGCTGGGCTTGCGCGCAAACAACGTCTTACTGTACTCCATTCCGCATGGTTTAGCCCCACAGTCTCATCTCGCAGACTAAGCTCTCGGGGCAATAATCTGCCAGGTACGGAAGGAAGCAAAAGAAAAAGAAGAAGAAGAAAAAAAAAAGGGAGAAAGGTTGAAAAGTTGAGTAAGAGAAACGCCAGATTTTTTGTTCATGCCATGCATCAGAATCGTTTCCTTGTTCTCCTTCGTTTCCTCCTGTGCTCGTGCATCGTGAAAATTAATACGTACTTGTGTACAGTGTGCGAGTAGAATCGCTCCCTGCATACCATGTTTGGCCGTTTTCGCATCGAAAGGAAAGTGGTGAAACTAGGGCGTGAGAGAGAAAGTTTGGAAGAGGAAAAGTGGGAAAGGAGCAGTGGGGAAAAAAAGAAAAGAAGTCATGTGTGCCGCGCTCGCTGAATCGCTGCAAACCAACATCAACGTCAACAAGAACAACCTAAGCCCCCAGCAAACAAGCGTCTCTTTCCTCGCCCGAGGCACACGACGAAGAAAGCCGAGGAAACAAAAAATTACACGTTAGAAGTAAATCGGGAAATACAGCCGGCGAGTTGTTGCAAAAATCTTGGGTTTCTCGGGCCCAGGGTGTGGGTTGGCGGAGCCATGGCTGCAAGAGCTCGGCCCGTAGTAAAGAAGAGTAAGGAGGAAAGGAGGGAAACTAGGCTAGGTTCCCGCTAGCTAGCCTAGGCGTGTCGCATGTCATGTAAAGCCATTGTCAAACCCGCCCAGCTGCCGATGCCGATAGCGCTTAGCGGCAAACGTTGTGTTTGAATCTGAACATGTGCGTTGTTCGCAAAGGAGAGAAGAGAAAAAAAAACCCCATCCCGAGTTCAACGACCCTTGAGACTAGCACGCTTCAGAATGCGAGTGACGAGGTTGCCGCGCGGTTTAGGTTTGATGTAAAAGGCGCCCTTGGTACCGGTCATGTCGTCGGAGAAGACAAGGTCTTCGAGTGCTAGGGGGTCGTCCTTGGGAGCGGGAATTGCCGCGGCCACTACTTTTGTGCTGGACGGAGAGGCTGAATGTGATGATGAGGATGAGCCTTGCCATCCGTATAATTGATCTTCATCAGCTCGCAGATCGGGCCGTGTTAGGGTCATCCGGAGCGTCATCTCGCGATTGAGCTGGCCATGGGCGGAGATAGGGGATGGCGCAGGTGATTCGACAGAGTACTTGCGATTTGAGAATTGGCGCGAGTGCAGGCGGAATGATAGATTGGTGCTCGAGGGCGTGGCTGGTGAGTTGACGTCAGCTACTGAGTCGTCGTCTGACTCGAGGCCCTGATTGTCGTTGCTCGTATCTTCGAAGAAGGACAGGTGGCCGTCTCGCAGAAAGGTATGCATGTCCCGACTGAATTTCCGGGCATGACTAACAATCTGCGGAAGCTGGTAATGTGGTGTCACGCTCTCGTGTCCTGGTGTGGATGGAAAGCCAAATTCAATGGCTTCGTCAAACTTCTGGGGAGATGCGAGGTACATGCGTAGCTTCTTCCGCGCCTCTGGGTCCTGGTAGTAGGTGGCCTCTGGATCGAAGACGGGAGGAGTGGGTGTGTGGGACATTCTGCGGGCCGACAGTGATGACGAATGAGCGCGTTGGTGTCGTCGTTCTGCAATGGCGGTAGAGGGTGGAGGGATGTCTGCCATGGTGAGGGATGCAGAAGTCCCGTGACGCAGCTGATTAGTAGTAAGAGACATGGTTCTTCTCCCGTCGGCAGGGGCGGTTTCTCTCCGCGTGAAGATAGGAGTGCCCATCATGTCGAGATATAATGAATTACTAGGCCTGTCCTGGTCGTCCGCAGATGGGCCGAATGCGAAGGGAGTACGAGATGGACTGATGGGTGCGGATGATGCTGATGAGCGGCTACGTGACCGACCGCGCTCTGGAACGTCGATGGCGGCAGGCTCGGAAAAGTCAAAGTGGAAGTCGTCGAAGCGTTGTTGTGCCCAGTCTGCTTGGTGGTGGGTTGTATGGCGCGAGCGTTGCAGCAGCAGCACCTGTTCCTCGTGGGGGGAAAAGTGCTGTTTGCGGACTTTTTCGGGCAGGGCCAGATAGAAGTCGAGGTCGACGTGGAAGACGTGGTGATGGTCAAGGGGCTTGTCTGGCTTGCGTTTGCGTCGTCCGGTGCCGAGAGACAGCGAGGGGCGGTGGGGTTTGGACGAGGTGGTGGCCTGGGACGAGCGGGCTGATGTAGGAGGCTCGCTGCGGTCTTCAACCGACTGCTGTTGGATCTGCAGACGCTCCAGGGATGAAAAGTACTTTCGCCTGCAACGGCACGGGTCAGCAATGGCATGGCAAGTGGCATAAATTGACAATCCTGCCTCATTCTACTGCAAGGTACACGAGGTCTTGGTGGGGTGTTCGGTGTATGCACGCGACCAACGCACCCCTATCACGCGGGCGGACAAATCAGAAGCATTGTCAAAAAACTCACTGGACCGAATAGGGCAGGGCGTGGAATTCGGCCTGCTGGAGAGGCAGGATGGTGCCTCTGGCTTTGCTCTTCATGGCGACCACGGCCGGCTCGGTAGTCCCGTATTCGAGGGCACGGAGCTCGTGGGCTCGACAATGAAGGCGGCCAACACGCCGTGGCCAGGGTGTGCGTCGAGCCCGTTGTAGGCGACGGCGACGGTGAAGGCGGCCGTTTGTTTTTTTCGAGGATCGACCGGAAGGTTATCCGACGTACCAACAGGCAAAGGTCCGAAGAAGCTGGAAGCTTTGGAGCGGAGAAGGAAGGAAGAAGGAATTACTATGTACATATGTACGGTACAGTACGGTACGGTAGCAGAGACATGACATGGACATGGACAAGTCAAGGATGCAGTGCAGCACCTGCGGCGGGTGCATATTCGTTGGCGGCATGTCACTGCAGCGGCTGCAGCTAAGACGCCGCCAGAGACGCAGGCTGCTCTTGACTTTTGCACCTGGGCCCTACCTACTAGGTAGGCAACTAGCACAGTACCGGTAGAACCGTGGCTGTTGTATGCGCGGGTGTGCGCAGGGCAGAGAGAAGAAGACGCAGAGAGGAGCAATATCGGCTTACCATTACGACCTCCCCGCTTCTCTCCACCTTGCCGTCCGCTGTTTCACCCCCGTGGCCGCCAGGAACAGACCGTCAGCGGCGCCACGACTGCTAGCGTGCGACACACCGTATTGCCACGGCTACCCGGTACATGGATCACTCTAGGAACCCCAACTATCTACCTACATAGTACATAGTACTAACTGCTCTCTATTTCCAGAAGCCAACCCGAACATTCCCTCGCGGCATTGCGTTATTTGCCCGCCGCCGACCGGTCGGATCAACACGTCCGCGCCCGCACACCCTAACCAACTACTGAACACACCACTTGCAACCATGACTTCACGCCCACAACGCCTGCGTACCACGTCGCGAGCTGTGGGCTGTGAGCGACCTGCAACCTGCAACCTGCAACCGGCGAGCATGCGCTGTGCAACCGAGCTGACGACCAAAATAATGCACGGCACGCCTCAGGGGACCCGCTCACCACAAAACAAACATTGCTCATTTGCCTATACAATGCTGTCATGAATTGCACACACGCACACACACACACACACACACACACACACACACACAAAAGTACAGGCCAGGCTATCTCAAGAGAAGCGCTGCCAAAACCACCCCTACCGCTACTGCCATATGCAATCTCCCCCCCCCAATATGCCCAGTGTAATGGGCGACATGATTCATCAAAACTCAAACACCCCCCCAATTACCCTCCAACTATGTAATAGTACATGTACCCCGCCATCGTATGGTTCGCGCCTCACCCAATTTTACCCTCTCGGACCCTCTCCCTTAGCCTACCCAACACAACACACTACACACATTAGCTTCTGCCGGACCCATTCGAAATTTCCATTGGCTTGCGCAGATCGTCAACTTTCATCTGTAAACAAACATGTTGTGCATCCTCAAGCTCCGGCAATATCGTCTGCGGGTAGAGATACCATGTCAGTATTGGTCCATGCCTTGGCCACCAACATGACTTACAGTAGTATTCGTCGTCAAGCCCTTCGCGGCTCGGGAGAACCGGCTCTTCCAGTCCGACGTCTTCGTATCGCACATTCAGCAGCCGTATTTTGAGCCCGTACCCGCCTATAAACGTGACCAACTTGTTGGTGTCTGCCGTAATTGGCTGTTGGTTGAGCAGCATCAGCAGTCCGTCAAGCCACTCGGAAGCTAGGGTATGGCTCTGGGGGTGCAGATGCAACAAGACCGACTCCTTGCGCCCGGCACCTGAGCCGCTCGACGTCTGCCGTGAGTGATTAGACGACGGCAGGTAGCCGTGGATCGTAATCTTGGTCGACGTAGAGACCCGCTCGTGCCCTGGTAGTGTTCTGAGCGTGGTATCAGATGATGAGGTTGACGGGGCCGAAGCCGAGACATTGCTCACAACTGAGGACACAATGGACAGATCAACTATTGACGTGCGTCAGCCACACCGGTAACACAGACCTATTGGTCATGGGGAACGCGTCACTTACTCTTTTCTTGCAGTGCGTCTAGCCTCGGCTCCGTCGCCGTCTTGTCGTCAAAGTCAGCATAGTGCAGATACCTCCGGTTGTGTGACAATCGAACAAACCGCCAAGCCGATGGCACTGAGCGATTAAGCGTCTTGCTGGTAACTGGTCCCGCATTTGAGCCGTAGTCCAGGCCCATCGGGAACCACGCGCCTTGCAGTAGGCATCGTATACGCTGCTCCTTGACAAACTGCAGCGCCTCGTGGTTGAGCTCGTCGCGTACTTGGCTGCAGTGGGTTAGTTCAGCATTGCCGAGGAGAAGGAGTGTGCATACCGGAGATGCTGGCCCCAAGCATCTTCATACGTCAGTTCCAGAACCTCCATTTGAAGCGCGCGGAGACGCTTGAGCTCAAACTCTGCTAGCTCCTCCTCAACGTCCTTGACGTCCCTCATGCGCGGCGCTTGTCCCACGACTTGCTCGACCAGAATTCTTATCAGTTCTTCAATCTTTTCAAAGTCGTCCAACTGCGCGCCCGATGCCTTCCACAGCCGGATAAAGGCATTTAGGCCGCTTGTGTGGAGCCGAGACCAATGCAGCAAAAGGGGTCTGAATGCTCGGTCAAAGTTGGCCCGCGAATCGTTGGCTCGATGAGACTCGACTTGGTCAATCTTGTCCACTTCAAAATGCTCGTACAGAGTCTGGGTTACGGAAAGACTTGCACGCGCAATTGGGCATCGGTTCTCCGGTGGCTCGGCCGACTGCTCAAGTAGGAGCTTTTGGAAGCCATCTTCGTTCTTGCAGACAAAGTCGGTAATGTCCATGAGGCCCAGAAAGCCAGTCGCACCAAACTCCCAGCCCGGCGACTCAGTCTCAAACCCTAAGCGCCTCCACTTTGCAGGCTCCTGTTTCTTGCTTCCCTGGGGGTCCGCTGCCGCCTTGTTGTCCGGACTGCTTGCCGTGTGTAGGCCGCGGATGGCCCTTCGGTGGTCGGGGTTCTCCAAGTCGACTTTTTCCTCCCTCCACTTTCGCAGCAAGATCTTGGTAAGGGACTGGAATTCCAAGAGAGGGATAGCCAGGTCCTGAACCGCCGAACTCTGCATAAGACCATATACACTTTTGATCACGCCCAGCTCCTGTAGCTGCTTTATGAACTTGGGCCACTCAAAGGCTGCATCATTGGCAATGGCGTCACGCATAAGGGCGTTGATAAGCTGGAGCGAGTTTGCACATAATGCATGGTCGGCCGATGTGATCTTCTCCACGAGGGCGGGCAGGAATTGCGACTGCGAGTCGACGGCTGGCTTGAGGCGCTGGAAGCCGCATTGGGAGCCGCCAGAGGCCGAGTTGCGCGAGGGGTGACCGACGATGGCTGCGAGGACTGACATGGCGCCCCGATTGACGTTGACTAGGGGCTGCGCGACGACGAGGTCGACAATCTATTGCTCACCCGTTAGATGACGTCGCTCCCATGTCGCAGTCCCTGGCCAACTTACCCTCGCGACGAGGTCGTCGGTGACATGGTCCCATCCCTTATCCAACTCCAACAGGCGGGCCAGCGAGGTCAGGCAGTAAGCCAGAGTGTTTCCCGTGGAATGCAGCGCTAGGAAGCGGAGTTTTGGCAAACCCCCTTCATACATGAACACGTCGGCGAACGAGGGGTCGCCAATGGCATTCTGCAGTTTGAAGACGGCCATTTTCCGCACCGACTCCTCCTCGGCCCCGAGGCGGGCGACCAATTCAGAGACATTGACGCTGTCCATGATGGTTCTAGTGGTATGGCGCGTGACGACGGGCTACTGCACACAAAGTGGGCTGGTGTTGCGGAGAGGGGCGGTTGCTTGCCAGTCACGCAGACGCAGTAGACATGACAGAAACAGAGAGTGCCTGATAGTATTGGTGCAATGCGCACCAACGAATGCTGTCAATGCCGCCATGATTCCCCCTGTGCCTGTGCCGGAGTCGCGTTAGTCGGTCGCGAACATTAGCTGGCTTGGCGCACGTGAAGCGTGTTGTGGGGTTGTCGCGCGCCCTGGTTGGTTGGCTGGAGGACTGGTCAGGGCTAGTCAGGTACGCCGACAACAAGCCGTCAGCCGTCAGCCGTCCCTGTCGCCGCTCACACAATCATCACACCTTCCCTCGTTTCCGCCCGCTCTTGCCATCGCATTCTGCCACTGCTCTGTCGCGCCTGCCCTGGTCCCTGTTTGCTTGTTTGTTGTGTCTTGCCTGGTCGTGCCTTCCTTCCTTGCCGTCTGCCAACTTTTGCCTCCGCTGCACCTTCCGCCTCGAGGCCGACAACCGCTCCTCCGCTCCTCCGCTCCTCCACTCCACCGCGACTTGACCGTCACCGCGCCAAACCGCCATGGTCTACATTACTTCTGATCTATTCGGTCCTAGCACAACAAATGATTGGCAGCACAACACCACACCCAGCTACTGGCACACCATGGCGCACGAACAACACACGGCGGGTCTGGGCAAGCGAAAGAGGCAGGCAGCCGACCATGGACCACCAGCGTACGAACTACCGTATATTCCCCTTGGCAAGGAGCCCCTCGCTAACAGTGTGTCCAGAAGCATGTCACGCCCGCATCGCTCCTCGCCAAGTCGCGATGCTACCCGCATGCATCATCACAATACCCCGCCTTTCGACTCCAACAGCTCCCTCCCATACTCCTCGTTCCCGTCCAAATCCTGCGAACACACCTCGGACCGGCGGCCCGTCAAGCAGCTCAAACGCATCAGCCCAAAAGCTACCCTTGCCAAGTCGACGTCACACTTGATGGATGTTGATCTAGACACACCAGCTCCTCACCAACCCCAATCATACGCCGTCGCCGACTTGCGATCATGTCACGCCTGCAAAAGGCACCCACGCGGAAGAAGGACCTGGAAAACTACCTCGATTGCCGACGGTGCGAGGAGCGGACATGCTACATTTGCGCGCGAAAATGTCTCGGCTGTGAGAAGTCGATATGCAAAAAATGCATAGTTGAAGTGGGGGAAGAAGGGGACGCATGGTGTTTGGACTGTTATGCGTGCAAGATAAATACTTGACTAAATACTTGGCAGTCAACAATAGCGTGGGGGGTGGTTTGTTCATTTGTATTTTTTTTACAGCGAGCGTGTATCTTTGTTGTTGTATTCTATTCAAGTCGATCAGCGCAATTCTCATTTTTCAATTGATATACAACACATGGAAGGTGTGAATATGGAGGATTCAGCTATATACTATCTGGGGTGACAGCATCTACGTATCCTAGTACGACAAGTACTGAAAGAAGGCAACCCCCAAACCCACAGGGTTATATACAATATCCACACCCACCTGTTCCGTAATTTGGAACACAGGAGAAGTAAAAGCCACATAAAGCACTTGGAACATGCAATCCCACACGTTCTCTCACGAACCAGACGCCATAATGACACTTACTGCCTAGACCCCCCCTAGTGACTTGACCCTATTGTTCTCTTCCTGGTTGGTTGGTTGTTGGTGAGCTGCGACAACGTAACGCAGACAGACGGCCTGGGCTAGCGCTTTCGCACCATGTGCGGGCAATTTACCATTTACCTCTCGGGTGTCCCCGCATATGTGTTTGTACGCAGCAGTAATTTGGGATAATATCAAAGTCTCACAGTAGGGTAGATGGACTATGGGTAGGGTAGGGGTGAGCAATTAGGTTGGGTAGATAAAAGCACGTAGGGGGGAGGGACAGGATAAGAAGAAGAAGAATAGTAAAAGGGGCGTCGTTTATGTGGAGGAAAAAGATTAGGGGTGTTTGACGATGTGGGATGTGGTAGGTCTGGGCTTTTGGGAGGGAGGGGAGGGGGGGGGGGGGGTGTCTAGTGTCGCTGTTGTTTGTTTGGCTTTGGGGGGAGGCACAGGATAAATGAGAAGATGACAGCACGAGTATGGATGACGATGTGGGTTATCCAGGCCGATGCAGGGATGCGAGTAGACCAGATAGCAGATACAAGCCAAGATGGGATATTAGGGGACTCTAGATTATTCCATTGTAAGTAAAATATTTCATACAAGTCCATGTGATGTGGAATCATGGATGTAGGAACGGGCGGGTGTGGGTTACAATGTCCCACGTTGTATGTTTTATTGCTTTGGACTGGATTGCTGGGATGGGTTGTAGAGGGGTAGGGTAGTATTGTAGTATTACGAGGGTAGCGTTAAGGTGCTGGTATGTGTGAAGGTGCTAGGGCTGGGCATGGTCTTGTTTCTGTTTATATTGTAGATGGGATTAGCGTTGACACCAAAAAAAAGAGGATAGAGTGGATTGGATGGATGAGTTGGCGAGGTTATTATCCTAGGATCACGTTGTATTTCTAGTAATTTCGGATCATATATTCTTGCCATCATCTGAATGTGTAACATGTAGTCCTATTCGATTAGCGATACTGATTCAACAATCCCATACCGTATACTCAACACCACAAGAAAGGAAAATATTATCCAGTTCAAAACACTTTCATAAGCTCATAAACATACATGACAGTCACACCACAATCGTACCCCCAATATCACACAACCCAACATCAACCCCCCATCTCAAGCCCTCCTTCTCAGCACCCTTGCGCCACCGCTCAGCCGGCTCAGTAACTGGCTCGTAGTTTGCCGAGTAAGCGCCCCGAAAAGTGCCAAAATGCATGCCTATACTCTTCCTACTCCGCACATCCCGATGTATAGCCAGCGAATCCTCCGGACTAGAGTGCTGCCCCGATAGCACGGAGCGCGGTTTGAAGCACCCAACAGGCACGAGAGCGAGATCAAACGGACCGTACAAGTCACCTATTTGCTTGAACGCTGGACATGGTGGGTGTGGGGCAGCGTGGTGTGAGAATTGGTCGTCAGAATTCACGTGGCAGTATCCCGTGTCGCCTGCGAAGAAGAGTCTCTTTCCCGAGAGAGACGACGACGATGACGGTGACGATGGCTCCTTGATGATCCAGCTACACCACAGTGTCCTGTCAAAGTTCCAGGGCGCACGACCAGACCGGTGTTGAGCGGGCGTGCAAACCAAATCCACACTGCCTACGCCTGGCTTGGAGACTGTGATGCCATCCCACCAGTCCAGCTCGTCGACTTGGTCGTCGCGGATTCCTGCCCCTAGACCCGTCATCACGTCCTTGACGCCCAGCCCGCAGAAGAAGCGCAGGTTCCCATTCTGCTTCACGTTGAGCCTCCGCAGCGTATCAGAGTCGAGGTGGTCGTAGTGGTCGTGGCTTATGCATACGGCGTCGATTTCAGGTAAATCATCAATCGAACATGGCGGCGGTGTAAAGCGTACGGGGCCAACTATGCCATATGGTCCTACGCGCTCACTCCACACGGGATCAAGTAGGATACGCATTCCGCGTTGACTCCCCGCTGGGGCGGGTGTCTCTATCAGGAAGCTAGCATGCCCGATCCATGTTGCTTTCAGCCCCGTCGTCGTCGTCGTCGTGCTGAAGTCGGGTTTGCACACTTTGACCAGGCCGAGGCGGTCGGCGGGCACAGGGACAAAGTTCTTGGGTGTACTGAATCGCGTGCGTATCGCAGCTACTATGCCGTCGTTTCTGTACGATGGCCATGGGTTCTTGAAGCTGGTTGGTGGGGTGTCGACGTGGTGGGCAGGCGTGTAGCCATTCGGTCGGTGGGGTGGGAGCGACGTCACCGAGCTTGTAAGAGGCATTTCTGAAGCGCTGTAATGTCTAAAAAACGGCGCGAGGTCACAATGGGTCGGAGCAGGGCGCGCATGGTTGGCGTTGTGTGTCTAGTGGCGATTTATGTGTGCGTTGTTGGATGCCTGGTGGTTGGATGGCGATAGAGGCGGAGATAACGTGGGCGTGAGTTGTTGCGCTTCGGAAGTTGAGTTGGCCCGGGAAACGGTGTTGCCTTGATGACTTCATTGAAATCTACATTTTCCAAGTAGACACTATTTGCCTCTGTAGAGCGCGATACTTTTCTTGTCAAGCAAGCCCGTTCTGGGTTTAAAGTGTCATGGAACGGGATCTCAGTTGCCTATCGAGCACCCACGTTCCCTCTTCTGTCAGCAATCCCAGCTGCTACGAGCATCACGGCGCGGACTTGCGTATCTTCATTATTCTGCTATCCAATAGCACTAACACGTGAGCGCGCATGGCGTATATGAATGCAGGTACCTAGAGTCCGCCTTTCGCTCATCGCCGGTGCTGGGCCTCCAACCAGGAGTCTGGAAGAGGCACCTTCTAGAATTGGTAAGGGACGGACAGGGAGCTGCAGACGGTATAGGCCGTGTCTCCAAAAAAAATTGCGACTACATAGATCCTCTTGGTTCGCGTTGTATTCGATTGCAGCGACTGCATCTCTTCTGCTCGAACCGTTCTTGGTGCCTCCAGTTACCAAAATGAAGGGGATCGTTACCAAAGTCGGAGCGGCTGTGCTGCTTGCTACTACCAATGCTCAGCTATACCCCAACCAAAGCCCATTGAGCCACACATGCCAAATCCAAGAGCCTCTTCTATCCTGCCCTTCGCAAGACCCTTCAAAGGTAGACTCTTGCTGTGTCGAGACCTTTGGTGGGCTAGTCCTAAGCACCCAATTTTGGAATACCTACACCGGCCGGGAAGCTGAAGGACAGTTTCAACCAAAGTCACATTGGACATTGCATGGCCTGTGGCCGGATTTCTGCAATGGAAGCTACACGCAGTACTGCGACTTGACGCGACAGTATGATCCCATACCATCACCCAACACGACCAACAGTCTGCCCAACGGAACCTTTGTGCCGCCCTACACAGGCCCACCAATCGACAGCTTCCTCGAACCCTTTGGCCGCTACGACCTCCTCGAGTACATGAACACGTACTGGGTAGCCTGGGAGCAAGACAACGCGGGCTTCCACGGCCACGAGTTCAGCAAGCACGCGACCTGCTTCTCCACTTTCAACGTGCCCTGCTATGGTCTGGCCTACCGCAAGCATGAGGAAGTCGTTGACTTCTTCGCGACGGCGATAAAGTACTACAGGACGTTTCCCACATTCGACTGGCTTGCCGACGCAGACATTGTACCTGACAACTCGACGACATACAGTTATACAGATATCCGGGACGTGCTGGCTGAGCAGCATGGTGGGATCCCTTTCTTGGGCTGCACAGGACCGCGGTTCAATACCACAGCTGCGGGGAGGAACTCGACGGATCGCGGGTTTACGGTGTTGAATGAGGTGTGGTATTATGAGCATGTGAGTTCAATCAGCCCGACTACAACGAATAACAGAACATGGTGTAAAAGTGGAGATACTGATCACGATGGATATAGGTCTACGGTCGTCCCCAGGAAGGCAACACCATTCCCGTTGACGCGTCGGCGAGTTACCTGACGAATTGCGCGACTACCGCTGGTGCGATTCTATATCCTGAGAGGAGTAATGGGTCAGAGAAGGTGCCTACGGTTCCTTTCTAGACTGCGCAATGCCGAAGTGGATGTACATAGAAGGGCATGGATCAGACAGAAATTAAAATGGACTGAGTATGCATCAATGGGACGACAGTGTGAGTCAGTGCGGCACACCTAGCCGATCGTACACCAACATTCTACATGCACTCTACATTTGAGTTTGTAGAATGCTCGTATCTTGGTTGGCTTAGTGATATTTCGATCCCTTACCCAACATGTTCCTGGAACAATGAAACCATAATGAGCAGGTAAAGAGATGAGTCATTGCCGTATCGCTTACGGTGGTGCCATGTTCACCGGTCCCAACTAAATTTACGGCCGTACCTACGTACGTACCGGTAAGCTGGCGATCTCCACGTAATAGTCTAGTGTGCTTTAGGAGCGGTAATTTTGCGGACCATGATTGCCTGATGTGGTATACTATAAATTTCCCGGAGCGAAGAATCTCACCGAGCCCATGTGAAATGAAAGTACATGAAGATACGAAGAAATGAATGGGCGGAATAAGCAGAGTTCGGCGCGAAGATTCTCGGCCAGAGTTGAGGATGGCATGGCGAATCGTGAAGGGGCAAGGGCATACAGACTGCGAACAGCGTATTGGCTGTGTAGATAGACATTGATCTCGGAGCATCTTTTAGCTAACGTGATTTGTGGCGGTTGTGAGGAGGGGCGGATCTCGTGTGCCACTTGGTAGTGATACGCCATGTGAACACGCCCTGCCGCTGCTTTTTCACAAGATGATCACAGTGGATAGTCTGACAAATCTTGAGACTCTGCGTAATACTAAAAACTATTGGGACGCAATACTATTCTCTACATCGTTTCCTACCTAGTAAATACGAGCGTTGTTTCTAATTTCGTCGCAGCGACCGCAATGCCTCTCTCGACTTTCTTCGAGAGAAATACATTTCGATTCGCTTTGTGTGAAGTGAGATGGATTCTTCCTCTTGCACGGTGTGTTGCGTGCGGCTTTGATGCAATCGCAGCGATATCTTTGTATTAGCATCACACGATCCGTCGAAAGGCGCAGTTAACCTACGGGCACCGGATACGTGCGCGCCCGTTACCAACGCACTCAAGAGCCCATATACCGACTCCGTCACACTCGATAGGGCGGGCCTTAGGCCCATAATCGAATCCGGGAAGAAGCTACGTTAATTGGCGACATTGGGCGACGTAGTGTCACATGACTAAATTCATAAAACAGTGACAACGATATTCATTGTCGTTGCATTCATAAAGTCCCTCATTAAAAGCGTAGGTCGAGAAAGCTAGGATTAAGAGAAGGGACCAACGAGAGAGATCGGGGAGCGGACCGTTATAGAATGTATAGACTACTTGAAAACACTATTAGCCAGTATTAAAGTAACGGACCGAAATAATTTCACAAACGTTTAGATTGTAAAGATGACTACAGAGGTGGCTTTCAAAAGTTCTTGCTAGCGTCAGGTTAGCGGCCGAGCAATCGGCCCGACTAGCCTAGCACTAATCCCTGTCTTTTAATACTCTAGATAGCTAGTATACCTACTATTATAAGGTTTTTAATAGTATTTTTTACTATACTATAGCTCTAAATACTAATATTTAAGTTATACTTTAGCAACTACTTTAAAGTTTCCTTTTAATAGTAAATAATCTAAGAAAGGGCTAAAGTGTACTAAAAATTAAAGTAAAGGTATTAAAAGTAGAGCTATAAAGCTAAGTAGAGTAACTTTAATACTAAATTTAGGCTTAGATAGAGTAAATTCTATTTTATATTTAAGAAATAATTAGACTTAAGGGCGGTAATAAGTCCTAAAAGGGGTGGCGGGATAGGTCTGTCTAAGCTTCGGTAGTAGTTCGGTAGTAATTGAGACACCCCTGTTAGCAAGAACTTTTGAAAGCCACCTCTGTATACAGGAGTAGGTGTTGTGGAGGCCCCTCGATTCTCCTTGACACCTGGCCTGACTATACAGCCGCGATAGCAGCCGGGACAACAGTCGGGCTTATTCTAAACGAATTAAGATTAAAATGTGTAGATTATAGGCTGATCACCCGTAAAGAAGGGTTTTGCATGTGCGCTATTGGCTGCCTTAATGTACGCGAACTAGATACATAGCTAAAGCCGGTGCTATGCGCACGCGCCTCATTCGTATTTCTTCACCGCCATCTGAACATCCGCTCCTATTCGTGTGCGCGCGGAGACTTTTCATATATATCCTCTATAGTACCATGGTACCCATCCTTAGCGTGCCAAGCTGGATAACCATGGACTGTATCGAAGGTTGCAAGTTGATGTTTATAAGTAAGCATACGCGTCTTACTATTGCCAACACGTTGTGTCGTCGAATGGTAAGCCAGTGAAAGCCAAGCTTGGACGGCTTACGCATGCGCACGCACGGACACGGCATAATTTCTTTCCAAAACACATTTCGCATGCGAAGTAGGGCTTACCTAACTCGCCATACGAGCCACACGGAGACAAGATGCGTTCCGATAGCAAAGTAGCGTGACCCTCAAACGCATAGGGCTGACGAGACCCTCAAACATCGACGCCCAATACCCACGCGGCACCTGCCGACATCTTATGTACACACCCCACCGCGCCCCACACGTGGCCATTCACCCAGCCCCACTAAACTCAACGGGGACAACCTACATTCAGCGGCATTCAGGACCCCCGACCCTTCGCCAGCATCATGGCAAACCCCCTCACGAGCTTACGCAATACAGCAAATTTTATACCCATCCCCCCCAAAGTCTATAAGCTGACACGTGAAGAAAGTAGCAAAAAAACAACGAATAACCGCTCTACTAAGCCAGCAAACCAGCATCGTACCCAAACTGCCGGGAACACATCAACGTAAGAAAGACGGTGTGCGGTTCCCCCCCCCCCCCCCCCCCCCCCCCCGGGTGTCGTGTGCAGCAGCGCGTCTCTCCTATAATCGCGAGGAAAGGCCATGTGCTCAGACACCCGATAGCCATGTCGGAGCAAAAAAAAAAAAAACGAAGACGGCACGAAAACAAAAAAATTCAAAAAAAGAATAATCACCACCACCATCATCATCATCATCTCACTCGCAGGCCCTTTTCCTACGTATTGTCAATGTCTCCTTTCTGCTGCACCCAGCGTAGATCCGATCCGATCCCCCCGTATCCCCCCAAGCTTGCACCGGGCGGACGGGCGGGCAAAGACAATAGGCACCAAAGTGGGTAAGCAAATGATGTACAGGGGGGAGGGGGCAGAAAAGTAAGTCAAGAGAGTTCCCCTCGGGGGATTTTCTGTTAGCTTTGCGGCAGACGAAGGGCCGGGGCGCCGGTGATTGGGTATAGGAGGGGCAGAAGGGCCTACCCTATGTAGTTTGATCTTCAAAGTCTTCGTATTTATCCTTGTGTTGAGCAGCGGCACAGACGTAGATCAATGTCAGCGCCGAAGGTCAGTGCGGCCGGCGCCAACGCTTAGACGGGTAAGAGTGGGCAGTTATTAGAGTTTCAGTGCGTTGTGCTTGCCGGGACATAAGCATCGTGACTTGACCGTGTTGGGGGTGATGATGATCGAATCTCCTGATTTAGAGTTTGGGCGTGATTGTGTGTGGTCTTTTCTTCTCACCCCGCCGCCCGCCACGACGACTGTGGGAATGGCAACTTCATGGGAATGTGCATGGCTGATGGTGACATGTATGTACACACATGATAATACAAAGATTCCCAATTAGCGCAGAACTGACGTATTATATACATGTATATGTCTATGTAAACACGCCGCCTCCCTAGTCTAAAACCTCTATTGAGGTAGGTTCCTCCCCCGCTCCGGCTGTAGTCGTAGCCGAGTCCGAACTATCAGGTACCTGCGTTTCCGCCACAGTCTGCGAAATAGCCCCTGTATGACTCTCGTCCCGTTCTTCTTCGGCCTCAGCCTGTAACTGTTCTGCCGAATCATCATCTGGGCCATCTTCAGCAAGTTCTACACCGCCGCACTGGCTGCTTCGTCTTTCGGGACTTTGGTCGTGCTCAATCTCCCCCTGTTCCTCCGTACCCGACATATCGGCATCTTGCTCCGATGGGCTTTCCACCTGTTCACTTTTGATTCGCAAGTGTGTTGATCTCGTTGTAACGCCGTGACTTTCCCTCCGCACGTGGATTGTCTGATCGTCGTCTTCGAATGCCTGTCGAGAATAGTCGTGTTGTTTGCGTGATGCGTCAAGGCCGGCGGGAAACATCTTGCCCATGATAGCATTGTGCTTATCACTCGCTGTTGGATCGGCAGGATACCCGCTTGGACTTGGTGAGTCGGGTATGTTTATCGAAATGACAGACTGGCCATTCACAGACGTGAAGGCTGTTGGCGAGTGGCTAGCATCACCCTCTTTTCTCTGGTGCACTTTGCGTAGATTGGCGGCTGAGGATTGGGAGCGCATGTCTGGGCGACCGTCTTTGCGGATGAGAACACCATCTGCGTTGCGAACAGGCTTTGTGCGAGTCTTCTTCCCAGAACCATACAGCGAGTCTTGTGACGACCCGAAGCCAAAGTGCATGCCGGTCGACACACCTTGGAGACCTAGACTGTTTGCACGCTCGCTGCCGGCGTAGCCACCACGAGCACCTCCGCCTCCGCTGCCACGGCGCGCGATGCCTCCACGTTCGCCACGTGAGACGCTGTCGTAGAAGCTGTCTGGCCTGACATGCGAGTCGCCGTGCCAGTCGTCTTTTTCCCATTCTATCGTGTCGTGCAGATGACCTGGCATGCTCCTCCTCACTCTACCACCGCGACCGCCAATCCCGCCACCACGTCCCCTGCCGCGGGGCCGATGTTCAATCATGCGCTGTGACTCGGGCTGCCAGCTTTGGTCTGAAGGCGCATCCTGTGTAGCATACGGAGCATAAATAGACTGCTGCGTTTGGGACGCAAGACTTGGTTCTGCGGCGCTCGTCTGAGGTTGTACTGTGGGTGTAGGTGCCTGCGTTGTGGTGCTATCCAGTTTTTGCCTCTTAGGCGAACTCGGTATGTTTATAGTTGCTTCACGCGGACTTTCGACACCACTTTGGTAGCTTCGCTTAGTCCCGGCATTATTAACAACTTCCCAACTGGTAGTCGGAGTAGGTGCTGGTACTGTGGCCGCGATGCTAGCTGTTGCGGGCACCGAAGAAGGGACCGGAAAAGAAGGTCGGCGGTGCTGAACATCCGGTGTTGATTGCAAGGTTTTTTCATTAGGAGGCGCTGCTGGAGGGGCGCGATGTGGCGGAGCTGCTATGTGAGGTGGTTGGAGTGGTTGTGATACCGGTGCTTTGAGTGCATGGTAGGGTTGTAGAGGTGACCGTGAAGCTGCATGCGCAGCAGCCTGTTCTAGGCGATGTATCTTGCCTTTCATGATCTCAATATGGACTTTGAGATGGTCGATGTCGCTCGTCTTGTGCGACAGTTCGGCAATCTGCTTTGCCATGAGTTCAACCGCTCCTTCTTGTCCCCGAAACGATCGGTCTAGTACAGCCCCCGCACGTGACTGCTTGTCCACTCGCATGGCCTGCAATTCGTGCCTGACAGCCTCCATGGTATGGCGCATGCCCTGCACGTCATGGTGGAGCCTTTGCTGTGACTCTTCTAACCTTTGGATATCGGCATTTTGGCGGAACAACTGGGTCTGAAACTCTTGACGAAGCGTTGCTTCTAGCTGCTGGGTGAACTCTTCGCCGCGCCTTATGTCTCGAGTATGAGCTGACAAGGCGCCACTGTTCTGGGAGATCTGCGTTTGCAGACGCTCAATAGCCTCGATGCCAATCTCATGGGGCGAGCGAGGATATGTATGTCCGTTCGTATGGGATGTCTTCCGAAGGGATTGAACTTGAAGTGCGCCTGATGGAGGCGCTTGCTGACCACCACCTGCAGCGTTGGTGGCAGACTCGCGGGAGGATTCTTGGTTGGGCATACGATCCTCGGTGGAAGAGTCCCTTGCAGAGGTCGGAGGGGATACTGGGTTGCTTGCCGTCTTCTGAATTATGGATTGCACTGGACTTGGTATTGGAGAGTGCATTGGCATCGGGGATGCTGCCACCAAGTGTCGACTGACATCGATCTGGTGCATTGCTGGCTGTGGTCGATGGTGATTGTGGGCCTGTCCACGTAGTCCATGGGGGTATCCCACATGTGAGAATGACGATGAGCGCGAGTCGACTTCCATGGCTGTTGTTGATGATGCTTTCGGTGTTGATATGGATGAGGAAGGACTGGGCGTATCCTCAGTCGCGAGTAAATCGGGCGGTGCAGCGCCTTCACGAGGTTTTACCACAATGTATTGGTCTGTTCCAGCTCTTGCGCATCGCAGTTCAATGCGACTCAACTTGAAGAAATTACGGCCACTAAGACAGACGCAAAGTTAGCCTATTGATGATAGTGAGCAAGATGGAGACGGCACACGATAGCCATCAAGTCTGCACAAGCACCATGACTTACCGGAAGTTATTCTTTCCTGCAGGCGCAGTGATGACGGTAAAGCCAAGTGGAACGTCGTTGCAAGTGGGGTGGGGACACACCAAAGGTTGGATGGTACTGGTGTAGGGTCAGTCAAACGGTAGAGAGGTGTGATGAAACAGTGATTATATGCAAAGCGGAACGCAAAGGCGCAGGCAGGCGGGTTTAATAGGTGATATGGTATAGAGTGGACAATTAGTGAGGACTAGCGCGCATGCGCTTAGGAAAAAAACACTTAAGATACTAGGTTACCGATTTGCGACCAGGATGAGGGCATATGAGGTATGGGGGAAGAAGTTGACCCTGGTCGGAGCTGAAAAAGGGAATTGTGCAACGGGTGTAATTGAAAGCGCAATGAAGACGAAGATCGAGCTTACCATCCTTCTAGATCTGTACCCTTGGACGCTGCTTTCAGCTTGCCTGCACTTTTCAACAAGACGCTGTACGAGCCGAGAAGCGCCGGGACGTAGTAGCTCCCGGTGATCCTGTACCAGGAGTTGTAAAAGTCTCCGATGATGTTATCGCACGTCTTGCAGAAGCCTCTGGTCGAATGGCTTATGGGAGACGCAGGGCGAGAAGAGGCTTCGTCGGCACTTCCCAAACCGGCCGTCGCTGGCTGCATCTCGGTCCTGACCGTATTGTCACCGACGAGGGATGCCTTGCGGGATACGGGATGCTGACGTTGGTGTGTACTCATGGCGGTATGTGTGTCACTAATACGAGGTCGTCTCGCGCCGACCATGGGTTTCCTCTTTGCAATGGGCCCTAGAGAGCACACCTAAAGACGGACCGAAGACGATAGATCGACTGCGACGGACCGCGACACAGACAGGCCAGCAAACCTAGACTTTGTGTCGTCTGGACGTAATTCCTCAGCCTAGCTGCGAATGGGCAGGGGGTGTGTGTACGATGACGAATCGATTAGTGATTGCCACAGGTGGGCAATTGCTGACTGCGGATATGGATTAGTGGATGCGACTCGCACCAGGGTTTACGTTTCAGGCAATGAGGTGAGATTGGAAACGAAGCAGATGGGAGGGCAATTGAGCTTGGACAAAGAGGGGAGTGGGCGTGTAGGCGAGGTGAGTGGCTTGCCCGTGTCAGGAAAACTCATCGCGATGCAAGAGAGAGAGGGGAGAAGAAAAAGGCCAAGAGAAGTAACTAATTAGCAGACGCTTAGAAAGTCGTTCCAGTTCCATGATTAGCGATGCAGGAGCCCTAGTGGGGCGTAGCGCTACTGCTATTCAGATGGATGGCTCTATTACGAAAAAGCCGTCTCGTGTCGCAAGCGCGCTACGCTAGCTGTTCCATAGCCACCGCGCAATATAGGCCAGACTCCTCACCTGGCTGCCCTGCCCTGCCCTCCTGGCCTTCGTTTGTTCGCGACGTCTCCTCGTCTGCTGGGCGACCAGCGTGGCACTCCTGGCAGGCGTCAGACGGCGTGTGACAGCATTGCCATGCTTAGCTTCGTCCATTGTTAGGTTTCGTATCAGGGCCGGCTATCCTCATTACCATTATATTATGGCTATTACTACCGCCAATCTTGACCCGCGTCATGGGCCAATAGCCTTAGCACCCGGCGATAGCACTTACTGTATACTAACATGCGCTATAACGCCAAATTTATTATACTTTGTCAACTATATCACATCAACTCTACAGAGGCTGACAATGTGTCCACGACCGGCTTAGCGTGCCTGCATTCAACCCTTCATTGCTACCTACAGCACAAACGGACCACACAAGTCATGACGATAGACATTTGGACCACTGTACACGCTTTGCGCTTTCGGCTTTTGCTTTTCTTTTCCGACGCGAGGCGGCCTAAGGATCTGCGCTAATATAAATCCAAGCAAGGGGGGATATAGACAGGGATCCTGATTGGCGACCGTCGCAATACATGTGCCGACTGTGCCATAATGCCACAGTTATTGAATAATCCGTCTACCTACGGACATCCGCATCATAAAGTGCATGCGTTGTACAAGGTAGGCCATTTGGCCTCCGGCCCTTGTGTCTTCTGCTCAAGTCCGGCCCTGGCCATACGCCACAGTTCGGCGCTGCGAGTGCCGTATAACCACGCGGTATGCACTTGAACACCATGTACCACGACACCCTGGGTCGTGCGTGACACGACCGAGTGCCAATACTCCTACTTCACTTGACCACGATGAACCCAACGCCGTTACGAGCCTGCTGACAAGCCTTTGAGAGCGCTTGCACTTCTGTATCCGTCCACTTCACACTGAGACTGTCCCAATTCTTCGTAGCGTACTCGCGGCGGTACTGCTGTTGCATGGCCTGTAGGCGTCGAATCTCTCTCGGATCGCCTGTCCCACTGTACACAATGAAGGCCGTGCAGCGTGGCAAAGAGTCGTAAATTTGGATGATGCGTTCAACCGTCTTGGATACGGCGTCGCCGAGCTCAGCACCTTGGACCTCGATTTCTGCATCTTCGCCGTTGTTGGAGAGGCCCAGTCGTTGCAACGCATCTTGTCGGATGAGCTCGACATCGGCCGTCTTTGCATCGTCCCACCACCCTCTTGCAATCTCCAACTCACGCAGGCGTCCCCAGACGAAATCAATCTTGTCAGTAGTCCCATCTTTACCTTCAGCTTGTTGCTTCAAGGTGCGATCAATAGCCTCGACCACCTCCGCATCCGTCTTGCAACCTATCGAGACCTTGGCTTGGCCGCCGTGGCCTCTGTTGGGATCGCCCCAATCGATGACGGCTCCGGCACGGTGCGAGTTGTTTGACTTTGGCCGCGTTGACCGGTCCAATCTCTTGAAGATGGATTCTGCGTTGGTGTCGCCGGATCCCCACCGCGGACCCTTTTCGCATTTCTGCTTGACTAGATCAAGGCATGTTCGCGCGTCTTCAACACTATCATGACCTGCCGAGCCCTTTTGCACTTCGCGCTTGAGGTACTTTTGTGCGAGCCACTTCAAAGACTGCTTGTACGGCGGTCCGCGGGGGTGCGGATAGAGAATACCAGTATCAATGAGGAACGGGTGCGTCAGCTTGAGTGCATTCAGGTCCGAGTTTAGCGAATGTCCTACAAGAATGGTGCGTGGTGTGATGAGTTCCAATAGCTCCTTTTGTATGTCCGCCAGAGTGGTCGTGACATGCTGGAGCATGGCGGCTGTGATACCGGACCACTGGGTTAGGTAGTCCTTGATGGTGACATCAGGCTTGACTAGCTTATCGAGAGCTACACTGCCGTCCCAGTTCAATAGACTGATGCGCGTAAGAACCAGCTGGTCGTTCTCCGCCTTGCACATCTCACAGTCGACGGAGATGATGTGTCTTCCGGCCGTTATACTGCCTTGCTCAATGTCGCTTTCGGGCACTTGTCCATCCTGGAGATTGGTGACGTTGGTATCTACCCATCCGTCATCGGCGGATTGATTGGCGAGCTTCCTCCGCTCAGAGTTGGCCTCCTTGGACTCTGGTGTCGTGAACATTGCCGGATGCAGCACGTATTCATTCTCTTGCTGTTCCATGAGAGTGGCCATGTACTCAGTGATGCGCGTGCGCTTGTTCTCCCACTGCCTCGAGTTTTGCGGCATGGGCCCCTTGTGGCCATTTTTCTTCATCTGCTTCTCCTCTTGGGTTTTTGGGATCTGCGAGGTTAGCATGGTATGAATGGGCGAGTGAACCCTCATGTACTGGTTATTGCGATGCTCCCCTATAGCCTTGATGGGCCACACATGCTCAAACACGTCAGAAAGGGGCTTTAGCGACGGCGGCAGTTTCTCTGGTTTGAGAGTGGTTGGATAGAAGTCATCAGAAGATGTGCGCAGTTGCTTGGGCTTTGTATCCTTTGGGACTGAGGAAGCAGAGTCAGCCTGTTCTTCAGTAGCCTCGCCCTCAGTCGGGGTTTCAGGCTGCGAAGTCGTGTCTAGAGCAATGTCTCCATTAAACATGCCCATGTCCAAGCCCGGAACCATGAGCATGACAACCTGCTGAATATTGGCACGACTGCGCACGGAGACCCATTGCGGAGCATTGCCATCGGCAAGCAAGTAGAGCACCAAGGATTGCAAGTCTGTGATTTTCACGTGCGAATTCAAGCGGGCATGATGCGAATGCTCAATGGCTGGATAGCTCCTCTGTAGTTTGCGCTCCTTCCGACGCTCCAGCCTTGTCATGTTCTCACTGCATGGCTCCGAGCCAGGCCTGTGTGTGCCGAATGGATTGCTCGTTGGCGAAGGCTGACTTCTCACATGTGCATCCTTTGCTGCAAATGGGTTGTCCAGTGTAGTTTTCTCATCGGCCCGAGGCACTCGACCCTTCCGATGGCCATGTTCGTCTGTGTGGTTGGTTGGGTCGGGGCTGGGGCTGCGAATGGGCGAGAGTGATGCTGAGGTCGCGCGTCCATTGTCGCGGCCGTGTGGGCTGCGCTCTTTGCGCCTTCTCTTTGATGCACCGACTACTGTCCAGCCTTGGTCGCCGTTGCCGTCACCATTGTCGTCTCCAGTTTGGTGTGCCACCGTCGTCGTCATTGTACTGTCTGGAATCTCTTCGCCGCGCATGTGCGCCAGAGTCGCACCCAGTCCAACATCGACAGGAGGCTGCTCGTCGTCACGGCCGCGGCCACGCTTTCGTTTCGCCATGTTGAAGCTTAGGCGTTTGGCGCAAAAGTATTCACTGAAAAAGCCGTCGTGTGGATTGCTGTGGTTGAGCTTTGAGAAAATGTTCGGCATCTGAGCGCACCGACGTCGCGCTAGTCAGGTGGGTCGCGGGTCGCGAGTCGCGCAGAAGGCTTGACCTTCGTCATGCCTCACCCACACAACCCACCCTCGTCCCCAAACATGCATCGCAACATCAGCACACAGCCTACAACGGAGGATTATGCCGCTACAACCTGTCTTGAATATTCCTTGTCCATGTACGTCATGATGCAGTCTGCAACTCGAGCTGCTGCAGTACTTTCATCACGTGTGCGCGCCATCAGACTGAGGCTCCAGCAAGGCATCAAATGCGCATACAGGCGGATTCATACTTTTCGACTTGGAAGCATGCACATACACGGGGTCGATAGAGGTTCGAGAAACCCTTGATTCCAAACTTGTGACTAGGATGACGCCCTTGGATATTCTTGTCATTTCTGTTCAGAGAGGGTCGTCATTATCTTTCTCTAAAGTATCCTCCTTTAAGATAATGTAACTCTAATAGCACGTCTACTTCTTTCTATTAATATTTCTATTCGCAGTCTGCGTAGTCTACCTCATCCCTAGCAATAAATCTTCTGCATCTTGTCCCACCTACCCTACAGGCCAACAACTATAAGTTTAAAATAAGTTAGATATAGCTTTGCGATATATAACATAGTAGGGGGCATATACAGCTCTACAAGGTTGGCAAGAGGTCTCGTCCTTAATATAATATTTGCCATTTTTCGACCAACTGCAGCACTGACCGAAGAATGATCCTCCTCCTCCATCGCATCTCTATTTAAATAGTAAGCAGTGTGTAACAGATTTTAGAAGGCTATGACATAATGTATGTCGAAGGCGAGGGCGCCTAGGCCTAGGTAGAGTAGTATCGTGACCGTTCGTAGATTAACCATGATCTATCGAAGATGTAAGTTAAAGAATAATTACTGTGTGTTCTTCGACTTTAGTTCCAAGGAAGAAGGTGAGAAGAGATTCCGTACTGCGCGACACGGGTATATATATAGTATGCTATCCTTTCGATCCTACTCCTATAGGGGAAGTTTACCGGCGATATTCTGTGCTTAAATACATACGGGGGATAGGCAGGAATTGCTTCGTGTCCTCGGCCGAAGTTGATTCCTCCAATCAGAGCATATTTAGTATCATTCAAGTCTAGAGTCTCTGCTCAAACCCCCCCCCCCCCCCCCCCCCCCCCCCCTGAGCCCTATCCTACAACCTATGCAGTTCAATCGTACTATGTTTAGGCTGACCTTCGTATTTTTGTAACGCCTAGCTATTTGGAGATGCCCAACAGGGCGACCCAATGTTACAAGTAACAGGAAGGATTCTCTCCTTGACGGTGGGCGCTGTTATGGACTGGCCCGAAAGTGGTACTACAATGAGCGTTGATAGTAATATTCAAAGTCTTAGGGATTTGTGTGTGTTCTCGCTAAGTATATATAGAGTCTCCCCCCTTACCGCTTATGGCTGGGCAAAGCCCAAGCTATGATGGGCTGGTGCCCAGTCAGTGAATCCTCCATGATATCTCGGTCACGTGTGCGATACGCACAGAGCAACTACACGTGTCTGAACGACGCTTAGACCATCTGCACAGTCTATAGGTAGAAGGTTATCCTAAGCCGCTCTCTAAATAACCTTTGGCACGAGATAGCTTATAGTTCTCTTCTCTATCGAATACAACTCTAGAATACCTGTGCGATAGCTCCCTGAGCGTAGCCCTTACACAAGCCATCACAGGCGCGAGGTTGAAGGTCAACAAGCCCACGTCAGAAGGAAACGATCAGCGCGGATCACGTGACTAGCATCCCGCTAAGGATAGAATAGTATAAAAATTAAGAATAGTAGTTAGTTACTAGTTATTCTACTATTTATATAGAATTAGATTATTCTTTTAAATATTTACTATCCCACTTAGTTGCTCGATAACCTACACGGAACTAACAACTTAAGACTTACCTGCCTTAGTGCGGACTAGGATAGAGCAGTATATCCCCTCCGTGCAACACCCAACTATATGCACGAAGCCTATGTGGCTTATGCTCACAAGGTTACGTGATACGATTCGACATTCTACTACACGAGCAATTTTCGTCACGGAGGCACGAACGTCAGTGACTGTGCTAGTTTGGAAAGGAAAACCTAACACGAGTTCCAACGCCTGATACGGTCTGCCCCAACGCCTGATACGGTCTACCCCATACTCCTCTCGGACGAGTCTGATAATCGCGACATGAGTGGCCTGCATGGGTACTTGTATGTAAGGTGCCTTGTATGTAGTAGTGGCAGCTCAAGGCAGTTATGAAAAGTGCCGGGATTGGTATGGTATTATAAACATCTATTGTCCTTTCTGCTTGAAAGTCGTTGTGGGGTTGGTATTTGGGGATAAAGTGGGTCGTCTTGGAGACGGGTTGGGGTGTGCACGATCCTCTTGACTGCTTACTGTATGTACAGTAATCGCTGCATCCTCAAGTGGCCCGATTATGATGTTGTCGCCAGACATCGAAGCTACCCACTAAGCGACAATGGACACCATACCTAGGTAGGATTGGGAACGGAATCATACCTCAACTTACCGAATCTGGGTATGTGCATGAGCGTGTATTCCGAAAACAGTCTGGTTATCCAACCCTTGTCCATCGTATACCGTATGACCGCAGCCTGTGCGGTATGTTCCGTCAGGATCCGCGCAGTTCCGAATCAGAGACCAAGACGTAAGATTGCAAGACCCATCGACGCCCGATGTATCGGAGAGCAGCATCGGCATCACCTTTGTCCCCTGCTACACGTTGTAGACGTGCCGTGTTTTCTTACCAGCTATATCATGACTAAAATATAACATCACCCATGTCCATAACACTGTCCAGGCGCTGTCTTGAGCACACACACACACACAGTCGAAGAGTAGAAGGGCATAGACAGCAGACACTGGTTCTACTAGTCATAGAGTCAGAACCAATACGACCATGTCAGAGTCAACACGATGACGTTTGAGACATCACGATCATTTCTAAAAATGCAAACGTACGCACAGTAAGAGCCACGACGAGCGGCGGAATACCGGAACACGCACACCGTTTCGCTGGAAGCCTTACAGGAAAATACGTATAAAGGGAGCCTCAGTGTAGTGATCAAGCACATCATCATCACTTCCCACCGTCCCCACATCGTTCAAACCAGCCTCAATTCTTTAACTCCAATACCAAACATGCGCGTTACCGCTTTCTCTCTCATTGCCATGCTTGCAGCCTCTGTAGCTGCAGCACCACTAAATACCGTGGAGGAAAGCGACAAAGCAAATCATAAAGCGAAACCTAAACAATCCTGCTGGGTAACATCGAATGACTGCAACAATGCAAATGAAGCCGCGCGTGTCTGCCAGGCGAAGTGTTCCTACAACGGGCAGCCCTATGCTTCTAAGGCTACCTGCGTACAGTAAGATTTTTCCTATAACAGGCCGCTCCAGCTTACAAAATTACTTATTAATTCCGACATTGACTTCTCGCATAGGGGGAAATGCCATATTTGGGAGTAGACGAATGTGTGACCGTCTACACACCGTCTACCTACTATTACCGACTAAGCGCAAGGTCTTATTACCTTCACTTATCATGTATCGAGTGGTATCTATGGTCCGAGTCAAAGTAAGGTCAAAGCCAAAGCGGGATAATGATAGGTTTGGAAATTAACGTGTTTATCGAAAGACGACTTCTGTAATCTATCATTGGAAACCCTATGTACCTAAGGAAGCGAAGTAAAAATAATAATGTGAAAGTATAAGCCCTTTGAGACGCGAAAAGGTTTGAAGGAGATGGTTAGGCTGGGCGCTATCAAATCCGCTTCTTATATAGCAAAGTCAAGTATGTGGTAACATTAGGGAAAGCTATACTCATGCCAGCTGTGGCGTAAGACAAGGTTCCACCTGCCATGTTGCGAGCGATATCCATTAGCTTCAAATAGAGCCATCTCCTCTGGTTTTGTCTCGGGCGCCAGGGTGGTCCTAAACGCGCGAAAGGTAGCAGCAAGAATCAGAAGCATTTAATACGTCACCATGTTTTCTCCTGGGCAGCGATGAGCGTCGACACTGGATGGGACAAGATGACACCATTTCTCAGCGCTGTTCTCTTCATCAAGTCAGCGTAGTAGGTTGAGTTGTCGAAGTCTGGGAAGGGATCGGGGCGTTGGCGACTCATCGAAAGTGACTGTGTAGTGATGACCGTGCCTTCGGCCAAGTAGTAGCCAAAGACGTCCATACCACCAGCTGGTACCATACGACTTCCGGTAAGGGTTACAAGCGGGCGGAACTTTAGTCCTTTTTCAATGCATGCTTCTAGCAGTTTGAGAGAGTCAAGTTCTTCGTATCCATCGTGGGCGAGCACCTCTTTATAGACCTCTCGCTGCGTCTCTTGGCTCTTGGCTAGCTCGTAGTAAATGAAAACGAGTGCGGACGAGATAGTCTCAGTGACAGCGAGAGCTTGGCTAGCCATCTCCGCGCCGAGTTCGGGCTTTGTCCATGACTGTAGGATATCTGGCGCTCGAATCGGGGAATAATTAGTAGACGCATGGATCCTCCTTGCTTATGTCTTTTCTTTTGGTGGCCTTTTGACACAATGCACTACCTAGATCAAACAGGGCATCGCTTGAGCGTATGCAGAATCGAGCATGTTCGAATAGATTGTACTGCAACCAGGTAAACAGCCACTCGGGAAGACAGAACCTCCAAAGGACGAGGAAATTGTATTCTCCCACCACTTGAGGACACGATTCACACTTTAAGTCCACGCTAGAGCCTCCCATGGTAGCTTGAGAATTTTTCAAGGTACAGATGCGGAGGTATTCTACATAATCTTCCAGTTGCTTCCCTCGGACCGTGCAAGATCACGCACCATAGCTTCGGTATTAGTGACGAAAATGTCATGTCGGTAGCCAAGGTTCCTCGTCCTTGTTGCAATCATGACGGGATGGCAGCGTTGGGGTACAATAGGATGTTGCGGATAAGTGAAGGTCCAGTCATGACCGCCAACGCGCAAAGCACGAATAGACGTGGGTGAGGTGTCTAGATCCTCCCTCCCAAAGACTTTGTCGACGGCCTCGGAGTCGTTCATAATGTCGAGATGGGGTGTAATCCTAACAATGGGTCCGTACTTTGTGATAGCTTGTCTGCCTTAAATGAGAGGCGGCTATACCACCTTTGCCAACGAATCCAAAGGATGGCGATGAGCTGACTCAAGGCCCAGGAATGTAGCGCAAGGTATGGATGTGGGCATGATAGACCGCCTTGATGATCTGAATAACAACAAGAATTATCAAGAGCAGCCAAGGTCGCTGCTGCAAAGTCCTATAGGCGCCAGGCGGATCGTTCACAAGCATCAGTAGACGCCCACTGGTTCTTGGCCAAGGATTGGAGTCTATGTTTTCGGCCATCGAAGACCAGGTAAGTAGAATGCCTGGAGGGATGTTTTAAGAAGGTGGGAATATATGCTTATACATCTGTTAGTTTCCTTCACTTTCATATTTGCTCGCAGTGCCTTCCCCCGCGCACACCTGAGATCAATCAAGCTAGCTTGATAGCTTGATTGGAAGATTAATGCTAAGCTAATTTAATTAATCTAGCTAAACCTTATATAAAAACGTAATTAATCTAGCTAAGCTTTTCTATAAGCTTAATTTAGATTAATAGCTTAATTACCTTAAGTATATAGTAGATTTTAGTAATAAGATAGCCTATAAAGTAGCTTAGATAGCTATAAAAGCTCTATACTAAGCTTTTTTTAGTATTTTAGTTACGCTATATAATATTAAGTAATATCTAATAGCTCTATATAACTAGTAGCTAGTACGTTATTTTATATAGTATACTCTATCTCTATCTCTATTACCTATAATACTATATACTTTTAATATTATAGGTCTATTACTATATACCTTACCTTATTATTGCCTTTATACCGCCTAAAAAACGCGTCTCTAATAGCGCTCTCTTACTTAGAAAGTATACGCGTAGTACTATAAGCTAGCCTATTATAATTAACTTATAGTTATATTAATCTTAGCTATCTACTTTATCTTTACTACCTCTATATATATATACTTTTAAGTTATAATTATATAAGTTATAGCCTAAAGACGCTATTATCGCGCCTACTAAAAGTAGTAAGTAAGCTACGCTTACTCTATCTTCTAAAGCTGCTAATAATACTATAGATAAGGCTTTTAACGCCTATCTTAAAGATAATTATAATAGTATAGATTAGAGTTACCTTAAGCTATATATAAAGCCTATTATAATATACTAATATAAGTAGAGTTAGATCTATTACTATAGCTATTACGTTACTTATCTTAAAAATCTAACCTATATATTTTTTATCTACTACTAGTATTTTAAGTATAAGCTTATAGATATTAGTATTAGAATATATAATATAAGCGTAGTAGTCTTATTAGCTATATACTACTTTAGTAAGTAGAAACCTAGCTATAGGCTAGTAGTACTAGGTAAGACTCTAGTTACTAGTATTTATAACGCGCTTACTACTATAAAAGTCTCTATCTTATAAGTAGTAGCTAATTAGATTAATAAGTTTAGTAAGTAGCGCTTTAGATTTACTATAGTAGACTAGCTTATTATAAATAACTACTCTATCTCTAAGTTTAAAATACTAGCTTTTTAATACCTAATTACTATTACTAACCTACTTATAAAAGTAGCGCTCTAGAAGAACTATAAAAGCGTCTTCTAATATATTATATAACTATTTAACTAGCTTAGGCTCTATATTATCTATAAGCTATTATAATTACTTAGTAAGATCTATATAAGCTTTAATAGATAGATAATAAAAGATAGTAAGTATAGGTTTCTTAGTATTATTGCCTACTATATTAACTTAAATAGTAAGCTCTAAGACTTACTTATTACGCTACCTTAGCTTATAGGCGCTTACTTTAGTAATTAATTAGCTAAAGTTTATTATTAATCTTAGAGTAGTTTAGTAAGTAAGCGTATACTTAGTTACTTTATCCTTAATAATATCTCTAATAATAATACCGCTATTACTATAATTACCTATAAGCTTAACTTTAATTTTATATACTAACGCCTCTGCTATAGCCCTTATATAATTAATCTAATTAAGTAAAGACTACTTTAAGGTAGAGATATAGACTTATATAATAATAAAAGAGTTAATAAGCTTACTAATAAGGCAGCGTTTATAAAGAAGTAGTAAAAGTATAGGCCTTTAGGCGTACTTCTTAATATTATTAACTATATCTATATACTATAGTAGTATAATCTTTTTAAGAAGGCGTAGCGTATAGCTTACTATAAGCTACCTTATAATATAAATAATAAGCTTATAATACTATAGCTAATTAAGCTAGTAGTTATATACTAAAACTTATACTTTAACTATTTTAAGTAAGCTATAAAGCTTACGCTAGCTATTAATATATACGCGAACACCTATATATAAAATATAGTAAAAGAGGATATCTATACTAACTTATAAGGTAAAAATTAGCCTACTACTCTATAGTAGATAAGATTAGATAGCCTTATAGCTACTAATTAAGCTATTATTATTAACTATATAAAGTTCTTAAGCTACTTAAAGAGTATATAAAGCGCTTTAAAGAATATAGTAAGTATAGCTTTAGCGCGATTACTAAAGTAATTCTAATATTTAAGTTTCTACTTACTTAATTAGAAGCTTACCTTCTCTACTATAATTACGTAGTCTATAATACTTATAATAAGGTATTTAAAGATTACTTTCCTATTAATCTATATAGTACTACTTAAGGTAAATAAGTACTACGCTAAACTTAATAACTTACTAGCTTACTATATTACTATAATACTCTATCTTTACTATAAATACTACTATAATTAAGTATAGGCTAAGAAGCCTAACTAGCTAGCGCTTAATAATTTTAATTTCTAAGTACTATAGGTAGATTATAAGTTACTACTATTACTAAGGCCTTACTATATACGCGTACTAAAGAAACTAAGTAATATTAATAATATAATTAATAGTATTATTAATTCTATATATAGTAATACTAAAGAGGATAAGTATAAGTAGTAAAAGCGCGAGCTAATTATTAGTAAAGGCACTAATCCTATATAATACTAGTTTAAGCTACGCGATTAATATTCTAACTTTAGTAAGATAGCGCTTACTATACTCTCTATACTTACTTTAAGCTATAAGTATAAGCGTATCTTTAGTAAGCTTAGAGATCTACTAGAGCTTTACTAACGCTATATATTACCTAAGCTACTAGTAGTACTATACTTAGTATAATAATAGAGATAAGTAGGTTTTAGTAGTAGCGATAATAATAATATAGGCTAATTAAAGCTTACTAATAAGTAGATAGACGTTTTATATAAGCTTAGTAAGTAGGTAGGTAAAGACGATAATCTAGATATATAGGACGACGGCTAAAACTTAATACTAAAAAATATATATAACTTTTCTATTTAGGAATTAAGTACCTAAGCTACTAATTAAGCTAATAACTTTCCGCTAAGCTAATTTAATTAATCTAGCTAAATCTTATACAAATAGCTAATTAATCAAGCCGGGGGCTGTCAGCTTGCTTGATTGATTGATCTTAGGTGTGCCCCCGCGCGCCCAAAAGACCACATTACGAACACCAGCGGCCGCGCAACTATCACTCCAATTGGATCAAAATATATACTATACGAATCCCATTATATGACGAGTGTGCGTAGACCCGATTCATGTAGCTTGAGGTATTTTCCCTCTCGTGAAACGGGCCATGGGACTACGAATCAAAGTCCAGTGTTCGGTAAGAACAGAAAACAAAACAAGAATTATCAAGAATCTCATCGGTTTAAGCAGTAGCTAATCACTATCAGGCTCGTGAACCGCCCGTCAAAGCTGAACAACGATCAGCTCCAAGTTCTATTCTATTCTTACTAAATACTGGCTCAAGTCGCCAAGTGTGGCCGCCGCGTACGTTCCCTACGTGTATTCGACCGGTATAATGCGAATTTTCGCTGTCTTGCCCTTCTCTCCTCGTCGCAGCGGTAATCGCAATTAGCGCAACGTCGACAATCTCTATTTGCGGTGATCGCGAGGTAGTAAAGTGAGTGGTAGTAGTGGTGGTGGTGGTGGTGGCTGGTGGAGTGGAGTGGGTGGTTTGCCGTCCGGCACGGTAAAGCGACGATCCCGGTAAAACGATCCTAGCGACCTCCTATTTGAACCCCTGCGATAACAACATTCTCCGGCTACCAAAAAATCCGCGCTCCGAATGCGAGTGCGAAAAATTGATCGTATACAGTATTAAAGGTAGATGTTTGAAGCCTGTACCTACGTAGTTTGAGAGATCCTGATAGTTGGTATTCGCTCTCTTCCAAGTGTTCCCAATCTGGCATCTCAACAATGGATTTTTTGAAGCGCTTTACGAAACAGTCATGGTCTTCAGCAGATGATACATCAGATCCATATGCCGACGACGATGTCTATCCAGTGCATTTACTAGATGATACGAAGACTTTCCGCAGCATCTTGATAGCATGGACACTTTGCTTCAACGATGTCCTCGACGCAGATAAACTTCAATCCTCGCTCGCAAAACTCTTGGAGACAGGAGACTGGAGAAAACTTGGTGGCCGCTTGAGACGTAAGGTAAGAGCGAAATCCCGCAATTTTTTTCATTGACTCGACTAGCGTACTAATACAATGTGTAGGCCGATGGCACACTAGAAATCCACGTCCCTCGCGCCTTCACATCATCCCGCCCCGCCTTTTCCTACACCCATGACAGTATCAATACTTCCATCCAGGACCACGAGTTAGCGGGGAAACTCCCCCTATCACACAACGGAAGCATTAAAACCAGTCCCGGACCCACAGACTTCAACGACCTAGCCGCTTCCCCCTCCGCGCCCGCAACAATCGAAGATCTCTTCGCCGGGGACGTACCCCAGATATCCGTCCATATAACCTCCTTCACCAATGCAACGCTTGTAGGCTTATCATGGCCGCACACGCTAATGGATGTCATGGGCCAAGCTGCTTTCCTGCAAGCGTGGTCAACCCTGTTAGCCGGTCGGGAGGCCGAAGTACCGCCCGTGCTGGGTGCACGGGAAGACATATTGATGGCGTTGACTGATGACGCCACCAGTGCGGCGGAAGAATACGTGCTTAAGTCCAAACAGCTGAAAGGACTAGGTCTTGTAAAGTTTGGAGCGAGGTTCGCATGGGATATGCTGACTGGGCCGAAGCCGGCGACAAAGACGATTTATCTCCCTGAGAGCGTTATGGGGAAGTTGAGAGCTAGAGCTGAGGCAGACCTCTTTACATCTTCTAACAAGGATGAAAACGACAATGATGATACTATGGGAGAGAAGGAGAAACTGTTCATAAGCGACGGCGACATTCTTACAGCATTCACTCTCCACTGTATCGCCTTATCCCTTCCCACCCCGCGCCCCCTAGCCGTCCTGCACGCCATGAACGTCCGATTCCGCCTCACATCCCTGATCGATGCGAAAGGTGTATATCTATCGAATATGCTCGTCCCCGGCTTCGTTTTTCTGGCCCCCACCATGTCTACCGAACCCCTAGGTCAGATTGCTCTTCATAACAGGCAGAGGTTGTTGGAACAAGCAACAGAAGCTCAAGTCCTAGCCAGTCTGCGTGAGCAACGCATATCCGGCGACCCTTCCACCCGCCTCTACATTGACGCGGATGCGTTGTTGGTGCCGTTTACGGATTGGACGAAGGCAAAATTCTTCTCTGCGATTGACTTCTCTGCAGCGGTGATACGGGCGGGTGGTGGTAGAAATGGGGAGGAGAGCGGGAGTGAAGGGAAGAGGTATAATCCCCCTGGCACACCAGTCTTTCATCATTCGTCGAGTAGGAGACCAAATCCTATGATGAGGCTGCTGGTGCATATCTTGGGTAGGGATTATTGTGGGGGGTATTGGCTTACGTTGACTATGAGTCCAGAGGCTTTGGAGAAAGTTGAGGAAGAGTTGAAGGTGTTGAGTTAATATTGTTATGATTTAGAACTTTAGTGTTCCCACACGGTCTATATAGATAGCTTATGTAACTATCAAATAGCAGGGTGCTATTAGATAGCAGTATAATAGTAGATAGAGGAAGAGTATAGAATATTGATGCGCTAATAGACATTCCCCAAGTCCCAACCCTAGATCGCCTTCGGGTAATCTTCACACGTAGATTATCTTCGGACAATCTTCACAAGAGAGAATAGGCGAGCCTAACAATGTAATCTGTACCTACCTTGGCTTGCCGCTTAAGCGTGACAGCAACAGGCTGCTGCACTGTGCCTTGGTCTGCGCCTGTAGGACCTTCTTCCCTTTCTCCAAGTGTTGCTTAGCAAGAGTGGGACAAAGAATATAGCGCGGCACGCGTGGCGGGCCTGAGGAGGAGGCGCTTTTGCGTCGTTAATGTACTAGAGAAATGGGATATGTGGGAGAATGCCTAGCAAGCCAAATGTCGTGACTTCGTTATCCAAAGCATTGCATCAGACGTCAGCCCAATCATCGTCCGCCTGCCGCCTCCTTCCCAATAATTTATGCTTTCCTCTCGGTAAATTCCTTCCCCATCCCTTCGGTATACCCCTCTTTCTCCTCTGCTGCCTGCTCACCTCAGCCACCACCATCTTCCTCAGCGCATTCCTATTCAGCCTATCGATCCTGTCACAAATCCCAAAGGGCTGTTCATTGATGTCTTCGCCGAACGCCAAGCACACCGCCCGGCCCTGCTCGAGGATTTTGTCGCCCTCTCGCCAGAGTTCGTCGATCGTGTCTTTCCTCAGCAACGAGATTTCGGCCTTGTGTTCCTCCATCTCCGTTTCGAACTCCCCTTGTGCCTCCACACGATCGTCATAAGCAGCTCTCTCGACGTCACTGTACTTTGTATCGACCATCTTCTCGAAGCGCTGGAGCTGTTGCTGCCGGTACAGCTTGAATTGATCGGCGAGGTGGGTCCGGAGGTGTGGGAGCATTGTCCGGCCGACGTCTGTGAGTGGTGGAAGCTTAGAGTATCGATTACCGCGGGAGTCAAAGGAGGCAAAGGAGGTGGCGGGCGAGCTGGGCAGAGACTTCGGGACGAGGAGATCTTCCAAGGCGTTGGGTAGGCGGGCTTGTAGAGCCGCGTCGAGCTGTCTGCTGACCGCAGCGTCGACAGCCTCGGTATGCCGATCTTCATTGAAGTATGCTGGAAGCTGTCTGGCAATGGCGGCGTCGATTCTTTCGGCTTGCAGAGCGTTGATTTTGTCGAGATGCGCAGAAAGCCGCTTCTCGATGGCTGCATTGATGACCTCGGTCTGGTATTCAAGTTGCGCCCGTTCAAGGGCTGCAGCTGCAGCATCTGGACTGAATGGTATGGTCTTCTCGGACGAGTGCGATCCCGTCGGCGACTTAGGAGTCCAACACCTTGGCGGCTGAACAGGTGAGCTGGCGCTTCCTGTGTGGCTCAGTCAATGAGCACAGGCTGGGGGTACCGAGCAACTTACCCTGCCTTGAACGCTTACGGGTGCGAGAGCCCTCGTAAGCAGGCGGCGCTCCAGCAGCTTCGGTGGGCGCAAACACCTCCCAGCTTGCTTTCCTCAGCCCTTGTTTAACGAGTAGGGCTTCAACAGGGTAGGCGACTAGGCCCTTGGTTGCCTTGCTGAAAGCTTTGAACATACCCTGGTATTCCTTGCGCACATGGCTGTAGTCAAGAACAACATGGACCGTTGTTGTTTTGGCAAGTTCGACAAGTGCCTGGAAAGCGGGCTCAAATTCAGGCTTGGGACTAAACGATAGGTCGCTGGCTGGACACCAGAGAGGGGACGGGTGCTCGGTTGATAGCTTAAGGGTCTTGATATCAGGGCGCTTTTTGCCCTTGCCCTTGACAGACAGGATTTCGTCCAGCTGTGATTGCGTAACATGTCCGTTACCGGTAGACAGTTTGACCGCGGAGTGCATCAACGTATCAGCATCGTACTGCAGCACGAACTGGCTCTCCGCGCCATGGGCTGTGGGTATTCTAGCAACGAGCAGCAAGGTTGCGCGCTTGGCGTCATTACACCGGAAGACGAGGGAACAGAGCAATGGCCATACGGGCTCGTCGACAGACAAGTTCGAAGCAGGATAGGCAAGCGCCTTGAAATCTAGATTGAAATTCATATCGGCTACCCAAAAACACGCCTGCACTTACCGAATCCCCCTTGACGCAGTCGCAATGAAAGAAGTTATCGACGCAGATGCGCAAGGTAACCCACCCGCCCAGGCTTTGGAGCAGCCTTGACTCTGTGTGTTGTTCACCACGACCGTCGCAAACACCGGGTACGCGCTCGCAATAGACGAGCTGAAGCTCACCCCGCGGACGGCAGCCGAGAGACGAAACCAGGCTCGGACCTGAGCCGTCTACCTTTACCGCCAGGGGCCTTGTGAGATCACAAGGATGGTGAACTACGTCGAGTATTCGATACGCGCAACGGGAGAAGCGAGGGCGGAGGGCGCGATTCGTTGGAGGACAGAATCAAAGAATGAGTTATAGCAGCGTTTCGCAAGAGAGTGGTGTTGATGACTATGAATGGTGGTGAGGTCGAGGTCGATGTACTAGTATGTAGAGGGATGACGGGTGGCTGGGGAACGAGGGAAGCGTGGGATCGCGCCATCACGTGGGCTTGGCGAAGTGACTCTGATTGGTGGGCCCTACTTTTGGACACAGCAACACTTTACCGTATGCATTGTATATAATAAAGAACGTCATACTGTTTACAGAGAATCCAAACATTCGACTGGTAGGCAGGCATTTGCTTATTGGCAGAAGCGTGGGTGCTCGTGGACGAGTGCTCACTGATTGATTGGTGGCGCGCCGCCGTTGACAGGCGGTCACGCGACTACGGCGTGGTTACCGAGTCCTGATCCTTCAAAGTGCCGCCTTCTCCTTCCCCTGGTTAGGTATGGCGACACAGAACACACCCTATTCCAAATCTAAACGCTTTCATGAAATTGCGATTGCAGCTTGAGCCAACCCTACGAACACCACAACCTTATTCGCTTCGCCGCATAATTTTGATGGGCTAGAGTCCAGTGGGCGAATCCTTGATGATGTCTCGGTCACGTGCGCGAGACGCCCAGAGCAACCACAAGCGTCCGAACGACGCTTATATAATAGTAGACCATCCGCACAGTCTATAGACAGAAGGTTATTCCGAGCGTCTCTCCGAATACATAGTAACCTTTAGCACAAGATCGCTTGTAGTTCTCTTCCCTATCAACTACAAGTCTAGTATACCTGCGCGATAGCTCCCTGAGCGTAGCCACTACAGTAAGTATTCTCAGGGGGTATGGAGGAGATAGAAAATTGCAGAAGTAGAGGTCGCTCAAAGCCGCTCTTTTAAGGTATAAAGATGCGGATAGGCCTTGAATCAACTTCCGCGATGTTCCGTGAGAACATTAGCATAAAATCTCTATCTTCAGCACATCCATCTGCGCAGCGAGAAGTTCTGGAGGATCGCTCGACGTTCACGTCTACTACCGGGGGCCTTTACGCAGACTAGAGCTGATAGCAGAACAATGAACATCTCACATGTAAGCGCCGAAGGGGTATGAGGCTGATATCTAGGGGTATTAGCCCATAGTCTATTTGGTCATACCGTGAACACGGATACAAATGAGACGAATAGTCAGGACACTAATAGGAGTTCACAAGAGTATATATTCTCTGTTAGCAAGTACCGTTGAAGCCGTAAAAGAGGTAGGTAGGCCATGTGTCTACGCTCTAGACGATATGCTTCCGCCAAGGTACGCATTGACAGCCATGGATATTGTGGAGCAGCCTCGTGTTTGATTATAACATGGCAGCATGTTGCCGTAGTCTGCGGACAGTAAGCAAGGTGCCAATGTGAAATGCCAAGGAGAAGCCGGGTAACTTACCTCTATGTTGTGAGATCGTCGTACTTGCCATTCTCATTGAGAAGGCTCCTAAGATGCTAATATCATATTCGAGCCTTTTACAATAGGGGTTGCTGGAAACTTCCGGTAAGCTCGTATCTGTTTTGGATATTCGGTCTTCTATTATGGTGGCAACGTCACCACTGCGTAGGACTGCATAGAGAAGGATAGACAGCCATCATACGAAAGGAAGTCTTGCAAGAGGAAAATACGGAGCATAGTTTATATAGAGGAATAAAGGGAGGTAGGGAAGGCAGATATCTATGTACATGGCGACAGCAAGATGAAACATGTCTACAATTTCATATAAGATTACACCGAGAATCTGCATAACCTACCACAGTACATTACACGCGGCTTTTAAGTGACTCCTTCTCAAAGAGTCCCGCCTACCTCTTAAGAAGTATTAATAAACGGAGAGACGTCTTTATAACTCGAACAAAGAACGTACCAGTTACCACCTTACAATTCTACATCAACTCTAATGTCGTGGATATAACATGGGATGATCACGTGATAAGTCAGGTGATCAATCAGTTGACCCGGGTCGGTAATCTGAGGGATCAGTTAATCTGAGGGATCAGCTGATCCAAGGAATTTTGATCTGAGCCGAGAATCGGTGATCTATGCTTAGTGCAGGCCCCGTTAACAATTATAAATAATTAGCCAATATAATAAAATTAATTCTTAACTTCGACGAAATATTTCTCAAATGTGGCAATAGTAATAGCTGACTAAAGTCAATTTTATTTTAGATATACGGTAAGGACTGACTGTTTGTACAGCAACTCTAGATATAGTCTGCCTAACCGCTAGCCAAGCTTAGTAACTAAGGAGCTTACTAAATATTTTCTGCTACTAGTTGTTTTTGGAATGTAATAGTAGCTCTGCGCGTTTCCCTTATTCCTTAGTTAGAAGACTATTTCTCTTGACACTCTCCCCTAGCCCAACAGAGGACGTGCGGCCTTAGCTCCTATAGCAAGAGAGCGCTTGTGCTTCGTCCACTCCTTATGAAGAGCTCTTATCTCAGGATGAACATATTTAATGTCGCGCTTATCGACTTCGACTGAACCGTCGCAATCCTCGTCGCAGCACTATCTAATAGGTTAGTGAAATACTTAGTGCCTTCACGGGCTGTAGCACGTACGTTTGTAGGTACATCTGGGCAGAGCTGTAAATCCTGTTAGCACTGTATATAAAACAGACTATTCGAGTTTGACTTACATAGCCTGAAGTCTTGGTCTCAAGACAGCAGACTAGAGGAGTATTCCTGTTACAGAATTGCGCCTGAATGGCGGGCATTATAAGAGCGATAGTTGCGATGATAGTAGAGACCTTCATATTGAAAAATTCGTGATATAATCGTTTGAAGACGGTTATTGTTTTGGTTCCTTGGTTTCTATTGTCGAAGTAGTGAGTGCTTTAGGAAGGCGTGCTACGAGAGGTTTTATATATGCTTCCCTTTAGCCCTTGTACTCAATAGATTGAGATAGGAACGTAATGGATCGAGATAGAACTGTGAAGGGTCGAGATAGAACCGTGACGGATCGAATTAGGACTGTGCAGTACAGAACGGATAAGTAGAGAGAAAAAAGTAAGAAATCAGGAAATTAGTCTAAGATGTAAGAGGTTAGTTAGATCGGAAAAGCAACATATCAGCGCTAGCAGAGAGCATTTATTGCAGGTAGACCGCGACTACAGATGTATATATCCGGGTAAATTTCCGCAATTTTCCGGACAGTGCATTGCATCTGTGTATCTTAGTGTCTCATAAGTGTTCCTCGCCATTCTAGGTACTTTGTTAGACCCCTATGGATCTCTACGGACACCCTAAAGCTATAGCTGAATTTGAATTTGAGAAGGAAGGTATGCAAGTTAAAGAACTTAAATGAGTGTGATTTTCAATTTTGAAGAGATAACTATATATTTAAAATGCGTACTTTGTATTTGTTTATCCTTTAGGAATTTCTATAAGACTAACGTAGCTCTTTCTTAGACCAACCTTTGTATTATTTTTCTAAAAACATTGTGACTTAGCCAAGCGTTAGAACTCAACTATTAAAGAGTTAATACTACAAGAACTCTCTGTAGACAGCTAATTGAGCCCACTACTTGAAATCCCATTGTCTCCTAGGAACCGCTAGGCTACCATTGTACCGGCTGCGGGTATATTCTAAGAGATTCTCGAATTTTCTGCAAGTATGCACCTAGGCAGAATCCACATACAAATAATCTAGAACCGGCGAATATCTCGCTGGCGTAATAGTGCCTGTAGCAGTGCATTGCAGTGTCTGCCGGATTTGCTCAATACAATGCGCTGTTAAAATTAGTAGAATAAACGATATAATTTATGCTACGCTCACAATTATGCTCGACGCCCCCATAATGATGTTTAGGGTAGTATTCTGGATCGAGTTGCTTTCTTAGCATATCCTAGGTCGTTAGGGTTAGCAAGCGACAGTTTGGTGTTTTACCATAAGACTCACGAGGCAATGGAGAGTATGAAATACGTTAAATCTACAAAGTCTTTAGCACTTTTACTATTATATGCAAGCCGTCCAACTTACCCTCCTATATAACCTTCTTTGATATAATCTTAATATTGCGCACGCCTAACACCTCAGAGACGCTTGGCTTCGTCTTCAGAGATCGACTAGTAACGCGTTTCGGTAATCACTTCCCAGTTATGATCGATTTCGGGGCTTGGTGGTCCAACATATAGTGGGGTTTGGGGATCTAGGTGGAGTATCTCTGTAGCATTTTCAAGGAACGTTACATTGCCATCGAATCTTCTTTGATAGACCTCAAAAATCTTAGAAGGGACTAGATAAGGATATTAGCTGAGATTCGTAGAGCGTTGTCTTGCGTCGAGAACATACAAACCTCTTTAGTTATAAAGCCGTGTTCGAATATTCCCAGCCAACCGTCGTTAACTGTCTAGCATGTATAGCGGTGCACAACGAAAGCATAGGTGACACCAATCATCGAGCCAGAGATAAATGTCATAAATAATGAAAGTAATGCGAGCCATGGCCTGTCAAATTCCCACCACGGGGCTTTTTGTTTCTTAATAAACGCCTCATTGTTCTCGTTATTTGCAGCTGGATTGGAGCTCATTCTCGAAATTTGAGAGCGATAATAACAGGATTGAGGTGCCAGGTCGAGTAGAGAGGTAGGATACCGAGTGAATGAAGGATGTCCGACACCAAAGAGTGAAGTCCGTGTCCAATTCGTCTAGATTATGTCCGCGGATGATATTGTGAGATTAAGATTCCGGAAACAAGGAAGGAACTAGATACGACCTAAGTCATGTAAAACGCCTCGGTGAATATAGCTGCAGGAGCAAGGGCATGTCAGCAGATTAACATGTTTCCGACCTTACCAAGCCAGAATAACCCCGCATCGCGCATTGCAATTTCGGAATTGAATACCCGATAATATCACAGACCGAATGTAATTTCTTACGGGGTATCTCTGTATGTATGGTTCCGATGTGGTAATTAAGCTATGCGTATAGTTAGAGCGACTCTCTAGAGTATATGCAGTATTATGTAACAGACAAGCTAAATATTCTTGCAAAGTGTCGGAGGTCGCCCTATTTCTTATGTATGTAATTCAGTGAGCAGTGTAGAGAGAATCAAAAAGGGATGGTGTCTATGCTATATGCTAGCCTAATTTACATGTCGCCGTAGTAGATCTCTATCGGTTTTGTAATGTTATTACAGTGTCTGTAAGGGGCTGCGCAAAGTATGCCGGTGCCTAGCAATAGGATTGTATTTAATTAAGAAGAAAGCTATCTATAGTATAATAATATCTATATACGTTTAGCTTATTATTTACGTAGCTTTTTAAAGCATCTAAAGTACTAAGAAACACCTTAACAACTTCGAGTTTTTCCGAACATATAAAACTCTATTAAAAACTAACTATATCTATCGAAAGAAATAGATTCTAACTACTTCTAAGCCGTACAGCCGCGTAGTTATAGAGATATAAAGAGTCTAGTACTCTAAACGCGACACGTTTAAACTTTTAAAGTAAAACGTATAGACTAAGCTAAGAAATAGTAATAATAAAATAATAAAGAGGCTAAAATAGCCCTAGATAGCGACACTATTATAGTCTAGCTACTAGAAGACCTCTAGACCCTAAGCATACTAGATAACGAAATAGAGACTAGCGAAATATACTAAGTATTATAGATCGAGATAGTAGAGTAAAGGTAAGAATATAGTTATAGTGTAAAGATCTATATATAAGAGCGCGGGAAAGATATATATAGCTAGATAGTAGGCGCTAGGCTAAGATAGAGATAGAGATATATAGCCTATAGAACGCTAAGTTAGTACTATAATAGTACCCCTCTTCTATAAGAATATAGAGCTAGACCGCTACGCTAATATAGCCTAAAAAGGGAAGGATAACTAAGTAGTAGTCCTTAGTCTAGCTTAGTATATATAGTAGAGATAGTAAGAGCTAGCTACTAGGCGCTATTAGACTAGACCTAGTCTAGTCTATTAGTCTAGTAAGTACTAGTCCTTACACTATTCCCTCTTTTAAAGAAGAATAATCTAGTCCTCTAGATAGAGTAATAAACTATAAATCTCTAAGTTATATACTAGCCTTAAGTAGTAACGTCTAGTTACTATCTAAGCCTAATAGTCTCTTTAAGTCTTTATAAGTCTCTATAAGTCCTTTAGGTAAGTTATACGCTAAATCTAATATAGTCTAATATAATCTAATAAAGTCTCTAAATAGGCCGTAAATAACTAGATTACTTTACTATACCTATTAGGGAGATACGAGGCTATTGCGTAGACGAAGGCTATTATATAGTAGACCTCTCTAAGTATAATAAAGAGCTTAGCTTTCTAAATTTAAAACTTATAAGAATTAAATCTAAGGTTACTTAGTTATTATATAAGAATATAGAGCTAGACCGCTACGCTAATATAGCCTAAAAAGGGAAGGATAACTAAGTAGTAGTTCTTAGTCTAGCTTAGTATATATAGTAGAGATAGTAAGGGCTACGCTAGTAAATAGGTTAGAGTTAGGTTAGAGTTAGGTTGCTAAGACTTAGATTAGGGTTAGGTACGCTAGTAAATAGGTTAGGGTTAGGTTTAGGTTAGGTTGCTAAGACTTAGAACTCTAACCTAACTCTAACTCTAACCTAGATTTTAACGCTACTACTAGATTAGAGTTAGGTTAGAGTTATATAGACTATAGGTTAGAGTTAGGTTAGGTCTCTTAATTTTAATTTTTATTTTTTACCTATATAGAATTTTTTCTACTTTATAATTAGAATTGTATATTAAATTTATTATAGTAATTAATTAGTATAGAAGGAAACACTTTTATTATAAGTATATAGAAGTTTAGGAATATAGCTACTAGATCTTTATTTCGCCTTAAGAAAGAAAGTATATAGATACTAGTTATAGTATTAACGTATAAGTTAGAAATTCTTTATCTAGATAGTAACGCGCTTTATATAAATAGTATTAATATTATAGTCTATTAATATTAGTATATTATATAAATTATATATTAGAGATACTATACTCTTAAAGTAACTAATAAGAAAGGCCTTATATAACTTCTAAAGCGCTTTAAGTATAGAAGCCTAGAAGTGTATATTTAGCTTATAGTATACTATAAGCTTATAAACTAGTTGAGAAAATAGTAGTTTAAGTAGTAGGAGTTTATAACCTTTCTAATATTAGTAGATCTTATATAGCGCTATAGCTATATTATATTAGATACTAGCTATAATAAATAGCTATAATAACTTACTACTAGCCTTAAACTTATACCTCTTAGAGGGTACCTTTAGTAGGGTCTTACGCGTAGACTTTATAGTAGGCTTATAGTTTACCTTAGCTATAAGATTTTTTATAGATTCTTTACTACTAGTAACTAGCTTAGGTAGTCTTATACGCGCTATTATTTAGAGCTGTAGTAGCGCTAATCTAGTATTATAAGTAATAAAATACTATAATAAATAGTAAGTTATAGTAGGTAGTAAGGTTAAGTAAATAGAGTAGAAGGTTTAGGAGTTTACTCTAAATTCTTAAAATTTTCTATTTCCGCGCTAATTTTAGGTAGTAGCGTACAGACTTCTTAGCCTATCTAGATAGAATATACTCTAGTATATTTAATTTTATAGCTATATTAAAGATTTTTTAATATAATAGATATAATAAATCTCTATATTAAAACTAGAGCTTATATAGCTTTATATTTTAATATTAATGTAAATAATAATATATTAAGCCTATTTTAGTAATTTTGGTATTTTCGCGCTAGCGTAGGTAGTAGTATAAGAATATTCTAGAATATTTAGATACTTTCTATTTACTTATTTAACCTTCTATACCTATAATTAATACTAGATAACTTACTACTTTATTATATACTATAATTATAGTATACGCTATATTAGCTATTAAAGAAGAGCTAAATAATAGGCTAAAAGGCTTAGTACCGCGTATTAAAGTTAAGCTACTACTAGGTTTTAAGCCTAATAAGTAAGAGAAGCTTACTAATATAATAATTATAACTATTTATTATAGTATTTGCTAATAAGTATAGAGATTTATATATAAAAAAGACGAAATTAACGCTATATTTAACTAGCGTAGTACTAGTAGATCGCGAAAAGATAGACTACTTAACTTAACTATTCCCTATAAGAGTTCTCTTAGTAGTAGCTTACGCGTAGTAGTATAAAGAGAGCGTAAGGCTTAGTTTAATAAAGAGGAGAAAGCACTTAAGAGTATAAGATTAGTAGACTATATAGCTAAGTACTAGCTTAAGAAATAGTACCTATTAGATCTAGACTATATATCTATAAGTAAAAGAAGATAAAAAGAGATTCTTTTAGTAGCTTATAAGAGCCTAGCTAGTAGGCGTTTTAAATAAATAAAGAGCGGTAGGTTAATATAGTTATTTATTATAATCTTCTACTAATATATTCTAGTAGAATAGCTTAAGACGAATCTAATACTAGTTTATAAGAAATAGTATAATATTACGAAAGAGATAGATATAAGGAAATATAAGAAATATTAGAAGGTATACTAGGTACTAAAGAAGAGGAGCCTTATAAAGAATTATAAAGTAGGGGTATATAAAGAGTCTTTAGTCTAGATAGTACTCTATAAAATATTTTACGTAATACCTACTTAAAAGGCCTACTTAAGCTTAATACTAATATATTTAAAAGTAGCGAGGCTAAAAAAGAGTTTAAAGAGTTTATAGAGAGACTTACTACTAAAAAGTTATAACTTATAATAGATAATAAGTAGTAGTAAGTTTAATATAGCCTTTTATTATATACCTACTAATAGAATAAGGCGAGAGAAACTAATAAGCGTTTTAATCTACTAAGTAACGCTAATATTAAGCTAGAAGGCGATATACTATACGTAAAAGGTAATAATAGCGATAAGTATAAAGAGAAGGTAGATAATAACTCTAATATTAATAAATATTTTAGATTACTAGAGAATAAGTATAAGATAATAAGTAGTAGGCTATAGCTTAAAAAGAGGCTTAACTATTAGAGGAGAGTAAGTTTAAAGAATTCTTAGATTTAGAGTAACTATTAGAGTCTAATATATAGATTTTTATACTAGTCTAAAAGTTACTTAGTATATAATAGCTTAGCATTATTATAGCTAATTAATATAGTCTATATTATATTATAAGATTACTCGTATATTATAATCTATAAGAATTACTAATTATAGGCTATATAATCTTATAGATCTTTCCGCTTACTATAAGGGATTAATTTAAAGTTTTTACTAATACTGTACTAGGGTTTTAGAGGAAGTTATATACGTTATTAAAGAATAGAACTAAAGAGACTAGTAAGAAACTTTAAGTTCTATTCTTAAAATCTACTATTCTTATTATTATTTACTACTATTACTATTTACTATAGATTTAGTATTATAGTTAATTAAATATATACCTAATAATCCTATTATATTACTAGAAGAACTTTACTACTTTAAAATAAAGCTTATAGGTAGTTACTAGAGAGGGGAAAAGATTACTATAATTAGTAAAATACCTAACAAAGGGTGCTTAGAAGGGTAAGGAGAGAAATAGGATTATAGTAAAATAGAAGGAGTAGTAGAAGAGTACTAGCTAGGTAAAAAGTATTAAAACTAATAACTTATAATAGGACTCTACTACTTAGTATAGTATAGTATAGTAATTTTAGAGAGGTAGCTAAGCTAATAATAGGTTACCTATATATATTTTGTTATAACTATAGTCTTATATTATAGTATCTATATATATATAGTATAAGGTGTAAATACCTCTCTATTTACCTAAAGTTAAAATCTTATTAAGTAATTCTTACGCCTACTTATATTAAGGTATTCTTAGCGCCCCTCTCTCTCTTCTATCTTTAGTAGAGAAACTAAGCGATCTTAATACTACTTTACTTAACTACTACTTTTAAGAAGGAGCTTATTTAAGTAGTAATTAATAGTAACTAGTTATTCTAAATAGTTAAGCGACTATCTTTTTATTAGTTTCTTTAGTTTCTTTAGCTAGATACTATAATAATTAGCTATTATAAATTCTAGAAGATATTTTAGAGCTAATATAATAAAGTAAAAAGTTCTATATTATAGGATCTTAGGAAATTAATAAAGATATTAATTATCTTAGATGCGTAGTCTATAGTAAACTATCTTAGCTTTTTTATAGTAAAAGGTTACTATATTAACTAAGACTAGAAACTTTAAGAAAAGCTACTTAACTTTTCCCTATATATAGTAGGTATATAGGTACTTCTATAGTAGACGAGGTACTATATATTCTCTTAGATATAAATACTAAATCTTAGCTTTTAGCTATTACCTATAATAACACTAGTAATAATAGTGTACTTACTCGCACTATCTAATTAAAACTTTAAGAAGTTAGTATTTACTAGAGTTCTAGGAAAATATAATTCTATATCTCGCCTATATTATTAATCTTGTTATATAAGATATTATCTAGTATCTAAAGCTTTTAGTAATAATAGAGGTTAGAGTAAGAGAAAGCTTTTAGCGGTAGCATATATAAGATATTAGAATAAATATATCTATTTCTAACTCTCTTTATAAAGTAAGAACGCTTTATTATAGTTATTATTATATACTAAATATATACTAGCTTAGAGCTATCTATATCGCTATTAATATATCTCCTTAACGCTATAAATATTTTATCGCTATATAATAGAATCTACTACTAAAGAAGTAGCTATTTATATTTATAACGTAAAGACTAGATAGAACTCGATACACGATATATTAGAGCGCGCTCTTAAGTTACAAAAGTATATTAATAAATAGCTTAAATAAGAGATTCTATTATAACTAAGTAGTAGCTTAGATAGCTCTTTAGAGGATAACCTCTCCTATTAATTCTACGAACAAATATAGTATAGTTGTTCGCTTTGCCTATATAAATTTTAGCGTAAGTACGGACATTTAACTATATTTATTCGCTTTTTTAGCGTGAATTTGTTTACTATTCCTAAGATTAAAAACGGCTATAATACTAATAGATTATATATAAAGTGTATCTAAATATATATTAATTTTTAGAATAAACAAAGATAAAGTAGGTAAGTAGAATATAGATAAAGTTTAGGTATTAATATTCGCAATGTTAGAGGATACTATTAATAAGATGTATAATATAATAAACTATAAGTACTAATATATTAATTAGCCTAATAAGCTACTTTAGCTAATAAGCTACTAAACTAAATTTAGGCACTTTAAAAAATAAGGCTACGTAATAGCGAGTATATTATTATTGTAAAATTTCTTAGAGTTATATTCTATTAAAGCTTAGATATTTTATACTATTTAAATTTTTATAGTAACTTAATTATGCGGCCGCGCGTTATAGTTTTAGGTGGCGGCGGCGGCGCTATTAGTATAGCTATAGCCTTACTTTAGTATAATAATACTATAACGCCTTATTTTTTTTTTAATAGGCTTATATAAGGCTATTCTTCTAGATATTTTATATATATTTTAGAAATTTTATAAAGTTATAGTATTATATTATTACTATTTAGTAGCCTAACGAGTAGTAAGCTCTATAGCTTTAGCTTTTTTAGCCTTATTACGCTTAGTTTTTACCTACTAATACTTAGCTTTTACCTTATCTACTATAAGCTTTATATCTTAATAAGGCTACTCTTAGCTCTCTTTTAGTATCTTTTTAGAGTTATAGTTACTTAGTTTCTTATTATTTTATAATTTTACGCTCGCGAGCTTCTTTAATCTTATAAGGACTCTAGAAAATACTACTACTATATTACTAATTACTTTACTATAAGTCTAGCGCTTTACTTCTAAGCTTATACTTTATCTTAGTATTAAGCGCTATATAGAGGCTTTTATTTTTATAGTAGAGTAGCTTATTTTTAACTTATAGTAAGTATAGTACCTATTTAACTTATTTAGCCTTAACTTTATTCTTATCTATAACTATAATATCTAGAATTTTTTATAGCTATCTTAACTATTACTATCTCTTTACTCTCTAACTTTTATACTATTAATAGCCTTTAACTACGTAATAGCCTAGAAATATAGCCTTTTACTACCCTTTACTATAGCGCGCTAGTATTACGCGAATTTAGATTAAACGCTTTAGAGAGATAGACTCTCTAGAAAAAACTACTAGATATTTAGTGTATACCGCCTATCTCTAGTAATTAGCTAAATACTACCTACCTTAGGTACTTATTTTTTAGCTTAGAGACTTACACTCTACTTTAGAATAGCGAATACTCTTATATACTTACTATAAATCGCACTTAGTTTAGGCTACTTCTCGCCTTATATAGGTTACC